>OU612096.1:13967500-15290000 GCA_914767995.1 Thecocarcelia acutangulata | reverse complement strand
CTTCGATTCCTTAGATTGTTCTGCTTCCACAGACTCATTTGCCAGTTTTGTTGCTATTTCAGCTAATTTTTCTTTTCTGTAATCCTTACGTGCTTCATCCAACAGTATATTTTGTATGAAATTTCGATTTTGTGAAAAGTCAGGTAGCAGTGAAGGATAGGGATTGCCTCTTAATTCCAATACGGCTTTTTGATAGTACATACCGGGATAATCACGAGGAGCTCTATACATACGTGTGTAGGATACGGTGCTATTTTCGAAGCGAGGCACTAAAACTTTGAAAAGTTTGTGAACTAATTGTTTTTCTAGTAACCAATAATCTGCCAATTCCATGGTAGCCTTATGACGATCACCATGACGAATAGCATCAGATAGTAACTGAAATGTACCAAAAATTAAATCTTAACTTTCTGCCGATATTTTTATTCATAATCATTTTACCAGTTCCATATAACCTCTGGCTTCATCTGCTCGATGGTAATACAATTCAATGCGTTCATGTTTGACCAGAGCTGTTACGGTTTTTCTTAATTTCAGTAGACGTCCTTCTGGGCCATTTGGATTTTTCAAGTTTCTATGCCTAGGTCTGACTGCAAAACGCAACTGCGACATCAATTTGGTTACATCGGCTTGATTCATATTGCTCCTTATTTATAGAAATCTTTTAAGAATAAATTTAATGGGAGACTGCCGTCAAATTTACGTAAACACAAAACAACTATCACTGTTCATGCGGTTAGAGATAAAAAAATATTTGGAATAATCGAATACTTTTGCATACAAATTATTTCATATAGACATGATAATGCGAGTAAAATTGTTTTCCTTCTTTTTTTTTTGCTATTTTTGTATTAAGCATTTAAAATAAAAGGTTTAGTCTCCTTTTATATAAAAAATGCTCGAAATATTAATAATATATGATCCCAAAGGTTATGTTAATAATATATGAACCATATTGGCAAGTTGTGGTTACTTTTATTATTGTGATTAAATAAACGTATGAGAATAAACTTGGTATCACTCACATCTAGGGTATTTGTTTCACAGCTAGGGTATTTGTTTCACAACTAGGGCATTTGTTTCATTCACAGTTAATCTGGCAATAGCTGAGTTTTGTATCTTTACTTTATGTTAAGATGCTGAAAATTATGTATAACGTATAATTTTAAAAGCATTGATTTTGGACACAAACCTTTTATATTAACACATGGTTCGTTAACTCTAAAATTATGCACAAAAAATACATTAAACCAAACCATATAAAAAATATTCTTAAATCGAAGAATGATGAAAATTCGCAAATAATACTAAAAGCAGACATTAGAATTTCCTTGAAAGAAAAGTCTAAAATTTGTTTTATAAATTACAAAAGATTTGCACAAACAATTATTGGAGATTAATATACATACATATGTATATTTTTTTAAATAAATGATATTTTCGGAAAACAACTTTTTTTTATTCTTAAAAAGACAAACTGGCGTTTATCTATTGGATATTAATTACGTTGGGCAAATGAGTGATTCTTATTAGTTTGAAAGTTGAAGTGCAAATATTGTACGAAAAAATGTCTCTGTGAGATCAGGTCGTATAAGGAAAACGTATGAATTTAACTGAATTAAAAAAAACAGTCTTTTTTTATAGGGGACTACCATAAATACTGAATATAGAGTGGTATAGGTATGTTCTACAAAAATGCTGGTTTCTCAAAAATATTGGAATTTTGACTCGGTACCTCTATGAGTCATCTGATGCTAGTTAACGTCCTGATACATTACCCTAACGGTCGAAAAATCTACCAAATATAAGATGTGTGCTGAAAAAATGCAACTGTGTGACAGAGTTTTTTATAAATCGTGCCATTTTAAAAATTTTTTATAATATGACGGTTTCGGTGCGATCAGAGGATTATGGCAGACGATGCGTATCGGCTCGTAATTTAAACAAAATGTAATAAATTTAAGATCATATGTTGCCTACAAGTGTGAATACAAAAAAAAAAAAAAAAATATATATTTAACGCTTTTATATTATTACGATACAATTCATTCGATATCGTGTGCCATGATAACAAAACGAAAAATTTCGATTAATCTTCCTCAATATTGTATGCTTAAATTTAGCTTGTTTTTTCCTCAGTGTATCAAGCTCTAATCAATATCAATAAATGAGTGCTAATGACAAAATACCGTACATATGTTTCACCTCGTAAATTTTATTACTGTGCTGTTCATACAACACAGACGAGCGACTTGTCAAGAAAATTTGTATGAAAACAACTCAATTTTTTCAGTTCTTTCCTCACTGTGTTTGTTCTATGAACAGCACAAAAGTCAACCACATCTGTTTGTTGTAATTTTCTTTTAGTAAATGTTTTTATAATTTTTAATTAATAACCGTCATTAAAAAAAAAACTTTCTACTTAATTAAACTGCATTAACGCACGTAAGTTTATTACATTTATATGTACATATTATTAGTTAGTACTCTTAAGTCGTAAATGAAAAATGCCTTGGAGAATTTCAAGCTAAAGTCACCAGTACCAGGCAGCCAAATAAAGTCACTGCTGTGACAATCTTTGGACAAAACTTTATTAAAGTAATACCTATTAAGAGTTTTGCCAAAAACCACAATAACTAGAATGAACGAATCGCGTACAATGCACAAGCAAGCGGCGTTAATTGGACACATTTTCATAAATATGACAGCAAAAATAATGTTTGTGTGGGTTTTAAGAATTTTTGCCTCGTTTCCTTAATTTATAAAATTTAGCTCATCATAAAAGTCCTTTCGAAGGGTACGAGTGAAATGTGTGCAAAAGATAAATGAAAAAGAGTATGACGAGAAAAACACACTTTTAATAAACGTTCTAATTAATAATAATGAAACTAATTTAAATTTGACGCGACTTTTGGCTGTCGGCTAAAGTTTATTGCACTAGGAAGTTGTAAAAATATGATTACTCGTATATAAGTATAATTTATTAAATTATTACAATTTGTTCAAGTTGTAAAAGTTTGAATTTAAGTTTTTTTTTTTCAAAAAAGGACACACAGACGAGCAACTCGTCTAGAAAATTTGTATGAAAGTTACTCAATTTTTTGAATGATATCCATATAAATTTTTTTAGACGAGTGCTCGTCTGCGTTCTATGAACAGCACATATGTTTTTACAGGGTTGTTACACTGTCACTCAAAAACGGCCCAGATTAAAATATGTATATATCTGTGGTGTTTTATCATAACAACTTAAGTCGAGTTTTAAAAATAAAAAAAATGCCATCTAATTTGATTAATTTATTAAATATAAAATTTTTATTTGCAAAAATATTTTTTCGTATTATTGAAAAAATTTAGTTGAAATTTTGGTTTATTTTCATTTGTTCTTAAATATAGTTTTTCATTGAAATTTCTCCTAAAAAGTTTTTTTAAATCTTGTCTCGACTTAAGATGTTATGATATAATGCCACAGATATAACAACACATGAGCTGAAAAGTCCCAGGCCTAGCAAAGAAAACACAGTTTTTTGTTTTTTGTTTCAAAATTAGCTGAAACCATCAACGTAATCTCCATCAAGAGCAACGCAATCATTCCAGCGCCGCTCTATCATTTTTCTAATACTACTTTTGTAGAATGATTTATCTATTGCTTTGTGTTGAGTCTAATTTATTGACCTTTTTTAAAAAATTTTCTTCTTCAGTAAAATAATTGATAATTTTTTTTTATAACAATTATATTCCTGAAGAAGTTTTCGGAAACGGAAAACGAAATATTGAATAAATTTATTTAAACATTTTTTTAAAAAGCGACCTCGAATATTGCAAGTTATTAAAAACAAGAAAAATTTATCTTTTGCCTAAAAATAGGCAACAGTTTCAGCGAAAACTTCTTTATTTGAGCGAAATCTAGTGAATACGGTGGATGTGGAAACAATTCGAAGTTCAATTAATGTTGTTTTGCCATTGTTTTCATTGACTTGTGCGTTGTCTTGATGAACCAAAATTTTTTTCTTTGCAATTTCGGCCTTCAAACACTCCAACAACGCTTATAATATTCACTGTAAATTATATTTTTTTCCCCAAGATAGTCGATGAATATTACAGTAATAAGCAAATTACTGTCTCAATTTGCAAATTTTACCTAAAATTGCTGGAATGCAAAAAACCACAATTGTACATCTTGTAATACTAGTGCTGCCTACTTCTTAGATTGAAGTATATTTTACTGATTTTAGACGCTTAAAACGCATAATATCATATAAACAAAAGATTTGCATTATTGTCAACAGCTGTAAAATTAAAAGCAATGCAGAATATTCAATAGATTTTTATAGTACATATTTATGAAATGAAAAGCCAAATAACAAGTGCATGTTCTGTTTACAACTTCACAACGTTATTTTTTAGTTTGGGCAAGCTTCCATTTTGCTTTTAAATATTTTTAAACCAAAACTTTTTTCATATGTATGTAAACATAAACAGCTGATTATTCAATTCTATGTCCCAACTTGCTCAAACAAAGTGTTCGGGCTAATTTGTACAGGAAATGAATACAATTACTCTCTAGTTTTTTCTCAAAATTGCACAAAAGTTTTTACGTGGAACGCTTTTGGACTAGTTCGGAAAGTTCCGTTATTCACGTGGAACATAGAAGAGAATATCATAAAATTTTAACAGCTTTCTTTTGAAGGTTGTTAGTATTAACGGAATAAAATCAGCCGTCTGCAATAAAACTAGCGCCATCTAGGTGTTGGGCCCGGTACTTTTCAGCCCATGCACCGAAAAATATTGCATCTCTAGAGAGCAAAGCAAGACGACAACATACAAATATTGAAAAAAACAATAGTCAAAATGAAAAATTAAAATACTACCAATTATGATGTCAAGTAAAAGGTAATAATTTTTCTTGCAAAAAGGAAAAAATGATATACAAAAAATAATTAAGTTTGCTTTGCCAAAAAGACCATATTCACAAAGTTTGCAACCACTGCCTCCCTCACTCATCCTCACTTGTTGTTTGGTGTTCATATTTGTTCCTGTGTTCTCAGGTTGCTGCCACTTCAAGCAAAATGTGCAAAAAAAAAGATAAATACTAAGCAATCAAAAATTCATTTATTTGTCTTTCGACTCGTAATGCCGCCACCGCAACGTGTTGTGTCGTTTGTGTGTGTGTGTGTGTGTGTGTGTGAGTTGTGAACTCGGTAACAAACATCATTATTTTTTATTTCTTCTTTTGTGCTTTTACAGGATTGCAATTAGTTTTTATGAGACTTCTCCATTGACTGCTTTGTCATTGTTTAGGGTTTCTATGATTTTTGTCACACAGACTTTCGGTTGATTAGAGTGTACGAATTGAACAAAAGATATTTGCGTACTAACATCAATTCTGGGATGCTAGGAAGGTAGTGCTCGGAAGGTAATGCGAATTTATAAAGGGTGTTCCAACAATAATGTCCGATGTTAATTGTGACTTAATTTGAAATTTCTTTGTTTCAGTATTTGACAAATTTAACTATTGAGAGGTAAACAATTGAGCACTGCGCTATGATTGTGTGTTTTACGAAAATGCGCGTGAAAGTTAAAATGCTTTTGCTGATTTTTTTTTAGGCTCGCGTAATCCACCCAATGTGTCCACAATCTAGAGAATTGTGCTCAAATTTTAGCATACCAAGTCTAAAGGAAATGTGAAAGCAAGTGTGCTTGTTTGCCCAGTTCGTTCCCCGGAAAACCTTTTTTTTTATCTTGAACCAGTATGCAGGGGATGTCCTCCACATATACAGTGCATTATACCAGTGCTAGGAATGTAGGATTTGAGGAGGGGGAAAGAGGGAGTAGTGTTTGTGAACATTTGACCTGATTTTTTCAACGTTTTAAAAGATAGGAAAGACGTCTGCAGGCAACTTATTCCACAGGCGAGGCGTATGATTGAAAAACGATATCCCTCTATAATGCATAGTATGATCCGACCACAAATGGAGGAGCTCTGGATGATGAACGCGTGCTACGTAAAAATGTGTGAGTTTCGGGAACAAGATCGCTAATCCCATCAGAGCAAAATCCATGGTAGTAACGATAGAACAGAGTAACGTACCCCACACTGCGTCGATGCTCCAGTGAGTCAATAGAGTTGGATACTACCACTACTACTGTCACCGATAAGCTTCTTTGCCCTCTCCTACATATGGTCGAGTAACCCCAAAATAGACTTTGAGGCACCGGCTCAAACATAAGAAATGTTTTCCATTTTCGGTTGGATGTAGGTGGTATAAATAGTAAGAAGGTTGCATTGAGTGAAGTACATCTTAAACCGTTTCAAAAACCCGATGCACTTGAATGTTTCTTTAGAGACATGAAAAATGTTTTCAATCCAGCGAACATCACACTGTATTTTCATTCCAAGAACATCAAGAGCATCGGATTCCTCAATATTTATACCATCCATGAGTACAGATGAAGCAGCATTTGCGGTCGTTTATTTGTGTGTTAACAAGCAACATTGGGCCTTACGAGCGTTAAAGGCGACCCTATTTTTACGATCCCATTTGGAGATTAACAGAAGATCACTATTCAGTGAATCATTCATAATTATAGTCTTGCCAGCGATCTCTGATAGGCTGGGCCTATAACCAAACGAGCGAAATATTGGATGAGGTTGGAGGTTTGAAAGAGAAGGTCGTTGAAGAAAGCAAAAAATAGGGTAGAAGAAACAACGGAGCCTTGGGATACCCCCGAATTTGATGAATCCCATTTATAACAACTTGTATAGTGCGGTCTCTGAGATAGCTCGATATAAACCGAGAAAAGTTATCACCGACACCACACGCAATAAGTTTTGTCAGTAGTGCACCTTGCCACACCCTGTCCAGAGTACCACAGTTTGCTTTTGTCACCAAGAGGTAATTGAATGGGTATTAGTAAACCTCCAGGAGGTTCTATTTGTAGTCCATACTCATGCTGATCGTTGCTGAGAGTTCTGCATCTTGGCTGGAAGATTATGACCTAAAACCGCAGGAAGGGTTACTAATATTCTCTGATAATTATGAAGCATTACTGGTTATCGGTGAGTTATTTACAGTCCCAGAGATTCTGTTATCTTGCAACAGATGCCTGCAAGGTAAGGAACCAGAAGTGATGGATGTACGGGCGAGTTCGTTAAGGATTGAAGCTCTTTATGTTCTACAGGCCACTAGCTTGTGGGACCTTGTCCTCTATTGGCTGTCTCGGCACTTGCATACAGATGGCTTTAGAAGGCACGAGTTCTTTAACAAGAAGCTGGATCATATGGCGACAAACGTATAAGAAGAACTTGCGACCTATATGAGAATTGTCAGCCATATAAGCCGTTAGTAAACCGTGAGATAGTCCATCCCGTGGCGGCGACGGATATAAGATAATAGAAAATAAATTATTGACGAAATTTTCGCACAGATGATGACAAAATAATACAACACTGTATAGGCTACAACTTCCTTCACCATATCACCCACGATTAAGATATTTTAGATTTTTTATGAAAGGTAACGGGTTTCTACTTTATTTTCGATATTTCGATAACAGTTTGTTATCATCCTCAGGAAAATTAAAATGTTAACATTAAGCTGCAAAAATATAAATTATTTAATATGTGAAAAGATCGAAAATTATTAGAATAAAATTTTTGTGATTTGTTTTAAAATTTGTAGCTAAAAACAATGGGCTATAACTATAGTCAGTAAAAAAGTATACTTTTAAAAATATAAAGTAATGTTTAACAAAAAATATACATATAAACAAAATAAAGCTTCCTTTACTTCCAAAAGTCGGTTCTAAAGTTAAACACAGAAAAAGCTGTTTTTAAGTATATTAACATAACTCTGAATAAATAAGCTGTTCGCGGTCAAATAATAAAATGTAAAAAAAGAAATTAGTTTTGTGAAAATTAAAACAAAAAGTGGTATAAAGATATAAATTAAATATATAGATGTATAAAATGTCTACACTGAGAATATTGACGTCGGTTTTGCTATAAGAAGACCCAAAATATATTAGCAAATGTGCTCCAGTTGGCCTCCCGTTCCCTTTTTTGTTGACCCTGTAAATAAAAGCGCAAATTTATAGAGCCAAAATAGTTTATAACACACAGAACCATTTTTCCATTGTAGCTAATTAAATATATAAAAATAGTTTTTTAAAACGTCTTACTTTTTTAATTTTCATTCAAGTTTTTTGACCATTTGTTTTCCTTTTCTCACTTTGTCTGTTAGCTGATCAGAGATGCCACTCTTTTATATGTTATACTAGATTGTATGCAAATATTTAATGAATTTGACTAGTCACCCATTTAGAGCCAGTTCGAGTTAGAACCAACTTTAATTTTGACTATAGTTGAAAAAAAAGTTAGCAGCAGATGCTAAAATTTAAGTTGTTTTTAAAAAGTACCGACTTTAGTGTTTGACTATAGTTATAGCCCAATAATTTTTTCGCACATAAAAAAAGGTGTTCTAACATAGTTCTTGTTTACTATTTTTGTTTCTAATCCTGTTTGGAAAAACTTACAAATATTCAATATAAACTATTCATAGACTGGCTTCCTTCTGCGAATTACGATTCAATAAAATTCCATTTGCAACTCAGTAAAAATTCCATTTGGTTAGAATACTTTTTTATTTATTTTTTTCAATATAAAATCCATTTTTAATTGATGTTAATTGGAGAAAATTCAATTCTATTATTGAAACTTGTTGCTAGAAGTTTTTTTTTGTGTGTTTCGCACATAAAAACAAAAAAGTGGCAAAAGTAAAACAAAAGTACAAACTCGTTAGCGCATTTAATGAATTCAAGCGGAAGTTGTTTTTTTTTTGTACTCATGTTTTCTTTTGAAGTTCTTTAATTAAATAACAAACGAAATTCAAACCAATAGTTATGGTAAATGTTGACGTTTTTGCCAATTTTCGTAAACAAATTAATGGCATTGATGTGTATAAATGATTTTAATGGTGAATAAATGAGTTCAGCATTTGCAACGATAAAGTGTTGAACAATTTTAATGGAATTACTATTAAAAGAGTGTTTTCTTGGGAGGCAACCATGAATCTGCGGTTATATAGACATATAGTACATACATAAGACCCTTAACGTGTGTTAAGGATGCTTTAGTAGAGATATTGAATTTTAATTCAACAATTTCGATTCATATGTGTTGAGCGTATTTTAAGGGCTTACAATTTTGAGTCGGCAGCACTGCTTTATTGGTAAACCATTTTAACGTGTGTTGTTACCTACAAGGTGGCAGATGTCTACAAGGTGAGAGCAGAATTACAACAAACAGACATGTAGTGAGTTCTTTGTCAAGGTATTTGAAAGTGCTTTTTATAATTATAAACTATTTTTATTTAAATTATTTTCATATATTCACAAAATTATTTTTATATTTTTAAATTAGAATTCACTTTCAAAACCTATCACATGCCATTGCATTTTTCAACGGTATTTATTTTTGATATTTTTTAGCTTTTATTTATTTATTGAATCTTTCACAATGTGAACTACGAGTAACAATAAGTATTCAAATCTTAATACTAAATACAAAAACTTAACTAACTCCAGCCCATGTTAGACAAAAAGTTTTATTTTGCGTCAATTATATCGGTAAAATCACCTATGTATTTAACGCTCTGATGGTGGCAAGGGTATCCATTTTGCTCAACCGAGTGTGACCGCTAAAATTAAGTATGTTCCGTGCAAGAAGGTTTCCAGTTTGCTGATATACCTTTCACATACTTTGAAAATTCGTCTTTTACTAATGAAACACATAGATCCTTGAGAAGTCGTTAATTTTTTATGTACCATGGAGCTGCAGCAATCATTCGAAAAATTTTGTTCTGTCGCCTTTTTTCAATTTTTGACGCTGAGGCGGTGCCCCATAATTGAATTTCATAGCACCCCATAAGCTTTCTAAAAATTTAAATTAAAATATTATTCAAACAATTAAGTTTTTATTCGCTATTCTAGCCTCTAACATTTATACCAATAAAAATTATAAATAGCTTGTTTTTCTGCATTTCATAGGAGCTACCCTAATCATCAGTAGACTTTGGAAGTTTTTGAAAGATATTCTCAAACATTCAACTTTATATCCCAACAATCTAAATAAATTGCTGAGAATTTAAAAAGAAAAATGCTCTAATAATACCTGTCAAAACAAAAAAACAAGCTTTTTCATTTATACACGTCTGTAACATTTCTTTACACCTTTCAGAGAAATGAACAACCGTTGGTTGCTACGATTTGCTTTTTGAAAGTTTATCTTTAACGGTGGCTAACATAGCCATTATTGTCTTATTTTAACAAGAATTTATAGAAGTCAAATAGATAAAAATTGTAGGTCCATAACACAAATAGATTAGGTACCATTTAAATTAAAATAAAGTGTAAAGAGGGCCGCTAACCTGCTGACGCGCAGTGTATATACATACATATTTTTCGTTTTTCTTAAATTTCGAAAATGGATGCTGTTGAATAATGTAGCGAGTACGAAACAGCTGGGTGTTCCCCAGCTAATAGGCTTTTCCCACTGAACAGCATCTAACATCTAACATCAGTTTTTGAAGATGATAACATCTTCCCATAAGAAATACATTTTACTAAAAGTCAACATTTTTCAACATCTTTATAAAATGTTCCTACCTCATTCTATTCCATTCAACATTTTTCGATTATTTCGGTGTCATCACTAGAAAAATGGCAATAATATCGATTATTCTTGTGGCATCACTGAAAAAACGTCATTTGTTTTGAAAGAAATAAAAAAATTCATAATTTATTTATTGTGTCAATTGTTTGCATTTGTGTGTTTTTTTAAATTTTTTTTCTGTAATAGTTTTTTCTGTGTTTTTTCAATTTTTTTTTATGTGCCCTTCATTTTATTTATAAACACTTATTTTATAATCCTGTTTTGCTTTTCAAATTAATATTTCTGGAAAAAGAATTTTGCCTGCTTTTGTTAAATTGTTTGAAAATTTTAATAATAATATCTTTGATTGATAGTAGATGTTAGATGTGAGCAATGTAAACAGTGTTTCACACAAGGTGCATTAATGTATACACAGTGGCAGCACTACGGCATGTGACAATTTTTTGCTACTGGCAATATAGGAAGCTATTTACGTCAAATGTATTGTTTATATTTTTGAAAGTGAATTTAGTATTTTATTCTGAATTAAACATATACAAATTATTTTAAGGACATAAAAATAATTCAAATAAATATAATTTATAATTATGAAAAGGTAAATTCATAGTTTATAATTGTGAAAATAGTTACAAATACTTTCGATAAACATAGCTTACCAGATGTCTGTTTTTGTTGTATTGTTGTAATTTTGCTCTAGTGCTGCCACCGTGTATACGTTAATGCACCTCGGTTTCACATTTTCTACCTTTTCCACGCGTTCCATGAAGATATTGATCAGTGTAAAAAGCCTATTAAGGTTTGATTATTATTTTGCTTGTCTTCTTCAATCAATAATTATTGATCACAGCAAATTTGTATTGGAAAAAATCCTTCCTAAGAAAAAAACTTAAGAAAGGAAAAACTTGAACTAAAACCTGATGTACAAATGTACAAAAACCAAAAATATAAAAAATAAAATATTATTTTCATGAAATATTTCACCTATTTGAACGTACTGAAATGACGTTTCATTTTTGATGTATTTTCTAGCCAAAAGAATAAAAACTCCAGAGTAATCGTGATATAAAAGTTTTTCATCGAAATTATGAATAAAGCAGTGCTGCCAGCTCATCACCGAAAAGATTTTTTCGACATATCTCCATGTATGCCTATGTATTTGTCATGTCTACCTAATTTCCATATAACTCTGGCGGTGTGATATTTAAACCATTTGCATACTTTTAGCTAAAAAATGTGCCAAAGCCTTTTAATAAATTTTTAAGCTCCTCTCTAACCCTCACCATATCCTTTGCCGTTTTACTTTTGAAATAGTTAATTCTAAGTAAGCTGTTAAAACTACATATACTTTTTTAATATTTAAATAAAAAACAAAACACACTTACTGCAACTCATACCGGTGTAAGTGTCTAACGTACCGTTATGTATGACAGACAGACTTTTCACACACGAACAAATATGTTCGCTGACAAAAACAAAATGGTGGCAGATGTTTTATACTTTTTAATGTTCAACAAAAATATAAAATTTTATATATACATACATATATGCATATGTGTATATATGTATAAATTTATATATGTAGATAGATATACATATATATTTATCATTAAAATTATGAAAAAGAAAAGAAATGAGAGTATGTGTTCCAGTCAGTGAATAAAAGAATGTGTTTACCAGCGAAAGTTCTTTCAGTAGTGGAATAGTTCAACTGGACTGAAAATAATGTAGACAGCTTTTGTGTCTCAAGCTTATTGCTTTGATGAAAAAATGGAAATGCATAAAAAAGATTACTTTGGCTTTAATTATGGAATAGATATTTTTTATTATGAAATATTGTTTGGATTTAAATAATAAGAAAACTGTTGTGTGACTACAAAACTTTGGGAAAAAAAATTATCTTTATTCACAATAACATTTTAACTTTGGGAATAAAAATTATCTTTATTCACAATATAATTTACATAGTCAAGAGTTCAAGATTTTTCTTTTTCTGCTCAATAATTATTTATTTATTTATTTATTTACAAATTTATTATAATTTAAATTACAATAAACTCTATTTCGTAAAGCACTAGCAACTGGGGCTATCGGCTTGCATTTATAAAAAAAAATATTTGGTTAGTTATTAAGTTAATTGTCATATTTAAAATAGTTTTGAAAATATTTTAATTAAATGGCATTGTTTAATTAATTAAATAGTTTGTAGGAATTTATACACGTTATTTACATTCGCAGCAGATGGATCAGATAAGAGTTCAATTATATTATTTGTTTTGCAGATACTTAAACGTAGGTTTTTGATAGAGTGGCACCTTGATAGCAGGTGAGGTATTGTTAAAATTGAACTGTTGCAGAAAGAGCAGACGGGACGGGGAGCTTTTGATATAAGAAATTGGTGGTTTAACCTTGTACAGTCACTCACATTTAAAGTCGGGCAAACATTGTCGAAAATTTATGATCTTAATATTTATGTTTTGATGAAAGATGATGCGTTTAACTTTTTTTTGTTTTATCATAAAAACTCTTATTAATAGAAAAACCATAGAAATTTTATTTTAAGTCCCGTTATAAAATACATAAGAATAACAAAATGAGAAAAAGTAAATTCTCTGTCTCACATTGAAAGTCGGGCACTTAATGTTTTGTATAATGAAAAAGTGAAATATACCGTTATTTCCACTTTTTTCTTCTTTTGTCTCCAAAACAATTATTTCTTCTTACACTATCATTCGATCAGTGAAGATTATAAAAGTTTTTTGAAAAATGCCGCGCAAAATTAAACAATCCACCCTCGAAGAACGGAAAATAATAATTGAGTTGCACTTAGATGGAAAATCTGAAAGGGAAATATCTAATTTGATAAAAAAAAGCAAATCTACAGTGCATGATATCATTTCTAGATATAAAGAAAGTGGTTTGGTAGCAAATAAAAAACGCAGAGCCCGAGCACGAAAGCTTTCACCCAGAGATGAGAGCATGATTTAAAACAGGTGAAGAAAAATGCTTTTATTTCTGCTCCAAAACTGACAGCAATGGTCAAGGAAGCTTCTGGGACGGAGGTAAACCCAGAAACAATAAGAAGACTTCTTCGCAAGAGTGGCTGAGTGGCACGGAAAAAACCTCTAATAGGTAAGAAAAACCAAAGCAAACGGCTTGTTTTTGCTCGTCAATATATTTTGATTTCTGGAGTACCGTAAGTTGGAACAAACATAAAAATTTAATTAGGCTTATTATTAATATTTAGGTATTGTTTACTGACGAAAGTAAATTTAGCTTATTTGGGTGCGATGGAAGAGGCAAACAAAACAAAGAGATGGAAGGCAAGAATTCAAGAAAAACAGTAAAGCACGGTGGTGGATCGGTTATGGTTTGGGGATGCATGGCAGCCTCAGGAGTTGAAAATTGGCATTTCATTGACGGTGTTATGAATAAGAATGTTTATTTAAATATTTTGAGAAAAAATTTAAAAGAAAGCGTAAAAAAACTCGGCATTGAAACTAATTTCCAATTTTACCAGGACAATGATCCTAAACATTCAGCATATGATGTAAAGAATTGGCTGCTCTATAACTGTCCAAAGGTTATTAAAACCCCTGCACAAAGTCCGGACCTCAATGTTATTGAACATTTGTGGCACAAATTAGGCCGCCGGATGCAGGACAGGCAGTGTACGTCAATTCCACAACTAAAGAATGCCTTACAGGAAGAGTGGAATAATATAAGTCGTGAGGTTTGCAAAATATTAGTGAAATCTTTGCCTAACCGCTTACAAGCTGTTGAAACCCAAAAAGGTGGATCTACAAAATATTAATTTTGCGTTATGTTCACATAATGCTAACTTTTTATTAATTGCCCGACTTTAAATGTGAGACTGAAAAGTGACCTTATTTAAGTTAAGCCTTCGTATACATTTAATAAAAGAACTTGGAATAAATTGTTTTTGTTGTTTTTAAATAAAAGAACTTTTGTGATAAAATAAACAAAATTAAAACGACTTTTTCTTCCGTCAGCTAATAAATATTGGGACTAAAAGTTTTTTCATGCGTCTGCCCGAATTTAAATGTGAGTGACTGTATGTGTTAGTCGCAATCTGGTGAAGCATCTATTCTTAAGCCAGCCAGTTAAACTTGGAAGTTGAACTGGGGTTTTGTTAGGGTTAATACATTGGTATACATTATTGTAACTCCACCATTGGTTTAGAATAGCAAGGTTTAAGTTGCTCATGGATTTTCTGGTCATAAAGTTTTTGGATGCTGGTGAAAATTGTGGGCTGGGATGTAAATGAGCTAACTTCGCTTTGTGATCAGCAACTTCGTTACCTTTAATGCCGATATGGCTTGGAATCCACAGAAGTTTCACTTTATTCATAATTTCTATTAAACGCTGTTGAATCTCGCTTATAATGAAGTTTCTGTTCTTTTGACTAGACAAAGCGTCAAAAACGGAACGACTGTCTGTACAAATAATGTGTCTGCTATTTGATTCTTTAACGAGTTTTACAGCTTCTAGGATGGCCATAGCTTCGGCTTCGAACACCGTTGCTTCCAGCGGCAAGATACCTATTCTGCGAATTGATTCGTTGTCGTTGACAACAGCAAATCCAACAGAGCTTGCTGTTTTAGATCCGTCTGTGTATAGGAAAGCCAAGTTTCCATTTTTGAATTTTATTGATAGCTCTGAAAATAAGAGTCTGAAGACTACTGGTGGAGTTGAATTTTTGTCCATACTCTGTAAATTTCTTAGGAACGTACTGAGTTCCAGCACCCAGGCAGGGCGGTTCTCTATTGGAACTACAATCTTATTAATATCAAATCTTTTTGTAAGTTTGAAGATCTGGGAGATCTTCATCATCAATGATGCTATGTGGCTGTGGAGTAATGATGATCTCCGGCAAAATATTTTATGTGCCATTTGAATTTTTATTTTATTGGCGTGAATAGGCAGGGGATCAAAACCTCCCTCGGCTTGTAGATTTTTAACTGGTGTGGTTCGAAAAGCTCTTAGAGCTGTTCTGCTAGACGCGGTCAGGATATTTTCCATCGGTTGTAGAACTGATTTTGCTGCTTTACTATATATAACTAAGCCATAATTGATTTTTGCCATAACTAAAGCGTTAACTAATCGAAGAATACTATTAGTATGCATATAACTTTTAGTAGAGGATAGGTATTTGATTATATATAATTTGGGCATTAGATTCTTTTTTAAATAGTTACAATGGTTCTTAAAATTATATTTAGGGTCTACATGTAGCCCTAGTATCTTACAGCTATTTACATTTCCAATTTTTACATTATTGTGCTTAATGTTTAATTCTCTACAATTTATCTTGCGACAAATATGTAAGTGGCTAGTTTTTTCGTAAGATAAATTTGCGCCAGATTTTTTTGACCAAATATGAATGTCCGAACAAATTCTACGAATTGGGTCGAAGTTCAGGAAATTTATTATATTAAAATTTAATTGTAAGAGTTCATATGATCTAAGTCTGCTGGGAATGTTTATATTTATTTTATTGAGAAGAAAGATGGAGTTAATTTGTCCTTAAAATAAATTTATGAAGAATACGATGTTGGATAAAATTCTTCTGCTTTTCAATGTTGGAAGTCTTATAAATGATAATTGACTACTAAAAGGCGAAAGATGTTCGGCTGGACTCCATGGAAGAGAACGGAGACAAAATAACATAAATTGTTTCTGAACTTTTTCTTTTTAATATATAAGTTGTACTGCGGGTCCCCAATTACAGCACTATATTCAAGAATGGGTCTTACTAAAGTTGAGAATCGATTCTACGTCACATAGTGATCATTACATATTTTAGCCCATCGTTTTAAATAACATAAAACGCCTTATTTACAGCTAACGTGACGTATAAATTGAAATTAACAGCCTGTTCATGGATCGCGTTTTAAATAAAGCGAAAACCAGCGACATGTTCAGGACTACGTAAGAAATTGGGTCTGTGTAACGCGCTTCTCATTGTTCGCGTTCTGTTACGTTATACACGTAATAGTGTACATATTTTCAATCCCCAGTATTGCCACTATACAAGTTATATGTATCTTGTTTACTTTTGTCGTGTAAAATATATTTTTGCATCGTGAATAACGGCAACCCTATTTCAATTGAAAAAAAGAAACCGGTGATAAATATTTATGTAAACAAAACATCTTTATGCTGAAAAAAAATTATAGAATATTTGCTGGTCATACAAATTCTGTTGATGATCAGACAAATGCCTTTATGGATTAATCCTAATTTATTCTTTTATTTTTTAAATTATTTCCTTTCTTTAAATAATTAGCAAAGAAGGAAATTGTTTGCATATACATATACATATGTATGTACGTGTTACATATGTTATGAACGTTTATTTATGTATATATGTGTGAACATGTATGCGTACTTTTTTTGCTGTTATTTCCATTTTTGTATATTTGAATCTTTATTTTTGTTCAAGCGTCTTCTTTTTTCTTGCTCAACGAATAAAAATTTCCATTCGCGCAGCATTCGCCTGTTTGGGATGTAAAAATGCGATACACAGACAGAAAGTAGATGTCAATTGTTACGTTTTTCGTCCAAAAAGTTTTTTTTCGCGTTGCATGAACGCAAATAAGAAAAACGTCAAGATTTCGTCGCGTTTTTTGAGCACATTGTGTTCCATGAACAGGCTGTAAGTTTCTTGTCGTAATGAATACCGAGATCAACACATGAGTCAACAGCTATTAGCTTAGTATTATTTTATTGATTTATTTTAAAAGCAAAATTAAAAATATTATATAAAAACTGCTACATCACCAGCTACTTGATAGATGAAAGAACTGATATAACTTGCACTTACCTAAATTATTAATATGAATAATAATTACTTTTAGCTGTATAAATAAATCTAAACTAAAAAAAAGGAAATCGTTCTTTGGCAAGAACAAATTAGCACTAACGTAAAGTGCAATGAGTTTTTTTTTCTCTACATATCATCCTGTTGTAACATTTATTTTTTTGACAGCACTTGACGTTTTAATACAAAAATATACTTTTTGTGTTAAACACAGCGGCAGTAGAAAAGAAAGAAAAACTGTAAGTCTAGCAGAACATGAGACAAGCAGTTAAAAAAAATAAAATTTATTATTTAGCAAACTTTTGAAACTTAAAAAAACATTTAGCAAATGGCGGTGTTAATTTTAACGTTGTACACAAATTAAAAAAAAAACAACACAATTCGTTTGAAACTTTTTCAACATAAACAGTAAAACTAAATAGAAAATATTTATGTTGTTATATGTTTTACATAATACTCGTACATAATACTCGTACATATGAGGCGCAAACCCAACAAACACGTAATCAATTCTTTGATACAAACTCATTTTATCATTTGATTTTAAACATAACTTTCAAACCCTTTTCAATGGTTTGATTTTAACATTCATATTTAAAGTAAGAAATATTATTATTGATTTGTTCATTTCTTTGAAAGGTGTAAAGAAATGTTACAGATGTGTATAAATGAAAAAGCTTGTTTTTGTGGTTTGACAGGTATTATTAGAGCATTTTTCTTTTTAAATTCTCAACAATTTATTTAGATTGTTGGGATATAATGTTGAATGTTTGAGAATATCTTTCAAAAATTTCCAAAGTCTACTGATGATTAGGGTAGCTCCTATGAAATGTCGACATATAGATAGCTGGGAAACATAGAAAACAAGCTATTTACAATATTTCTTATTAATTTAAAAACTTCCATTTATTCCATTTCAAAGTTCTGTACCTCTATAAAAATACCCACATGTTAATTTGTGTTCGTTTGCTGAATTTAAGTTGTTTGATTGGTATCTTTTGTATGTAAAGCCGTGTGTTCTTTCGGTTCATTTAATATGAACTTCTTTTGTCACGTATTAACTTCTAAAAGTATTGTGTGAACAACAGCTGAAGTTAATATCCTTTTCATTTTCTTGATTGTTTACTTTTTTTTCTGTAAAAAAGAAACTAACAATGGTTCCATTTAGCAAAAGTCAATACCACGAAAAGAATATTCATTTATTCTTGATACGAACAGTTTTGGGGTGTAAAGCAAAACGTATTCAATAATAAATTTTTTAAAAGTTAATAGAAAACTTATGACCCCTTTGTGTTGATGAGAGCACGCTTCTTTTTAATAGCAAAATATATGGCAGTTGTGGGTTGTGGGAGAGCAATCCATTGCCGGACTTCTGAAATGCACGATGTTAATTTTGAAGAAAACAATAATAATTCAGAGAATTATGTTAATAATTTTTTATTATGATGGAAGAATCTATGGTAATTATATGTGAAACAGAATATGGACCATGTTTTTAATAACGCTGACACATACTTGAGGATCAATGTCGTTAGTGTGCCGAATTATCTTATCCTTTAGCTCTTGAACTATTCTTGTCATAAGGGCGTATAGTTTTTCCTGTCCAAAGAAAAAAGCCCAACGCTGTCAATTTACATGATTGTGGCGACCAGTTAATATCGGCTGGACGTGAGATAATACGGCCCCTTGAAGTTGTCACGAACAGAGCCATTGTTTTCATTGACTGTGTGTTAAATGGCACTATTCTGTTGAAACCACATACAAACCAGGTCCATATTTCATATTATTTATTTATTTATATCCAATTTCTGGCTGCAAGTCTCGTTAACTACTTGTCCGATGTGATTTTCAAAAAAGTACGGTCCGATGACGCGACTAACCTATTAACCGCACCAAGCAGGATGCATCGGCTTTTCAACAATCATTCGTGGATTCCTAATGTCTCATGGCATTAACATGCAGTAATTCAGCTTTTTGACGAGTCCACTGAGATGAACCCCTGCCTTTTCACTAGAGATGATTTTCATTTTGAAGTATCTATTTATTCAACCATGCCCGGAGAAGCAGATTTTGCCTTGGAGTACGCCTAGCTGGGGAACTCTGCTTTGTGGGAGTTCCTCTTGTTGTAGCAACTATAACTCTAGGAAACCGCATGACTTGTTTTGAGCTGCCGAAACCCTTACCAAGGATTACAATTTACAGAACGGGGATCAGCAAAGCCCGTGGGAGGTTCTGCCTTGCATATTCTCAGTGCTGATGACGGTTGAGGTACCTACCTTGGCTGAAGTGTTCTGGAAGTAGTTTCCCTGATAACTTTGCTAGATTGCTGTTTCCAGGGGCTAATAATAACTGCTATTGTCTTGCAATGTAATGTAAGGAACCAATGATGATTACACGGGTGAGTTGGGTAAAATGCGGGCTGATGCTCTTAATGAGCTGCAGCCTGCCAACTCATTTACCTTGTCTTCCATTGGCTCCTGAGAAATTTTAGGGAGGAGATATAGCTACTTATAGCAAAAAGTTTCGACCTATATGAGTCTTGCAAGCCACACGGGGGAGCTGGTAAATTGTGAGTAACTCACCCGGTGGAGTTGGTCCATCATCAGATAAGGCCGACAAGGCAGATGCCGATGTAAATTAATTTGCACAATCTGTTTAACCAACCTTTCGGCATATTGGTGATGCTTCATATGGTCATTATGCTGCCGCTCTTGTGTCATATGAACCTTGTAAACATGGAAATTCAAATCTTTATTCAAAATTCTCATTAGTGATATAAGTGAGATGTTCAATAGTTGGGCTCGACGAGATGAGGTTGACAGTACTTCTGCCACACTATCGCGAGCAACAGAAACGTTTTCCGGAGAGCAAACTAGGCGAGCATGTGCAGGTAGTTTCACAATTCCTACAGCCTCGTTTTGGGTCTGCTAAAATTTGAATTCTTTTGATTGTGCACAAATTTAGTTCATTATGCTGACCAAAAAAATTCACGAAATGCACGAAAGGCCCAGTTTCATTTGAAAACCAATTTTTGTGAAAGGTTTTAACAATCTTAATGCGCCTCTTGATTGTATACCCAGCCATGGTTGAATTTCTCAAACACTGACAGAGAAACTTAACTTGACACATATATCAAATTAAATTGAACAAATTACCTGACGTGTGTGACATCTTGCATTATGGTTAGACCACCCTTTATCATAAATAAAAGTCTTGGTATTACATACCAAACTGTCCTCGTACACTTCTTAAAGCACTTCATGAATTGTCATTTTATTTAGGTCTTTACACACTTAATATACTTTATATTATTTATAATCTTTTGCCTGTGAAATTCAGTCCAGATAAAGTTTTCTCTGTATTTATTAATAAGTTAGTGAAACAACTTGTTCAAGTTTTACAAAATTATTCTTAGCAAACTTACTTTTCTGCTGCTGCCCCAAACCACTTTTCAAAAATTCACTACAACTCAAACGGCATTTGGGCCGTTGTGTTTGTGGTAGTGTAACCACCACAAACGCACAAACCATATAAATATTTATACTAAGGAGAGCATATTTTTCCATTTTTTTTTTTAATGTTGATTTTGTTCTTTGCATTATTTGAGGGTTTTTTCACTTAATTTTTGTTCTTACTTGGTGGCCTGTAAAGTATCTTCAGTTTTGTTTCGTCAAAAGTTTCAAGACGAAACAAGTGCTTGTCAATGATGTTGGCCAACAAAATAAAAGAAAAAAAAAACAAGAAGAAGGAGCAAACTGTGAGAAACAGCACTAATTTCAAAGTGGCTTAAGCGATTTTTTCCAGCTTTAAGTTCATTTTCTTACTTTTGTTTTTTGTTTTTCGCTTTGATGAGAGGCTTTACACAATCCATGTAATTTAATGTTAATTTACTAAGTGCTTTTTTATGATAACGTAATAAGTAATTTGGGTAAATTTGGTTAGTTTGAAACAATTGCCAGAAGTGATTATTTTAATTACAATAAATCTATAGAATTATTTTATTTGACAATAATGAATAGCCAACTCTTTTATATTGACAATAATAATGAAAGAAACTCGAAAGAAAAACTTAGGTATCTATGGAAGTTTTCAATTGGTACAGGTAGATAATGTGGGTCTGCGAACACCACGTTGCTGTTACGTCATTAGTATAGGGTATTCAAAATTTAGGGATCATTTTAACTCTAATAAAAAAACAGATATTTTTGTAAATATTTTTATTTCAGTTTATTATAACTTAGATAAGGTTAGGTTTAACAGGCTACCGGAAATTAAAAAGCCAGCTCGCTCGAGTCTAATTCGATCCCGTTGTTTTGCCTGGGTGTGATATGTATCCCAGCAGCTCTAGGAGTCCAATCCACGTACATCACATTCCGATATCTCCGCCTTATATAACAATGAGGTGGACACCGACAAAAGAAGTGCTCAACACTCTCTACTTCCTCCTTGCCTCTGCAACCTTTACAGAAATCATTAAATGGAAAAAATTAGTCTCCTCGCCTGTGTCCTTATATGGCAATGTCCCGTCAGGACAGCCACAGCAGAATGAAGCTGCCGACGGTGCAGGCCCCTAAGAATGCTAGTTCTCCTGTTATCATATCTGGGTATTGCCAGCCTTGATATTCGACGGGTAACCTCACCAGACCACATATCCTGAGTGGTCTCAAAAAAATTATACCATACTTGTTTCTTATAGCTCCCAAGCAGTATTCCAGCAATCCCATTTACAGCCTTTTGTTGTAGATGGATACCGGGCACTTCATTGTGCCCTTTTACCCCGAAAAGCTCCAGGTTCGAATGTCTCGCTATCTCGTTTGAAGATATCCGGCTTTCACGAACCAATCTAGACGTCGTACTATCAGTACAAATTCGGATATCGTCCCTGTATATGCGTATAGTAACGTTACCAGTAAGCTGTACTCAGTATGGCCATGATTTCCGCCTGCGGTACGATGCTAATTTTCTGGCCTGAAGCCAATTATCCACTCATACAGGGGGATAAAGATACTACCATTAACTCCTGAGCCCGACTTGGAATTATCTGTAAAAATTTCAAGCATGTACTCTGGACGATCTGTGCCGATCACCTATGCGATTACATTACATCAATGCTCTTGTCGGGTAGTGGAGCTGGTGAGCAGTAATCAATATTCTTCGGAAGGTTCACTATTCTTCCTATTAAAAGTACAAGTTCCGTTTTCTGTGAATTCCATTGCCATTATAATTGCGTACTCTTTCAGTTATAGGCCCAGTTTATCCGAGATCGGTACTCAGAATCAAAAGTAATAATCTTTTAATAGTCTCCGAATGGAATAGCCACACCAAGGTCAAGTTCAGCGCACGTAAGACCCAGTGTTGTTTATTAAAATACAATCGCATGACCGAAAATGCTGCTTCATCTGCCCTCATGGATGGTTTAAGTATTGAGGAATCGGATGCTCTTGATGTTCTTGGAATGAAAGTGCAGTATAATGTTCGCTGAACTAAATACATTTCTCGTATCTCTAAAAGAATCAATCAAGTGTTTTGATTTTTTGAAATGATGTGAGATGCACTTCTTTCCATTCGATCTTCTTACTATTTATACCGCCTACATGCAACCGAAAACGGAATATAAGACTAATGTTTGGGCCAGTGTCTCAAAATCTATTATGGTGTTAGTCGACCGTGTACCAGTGCGAACGAAGAAGCTTATCGGTGATAGTAGGTTATATAGCTCTATTAACTCACTGGAGTATTGCAGCATTTTTGGTTGCCTTACTCTGGTGTATCGTTACTACAATGAATTTTGCTCTGACGAAATTAGGGAGTTATTACCTAAATCAACATATTATTATATTAGGTGTACATTTTTTTATTCTTAAAAATTCAGGCCGATACTCGGAAATTTTAACTTTCTGTATGTGCACTACCCAGCGAATGGGAGGCGAATATTTTACTGATGTTACGAAACAATTCGATCATATATGTAGCTCTGACCCAGTCTTTGTTCTATTTGAATTTAAAGCTAGAAAATACTTAATCAAAGATTATGTATACAAAAGTATTTATTTATTTATTAAAAAATATATATATAAAAAATTAAGAAATAAATATTTTTTTTAATGGGTCTTCCTCGTCCACATTTCGCTTCTCAAATTAATTTGTTTCATTATACGAGTGCAGTCTCTTTATGTTATATGATTATATATTTTTTATGGCAATTTTGCAAACTTTTTATTGGATTCAGCTAAAAGTTTTCAATATTATTTCTATCTTGATAACTTTCATCGTTGTGCTAATAATATCCTTTACCTGTTTATACGAGTATACACTTTTTCTTCATTTTCTTCCCATCATTAAGTACTTATTTCTGCATCTGCGTGGGAAGAAGATACAAAAAAAACTAGATTCAATTAGCAGAGTTTTTCTCTTTGTAAAAACTCATCACGTAAAAGTGTAATTTAATTTTTTCATTTTTTTTTATTTTTACACTTAATACTAAACAATTTTTGTTTGAGCAACACAATAAGGATGTATTCTATTGTATTGTATTCGAAGTTCAGCATTGAAGTTAGTCATGACGTGCATGCTTTGTCTGCGGCAGCAGATGTTCAAACTGACAGTTGAAGTAATAGCTGGAAAGTAGGAAGGTAAACATTGTTTTGTAGCAGCCATAAACACTAACAATTACCACGTTGTTATTCAATATTTAATACAAAATTCTGTATTGCTTGTGTTGGAAGAGCTGCGTTTATGGCAACACAATAGGAAATAGTTTTTAAAAACTTAAGAACAAAATATAAATTTAATTTACTAGTTTTTTTTTTTAACTTTAACAAAGTGAAGTTGCTGTGGTTTCAGTTAATTGGCACAATGATAAGTATTGTTTATTTGTTGTTGTTGTTGACATACTTGTGCAAACAATATGTCACACCTCAACTCGATTTAAGACTAGTGTACTTAGATCATTAAAAAAAGGCACCGGTTGCAGATCTCTGGTGGAATTGTTGAATCTACCAGAAAAGGTGACTACAGTTTTAGCGGGATGGAAGAATTATATATATGGGTGGAAGAAATAAAAGGTGACGTTATATGTTTGACTTCAGGAGTTTATTTCATTAATTTGACGAATAATGTTATCTGAGTATAGCTGGCCACACTTAGGATGGAAGAGTCAATTGAATGTTGAACGATCACAAGTTAGAAAAGCAATTAAATGAAGGTTCAAGCTAATGTCAACCTTCAACCATGAAATTCGGCCTTGAGAAAAACTTGGGGTCTGGAAGATTTCCGAAATTCCCATCATCAGTGTGGTCAACTTTACATTTTCTTTAGGGTGCTACATTTTTGGTATGTATAAAAATAGCTAATAAAAAAGGCGAGTATAATACTATAGTAAGTATGAACACTTAAGGTAAATATAAAAATTCATGCAAAAGTATAATTCAAAAATGTAATTTTGACTATGGTTAAAAGAAACCCAACTATGAAATTACATTCGGCAAAAGCATTTATGCTGACATCCTTTCGTAAAATATTCTGCCCTAAGTTTTCTAGAATTGAGAATATTTAATAATATTGGCCAAAGTAGAATATAATCACTACACTGACTTGTAAACTGCATACTCATAGAAACATTTTAAGGTAATTTTCGATTTTTTGTATATATTTTAGTGTTTTCATGTTAGTTTTCAACTATACGAATTTGTTTTTGTACTCATATATCAGAAAACACTATTAACACCTTTCTCATGTAAAAAATAAAATTATAACTTTTCTCACCTTCCCTAAACCTTTTTTATTGTGCTCGATACACACATTTAAGTTGACTATAGCGAACGTTCACCTTTTATTTTTAGATGTTCAAACATTAAAGACCAAGTGTATGTGTGTGTCAATGTCGTTTAATATGGGACTTAATGTGTGTGTGTTCGGGCTTTTGAGTGGCTTTATTTTTCCCAGGGCTTGCAGAATAACGAAAAAGCACATAACAAATGACACTTTTATGATGACATTAAAGCCTTTTAAATTCAATTTCTTATTTTACACTACAACAGATTAGGGAAAATATTCTTATAAATTTTTATTATTATACTAAATTCCATGTGGAATTATAATTAAACATTTAAAAGCCAGCTTTAGAAAAAAGATGCTTAAGATTCACGAGAGGTTTCAAAGCACATCGTTAAAAGATTATGACATCAATTTAAAAAAGTTTTAAAGGTCTTTTTAGATATGTTTCATATAAAAGTGTTAATGGTGCCTACACTTTTTGGTTTGTCTATTCGAGATTCTACAATGTTCTGGATATTTGTCTGAGAAAATGTATTTGACTAATCAAAACATGAACAAAATGCGAAATAATGAAAATGGAAAACATTTTTTTATAAAAAAATTTTAAATTTCCTCTTTAAAAACACCTCATATGTATATCTTTTTAAAGAATATTCTATAAATGTATACAGAATGTATACATTTATAGATATACAGTCGCAAAGCAACCTGGGCTGAATGAAGAACAGCTCTCACGTCATCGTAATTATTTCTTAAATGCGGTCAGGCTTGTTGTTCGGCTTTCGAGATTTTGGCGTCTCGCAACAGTTTGCTTCAACCACCTGTATTGGTATACAGTGTCCAAACTAATTTGGACAATATATTTTTTATCATTTTTTTACTTATAATTTGCAAAATATGAATATTATGAATTATTACATTAACTAAATAAATTTCAACCTCTTATTTTTACATTTGTGTATTATATTATACTTACCATTTATTTTCTTAATACTTATGTTAATTACTTACTTACCTGATACTTACCATTCATTTATTTTAATTACTTACCTATACTCACCACTTCGTAAAGTTCTCCGCACTGGCAAGTCGAGACAATTGGAATTTTTCCAATTCTCATTTTCACATCCTTTCCGGCATACAAAAATTGAGCAATTGAGTTTTTTTTGGTGCCATAGTTTGGTGAGCGAAAATACAACCTCTGCGAATAACAATAGATTATAAATTTTGGAATTTTCTACGTTCAGTTATTGTAAAACAGTTTAACCCAGGTGATTAATTTAATAAAATCCTATACTTTGTTGGAAAGAAATACTAAACCCCGATTTTTTTATTTCTTTTCCCCCCAAAAATCCTCCATTATAATTGACTCATTTCGAGTTAATTATAGTCCCAATTCTGCTTTGGATAAAGCAGAATTGGTTAATTTAAATTGTGCTTTTAGTGCCCAGAAAAAAAGCAGCAATTTATTCATACAGTTTTTCTATAGGTATTTCGTTGTTAACCACGCTGCTTACTTTGCAACTATATAGTTCTACATAATAAACTATATCAATTGCTATTGATAAGTAATTAAAAAAGTATGGCTGTGCTTTATCTGATTTCTAGCCGTCTAGATTTGTATAAATTTGAAAGAAGAATAATGGTAAGCTCAGTTGTCATCGATAACTTTTATATAGATACCTAAAGTTTTCAATACTTTTTGAATATAAAAGTACATATATCGATAATTTAATCTCGAAAAGTAAAACTAACGATGGCTTATCTACAAAAAGATAATGTACTCGTATTTATCAAAGAGTGATAAAATATTCAGACGGTAATAAACACTTGCTTCGCTCCTCGAATCACATTGCGAACCTTGGTGTTCAGATGATGATTGTTCTGGTTTCTTTTTAAAATTATATTTTTTGTGCAAATATTTAGTACAGTTTTCTATATTTTACTATTTCTAATTTTCCATCTTTATTTAAATCTATATGTTCAACGTTTTTCTCTATTTTACACATTAATTTCTTGTTTTTTTTTTTTTTTTTGCTTGTATATTTTGGAGAGCTAGTTGTTCATACAGGATGTGTCAGAACTTAACGTCAAGCTGAAACAGGGTGACAAGATTGATTGTAACCATTATGAGAAAAGTCAGAAAAAAATCTTAAAATAAAACGATTTGAATAAAATGTTTTTTTTATTTTTTATTTTATTTTATTTTATTTTATTTTATTTTATTTTATTTTATTTTATTTTATTTTATTTTATTTTATTTTATTTTATTTTATTTTATTTTATTTTATTTTATTTTATTTTATTTTATTTTATTTTATTTTATTTTATTTTATTTTATTTTATTTTATTTTATTTTATTTTATTTTATTTTATTTTATTTTATTTTATTTTATTTTATTTTATTTTATTTTATTTTATTTTATTTTATTTTATTTTATTTTATTTTATTTTATTTTATTTTATTTTATTTTATTTTATTTTATTTTATTTTATTTTATTTTATTTTATTTTTTATTTATTTATTTATTTATTTTTTTTTTTTTTTTTTGAGTTCTGTGTTAAAGTGTCTCAGAATTTTATATCAAACTTGGAGCTGAAAACATGTTTCGCAACAAGATTCAAAATGAAGCAGCATGATTCGCTCTTAATATTTTTTTTTTTTTTTTGCCAATCATCTTGATTCAATCGAGATTGAAGCACGGATTACGAACGAGAGAGTGAACCTCCATAAAAAAGTTGCACAGAAAACTAAATTTATTGAGGGTTTATCTACGAAAATAAAACCAAAAATAGAACGTTACTCTCAACCTAAATGTTTTTTCTGGGCGGATAACGCTTTGCTGTTGATTTCGATTAAAATCGATTAGAACAAACAAGAATGCACTTTGTTAAAATCTGCTTTATAAATATCAGTATTATTAAAGACTTTAAATAAATAAGCAGCTTAGACAATGTTTGCTTTAGCCTGAATGTCTAAATTTAAATTTCTTGTCGATTTAAAAAACTGAATGCCACAATAAATGCACCGCAACTTCAAATAAACATTGGCTTAAGCAATAAAAAAAGTTCTAGCTAAAAACTTTTGTTGTTGCCAACAAACCAAGGCAAACTTCAACTTAAACTTTATTTGCCGTAACCATTGCAGGTGGAGAAATGTGAAAATTTTTATTACTATTGGTGAAGGGCACAAAGAAATGCTATTGTTTAGTCGTGTTAAAAGTTTTCCACAAGGCCGTACATTTTTGTATGACTCTTATGGTGGATTTAGTTTTTAAATTCACCTTTATATCATATGATTTCTAAAGTGAGTAGGCCTAAGGGATTGTAATCTGTTTGAGTTGATATGAATTAATACAAATGTAAATGTGGAGAATGTCTTCCAAAAACTGGGGGAATAAAAGCAATTAAACTCCAGGAGCCAAATTGAACAATTAAAGTCTTTGAGGACCACTTTAATCGCTCGGAAAAAAGAAATGAACCCCAACCAAGAAATTAAAATAGAAAGTACAAGAAATTAGTGTTAAAATACAAAGTTTATTATTAACAAAATAATCGTGACCTTGTAACGTGACTGGTTGAACAATAGTAATAATTACTAAACTTATAGAAATAACCGGAAACCATCTTTTAGACATTTTTGTAGTTTGTAGTAGGAATTTTAGGCTTTAAGCGTGAAAGAGAAAGGAATATTTTCACAATATTGAGTTATTGTATGTAATGAGCAGAAAATGAGACTCTAGCCCATCACAGTTGTTAATACCAAAGTACATACGTATTTTGGCATTAACAACAAATATGTATATAAACAAATACAAATATTTGCTGTTATCTCATGCTCTAGGATTTTTTTAAGGAACTTATTAATAAGAGATGAAGTAGAGAGTGTTGAGCACTTTCTCTGCCGATAACCAGTTCTTTCTTATATAAGGGCTTTGTATGTAGGCAGGCCGGTGCTGCAGATATAATAACAGGAGGTCTATCATTCTTAGGAGCCTGCCCTGACAGAGGTTGCATTCTACTGTGGTGGTCCTGGCGGGACATTGACACATAGGGACGCAGGCGAGGAAGCGACATCCTCCATTTAGTAATGTCTGGCGTAGTTGCAGAGACGAAAAGGAAGTAGAGAGTATAGGGCACTTCATCTGTCGATGTCCGGATCTTTCTAATATAAGAGCTTTGAATGTAGGCAGATCGGTGCTGCAGATATAATAACAGGAGTACTATCATTCTTAGGAGCCTGCCCTGACAGAGGTTGCATCCTCCTGTGGTAGTCCTAGCGGGACATTGCCATATAGGGACGCTGGCGAGGAAGTGAAATCTTTTATTTATTTACTGACTTCTGTAGAAGTTGCAGAGATGAAAAGGAAGTAGAGAGTGTAGGGCAACTCCTTTGTCGATATCCCGTATTTTATTATATAAGGGCTTTAAATCTAGGTATACCATTGCTGCATAATTTGGCGGAGGTACTGCAATATGATGTAAGTGGATTGGGCAACTATATCCGATCCTAGGGTTAATTCTGATCTATGACATGTAGATCTGCTAATATACATATAACACTCAAGCAACACACCGAAACCAAATTGAATCCAAGTGGGCTAACTTTTTACTGGCTGATCGCCTGTTAAACCTTAACTACCTTAATCAAACACAACTCTTTCGAACTTTGCTGCATAAAAATTTTCAACTCTTATGTTCATACTCATAATGAGACTTCCTTTCAGCTTCTTGGTTTATAATTAAGATAAATTTGCGTTCTTGAGTTCATTTAAAGATTAAAATTTTCTGTTATTTTTATAAATTAAGTTAGATGGTATTCCCCAGAGCTTTTCCTTTGGATTCCAGTCTGGGAAGCATGGATGCCATTTCAAAAGATATTTTTTTTTAAGAAACCCCAGACTTGGTCACGCCGCTTGCATGAATCGGTACACTATCTTGCTGGTAAAACCAATTTTTTGTAGTGATGAGCTCTTAAAAAAGGGATAAACCCTTTTTCTAATGTGTGCGCGTAGTCTTTTCACGTTAGATAAAACTATCAACAATTCTAGACATTGGTCTATTTTGCGCCAGCGCAAAAACCACACCGAACTTTTTGTGAGTGCATTGGGTTTTCAACAATCACTCTTACCATTCGCCTAAATGAGGCAGTTCCGTTTATTGTTGAGCCCATTGATGTGTAAAATGTGCCTTATAACTGAAGATGATTTTCTTCGCTAATGCTCATTCACTAAAAAAAGTCTTAATGCATAATGTTCGTGAACGACGGGCGTGAGAGATGCAATTGTTGGGCACGACAACAAATTGCGGTAGACGGCTCTTCAGCTACACTATCGCGAGCAGCAGCCATATTTTCCTCAGAACAAGCTATACGATCATGATCTAGAGTTTTCACATCTCCTACAGATCCGGTTGGCTCAAATTTTTGCACGATTTTTTTTATTGTACGCACATTTTAACGATTAAATTTTTTTGAATTTGGATTTGAGCACCCATTTTTATAATAAGCCTGAATGGCGTTAATAGCTTGTTCGATTGTATGTATTTCGATGGCTTAAATTGATTTAGTCTGAATTTGAGAAATGTCAAATGAAAGGCAGAAAAAATTCGGCGTTTAGGTGTGATTTACGTGCAACATCGGCCCTTACAATTTTACCACCCGATATTAGCTTCACTTATATGTTTGTATATTTTAACTCTCGCAGCCACTCTCGTATGAGGGATTATTTATAGAGAGATGGATAAAACATTGTCACTCATACGCATCACGCTTTCATAGCACATCAAACTTAAAAGTAAAATATGAATATAGTTAACTAATAAGTAAGAAATAGTTTTAACAATACGCTTAAAAAAAATTCTAGTATTATTGTGAAAAAAGTTTGGACACTTTATACCATATTTTTCGCATATCAGGCGACTGACGCTTTTTTTTCAGAATACTTTTATTTTATGTTTACTATTGCTGTAGAATTATTTTTAAAATTACTTCTTACTTTTTACTTCAATAACTAAACAGGAGAAAGTACTATACGAACACACTAAGCACTTGTAACTTACCCAATAATGTTCGAATGCTGTTCCCTCTCTTGATTTCACAAATGAACTCCGTGGATATCGCAAAGAAAATGTAAATGAATGTTGCTGTTCTTTCTGTGGAAACTTTAACTAGAACTTAAACGTAAAGTATAATTTTAAGTTTTTAGTTTTCTTCTATTTATTGTGTGGTTGCAGTCTGATAAATTTTGGCTCTTTATGGCAAATTAAAGTTTTCTTGTGTGTTTAAGCAACAGTGTTGATTTTTCGTGGTCTAAATACTCTGCAGAAAACTTTATTTTCACTACTACAAGTCTTTGTTTTAGAAATTATTAAAATTTTCTCTAAAATCACTAAAATTAGTTTTTCTTTGACAGTTGACTGTACGAGAATGTTCTTCTTCATTTATTAATTTTAGTTAACGTTGCAAAGAGTTTCAAAGAAAATACATTAAAAAATTATATTCAAATTAAAGAAGTTTTTCTTAAATTTTTTTTTAAAGTTTGTTGTGAAAGTTTTCAAAGTGAAACTTTAAAATTTTTGATGCTAATTCAGAAATACTGCACAACGTTGAATATGTATTATATAATGAAAAATAAGAACATAAATGTATAAGAGGAAGAATATCCTACAACAATTGACTAAAACCAAGATCTATGATATTAGCCAAAAGACCTACTTTTAATATATACTTATGGACATATTCCTAAAAAATTAAAATGTATTTGAAATGAGTTTAAGTAAAATTTTGAATGAAATTTTTGAATTACGAGTAAAACACAAATTTCTATAAATGTGCCCCTTTTAAGTTTATTTATTTACTTAGAAATTTTATCTTCAAACCATGAAATCTTTTAAAGAGCATATTATAATTTTTAACATTCAAGTTAGTAAACTTTGCCAATCCTTTGCTTTTTAAGCGCTTTGCACACAACCAAATAATTGCATCAATCATATAGTTGTGGGCCAGCAGTCGTACACTGGAAAGAAAATTCAATCCATCCATATTTAAAGCAAGCCTAAGTGGTTTCAAAATTACTTATTTTCTTAAACAATCACGATATATTTGGTTCAAGTACGGACAATTCACGGACTACATACTTAATTTTAGATATGACTAAGGCCGAATCCGGACTTGAAATAAGCCCAAAACAGAGATCGAACTAATCACAAAATGCGATCGATTTAAGAATTTTAAAGTTGATCTAACTCCAAAAAGAGAGACCTTAATAGATGGATTCAAGTAGGAACTGTGAGTTGGTGGAGGAGTTTTTGTCCATCAGTACTATTAACAATAAAGTAATACCTCAACACAGTGAAGTCAAATACCTCGGTATTCATCTTGACCGTAGACTAACATGAAAGTCGCACATCGAGGCAAAAGTAACGCAGATGAAATTGAAAGCAGTGCAAATTAACTGGCTAATAGACAGAAATTCAACTTTGAAGCTTGATTGTAAACTTTTGCTGTACAACTCGATTCTAAAGCCAATATGGCGCTATGGGATTCAATTATGGGGCACAGCCTCGGCAGCCAACATTGAAAAAATTCAAAGAAGTCAAAATAGAACACTCCGTAGAATTACAGACGCTCCATGGTACGTTAAAAACTCACGAATCCACGCAGATCTGAACGTACCTTTTGTGAAATCTGAATTGGTGAAGTACGCGACAAGATATATTAACAAACTTGAATTCCATCCAAATCCTCTTGCAGTTAATATTCTTAACTTTGGTGGTCATACCTGTCTGAAAAGGAGGGATACTGTGGCAACCATTAGAGCTCTAAACAGATGACTGAATTCTGAAATAATATTCGCATAATAATAAATTTTTATCCAGCACTGGCAGGACTTCAATCAAAATTTTTTTTAGTATTAACATTTGAATACTAATGTAATGACATTTTTTATGTAGACTCAATAAATAAAATAATAAAGTTAAAAAAAAAGTATCTGTGAAGGATCTGTTTTAGGCTATGCAATGAGTGTAGCGTGATTTACAGTTATAGTTGAAATTACAGTTATAACAAGAGCAGCTAACTTGTGATATTGGTTTACGTCAATATCGGTTTTATCGACCTAATCTGATGATGGACCAACTCCACGTCCTCCTCTATTCCCTCCTGTATGTAATTTCCCAAGTCTTTATTAGTTGTTACGCAAAAGTCCATTAAAAACGTCGGCCTTTAGCTAATTCACTCGTATAACTATAACCTGGGGTCTAATCACCATATACGATACCGAATTAGCAATCGTATTGAACAACATTACGATACATCTAGATTATGGCCAACGATGCATATTGGATCGTATTTTAAACAAAATGCAATAGATTAAAGACAATATGTATCCTAAAAACTCGACTACAAAAAAAAAATTTTAATATTATTGCAATACAAGTCATTCGATTTCGTATGCCATGATACCAAGATGAAAAATTTCGATAATATTGCTCGATATCGTATGCAGTGATATGGTCTCTGGTAAAAAAAAAAAATGTTTATATTTGTGCTGCCATCTAGCGATAAGTAGATTCAATATCAATCCGCCTCATATCACTTATGCACCCCATACACGTTTCAACTCAGTTGGCAACTGAGTCGGTTATTGTCCAAATCAAAGCGTGTATGGCGAGTTGGTTGAAGAAAAACTAAAATGTTTTGATTTTTTTCAAGCTGACTAGCAAGTCTTTCAATTCGATTGTGGTATGTGTGTTCGAGTCTCTTGATCAAGTCTCAAAATTTATATTTGTAGTGTTTTTGCAAAGAAATGGTTATATATTTTTAAAATTGTCTATAATTTCATTGAATTGAATAGTTGAAGGAAAATCTTTCAATTCAATTAATGAAGTGTGTGGGCAATTCAGCTAAAAGACTCAACTCACAATTCAATTGAAACATATATGGGCCGCTTTATTCGTTTCTTGTAAACTGCACATTAATGGCATGGCAAGCACGTGACTTGTCAAAATATTTGAAAGGAGAAGCACTCAATCTTTTGAGTGATTTCTATAAAAATATCCCGGACAAGTCGCTTGCTTGTGTTGATGAAGCATCACATGAAATTCTGTCATCCAAAAGAGTTTTTTCTTATAACATATTTAGCTAAACATTTCAATAAGTAATTTCATAGAATATAATTGTTAAAAATTTAAGTTTCAATATAACTAAAGCTACGTAAAAAAAATAGCTATAACCCGTAAAAATACATATCAAATTTATTTGCAATCTCTGGCTAACACACCGCGCCGCCCTAATAAGAGCAATTAAGCTGGCAAGTAGACAAAAGATAAGGCGTGAAATATACTCAGCAGCGGGTACTCATTTTAATAGTTGGTTGCTATTATTTGCTTATTACAAGTACTCATGCATGAACGAGTATGTTTGAGTTAAAGCATAAAATCCAAGTTGCTGGAAAAAAGTACAAATGTATTTGTCTCGTGATTTGGTATTTGCAATTAAATATGCTTAATTGCTTAGAAACGTCATTACATGCATGCAAATGTTTGTGAATGCACTTTCTTCAGAAATATATTTTGAGGCGAAATTTTAAGAGAGAGAGGGAGAGAGAGACAGGGAAAAAGAACAAAAGAAATAACACCATTTTTAAGCATACACACATACAATTTCACTTACATCATAATCATACTCAATACAAACAGAAGCGGAAGCTAGGAGACAGTGTAGTTTGTTATTGCTTTTAAATGGAAGCACTCAAGCAACAAATGCCGTTGAAACAATAAACACATACAGATGCAATCAGTAGACATTCCCTGCCGGCAATTCACTTAAGCTAACTTTTTTTTGTACAACTCATGGTAGTTAACAGGGATGCATAGTTTATACTTGTATAACATGAATGAGCAAAACGTACATTTTTTTTTGCTAAATATTATTGTCTGAAATTTTCTAGACGTTTGTGTTCTGTAAACCACACATTAAAGATAAACCCATGGAACAATTCAATTACTGCATGAGATATTTCCAGGCCGCTTACTCTCCTGTTTCGGTGATCAGAATTGTCCTCTAATATCGTCTATGCACACAAAACCATGCAGTGCGATAATCTTAGCAGCTTCAATAAACAAAATAATAATAATCAAACTACTAAAAACTCTGTTTTCTATTTGATTGAATCTTGCATTTCTTTTGAAATATCCTTTATAATTACATATAAAATAATAATAATATATAAAAATGGGACGAAAACCGGTAAAATAGCTGCACAAAATATATATATAATTCTTAGATTTGGGAAAATCCTGCATTCGATTGTAGCTCGCTTATATGTAGTCATTAAAAGTGACTCAGTTTTAGTCGAAGTCAATTGACCACCAATTTTCCGATAGGGTTTATAAATCCATGCAGTTAAATTTATATGTAAACATGCTTAAATACTCATACAAACATACACTTTCTACTTAAACATGCATAATAAATGTTTTTTTTTTATATTTTTATAACAACTACACACTAACTGCATCTTAAGAAGCATAAATGTATTTCGTATGCATGCTTGTGCATGCCATTAAACACATACATATACTCATATGTTCGAATGTTTGCGCACATAAACGAGTTTTCATGTGTTTATGTTTATTGGTACATGATATAAGAAACCATATTGTTTTTAGCTTCACACATTTATGCATTAAAGAACCTTTTCTTCTTTAACTTGCAGCTATTAAAGTTTTTATGTAAAGAACTTGCATGCAGGGGTATGTGTTTCTATTCCGCTGCCTCTGTATAAATCTGCATGTAAAGTAAAAGAAAATTTTTTGATATGTTAAAATAAATTTTCGTTGGAAATAAATTGTTTAAAAAAAAAATTTCCATGTAAGTAAATAGTATTTAAAACTTATTTTTAACTTGCGTTAAACGATGACGATAAAATGAAAAGCGGTGACCGTCGATGAAAAAGGAAAATCTTGTGTAGTATATACTCGTACAATAAATTGGTTTACTTTTCGAATAAAAGAAACATAACGTTTTAAAAATAAGAAGATGACTCCCAAGACTTACAGCCTGTTCGACGATATCCGATGAAAATTGATGCGAAAAAAAGCGTGTCACTCACATTCGAATAAATTTGGGTTCGTCTATGTCACTACTGATCGTTCGCATGAACTTATGTATTTTAATTGAATTTTGACACATTGTTCGCATAGAATAAAGCTAGAAGAAACCCAAATCAGTTCTCTTTCGTCTAGAGTGCCAATGAACTTATCTTTTCGACATCGGCGAACTGGCTGTTAGAAATAACTAAAATATATACACGTTGTTAAAGAACTGAAAGAACCAGCTCTTTTATACTATTCACCATGCACAATTATATTGTATGTAAACAGATATTACATATAAATTTAAATCGGAATAGGGTGAGCTAGTTCGTGCAAGGCTTATTTCGGCGAACTCGGTGGACAAAGCGAATGATCAGTATCTAGGGAACATTTTCTGCAAGCAAATTCATCAAAGCTCTGGCTGTATGTACAGTTGCAGAGTACGATGGCTAAGCTAACAGGTTTGCTAAAAAGGATTGTGTAATCATGCGTCAATAATTTTCCCCGTTGATATTCGTCGCTTGGTCCAAAAATGGGTTTTACATTGCTAAAGCGTTCCAATATCGTTTCACAAAAATGTTTGCGTAAACCAAAGCCACTTTCTTTTAATTCTTGAATTTTAAAAGGATGGAACTTTAGATCCTCCTTTAAAATTTCACGAATAATCACTCTGGCAAGTCCCAGGAAGGCTGCTCTTTTCCACATTGAACATCGCAGATTTTCATATAAACTGGTTTTAACCAGTTCAGAGGTTTTGGTAGTCTTTGAATGGGATTTATAGTGCCAAAGCGCTCCAATATCGTTTCACAAAAATTTTTGCATAAACCAAAGTTATTTTTTTCTTTCAATTCTTGCACGATTTGAATTTTAAAAGGGATGAACCTTCAGACTCTTTTTAAAAATGTTATGAATAATCGTTCGTGGTAGTTCTAATAAGGCTGCTCTTTTCCGCATTGAACATCGCCGATTTTCACATAAGCGAAAGCGCTCCAATATCGTTTCACAAAAATTTTTGCGTAAACCAAAATCATTTTCTTTCAATTCTTGAACGATTTGAATTTTAAATGAGATGAACCTTCAGACTCTTTTTAAAATTGTTATGAATAATCGCTCGAGGAAGGTCTAGTCAGGCAGCTACTCTTTCCCCCATTGAACATCGCGGATTTTTACGTAGAATGCTTTCAATCAGTTCAGTGTTTTTGGTAGTCTTTGAAGATCGACAGAGCCCTGGCCGTGCGACTTTCACAGTCGAAGCAGTTGCGCGGAATCTCTACATCCATGAACAAATTAAATTTACACTCGGCCTAACACTTATTTGCCGAACAACGAACTTTGAACAAAATTGTCGACGAGCAGTTCCGTAGGAATCATTACTTTTAAAAATGTTTTCACAACGAACGTATGATGCTCAATCGGCCATTGCGACATTGTGTCTGACGAAATAATCGTCTTTAAAAATATAAAATATATGTTTGTGCTGCCATCTAGCGATATGTAGCTTTAATATCAATCCGCCCTCATATAGTATAGGTTCTCGTTGTGGACCCGTGAATTGGCCTGCAAGATTGTAGGAATTAACGCTGCTACGTTGTTTTTTTGTGGGGATATGAGCAGTTGCTAGCCTACACCGATAAGCCTGAAACAATTGAGTACTTGGAGTATAAAATTTTGGCAAAATGTTGGGAGAAGGCAACGAATATTGGAAATCCAGATTAGACTCCGTCCGAGCCAGCTGTGGCAGTCATATGCTTGAAATCAAATATAAATTATAATAACAGAAGATTATTTTTCGAATTTTTTTTTTTTTTTTTTTTTTTTTTTTTCTCATTCATTTGTTTATTGAATCTTCACAAAGTGAACTAACAATAAGTATTCAAATCTTAAAACTAAATACATAAAATTAATTAAGTCCAGCCAATGCTAGACAAAAATGTTTTATTTTGCACGATCAATATCGGTGAAATCACCTATTTAACGTTCTGATGGTGGCAAGGGTGTCCCTCCTTCTCAACCGAGAGTGGCCGCCAAAATTAAGTATATTGCGTGCAAGACTATTTGGATGAAGTTCCAATTTATTGATATGCCTTGTTGCGTACTTTGAAAATTCGTCTTTGACAAGAGGAACACAGATATCCTTATGAATTCGTGAGTTTTTTACGTACCATGGAGCTGCGGTAATTGTTCGAAGAATTTTGTTTTGTCGCCTTTGAATTTTTTCAACGTTTGAAGCGGAGGCGGTGCCCCATAGTTGAATTCCATAGCACCATATAGGCTTTAGAATTGCGTTGTATAATAAAAGTTTGCAATCCAGCTTCAATGTAGAATTTCTGCCCATAAGCCAATTCAGTTGAGCTGCTTTTAACTTTAACTGAGTAACTTTCGCATCTATGTGAGACTTCCACGTTAACCTACGGTCCAGGTGAATACCAAGGTACTTGACTTCATTTTGCTGCGGAATAGGTGAATTGTTGATTTGGATGGCTGAACATGTTTGTTTACGCAGCGTGAATGTAACGTGAGTACACTTTTGTTCATTAACTTTAATTTTCCAAAGTTTTAACCACATCTCTAATATTGAAATATACTCCTGCAAATTTCGCGAAGCTACTTGATGGCTTTCATGTACGCTGCAGAATGCTGTATCGTCTGCAAAAGTTGAAGTGTGGATTCCGGGTGTCGTTGGCATGTCAGAGGCATAAATCAAATATAAAGTAGGCCCCAGTATGCTGCCTTGGGGAACTCCTGCCTCGATTGGCTGAGTTGGGCTTATAAAGTCGCCTTCTCTGATAACAAACTTCCGCCCACATAAGTAGCTTTCCAGAAGCTTGTGTGTATTTGCAGGCAAGTTCAACTTTATTTTGTGTATCAAGCCCTCGTGCCACACTTTATCAAACGCTTGGGAAATGTCGATGAATAGAGCTGAGCAATACTTCTTCTCCTCAAAGGTCTGTCTTATGACATTGACTAGTCTGTGCGTTTGTTCTATTGTGCTGTGTTTAGCCCGAAAGCCAAATTGATGATCAGGGATGCATCCCACAGTGTTCAACATTGGACTCATCTTTGCCATTAACAATTTTTCGAACAGTTTTGAAATTGTTGGCAGTAGACTTATTGGTCTGTATGATTCTACCTTAGTGGGATCCTTCCCTGGTTTGGGTATCATAGTAATCATGGACACTTTCCACTCTGCAGGATAATACTCGAGACGTAAAATAGCGTTAAAAATAAAAAGAAGAATTCTACGAGCTACACGAGGTAGCTGCGAATAAACTAAATTTCATGTCAGTTCAAAAAATTTATTTTTATTTTATTCTTTTATTCCATTTAAATGCTGTATACCTCAATAAACAAACACCCTTTTAAATTTTAAATATAGCGTAACACACAAAAAAGAAAGCTCATTATTCATATATCGTTAGTCTCAAGTAGAAAGGCCTTTTCCCTGAATCAAACTTTTTTTAGGGATTCTACTATGCTTCACATAAATATACAGCGTCACATAAGTTTAATTAAATAGTTTTATAAATATTGCTTTTACAAGCAATTAAAGAAAAAAATTATTTGTAGATGAACCTAGGTATACAGTTTCCATTATGGCTTTTCCTTCTCCTGTAAAATTGCGATTCAGTTTGTTAGGGCCTTTCTGCATGAGACCAACGATATGTAAGTTGTCGTGGATCTTTGTTAAATTTTATTTATAAGCATTTCGTTTCTTTGATCTCCTCCGTCACATTTATATAACATTTTCTTTGTCACTCTGTTTATCATCCGTCTTATTCAAATAGTTTTAGGGCAAGTTCTGTTTTTCTCAAATCAAAGCTATTTGTTTCAACAACAGTCGAGACAGATTTTAATCTATAAAGTGTATTTTTAGGCCATTGTGCATATATTTACAAACATCTTTCTTGTTTCTGTTTGATTTGCAAAACAAATTTCTATTTTGGCAAATGAGTTTATTTTTACATCAAGAGTTTCTTTTCTTATACTGCAAGCTGGCTGTTGCAAGGCAAGGTCAGTAATGGTCAAATGGTATGAGTTGTAATTAACATTCGTTTTACTATTTACATTGGTTTGTGCTTTTTTTTGTGTTTTGTGCCATTCATTCATACAACAACCTTCATTAGCAGTGGCCCGAAGATGTTTCAAAACATTTAGTAATTTCAAATTAACTTAGAAGTGGAAAGACAGAACTTTTTATTTGCTTTTGAATAGTTAACATTTTTTTTTTGTAACTGCAAACGATAAGGAAACTAACCCTTAAAGATTTAATTTTAATCTGGGAAAAAAGAAAATTAGAAATATATTAGAACTACGATCAGATTTTAGATTAGTGGGGTTTCTTCGGAAAAGTTTTGTTATGTATCCAAATAAGGCAATTATAGCGTAATTAATGAAAATGTTTTTTGTGGTGTTTAAGGGCAACAAAACTATTGCTACATTATCATGTGTAGACATAATTTTTGGTACTTTATCATATATAGACATTATCATATGTAGACATCATATTTACTACATTATCATATGTAGACATCGTAAGACTACAATAGTTTTGAATCAAACATTGAGATGATTATGATCTGAAATAATCCTATTGAAACTAAAGACTGTTAGTTAGGCAATCTTATCATGGAATTAAGTTGAAAAGAAAGTGGGCCAATCCTATTTCTTGGCACAAGCGACATTGTTTCCAGGGAAATATAAGCCCGATGTAAAATCTTCTGACTTGGTTAGGTAGACAGGCAGCTGGATATCTTAGAATATTCTGAGCTTTTCAGCTCACTTGAGTCCTTATTCATTCCCTTTGTAGTAGCCTGCAGTAGAAAAGTAAAGATAGCAGGTAGAGGGAGATAGCTTGTGAGTGAAGAACAAAATAAGAGAAGATAGTGGTTATTGAGAGGGGAAAGGTTGGAAACCGCTGTGGCGTTACATGCTGTTATAATGGGTGGTTAAATTTTAAGGGCCAATGTTGATTTTGAATAAAACACAAATTATTTAAGAATTACTCTATGGCTTAGAGATATATAGTGGAACCACTTAGACCAATATTGGAAAACTAAAATTATATTTCAATAAGATAATCAGATATGTTTACAAGCTTAAAGCAAGAGATCACGTGTCTGTTTATGTGGAAGATTTCCTAGGATGTTCCTTTGATGATTTCTTAAAACTCAGATTGATAATGATATTTTATAAAGTTTTCAAGTATGGTTCACCAAATTATATTTTATCCAGATTTGACTTTGGAAACTCTTCCAGATCTCATACGTTAATATGTCCCAGATTTTCCTCTCAAGTTAGGCAGAGATCTTTTGTGGTCAGAGTTTGTCGAATTTGGAATTCAATTTTACCTTATACTGACAGACACTTTTCTCATTCCCTTTCTGAATTTAGAAATGCAATTTTGTCATGCCTCTAAATTTTTGGTTTCCCTTTTCTCATTGGTAATGGTGGTGTACTTATTATATTGTGTGAGTTTTTTTTTTCTTGTAGAAGAATATGAATCTGATCAAATACATGATGATATGCAGGAATTATGATTTTTTTTTCTATTTTTTTCCATGAGTTGCTTTAGTAAAACCGCTATTTTAAAGTATAGATGTAAATATAATAGCAAGCCTAAAGTTTGATATACGTAATTATAAGTGGCAATAATATAAACTATGTAATCAATTTTGCTTTTTTGTTGGCTTAAAGATTATGAATAAAGTGAATTGAATTGAGTTATAGTCATTTATTTTAATTATGGCATTATTGGTATTTGGTATCAATTACGTATAGAACAAAATATCGGCCAAACGACCGCACACCTCGGTCCGATTGTACAAATTTTCAACGATGCTGAGGCATAATTGAGGATCTATGTGCGAATTATCTCGTCCCTTCGCTCTTGAGTTGATGCTGGCTTATCAACGTACACCTTTTTTTTCAAATAACCCTAAAAACAATTCCAATGGTATCAAATCTCATGATTTTAGTAGGCAATTGAAATCGCCTCAATGTGTGATAACACGGCCATTGAATTTGTTGCGCAAAAAGCTATTGTTTGGTTAGTTGTGTGGCAACTGGCACCGACCTGTTGGAACCACATGTCGTCCACGTCCATGTCTTCCAATTCGGGTCATAAAAAGTTCGTTATCCTCTCACGATAGCGAACACCATTCACAATAACTACCTGACCTGCCTCATTTTTGAAAAAAATACGGCCCGGTGAAGCCGCCAGCCTCTAAATCACACCAAACAGTCACTTTTTGTGGGTGCATTGGTTTTTCGACAATCACTCTTGGTTTATCATTCGCCCAAATGCGGCAATTCTGCTTATTTACGAATCTACTGATGTAAAAATGTGCCTTAACACTGAAGATGATTTTCTTCGAGAATTCATCATCTACTGTTGCCATTTTTTGGCACCATTCTGACCATTGAAGACTCTTGGAATGGTCAAGAGGCTTTAGTTCTTGAGTCAGTTGCATCTTGTAAGCATGTAAGTGCAAGTCTTTATGCATAATGTGAACGATGAGCTATTGTTGAGAACGATGAGGAGTTGAGGTGGACGGTTCTTCAGCCACACTATCGCAATATTTTCTGCAGAACAAGCTATACGATCATGCTCTAGATCTAGTTTTCACATCTCCTACAGATCCTGTTGGCTCAAAATTTTCCATGATTTTTTCGATTGTACGACTAAATTGACCGGACGACTAAATTGACCGAAAAAATCAGTACAGCGTGCTGCAGGTATCAGCAGTATAGAGCTTGCTTAAAGAGCGCAATCTAAGGCCATGACTGGTTTACTTTGGTAATAACGCTGGTAAACGTTCAATTTAATCAAGTTCGCGAAACGTACAAAGCGAAATTACAAAATCATCAAACCCCGCTGGCTCTAGACTAGACTAGTCAGTAACACAATCAGTTTCAAAGTTTCGTAGAGCTGACCTTCCACCCTACTACCAATAAATAGTTATTTTTAGTTTTTAAGATTTTAATACTTATTGTGCGACCATTTAAGGCAGCCTCAATTATTCATATAAAAATATTAAAAAAATATATATCCTTTGTTACTTTTGGAACACCCTTTATATACTGATAAAATAACTCCATTTAACTTTGTTTGCTATTTCTTCTGTTTGCAAAATCCGCTGTGCTACAATAGTTAATCGAAAATTGTATCCTTAAGGTATGCTTTATATTGTTAAATATTATTTTAATACTTGAAATATGCAACTGATTGTTTTTGTTTAACCATTACGGTTGCTGTGTTTATTTATTTGCTCTAAAACCCGCATTGCTTTATCCACTTTAAAGGAATCGCATACACTGGATGTTGTTTTATATTTATTATTGTTTGCACAAATATTTGCATTGTGGTTTATTTCCTAGATTTATTTAATTTTTTCCATTATATATTTTGTTGATGTTGTTTTTGTTTTCTCCTTTTTTTGCCTTCAACCACAATAACAACATTAATGCATTCCTCTAAACTCGAGTGAGTGCAAAGCACCTCAGCCAACAAAAGCCGCTTTATATGCTTGTTTACTTAATTTTTTAACGTTGCCGTTGCTGTCGTTGTTTCATTTTGCATTCTTCTATAAATTCAAACAAATTTCTTGCATATCTTAAGGCTTAAAAGCTTTTAATAAAATAAAAATCACCAATGATACGGTCGTGATATTAGATGGGGGTGAAGGAAATTTCGTCAAATAAAATTTCAAAATAATTAAGGAAGGAATTGAATAATCCTTCATTGCTCTTATGGCTACTTCGTATCTAAATAAAAACTTTCTGAATTTTCATTTAAATGGGAATGTATGAATAGTTTGAGGGAAACCCCTCAATTCTTTGAAAATGAAAACGGCGTAACTATAACTGTGAATGGGGAGTGACATCGTGATATGATTGATAACTTTTTAACGCTACAATTGAATGCTCCAACATCACTGGATTACAATGGAACTAATGTGAGTAGTATACGTAGTATATCTTCGCGGCGGACACTCTGTATTTAAATGCAAGTATAGTTATGCAGTTCTAAGTAATTACTCTTCTTTAATTACTCTTCTTTAAGAATAATGATTCTTACATGGTTGCTCGTCGACAATTTTGTTCAAAAATCTGTATTCGGCGAATACGTGATCGATCGATTGTAAATTTAATTTGTTAGTGGGTGCAGAGATTCTCTGCCACTGCTTCGGCTAAAAATGTTCCTTTCTTCTTCAAGCACTCCCGAAAACATTGAACTGGTTGAAAGCAGTTTACGTGAAAATTGGCACCTTTCAATACGGAGCAGCCTCGCTAGGACTCCCAAGAGCAATTATTCATAAAATTCCTGAAACTTTATTGTAAAGCCTGTTTCTACATTTATGGTTCAAAGTATTGTTCATCACTGGCCACTACTTTCTGCTATATTTCGGGCTACGTATGAATCTCGTTGAAAAAACTGATAATTTTTGAATCGATCCAATTTTTTACTTCTTCATAAGACTGGAAGTGCTTGTCAGTCAGGTCTTTCGCCATTGATCGAAACAAGTACCGGTCCGAGAGAAGAACATCTGGGGCATACAGCGGATGGGAAAGGACTTCTCATTCCAATATTTCCAAATACGTCTTTCTCTCGTTGTATTGTGACCGTTAGCCTTTCAATATTCGGCTCAAACGCATTACTTATGTTCGATAACGAACATTTTGCAAACATCTTGAATATTTGTGTTGTCTAGTGCTAAATTTTGTAATTTTAATGAAAATTCTGCAGAGTGAAGTTACATCGCATGGCAAACCATGCAGCATCGGTCTGCTTATATACAAAGCCTTTATATAAGAAAGAGCTTGGCACAGACCGAAGACGTACACAACACTCTCTACTTCCTCCTCGTCTCTGCCAATTCTATAGAAATCATTCAATGTAAGATTTGTACTGCTCTCATGAGGCACAGCAGTACACAACAGCCTTCGAGGTAGGCCCCTTGGTCCCCCTGCTATCATATCTGGGCCATATCAGCCTCTATATTTGACAAGTAATCTCACTAGACAATCTGCCTTGAGCGGTCTCGAAGAGTTAACGCTGTACCAGTTTCTTACAGCTCCGAAGGGGGACTCCCACGATCCCATGTCTATCCTTTTGTTTTTGGTGGACACCGGCTTTTTCCAGATCATATGTTACAACATATCCGGTCACCTTTCTATGCTCTCGTACGCAGAAATGCCCCAGGTTCGATTGTCTCGCTATCTCACTTAGAGATATCCGGCATTCATGAACCAACCTGGATGTCACTAAAGAGCCGTAATTACGGCCTTTTTTGTTCATTAATTGAACAGCTATGATGTAAAATCGATGTAAAATCAACCAGACGGTGCAATACTCGTATATTACACAGCTCATGCTACAGTTGATTTATTGAAGGAAACGTTTGGTAAACGTATAGTATCAGTAAAGATATATAGTATACCTTCAGTATAGTGGGTTTTTTCATCGCTATACTATTTTCTTTGGGAATATGTCATGTCACTAGTATACGCCGATGTCCCTTATAGGATAATACTCGCCACGTTATTGCCAGTATACGGAAAAAACTATTGGAAATTGACCCTCCAAGTTAGACTACGTCCGAACCAGCCGTAGTGTTCATACTCGTATGCCATAAGTCATAGTTAAATTTTAGCGCCATAAAGCAATCACTCAAATAAATTAAATTGCATTTCAATTTCATCCAACTTAACTCTGCGTGACCACATCGTGTGGGGATATCTGAAGTTAGTATTTTACACCGATAAGCGCGAAATGATCGAATAATTGGAGGACAACAACTGCCACATAATTGCCGATATAGGATCACAAATGTTGGAAAAAGTCTTCGAAAATTGGACCTTTACGGCGCCCATATGCAAGAAGTCATACTGAAATTAAAATGCCAAACTATTATCTTTCTAGTAAAGTAAATTTCATGTCAATTTAAAAATTCTTCGCTATTTTGTTTCAAATCAAAGTTAAGTTCTATAGCTCTATACAAAACACCCTTTAAGAAAAGGTAATTTTGAATCAGCTAATTTATTTTTAACTGAAACTTATGATTTCGCTGTAAAATTCAAGACATTTATGTCAAATGTGTTAAGTGCCATCAGCTCTCTATGCTTTCACGTCATACTATAAAAAGGAAAACTTAAAATTATATCCTTTTGAAAACTTGACGACCTTTTCCTTCACCTTATATCGACAATTTTATGATCTGGCTTAATGCATTGTGAATGGGGTTTGTAAATTTGTTCTTAGCTTCCTTAAAAACTATTTAGTACAGGGCATTAGTACGAGTATGTGCAAAAGTGCATTAATGTTTTTAGCAATGGGTTATAAAAATATCGCCTGAAAGTAGCAGCAAAAAAAAAAAAAAACACAAATAAAAAATATAAAAAAAGAAAGAAAATCTGTTGCCGTTAGGTCAGTGGCTTTTAGCTTAACTACGTTTTGTCATGCACGGCATCAAAGCAAAGGGTGGACTGTAAAATGTTGTACAGCGTAAAATCAAATTCTACCTTAATGAAAAAAATAGTAATAAAATGTAATAAAAGTAAAATGTATTATTATATAAAAACAGAATAATTATGAAAACGCTTTAATAGCAGTTTCGCAACTATAAACAACTTGTGGTATATTTTTGCTATAGTTTTCTGTGGCGAACCCTTTACTGCTTTCATTGTTGCAATTTAGTTCGTGGCTTTTAAAAGTTCCAAATACTTTAGCGTATGTAGAGACATTTGTTTGGCATGTTCAAATGTATTTTTGTCCCTCTATCTATTTTTATACACATACACACATACACATACATTTAGATATACTATTTTTGTTCTTTCTTTTCCTTTACAAAACGCCTTGTTTCCTAGAATGCGCATGTACATTTCCGGGACATTTTTATACATTACAAATGCTATTTTTTCACTGCTTCAAATGTCTTGTTTCCATTGTTCGTTGTAGCAAAAGTTTTACAAATTGCAAGTTTAAAGAAATGAAAGGACATTTCATTTAAAATGAAATATAAAAGTTATTGCATTTAAATGAAAGTTATAAAGAGAAAACAAATGTAATTTTCAAAAAGAAATTCAAAACTAAAAAATGGATGAGTTTTATACAATAGAATGCAAAGGAAAAACAGAAAAAGAAAACTTTTTTTTCAATTACGATTTGCAGTTGTCAGCTGATGTTGTCGTTTTCATAAGTATTTATTTCAACAGTGGTATTCTCAATACTGTGATAAGCATCGCGACCTTTCATTTCAGTGCGCGTTTTTGCTGTGCAACGAGTATCTGGTCGAAAATGACCATTTGCACGGGTAATTATCCAGTTATGTCGGTTTCTACCAGTTTCTTGTTGGTTTTTACTGTCGTTTTGTTCATTTTTAACGGACTTTGGCCGTTTTTGCCGGGTTTTGATGTACTGGTATTTTACCGAATTTTTGCGATTTTTGTGCAACACAGTAATAATTTTCACAGTTTTATGTCGAGTTGGAGAGCTAGTGCTTACACGACAAGAGCGGTTACGAACCCACTTATATTAACTTTAGTATGTATTTTTCTAAGTTTGTATTAGAGCGCTGCTCAAGCATAATAGAAATGTCTTACAAAACATCGTAGTATATTCAAGTAAAGAGTGATTTTTTTGCTATTATCTTTTTGGCTACACTAGTTTTGACAGCTCACGCACATTTTGTGTGTTGTGTCACTGTCAAACATCTTCAGTTTGATCTATAATTTAATCATGAATCGTCTTACAAACGAACAACGCTTGCAAATTATTGAATTTTATTAGCAAAATGCGTGCTCTGTTAAGAAAGTTCATCGCGCGCTTCTTCCATTTTATGGTCAGTTTAATCGACCTACTGAGGCTTCTATTCGGGCTATTGTAAGAAAATTTCGCCCCAAATTTACATTGTTGGACATTAAACCACCAACACGCTTACGTAGAGTGCGAACTGAAGAAAATATCGCAGCCGTATCGGCCAGTGTTGGTGATGACCGTGAATTATCGATTCGGCGCCGTTCGCAGCAATTGGGCCTCTGTTACTCCACTACGTGGAAAATTTTGCGGAAGGATTTGGGTGTGAAGCCTTATAAGATACAGCTGGTGCAAGAATTGAAGCCAAACGACCTACCACAACGCCAAATTTTTGGTAAATGGGCTCTTGAAAAGTTAGATGAAGATCCACTTTTTTATCGAAGAATTGTGTTCAGCGACGAGGCTCATTTCTGGTTGAATGGATACGTGAACAAGCAAAACTGCCGTATTTGGAGTGAAGAGCAGCCAGAAGCATTGCAAGAGCTACCAATGCATCCACAAAAAACAACCGTTTGGTGCGGATTATGGGCTGGCGGCATCATTGGGCCGTATTTCTTCAAAGATGATGCGAATCACAACGTTACTGTGAATGGTGAGCGCTACCGTGCGATGATAACAAACTTTTTTTTGCCCAAAATGGAAGAGCTTGACTTGCATGACATGTGGTCGCATGACAAGACGGTGCCACATGCCACACAGCACGCGAAACAATGAACCAATTGAGAGGCGAGTTCGGTGAACAGTTTATTTCACGCTTGGGACCAGACAATTGGCCGCCCAGATCGTGCGATTTAACGCCTCTAGACTATTTTTTGTGGGGCTATGTTAAGGCTAATGTCTATAGCGACAAGTCCGCTTCGATTGACGCACTGGAAGCCAACATTGCCAACATTATTCGTGAGATATCGGCCGAAATGTTGGAAAGAGTATGCCAAAATTGGACTAAGCGGATGGACCATTAGAGGCGCAGCCGCGGCCAACATTTGCATGAAATAATCTTCAAACATTAAATTTTATCGACCCAACTATCGATCCAAATAAATATTTCATGCATTTTTCTGAATTTTATGTGTGTTTTTTTTAAATTTCCGATAGTTCTTATAAAATCACCCATTACTACTCATCGTCTTCTTGCACATTTCCAAAACAAACACTTCAATGCCGAAATGTTCTAAACACATAAACGAATACTGTCTTATAAGCATTTAGAACAAACAGAACCAAACACAAGTAGAACCAAATGAAATAGAACAAAATTGAAGTAGAACTTCAAGCATTGAAGTAATGCTCTACTTAAGTTTCGTTTATAAAATATATTGTTGTTATTCATGATTTTTGTCTTTGTATTAGTGCATAAGTACTGCATGCTCTGCGTGTGTGTTGTTGTTGTTCATATGGTTTTTGTCTTTGTATTAAGCACAAATATTTAAGACGTAGTATTCTCAAATGCCACTGTGCTTGTGATTCATCGTTTGTTTGCTTTATTGTGATGTTTTGTTTTGAATTTTGCTGCGAAACAGAATTAAAGTACTGTCAAGCACTGTAGTGAAAACATTTCAAAACTATGAAGTGTTTGTTCTGTTTCTAAATATTCTACAGCTTGTTTGTTTTGTTTTAAGAAGTGTTTTGAAATACAGTGCTTGAAACTATCACACAGTAGTGAGCAGTGCTCTTTAGAACATTTTGAGCAGCCCTTTAATTTGTATGTGTATAAATCTAGCAACTCCCGGCGTATGAGTGATTATTTTTAGGGATATAACATTTTTGCTCATACTGATTCACGTTTTCAAAGCAAATCCTACTAAAAAGTAAATATAGTTAAAAAAATATGCTTCGATATCGAACCAAAATGTAAAAAACAGTTTTAAAACAATAGTCAACGAATAATACTAGTATTATTATCACTAAAGCATGAGGTGCTTTGTGACATATTTTTCGCAAGTAGAACACTAATATTTTTCATGCACTATATTTTAAGCTTATTTTTCAAATTATTTCTCACTTTTTAGTTTGATATTGAGGCGTGTTTTTCAGGTTTTTATTTTTTTAACTATATCTATTCTTGTAACTGCCCTGGAGATGGCGGATCGTAACGGAAATACACTGCTGAGATAAAGGCTGGCCCTAACATGTTAACCACATAACATATTCCTGTTCCTAGACTATATTGCTTACTGCTAGGAAATCACAAAACCTTATATTTTGCCATAACTACAACTTTTGACTACAGCCCGGCAACAAACATACTTGAAATATTAATTTCTCTTCACAGTTCGTTCTATTAGAAAATAATTCTTTACCAAATTTTCTTCAACTCAAGCAACGACCACTCAATCACTCATTCGTGTATAAATTCCTTAACAAGAGTGCAAAAATGAAAGGAAATCAGCAAATAAACGAAATTAATTTGCTGTACATTTCCGCTGATTTCTCCCATTCATATTTTCCTACAATGGCAATGTCATTTCCGTTTCAATTGCAACTACCGCCAACACCGCAGCCGCCTTAACATCACACTTCTGCTTTTTTTTTTTTTTGCCAGCAAGCCACGAATATTGACACCAGTTGTGAATCTGCCATAACGAAATCAATGGCAAATATTTACTGAAGTGATTTATATGAAATATGAGCAGCTATGATTTTATTGCAATGAAAAGTTGATGAAGTGAAAAAGACCAATTTTGTGAAAAAGATACCAGCAACTCAAAAAAAAAAGGTTTTTTTTTCCCCAATTCACACTCTTTCAAGAAAGTTTTCTGCTTAAAGCAAAGAAGGGAACTAACATATAATATTAGTGTTCGAAGTATTTTCAGTTTTAATTGAAGTTTCTCTCTCCAGTTTATTTTCTTTTTTTTTAAACGCTAAATAGAATCTCACATGCATTCGCAGTTAGAAAAAGTTGTGAAAACTGCAAACGAGCCCGGCTGAGCAAATATTTTTTTTCAAACTGCAGCGTAGGACCAGTTCAGTGATGTTCGCATTTGATATAATAGGCCAAAAAGAGAAATTAGTTGGTTTCAATTTCGATATATGAAGTGGCTATAGCTGTATATATCTATAAAGTCAAGCCACAACAGCAAACATTGCTGGAGTATTAAAGTAACACTTACAAAGGAGTAGAAAGGGGTTTGTAACATTTATTTGTTACAACATCGAGATAACTGCATGATATGGTCTTTCAGCCTACACAAAAAAAAAAAAAAATTCTTGTTAAGATAGTTCTTACTTGTGTTTTTTTGTTGTAAAGGCTGGTCTAACCAAAATACATGATGTCAATTGTAAATAAAACTGTTTTCAGAGATTTATATCAATATCTTTTATTATAATATGTAAAAAGATCTATGAGAGATATATGTGAAACAATATACGGTCAAATTTTCACCACGTCTTTGGTGGCATACCTCTATATTCGATGGTCCATATTTGCAATGACTCTGAGACATAACTGATGTTCAATGTTATGTTAATGGGCCGAATTATCTCATCCTTTAGCTCTTGTTCTCCCCGGGGAGCAGGTTTTGCCTTCGTGTATGTGTAACTGGGGTACTCTGCTTTCTGGGCGTATGGTTAATTTATAAACACAAGAGTTTCGGCTCACTGTTTGCACAGTGGCTCCGGCTACTGAATATACACAAAGTCTTCGGCTCACTGTTCGCCCCACAGCTTTGGTAGCCTCATAGGTAGTCTTCAGGCTGACTGTTCTCTATTTCGCAGATATTTCGATTGCAGCTAGCAAAAAAACTAGGACACTCTGTTTTTTGGGTAAAGAGGGGAAGGGGTCCCTCGATTGTTGCAGCAAACAAAACTCTAGGAAGCCGCATGACTTGTGTTGTGTTGGCTTCCAAAACCCTTACCAAGGATTTAAATTGGCAGAACGGACATCAGCATAGCCCCCGGATGGTTCTGCTTGCAGTTCAGCCCGGGCTGATCATGGTTGAGGTGCCTACCTTGGCTGAAATGTTCTGGCTGGGGTTGGAACCTAAAACGCAGGAAGGGGGGTGTTAGTATCCTTGATACTAATTCAGGGACTAACAACCTCCCGAGGTTCTGTTGCCTTTACAACAGATACCTGTACTGTGAGGAACCAGTGGTTATGGTTGACGGGTGAGTTGGTTTAAGGGCTGATATTGATAGTGGGCTTCGGCCTACCAACTCATTAAGCCTTGTCTTCCATTGACTGCTACGAAATAGCATACAGGAGGGATTAAAAGGCCCGAACTCCTCAACAAGAAGTTGCTCATATGGCTACAAATATACGGGGGCGCTGGTGAATCGTGTATAATTCACTCCGTGGAACTAGTCCATCATCAGATAAGGCCGCAAGGCAAGTGCTGATGAAAATCTTTTTCACAACTGAAGCTAGAAAATCCGATTCTAGTGTATGTTACGAGTAAGTCCTACTGTTATCATCCATCCAGATCCAGATCATCGTAACCCGAAGATCTCTTTATAAATCTATCTCTGTTTGGGAATATCAGCAATAAGTTTATTCACATACGCATCTGATTCAACAAAAATCCAGAGTATGCGGGATCCGAAATCCAAGAACAATTTTTAAACATCAAATGCACCCATCCGTGTATGGAACCAGCTGCGATAAATATAAATGGCAATACTGTACTGGAAGTTTTTGAAGCTCGTGGTAGACAATAAACCTATACAGCTCTTCCAGCTGCGGTTCTCCAGCGTGCGAGTGTTGGCGGAAGAGAAATATCTAGGCTTCCTGATTACACGGCCGCCATTTATGGTTTCCTAAATTGTAGTGTGTATTGGAATCATCCAAAAACTTTAGGCGAGTATTTGTCATAAATACTCTGCATGCAACACGTAATCTCAAAAAAAAAAAAAAAAATAACACACTTCATTTGATATCAAAAGATATTATTTAAAAGTATCTTAATTTTAATAAGTGGCAGCGTTAAATAGAATTATAATAAAATATTTTATTCATTGATTATTTTATAAAGCTGCTTATGCGCCACTCTATATATAAATTCTGTATGAAAAACTTTTTTGGTTTACAACGATGCTGCCATTTATTTGCTTAATATTAAAAATTCAAGTGAAAAGTTTCAAAACTACAAGGTTAAGTCATACTCAACAACAACAACAACAACAACGAAGAAAAGAAAGCTTTTCTTAACATGTAAAAAAATACAGCTGTTTGTTGCTTTGGGTGTGTTTGTAGCCTCTTCAAGTATTTACTACTCTCGTACTTGCCAACAGTGAAAATTGAAAAATCAAACAAGTTGATGCTCTTCTGTTCATTGTTATTGAGGATGTGTACGGAGAATATTCGTATGTATGTACGTTCGAATGTGTGTACACATATGTAAGTACATGTTAAGACGATAAAAATGCAATTGTTAGAATACGAGGGGAGGTCAATAAGTCCACGACTTTTGAATGAAACTTAGGTTTTTATATAAAAAATTATTTTATTTTTCAACATAATATCAGGCCTTAAGTCATAGGTACAATACTCCAAGGCTTGCTTAGGGAGGCTTGCTTGCTTGAGCTCAAGCAGTCAAATAGTGTGAAACATCTGGGTATTGATTCCAAACTATCCGGGCAGTTGAATGTTCAGTCAAGGCGGCTGTCACCTTATTCTTGTGTAGGAGGGCCATTGGAAAGATCTTGAGAATATATCTTTGGAACTCCTGCTGGCTATTTGGCATAGTTTTTAAGCATATTTTAACGTATGGGGCGCTCGTATAGTGGAAGCTCTTGAAGGCAGCCATATATTGAAACCCTATTTAGACGATAATACCCACATCTGCTTTGATGGTAAAATGTGCTTCCTGCATCTCGCCATTGAAGGCACTTCTCACAAAACAAAGAGGCCTTAACTATGGGAATAATAGTAGACCTTCCGAAGAATATTGATTATTGCTTACCGGTTCTACTGCCTTACAATAGATGTGATGTAATTTTTTCAGGCATGATGTTTGAAATTTGTACAGATGGATCCAAGTCGGACTCGGGAGTTGGTGAGTGTATCTTTATCCCCCCCTGTATGATAGGAAGATTAGTTATAGGCGGTAAAATGAGTGAAGCGTAACGCAGCTGGAAGTCATACCTATAATGAGGGCAGCTAAGTGGCTATGGTACTACAGGATAAACGGAGAAGATATACGCATTTTTACTGATAGGAAGGCTGCGTTGAATGCACTAACGTCCAGTTTAGTTTGTGAATATCTCTAAACAAGACAGTGAGACATATGAATCTGCGTACGGAGGCACCATGAAGGTTTGGTATCTAGGCAGACCGGTGTGTCATGATTTGGCAGAAATATCGGAATGTGGGTGAATTGGACTCTTTCATCCGATGCTCGGTTGGACTGATAATATAGGTCTGCTAAAACACGTATCAGACTCAAACCAACACAATGGTTGAAAATTAAACTCAAATTGGCTGGCTTGTCAATAGCAGACATCTGATAGTCTCCTTTGAGTATGATGTACTTAATCCCTTCCGAAAAATATGATTTGTCGAGGTCATCAAAATCGGCATGTGGTGACACCCAATGTTATCGGTGGATCTAAGTCTCTTTCCATCGAGCCGCTTTTTCATATTTGTCTATCAGACGAGTTGGCACTAAATAGGGCAAGGGTGAGAGCAAGTTGTAGCCAACGTAAACGGCTCATATGTGCATCTTTGCATTGCTCTGGTAAAAAGGATCTTTTCTCTGGACCAAAGTTGGTATAATATTCGCCATTATTATATTAGAATATTTGGCATCTTTTGTGTTTATCCGCACAAAATTCACTTTTTTCTATTTTCTGCTCAAAGCACCAGGTAGTACGATATTCAAAGCTAACAGACACTAATTAAATGATGCAGCTTGTTCAAATGGAGACGGGAGTCTGCTCACAGTAGCCTAACGACTGTCATTCCAATTCAAATGCAGGAAATTCAAAAAGTCACGGACTCACCCTCGTACTATGAGAAATATATTTATGTGTATGTATGTGTGTGTATTAAAAACCCATTTTTCCAATAGAAGTTTTTCATCCATCCAATTACAAACAAAATACTATAGACAAATATTATTTGTCTACTTAAATACAATTGTTATTTGTTGTCTGTGTGTATTTTTGCTTTCAAATAGGATGTTGGTTTCGGTGAGTCTGTGTGTGTGTGTATATGTATGCGTGTGTGTGTGTGTGTGTGCGGGCAATAAAAGTGTGAGTATAATTTCTCACATCCAACGTTTACATTGCCATTTATTTAATACTTTGTTGTTTCTGACAAGTTTTCCTTTGTTCAAAGTGTTTCTATTTTCTTTGTGTATAAGTGTTTACAATTATAATTGAGTTGCATTTAATACTCGTACCATCAACTTCAAATTGAATTGTAATATTTATTTATTTTTTATTTATGGTATTAAAAATATATATGATGCAAGCATTAATTTTTTCAACTAAAAAAAAAAACTCAAGTACTAAAAAATGTACATTTGAATAGAGAGTTCAAAAATCAATATACAGCTGAATCGCAATAGAGTGAATTAATTCGTTCAAAGCCTCTTTACTCTGAAAATACTTGTTTTAAAGAGTCTATTTTTTATTGACTCTTTAAAACAAGTATTTTTTTAAATTCCTTTGCCGGGAATACCAGGGCCCTTAAAAGATCTTGGCGTTTTTGTGTGACCGCCGACTATTGGATTTCAGTTGGGTAGAAATTTATCCGAAATATCATTTTTGAAGGTATATATATATATATATATATATATATATATATATATATATATATATATATATATATATATATATATATATATATATATATATATATATATATATATATATATATATATATATATATATATATATATATATATATATATATATATATATATATATATATATATATATATATATATATATATACGTTTAACTAGGAAAAAGTATCTACCCTGGCCTGTCCCTTACTAAATATTTGCAATATAACACATAACTAATTCATTAAGCATTTAATCGTTATGAATTACATAAAGTAGTATCAATAACAATGATCGTCTTTTCAATCAGTTTACATAATAATTTTTATATTCTATCAAAAAAATTACACAGTTTTTTTGATGGTATTTAAAATCTTGTGGCCTGCACATTTTCCGACCGTTTAAAATGCTGCTAAAATGCGTTGACGCTGCAAAGCAGAGCAATTCTTTCGAGTACGTTGCGGGAGTCACCAACGTATTCTTATTGGGCTGATAATTCGACCACACCACTTGCGTCTCTTGCACGTGTTAGTGATTGATGTGTCTTCTCCGCTGGTGAGTTTTATTTTTTAAACTGAAACCACAAATAACAAATTTGTGGTTTCAGTTTGTTTGTAATATGTATTTATTTTAATATCAGTGCTAGGTTTCTAATGAAAATACCTCTCCCCTGCCGTATTTCTCCTGCGGTTTTCGTAATGAACCCACTTTTTGTCCCCAGTCAATTTGCGATGCAGAGAACGCTTTCGTTGTTGCCGTACGAGCCGCTGTTTCCAACCAAACAAGCGCTGTTCAACATCTCTCGGCTTGAACTGGCACTGTATCTGACTAGAATCAAAGAATTTTATATTAAAAATTGTGATAATAATTATAACTCAGGCGTTTGTCATCTAAAAATAATGTATCCAGCCAGCAGCTTCATCAGTATATATTTCTTAATATATACACAGCAAGAAAATTTTTCGTGTTCAATAATGAAATTCACTGAATCAATTAATATATTTTTTGAATACGCACCTGTAAGCAAATTCGTGGATTCAAACAAAACTTTAATGAAAATAATTATTGATCGAAAGCTACTACTATCTACAGCAACAAAAAATGATATACGAGTATAAAGGTATTTGTTTTATGTATACTCGTCTGCAGAAAAATGATTTTTTTTTTTGAGAAATATTTTATTGATTTGATTTTTACTATAGTTTTTTCTGTGTACATATGAATATGGGTTTAATCCTCTTTCTTACCCCCTCGCCCCCACCACAATTTAATCAATAATATTAATGCATGGAAATGGTTTTATTAACGTTTTTTTTACTTTTGGCCTTTACTTGCCAATATTCTTTATTTATTTATTTTTCAGGCGTATTATTGGCATTTATTTCAACCGTCTGCAGCTGCCTGCCTGAATGACTGTTTCAGATGATGGTTTCGATAATATTGAGAAATAAAAAAACGGAAATATAAAACAGATGAAAATTATTTGTGGGGCATATTTTGCAACAGTGGTCATCACAAATTATATTGTGACTCGAAAATATGCAAAACTGTTGAAAGGTTCGAAAACTTTATTGCGCTTTAAAAGTAACTCAATTTTGAATTTTCGAAAATTTGCACATATTCAGCTTTTGAATCAAAATGTTACTGAAATTCATTGAGAAATGTTTGTTTATTAAATAGGTAAACAAAGCTGTGGTGTACAAGAAATAAAATCCAATTAACAGAAGAAGAATTAAAAAACCTTTTTTGCTCCCGGCTACAAAACGTCAGCAAGGTGCACCAGCTCCTTTAATGAAAATGATAGCAAGTCCTATTCACACTATATAAAGACATGTAGTAGACTATAACTTTTATGTCTCAGTGTCTCACAGTTAATCCCCCGGGGAGTAGGTTTTGCCTTGGTCTACACCAAACCAGGGCAGACTGCTTTCTGGGGCACAGAGGGGAAGGAGTACCTCGTTTACTGTAGCAAATAAAACTCAAAGAAACCGCATGACTTATGTTATGTTGGACTTCCGAAACCCTCACACAGGGTTAATAGGCGGAACGGAGATCGGTTGAGCCCCCGGGAGTTTTAACTTGCATGCCATGTCGGAACTGATTATAATAGTAGTTGGGGTGCCTACCTTGGTTGAAGCGATCTCACTGTGGTTTAAACTTAATCGCAAGAAGTGGAATTAGTTTCCCTGATAACTATTTCGATTGTTGTTTTGATAATATTGATCCAGTCATCTTAATTTTCAGTACCCATTGCTTAATGGTTTCAATCGTTAGAGAATGATTACTATCACAAATATTAAAATGATAAAAAAATTTGCTTTTAGTGTCGGCCGGAGAATCGTTGCTGCGACACGCTAAATACGTATTTCGCGTACGCAAAATGCGCGTTGTGTTCTGCTAAAGGATGCCATGGACGGTCGGTTCAAATGTTAAAAGGCTTATAGTCCACCCTGTATATGCAACTTTAGCAAGCCAGATTGAATTAATGCCAGCCAGTTCGACGAGTCCAGTTATTGAACATGACCGGTAGCAAATTTCAGAATACACTTATTAAAGACCGTTAAACCCAACACATTGGTTTCGTCAAAATATACATATGTATGTATGTATATAATATGTATGTCCAGACTTCTTGCTTAATTGTAATGTGTGGTATTAGTTTAAATTCTTATCATTAATCTGCCATCATACCTACAGTGCATTTTTATGCTCACTAGTAATAATGAACCGATAACTATAAACATAAAAAGCTTATAAAACGAAACAAATGGCAAATAAGCGAAATAAAAATACTCGCATACTCAACTGCAACATTGGCCGTATGCAACATTTTAACGATTATAAAAGGAGGAATACATTTTAAATACAAAAACCATCCTGCGATCTTATACGGCAAGCAACAATGTGTTATTTGGCAACGAATATAGTAGTACTGTCTGAAATTAATACATTCTTGTACGCAATTTTATTCTTCTTCAATAAACCATTTACTGTGCACATACATAAATAAATGTTCGAATATGCACGAACACACACACACACACACACACATACATACAGACATTTCCATTCACATTTATTTGTGCATTTGTTCTGACATTTCATTTGATAAAGATTTAAAGAAAAATTTATATAGACAAAATTTTTTTGTTTGCTGTAATGCAGAATTTAATGTACAGTAACAAAAATAGAGAAAAATCATTTATTACTGGTCAACACAACTTGTAATGTACTCGTACTTTATACGAGTATAGTGCAAATAACATTAAGTTTCGTTTCCAAAATTTTCTTAAAACATCTGCCTAATGTGTTATTTCGTTAGGTGACTTTCCGTGAGATCATGTCTTAATGACAAAGTTTTTCTGCAGTTTAAATTAAAGACCTCGAACTTAAGGTTTTATAAATGAGTTCAATATTAATTCAGTGTTACTGCTCTTTCTCTTAATTTAGATCTAATTTTTCTTAATGAACTTCGATGTCAAACATCTAATCTTATCCATTCATTTGCAGGTGGCAGCAGAATTTGTCATTCGCATTCATTCAATTATAGGTCCAGCCAATCCAAAATCGATGCCCAGATTCACGAAATAATGATGTTATTTTTAGCTTCGAATGGGGTCGTAAAAGCCGGGTTGACTGCAACGCTCGCAAGACAAAGTGTTGTTTTTCTTAACACACAAACCGTATATGTGGTTTCATCTTTACTCATGAATAACATAGATATTGAGGAATTGGATGTTCTTGATGTTTGCTGGACTCAACACATTTTTCATTTCTTTAAAGCAGCATTTTGAAACGGCATAAAATATACTTCAGTATATGTGATAAAAAATGGAAGTTTGCTACCCCAAAGAAAAAGGTTTTGCTAGGATATACACCTAGTCAGGGAATTTTAAGGCATAGAGAAGTAGCAGTCGCCCATTTTTTGTAGCAAGTAAAGTTGAAGGAAGCCGACTTGTTCGAATTCAGACACCCTTACCAAGGGTTAATTGGTAAAATGGGATTGGCAAGGCGCCCGGTAGTTTCCACTAGCAGATCATCCCGGCATTGATAATGGTTGAGATGCCTACCTTAGCTGATACGCTCCTTTTTTAACCAAAATTCACAAGAAGGAGAATTAGTCTTCGCTGGTAACTATGGTGCGAGCTAATAACCCGTACGCTTCGTCTGTGGAACAAGTTGCCTGCAGATGTGTTTCCTATCTGTTATAACGTTCTAGTCAAATGTTCACAAACACTACTCTCTTTTTCCTCCCTCCTCACAACCTATTTTCCTAGTTATGGTACAATGCGCTGCATACTCGTATGTAGGGGTCATTCCCTGAGTACTGGTCCAAGTTAAAAAAAACCCCCGAGGTGTTGTTGTCTCTCAACTTTTTTTAATAGACTTCAGCCTACCAACTCATTAAGGCTTACCATCCATTGAATGTCTGGGAAGTTGCGTACAGCAGAGAATGGTAGGCCAGACATCTTTAGCAGGGGCTTGTCTATATAGCTACAAACTTATGGCAAAAATTGCAACTTGTGTGACCATTGCAAGCCAGACGGGAGCGTCGCTGAATCGTGAATAATTAACCCCATGGATTTGGTTCATCATCAGATAAGGCCGTCAAGTCAGGTGCTATTGTAAATCAGTGACACATTTTGCAGTGTGTGCATTCAAGTATGTGATAGTACACAGTCAAAGTCTGTTTTGAAGCTACTAGACCATACACAAGCAAAATTGAGAGAGAGAGAGAAAGAAATAAAGATAGAAAGAGCTAATAATCTTATAGGTGACAGTAGGATATTCAAGTTTATTGATTCATTGGAGCACCGCCACAGATGGATTTTGCTCTGACGAGATTAGGGATATTGTTCCCGAAACCCATATATACTTGCACAAAATATATTCATCGTGCAGAGGTCATCCATTTGTGGGCAATTGCCCAGAGAATCGCTCTACGCCTTACAGAAACAATTCGTTTTTCAGCCATACAGTTCGTTTCCTGTCACATATATCTTTGGAAAGTGCAAGCCAAACTTCCACAAACACTAGACAAATGACTTAAAATTGATGACGTGTATAAACGGCTTAAAACGTCTATAACACGTGAACCCATTTTTTGTGATCTGATATAACTTTTGATAAAACGCATTCTAGAAATAATATATCGAAACTCTAATCGAATAAAGTTGGCGGTTTTTCAAATTCACGACGAACTTGGAGGCTTAAAATGAGAATTCTCATATTTATTGTCATTTTTAGCAACAAATATCATATTTTTTAATTATTGCAAACGTTTCCATTATGAAGTCAATCGTATTAATTATTTGAATTCTCCAAAATCGTCCGTTTCTCTTTTTTAATTTGTTGTATGCCGCTTGTAGGGCTCTTGCTACAGTCTGCTTTTGGAAATGAATTCATTTCAGGCAGTTTCTTTCTTTTTTTTTCATTTATAACAAAAGAGTAATAATGATTTTAATACAAGTCACTGAGCAAATTGTATTGGTAACAGCTTAAATATTTCTGCAATCGATGGCAACAACCATGACTTGTGCACTCAATTTAATACATTCGATTTATAATTTGGATTCTTTGTTTAAATATTTTTGATTTGGCTGTTTTATTTTTGTGTAAAAAATGTTGCCCAACAAACGGGGCGTTTCATAGTGATTGCTGTAAAATTTAAGTTGAAATTATTTTACCGGCCTTTGTAAGTTTTCATCTATTTTATGACCTGCGGCTGTTGTATAAATTATTAATATAAAAGTTATAAATAGCTTGTTTTCTATGTTTCCCAGCTATCTATATGTCGACATTTCATAGGAACTACCCTAATCATCAGTAGACTTTGGAAATTTTTGAAAGATATTCTCAAACATTCAACTTTATATCCCAGCAATATAAATAAATTGTTGAGAATTTAAAAGAAAAATGCTCTAATAATACCTGTCAAAACACAAAAAACAAGCCTTTTCATTTATTCACCTCTCTAACATTTCTTTACACCTTTCAAACAAATGAACAACCGTTGGTTGCTACGATTTGCTTTTTGAAAGTATCGAAAAGCAGAGAACAAAAATTCAAACAATTAAGTTTTTTATTCGCTATTTTTAGCTTCTACCATTTATACCAATAAAAGTTATAAATAGCTTGTTTTCTATTTACTGATGATTAGGGTAGTTCCTATGAAATGTCGACATATAGATAGCTGGGAAACATAGAAAACAAGCTATTTATAACTTTTATTGGTATAAATGGTAGAAGCTAAAAATAGCGAATAAAAAACTTAATTAATTATTAATATATATTTTTTTTATATTAAGAAAATCATTTCCAAGAGTTTGCTTGATTTTCTGTTTTTTATTTAATATTAAATATTTGATTTTTTTCCATTTCTTTCATATTTTTTTTAAGGCAGCACTAACTTCATACATACTAATTCTTAAGTCTCTGATTGCATGTTGAGCCATTCAAATATCCTGAATTGTAACAATCATTTTTTATACTTTATATTAGTACATACCCACATACATACAATATGTATATATTTATACCGTAAGGACATTGTAACTGATTGGTCTGCCATCTATGTACTTGTTGTATATGCAGAGCAAAATGTAAAAACATTGTTATTTCTGATAAAAACTGATATGGCACAATTTATGTTTTGTGGGTTTGTACGTTTTATGTGTTTTGTTTTCTTTAAAGGGTAAAGGCGTAGTTAAATGATGCCTAATAGGAAGAGAAAACAATTTAATGATTATGTTTGTGCTTTTTTTTTGTCGGATGGCATTCTTCAGTATAGAAATCTGCACTGTTGCCAACAGTGAGTACTTTGCTGGAAAAGTGTTAATTCATTTCACATTTTGCAATAATCAACCAAAAAGCAAAATACAGTAAAACCTCTCATAACCTGACCCTTACCATCGCGTTATTTTTGCCCGGTTTTAACAGGTGTCCGCGTATAACGAGTTCCCAACTATTATTTTAAATATTTCCCTAAAAAGTGTGGCCCAACCACAATGCACGATATTTATTGTGAGCCACACTTTAAGGTTAAGTTTTTTGCCGAATTTAATTAATCTGATATAACTTTGTTTCAGGGTTTGAAAAATTCAACCATGGAAAGATAAACAATGTAGCAGCGCGTTAAGATTATTCAGGATTTTCACGAAAATTGACGTTCAATTCAAAATGCAGTTCATGCACTTCATGATTTCTTTGTCAGCATAATTGACTGAATGTGTCCACAATCAGAAGAGTGGTGCGCAATAGTCATTAAACTGGATCTGTAAGAAATTTGAAAACTCTGACTGTGATCATTTGGTGCGGGTTATGAGCTGGTGGTGTCATCTGACTGTACTTCTTCCAAAATGAGATCGATCCCATTTGTATGTACATCTTTATTGTACATACCTGAACTTTGCTCACCATATAAATAATAGTTTTAAATAGGTATAGAACTTCAAGTTGGCAATATTTCTTTAACCGGTGGCAACACAGTTGCCACTGTTAACTGTTTAGCGATTTATATTAAGTTCGTTTTGGCATTTCAACGGGAATAGTCAGAAGTCTGAACAACACAAATTTATTTTGAAAATCATGGTTCTGTTGTACTTTACTGATCATATAAAGAATAGTTTTAAGTAGGTATAAAACTTCAAGTTGGCAATATTTTTTTAACCGGTGGCAACTGTGTTAACTGTTAAGCGATTTATGTTATTTCGTTTTTTTTTTTTTTGGCATTTCAACTCGAATACACTGAAGTCTGAACAACACAAATTTATTTTGAAAATCACTGTTCTGTTGCACTCTACTGATCATGTAAAGGATAGTTTTAAATAGATATAAAACTTCAAGTTGGCAATATTTTTTTTAACCGGTGGCAACTGCATCAACTGTTTAAGGATTTATATTTAGTTCGTTTTGGCATTTCAACTCGCATAGACTGAAGTCTGAACAACACAAATTTGTATTGAAAATCATGGTTTTGTTGCACTTTGCCCATCATATAATGGATAGTTTTAAATAGGTATAAAACTTCAAGTTGGCAATATTTTTTTAACGGATGGCCACTGTGTCAGCTGTTAAGCGATTTATATTTAGTTCGTTTTGGAGCTTCAACGGAAATAGACTGAAGTCTAAACAACACAAATCTATTTTGAAAATATGGTTCTGTTTGAAACGTATTTCAAACACATTACTTTCATTTTATAGTCAACATAACATAGATATATCTTTTGTTACGTCTATAAACAAAACTGTCGTATTTGCAGTGATTATAATCCACTTGAAGATTATCATCACTGCTAAGACAGCGTTACATCCAGAAAACTGTCTGTCTAGTGCGCTTAATGGGCTAGTGGAATCATTGGTCCGTACTTAACAAAAAAAAAATGCTGGTCTGACCAATCATGATGTGCTGGAGCTATGGTTTCTACAATACGGCACAACAATCACAGTGCTCGTGCGACAGAATTAGAAGATGTTTTACGTGGGTTCCTGCCTTGACGACCCAACCCCACGGTGATTCTCTCACAAGGCGAAAAAAACGTTCACCCGGACGTCCCCATGCATGACAAATTGTCACACATGATCATGCATGACAAATCGTCACACATAGGTGCCATTTTCGATCACATGCTGAATGGCGCTTGCTCTCCCCCATGGTGTAGGGCAGAGCATTCCTACAACTCCTTCCGATCTCAGGGTCACGGCACCCGGTTGCAGTGCAACTCCACACCGAGTCCGAAAACTCTTCCCGCACTTGGGTATTAAATCACAACCACCACGTTGCCCCCGAAGGCCACAACCATAGGCGGGCGAGCACAATGTTCCCGGGGCTCCCGTGGTACTGGTCAGACTATCGCAGCACTAAAACGGTCTGCTGCAGTTTTAAACCCCAAACGGTTCGAGCCTCCATAGGGCTCGTATGAGAATTAATTATTGAAGGAAGCGTTTAATATCCGCATAATTTCACGTTTCAGACCCGTGAATTGACATGCAAGATTCTTTAGTAAATAATATGTCCCTAATTCCTAAATAATTTTTGTTTTATTTCAAATCAACATCGTCTCTTAAAATTTAACCAATATATATTTATTAGTATTCGCTTTGACGCAGCTTCAAGGTTTTCATTGTGCTTAAGCGGCGAGGAGAAGAATTCTTAATGAAATCTGGCTGTTTCCGTTGTAAATACAATAATGTTTCTTTCACCTCGTGTGGATTCATCGATTTTCTATTCGATTCACTCCAGTCTCAAGAAATGTCCAACCAACTTAAGCAAAAAGTACCAGTCAGCTGTTAAACGACTTGCCAAACTAAACAGTGCTGCCAACTCAAAGCTGTGAACTTGTAAACAAACTCCTAATATAAACTACTAATTTCAAGCTTTCGTTGAAATTAGTATACAGTACTGGTATAGTTTCACTTAATTTTGTATATTTTTCTAATATATTCTAATGTTTAGTAACTTCTTTTATCTTATAAAAAAAACTAAGCTTTTATATTGTGCTACACCCATGATCATAACACACATGTGCCAGTGTAAAGTGCACTTAATTCAGCACTCCGACCCTCTTTGGAACCAACTTTAGCAATGTTGCTGTCATGAAAATTTTATGTCAATATGATTTTGACTATAAGTAGAATTGAAGGAATAAAAAATAAAACAAGCCCACTTGCCCATCAGCCAGTGATAGCAATCCAGAGTGTATATTTTGCACTTTATGGCCGCTGCGGGCATCTCAATCTAAATGAAAATTTCACATATTCAATGTTGCATGTTTGATTACACATTCTTGTAGAATATTTTATACAAAAATCATATCGAAATACACTTGCATACCATTCCTTCACATAAATATAGAGTAACTGTTAAAGTTGCAAGAATTTGTTACACACATACACTTATATATATTCATATTTTTATGTTTTCGTTTTGTATTCATACACATACATTCATATTTATATCCTTTTGTAATATAAACGTTTAAAAAACATAAATATCACACATATAGACACTTATAACAACAACTTCACTCATCCATTCGTGCACACAACATACATTCAACATTTCCTTCCACATTTTATGTATATTGTGGGTTAAGAGCAATAATAATACAATATGAACACCAACAACAATAATAAAAGCCTTAAACCTTTATAATAAAAAAAGAAATGTGAGTGTGGTTTTTTATTCTACTCCTTCTGGTTTTCTTTTTTCAGAAAAAAGAAGAGAACCAGAAAACCATCAACTACAATAACAAATGCAGAAAAAAGGTTGAATTGTTTTATCAGGCTATTTGGGAAGACTTTTTGCAATATACTGCACGGCACAGAAATAGTAATCGGTTAGAGTATGTCATTAGATTGAACCAATTAGGTTTCTGCCTGGACGGCAAAACTTCCAGGTGAGTCTGCCACCGGATGAAAGAGTAGCCCATCATGCAAGGGTGCCATTTTCAAACACAAGCTCTCCCTCGTTGTTCTGAGCTGTTCTAATACTGCTGCCATTCTCAAGCTCACGGCAACCACTTGCAGTGCAATATCACACCGAACTCGACTCAAGTTTTTCTTGCATATGAGTAGTAAACCGAATTTACAATTGGCACGCACTCCCTCATAGTTTGGGGCTGAGCTTTTCTAATACTGCTGTCATTATCAGGGTAATGGTAACCACCACTATGCTCCCAAAGAAACTCGCCCAAGCTAGGCAGTAACCAGCTCCCTGCAGCTTCCGTGGCACAACTGTGTAACTAATTTGCGACAGTAACTGCCTAGATGCCTTAATTGGACGTTGGGCCAATTTAATGGAATAAACTACTAGCGCCCCCACGTGGCTTATAAGACTAACGCAGGTGGCAAGTTCTTAATATAGTTTAGTAGTCAAAATGATGTCGGCATGCCAGTGTTATACCACATTTATAGACGACCTAACATTAAAGCCATAACTAGTAAACAAACTACACGACTTAACACAAGATATGATTCAAGCCTCTACTTGAGGGATAAGAGCATCTTTGAATGAGGGATAAGAGCATTCATCGAATTTGAATACCAAGAAATATTGGTGGCTGAGCCGATCTGGTAGCTAATTTTTTCTTCCTTTTTCACCTCTCAACTACATATCTTTTAATTATTTTATTATCAAAGTTGTTGTTTTCAATTGTTTTTTAATTAATGTACAAACATATGTATCACAGAATGTACATATACAGCCCAATTACAAATTAAAATTCCGTGAGAGTTTTTTCACTTTTCTCTTTCCTCCAATTATAAACAAAAATGAAATGTAATGTTTTTTTTTATTTTTTCCTTCTCACCATTCACTGAAAACAATAAACGGAGAACAAATCTCCAATTCTTATGGGCAAGCTAACAAAAAATATGCTCTTCTCTTTAATTTAAACTGAAATAAGTACTTTATATGAAAAATAAATTCCGAGAGGAATAAATTTCGTGAGAAATAAATTCCGTGAGAATATTCATAATTGGGCTGATAAATTATATTATAAAGAAAAGTTTCTCAAAAAGACGTTAAATTTCTAAAAAAAAACTTAATGTACTAGAGTGCTCAAATACAGGACAGCGTACACTATATTATGTTTATATTTATTTCCTATTTGTTTATTGCTAGTCTTAATTATTATAAATTACTCGTTAAATAAACGTTAAAAAAAAAGTAGTCATACGAACAACTCGCTTGCTGAAGCGGTCAGGTCTTTCAGTTCCTCGAGTATGCAATTTTCCAAGCAGCGAATGAAAGACAAGGTAACATAAAGAACATCTTCTCTAGCCCTTCTATCTGGTAGCAACGGTATCGCTTCTTCTAAGCTGAGTGTGGCCGCCAAAATTAAGTATATTGCGCGCAACAGGGTTTGGATGAAGTTCCAGTGTACTGACATACCTTGTCGCGTACTTAGAAAATTCCTCTCTTACCAGCGGAACACTCATATCTTTATGAATTCGTGAATTTTTTACATACCATGGAGCTGCAGTAATCCTTCGAAGAACGTAGTTTTGTCGCCTTTGAATTTTTTCAATATTTGACGCTGAAGCGGTGCCCCATAATTGAATTCCGTAGCACGTAGGCTTTAGAACTGCTTTGTATAGCAGAAGTTTGCAATCCAACTTCAAGGTCGAGTTTCTGTCCGTAAGCCAACTTAGTTGCGCTGCTTTTAGTTTCAACTGGGTGCCTTTTGCTTCAATGTGTGACTTCCACGTTAGCCTACGGTCCAGGTTACATGACGAGAAAAGCGGAGTTTGCCTTGCATTGTATAATATAAATTTTGAAATCTTTTAAGATACACCTCGTATAGACATAAACATTATTGGCTTAATAATGAAAATATATATTGTATTTATGTTCATAACTAATAAACGTTATTCACATATCCGTACGCTTACACACACACACACACACACACATACACACATTAGCACTTTAATAAAAGTTAGAAGTTTGTTATATTCATTATATGTAGAATGTTCTTTATATGTTTTATTATAGCAAAACGAACCTTGCAACGAACAAAGTAACCGCAGTCTACTGCTAAGTTACTAAAGCGTATAACGAGTAGAGGTGGGCTCCCTCAAAACAAAACGATTACAAGACACATATAAAAAAAGCATTAGCTGAGAATTCTACAACAAATAAAGCAGTTATGATGGGCCAACATTTTGCTTTCAAAAAGATTTTTTAGAACAAGCAGCAAACGAACCCATTAAAAACTAATTCAAAAACAGGTTTTACGGCAAATAATTTTCAAAGTTTGCCCTGAAATTTTCAAAGTTTCCTAAAACTCAATGCGACTTATAGACTGAAAATAGATTCACAAATGTCAAAATTTAGCTGGAACAATAAAATATAGGAAGATACCATACACTCATATATTATTGAATTAATAGTTATATTTTGTAATCGGCTTAAAATTGTTTCAATAAAAATGAAAGCAGCTTTACCTACAAGAAATCTATTATTCGGCTGCATCTATGCCATTTTTCTACGTCGTAGGGCATCAGTGCGCCAAAGACGATCAACCGTTGTCAGGGTTCCTCAATCGCAGGTTAATGAACGTAATGTCGTATTGTTTCGGCGTATATGCGTTACCGGCAATGATTAATGAGGCTCAGGAAGTTTGGATTTTGTGATTTGCAAAATATTTTAATATCTTTTGTATTTGTCGTCGTGATGCAGTTTACGGAAAAAAATAAATCTATAAACGTTGGTCCAATCATAGTGTACAAAGTTATTTGTGAGTCATACACTAACGTTAAACTTTCTCTCCAACTTAATTTCGCATTTCTTTGCTTCAGTGCTTGACAAAATCAACCATGGGGGGTACACAGTTTAGCGTCGCGTTAAAATTACTAAAGCTTTTCGTTCATTCCGTGATTTTTTTGGTGAGCATAATCGAACAATCAGGAGTATGGTGCAAAATTTTAGAAAACTGGATATGTATGAAATATCGAAAGACCTTTGAATGCCCGTCCAGCTGATTCTCTGGAAAATATTGTTCTTTTTTGCGATAGTGTGGCAGAAGAGCCGTCAACCTTGATTTGTCTGCGTGCTCAAAAATTTAACATCTTATGAACATCAACAAGGTACAATTTCCCCAAGAGCTGAAGTCTAGTGATCGTTTTGAGCGCCATCAATATGCCGAACAGACAGTATGTGTCTTTGATTTACATCACCACCTGCGTTGGCAGCCTTATCTCATGATGGATAAACTCCATATGGTGAATTATTCACGATTTACTAGCGCTTCCGTGTAGCTTGCAAAGCTTATACATCGCAACGTTTGCCATATGTTCGTAGCCATGTGGGCAAACCTATTGCTGAAGGTTTCGGGCCTGCTAATCCCTTCCGCGCGCAATTTCCCAGGCACTCCATTAAGAGCATCAACCCTTAACTAACTCACTCGTCTAACCATCACTACTGGTTTCTTATATTACAATTATCTATTGCAAGACAACAGCACCTAGGGGCTTATTAGCTCCCGAAAACTGGCATGCACCATAGCTAGCAAGGAAGACTAATTCCTTTCCTTGCAACTTTAGGTTTAAACCACAGTTACAATGTTTCTGCCAAAATGTAGGCATGTCAACCATGATCAGCGTCAGGTTTTTCTGCGAGAACCTTGGAACCTCCTGGACACTTTTCTGAGCCTTGTTCTGCCAATTAACTCTTGGTAAGGTGTACTATAAGACAACATAAGTCATGCGGCTTCCTAAAGTTTTATTTACTAGAACATACGAGGAACTCCTAACCTTCTGTACACCAGAAATAAAGTTGTCTCTGTAGGCATATACTAGAGCAAAACCTGCTTCTCCAGGGGAGGGGGCAAGTTGAGTACACAGAAGGCTGATGAGCTAAAAAAAATATATATATCGTCAGCGAAGTGGCACAATTTCGTCTCACTAGAATAATGAACAAACAGAATTGCCGCATTTGGGCTAATTAAAATCCGCAAGTGAAAACGCGAGACATCCAAAAAGAATGCCCGTTTATAGCGGTTAGTCTGCTGGCGTCATTGGGCTGTAGTTGTTCGAAAATGGGGTCTGCCAAGTAATTATCGTGAATAGTGTAAGCTCACAAGATAATAACGGCCAGAAACTGGGGATATGGAACTTGGCAATATGTGGTTCCAACAGAATGATGACACTTGCCATAAAGCTTTTACGCAAGACAATCAGTGGCTGCATTATTTTTGACACCATTGAACTGCTTTCTTTGGTCGTATTTAAAAGAAAAAGTGTACGTCAATAAGCCAAAAACAATTGGAAAGTTAAAGGATGAGATAATTGGCACATTAACGACACTGAATCTCAATTACGTCTCAGAGTGATTGAAAATATGAAACATCGGATAGAAGTATGCCACCGAAGCTATGTATGGGCGAGTATTCGGCCTATATCTTTTTTTTGTTCATACATATATGTCATAGATGCGTATTACCATAATAAAAAATATTAGGACAAATCTCTGAAAACTTCTTGTTTTATTTACAATTAACTTTGTACGTTTTGGTGGTGGTCCCACCACCAAAAGGTACAAAGGATTTGTTTCAAAAATCAGCTGTCCCTATGCTGTTAGTCATCAGGCAAGTAAGCTCACTTTAGATGATGAAATAGTCCTATCAATCACTTAGTTATTTGACTGCCGATTATTTGATTGCCTCCTGATGCGATTGTCAAAAAGTTTTCATTTGTTTTGTGTTTACCATTGTGACGATATGAACGGAAGAAAAATATGTATTTTGTGTCAAACTCAAATGGTGATTAATGTTTTTATTTGTTCTTCTCCTTTAAAACGACAAGTACACGAGTTTCACAGATATGCTCTCAATGACTATTTCATTTTATTTTATCGTCTCCAGGGCACTTAAAAAAGAAACAAAAACCAACATTTCACTGGTTTCATTCTAGTATTTTATTTTATTTTGTTTTTACTCAAGAGACTCAATTCAATCAAAAACAAATTCTGGATCTTTTAAATGTTGATCCAACATCAAATGCTAAGTAATTTTACCGCTACAGCTGTACACATCAGAACAATGTTGCCTCAAATTAAAATAATGAATAAATCAAACCTCACTTAACTTCACTCATACAACAGCATAAAGAATGAACAAATCAAATAACTGAATCCTTTTCCAACAGGAATTCTAAAGGAATTTATTGTGGTTTTACATATTTACGAGTACATATAAGTTAAGAAGGATTAGCAAAACATTTAAAATTTTTCCAACAAATTGTAAACAAGGGGTTAAAAAGCAGAGATTTGCACCGGTGCACCGCAGCCATAATGTTGCAATAAAGGAGCCATATGCTGATTTGTCAAATTAACTGTGTTACCCAAGCTGTCTAGTAAATTTACATGTATAATAATTTTGTTTATTTTTTTCAACTTCAAAGTATTTAACAAAAAACCAAAATTCACCGAAGATTTTTAAGTGAAAAAATTATTATTAAGTGTACACTTTGGTTGTCAAAATTATTCATTCTGACCATTGCGGACACAAAACTCAGTAGTAAACATTGAAATTAGTGAACATTTTAAAATTCATCGTTGCGGAATTTGGCCCCAGCTCATACATCGGTGATTGTGCGTGAATTTATGGCCAAAAACCATACCGTTATCATGCCTCAATCACCGTATTCACCAGACTTGGCCTCCGCTCACATTTCCTCTTGGCAAAACTGAAGACACCGATGAAAGGAAAGCGTTTTGCTACCATCAAGCTCTAAACACTTAGACGACAGCAGACTTCACAACTTCAGAAGCACAAATGAAGTTAGCTTCAAATGCTGCCGTCTCATCAGCGACATAATTATTTTAAAGACAGCAGCAGCACTATGAGTATTTAAACAATGCAAATTTCAGAGTTGCCAGATATATATTTTACATAAATAAAATTAAAATTATTGACTAAAAACGTAATAATATCCCGTAAAACTGTAAAAACTAATCAATTTATTTGTTTATTTTATTTGTGTGACGTTTATTTATAATAAATATTTAAAAAAATTTTTGTTTTTACATAGAGTCTATACGTGATATAATATCAAATATTTTTCTATCAGCAAACGTCAAATTTAATAGCAGAGAGAATTATGTCACGTGTAGCCTTCAAAATTAGTATTATTGCAATATTATGTCAGATATCACAATATTGTTTTGATAATATATATTTAGAAAACCATATCATGATATGAACTGCCAAAAAACGTAAAAAAAACGACATAATATTCAATTTTTAAAGAATTCCCGAAAAAAGTTTAATAAAATCATTAAAATATTTATAAGAAAATGCTTACTGTTCTTTATGTTGTTGGAATATATAAATTTGTTTAAGAAAAATAAAACATTTAACGATGTTTACTGCATGGTTGCTTAAAAATTGTGAAATATTATGATATTTGCAAAAATACTTGGCGCCATGCTAGATATGAGAGAATATATAATTTGTTTTTTCTCGTTAATTTGCTGACGTTCTCTCTCATATCATATCAGAGTTAATATCAGTTGTGGACACTATGTTATTGCTGCCAATATATTTTTATAGTGGCAGCACTGCATTTACTTTTTGCTGCAAGGTGCATTAATGTATACACGGTGGCAGTACTACGGCATGTGAAAAATTTTTGCTACTGGCAATATAGTAAACTATTTACGTCAAATGTATTGTTTTCAATTTTGAAAGTGAATTTAGTGTTTTATTCTGAATTAAACATATACAAATTATTTTGTGAACATAAAAATAATTCAAATAAATATATTTTATAATTATGAAAAAGTACATTCATAGTTTATAATTGTGAAAGTAGTTACAAATATTTTTGATAAACATAGCTTACCACATGCCTGTTTTTGTTGTATTGTTGTAATTTGGCACTAGTGCTGCCACCGTGTAAACGTTAATGCACCTTGTTTTGCTGCTTACAAAAATAGAAATTAGTCTAAGTTGGCAGCAGCAGCAAATGCTGTTGTGAAGTCGTGCTGATGTGATGTCGTTAAAATAATCGTGTGCATCTAAACACATGTATTCGATTTTTGACAGATTGCTGTTTGCTGTCTGCTGTCGTCTATGTGTTTAAAGCTTCAAGGAGATAAAAGAAAAAATCGAAACAGCAGTTGTTGGCGCTAACAAAATGCGCATTTCAGAAGAGTTTTGAGGATTGGAGAAAACGCTGGCATAAGAGGGGGTTTACTTTGAAAAGGACAAGATAGTTATTGATGAATACTCGTAAATAAATACTTTTTGCAAAAAATTTAAAATCACGGTGATCAGACCTCGTAGACTTCAATTTTCAAACTATTCGGCAATTTCTTAAAGAAAAACATATTATTGAATTGCTGTTATTCTTTAATGAGAAGAAAATTCCAGATTAAATTGTTTAGTCGGAGTTTGCATGACTGGCCAGCATGAAATGATAGTCGTACAATGAAATTAACACCAAAAAAACAACATTAGCAATTATTTAAATTTGTTTCAGTTTAACTGTTAACAAAATTTTCTAACAGAAATCAACCTAAATAAATTGAGTTAATTTCCGTTGCAGCGACAAGGTGAGTGGAAAAAGAAGCTTGATTTTCACGAAAACAAGTCACGTTTCAACACAAAAATGAACTTCACATTAAGTAAAGTGTATCAGGAGTCTAAAAGTGAAAGAGGAAACACACACAAAATGTTTGAAAAAAAGAAGAACTAAAACAAAGTAGACCATTAAGTATAATGTTTAAAATTAGGCAGTAGAATATAAAAATAATAAAAAAAAGTGAAAAAATAAATACAAAACACAGCACACAGCCCGCTAAAACAGTTACATACATAATACCCTAAAGAAGGTAAACAAAAACGAAAGCCATTGAGAGGCATGTTAAAGTATGTGGAGAGAGAGAGAGAGAGTTGCCATACAAATTATATTTGACCAGCTTGAGTTAAATGTAAATTGTGTGTTAAATGGAATTAAATTCTTGTATATAAAAAAGTAGCATGCTTTATAATAAAACACATAAAAATAAATATAAAAAATGCCTTTTACAAGGCCGCAAATGTTACTTCTATCATCCTTTATTATTCCAGAAGAAGAAAAAAAAAACGAACACAAAACGGACAGCACACGTAGAACAGAAGAGCAACGTGATAAATAAAACTTTTTTATGTCGGTATGAGTTAGAACTTAACTTGCATCAAAAAGGTGAATGAATTTCGTATATTTTATGCGCGAACAGTTGTTATACGCTTTTAAATTTATTGCCAACTTTTTCTCAACATTGTTTTAACACGTAAAACTTTTTCATTTTTATAGTTATACAAAGTACTTTTTTTGACATGAAATTTAGAGATAAAATTCGACAAAAACTTTGTTTGGGTTTGATAAAAAGAGCAATGCAAAACCGCGCACTAACAGACAGTAGTTAATTTTTGTTTGATTTTGAGATAAAAATATATTGTACAATAAATTGAAAGCAAATGAAAAACGTTATGTATTAATTTTAAGTTTTTAGTAGCAAATCAAAAATCAAATAGTATTAATTGTTGTAATTTTGTTTTAAGTAGAACTTTAAATTGAGAAATGCAGGAGATTAAAAAACTGGAGGTACAAATTTAATTGCAAGGAAGCTGATCATCAATATTGATTAAAATTGGATTTATATTCTTAGATCTTAGAAAATTAATGATACAAATCGATCAATTTGGCAATTTGTCTTTTTCAGAAGGTGTGATAGAAAACGATAGATTTTGAAAATGTTTTTTCGGTCAGATTTTTACTGTTTTTTTCCAAAAGTACTATTAAGCTACCTACACAAGGTTGTTAGATCTTACAATATTGCCAGTAAAATTGTCTGATAATGTATTACAATCGTGTGAGCTGCCAATTTTTAACTTACAACGTTGTCAGAAACACCATTGTCAATCAATTGTAAGACGACAATGTTGTCAGTCATCTGAAAATCGTGATAACACTCTTCGTCAGCATTGCCAGATAGTTGGCTGGTATTGTAAGCTCAGTTTTGAGTGCCAGATGTATAAAATTAATGCACCTGACAATGGCATCACTGTCAGAAAAAAATGTGATGGGCAACACTGCCAAACAGATCGTTGTTGATATACATAAGTGGCACTGCCTTACAACATGTCTGGCAATTTTTTCATCTAACAATCTGACAACCGTGTGAACTGACAATTTTTGTTGTCAGATGAAATTTTTGTCAGACCATAGTCTGGGAATGAAATTGTAAGATTTTCTTACGATCGTCTGAACACACAATTTACTTCTGTGGGACAATTTTTCATTGTCACTACACTGTCTGTATGTTGCCAGATCTTACAATATTGTACATAGCTTTACACTTAAAGTTGTAATTATAACAATTAAAATTGTTATTGTTTGCTTCCGCCGTTTTGCAATAGATGACTGCAGTAGTAAGTGGTAGTCCAAATAAATAATTAATGAACTTAGACGTTTGCAAAAATAACGCCATCAATTATGGTGTTTTCTTTTCTGATAAAAAATGCTGCCCTTTAAATGTTTATAATTTTTTTCCCGATTACCATTACCCTTAAAAAGTTGTACATGTGTTATTAGCACAAAAGAACAAAAAAATGCTAACAAAGTTCCATTTAATAATAATGTACACTTAGCGTTTCAAATATATCATGACTACTTTTAACATACCAACATTTCAATCACTATTTTTATCTTATAAAAGCTATCATCAGCAGCACCGTTTACTCATCTACAATAGCAAAAGAATTTCATATTTGCATAAACACGTATGAAACAAAGATGTAAAAAAGGCAGTATCTCCACCTTACTCGAACTACAGTGTAGGATATGCTACATGTTTTGCCATTTTTAAGTGCAACATGTTTTGAAAAGAACATGATACCCTTTAATAGTGTATAAAATTTTTTAGAAAAGAACGTGTTGAGCCGCTATATGTAGCATAGGTGTAACATTTTTATCAGAAAAGAAAACACCATTAGTCAATTTGTGTCTGCATCAGTGTTGCATATGAAATTGAGACTTCATGGTTTACGTTGGAAACTACGGGGGAAGCACAGTTGAGTAGCTATATATATTTCCAAAACAACTAAAATATATTCAACACCACCTTTAGCTTTTTTCAGGCTATTCATTATGGAAATTTTTTCTTACATATTACACACCTCAATTACACTATAAAACACAAATATCGACATTTCATAGCAGCTATGCTAATCATAAGTAGACTCGGAAACGTTTGAAAGTTTCAGCATTCAGCTGTATATCCCAATATTCTAAATAAATTATTAACAAAAAAAAAAAGTTACAAACAACTTGTTTTCAATGTGTCCCAGCTCTATATGTCGACATTTCGTAGGAGTTGCCTTAGTCATCAGTAGACATTATATTCCAACAATCTAAATAAATTATCTAGAATTTAATAAGCAAAATGTTTCAATAATACCTATCAAAACATAAAAAGCAAGTTTTTTCTTTTGCACAAGTCTCTAGTTTTCTTTGCACGGTTGTGTATTTGCTTGAAAGGTGCAAAAAAATAGGAACGTGTGCAAAAGAAAAAGCTTGTTTTTATGCTTTGACAGGTACGAGTATAATTTGGAATGCTTTTTAAATATCCCGGTCATGCATTTAATTAATGATTGCTGTTAAGCGTCTTCTGCTGCTTCATCACCGTTTTCGTTGCCGGTGATGCCAACACACGAATGTGCTCACATAATTTTCTTAGTTGGCGAGTTTTTAATGGTGAGGATGGAAGCAAGGCTATTAAGACAGATAACAAACATATTTTGACCCATTCGTTGTGGTTTATTGCATGGACAAGAGTATTGCCAAAGATACGGCTGTAAAAGCATAAGTTGAGCATTAGTTTTACATGAAGTCATCTCGTGCTTTCACAAAAGAAAAATGTTTTATCAAGATACTTAAAATCATCTGTGATGAAACTCCTTATTATCTGTGGTGAAGCTAGCAGCTGTTTGCTGAAACAAACTTTCATAAATAGTGGGTGAAATGCAAAATCTAGGGATAGATAGAATAAAAGAATTTATATTTATCAGCCAAGATGGCTCAGATTATTGTTTTATAAATAAACAAAAAGAAAAAGCTTGTAATAAATTTAACTATTTTCTATTTGCTTATAATACGAGTTGTACTTAAATATGTAAATACGAACAACCAGCACACAAGTGTACTTAAATGAGCCAAAGCAACGGGATTGTTCAAGAAAACTGATCCTGATGAAGTCAACTCTAATAAGGCTTTCAAATTGTCATTTGGCTGTTGAATGTCCATACTTTAAAGTGACAATTAAAAATTTCAAAAATTTACATAAAAATGTATATCCTGCAGGAGTTTGTGTTGTCCTTTGCCTTAGTCGTCTTTGTTTCTGTTCATTTGCTGTTTAACCAAGAACACCCGTAGAGTAACTATTTCTAACGAAAATGTTTTTCGTTAGAAAGTAAACAGCAAATACAAACAGAAAACAAATAAAAATACATGTTAAAAATAAAAAAAAATAAACTACTCTTAGTAAGTGAATAACAGGTGGTATAAAGTTGTCGGTTCGAGAGAGTCCTTAAATGGCAATGGTCCTGGCAAATAAAGGCACACATGTATACACATGTCTAAAAACAAACATATGCAGAACTACTTTTTGACATACAGACATTCAAAAAGTCTGGGAGACTACAAGATAAACACAAAGTTGACGTGACTGGAGTTTGTCACATCGAGAGAAGGCGTTTTATCATGCTAGCAATTGCAAAAACAAAAAGAAGAAATATATAAATCTACAGGATAAAGGATTTGTACAAAATACTGTAAATGTCATGCAAAAGGTCTATTATATTTTTCCAAAACTACATATTTTTCATCTTGTCTTTTTATTTTCAAATGATGACCAGTCAACAATTCGTAACAAAAAAGTCTGGTGTAACAGCAACAACAAGATTTTGTGAATTCATGCTGTTAAGATACTCGCGGTGAATTAACAACTGCGAACTATTACTGAAAATAACTTTCTTTTTTATAAAAAGTCACGAGGGCAGTTTCGTAATTATTGAAAGAACACCGTTCTTTCAGTTCATTTAATCCAGGTCTAAGTAAAACCATTCTATTCAATTTTCCACAAAAAGCCTTGGTGTAACAGCAACAACAAGATTTTGTGAATTCATGCTGTTAAGATACTCGCGGTGAATTAACAACTGCGAACTATTACTGAAAATAACTTTCTTTTTTTATAAAAAGTCACGAGGGCAGTTTCGTTATTGTTGAAAGAACGCCGTGCTTTCAGTACAAATTAATCCAGGTCTAAGTAAAACCATTCTATTCAATTTTCCACAAAAAGCCTTGGTGACTATGAGTATATAGAGTTATTTATCAAGGCTACAAAAAAATTTATCTATCGGCAGATCTGGTATCGCATTATTATTAATTCTGGCGCTACAGGGCTTATTTTCTTGACTGGAACAAAAGGAGGCCTCGCAAACCATAATCTCGCCGACGTCCACGAGTGGTCTAGCGCCGCCAATGTCCTTAACTAGCAGATCAAAAATTTAAATTATCTCGTGCTTAGATGTTAGTTGCTCAATAAAATTAAGCTTAACAGACAACCAAACTCCTAGATCAAAAATACTCTATCCATATTCCAATTGACCAATGAATAATTTCCTTTAATGTGAGATTCTCTGCATGACTTAAGTTTTTTGTTGATATGGCGAAATTCTTTCATAGATACAGAAAAAATGTTTGCTGGTTTGCCGAATTGTTTAATTAAAAATGCGCAAATGTGTGAAAAAAAATGTCTACATCATCGTCCATGTCAACAAGTCCACAACCACCTGTATATTAAAATAAAAAGCTATCTGTTTACACTTCATATATTTTCAACCTTCTGCAAATACGTGATCGAAAATCTCACTCATACGGGTATGTTCTTGATTCTATTTTGAAGTGAAACTAGTTTGAAATCACTTCAATTGGAAGCTTTGGTGTTCTACATTCTACTCTTTAATTTTCATTTATGTTTTGTTTTCGAACATAAATTTGTAGTAAATTGTCTGGTTCTTGAAAAGTTGTAGCTAGAAAACATTTTTAAATTTAATTGTGAAATTTAAAACTTTTACAGAAAAACTGACTATAATTACAACCCCGTTGAAATAAAAGGGTAAGATGAAGAAATATTTGTTTGAGATAAAATTGTACATATATTCAAAGGGATAATAAGGAAAATATTATATAAAAAACTAATATATGTTATTTTGTTAACCAAACTGGATTGGCGATATCATCTCTAATTACAGCGGTTATTGAATCACTAATTCATCCAAATCATCGTCATCACTTTAAAATCTTGGGCTTAGCCCCACCGGCTATATCAAATTTTTGCATAAAATGGCGCTTAAAAAAATTACGATCATCGTTGTTCACGGAGAATTCGATAAACCTAACTAAATTTTGATCTTATAAAATAACAAGTGATAGATTAAAAATTTTGCACGTCGTTTTTTGGGCAAGAGGCATATCCTTAAAAATAAAATAAAATTGAAAATAGGGTTCATTCCAGTACTGGTTTATATAAAAAGAAAAGTAATACTATGTTTACATTATAAAGAAAAACACGTGTTTTGAGGAAGAGTCGAAGAGTTTCCATTATAATATGAGGTGTTTTTAATTTCGAATTTTCGAAATTAGTTTGACGTGTATTTTATTCCATAAATTTGTTCAATACGAAAGAATACCATATTAGATTGTGAAAAAATGAATATTAATATGAAGTAATTTGATTATAAAGTTTATACTTTATTTTTATCTCAATATTATTTGATCTTCGTTTGTTAAATAAATTTAATTTTATACTTTATATTAATGCATTTTTCTATGTATGGCTTTTCAACAAGTTGTTTCTTTCTGCTGCAGAACAATGCATTTAATGATTTTGATTCTAGCAATCCACTCAACGAAAGAAATTGAAATTGTTCCGCAATAAACCTTCTTTTGATAATAGTTGGGCTAATGACTGTTCATCTGTTACTCGTGTAACATCTTCTACTACGCACATAAAATTTAATATTGAAATTATACAACTATTTTTTAAAAAATGAAGAGATGTGATAACTCGTTTATAAAGATGTACATTTTTATTTATTTTTATATACAAGATTTTCTTAAAACTTAGTACAGGTGTTTAAAAGAAGAGCTTTAAGCTTTCGTTTCCATGGGTGAAATAGAATGTCATAAAAAAAGTAGACTTGCTGCAAGAAATCTTCAGCAAAAAATAAGTCTGGCTTATTCAGGATTTTGTGAAGAATTATGTTGTATTCGTGGCATTCAGTTAAATTGTTCCAATAAAATTATATATCGACTAAAACAAATTCTTTATATGGAAGCCACGAATAGTTCCAAACTTAAACATTTTAATGTGATGCAGCAAACACTAAATTAGTCTGAAAGTTAAAAGATATAAGGCTTTGTTTGTCCTTTGCAATCTGCCATGAGCCGCATCAGGTATCCAGGTAATCATTGCTTCAAGAACGAAAGATTGCACGTAAATACGTAGTTTGCCATTGCGGCTCGATTAATATAATATTTTACTTCCACTTTTTTATGGTGTTTTGCATTTATTTTTATTTTTTGTACATGACATATAAAAATGTTTTTTTTCGAATATGGAACTCCTTATTAATTGATAACCTTGAGTAAAAGCAGTGTTGTACAGAACATTTTCGAAGTGTTTTGCTGCAAAACATGTAACTTGAGGTGTTTTGCTTTTTTCAAAAATGGATGGGAAAACACGTTTATTTCTACATGTTTTGCGCAAAACATGTGTTTTCGAGTAAAACACTTGTATGTAAACACACTATAAAATTAAAGACCTGTGGCTGTGTTCTGTAACTTTGGCGAGAAGTTCTCGCGTCGAAAACTTGTGAAACAAATTATTCCATCGTTTCTCGAAAAGTGAGAAAAAACTGCGTCTGTAACTCATGTCGAAAACTATCCAAAGCGATTACGCCGTTACGTTAGAAATGTCTGAAAATATAAAACGATGCCGACATGCAATTTTAAAAATGAAAGCGCCAGCCACAATTAGTACCGCCGCCGACCAAAAATTACTAAAGCTAAGAAATTTTGTTCGACGGCGTCATATTATAACCGCCGGCTGTTCTAGAATATGTATGGTATCGCTCTAACGTTTACATATTATTTACAAATACATACATACATACTTATGCACAAAATTTTGTAAAATTAAAAAACAATTGCAATTTGCGAATTCTGAATAAACATTATAAAATTATTACAATATACTTTGTTGGGTCGGGTATTAAAATTGTTGAAATTAAAAACTTAAGTATTCCCTTAAAACTTGTTGTGTGAATGGTATAAAAATTAATTAAAAAGTTAAAATAAAAAAAAACAATCAAGCTAAACTGTATAAATATGTATTTGATACTTAAATTAACAGCAATATACTTATTTTTTCAGTATTATTATTCATTTAATGATAATTATTGTTATTTGAAACACTATCTCACAGCCTTTTTATTTGCGAGAAATAATGACAGTTAAAAGCGAGAAATTGTTTCGCAAAAGTTTTACAGACACAGCTTTTCTGTAAAACGGCGAGTAATTTCCTTACGTGACAGCTATTACTCACCAAAAAAAAGTTATAGCTACAGTTTAGTGAGAAAAGCAGCTGTTTGTTTCAACTTTGTTTCATTTCGCACGTTTCAGTCGAAAAGTTTCTCGTGGCGAGAGTTACAGAACACAACCACTGGTTCGTGTCAGTACTAGTTATTTGAAAATTTGTCCAAGTTTAATTTTCGAAGTTCAGTTCGAACGAGAGAATAAAACACTCGAACTATTACTTTTTCAGAACAACAAAAATGAAAAGTTAACTTTTCAAACCATTCTTTATTTTCATTCTACTTCTTTTCTGGAATATGCCAGATAGATTTATTCCATTTATTTTTTCATTTATTGTTGGTTTTCAATTGTTTGCTGGGTAATTTTCTTGAATAAAACAAGCAAAAAAAAACTGCAACAAGCCTGAGGTATTTTGTCGTTTCTCTTCTATTTTGTTTTGAAAGGACGACACATAATTCCTCTATGTCTGTGCATGAAACATATAAAAGCTTGAAGATTGATGTACGCCCAGTTTGATAATAAAGAAAATATCATTTTAAAGTTTTGTTACGGCAACTGCCATGACATCTTTTGACATCTCCCGTAATAGAAACAGAAATGAGGGAGAAAAAACACTGAAGACATGTTTGAATTTTTTTTTTTTTCTACTGTTTTCTTTTCTAATTTTAAAAATCAAGTGCTGCACATTTTTCATATTCTACACACACACACACGTGCATACGTACTTACATACAAAAATTAATATACACATATGTATTGTATGTACATGTGTATGTAAATAAAAGTTTGTTGCTAGTTGAAGCACATCAAAATAAAATAATTTTAAAATTTCATTGAGCTTAACAAGTTTGTTTTCAATTAAGGAAATTATTTGAGATTGTTTTTGAAAAGTTAAATAAGAAAATAGATATGTATATCAAAAACAGAATAAAATTGTCAGCAAACATTTTAAGAACGTTGTCAACTTTTTTATATAAATCGAAAATATTTTTTATAAATATTAAAACAAAATTGTTGTTTTATTATATTTTTTTTTTGCCCGCCTACAAATAGCGCCCTTTAAGTATTTTGTTAATTGTGTCGTAATTTTTAGTCCGATCATAACATTTTGAATAACGATGCTGACTGCGGTTAGGACTACAATCTCCCTAAATAAGCCTCCTAGAGCAAAAATAACGAAATTTTGGTACCAAAAAAAAAAAAACTTTTTTTTTTAAGTTTTTTATGCTTATCTCCCTAAATAAGCCTCCTAGAACGAAAATAACGAAATTTTGGTACCAAAAACATTTTTTTTTTTTTTTTTCAAAAAACTGTTTTTTGCATTTGTCTCCCTAAATAAGCCTCCTAGAGCAAATATAACGAAATTTTGGTACCAAAAAAATTTTTTTCTTCCAAAAAAAAGTTTTCTGCGTTCATCTCCCTAAATAAGCCTCCTAGAACAAAAATAACGAAATTTTGGTACCAAAAACATTTTTTTTTAAAGTTTTTTTGTGTTTTACTCCCTAAATAAGCGTCCTAGAACAAAAATAACAAAATGTTGGTACCAAAAACATTTTTTTTTTTTCAAAAAACTGTTTTTTTGCGTTTATCTCCCTAAATAAGCGTCCTAGAACAAAAATAACGAAATTTTGGTACCAAAAACTTTTTTTTTTTTTTTTTTCAAAAAACTGTTTTTTGGGTTTATCTCCCTAAATAAGCCTCCTAGAGCAAATATAACGAAATTTTGGTACCAAAAAAAAATTTTTTTATCCAAAAAAAAAAAAGTTTGTTGCGTTTATCTCCCTAAATAAGCGTCCTAGAACAAAAATAACGAAATTTTGGTACCAAAAACATTTTTTTTAAGTTTTTTGCGTTTATTTCCCTAAATAAGCGTCCTAAAGCGAAAATACCAAAAAAAAATTTTTCAAAAAAAGGTTTTTTTTGCCTCCTAGAGCAAAAATAACGAAATTTGGTACCAAAAAAAATTTTTTTTATAAAAAAGTTTTTTGGGTTTATCTCCCTTGTGCTTAATAGTTTTTTCTGCCACCTCAAGTTCTGGTCATGACTTTGAAAACCTCGGTTCGTACCCACCCAATAAAACTTCTTTAAGTTTTATCATTAAATTAATTTGTGAGCCATTATTTATTTTTCTTTTCTTGGATAATTAGCAAAACTTTGATAATAAAGCATTCAACTTTAAATGAATAAAAAATAACAATAATGACTTGAGCTTGTCTAATTTAAAAAAAAAAAAAACAAAAGAAATCATTTAGCTATTCTTTTTTATATTATTAGGTGTGATGGCTGTTTTGATGTGTCTGCAATAATTTTTTATTTCTGTTTTCGTCTGGCGTTCACACCCACAAAATGTTGCCACGTCATATCGCTCCTTTATTGCAACATAGTCATATCGCAAAAAATAGATATTCTTATGTTGTTTTTTTTTTATCGGACCAGTACTCAGGGAGTGACCCCTACATATGCAGTGCATTGTACCAGAACTAGGAAAATAGGTTATGAGGAGGGGGAAAGAGCCAGTAGTGTTTGTGAGCATTTGACTTGAACTTTCCAACGTTATAACAGACAGGAAACACGCCTGCAGGCAACTTATTCCACAGACCAAGCGTACGGCTGAAAAACGAATTCTCTCTGTAATTCGTAGTGCGATTCCCCGGGACAAAACTTTACTCAGATTACTCTTAAACTGTTTCCTTTAGAAGATGTTTTCTAAAATATTTTTCTATCTCTTTTATGGAAACTTAAAAATTTGCAATGTGTTTTTCTGGAAACAAGTTTTTTTTAGTTATGACTATATTGCAATAAAAGAGCGATATGTATTATATTTGTATTTTTCTATTCTTTTTTTTTTATTTAATTGTTTGTTAGAACTTATTTCGTGTACATTTTTTGTTGATTTTCTTTTTGTTTAAACATTAAAGTTTATAATGCTGATGTTGCTTAATGGCAACATTTTTTATCATTTCGATGCTAAATATATATTTTTGTTATAAGTTAGCAATATTTTATATTTCTCTAACCAATATTTTTTATTTAAAAAACTAAATTTGTTTAAGGCTGTAGTTATCATACGCCACAAAAGAAAAATTAAGACATGTGAAAATTTTCAAATAATGAAAAAAAGAGGAAATATTGTCAATTAATTATAAAAAAAGAAGGAGGAGAAGAGGATATCCGTAAAGTTACCACTCCTCAGTGTTCACGTGCAAGACGTACTTTTATTCCTAGAAAAGTGGCCAGGTTTGAGGTCTTTTATTTGCAACAATGCTAAAGGAATTCCGATAGCAAAAGATTCAGTTGGCCATATATATACTCGTATATTTTTTTCAATATGCATCTTTGGGATAAAAAAAAATTTTTCCTAAGAAACTCTTTCAAAAGGAAACGAAATATCGACTAAAATACAGAATGTTTTAATGGAAGTATACAAATTTAGCTCTTTTAACTGCCAGCTTCTTTATCAGCTGTTAAGCACACAGGGCACACATCAAACTTTTTAATCAAATTTGAGTATATGTTAGTAAAATTTGGTTTGACACTCAATCAATCTTTTGCTATCAAATTTCATATCAAAAGTACTTTGAAAAGAAACTAATGCTTTGATTATATGCCAATCTGGTTTTTGTTTGTAAAAAATGTTTTTAGATGGATTTATAATTAAAATAATTTTTAGAACTGGAATTGTTTATAAAAAATCAAAAAATCTCAAAACAAATCCGTTTTCTTATAAAATTTTTGTTGAATCTATGTATTAATGTTAAATAGTCGAACTTTATTTTTAATATTTCTAATGTTATATGATGATGGGTTGGTATCATTCGTCTAGCTCGAGTTCAATCTTGGCTAAAGCCAAGAAATATTTTAATTTATAATTATAACAATAACTGCCGCGATCAATAACTCTTGATCAAAGAAGACAGGAAAAAATAATTGAATACACTAAAGCTGGGGGGCAACTAGCTGTTTCACAGTCATCAGCACCCACCAGGATTCGAACTCAGTGCCATGTAAACATGATGTATTTTTAATACTGCTGCTTAACCAACAGTGGCTGAGTTATTGATCGCGGCAATTATTGTTATAATAATAAATAAAAATATTTCTTGGCTTTAGCCAGAATTGAACTCGAGCTAGACGAATGATACCAACCTATCATCATATAATGTTAGAAATATTTTTGTTGAATTTTATATAGTTTTTAAATTAGATTTTTGGTTTGTAGATTTGTACAACGGGTTTTAGTTCAATTTTTTCCTTACTTAGGTCTTTCTTAAGAAGAAATTTTTACAATACAATTTTACAATGATTAAAGAAGACAAGAAACTGTAAGTTATATATGTATACGAGGGCGGTTCGGAAACTTCTTATCACTGAAAGAGAATAGTTAGTTTTTCAAAAATATTTTTATTTTTCAATATAATCAACTGAAACTTCAATACACTTAGTCCAACGCTTTTCTAGCTCTATCTAGTTCTATCCTTTGATTAAAATAGTTTTCTTCAAGGTCTTCAAAATAGTGGTTTACAACTGTAATTGCATATTCATTTGAGGTAAAACGCTTGCCAGCAAAGAATTTTTTTTAGATTTAGGAACAGGTAAACGTCACTGGGAGCTAAATCAGTAGAATAAGGTGGGTGGTCAAACAACTCGTACTTTAATTCGTTGATTTTAGCCATTGTTAAAACACTCTTGTGCGCTGGTGCGTTGTCTTGATGAAAAATTATTTTTTTTTGTGTTGTAAGCCAGGACGTTTTTCTAGAATTTGTACATTTAATTGATGCAAAAGGTTGCAATAGTACTCTGAATTTGTTGTTTTACCCTTTTGCAGATAGTCAATCAATAAAATATCTGTGAAATTCCAAAAAAAAAAAAAAAGAAACGTTGCCATAACCTTACCAGCCGATTGAGTTGTTTTTGCCTTCTTTGGGGCACTTCCTCCAGCTTCAGTCCATTGTTTGGATTGCTCTTTTGTTTCTGGAGTATAGTGGTGGATCCATGTTTCATCAACAGTTATGAAACGACGCTTAAAATCTATTTTATTTCGCTTAAAACGATCCAAACAGGCTTGAGAAATGTTCATTCTTATGCGGTTTTGGTCGACTGTTAACAAATGCGGCACTTGCAGAAAACTTTTTCATCTGAAGTTCTTCATGCAAAATTAAATGGACTCGATCATTTGAGATGCCCATGATATTAGCTATTGCACTTTGGCTACAATTTCTGTTGTTGTTGCTGTTTTTGGACGCCCATTACGTGGTTCATCTTTAATGCTTGTGCGACCACCTTTAAATTCAGCAATTCTTATGAATTTCTTGTCCCGATAAACCTTTTTTATGTAAATATTTAATGACACCACGCATTTCTAATTTTTCTATTGTAAACAAATGGCGGATGCGTCTTTTGTGAACACCTGTTTCTATATGAAAGAGTTACCATATTAAAATAATATTTAACATGTGTTCATGGGGCTTTCCAAAACACTTAAATTTTTTCTGTTTATACCGCGCTTTTTGTGCTAGGCCAAGAAGTTTCCGAACCGCCCTCGTATATGCATATAAAGGGTGGTTAAATTTTAAGGGCCGATGTTGATTTTGAATAAAACACAAACTATTTAGGAAATTATTGTAATTTTATTTTATTATGATATATTGGTATTATTCAATTATGTATGGAACAAAATATCGGCCAAATGGGCGCCGCGACCACCGCGGCACACCTCCATCCAATGGTCTAAATTTTCGATGACCCTGAGGCATAATGGAGGTTCTATGCCGTTAATGTGCCGAATTATCTCATCCTTTAGCTGTTGAATTGCTGCTGGCTTATCGACGTACACCTTTTCTTTCAAATAACCCCAAAGAAAAAAGTCCAACGGTGTCAAATCACATGATCTTGGCGGCCAATTGACATCGCCATTACTATCTCACGTAATGGCGATGTCAATTGGCCATTGAATTGTTGCTCAAAAAAGCAATTGTTTCGTTAGCTGTGTGGCAAGTGGCACCGTCCTGCTGAAACCACATATCGTCTACATCTATATCTTCCAATTCGGGCCATAAAAAGTTCGTTATCATCTCACGATAGCGAACACCATTCACAGTAACTGCCCGACAGGCCTCATTTTGGAAAAAATACGGCCCGATGATGCCGCCAGCACATAAACCGCACCAAACAGTCACTCTTTGTGGGTGCATTGGTTTTTCGACAGTCACTCTTGGATTCTCATTCGCCCAAATGCGGCAATTCTGTTTATTGACGAATCCACTGAGGTGAAAATGTGCCTCATGACTGAAGATGATTTTCTTCGAAAATTGATCATCATTTTCATAATAAGTCTGTATAACTTTAACACGTTGTTGGATTGTGTATCTCTCCATAGTTCAAATTGAATAAGTCTGAAATAGAGAAATGTCAAATAAAATTCGAAAAAAAAACTCGGCGTTTAGGTGTGGTTCACATTCAACATCAGCCCTTGAAATTTAACCACCCGATACATATATATGTATTTTTTAATAAAAACTATTTTGCATTAAAAAAAATATATTTTTAGTCCTCTTCTCAGAAATTTACCACAAACAAAATTGATGTGCAGTTAATACAACACAGACTAGCGACTCGTCTAAAAATTTGTAGGGAAATCACTCTAAAAATTTAGTAACTTTCATACAAATTTTCTAGACAAGTTGCTCGTCTGTATTCTATGAACAGCAGATTAAAATTTTTAACTGAATATTCCTTATATTCCCCTTTTTTATTTTTTTTTTCTTCACTTAATAATATTAAAAGAAAACCAAACACTTTAATTATTTTGCTAACCCTTTAAAAATTTAATAAAGTGCAAACAAAATTACTCTTTTCCTTGTAGCCCTTAAATTTATAATTAATTGAAAAACCAAATGAATCATACACCATAAATTTCCACAAAACTATCTCAAAGATAAACCCACAATTCTTCCGAAAAAAACTGTTAGTTTATGCAATAAGAGTAAAAAAAAAATCCCTGAAACTGGAAGAAAAAGAAAATAAAATTATTTTATTGGCATACGTTTTCAATCTACTCGTAAAGCCAACAACTGCATTTGCCAATCGAACAAATGTTTGCCCGTAACATTTGTAACTCATTGCATTTGATACTGCTTTGTGGGTGTGTGTGTGTGTGTTGCTGCTTTTACGAATATGACTCAATTAAATGCTCAAGCCTTAAAGGTACAAAAGACAAGTCAAGTCAGCCAAGCCAAATGGTAAAATAAAATTGTTAAGTAATAGAACCAGGAACAAAAAATATTATACTAAACTGATAGTAAATTACACTGCAACGTGATCGAATGCAATATAGTGGGTAATGGACCTTCACAAAATGCATATACGGACACAGTGGCACTTAAAGAAACTAAATGAAAAGATGAAGATTATAAGATCGGAAAAATTTCACTTTTTTATAGTCACAAATAGTCACAAACTAAAAGTATTGCAAAGTATTGTTGCAACAACAATAGTTTGTTTAGTACAAACATTTATTGTGTCCAAATAAATTTCGACTAACTTAAATAGATGAAAGCTAATGTGGCGTTTTTGTGTCGTGATTGAGTGACACGTCTATGAATACACTCAATATGTTGACTACATTTCATACTAATTTAATAAACAAACTACTCAATTGTGAATATTTTTTATTTTTTTTTTGGTTTGAAAATGTTTAAAAACTTGTGGATAATCGTTTTTTGAGAGATGGTTGTATTATTAATTAAATTGTAATCATACTTTATATAACTCTGTGGTTTTTAAAAGCCAATGATCAAAAAGTAGCAAATATTTTTTCTTACGTGATCACACCTTCTGAAAACGATATTTTACAAAACTTTCGGTTTCCATCACATATCTGATTATCTTTACTTTCTTTTGGCATATGTTACCCATATGTAAAATATGGGCATTTTAACTAAATATATTTCAATTTGTTAACTAGACAGCTGCAGAATACAATTGTGTAAATAAGAGTTCTGGAGCAAGAAGAAGCAAAATTAGGGATCAACAAAAAATTAAAAAAAAAAAATGAAATTTTTTGGCTCAATTTCGCGAAATAAGCGTTCTAGAGCAAAAAGAAGCGAAAACTAGGATAAAAAAAAATTATTTTCAAAAGCTGATTTTTTGGCTCTATTTCCCTAAATAAGCGTTCTGGAGCAAACAGAAGCAAAAATCGGGATCAACAAAAAATTTTTTCAAAATATGTTTTTTTCTTGGCTTTATTTCGCTAAATAAGCGTTCTGGAGCAAAAAGAACCAAATTAGGGATCAACAAAAAATTAAAAAAAAAATTTTTTTTTGGCTCAATTTCGCTAAATAAGCGTTCTAGAGCAAAAAGAAGCGAAAATTGGGATCAACAAAAAGTTTTCTCAAAAGATGTTTTTTTTTTGGTTCTATTTTGCTAAATAAGCGTTCTGGAGCAAAAAGAAGCAAAATAAGGGATCAACAAAATATTATAAAAAAAGTTTTTTTTTGGCTCAATTTCGCTAAATAAGCGTTCTAGAGCAAAAAGAAGCGAAAATTTGGATCAACAATATATTAAAAAAAAATTTTTTTCGCTCAATTTCGCTAAATAAGCGTTCTAGAGCAAAAAGAAGCGAAAATTGGGATCAACAAAAAATTTTCTCAAAAGATGTTTTTTTTTTTTGGCTCTATTTTGCTAAATAAGCGTTCTGGAGCAAAAAGAAGCAAAATTAGGGTCAACAAAATATTAAAAAAATTTTTTTCTGGCTCAATATCGCTAAATAAGCGTTCTACTCGTAGACCAAAAAGAAGCGAAATTACGGATCAACAAAATATTTTTTCAAAAAAATGTTTTCTTTTGCTGAATTTCGTTAAATAATCGTTCTATAGCAAAAAGAAACAAAATTTGGGATCAACAAAAAATTAAAAAAAAAAAAAGATTTTTTGACCTTATTTCGACAAATACGCGTTCTAGAGCAAAAATAAGCAAAATTTGTTATCAACAGAAAATTTTTTCAAAAAAATGTTTTTGCTTCTAAATGCTAAATAAGCGTTATAGAGCAAGAAGAAGGGTTTCTCGACCGTGTACAAGAGAGAGCGAAGCTTATTGATGACAGTAGGGTAACCAACTTTAGTGACTCACTGGAGCATCGACGCAGTGTGGGGTGCTTTACTATGTTCTATCGTTACTACAATGGATTTTGCTCTGACGAGATTAGGAATCTTGTTCCCGAAACACACAAATTTTTACGTAACACGCTTTCATCGTCCAGGGGTCTAATCACCGCATACAATATCGAATTAACAATCGTATCGAATAATATGACCTTACATCTAGATTATGGCAAACGATGCATATCGGATTGTAATTTAAATAAAATATAATAGATTCAAGACCATATGTTTCCTATAACTACGAATACAAAAAGGAAATAGTTTAATTTTTTTATATGATTGCAAAAAAATTCATCCGATATCGTATGCCATTATACCAAAATGAAAAATTTCGATAATATTGCTCGATATCGTATGCGGTGATTTAGCCCCAGAGCTCATCCATTTGTGGACGAGTGTTCACAAACACTACTCCCTCTTTCCCACCTCCTCACAACCTAGTTCTGGGACAATGTAGGGTTTATCCCCTGACTACTGGTCCAAGATAACACACAAAAAAAAAAAAAAAAAAAGGAATACTAGTATTATTATGAAAAAAGCGCCCGACGCTATTTTCACAGTTTTACAAGTATTTTTCGTCCACTATTGTTTAAAGCTCATTTTTAAAATTATTTCTTTTTATTTCGATATGGAATCGTGGTTTTTAAGTATATTTATTTTCAGCATGTTCTTATGGCAGACGTATTTTTGCAGAACAATATATCCGATATTTCTTGTTTCATTTACATATTTGCATTTCACACTTGTCGTTTGCGTAAACAATTCCTAAATTCTGAATTTCGTGAGTTTTTTTATAAAAATAAAAATTTCTCTCCTGATATGTTCAAGCCTGAATTTTGTCTATTTTGGCTGCAAATCATTTTCAACATCCCACTGTCAGTGGAAAAAAAGGATAAAGTTAGCAAAACGAAATGCACAGCGTGATATACATTTGGAAAGATATACTTTTATTAACCTGGTTAGAAAGAAGTTGCAGGCAGACAACATCATCTCAAAAGGAAATGAAAACGAAGCGAATTTCGATGTCACTTTTAAAGAATAGTTTCGCTGTTGCTCTGTGCAAGTTTATTTTTAAAAAAGATTATCAAATGGTTTTTATTAAAATTGGCAAACGGAAAATTATTGTAAGCTCTTTTTTTTTCGCGTAATGGGCGTTTTTCGGGTATTCAATTATTTAAGAAAGTGCGACACTTAAAGAAAACTAAATTTGGTTACTGGCTGACTTTTATGTTTTAAGTGTTGAAAATAATTGAAGAGAGTACAATTAATTAATCACCACTTGTGGCTTTGGGAGAGTAAACAGAGAAGACAACTTTGACTCTCTAATGGAATACAAATTAAGTTAAGTTGGAGAAAAATATATAAAGAAGTTAGAAAGTATATTTATCTAGGCCTGGTTACAATTACTCACCATTGGGATATGGGTTTCTAAAGGATATAAGTGTAGCTATCTTTGCTTACAGGTTTATTTCATTACCAGGTAAGTAAAATTTCTATTAAACGGTTTACACGGTAAGTTTAAGAAAAAGGAAAAGGAAGATTTACATGATTTAAATTGATTTGGAATTCATGTATAATGTTTAGCAGAAGGCTGCAAGTACGCAATTAAAATGAAAAAGTTCACGTGTTAATTTAAAACGACAGTCAGCTTTTCTACTTGCTGGCTGCAAGGTATAATTATCGCAAGTTGTTATACTTCAGGGTATACTTGATCATTCCAGGTGGCTTCAATAGTCAGAGTGGTGGCAAGAAATGGTTACAGAGGATGATAAATTTTCAAAGACAATCATCTTCAGTAATGGAGCACACTTTCACCTCAGCGGATTCGTCAATAAGTAAAATTGCTGCATTTGGGCGAATAATAATCCAAGAGTGATTGTCGTAAAACCAATGCACCCACAAAGAGTGACTATTCGGTGCAGTTTATGGGCTAGTGGCATCATTGGGCCGTATTTTTTTCAATATCATTCCGGTCAGGTAGTTACTGTGAATGGTGTTCGCTATTATGAGATGAATGTAAACTTTTTATGACCCGAATTTGAAGATATGGATGTGCCACATACCTAACGAAACAATTGCCTGTCAAGATCAAGTGATTTGACACCGTTGGACTTATTTCTTTGGGGTTACTTAAAAGAAAAGGTGTACTTCGGTGAGCCAGCAGTAATTCAAGAGCTAAGAGATATAGTGAAAAAGACTTACATCAGCCTTATCTGATGGTGGACCTATTGCACGGAGTGAATTATTCACGACTCATCAGCGCCCCGGGTGGCTTACCAGGCACCGGTAGCAATTTTTGCCACATATGTGTAGCCATATAAGCAATTTCTTGTTGAGGAGTTCGAGCCTTCTAATCAATCCTGTGTGCAATTTCCCAGCAATCAATGTAAGACAAGGCTTAATGAGTTGGAAGGCCAAAGCCTACTAAGAGCATCAGCCCTTTAATCAACTCAACCGTCAACCATCACTACTGGTTTAATGCAGTACAGGTATCTGTTGTAAAAGCCACAGAACCTCGGGAGGTTATAACTCCCCGAAAAAAGCCACTCACCAGAGATACTAACTGCTCCTTCTAGCGTTTTAGTTTTAAACCACAGCTAGATAGTTCCATCCAAGGTAAGAACCTCAACCATGTATAGCCCTGGTAAGAGATTCGGAAGACAACACAACATAAGCCATGCAGCTTCCTAGATTTTTATTCGGTACAACAAACGGGGGACTCCTTCCCCTGTTAACCTGAAAAACATAATGCCCTAGTTTGGCATACGCCAAGGCAAAATCTGTTTCCCGTGGCGGAGCTATGGGATGAGATAATCGGCACATTAGCGGCATAGAACCTCAATTATGCCTCAGCGTCAACGAAGATTTGGACCATCGCATTGAGGTGTGCCGCCGAGGTGGCGACGACCATGCAACTTATATTTTATTCCATACATAATTGAACCATGCTAATTTTGTCATAACAAAATGAAGTGACAATAATTCCATGTGACTGACATACAGGGCTGTTCTGCAAATCACTTTTGTCAAAGTGATTTCAAACCACGCAAAAGGTGTTCTGCACACAGAAAATATTGAAATCACGTGATTTTAAACCGGTCAGCCAAATGTCTGACTTTTTGATATCACTTGGTTATTTTCTCGGTGTTTTTCAATACAAATTTAATTAAACTATTTTTATGTATTTAAAATGATGTGTTGTTAGTTGATTTTTGTAATAAAATTAAGTTTTATTCACACAGAAACATAAATATCAGGGCTGTTCTGCAAATCACTTTTTGTCAAAGTGATTTCAAATCACGCAAAAGGTGTTCTGCACACAGAAAATATTGAAATCACGTGATTTTAAACCGGTCAGCCAAATGGCTGACTTCTTGATATCACTTGGTTATTTTCTCTGTGTTTTTCATTACGAATTTAATAAAACCTTTTTTATGTATTTAAAATGATGTGTTGTTTATTCATTTTTGTAATAAAATTAAGTTTTATTCACACAGAAACATAAATATTCATCAAATTATAGACACTACTTGTTTTTTGAGAAATTTTTTTGGTTTGTTTACCAATGGTCGTTATTTACATTTTCTCTTTAGCAGTCAGCTGGTTTATTTTTTTTACTTAATTTTCACTTTTTATTGTAGTTAAGAACATAAAACTATAAACAAAGCAAGCTGTTTTCTCGTGCTTTCGAAAAATTAAAAGCACGTCGAAAACCGTTAAATCACGTGATTTGCAGAACAGCTTCAAATTGTCTGCGTGCTTTCAAAACGGTTCGTGATGCAAAATTTTTACCTTTATCTGTGTGTTCCATTAAAAGTATATATCCAAAAGAAATTAGTAATAAGCTGAAGCGGCACAAGATTCACTTCAGGTGGCGTGTTTTTAGAAACAAATTAGTCACTTGTAAATCTTCTGAGGTGAGTGAATCTCCACTCAAACACAACAATTTTATTTTGCTGGCATTCCCGTTCATGCGAAAATTATATTTTGACGAAAATTTGAAAATATTCTTTGTTGCCATAATGAACTTGCTTTCTCTATGTACTCATTATTTTATATTTTTCACTACTCTTTCCAATGATTTGTTTTTTCTTTTTTGCTTTTTCAGCAGGTTTAAGGAATACACGCTTCATGTCAAGTATTGAAACTACTTGCACACCATTCACGAAATTTCTGCTTTAGTTAAAGCGCATAATGAATTCACGTTTTGTACCGAATAATCTTCAGCATTTGAAAAGAAAGTCTATAAAAGCATTTAATGACTTCTTACTTCAATTTTGATATTTTCAATAAGTTAAGAAGAAACAGTAAAAGTTCCTTTTTTTTTTAGCACAACATGAGAGCACAATTTATTTTTTAATAAAAATTTAATGAACATAATAAAAGTTTTAAGCCAAAGAAGGATTATTTATCCGGTTAAAATTTAACTCAAAGCATGTTGACATTTAGAAACTGGGTTTCTTATTAAAATCATTCGGCTATAAAGTTGAATTTTAAGACTCTTTTGCAGCTTCCTTCCACTTGTAGAAGGACATTTTTTTGTTGTTGTTTTTTTACACTAGAAATCAAAATCAACATTTATTTATTATTTTTTACTTTTTGTTGCTGCTGATGTCGAGTGCGTGACAAAAATACGAAAAATTCAATTTAAGCACATTTTTGCAACAAAACAGAGAAGGAAAACAGAAAGCAACTTGATTGTATAAAAAAACAAAGTGCATAGGTACATAGTTAATGAAAGAAATTTATTTGTAGTGACTAACAAGAAATTACAATCGGAAAGCGGTATTGCTACACTGCTTTGTCAGTATTGCGTTCTAATATTTCTTAAATTATTATTGATTTAAGCACTAAACACATACATTTCAGAAGACTATACAACTTCATGACAGCAAATGCTGCAACCGGCTGCAAAAAGTCGTGTAGTCGACTAATGAATTATTTTGCATACGACAGCGACATAAATTCATTTACATAAAAGTGTACTTCAGTGTGGCCTTCCTATAATTTTTAGCTTTACAAAATTCTCCTGATTTACAGAACAAGTTCTGTTTATATCAACCTTTCACGAAAAAAGTTTTACTCTTTAAAAACAAAAGACTTAAAAATATAAAAAGAGCAGCTTAACTTAAATAAGTCTTAAAAAGTTTTTGTTTGCTATGCTTAAAGCAGGTTATGCGGGTCGTTAACGTTGAAAATTTAATGAAATATAATCGGATATATTTTCTGATTTAACAAGTTTACAGCCTGGTTTCCGCATTTTTTTCCGAAATTCAAGGCATTGTTATAAAAAGCTGGTTATACTTTTAGGATACAAAGTATTGTCCATCACTGGCCACTACCGTTTCCCATCTTTCGGGTGGCATATGAATCCCGTATTGAAAAAAACTGGTCATATTCTGAAGCAATAAGTTTTTTACTTCTTCATAAGACCAGAAGTGCTGGTCAACCAGGTCGTGTGCCATTGATCAAAACAAGTGATCGTGTGAGGCAGCAATGTCTGGAGAATACGGCGAGTTCCCATTTCATCGTTTCCAAGTATGTCTTGCCCTTTTTCGTAATACGAGGTCGAGCATTGTCGTGTTGTAAAATCACTTTATTATGTCTCTCATTATATTGAGGCGTTAATTACGATCGATAAAGATCGCCAGTGATTTTTTCAGCTGATTTTAACTAAATATAATGCACTACGCCTAGCTGGTCTCATCAAATACTGGGCATGACCTTGGAATCGTAAATAATCGGTTTAGCCTTCGACGTGGAAACATGACCGGGATATCCTCATGACTTTTAGTGCTTGAGATTATCGTAAGGACCACTTTTTTCATTCCCAGCCACAGTGTGATGTAAAAATCCCTTCCGCCTTTGCCTTGCAAGCAACTGTTCACAAGCCAACAAGCGGCGTTCAACATATATCCAATAATTAGAATCGAAAAACAAAAATGTATACCCGTCTCATGTAAAATTTTTTCGCAAAGATGCGCAATTAAAACTACTTGTAACTGGTATGTATGTATCTAACCGCATATTAGTTACTTTATCAAATTAAGATTTCTTGTTTTGAGCACAAGTATGTGCGCACATATGTAGCTAATAATAGAACAAATAAATTTATTAATTTATTTAAAACAGCATTTAAATTTTGTTCTTTATTTATGTTTACCAAACCTGCAAGCTCTACCATCATACTGTTCACCCACGTAGTTTCATCTGCATGGCACGTCTGCGCCTGGGAAAACTGTATGGTGTCCCTTATCCATACATGGGATAAGTGGACCTTTTTTTTGTTTTTGGAAATCCTCAAAGCCAGGCGACGATTTTCAACGGTAAGAATTATGAACGCATGATTACAAAATTCTTTTTGCAAAACCTGCGAGCTCATCCATCCTACTCTTTACACACGTGGTTTCAACAGGATGGGGTGACTGCACACACATTCAGAGCTTCGTTGCATTTGTTTCGGGAAAATTTTTCCCAAAAACTTATCAGTAGCTTTGGGGACATATTATGGCTGCCGAGGTTGCCCAATCTATTTGTTATGGGGCTACCTCACAGAAAGGGATTATAATGACAATCCCCAATCTCTTGTGGCTTTAAAAGAAAATATCCTTCGAGAAATCAAATTTACTGCGGCGTATGGTGGAGAACACAAGGCTTCATTTTGAACGTATGTTTAATTTGGCGGAAGACATCTGGATAATATAATGTTTAAAAAATGAATCCCAATTTCCATTCTATCATTCAATGCTTTTAACAAAACTTTGTTACTACGTTTATACGTGCGAATAAAAATATTGACAACAACAAAAATTGCCGTATAAACAGTAAATAAAATTTTTATTTACGATTAGCTAACTCACGGAAACAATTACTGATTAAAAAGTTATTTGCAAATAAGACATAAAAATTGCCACTTTATTTCACAATTTCAAAGATTTCGTCCATGTGGCACACCTGAAATATAGTAAAAGCTACGTCTATTCAAAATTTTTCATTTTTAATAATCTTTGCTTTAATTGAATTACAAAATATATAAAATTTTTTTTATTTTTCTGCTATAATTTCAGTAATCAGAATGCTTTTTAAACTAACCAATTATTTATATTTTGAACATATGTCATACTAAAAAATAAAGCGCATAAGCAGTGAATTAGTTATTTGCAAATAGTTTTTACTTGTGAATAGGCTGCGTGTAAACGTAGTATGTCGCAATTATTACGATTTTTATTTAAGTTTGAAAATATAATTCTGCACCCCACTGATATCACCTGAACCACCTATTTCTGCACCTGCGCAAAGGTCATCATTAAAAAATTTAAAGCATTTGTTAATTAATTACTTGTATTTAATGTTCAATGTTAAAGTAATTCAGTTATAAAGTCAATCAACTTATGTTTCTGCGCTTGGCAATTTATACTCGTGCAGTATTCAACTGTTCAACAAAGTTATCAATTTTTCATTAAACTTTTGATGTTTTTGCATTCCCAACATCTGTTTCATCTGCTCTCAAGCGAAACTATTTTTATGCCATTTATTTGCCAGTTGTTTATTCATCTTTCTGGAAGAAAAAAAAAAAACAAGTTTCAATATTCAAGCAAACAAAGAACTACAAAAACAAACTCAACTGAATGAAGAAAACAACTCGCAACTTTCCTTTCCCGCAGGTATTTTCATCTGGTAGTTGTTCTTTCTTTGCAGTTGATTAAATCTGACTGCGCTAAACTAAAGAAATGAAATCACATGAGAAATTGTTAAATAGGATTGTTAAAAAAAATGCCAACACAACAAGAACTGAAAATGTATCTGAATCTCATAAAAAAAACTAAATCTCATTCAAATTCTTTCATCTTTGCAGTCATATGTGTATGTAGGGGCAGACACCCAACAAGCACGAGGTCAAAACTTTGACACAAAATTTCTTAGCCATACACTGTCAGGCATAATTTTCAAGCAATTAATATCGAGTATTTTGCTTGGACTACCCTTTACGTATATCGTAGGATCAAGGCGCTGGGAAGATTCAGAGCAAGCCAATTATTTTGGCCTTGCGAGAACTTCAAGAATAATAAAAAGTTTTAAAAAATAAAATAAATAAATAAAAAAGCATGATTATGAAAAGCAAAAATTAGTTTTCATTTGATAACCACATTGCATGTCAATTCACATGTGAAACACATATGAGAATAGCCTTTGAAAGCAACTGGAGAATAAATGAGTTTCGCATTTTTAAAATTATTTCCACCTTGCAAGACAATTTACATGTGAAACAGATATGAGAATAGCATATGTGATTCAATATGAGATGAATATAGAAAGAAAATAATTAAGTGCTCGGTGGCTGAGTGGTTAAGACAGCAGATTATGATACGTCATGACCCGAGTTCAAATACCAATAGGTGCTGATGAGTACACGTAGAAGAAAAAATATGGTTGATATAACAATATTCCAAGGGCAAAATACTATGGTTGAATTATAAGGTTGAACGCAACCACATAATATGGTTTCAATCTGGCATTTATTTACAAAACTAAGTACAGACAAGAACCAAAATTATAGTATATAACCAAATGTTTGGCAAAAGTTATAGTAATTGTATCATAGCTAACACTGTTATTATAAAAATTAAAATATTACTGTCACGCCCAACTATATAATATAATCACTCCTACCCATATTATTGAAAAATTGGTAATTCTAATGTTACGATTAATCATAGTAGTGTTGAAAGTCACAATATTATGTTTACATAAGTATTCATATGTACACACACAAATTTATTATTAAAACTCGTTTTTTTTGTTATATATATAATTTATTTTTTGAATCAATATTTTTACAAGTAGAATATAACAATACAATACTAATAAAATCTGCAAAATTTTTGTGTTTGTGTAAATTTGCAAAAATACACATACATGCAAATACATTAAAACACATACATATATATATTTGTAGATATAAATTCTTACCCAAACTATTTTGTTTTCGCATGTGTATTTTCCTAATGTTTTCACTAGAATATTTATTTTAGTCTTTTTAATATTATTAAAATTAAAAAGAAAACTCGCACACGTGATTTGTCCAAAATTACTGTAAATGCACATGTCAATAATTTTCACAGAAACAACAATAGTTAGTTTATTTTGTAAACGCACATGTATTGCAAATACACACATTAACCATAAGAAAAATAGTCTATTATTGAACATTACAAAATATATTGTTGTACTCAAATTATTTTTCAAAACATTAATTTCATTCAACCATATTTTAAAATGATAGAATTGTAATAATAGAAATATAAAAGTGTCAATACTACTATGATTATAGTGCACTAAGCTATATTAAAAACGAAAATACACTGCTAGCGACAACAATTCAAAATATGGCAGAGTAAATGCTAAAGTTGCCACAACAATATTCTAAATTGGTTTTTCTCTGCGTGTAGTGTAGCGACTACGAAACAGCTAGTTGTCCCCCAGCTAAAGATTTGATTATTATTTTTCTTGTCTGCTTCAATCAAACATTATTGATCACAGCAAATTTGTATTGTAAAAAAATCCTTCTTTAGAAAAAACTTAAGAAAGGACAAATGTACAAACCAAAAATTTTATTTAAAAATTATAAAGTTCAACAAAAATTCAATAAATTAAAAATTAGTTTTAATTTTGTCTTCCACATTGCATGACAATTCACATGTTAAACACATATGAGAATAACCTCTAAAAGCTCGATGACAATAAATGAGTTTCGCATTTTTAAAATTTTTTCCTTTTTTTGTTGAACATGTTGCCATGTTCTTCCTTCCGTTTAAGTTCAAACCAGTTTTAAACGTTTGCTGTTTGAGAAAATGTATGATTTCAAATCATTCTAAATCTGTAATTACACTGTTGTGTTTGTTGGGTACGCGCAGGCAAGTGTTCATATGTGTGTAGGTATATGTGCATTTGTTTTCTTTTTCGTGCGCATTTATTTGTGTTGGCATTTTTATTCGACTTGAACTTTTTTCTTTTGTCATTTTCAAACAGTTTCTAATAATGAATTCAATATAAAATTTTTCTTTACTTTCCTCTGAACTTTCGCTTCTCCTTTAATTAATTTTTTTTAAACTTTTACAAAGTTTTTCTTTTTATATATTTTTCGTATATATACATAGTTTTTAAGAATATCATATATGGAAATTTCAAGGAACAAAAATTTGAATTGTGGTTTTCAATTTTGTAAGAGGACCTAGAGTTTTTTCTCTTTTATCGCAAGAATATTATAGGTGTACAGATTTGCTTCCCGCACTTAGCATTAGATGGATATTGTGGAAGCTGGTAGCAGAAATAAATACATCGTAGATGTCATACAATAAGCTTAGGTAGTTGTAAACACAATGCCATCGAAATATTAGTCGATTTGTGTCTGCCTCTCGATTAGAAATGTCAGCCAAATTCTCGTCATTTGCGGGAAGAAAAATTTATCAATAATAATAAACATATGTACATATAAGTAAACATGGACAACAGTAAAAAATACATGTGCACAAGATGCACGACAAAACACTGCTCGCTCAGGGGTAAAATAGAACGACGTTTCGCTCTTTACAACACAACAATAGTTGTACACAGTAAAGCGAGAGCTGTCGCAATTGAAAATTACATAATTTGGCAAGGAGATATCATCACATCACTCTTCTATGTCACACTATTTTATTACAACTAACTGTCAAAGTAAATTTTTTAACATGCGTTATGACAGCATGTTTAACATGCGTGTTGACGACGATGACTCAAAACGCAAGTTTGACTTCTTTAGAGTTTTAAGAATTTATATTCAATAAATACTTGTTTTTATTTTTTAATCAGTTTGTTTTAATGAAATGATGGCCAATAAGTGTTCACAGGAAAAATAAATCATTTATAAAGATATGTGAACTAAAATAACAAAAACTATAATTCAATTAAAATTTGAATTTTTTTTTTTTTTGCAGTTTAGGATTTCTTTTAGCATTCTTTGTCATTACACTGACTTTTCTGTTTTCACTCGTTGTCCTCTGTTAACCTACATTAAAGTGGGGTCCAGATCAGATATGCAAAACTAACAGTAACAGCTCTGTCTTAACAGAAAGTGACATTTTAACATGACAGGTTGCTTTCTTCTATTGTAAAAAAAAACTTCAACAAAGCATCAGCCCTTAAGCAACTCGCCCAACTAACCGACACTTCTGGTTTCTTAACATACAGGTACCTATTGCAAGACGATAGTTACCTGTTCCGGGGGGTTTTTGAGGGTCTACCACCGAAAACCGGCCTATACTATAGTTATTAGTGATCTAATTCCCCTTCCTGCGATTTTAAGTTCAAACCACAGCCAGAACATTTCAGCTAAGGTAATAACCTCAATCATGATCAGTACCGAGATATCTGTAAAACAGGACGACAGTTACCTGTACCGGGGGGTTATTAGCCCCCCAAAAGCTAGCCTGTACTATAGTTACCAGTGATCTAATTCCCCTTACTACGATTTTAGGTTTAAACCACAGCCAGAAAGTTTCAGTCAAGGTAAACACCTCAATCATGATCAGCACCGAGAGATCTGTAAAGCAAAACGACAGTTACTTGTAATGGGGGGTGGTTAACCCCCCGAAAGACGGCCTGTACTATAGTTATCAGTGATCTAATTCCCCTTCCCGCGATTTTACGTTTAAACCACAGCCAGAACGTTTCATCCAATCATGATCAGCACCGAGTGGTCTGCAAACAAGAACCTCCCGGAGGCCTAGCTGATCCCCGTTTTATCAAATTTAATCCTTGGTACGGGTTTCGGAAGTTCTTAACACAACAAAGGTCATTCGGCTTCTTACGGTTTTGTTTGCTACAACAAACGAGGGACTCCTTACCATCTACGCCCCAGAGAACAGAGTGCCCTGATTTGGTCTATGCTAAAGCAAATCTCGTTTCCCGATGGTTTCAACAAAACTCAGTTAAAAAAAATTATCATTAAAAATTTATCACTTAATACGCCAGGTAGGTATACTACTTTGTTTTGCCAGATCATATTTCGCAGTCGTGAAGTAGACACGCGATAAATTTATTATGGAAAAATATTCGATAAACCAATCGTTAAAAATGTTTATCAAAATCCACAATCGATTTTCAAGAAAAAAAAATATATAACGAGTGATGAGACACATTTTCATTTCAATTGATGTGTGAATAAACAGAATAGTCGGTTTGGGCAAATATAAAACTCTCAAATTATTCAGTAGCCACCTTGCCATCCATTAAAAGTGACAGTCTAGTATGCAATTTGGTCAGGATGGACTCTTAATGAAAATCGCGTAGCAGTAACTGTGAACGCCACAACTGCAGGCTTTGGGCTTGACTAACATATGGTATCAATAAGACGTTGCCACATCGCATACAGCTAGGATTACAATGGAACTAATGCGAAAAGTCTACCTTCCCGGCGGACACCCGCTATAAGATAAAAATATAGTTGGCGGGCTCAAAACTAAAAAAATCGTAGCATCCAGTGATTGTTCATTTGTTTGAAAGGTGTAAAGATAATAATGCTTGTTGTTTTTTGACAGTTATTATTATAACATTCTTCTTTTTAAACTCTTCATAATCTTCCAAAGGAAGACGAAATATTGAAAAATACATTAAACATTAAAAAAAAACAAACAGGACCTTGAGCTAAACGAATTATTTGCAATAATTGATTTAAATAAAGGTCAAAGTAAATAGGATCAAGAATTCTTCATAATTTATTTAGAATATAAAGTTTTATATTTGAAAGTATCTTTCAAAGTTTTCCAAGTCTACTGATGATTAAAGTAGCTCCTATGAAATGTCGCAGCTAGGAAACATAAAAATTAAGCTGTTTATATTTATTCAAAAACGAAATTGAATGGTTAGTTTTGCGCTACCTTGTGCTCGTAACTATGATATTATAAAACATATTGACAAAAACGCCAAAAGCTATGAAAGAACAGACAAAATTATCTTTTGATATTTGTTTACATTATTGCATACAAATTAACAATTAATTTTCATCAATATTTATATCAACATTTACTATAAATTTATCATTTCGGTTAAATAAAAAAAAATACATATGCATACAAATTAAAATAATATTGCAATCAACAACGTATTCATAATTTAAGCAAAAAAAAAATATTTAAAAAACTGATTTTAATGATGGTCACGTTGACTTTAAAAATAAAAATAACTATTATATAATAGAAAAAGACTATTAAATGGGCAAACAAACATACTCGCACACATACAGACACACTCATACAACAACATTTGCTCAAACAATTTAATTAATTATTTGTTATAACTGTTGCCGTATTATACAAGTTGTGTGATGCTTTTTTTTTTATTGCAACTGTATTAAGTTAATAAAATTATTAACAACCGAACATTTACTCATACAAGTGTGGATGTATATTGCATGATAAATACAATAATATAATATCCTTCCACACGTACACGCTCGCACACGCACGCACACATACACGTACACATGCAAACATTTCCTCTTATACAGCAATACTTTACCTCTACATACTTACTTACAAATATACATATTGTGCAACATGAATTCATATTCGAGTACAAATACATATTGTAACATGCGAACAGTTTAATGTGTAAAAAGAAAGCAAAAAAAAAAAAAAAAAGGACGCATTAAAATGCATTAAATATTCAGCATAACTACACTGCAGTTGTAACAGAGTAGTAGTATCTGCAACATTTTATTGCAAAGGTGTCGAGTGCCAAAATAATTGTATTTTTGCGGCCCACACTCTACGCTGGTTGGATATACACACACACACACGCACAAACTCGATAGTATTCTCTATTCTGGGTTTACACTGATGAACTACAATCAACAACAGCAACTGTAACAGCATTTATGTACGTACATATGTATGTATCTACTCGTAAGTATGTAACTCTGTATTATATTCGTACAACAAATGCCATATAAAATTTAATAATGCAAATGTAATTAAGTTAAAATGACCAGAACATATCCACAAAAATATTGTATGACACAGAATTATTATACGAAGGTGGCTCCAATATAAAAAAGGGAGTTTATATACTCGTACGTATTTTTTATAAGGATTTTGTTTAAGAGCAAACCCATTGCTCTTTTTTCCGCAACAATATTGAAAACCTTTGCATTAAAACTTGGGATCAGAAGCTAGGCCTTTCAGCAAAATAATTTATATGGCAAACGCCATACAGCTGCACCGATTTCGAAATAATATATATGGTTCTACAATTCTTTCTGCACAGAAATGAAGAAGCTTCACCTCATTTTTATCCGCTCAGTATATTAGCAGTAATGCAACTATTAATTTGTTACTAACACTAACAACCCAAATATGTGTATGCGTTTGATTTAACTAGAACCCTGCCAGCAAATTGGTAGTTGACTACAATTAAAATCAACTAATAATTCACTTTTTTTTTAGCTTGGACCAGTACTCAGGGGATGACCCCTACATATGCAGTGCATTGTACCAGAACTAGGAAAATAGGTTATGAGGAGGGGGAAAGAGGGAGTAGTGTTTGTGAACATATGACTTGAACTTTCCAACGTTATAACAGACAGGAAACACGTCTGCACGCAACTTATTCCACAGACGAAGCGTACGACTGAAAAACGAATTCTCTCTGTAATTCGTAGTGCGATTCCCCGGGCTCTAGAGGATGAGCGCGTGCTACGTAAAAAAGTGCGAGTTTCGGGAACAAGATCCCTAATCTCGTCAGAGCAAAATCCATTGTAGTAACGATAGAACAGAGTAACGCTCCTGGCCCAAACATGAGATTGTATTCCATTTTCGGTCGAATGTAGGTGGTATAAATAGTAAGGATGTCGGATGGACATCCTTACACCATTTCAAGAAACCGAGGCACTTGAATGCTTCTTTAGAGACATGAATAATGTGTTCTGTCCAGTTAACGTCACACTGTATCTTCATTTCAAGAACTCCAAGAGCATCCGATTCCTCAATATTTATACCATCCGTGAGTACAGATAAAGCAGCATTTGCGGTCGTTTGTTTGTGTGTTAATAAACAACACTGGGTCTTACGAGCGTTGAAGGCAACCCTGCTTTTACGACCCCATTCGGAGATTAGTAGAAGATCACTATTCAGTGAATCGTTCATATTTAGCCTCTTGGGAGCGATCTCCGATAGGCTGGGCCTATAACTAAAAAAGTACGAGTGGTAAATGCTGTTGTCATCTGCGAAAGAGTGGATAAGGTTGGAAGTTTGATAGAGAAGGTCGTTGAGAAAAATAAGAAATAGAGTAAGAGAAAGAACGGAACCTTGCGGTCTTTGGCCTAGCTACAAGCTAGCTAGATTGTAATGCAGAATTTTCCAAAATGAAAGTGTATTTATTATTCTATGCAGTTATTATTATTTTTTTTTTTTTTTTTTTTTTTTGGTTTTTTTTAATGTATAGTTTTGCTTTTGTTTCTTCATTAGTCAGTCGTTTGATATACTTCACTTGCTGGCAAAAGTTGAAAGACGATGTCTTTATATACAGGACGTCTTCAAGCCGGTAGTAAAAACTTCAACTTTTCCTGATTTTCTTAGTAAATCATATTCGTATATGCCGGTCAAAATCTTTTGGTATTAGTTTTTTAATTATATTTTTATAAGATGTATATGTATTTATATGTTTTTTGAATGTTTTTATGTTATATGTTATTAGAGGAAAAACTAGGATTTTGTTTTTTAAGTTATATATAAGCCCGTTTAAAGTTGACTTTTAGAAAACTACCCAGCGAAAACTTCTATTGCAAAGTAATGTATTAAAATGTTAATAAACATACTCTTCACTACTTCTACTTTGACACTTTAAGTCATTATTTTAACATGGTGATGTCATTGTAGGCAATTACTTACCATTCTCGCTTACGAATAACTATTTAAAAATGTCATTACAAAAAACCATTAAGAAAGCTAATTGCTTATAAGGTCTTGATTTACGGGTTCATGTCGATAAAAGCTATCAAAATGGTTGAGGATGTTTTCTACAAAAAAATACTATTTATATTCAATACTTTTTTTCTGACTTAAGTACAGAGAACTGGTTTTTAGCACTGTGATTTATCAATTTAGTATTTTAAAAATGTATAATTAATACATTTGAACGAGGCTGGCAGCACATATGTAATGTTAGCATCACGTTTACACCGGGTATTCATAACCTGTAAGTTATAATGACAGCAAAACAATTGACACGAATAGTGAAATTGCCATAATAGCAAAATTTATGAAAGCAAATATTCAGATAGTACATTTTTCATTTTGTGAACATTTTTAACCCCGCTTATATTACCTTATCTTGGCAAATCCAAGTATTCATTTATTCAATATTCATTGTAAATGTTGTACTCGTACAAGTGTACATATGTATATTTGCCAAGAACAACTACTTAGATACGTACATATACAACAGATATTAAGCAAGTCATTACTTAACTAATTATAAGTAATGCAGGTGGTAAATACTATTATATTGAATAGTATGTTCTTAGGTAAGTGCAACACATTACTAAGTTTTTGCTGGGTAACTTAAAGTTAGTTGAAAAGTAATGCAGATTCGGACAATTGACTACCTCCTAGGACATCGCCATGTTAAAGTAGTCAGTTATCTCCATTGAAAATAATCTAAGTGTCACCCACCATCACCTGCAAAAAAATTAGTTTAAAGTTAATTTTAAGCTAACTGAGTTGCCGGCAGGGAAGTGAGACAAAAACAGTGTGACCAAATATGAGTAAAGGACATATTTGTATGTATATACATATGACACTTTTCACGGTTTTATTGTTTACAACATTAGATTTTATATGCAAGTGTATTATTTAAGAGCGGTAAGAAAAAGAACGCGATCGATTGCGTTGACCGGTGTGAAATTAAAACACGAAATTTTTTTTAAATCCAAAGATTTGAAAATCACAAAAGTAGCATCACTCACAAACTAATAAATAGAATATCAGAAAATTGTAACAGCTGTCTTTTGAAGGTTAGTATTAAGTGAAAAAAGGTTATTGCAGCGCCATCTATGTGTTAAGACCGAGACTTTTAAGCCCAAATAGTATTTTGTTTGGCAGTGTTAGTAACAAATTAATAGCCGTATTACTCCTAAAAAACTAAACCGATAAAAAAGAAAATGAAGCTCGTTTACTTACATATGTGCAGAAAGAACTTTAAAACAATATATAATTTTTTTACATCTGTGCAGTATTACGGCAACAAGAGCGATTTTTAAAAACGTGTTTGCCTATTAATTGAATAGATACATACATTTCATTTTAGATTAGCCCTCGTTAATTGTGAAAGAAGTTTTATGTTCAACTGTTGTACAATTTGTGATATTTTTTGTTTATTTGTTCATTTAACTTTCCGTAATGTCGTCATTGCTGTTTTTGTGTTATTTGGTCTTTTTTTTCGTAAATGAGGTGTTGTTGTCAATAGAATTCCTGAGTGTCATGCCAACAATTTCGTCAATGTGAATGAATGACAACAAAAACGAGATTCTTTCGGCCAGAACTTTTTTTCCGATTTTATTATTAGTAACATGTATTTGAGTGTGTCATGTTCAAATAAATTATTTATATGGATGCCTTTAATTAAACACTACAAGGACTTGCAACATCATAATAATACAGCACCGGTAAGTCATACATATGTATGTAGATATATATTTGAAATGAAAATGAATCATGTTTTCATGGCAATTCATTAAAGTCTAACAAAATTTCATTAAAAGAAAATGTTTATTTGACATTTAAATCGATCGATTTATGTTTTCATCTAAAAAACTTTGTCAGAGATGGAAAGTTTAATATTTTATTTCTGCACATTTTGCGTGCAGATCCAAAAGATATGGAAAATGTCTGGATTATATCAAAATATACGAAAAATCTATAAAAAAATCCTACTGGCATCACTGGACAACACCGCCATTAAATTTGTCGTGCAGAAGATGCATTGTTTCGTTAGTTGTGAGGCAAGTGGCACTGTCCTATTAAAACCACATATGGTTCACATCCATATCGCTCCTTTATTGCAACATAGTCATATCTCAAAAAGTAAGCTTTTCGAGTTAACAATTCAGAATTATTACCAGTACTATCATTTATATTGCACCAAAAATTGATTCAAATTGCTTTTAAACTGTTTCCTTTAGGAGATATTTTCTAAAAAATTTTGCTAAGACTTGTCTGGGAACTAAAAATTTTAAATGCGTTTTTCTCGAAACGAGTTTTTTTTTAGATATGACTATGTTGCAATAAAGGAGCGATATCTTCAAATTCGGGCCAGTTCCTTATCATCCCCCGTTAGCGAACACCATTCACACTAACTTTTAGACAAAATACGGCCCGATAATGCCGCCAGCCCATAAACCGTATTAAAGAGTCACTCTTTGTGGGTGCATTTGTTTTTCGACAATCATTCTTGTATTATCATTCGGCCAAAAGTGGCAATTCTGTTTAATGTAGTTCCCAAAAATGAATTACGTTCATCGTTAGTTTCACATTTATATGTACATATGTATTTTCTTTTTTAGTTGTAGTTTTTTTGTCAGATTACGCTGAAAAATTCTAATTAACAAAATCAGTGCTAAAGTTAAGAATGCCTGAAAAACATTATAAAAAAGAAGTTACTACAAGAAATATAAAACATTTAGTGGAAAAAAAAGTAATGGAATGAACAGAAAACAGAACAAATTAATTTAATGGAATATTCCCAAAAAATTGTAAGTGAGTTGGGCAAAACTTCTACGATCTACTTACAAAGTAAGTGAGATTATATTGTATTTGTAACTATACAGTTGCAAATAAATTTGCAAAGTATAGAGTGCACAACATGGGCGGAGTAACGTAGACCTTATGCCCACGATAGTATTAACTGTACCGACCTATGCCTTCGCATAAGAAGTTGACGCATGGTTAACAACGAAATACCTCAGAAAAACTGTAAACTAATACAGTTAATTGAGGTAGACAGCTAACCAATGAGAATGAGACGCAAAACTCTCGAAGGCCAAACAACAACGGCAAGCCTGACCGCAGTTAAGAAATAATTACGATGAAATCAGCCCAGAGCTGCTTTACGACTGAAGTGAGATTGCATTCGAGCTGCCTACTGCCAACTTACTGCGAGACTGTATTCGAGCTACCTGCTGACAACGTACAATATATGTTAGTAAGTAATGAGCTTTTATAGGATGAACACCTTACTATCCCGCTTACTTTGTGTGCAGGCAAATGCGGCAATGTGATTGAAAATGTTTACTGGGGTCGTAAAAAGTGATTTTTTTGCTATTATCTTTTTGGCGACACTAGTTTTGACAGCTCACGCACGTTTTGTATCTTGTGTCACTGTCAAACATCTTCAGTTTGGTCTATAATTTAATCATGAATCGTCTTACAAACGAACAACGCTTGCAAATTATTGAATTTTATTACCAAAATGCGTGCTCTGTTAAGAAAGTTCATCGCGCGCTTCTTCCATTTTATGGTCAGTTTAATCGACGTACTGAGGCTTCTATTCGGGCTATTGTAAACAAATTTCGCCCCAAATTTACATTGTTGGACATTAAACCACCAACACGCTTACGTAGAGTGCGAACTGAAGAAAATTTCGCAGCCGTATCGGCCAGTGTTGGTGATGACCGTGAATTATCGATTCGGCGCCGGTCGCAGCAATTGGGCCTCTGTTACTCCACTACCTGGAGAATTTTGCGGAAGGATTTGGGTGTGAAGCCTTATAAGATACAGCTGGTGCAAGAATTGAAGCCAAACGACCTACCACAACGCCAAATTTTTGGTGAATGTGCTCTTGAAAAGTTAGATGAAGATCCACTTTTTTATCGAAAAATTGTGTTCAGCGACGAGGCTCATTTCTGGTTGAATGGATACGTGAACAAGCAAAACTGCCGTATTTTGAGTGAAGAGCAGCCAGAAGCATTGCAAGAACTACCAATGCATCCACAAAAAACAACCGTTTGGTGCGGATTATGGGCTGGCGGCATCATTGGGCCGTATTTCTTCAAAGATGATGCGAATCACAACGTTACTGTGAATGGTGAGCGCTACCGTGCGATGATAACAAACTTTTTTTGCCCAAAATGGAAGAGCCTGACTTGCATGACATGTGGGTTCAACAAGACGGTACCATATGCCACACAGCACGCGAAACAATGGACCAATTGAGAGGCGAGTTCGGTGAACAGTTTATTTCACGCTTGGGACCAGTCAATTGGACGCCCAGATCGTGCGATTTAACGCCTCTAGACTATTTTTTGTGGGGCTATGTTAAGGCTAATGTCTATAGCGACAAGCCCGCTTCGATTGACGCACTGGAAGCCAACATTGCCAACATTATTCGTGAGATACCGGCCGAAATGTTGGAAAGAGTATGCCAAAATTGGACTAAGCGGATGGACCATTTGAGGCGCAGCCGCGGCCAACATTTGCATGAAAAAATCTTCAAACATTAAATTATATCGACCCAACTATCGATCCAAATAAATATTTCATGCATTTTTCTGAATTTTATGTGTTTTTTTTTTAAATTTCCGATAGTTCTTATAAATCACCGATTATATGAGACGGTGGGCATTACTGACTTACAAATGTGCATCGGATCATCGTTTCTGTAGTTGAAACTTTGGCCACTGGAAAGTAACTTGATTACACTGCTATTCAACATGCTATATTTGCTCACTGACTTGCAAATATGCTTTGGATCATAGTTTCTGTAATCGAAACTTTGGCCACTGGAAAGTAACTCGATTACTCTGCTATACAACATGCTCTATTTGCTCATCACTGCTGTAATAGAATGATTCGTAAGAGCGTTTCTTTCACACAATTCATATTCTCATATTTTTATGTGCACAGTTTTAGTTTTATCTTTTAGCACTACATATAATTGTAATTTTTCAACAACATCATGAAAATCCATTTATCTGGCTCATTTATCTCCAATCAGACAGCGCTTGAAATAATTAGAAATTAATTAACCTTTCATATATTTTTCCGGCAAACCAGTCCTAATGCCACATTTACATTTATTCATACCGCCAATATGCAGCACCACGATTAAACATGATGTATAACTTCAACTGGCAATATCCACCAATACTTTTGCACTTGCACATATAAATTTAGGATATTGGATTTGCACGTATCTGATGTTGGTTGTTGCCTTACAAATGTTTATTAGTTTAAAATGACAACATTTATTTTTTTTTTTTACTTGTTGTATGTATGTATAAGGTAAATGGAAAAAGAAACAAATTCACTCCTACATTTAGACTGACAACGATGACAGTAATAGAAACGGAAACAGCTAATGGTCAAAAAAGGAAACGCTATGGAAATAAAATAAACATACAGTTGCTGGAAATAAAATCATATTTCCCAAAAACGATATTTCATACAACTTTTTTTGTCCAAAAGGATAAAAACAAACCTTACTGTGAAATTTAAAAAAATTTCTGTTTGCACAGACGACTGGCAGAGTCTCGTTGCAAAGCCAATCATGTATCAGTTGATATGGTTGGTTGCCCGTCGGGTCTATTACTTTGCCATTTATTACAACTTTGCTGGCGCTCCTCTGGAAATGCAACATTAGAAAACATTTTACTGAAAACGAGAAAAAATGGCTGAGCAAAAGAAACCATGAAATAAAATGAAAATCTAACAACCTTGTGACACGATAGACAGTAGAGGAAAACACATTAAATGAAAAATAAGAAGAAGAAGCAGAAGAAGAATAAAAACAAAATGTGACTGGCAACCATTTGATGTATGCAGCTGATATCAATTTTAGCTGCATCAAACAACCATTACGAAAACGTTTATCAAATGTCTGGATAGTGTGTGTCACAGGAATAGAAATGGCAACAGCAACAACAACTGCACAATAACAAATACATTTTCCCTTAAGGTTCACCTGGTTAAATACTGTTTGAATTGCATGTCGTGACTAAAGGTCTGTAAACACATCCATATACGATGCATACACATGCACGATGCATACAGGCATGATGAAAGCGATGACGGTTGCTTTGATACTGACGCGGACAACAGCAACAATAACGATAATGATGACTGTGGTCAGTTGCTGGTTGGTTTTGTATTCGTTTTCCACTCTTTACTTAATATTTGTATTTAATGGATGCTTTTTACTTACTTCAATCATTCAGTGCTGCATAAATCGAAATAAATGTTCAAATCTGGTAAATTAACCAAAAAGGTTTATTTAAAAGCTTTAATAGAATGAATAGAAAATTCATTTAGATTAAAGATATTACAATAAACGAACTGTGTTATAACTAGGGAGAACATTTTCCAGCATTTGCTGAAATTTACTGAAGTTGCTTAATTCGAGGTATTCAAGCGATTTTGCTTATTTTATAGGTTTGTGTTTTGTAACCCTGTTTTTGCTATTGTTTAAAATTTTAATACTATTTATTTATATATATTTTTCAATGCGCTTCTTTATGTCATTATAACTTTTTGTTAAAACGTGATATTAAGATTTGCTGTTTAAAGCTTTAAACACATAGACGACAGCAGACTGCAAGCAGCAATCTGTCAAAAATAAATTACATGTGTTTAAATGCACACGATTATTTTAACGACATCACAGCAGCACGACTTCACAACAGCATTTGCTGCTGCTGCCAACTTAGATTAATTTCTATTTTCGTAAGCAGCAAAAAGTAAATGCAGTGCTGCCACTATAAATATAAATTGGCAGCAATAAAAACTAAAATTTGTTTGAAATATTTAATAGAAATAAACATCACATAAATAAAATAAGCAAATAAATTGATTAGTTTTTACAGTTTTACGTGATTTTTTTACGTTTTCAGTCAGTAATTTTAATTTTATTCATGTAAAATATATATGTGGCACCTCTGAAATTTGCATTGTTTAAATACACATTGTGCTGCTGCTGCTGTCTTTAAAATAATTATGTTGCTGATGAGACGGCAGCATTTGAAGCTAACTTCATTTGTAGCCGTGAAGTTGTGAAGTCTGCTGTCGTCTAAGTGTTTAGACCTTAAGCCATTCAAAACTTTCTACGTTTCATTATGTTACGATTAAGTGTAGATAGTAAGTAGATGTGTAAAGCAGTGTGGCAACTCTGTTGTTTTAGATTGTATATCAGTGGTGCCCACAAGTGTTATATGGAAGAGTAAACACCAATACTATTTTTATTTAGTAGTTTTTGTTGTAAACAGCAAAATCTTTGCAAAAACAAAATTCACACTGATAATCGCTCTCGTCAATGTTTACCAGCAAAACATGCGAAAGTGTTGTTGCTTTGCTCTTGTTTGTGTGCAGTGAAGAACGACAAAAAATATATAAGACGAAGTTGTTTGTGCATTTTTCATTGCTAGTGCTGAGCGCAGTATTTGTGCATTAAAGAGCACAGCCCTATAGCTAAAAACAAAATTTACAAAAACAATTGAGTATCAAGCGCATAGGGCTGGGCACACTTGTTGTATATGATCTTGCAATTATTTTTTTAACACGCTTATATTAGTTTCACTTCTATGTTTTTTTTTTTTTTTTTTTTTTTTTTTTTTTTTTTTTTTTTTTTTTTTTTGATGAGTGATTATTACACATGTGAGTATATAAAACTGTATATGGGCAAATCCAGAAAAAAGTTCACCGAGGCCAAAAAATTAAAAATTATTAAAAATAATTTTTTTTTTTTTTTTATCTTGAACCAGTACTCAGGGGATGACCCCTACATATGCAGTGCATTGCACTGGAACTAGGAAAATAGGTTATGATGAGAAGGGGAGTAGTGTTCGTGAAGGTTTAACATTTAGAATAACAACACGAAAGCCTAAAACAAACCCTACTGCGGCATTTAAAGTGTTGGAATCAAATTAATTAAAACTTTTAAGATAGTATAATAGAAAAATACTGAAATTTTATTAATATAATAAATTTAGCCATAATTCTTTCAAATTAGATGATTGGCTGTGCTGCACAAATGCAATTTCTCATTTCTGACAATAATTTTTTGAAAAAAAAATTTTATTTTATATAATAAAAATTCTGAGTATGCAAAAACTGCATATACAGTGTTGATAATTTAGTGCAAAAATTAGAGTTGCCGTATTGCTTCCGGGGAGGTCGAGGAATTTAGGGACTTACGAAGCCGATTTTGGGAATTCACAAAAAATTCCAAACCACTTTGCTACGGTCTCGGAACTGATTTTTCACATCTGAACTGTAAATAGTCATTCTCTTTAGCGCGAAAATTGAAGTTACCATATTGTTTCCGGGGAAGTGGGGAATTTTGGCGATTCCTGTAGCCGTTTTTGGGAGTTAAAAAAATCGGAAGACGGTATACGAAAAATCATCTAGTTATATGTATAGTTAGTTTAGTATCGAATAATATTGAAATTTTTACTTCAGAATAAACCACTAAATTCACTTTCAAAAATGTAAACAATACATTAGACGTAAATGGGGTACTGTCAACAACTGTCACATGCCGTAGCGTTGGCCCCTTGTAGACAGACGTTAAAGCACCTTGACATCAACCATTTGTAGTTATCAAGAAGATATACGAGTACATGTGAGGACGTTGCAGCAGCTGAATTTTGCATTCTATAATATATGCGCGAGTATATAAAATTAAGATTTCGGGCGACGCTGCTCTATTGTCCCATTATAAAGATACGATGCTAATTGTGAGGCACACCTTAACGTTAATTTTTTGGCCAACTTAGTTTGTCACATCGTTGCGTCAACAGCAAATTCAACCATGAAGAGGTACACAATTAAGTAGCGCGTTAAGAGTTTTGAAGCCTTTAACGAAAATGGGCGTTCAAATCGAAATGCATTTCGTGCCCACTTTCACCTAAATGGATGCCTGAACAGACAGAGTATCCGAATTTGGGCAACTGAGAATCTACTAGTGTGGAGCTGCAAACAGTGACTATGTTTATGGGCTGGCGACGTAGCCGGGCTGTACTTTTTGGAACGGTTGTTCATTTGTTCGGAAGGTTTAATGAAAAGTAGAGACGTATGCAAAAGAAAAAGTTGTTTTTTATGTTTTGACACGTATTATTAAAATATATTTATTTTTAAATTCTTAATAATTTATTTAGAATATTGGAATATAAAGTTGAATGTTCCAAAACTACTGTTGATTAGGGTAGCCCGTAAGAAATGCCGTCACATAGACAGCAGCGAGGAAACATAAAAAACAAGCTCAAGGCAGTTTATGTATTTTTTCAGAATTATGTATTTTGTATAAAAAATTTTGACACATTTACGCAAAGGAAACTAAATTCAGCTGTGCTGACACCACTACCCTGGTCCAGCTGCCTTGAACAAGCTGTTTATGGTCTTTTGATGGGTATCAATATTAGAAGTTAACAAAGTGCATAAACTCAGTTGTTATCATTTAAAATTTTATATGAAATCTTTGGCATGCAAACTTCTTTACACTTATTGAACCGATAATAAATTACAATTGTTTTTAGAGCTAAAATTCTTTGAAAGTGCACTTAAAATCATTTGCATGAGTACAGATTTACCTCAAAGTTACAGTTCAGTTTTAATTTCTAAAATGAATTTTGCTCATGTGCAGCAACAAACTTTTCACAAATTTTTTTTTTCTAGATAAAATGCTTTAGAAAATTTGATAAAAAGCTGATGATGGTAAATCACTGATTAAAAATTCATTCAGTTGTTAATAGTTTGAAGCAACAAAATCAACAAGATGCATAAATAAATACTCGTATTGAGGGCATGAAAATATTATTTAAAATCAATTGAAAATTTATTTTTGGCGCTCTGAAGGAAATAAGTCAAACTTAGTAGCAAAAAAACGAAGAATATTAGTACACAAGTTAGTAATGTAGTTATTGTGATTGAAAAATACATTTACTATGATAACTAAATTAGTTGATACATTATTCAAAATATTTTCTGTCGTTAGTCTCTACTTTCTCCTACTCCGGGTTTGAGATAAAGAATGAATTAAAGCTAACTTCTGATACCCAGTTCTGAAGAGAAACGATCTAGTTGGGTTGTAGATCGGCAGGATCGATATTCCTCATATAAATCGAAAGGAATGCCAGACTTCCTTTTCTATTAATGAATTTGCGTAAGATCCGTGGTAGGATAATATTTGGATGAGGTAGTAATTAACAGTAATTAACCTCTTCCCATCTCCTGCTTAACCATTTTTCAATATTCTGAATAAGCCTTGCTGTGCATTATTCGTTTGTGTTAGTGTGCTATATTTACTGGCACATTTGTGGAATCTAGTGCTTAAGCATTTCCATTCCCATGCGATCAGCCCCATTCGACTGTCACAACACATATTTTTCTTCTCTCTGATATAGTCAGATCAATTGGAATCATACCTACAATAACCAATACTGTACCTGCAGCGACCTTGTGTTATGCCGAGGATACTCGTAATGCAAACATCTTCTGGACCGCTAGCAAATCATTTGTTCTCTCTTTTATCCTTACTCTGTCTCCCCAGGGCACACTCCCGTAAAGGACAATGGTGTTAGTTGCTTCCAATAAAAGCCTCCGTTTGCTTGGCAACCAACGGCTCAGTTTCGATATTACACAGGCTGCTTTATCCTTTGCACATTCTATGTGGGCTGAGTATATTAGTTTCGAATCCAGTTTTGTCCCTAAATAGCTTACCACTTTCTTAGTGAGTGGTGTGGAGCCGTCTATATGAATATGAATCTTTAAAAGTATGTGGCGCTTGGTCAAGTACACCGGTTCGACGTTATGGATGGCAGTTTGCAGGCCGTGCGCCTCCAATCATGTCCTCACCCTTATCTGCAGCGATATCATCTGCATTGCTCACTAAAACTGCATCAATATATTCGACTATAAAAAGCAATCCCTTTGAATATTGTACTCATTCTGCTTGTCTAACTATCTGCCCCCCGGGGAACAGGTTTTGCCTTGGCGTATTCCTCACTTAGGCGCTCTGTTTTTCGGGGAAAAGAAGGGAAGGGGTCCCTCGTTTGGTGCGGCAAACAAAACTCTAGGAAGCCACATGACTTATGTTGTGTTGGCTTCCGAAACCCTTACCAAGGGTATAAATTGGCAAAACGGGGATCAGCAGGGCCCCCATGAAGTTCTGCTTGCGGTTCGACCCGGGCTGATCATGGCTGTAACGTTCTGGCTGTGGTTGAAACCTAAAACGCAGGAAGGGAATGTTAGTATCTTTGATAATTGTTTGGTGATGGCTTTTTTCGAGGGCTAACAATCTCCCGAGGATCTGTTGCCTATACAACAGATACGTGTACTGAAAGGAACCAGTGGTGACAGTTTGACGGGTGAGTTGGTTTAAGGGCTGATGCTCTTAGTGGACTTCGGCCTACCAACTCATTAAGCCTTGTCTTCCGGATTAGAAAGCCCGAACTCCTCAACAAGAAGTTGTTCATATGACCGCAATCATATGACAAGAATTGCTACCTGTGTGAGCCTAGTCAGCCACAAGGGGGCGGTGGTTAATCGTGAAAAATTCACTCCGTGGAAGTGGTCCACCATTAGGTTAGGCCGTCAAGGCAGGTACTGATGCCAATCTTTTTCACAGTTGTCTAACTACCTGCAATTACTTTCAAGAAGGATTAAAATTATATGCATTAATAAAATATTACAAAAAAAAAAATTTTTTTTGGGTGAGAAAAATTTTTGTGTTAAAGACTCTTAACAGTAAATCTATAGAATAGCGTGAGAGCTTTAAACAAAATACACTTTCGCCACGTACTCGAATGGACAGTCAGTCAAGCAGGCATTTTGATGGTTTTAATACATGTAGACAAATACTACAGCATACTCGTAATATTGTATTTTACACAAGTATTTGTTAAAAAATTGAAATTTTTTTTTTTTGTAAGTTGTTCTTTGCATGTGCTTGAATACAAGCAAAGCTGTTCGGAAAATAGATTGTCTAATGTCTGCGAAAACGTGTTTGGAATACAAATTGAAATGATAATCCTCAAATAATTCCCTTGTAATGTTCATTTTCCTTTGGTGGCATTTAAAAAAAAAACTTGAAAAATCAAAACCACAAACAACTGAGAAAAGGCAAAAAAAAAATTGCTTCGATAAAAATAACTACAACAAAAAACATTTTCAAATAATTCTCTAAAGAAAATAATTAAGCAAAGTAAATAATATCCTGTTACCAGGAGAAGAGCGGTGATAAGTATGAACAGCTGTAAATTGGAGACTTATTGATATGCTGCTTATAACAGGAACAGCGCATGGGCAATGCAACTTTGCCGCAGCTAAATATTCTTAAGAGAGGGTGACAGAGAGAAAGAGAGGGAAAGAGAGTAAGTGGACCACCAGGGAGAGAGAGATTGAACTTAACTGGGGTTTTTAGAGCTTTTCTATATGAATTTTACCAAAAAAAGGAAAAAGTCTAACGGAAGATAAAAGTTTTGCTGCTTTGGTTGCAACATTCATGGTCTATCTCGTACAGCCATGTTAGATTTGAAATTCAGTTCATCTCGAACGTGCGACGTGTTAAGTTTATTAATTGAAATCGTAACGTCTCAAAGTGTGGCATAAAAGTCTAAAAAGAAAAAAAAATTCTGAAAACATGATGTAAAGGTTTTTCTTAACACCACAAATAAAAATTGATAATGAAAAAAACCCCCCAAGAAATCAAATCATTTAAAATTTAAAAATACTTACTTATAAATTTTATATAAAAAATTAATTGAATCAAAAATTTGATGATAAAATTTGTTTAAAAAAAAAGGAACCTCTCAGCATCGTTTGGAATTTCATTGAAAAAAGTTTCAGTAATTGAATCGAATTCATTATTTTTGTGTATGTGTCGGTGACATTTTTTTTAAGGGTTTATTTTCTATATCCTTAACTCCTCCACTCTGAAACAGGGTGTCGGTAATAGCATCGCATTGCACATACTTTCATTGAAATATATACAAGTAATAAACACGCACGCACACACTCACCCAAATACATACATAAGTATAAAGTATAAATTCAAAATTGTTCTTGGCACCAGACATCTGAGCGAATATTAAAATTATTTACGCAGTATCACAGCTGCTAGAAAACAAAAACAAAAACAAAAAGAAAAAAAAATATATAAGAAAAAATAGAATTGTGGTTCAAACGTAATTCTGAGGATAACAACAGCAGCAGCAAGAAAACAGCAACAACTACGACTACAACGAAAAGGTATGTTGGTATAAGTTAAAGTAAATTCATTCTCCAGCTTTATGTTTTACAATACGAATGAATGCATAATCTTTTACTTTATTTGGTGTATATTTATTTGGATGAAAAGTTTTCTTTTCCTCTTGTTTATTACTACTTTATCTTTTTTTACTTCAGTTTTAATAAATTTAAGAGTTGACGCTTTCTAAGCACACTCTGCTGCTTGCAAGCGAACATTTTATAATCAATCACAACTTTTTCTGTTTAAGTTGTCTCTAACATTTCTGTTTCTTGTGATTACAATAAATTTTCCTTTCAAAACTGTTATTCAGTTTCTTTGATTAATAGCACTGGATGACATTTTGTAGCATTGATTGATTTGATTAAATAAATGCAGAGCAAAAATGTGTAAAATTTATTTAATTAACTATCAGTAATTAATGAGCTCAGAAAATACAGCAAACAAATATAAGATTTGTATACAATATTTCAATAAAATATTGAATTTATAACACAAACAAACAAATTTTCCTGAAGTTCGACTTTAAATATTTTTTGTTTTCTTCTAAAATTTCCAGCTAAAGATCTTGATTGATATTTGTTTTTATAAAAAAGGTTTAACGGTATTTTATTTTCAATATTTCGATAACAATTTGTTATCATCATCAGGAAAATTAAAATGTTATAAAAAATTATTTGAAAAAATGTTGTTAAACTGTAAAGAATTTTTAAGGAAAGGATACAGGGCCAAATTATAGATAATAATGAAAGATTAATTTCTTTTGATGTAGTGTCACTATTTCCAAGTGTACCGGTTGACTTGGCAATGAACACGATAGAAGAAAAATGGGACTTAATAACCCAACATACAAGAATTGAAAAGAGTTTATTTTTGCGTGTTTTAAAATTTTGTATAGAGGATAATAGATATTTTCAGCATAATGGAAAGATATATACACAGTTAAATGAACTCCCTATGGGATCTCCAGCTTCCCCAATTATTGCAGACATTATAATGGAAAAGTTACTAGATAGCTCTACAGATAAGTTAAATATAAAACCGAGATTAATGACTAAGTATGTAGATGATTTGTTTTGTATTATTCCGGACTTAGCCATTGAGAATATGTTTTCAACTTTAAATGATTTTAATACTAATATTAAGTTTACTATGGAAAAGGAGGATAATTCAAGGCTTCCATATTTGGAAGAATAATAAGCTAATTGTAGATTGGTATCAGAAGCCAACAGCATCAGGTAGAATAATTAATTATTTTTCAAAACATAGTAGAAGTATAGTCATTAACACAGCTAGAAATTTTGTTGAAAGGGTGCTTACAATAAGTGATGAAGAGTTCCACGGAAGGAATATTATTAAAATCAAGAAGTTACTAGAAGATAACGATTTTCCCGATGAATTAATTAGAAAATTTGTGAGTCAATTTAAAAATAGAGGTAGCCATAATGTAGTTAGCTCAACAGAACCAAAAATTTATAAGTCTTTGACGTATATACCAGGCTTAACAGAAAGGTTAGTAAGATCTAATATATTTAATAGGGAAAAATATGGAATGGCTCATAGGAGTTATAATACGCTAGATACATTATTTAGTAAGACTAAGGATAGACTTAGTAAATTAGATATTGCTAATATAGTTTATAAAATTCCATGTAAGGGAAACGATCAGGATAATTGTAATAAAGTATACATAGGGACGACAAAAAACAAATTAAGGACAAGGAAATCAGACCAAAAATATAGGCATGTTAATTCACAAAAGACAGCGTTATCTTCTCATTGCTTTGGTTTAAATCACTATCCTCACTTTGAAAATGTTTCAATAATAAAAACAGAAACAAATTATAAGAAACGTTATACATATGTTAGAAATGTTAGAAATTATGAATACACCTACAGAACAGAGAATTAATTTTAAAATAGACACAGATAATTTGGCACAGAGTTATAGGCATTTAGTTAGCAAAAAGTTAATACATTGAAATAAATAATACTTCTATTTACAATGTTATTTATTAGGATATTGCTAATTTGTATAAAATTTTTTTTTTTATGTTATTATTATTTTTTTTTTTGCTATTTTGTGAGCAACATATGCTATGTTAACCTGTTAAAGGTAGAGGTACAACATGTTGTAATTGTTAACAGAGCATGTGTTGTTTGCAGAATAAGTTTAATTTAAATTATTTTATTTTTTAATTTGTTAATATTGTTAAGAATTTTTTCATGTGTATGAATTTTTTGACAACATTTTTTCAAATAATTTTTTATAACATTTTAATTTTCCTGATGATGATAACAAATTTTTATCGAAATATTGAAAATAAAATACCGTTAAATCTTTTTTATAAAAACAAATATCAATCAAGATCTTTAGCTGGAAAATTTAGAAGAAAACAATATAAGCAAGATCAAATAATACGAATATTTAATGAAATATTTTTTTAAAAAACAATAAGAAATTTTTTTTTTTCATTCAATTATTTATTGAATCTTCACAAAGTGAACTAACAATAAGTATTCAAATACAATAAATTAACTAAGTCCAGTCCAGGTGAAGCTCCAATTTACTGATATACCTTGTTGCGTATTTTGAAAATTCGTCTTTTACAAGAAGAACACAGAGATTCTTATGAATTCGTGAGTTTTTTACGTACCATGGAGCTCCATTATCAGCTTACAGAATTACACATCATTGTTATTTTTTATGCAAACATTTTTATTTTTGATCACTTTTCTACTCAGGATTTTTATTCTCATTAATAGGAGTTGTGTTTTCTTTTTTTTTTTCTTTTGTTTTTAATAAGTTTCTTTAGCAAATCAATATTTTTTGAAGGTTTCAATTTTATAACATGTGTTTGACATTTGTTTTATGTATGAGTTGCACAGCGACGTTCCTAAATGCCGATCAAATGTAAAAAAAAATTTCTGCAACGCATACTTGTACTTAAGACATGTTGAGCATTGCATACGCTTTTTTTTTAATTATGCATTGCAACTTGCGTTTAGGAAGTCGACCAACCATTTAAAAAAAAGTTGTCTCAGTCACCCACTAGGATTAAAGATAATGTAAAAAAAATTGTAACTTAACGCCTACACATACCGCTCCTTTACTACTTTGTTCACCGTGTCACCATTTTTAGTGTGATCATAACATATTATATATTGGTGTTCGCGACTCTGTAAGGACTACTTTTTCGTCTTTAATACTTTTTCATTACCACGGAAAATTATAATCATAACTTTTAGAAACTCGATTCAAAAACATGTAGCATTGGGGTTGGTACAAATCAAGTTTTTAAAAATCATTTGTAGAATATGACGTGCAAGGGAAAAACCCCGATATAGCAAATGTCACGATCAGACTAAAAATGGCGACACAGAGAACAAAATACTAAAAGGGTGGTATGTGTAGGCAAAGCCTACACTCTAATCCAACCACTCTAGTGCACACGTGTTTTTTTTCACTGTCGTCCATGTTTCGTTCATGCTTTTAACAACCCTCTGAGATGCCACAAATACTTGTACTATAAGGAAGCAGGGCGGATGGGTAGACGCGTTAGTTTAAGCGCTGATGCTCTTAGTTAGCTTCAGCCTACCAACTATTAAGTCTTGTCTTCCATTGTTTGCTGGGAAATTGCATACAGGAAGGCTAAGTAGGCCCAAGCTCCTAAACAAGATGTTTGCTTATATGGTAAAAATTACGACCTGTGTATTATTCAAAATATTATCTGTCGTTAGTCACTACTTTTTCCTAGTCCGGGTTTGAGGTAAAGAATATAGTATTAAACACATAGAACACAGCAGACTTCACAACTTCAGTATGGCCTCCTTAAAGTTTTCGGCTTACGAAATTCGGTTGCTTGTATGCAAACTAAAAATTTTAAATGTGTTTTTCTCGAAACAAGCTTTTTTGCGTTATGACTATGTTGCAATAAAGGAGCGATATGTGGTCAAATATTAGGGGCCCGTGTTGAATATAAACCACACGTAAACGCCAAGCTTTTTTTCTACATTTCATTTGACATATCTCAATGGCAGACTAAAGGATGGAACAGAATAAAGAAGTTGTAGTACTAGCTGAAGATCATGACGTAACTAGAAGCGCTGCAAAGAAAAAATGCGAATACAATGTAGAAATACAATATATAATTTTTTTAAATAATTCAATAAAAACATCTGAAAAACAACGCTCTGTCGTGCTACAAAGTTCAAAATTTTAAAACTTGCGCTTTAGCTACTACTGCAGCGACTCTTACAACTACACATTCTGTGCATTCTCATTTAAAAAGCCCAATTTTAAATTTTGACAGCTTGCATCGCTACTCGTTACGTTGTACTACAGTGACAATTCTGCTCCCCACTTAATTCAGTTTGAACCGTAGAAAGATACATAATCGAGCAACGCGTTAAAGTTATTCAGCTTAATTATGAAAATGGGCGTTCAAATCAAAGTGCATGTCGTGCACTTTTCAGTCAATTTAATTGTTCGAAGTGTGCGTACAGTCGGAGAGAAATCGTGCAAAAATTTGAGCTTTCAGGACCTGTAAAAGATGTCACCAGTGTATATAGCTGGTGATCGCGATACTGTGGCTCAAAAGCCGTGCACCACAAGTCGTCGTCGTGCCCAACAACTCACGCTTATCGTTGATGAACATTATGCATAAACATTTGCATTTACACGCTTACGAGGCCAGATTGATATAGACTGCTCGTCTTCACGCCGACTTGAACATGACATGAACATAACGTCGACAGATCAAGGGTAAAAGTTCATATTCTTGTATGTGGCGAATACGTATGTATATTCTGATTAACCATTTTTACATTATCAAAGTGTTTGGTTCGAAGCCATTTTGTGCATTTTTGTTTATCATGGATATGTTTAACATTTCAACAATCTTACATATTTTGACTTGGCGATCATTCATAATGATATCGAGGATTTTAACGATATTTTCTTCAGTAACTATCGGTTTTGGCCTTCCTGTTGATGTTGATGTTGCAGTGCTTGTTCGGCCGCGTTTAAATTCAGCAAACTTCGAATTACTACAACAATTAAACTAATCATTAATTTGTTAAATTTTTGTTGAACTTTTATAATTTTTTTTTTAAATTAAAAATTGTTTGGTTTGTACATATGTACAACAGGTTTTTAGTTCAAGTTTTTCCTTTCTTAATTTTTTTCTTAAGAAGGATTTTTTACAATACAAATTTGCTGTGATCAATAATTTTGATTGAAGAAGACAAGAAAAATAATAATCAAATCTTTAGCTGGAGGACAACTAGCTGTTTCGTAGTCGCTACACTACTCATCAGCACCCACTGGGATTTGAACTCGGGACATTACGTATCATGATCTACTGCTTTAACCACTAAGCCACCGAGCATTTAATTATTTTCTATCTATATTCATCTCATATTGAATCACATATGCATTTTGTTAATTGCCCACATTGTTTTAATCTAATCGATGAATTTGGGTGAAATTTTAATAACTGACGTTTGACAGATCACAGTTTCCAAAAAAAAAAAAAAAAATGGTTCTTGTGCTGCCATCTAGCGCTAGGCAGCTTCAATATCAATCCCCATTTATTTTGTTTTCTCGGTTTGAATTTGTATATATAAGAATTTTCTATAAATCGTTACTTATGCTTATACTCGTATAAAGAAATGTTCGTTATTAATTCAATAGCTTTGAATTAGAATAGAAATATGTTTGTCCTAACATAAGTATGTATGTTTTTATACATATAATTATATTAACATAAATATTTATTGCTTTTTTAGTACGTTGCGTAACTCAAAGTAATCAAGATATTCTTATAAGTGTATTATAATGACTTTCTTATAGTTTGTTACATAAATTCACTGACCAAGAGGCTGTTTGTATTACAAATTGATTAACATAAAGAAAATTCAAGTTTTTTTTTAGCAATAAGTCATTTACATATATACATAATACACACAACAAATATACCTTTAACTTGATTTTATGTAAGAAAAACTTTTGTTAAAATAAATTTTTGCTTGAAATAAAACATCTCCTGAATAAATTTAGTTTACATGTATACATACTCGTATACATTTATGCATTCATTATACGTTCGATTAGATGTCATTTGAAATTCTCATTATACTTGAAATAATTTTCTCTTTTTCTAGCTTCAGGGCTAAAATGCAATCAAAATTAAAAGAAACATACAAGGTGGCGCAAAAGTAATCTTCCTATTAGAAAATGCTATAAATTTTGCGATTGGCCCCTAATGTCAGTTCTGTTTTGACATTTGTGTAGTAAACACATGCGAAATACGCGTTAATAAACAATGTTACGCTACACTGCTCCAGAACGAGGAATATTGATGACTATTTAATTGACCCCAAGAGGAACATGATTTTTCATCAAAAATAATCATGAGTGATGAGGCCCATTTCCATCTTAGCGAGTACGTAAATAAGCAAAATTTACGCTTCTGGGGCACTGAAAATTCACTGGTAACCCACGAAGTGCCATTACATTCGCTCAAAGTGTGTTGTTTTCGCTGAAGGAGTCATCGGACCTTTTCTCTTCGAAGACGTCGAAATGGTGAGCGCTACAGAGTGATCACAACGAGTTCTTTTCGCCCCAACTTGATGACTTGGGATTGGAAAACATGTGGTTCCAACAGGACCATGAACAAATTTATGGGCATAAATTTGTGCTAAAATGCTTTTTTCCAATAAAAATGCGGTATGGCTATATTTAAAACCAGATTTATTTAAAGCAACATGAGCTGTTGGACTGTATACATCAATTGAAATTATAATAACATAAAGTGATTTTATTACCGTTCAAAAATGAAGTTCGGCCTTTCCAAAGCCGAGTTTAAACATATAATTTTGTATTTGTTAACTTCATTAACATTACAAGAGAACAAAGTAGGGAAAAAGATAAATATAAATATTATACTAAAATTAAAACGGTTTGCACAATAGTTCATTTCACCGATTTTTAAGTAATTCATAATGTAAGTAATTTCAAGAATAATGTAAATAATTCAGTAACACTTATAAAAACGGAAAAAGATAAAAATAAAAATAGTAAAAGTAAAACGGACGGTGCTACGACACACACAGCACGAGCCACAACCGATATCTGAACGATACATTTCCCGGGCGCCTAATCTCCCGTTTTGGCGATTTGCACTGGCCAGCAAGATCACCTGATTTGACCGCTGCAGACGTCTTTTTGTGGGGCTTTTTGAAGTCGCGGGCTTATTTCAACAAGCCTCAGAGTCTTGTAGCTCTTAAACACAATATAAATCAAGAACGTGAGGACCTATCGCCAATGTGATGGAAAATGCTATAAAAAGGGCTCAAATGACAATCGACTGCGGCGGCGGCCATTTACTTGACATCATATTCTCGACATGATGTAAAAAAATTAAAAGACCAAATAAAAATAATCCACAAGAAGAATCAAATTTTTTCTTTTTTTTTAAATTACAGTTAAACATCGGAAGGTTGTTTTTGCACCACCCTGTATAATATAAATGCAAATTATTGCGCTCAAGGTAGAAAATATTAACATACAATAAAATAAAATCTGTTTGTGGAATTCTTTAATTACAAGGATAGAATGTACGGTTTTCTGTCTAATTGAAACCTGAGCAACAACTTGGCGTTTAAAGAAAAAAAAAAAATCTTTGCATACAGGAAGGCTTAGTAGGCCCAAGCTCCTAAACACGATGTTTGCTTATATGGCTATAAACATATGGTAAAAATTACGAACTGTGTATGCCTAGTGCACACGTGTTTTTCACTGTTCACTGTCGTCCATGCTTTTAACAACTCTCCGAGGTGGCACAGATACTAGGAAGGTACTATAAGGAAGCAGTGGTGATGGGTAGACGCGTGAGTTCGCTTAAACGCTGATGCTCTTAGTGAGCTTCAGCCTACCAACTCATCAAGCCTTTCATTGTGTGCTGGGAAATTGCATACAGGAAGAATTAGTAGGCCCGAACTCCTAAACAAGATGTTGGCTTATATGGTAAAAATTACGACCTGTGTATGTCTGGGGAATCGTGAATAATTCACTCCGTGGAATTGGTCCATCATCAGATAAGGCCGTAAAGGCAGGTGCTTTCACTACTGTCTACAGATTAATCCCACCCCCTGCCCTTCACGGGGAGCAGGTTCTACCTTGGCGTAAAACCTGCCAAAGAGCACTCTGCTTTATGGGGCATAGAGGAGAAGGGCTTCCTCGTTTGTTGTAGCAAATAAAACTCTAGAAAACCGCTTGACTTATGTTGTGTTGGGCTTCCGTGACTCTAACCAAGGACTAACTGGAAAAACGGGGAGTTTGCGTGTGTATCTTTATCTCTTTGTATGAGATAAGAATTAGTTTTAGGCTGCAAAATGAGTGTGCTGCAACGCAGGCGGAATACAGCTTTAACTTTTGGGGACTACAACAGATAGTTTAGTGAGTTTACCTGTTAAATATTAAAAATGGCACAGCGCTGATATGATTAGAGGATGACTATTATTCTTAGGGGCCTATACCTATGGAGGATTTATTCTACTGTGGTAGTTCTAAGGGTAAAATTTCCTTTAGTAATCTTAATGACATCTGTAGCATCTGTAGGGACGAGGAGTAAGTAGAGTGTTGAGCACTTCTCTAGCGGTCTAGACAGACCAGAGCTGCACGATTTGGCAGAAATATCGGAATATGATGTAAGTTAATTGAATACTATTATTGGATCCTCGGGTTGGTTCTGAGCTTTACTAGTGATATGTAGATCTCACTCAAGTAACACAATGACACCATATTAGACTCAAGTTGGCTGGCAGCTTGTTAAACCCAACCTAAAGGCTTGCACCAAGTTTTTTAGTTTTGAATAAATTTAAAAATATTACTGCCCCATAAAAATTAAAATTTAAACATTAAATAGTTTTTAAATCATTTTGGCCAGCCACATTAATGTTCGAAAACCACGAATTCCACACAATAGACTATTATTGTCCAAGGTATGTAAATTATACAATAATTACATAAAATATTTATTATTAATAATTTGTTTAAACTTTCAAATTCTTTAGCTCCAGTTACATACTTATATTGCAAACGCATTTCAAAGATACCTAAATATACTATTAATGTACATTAAATTTATTTGCTATTTGTATAAGTTGTTTTTTAAAAATCCGATACTAAAACAATTCCATTGAAAAATGATATCACGGTATTTAATTCCTTCCTTTTAACATTAAACAAATATAACACAAAAACTTTTCATTCATTTAATTTGTAAGCGAAACACATCAAACAAAACATTTGTTTAAACAAATTGCTAAATGTAATTACTCATACGCACAGATTACAGCCGATACACAAACCATTGAACAAAATTTTTCTCATTGTAATCATGGTCAACAGCATTGAAGCAAAAAAGCCACAATAATGCACATAAGTGCACAATTAATTACGAAAAGCAATGAAATTTCATTTGGCAAATGGATGTTGGGAAAACATGTACGTAAAAGTAGATAATACAGGGTGTTTCAATAAGGTCTTTTGAACTTTAACTGTCGAATTGGCTGACGTTTATTCAAACTGTTTAGCTGCAAGTAAATGAAGAAATTGTTTTATCAAATTTTTTGCTGTATCAGGGCAGTTTTCTACCGTTTGGCGGCTGCCATAAAGTTTTGTTCTACCAAGTTAGTTAAATATTAAGATTATTTCTTGAAAAAAAAAGTATTATATGTGAAAACGGCGCAGCTAGTAATGTTTACAAAAAATAAAGGTAGTTGCCTATATTCAACAAAAAATCTAGAGGTTTTTGGAAGCGGCAAAATGATTTCGCATCATCCAATTGGCTTGCTTTAAAGCGCAACCGAGCGCAAGCTTATAGAAGAAAGAGATATTTTTCGTGGTTAAATGATTTCATATTAAAAGCATCCTTGTTATACGATGATATAGATCAATCAGCCAACAAAATATAAGAAAATTTTAATTGGCTTAGAACAGGTATATATTTGTTGATGAGCAAGCTCGAGGTTGCTCAAATCAATTCTTCTGTATTTGTATCCTTGCTTAAACTAAAATTACAATTGCTTATATACTACACTGAAAGAATTATGCGTCATATATTTAATGAAACTGTTTCATTAAATTTTTTTCATTAATCCAATGAAAACTTTTCACAATATGCATGAAACTTCATATATATTATGAAATAGTTCCATCAGAATGGTTTCATTAAGTTTCATAGTTTCATTAAAAAAATCATTGGGTTTATGACTACAACAACATTTATTAATTTTTTTAATTCTTTGAATTTTGGTAAGATATATTAATGGGCATTTATTAATTTTAAGCTACAGGTTAAAAAATGTAAACTTTTTTTTATTAAAATGTAAGTTTTATGAGTTTCATAATTCCAATGAAATAGAATTCATTAGATCAATGACAAATACATTTCTGGCTACCGAACTTGGGTATGTACAGTCACTCACATTTAAAGTCGGGCAGACACATGAAAAAACTTTTAGTCCCAATATTTATAAGCTGACGGAAGAAAAATTCGTTTTAATTTTGTTTATTTTATCACAAAAGTTCTTTTATTTGAAAACAACAAAAACAATTTATTCCAAGTTCTTTTATTAAATGTATACGAAGGCTTAACTTAAATAAGGTCACTTTTCAGGTTCACATTTAAAGTCGGGCAATTAATAAAAAATTAGCATTATGTGAACATAACGCAAAATTAATATTTTGTAGATCCACCTTTTTGGGTTTCAACAGCTTGTAAGCGGTTAGGCAAAGATTCCACTAATTTTTTGCAAAACTCAGGACTTATATTATTCCACTCTTCCTGTAAGGCATTCTTTAGTTGTGGAATTGACGTACACTGCCTGTCCTGCATCCGGCGGCCCAATTCGTCCCACAAATGTTCAATAACATTGAGGTCTGGACTTTGTGCAGGGGTTTTAATAACCTTCGGACAGTTATAGAGCAGCCAATTCATTACATCATATGCTGAATGTTTAGGATCATTGTCCTGGTAAAATTGGAAATTAGTTTCAATGCCGAGTTTTTTTACGCTTTCTTTTAAATTTTTACTCAAAATATTTAAATAAACATTCTTATTCGTAATACCGTCAATGAAATGCAAATTTCCAACTCCTGAGGCTGCCATGCATCCCCAAACCGTAACCGATCCACCACCGTGCTTTACTGTTTTTCTTAAATTCTTGCCTCCCATCTCTTTTTTGGTTTGCGCCATACTTTGCCTCTTCCATCGCACCCAAATAAGTTAAATTTACTTTCGTCAGTAAACAATACCTAAATATCAATAATAAGCCTAATTAAATTTTTATGTTTGTTCCAACTTACGTTACTCCAGAAATCAAAATCTTTGGTCATATATTGACGAGCAAAAACAAGCCGTTCGCTTTGGTTTTTCTTACTTATAAGAGGTTTTTTCCGTGCCACTCGGCCATGAAAGTCATTCTTGCGAAGAAGTCTTCTTATTCTTTCTGGGTTTACCTCCGTCCCAGAAGCTTCCTTGACCATTGCTGTCAGTTTTGGAGCAGAAATAAAAGGATTTTTCTTCACCTGTTTTAAAATCATGCTCTCATCTCTGGGTGAAAGCTTTCTTGCAAGGGCTCCGCGTTTTTTATTTGCTACCAAACCACTTTCTTTATATATAGAAATGATGTCATGCACTGTAGATTTGCTTTTTTTTTATCAAATTAGATATTTCCCTTTCAGTTTTTTATATCTAAGTGCAACTCAATTATTATTTTCCGTTCTTCGAGGGTGGATTGTTTAATTTTGCGCGGCATTTTTCAAAAAACTTTTATAATCTTCACTGATCGAATGATAGTGTAAGAAGAAATAATTGTTTTGGAGACAAAAGAAGAAAAAAGTGGAACTAACGGTATATTTCACTTTTTCATTGTACAAAACATTAACTGCCCGACTTTCAATGTGAGACAGAGAATTTACTTTTTCTCATTTTGTTATTCTTATGTATTTTATAACGGGACTTAAAATAAAATTTCTTTGGTTTTTCTGTTAATAAGAGTTTTTATGATAAAACAAAAAAAGTTAAACGCATCATCTTTCATCAAAACATAAATATTAAGATCATAAATTTTCGACAATGTTTGCCCGACTTTAAATGTGAGCGACTGTATGTACATACATATGTATATGTACTCAAATCAGCATAATAATAGTTTAAAAAATTTAAATACCAGTGCATTGAAGTCATTTGAATTAATAAAATCAGTTTTATTTGGTGAATACTTGTTCAATATTTTCTTTTATCATAATTAGGTACAATTTCACAAAAGCAAGGAAAAGTATTGTTTGTGTAATGAAATAAAGTATCAATCAATAAATGAAATAATTCCATTGATCTTATTACGTACATTTGTGAACATATTTTATTAATGTGTATTATGATATTTTTTCATTAAACAAATAAGTTGCCCATAGACGTGTTTCCTCTCTGTTATAACATTGAAAGGTTCAAGTCAAATGTTCAAAAACACTACTCCCTCTTTTCCCCTCCTCACAACCTATTTTCCTAGTTCTGGTACAATGCACTGCATATGTAGGGGTCATCCCCTGAGTACTGGTGCAAGATAAAAAAAAATGTCACTGATTGGCTTTCGGGAGAAATAAAATTTTCGAATGTGGAAAAAATAATTGAGAAATCAAATCAAGCAGCCACCGCATACAAACTTGATTGGGTATGTTATATATTCTCGTTAACAGACGTAAGCTCTAATGAGTAGACAACATACTTGAGCCAACAATATGCGGTGGCCAATCACACCGCAACTCGATTTAAGAGAGGGGTACTTAGATCATTAAAAAAGCCACTGGTTGCAGATCTCTGGTATGTACCTCAGCGATACATTACAACAGTGTTTAGATATATATCTGAATAGAAACAAAAACATACTAGTATGTTAGTTGTTGCTGTTGTTTTATATAAAAAAAATATCTTAGTTTTTTTCTGCAATTTGTAAACAATATTATTTACATTTTTGTGGCAAATATCACATTATAAGTGATGGTAGGTTAATATGCCACAAGAGCAATGCTATGGAGCATTCAACTGCAGTGGCAATAAATTTAATTCCACTAAAATGTCTTTTAATTATTTAAAATATGCTAGAAATCTTAATTTTAGCTTGGTTGGAAAATTATTTATATGCTAGTTCTAACATCATAATGCAGCAGATTAAACTTTTGCTCATAAGCTGTTGGAAAACATCATCCCTAAAAGAAAATGAACGAGAACAGAGAGAATCGTATTATGTTTGTTTATTTAGATACTAAAGCTAATTAGTTTGGAATTTGGTGCGTCATCTAATATGCAACTAAGCATAAGGCGTGATGATACACACATTAAGGACCAACCTTAATTTAAAACTTGCCACACATAAATGCAACTCTGTCTGTCTATCAGTCAGCAAACGCACTCTCACACCACCTTTGAAAGGAATTCTGACTTAAGCACACAACATGTGGCGAAAGATTACACAAAGAAAAGAAAATAAGCAATTCAGGCACAAGTGCAAATGCGTGTGAGCGGTTAAATTGGTTGGCACACCCAACTCAGAAATACACTTTGTTCAGCCGTGTGTTATAGGGCTTTCTTGTAGATTGATTTGCAGATTACATGGAATTACATACATGTGCACTTATATCAAATGTATGTACATGTGCTGTTTTGCATTTAATATCGATTTGTGTTTGTTGGTTAATTAACCACAACGAAATGTTAGACAAAATTTGTCAAAATATTTCCAAACCTCAAAATAGACAAACTGTGAAAGCTTAAATATATATTTTGTTTATTGTAATTAGGGCTGGTACTCACAAGTGGATGCCTCCCTACACATGCAGTGCATTGTACCGGAACTGGGACAATAAATTATGGGAGGAAAAAAGAGGGAGCAGTGTTTGAGCAAGTTTGACTTGAATACAAATGCGGTCAGTTTATACCACAAACGTATTTTTGTATCAATCATTTTGAAATAAAGTAGTTATTTCAAGGCATATAACAAGACGTTTATTGTGTAGGGTGTTTCGATATAACAAAGTTCGTCATAACGAAGGTTCACCGTATTGGGAAGAAATTTTTATTACGCATCCTAAACAATTTTTTACAAATTATTTTAAAAGTTAAAAAAAAGCCTTATTTTATTGAAAATTACTTATTTACACATTACATGTGCATACACAAAGTACATGCTGCAAGAACATTTGTATATTCATATGTATGCCTGTATAACATGTATGTCTATATATCCGTATGTTATGTATTCAATTATGCTTATTCATGTTTTATATAACAACTCATAAATATTCATACATATGTACCAACAAAACAACTCAAGCATTAAAAAACCTAAAATATTAACATATCTACTTACATATTATACTTTTATATATGCATACACACAAACAAATTACGGAACATGGCAACCATTTTTGATTTCAGGAAAAATCTTGTTTTTTGCCCTTTTTTTTATTGTTAGTTAAACAAATTTTTCCACTCTCTTAAATGAAATTTTGTACAAAAATAACAAACAGAATAATGAAATAAACAAAAAAAATAAAAAAATTATTTCAACCACTTGGGCGCCATAAACGAACGATTTGAACACTTGATGCTGTTTGGAGGGAAAAACTCGTGTAGAGTCTACACCACAGACACACTTCTTTTTTATACATGGTAATTAAAGATTTATTAAAGCATAAGTAAGTATGTACCTACACAAACATACATACATTTACACATACAAACATATTTTTATGTTGCCATAATACAACATGGCAAAATCAGTGTGACCAGATCCAAAAAAATTTTTGGAGCTAAATTGGCACTAAAATAAATGTTAAAAATAAAAAAAATGTTAAGTGCTAAAATTTCAATGTATTAATTTTAAGCAAAACTTTTCTTTGAGAGTTCTAAGTTTTATCATTTATGCTGATGTTTCCTTAGAAATATTTATTTCGATTGAACGAAACGAAAATTCTTAAATTTTTTTTTTTTTAAATTTCAATTATTTGTTGTTTCTTTTCTAAAAGAACTACCAATAATTATGCTAGTCTTAAAACTAAAAATTAATTAATTAATATAGAAAAAAAATTATTAATATTGAAAAATATTATTTACTTAGGTCCAGCCAATGCTTTTGCATTCGCAAATCACCTATTTTCATATATTTTCTATGCCCTGAAATATCCATAGCTTCAATGTTAAACAAAATTGGCTAAAGAAAATCGGATACAAATAAGTCTGCATAGAAATAAGCATAATTTGCAAGCGGTCTTATATTCAGGCGTCAGTCTATTCATGTTGAAATGCCAAACCAAGTTAAACATAAATCACTGACAATAAGGATACCAGTTAAAAAAGTGTTGCGAATTGAAAGTTTAAGCTCTAAACACTTAGACGACAGCATACTTCACAACTTCACGAGTACAAATGAAGTGAGCTTCAAATGCTGCTGTCTGGTCAGCAACATAATTATTTTAAAGAAAGCAGCAGCACTGTGTGTATTTAAACAATACAAAATTCAGAGGTGCCACATATATATTTTACACGAATAAAATTAAAATTTATATTTATAGTGGCAGCACTGCATTTACTTTTTGCTGCTTACGAAAATAGAAATTAATCTAAGTTGGCAGCAGCAGCAAATGCTGTTGTGAAGTCGTGCTGCTGTGATGTCATTAAAATATTCGTGTGCATTTAAACACATGTATTTTATTTTTGACAGATTGCTGCTTGCTGTCCGCTGTCGTCTATGTGTTTAAAGCTTTAATCTATCTATAAACAACACCCTTTAGAAAGAAAATTTTAAATTATTTGTTAAAAACAAAATAATTATTCGCATCAACACTCATAACATGACATAACATAACATAACATAACATAACATAACATAACATAACATAACATAACATAACATAACATAACATAACATAACATAACATAACATAACATAACATAACATAACATAACATAACATAAAATAACATAACATAACATAACATAACATAACATAACATAACATAACATAACATAACATAACATAACATAACATAACATAACATAGCATTAAAATATATGCTGCTCACAATAGAGCCACTGACGTTTTCGTTCATTCATTAAACAACCATGATAAAAAACTATGGTTTCAACAAACTGGCGCAACATGTTACACAATTGGTGCCCTCTATTGCTTTATTGAAGAAAATGTTTATTGCATAGTTTTTTTATTTCTGACCCGCGAATTGGCCACAAAAATCGTACAATTAAGCGCCACTAGACTATTTTCAGTGGGGACCGTGAAATTGGTCCATCATCAGACTGCACCAACTCAACGGAGAGAATTATTCTCGATTCACCAGCCGCAAGTCGCGACTTTTAACATATAGATAAATCCCTTGTTTAAGAGTTTGGGCCTTCTAGTCCCTTGTGTACGCAATTTCCCAGCAGTCAATGGAAACGAAGGTTTTATGAGTTGGTAAGCCCAAGTACATTAAGAACATCACCCCTTAACCAACTCACCCGTTCAAACATCATCACTGGTTCTTTACAGGTATCGGTTGCGAGACAATAGCACCTCGCCGGTTAGTAGCCCCCGAAAACCAACATACACCAAAGCAATCAGGGAAACTAGTTCTCCCTCCAGTTTAAACCACAGCCAGAACGTTTCAGCCAAGAAACGCATCTCAACCATTATCAGCATCGAGATGTTCTGCAAAGCAGAACCTTCCGTGGGCTTTGCTGATCCCCATTCTGCCAATTTTTACTCTTGGCAAGAGTTTCGGAAGTCCAACACAACATAATTCAGGCGACTTCTTAGAGTTTTATTTACTGCAAAAAAGAGGGACTCTTTACCCTCTATGCCTCAGAGAGCCGAGAGCCCTGATTTGGTGTACGCCAAAGGTTAAACCTATTTCCGGGGAGTTTCTGTAAGGATATGTGAAATCGCTAGTCTACGCGGATAAGCCCGAAAGCAGTATTGGAAAAGGTCATCGAAAAGGACGAAATTTGCCACGCTATAGCCGATATACGACTACAAATGTTGGATAAGTTCATCAAAAGTTGCACCACCGGATTAGAGTATGTCAGAGCCCGATATAGCGGTAATATATGAAAAGTCCTACTTAAGTTATAATGCCAGAAGATTATCTTTGAAATAAATAACTAAATTTCCTGTCAATTCAAATAATTCAGCTATGTTTTATTACATTTCAAAGTTCTATACCTTTGCAAAAACACCCTTTATAGGGGTTTGTCTTGAAATTTTTTTTTTTTTTTTTAATGAGTTGATGTTCACTTTTTCGAAAAAAAAAAGTTATCCTGAATGTGTAACTGTAAAATTGAATGCTGAAAAATATAAACTTTCTTCTAAAATCCACACATACACATACACACATACATACATACATACTTGCATACAAATTATAAAAACAAGAATATAACAATTCAAGCTGCTCAAAAGGAAAAAAATCCATAAAAATAGACAACTGAAGTCAACAGCCTACAAAAGAGAGACAGACAGACAGACAGCAAACAACAATAACAGAATGGCAAAATAACAGCAAGAGCAACAACAACAAAAATAAACGTTTAACAGAAAACTAACAACTAGCAAAACAACAAAGAATGGTGAATTTAAGTTTGATGAAAGTTAAACAAAACACTAACAAAAACAAACAGTGGTTGTTGTTGCTGCAAAAGAAATTACTTACACACACACACACACACAAAAGCTAAAACTTTAGAGAACCGAAAAGCACACACACACAGCCACAAATAAGCAAATAGAGAAACATGCTTCCAGAGACATTTATGAAAGATAAAAGTTTTGCTTGAAATATTCGAAAAACTTGAGCCGAAGTATGTTTGCATGTTGTTTACCGCTTTCAGCAATGCATAAATATTGCATGCTTATGCATGCACATGCATGCATACATACACACAAAACAAAACTTTTTTACACTTTTTTGCATATTGCATGCATTTGCATTTTACCACAAGGGAACAGGAAATGCAACTTAAGCACACACTCGAATGCCAGAAAACTTTGCAAAAACTAACAACAAACAATAAACAGACACTCATTCATTCTTTATGATTGTTGTTGTGTAGAAAAGAATAATTTAAGAATTTATAGTTTAATGTTTTTTTTTAAAGCAAAAATGTATGCAAATAAACTATTTGAAGCACGCAAGTGTACATTAGTTATACTAAAGTGAAAACAAACACAACAATTAATGGATTTTTTTTTCTTCAGTAGAAGAAATACCAACTTTGCTCATTTAATCCCTGCGATGCTAGAGCTCACACCTGTAAGGAATAAGTTTGAAATAAATTCACATTTGGCTTATATAATGCTTAGCTAAAGCTCTTCTGGTGTAGATGCCTAATAATAGAAATGTTTCACAGCAAACCGTGTTCAACAATTATAACGCCACTTTTAAATCCAGCCTTTTGTTGAAAACAAAAACCAGTAGAGTGCTACTTTATACGACTAAAATGGAAAAAATCTTAATTTAGTAATAAGTTTTTATACCGTTCACAAAAATTTTAAGGGTATATATAAGTAAGTGATTCCGTTTGTAATTTCTACAATTTTTATTTGCGACCCTATAAAGTATAATCTGAATCAGAATTAATAGAAAGGGCGATTAAGCGATGTCCGTCTGTCGGTCGTTGAAATACTGCTTCTGAGAAAACCATTGGAATTAGAAACTTTTTGCTTTCATCACTCTATTACACCCTCGAGTCATGGTTTGCTATTGAAATTCAGTAAAATCGGTTCACATATATCTGAATATTCAAAATTCCGAAAAATGCCATCATTTTTTGCTATTTTGTATGAAAACTTTTGAAAAAAAAAATTTTGTTTTGCTTCAAACTTCACACACTTATTAAGCATGGCAATTAAAAGCCATCGGTCCGTATATTTCCGAGATATAACCTAAACCGATTTTTTAATGAAAATGTCGTGTAAGCGAACTTAAAAATTTTGTTTGCTTAAAATAAGCTCTGGCAATAAAAGGAGGTTACTTATGTACAGAAAATGGAAATTTTCGATATCGGTCCATATATACCCGAGATATAACCTAAAAAATTTTTCCATGAAAATGTCGGGTAATCGAACTTAAGCATTTTTTTGCTTGGTAATGAAAAAAGGTTACTAAGATACAGAAAATATCAATTTCCAATATCGGTCCATATATACCCGAGAAATAGCCAAAACCGATTTTTCATGAATATATCGCGTAAGGAAACTTAAAAAAGAATTTTTTTTCGTGCTTAAAAGCTGTTCTGGTAATAAAAGGAGGATACAGAAAATGAAAATTTCCGATATCGGTCAATACACTCGTATAACCGAGATATTGTCTAAACCGACTTTTCCGTGAAAATGTCGCGTAAGCGAACTTATAAAGGTTTTTGATTAAAATCAGTTGTGGTAATAAAAAAGGGTTACTAAAATACAGAAAATACCACTTTCCGGTATCGGTCCATATATACCCGAGATATAGCCAAAACCGATTTTTCATTAATATATCGCGTAAGGAAACTTTTTTTTTGTGCTTAAAAGGTAATAAAAGGAGGTTACAGAATATATATATATATATATATATATATATATATATATATATATATATATATATATATATATATATATATATATATATATATATATATATATATATATATATATATATATATATATATATATATATATATATATATAGAAAATGAAAATCTTCGATATCGGTCCATATATACCCGAGATATAGCCTAAACCGATTATTTAATGAAAATGTCGGCTAAGCGAACTTGAGCATTTTTATTTTTTTTTTCTTAAAAAAAATTCAGATAATAAAATAGAGAAAATTAAAATTTCCGATATCGGATCAGTCCAGTCTACACCGATTTGTTGTGAATAAAATTTTTTTTCCTTGATAATTATAAAACGAGGTAATTAAAATACTGAAAATGGAAAATTCCGATATCAGTTCATATTTAAACGAGATATAGCCTAAACCGATTTTTGCATGAAAATGTCCATGAAAGATTTACATGAACAGGCGTCAGAAATACTCAAGAAAATTTTAAACCTCAAAAATATTGTTATGTCGATCACAAGGACTCACATATATTTAATATCGCTCCTTTATTGCAACATAGTCATAATCCAAAAAAGCTTGTTTCGAGAAAAACGCATTTCAAACTTTTAGTTTCCATACGAGTCTTAGAAAATTTTTTTGGAAAATATCTTCTAAAGGAAACAGTTTAAAAGTTATTTGAATAAATTTTTTGCACAGTTTAAAAGGTAGTACTGTTAACAATTCTGCATTGTTAGCTCGAAAAGCTCATTTTTTGAGATATTACTATGTTGCAATAAAGGAGCGATATATAACCCTACTCTTTGTCAACAACTCTGCCTGTTTGATTCAGAGAATAAAAAGGAGATTGTAATTTTTCCCTTCTTTATTTACACAGAATTTAAATATAATTATAACTCCTATTTGCGCTGCAATTTCGTGCTTCAATTGCAATACAAAAGCATTTAAGTGATGAGAATTTTTTTTTTTTCCATTTATTACAAATTCCTTTAGGCAAATAATGATAAAGCAACCCTTAGATAGAAAATGACGTAATAAACCTTAATTTGTCTGTGCTATATTGATGTGCTTCCTTTTCTACTTTTTTTTCGTTTTCCTCATCGTTTCTTTGTGTTATTAATTTGAATTTTATTACAAATAATTTCGTACTGCATTCCTTGTATTATTTACACATTTTTTGTACAAATCTTTAATTTTTTTTTTCCTTTACTGATTGCTTGCAGGGTTCAGTTGAGATACCAGCAGCTTTGACAGAATAAAAGCGAAGGATACTTGTGCATACATACTCGTACAATAAAAAAAAAAGAGGAAACAAAAAATTACACCACCCCACACCACAATCACTTAAAAATTCACACAGTTAAAGAGAAAAATAAAGTTTGCTCACACTTGACAATTGTCGTAAAGCAAAGGCATCGCCGTCAGCCAGTCAGTCAGTCACCAATACCAATACCAACATTAGCAAACACCACCAATAACATCAACATCATCATCTGCAGTAGCACTGCCAGCACGACTAGCATTTGTGGCACTAACACCGGCACCAGCACCAGCACCGTCGCCATTCACGAGGCCAACATCAATATCATCAGAAACCACGACAACTACCACAGCTGTCCCACAGCCCCAACGACAGCGATACGCAACCCCCAATAGACTCCAGCAAGGACAAAGAGGCATTGAGCACAGCATACAAACAAAATGAAACATTATCACCACCATAATCAACTGGCAACATCAGTATGTACATTTATGGTGGTGGCATTGGCCTCATTGTCAATGTTGCCACATTTAGCATACGGCACAACAGAAGTACAAGAGACACCATTAGCTCTGCCAGTTGGTGAACAAACACAGCCGACAACATCGTCACAGGGCGAAATCTGGGAAGAAGATGATCATGAGATTTTAATACGCAATGAACGTGGCACAAAGAATGATGGTAAGTAAGTAAAGCTCAAGTAACTTAAGCGCTGAACGCTTCTTGTTGTTGGAGTAGCATCAACGTCAACTTAAGTGAACGAGTGAATAAATAATGTTTGCCTCTTTTTCCTCTTTTTTTTTTGCCTTCTCCCCTTCTTCTTCTTCTACTTCTGTCAACTTTGTGTGCATTTGCATCAGCATACGAGTACATTTAAAATATTCACTCTAAAAATCCTTTTATATTCCGAAAGACACCAAGAGTCAATGTCTCTATGTAAATTTCTTTTTTAGTTTGCATTTGTTTTTTTTTTCCTTTTCATTTTTATTTAAGCAATACAAATCCTATTTGAGGATAAATGGAAATTTATACAAGACTTGGCAAAACATTACATTGTAAATTCCTTTTTTCTGGTCTTTTGCTTTTTTCTTATTGTAGCGAATTTGCAAAACTCGGATAAATATTTTATAGAGACATTAACTTTAAATTGTCAAGTGGGGAGAATAATTCTGTTTTAACGTTTTAATTAAACAAGGAATTTCAAGCGTTTTTATGTGAAGGAGCTTTAAGCTCGAGGTTTCTCAATTTTTATTATGCATTAAAAAATAAAGTCTAGAGTGCAATTTAACATAAAAAATCAAAATTACGTGTATTTAAAACAACTTGGAACTTCGAAGTACAACTTTCTTTCTACAAGTTTGTTTAACACGGTATACAACCTAGAGTGGAGCGAAAAGAAAAAAAATTATGTCGGTCATCTGGATTCTAAAACTAATTTTTATGTTTTTGCCAAGCCCACAAATACCATCCTTTCACTATCTTGTTCACTGTGTCGCCATTTTTAGTCCGATCATTTGATATATCTGAGTTCGGAGGGCTACATTTCTGTCTTCAACAGTTTTTCACTTTCACGTCAAATTCTACCCATGATTTCTAGATACTTGGTTCACACCAACTCCAATGCTACCAGGTTTTGAACCGAGTTTTTAAAAGTTATAATTAGAATTTGCCGTGGTAGTGAAAAAAGATTTACATCAGCACCTGCCTTTACGGCCTTATCTGATGATGGAGCAGTTCCACGCAGTGAATTATTCACGATTCACCAGCGCCCCCGTGTGGCTTGCTAGGCTCACGCAGTTAACAAATTTTGCCATATTTTTGCAGCCAAATGAGCAACTTCTTGTTGAGGAGTTCGGGCCTTCTAATCCCTTCCGTATGCAATTTCCCAGCAATCAATGGAAGACAGGGCTTAATGAGTTGGTAGTGAGTTAAACCAACTCACCCGTAAACCATCACCACAGTACAGGTATCTGTTGTAAAGGCAACAGACCCACGGGAGGTTGTTAGTCCCCAAAAAAAGCCACACACTAAACAATTATCAAGTATACCCCCTTCCAGCATTTTAGGTTTCAACCACAGCCAGAACGTTTCAGCCAAGGCAGGCACTTCAACTATGATCAGGCCGGGTTGAACTGCAAGCAGAACCACCCGGGGGCTATGCTGATCCCCGTTATGCCAATTTAAACCCTTGGTAAGGGTTTAGGAAGCCACACAACATAAGTCATGTGGCTTCCTAGAGTTTTATTTGCTGCAACAAACGAGGGACCCCTTCCCATCTTTACCCCAAAAACAGAGTGCCCTGGTTAGGAATACGTCAAGGCAAAACCTGTTCCCCGGGAGGTATTATTACAACAACAACTAAATATATATTTAAAACATAATAAAATATTAAGCTGATAAAATTTCCTTAAGCAGACTACTTATACCGCTCAACATCAACCGCCGCTGAATTGTGCTTAAACATACTCGTAACAAAAGAAAAGGCTAAATTTGAAATTTTGTCGGGTTACTTTACGACGATATGTAGGCATTTTACAACGGGAAAAATTATATCTACATTGTTAAAAACATGTCGCATGCTATCTACTTTGAGGAGAACGCTATTACAAGAGCTTAACCAGAAAATAAAAAAGCGCAACGAATGTATTCTAGAATAGCGTTGTATATGGGGCACCGCCTCAACGTCAAACATTGAAAAAATTGAAAGACGACAAAACCATCTATTCTATGCTTCGAAAGATTACTGCTGCTCTATGGTGCGTAAGAAATCACGAATTCAAAAGGCCTTTTGGTGTCGGTAATGATTTCATTTTTACGTAACACGCGTACATCGTAAAGGGCTCATCCATTTGTGGTCAATTGCCTGAGGAATCGTACAGCGCATTACAGAGAAAATTCAATTTTCATTTGCACCTTTGTCTGTGGAATAAGTTGCCTGAAGACGAGCTTCCCGTCTGTTATAAAGTTGGAGGGTTCAAGTCAAAAGTTCTCAAACACTACTCCCTCTTTCCCCCTCCACAAAACTATTTTCCTAGTTCTGGGCCCAAATTCCGCAACGATGAATTTTGAAATGTTCACCAATTTCAGTGTTCACATTTGATTTTTGAGCCCGCAGTGGTGAGAATGAATAATTTTGACACTTAAAGTGTGCACTTAATAATAATTTTTTCACTCAAAAATCTTCGGTGAATTTTAGTTTTTTGTAAAGTATTTTGAACTTGAAAAAAATAAACAAAAGGATTATTTATGTATTATAAATTATCTATTCAACAACTTGTGTGACACAGTTATTTTGACAAATCAGCATGTCATTCAGCCTGAAGAAACACATTCAGCGCAATAAAATTCATTGTTTTTTACGGAATCGCTTTTTAATGAAAAGTGAACACTGTGTCTGACAGTGAATTTTATTTTGAGTTCTCTCTGGTAAAAAAATTCATAGTTGCGGAATCTGGCCCCTGGTACAATGCACTGCATATTATCCTCCTGAGTATTGGTCCAAGATAAAATAAAAATAAAAAAAAGAATCTGTGGGCTCCGCTGGTAAAAAATGAATTCTCTAAGTACGTAACAAGGTATATCAGTAAGCTGGAACTGTACCCAAATCCTGTTGCGCACAACATACTTAATTTTGACGACCACTGTCGGTTGAAAAAAAGAAATACCCTTGCCACTATTAGAATGGTAAATATATAATTTTACCAATATTGTTCGCGCGAAATAAAACTTTTTTCTAGCATTGGCTGGACTTAAATAACTTTCTATATTTAGTATTAAGATTTGAATACCTATTGTTAGTTCATATTTTGAAGATTCAATATATAAATTAATGGAAAAAAAATTATAATAATAAGACTGCTTACATATAAGCAAGTGCTTTCTATTATCTCCGATTTAAGCTCTTTAAGTAATGTCAATTATCAACACACAAATTCAGACATTAAGTGAGCTTTTTGAATCATTGCTTCTTTTATATGTTTAATTTGACATTGAAAAGATTACGTTTCGTAGCACGAATGTAGTGCTGACGGGAACTCCCCATACAAAATTAATTGATGCCTCTTCTTGGCAGGATTGTAAGCGAATCACAAACGTTTTTCTCCCACCAATCTGTTTAGCACGAAGTATTTTAGTATTTTTAGCTAGGCAACTTTGTGTTGAAGTCAATGAAGTCTTTTGCTCAGAAGGCGGTTTGAGAAATTAATATAGAAATATTTTTCTAAACAACTTCAATTTGAGGTTTTTTCCCTTTTTTTCGTTTTTTTTTTTTTTTTTCTTTGCTCTACACAATTTTGTATAATGCCCTCTAATTTCTCAGAGAGCTACGAAATATTTACAAACAGGCAAACAAATTTGTTACTTATCTTTATCTATTCTTCTAAGTTTTTATAAAATAAATTAAAATCTCTGACCCATGCTAGTATGTATTACAATAACATACATACAAACAATCATACATACACAGTTGCTTTATTTCCTTGGTCACATTAAAAACACATCATTATACAAATATATCATCAAATAAATCTGAGTGTGTGTGCGTGTGTGTGTGTGTTATGCTTCCTACAACGCCGTCAGCCATGATGCCACCGACCAACAACCAAGATAATGAATCAATTTTTCATACCAAAGAATTTTAAGAAAGAGTGAGAGAGTGAGAGAGAGAGACAACAAGGAAGAGAAAAAATAAAATAAAAAAACTTTATTAAAGTAAAGCAATAAAACGCTGCAATAGTGACAGCAAGAAATAAACAAAAATCTCAGACAACTACAACAACAAAACATGAGTGAACACAAAAAAAAAATGTCTGAAGCGGAAATAGGAAAAGGCCAAAACATAAAATCTTTTTTATGAACTCTACACTAGCAATATAAGATAAATTGTAGGAAATAAACCTTAAAGCTTTTAATTTATGATTGCCGCAAGGCAATAAAATAAAAAATCAAGATGTAAAGAGAGCTTTAAAAAAATAGTTTAAACTGTTAGAATGAAGCGAATAGGCTGAGTACACCAGCAATTTATCAATTTCATATTGCATATATCGTCAGGATTCATTTTAATTTGATGATATGCCCGCATGAGGTCTAACTTTGAAAAAAATTTGCACCCATGGAGTGAGAAGTTGATGATAAAAGATGTTTTTTTATAAAAATTTCTATTAATTAAACTTCTGTTACAATTAAATATAAAAAGTATTTATTTTAACAAATTCACAAAAATGAATAATTAACAAGAGGAAAAAAATAAAATAAAATTATAAGAAAATATTGAAGCATTGATTACCAATTTGTTTTATAGAACAAGTTAAAAATTAAACAAGTTGCCACAATTGCATACGTGCAGGTAGAAAAAAATATCTGCTTAACTCGACAATATTCTAAGGGCAACATACTATTGTTAAATTATATGATAGTTGCCGATCATATTATACTGTTTTATTTAAATCGCCATTGACATGAATCATTACAGTTTTGTGAAAAAAATTTTATATATAAATATACTACATTCTGCATCAACATTGTTATAATGGAGAGTAACCATATTACTAAGTGGAGTTACCATATTACTGTCGTACGCAACCAAATTATTATAACAACCAAACTTAGTTGTTCATAAATAATAATTCATAATCATAATAACGTCATAAATAGCTTTATTATAACATAGCAATATTGTAACATTAAGCTAAGTCTAGATGATATGTTGAATTAACGTATGGGCATTTCCAACACAGATATTTGCAGATTCTGCGGTGAGGAATTGAGCACCCATTATTGGGCATTAAAACATAGGAGATATAGACTGCTACAAGCACATATATTAACTGAATATGACTTAATATCACTCCCAAAAAAGGACCTTGTCCGTTTTCTTCACAAAGGTAACCTATAATGGGGCAAGGGGGCGCACAATAGATCAACACTGGTCGCAGTGCAGGTGGCCGATGAGGGCCATATCCCATACAATAATAATAATAATATTAATACCTTCCAAAATAATCCTGAAATTTCTAGTGATTCGCCAGTGATCATTACAGTCTCAAATATACAAAAGTAGTTGCAACGCACATATGCACAAACACAAGCTTGAGAAACAATAAGAACGCAACAAGAATAATAAAATCATTGTTTGTTTATTCACTTGGAATTTTGCTTACATCATGTCTGTGCACTGTTTGAGCATTATTTTATTTATTTATTTTTTCTTTATGTGGTATGTGAGGATATGTGTGTTCATTTATAACAAGCACAGCTACGGCTGCACAGTGGGTTAGATGTGATAGAAATGCATTACTTTCAAAGAAAAAAAATTATAATAATAATAATCAAACTAGAAATTATACATATGTATATCAGCGAATAAAATGAAAATATCGTTAACTTTTTCCTAATTTTGCTATTGTGACAGATACAGTATTTTTCTGTTCCTGTTAATGTTCTCGTGTTAGGTGTGGACAATGCTTCATTATTTGTATGTACGTAAACATATTTTGACATTGATAGCTGGAATAATAGAATTGCAGAAAGGCAGACAACACATTCATAGCAAAATAAACTATAAATGAATATACATACAATATACTGTTAAACAATAGTATATAATGTTTCTGTAACCATATTTAAAACTGCTATTTCTTTGGCTGCAGTTTCATATATTAAAATATGGCTTTACTCAATTTGAATGATAAAGTTTTCATCTAATTCCACTTTTATTCTTTTTTAGGACTCTCATGTCGCTACGGAAAAAATCCATGGACTGAATGTGATACTAAGACCAATACTCGCTCAAGAACGTTGACCCTTAAAAAGGGCGATCCCGCCTGCGATCAAACACGAACTATCCAGAAGAAATGCAAGAAAGGTGAGTAGTACACATATTAAATCTATTCACAATCTTAAGCACATGGCTTTGCATCATTGCATTTGCAAAATGGTGGAGTATACTTTACACTAACAAAATACATCCAAATACAGAGTGACTGACGAATCATGCTACAGTAAGAAATTCAAATAATTTTTATTTTTCATCTATGTATTTTGTTTATTTTTATTTTTTTGTAGTATATGTAAGTTTAATTTAATTTTACATAAATAATTAAGAGATGATAGATGACAAACCACAAAGGTACTCCATGTTCATTCACTCATGTGCAACAACTACTCAAAAAATTATTGAGTGCGGCTGGAATTGCCTCAGTTAGTGTTTTAGTGGGCTGCTGCAATTCGGTCACATTGCTTAGTTTCGTTTTCTACACCATTTTGGTTGACATAACCCGATAAAGAAGTCTAGTGCAGTTCAGAGCTGACCTTGAGAGCCGGCGGAAAGTGTAGATCAGAGTTTTCGTTGGAGCTCCGCCATAACAACCGCTCTGGCTATCATCTTGCTCGAACCAAATACTACTAAAATAGATACGTCTACGACAAAGTTCTGAGTAAAAAAACTCGCCCAACATCTTTATATAGCAGCGTGAAGTTATTACATGTTGTTTTAGCAAGATTCGCTAGCCATACTATATATCACTTTTACAATTGTAGAAATATGCTTCCAATTCCAGAAGCATTTAAACACAAAAGATTTGCTAACCTCTTCTAGTATCAGTTAACAAATGCAAAATTGTTTTCAGATCGTTATCTTTGCCATCTCTACGATATTTTATCTGATTATGAGTTCTAGTCTTAAATTATTGTTTTTATTCGATCTTTTAGCTATAATATTTTATTCTTTAAAAACGAGTACGAAAATTTAAACGATGCATATGCTACACTTTCAGTGAATTGCAAACACCCTAAAGTATGCTGTGAAAAAAATTAAATAAAAACATTACACTATATTCAAATGCCAAACAATGTACGAATGTGTCACAAAACTAATGGAAATGTTTTTCCAAATGCAAATATAGAAAAACAAAGTTTATCGTTTGAAATTCAAAAGCCCACATGAGAAAATGTGAAGAGCAAAGCCGTTAAATTCTATGGCTGCCTGACTTTAAACAAAAATTGTGGTCGCTCCGATTAGAGACAGATACTTGCATTCAACAAAAAAAAAATGTAATGGATTTTGTTTAAGTGAGTCACATAAAAAAGCGGGAATAAATAATAAAAAAAGTAGAATTTTTTGTATTAATGTTTTATTGAAATCTGCCCTAAAGCTGGTTTTGGCTGGCTTATCGCGTCCGAATATATTAACATAACAATTTATACCAAAAATATTTACATACCATGACTTTTTAAAAGCAGATAGATAGTCGACAGATTTGTATTTTAAACTGCCTTGTAAGGGAATGTGGTATGTAACTGAATGTGGCACGACTGAAAAGATTGAAGAAAAAACAATAAAAGGATGGGTTGGCTAGAAAAAAGAAAACACAACGCAGATAAAATATATTATTCTCGTGTGTCTGTTACAGTTGAATTAAATGCACGTTTATTCCTTTTTTTCTGTCTCTTGTTTGTGTGCAAATCAGTCGTTGCTTGTTTTCAACAAAAAGACAAAAATAAAATATAGCAAAAGGATAAGCGTATCCTTTTTTTAATGTTAGCATTCGTTCATATTACAATTTGGAAAAGTTTTCAAAATGTTGTCAAAAACAAATTGACTTAAACGAATTTATTTGAACAAATTTTTAAGCAAAATTATCCTGTTAAAGGGGGCAGGGAAAAAGAAAAATTTCCATAATACACAGTTTTAGGATGTCAGTACTCGTATGAGTATAATAGAAGAAAAGATATTACAAATTGCGCTTGTTTTCGTTTAGTGAAAATAAAATAATGCCAATAAGGAAATAGTTTCATAGCTGCGAGATTTTAGGGCTGTCACACATGTCTGTATCTAATAGTTTCATAGCTGCGAGATTTTAGTGGTGTCATACATATCTGTATCTGATGGCTGATCCACTTTTAGGGTTCTGAGAACTAACATGTGATTTTCGAAAAGCAAATGCATTTAGAACCTGTCACTACTTGGTGTAGATTTTGAGCTGGAGGCATAAATTGGCCAAACATTTGTGAAAATAAGAGACTGTTATTGGTGGGATATGATAACACAGTTCTTTCTGCCGAAATTGGATGACATTAATATACCCAACAAGTGGTTTCAAAAAGCTGGTGCAATAACTGCTTGAGTTTAGTTACTCATGAGACTTTTTTCTCCCTTCAGTGATCATAAGTGGCTCCCTAGAAATTGTGAGCCACTTATTATCACATTAGATTTCTTTTTAAGGACTTATTTACTATCACATATCTATGATAAATAAGCAAGCCCACAACCACCCGTGCAGTAAGTTGTGAAAAAGATTTACATCAGCACCTACCTTTACGGCCTGCTCTGATGACGGACCAATTCCACGGAGTGAACTATTCGCGATGCACCAGCATTCCCGTTCGACTGTCTAGGCTCACACAGGTAGCAATTTTTTCCAATATGTTTGCAGCCATATTAGCAACTTCTCGTTGAGAAGTTCGGGCCTTTTCATCCCTCCTGTATGCAATTTCCCAGCAATCAATGGAAGACAAGTCTTAATGAGTTGATAGGCTGAAGCCCACTAGCAGCATCAGTCCTTAAACCAACTCAGCCGTCCCACCATCACCACTGGTTTCTTACAGTACAGATATCTGCTGTATAGGCAACAGATCCTCAAAAGGTTGTTAGTGGGTTGTTAAAGCTTATTTGAGATATGACTATGTTGCCATAAAGGAGCGATACCTGATAATATATCTAAGGCAATTTAATATGTAATCTTACATTAAATACCAACTTAAGAGATGCCCTTACCATAGAGTACGAGTATACTTTTTATTTAAATCACAGTGGAGCGAAAATAGTTTACAGATTTACTCAATTTTTAAAGATTTAACTAACACAATATTATAAACTTAACATTTTCATATAAAAAATTTACTTTTTCATATCGTTGTAATTTTTCAAATTACAGCCTGTCGTTATGAAAAGGGCTCCTGGTCAGAATGTGCTACTGGTCAAATGACACGGGCTGATAAATTGAAAGCAACCAGCGATCCATCGTGTGAAGCAACACGTGTTATTAAGAAAAACTGCAAACCAGGTAAATCCAAGGATAAAACTGCCAAGGAACAACGTAAAAATAAAGATAAAGGTAAGTAAATAACAAAGATTCTTCCCGCCTATCCTATAACCTGGTTGGTGTTGGGTAATTAAGTGGAATTTATATTAATTACAAAAAAGAATAAGAAATTAAAAGGCATGATGATGTTTATTATAATGGCGCTGTAACCAGGAGTAAATTAATGTGTAAAAAAAGTCTTTCAAAACAATAACGACAGCAGGATAATAGAAATTTAGCAGATTATACTGGTATTGGCTGCAAATTGCAGTCGTCAAGAGTTTCTTTGTTAAATTTAGTGTTCTTAGTTAATTATTTGGAACTGTTTATTTTATGCTGTAACGAAGCAGTAAAGTGTTTTCTTGCCGCACAACAAAAATAAGGGCGTAAAGAGCGACATATTATAATTTAAAGCTTTGATTTTACGCTGTAGTAAGTAACTTAAATAAAAGCATTAAAGTTGTGTCATGAACAGTATTGCTCACTAACCTTGTTAAAAAAAATCACTTAATACATATAATAAAAAGTGAAAAAATCACTAAATTAGTCTGAAGCACGTAAAGTATGATAACTAATGGTCGCCAAATGTGAGTAACATATGTTTTGATGCAATTTTTAATGAGAGACAGTAAATAATAAAGTTTTTTATTCGCTATTTAAGCTTCTAACATTTATACCAGTAAAAAAATTATAAACAGCTTGTTTTCTATGTTTCCCAGCTATCTATATGTCGACATTTCATTGGAACTACCCTAATCATCAGTAGACTTCAAACATTCAACTTTATATCCCAACAATCTAAATAAATTGTTGAGAATTTCAAAAGAAAAATGATTTAAAAATACCTATCAAAACACAAAAAACAAGCTTGTTTTTGTTTGAGAATATCTTTCAAAAATTTCCAAAGTCTACTGATGATTAGGGTAGTTCCTATGAAATGTCGATGTATAGATAGCTGGGAAACATAGAAAACAAGCTGTTTATAACAGAGACAGTAAATTTTACTCTCTAAAAGTGCAACCTAAATTCAGGCGTAAAGCGTAAAAGGCCATTTACCTATCGTTTAGATAAGAAAGTAATTTCATGAAATTTGCAATATACTCACACTTTTTCACTAACACATTCACATTTTGTTTACTTTCCACTTAGCTTCCAGCAAAAATTTCATGAAACAAATTTTTTTTAAGTTTTCTGAAAGTGAAATGACAATTTGCTAAACACTGTTGCCACATACACAGAATTATACAAAGTTGCAGTATTGTAGTAAAATAATAATTATGAAATTAACTTCTTTTGCATGTTATGAAAAGAATTGCAATATTTTTTTCCTTTTAATGCATATAAAAGAAAACAATTAAAGTCCTTTTATAAAAATTATTTCATAAAAAACTTTATAATGAGAAGTTTTTTCAACTATTGCCCCATAAATCTGTATATGTAATAAGTTTGGCAACTGTAATTTGTAAGCAAATAAAATAAGAATAGAGAGAAATAGAGGCAAATTTTGTGACTCTTTGCTTCGGCGACATTTTTAAAATGAACTTACACGAACAAGAAATTTTCAAGAAAGTTGTCTATACTATTGAAATTTTTATTTATAATACGTATACAGAAATTTCATGAAAATACTTGCCTGTGTAATGACAGCGTTACACCTAAACCAAATCTACTAATTTTGACTAGATTTCCCATAGAAAACTAAATCTAGATTGCAACTAGATTTTGACGAAGTCTGGTAGATTTTTGTTAGTACTCTATTGCACAAATGTGATTTTGTTCAATATAATACGTTATAATACTACGCTGCAATAAAAAACACTATACTTTTACATGATGAATTCATTGTCATATAGTTATTGCTGTCAAACCCGTTTACAAAAAAAAACAAGTAAGAGTGTAGTATATTCGGCTGGGCCGAATCTAAAATACCCTTCACGATAGTCACGAATATGTATAGTATATTAAAAATGTGACCTAAATATGCTCGGTTATATATGAACCGATATCGGATTTTTCTGTTTTCTGTATTTTAGTAACCTTCTTTTATAACGAGAATTGCTTTCCAGCAAAAAAAAAAAAAAAAAAAATTTTTAATGGAAAAATCGGTTCAGGCTATATCTCGGGTATACATATATGGACCGATATCGAAAATTTTAATTTTCCATATTTATATAACCTTATATCATTACCAGAACTGCTTTTGAGCACAACAAATTGTTTAAGTTCGCTTACGCGATATTTTCATGAAAAACCCGATATAGGCTATATCTCGGGTATATATGGACCCATATCAGAAATTTTAATTTTCTCTATTTTCGTAACCTTCTTTTATAACAAGAACTGCTTTTCAGTAAAAAAAAAAAATTTTATTGGAAAAATCGGTTCAGGGTATATCTCGAGTATATATGGACCGATATCGGATTTTTTCTTTTTCCATATTTATATAACCTTATTTCATTACCAGAACTGCTTTTGAGCACAAAAAAGTTGTTTACTCGGCATTTTCATCAAAAAACCTGTTAAGGAACCGATATCGGAAATTTTAATTTTCCATATTTATATAACCTTATTTTATTACCGGAACTGCTTTAAGGTGAAAAAAGTTGTTTAAGTTCGCTTACGCGGCATTTTCATGAAAACCACGGTTTAGGCTATATCTCTGGTATATATGGACCGATATCGAAAATTTTCATTTTTCATATTTATATAACCTCATCTTATTACCAGAACTGTTTTAAGCAAAAAAAAGTTGTTTAAGTTCGCTTACGCGACATTTTCATGAAAAACCCGGTTTGCGCTATATCTCGGGTATATATGGACCGATATCGGAAATTTTCATTTTCCATATTTATATAACCTTATTTAATTACTAGAACTGCTTTAAGGCGAAAAAATTGTTTAAGTTCGCTTACGCGGCATTTTCATGAAAACCCCGGTTTAGGCTATATCTCGGGTATATATGGACCGATATCGTAAATTTTTATCTTCCATATTTATATAAACTGATCTTATTACCAGAACTGTTTTTAATCAAAAAAAAAGTTGTTAAAGTTCGCTTACGCGACATTTTCATGAAAAACCCGGTTTGGGCTATATCTCGGGTATATATAGACCGATATCGAAAATTTTCATTTTCCATACTTATACAACCTTATTTTATTACCAAAACTACTTTTAAGCAAAAAAAGTTGTTTAAGTTCGCTTACGCGGCAATTTCATGAAAACCCCGTTCCAGGCTATATCTGCGGTATATATGAACCGATATCGGAAATTTTCATTTTTCATATTTATATAACCTTATTTTGTTACCAGAACCGCTTTTAAGCAAAAAAAGTTGTTTAATTTCGCTGACGCGGCATTTTCATGAAAAACCCGTTCTAGGCTATATCTCGGGTATATATGGACCGATATCGGAAATTTTCATTATTCATATATATGTAACCTAATTTCATTACCAGAACTGCTTTTGAGCACAAAAAAGTTGTTTAAGTTCGCTTACGCGGCATTTTCATGAAAAACCTGGTTTGGGCTATATCTCGGGTATATATGGACCGATATCGAAAATTTTCATTTTTCATATTTATATGACCCTATTTCATTACCAGAACTGCTTTTGAGCACAAAAAAGTTGTTTAAGTTCGCTTACGCGACATTTTCATGAAAAACCCGGATTGGGCTATATCTCGGGTATATATGGACCGATATCGGAAATTTTCATTTTCCATATTTATGTAACCTAATTTTATTACCAGAACTGCTTTTGAGCAAAAAAAAGTTATTTAGCTTCGCCTATGCGACATTTTCATTAAAAATCCGATTTGGGCTATATCTCGGGTATATATGGACCGATATCTGAAAAAAAAAATTTTTTGCCTTTTAGTCACCATGCTTAATAAGTGTGTGAAGTTTGAAGCAAAACGAACAACTTTTGTTTTCAAAAATTTTCATACAAAACTGCAAAAAAAAAATGGCTTTTTTCGGAATTTTGAATATATCTCAGCTATACGTGGACCGATATTACTGAATTTCAATAGCAAACCCATGAATCGATGGGGTAAAAGAATGGTGAAAGAAAAAAGTTTCTAAGTCTAATGGTTTTCTCAGAAACGGTATTTCAACAGCGGACAGACGGACATCGCTTAATCGACTTTTCCATTAATTCTGATTCAGAATATATATACTTTATGGGGTCGCAAAAAAAAACTGTAGAAATTACAAACGGAATCACAAACTTATATATACCCTTTACATTTTTGTGAAGGGTATAAAAAGATTTTATGAAAATGAAATCTACTTAGATATGAAAAAACGGAAGTGTAAATGGTTAAGATTTTGTTGAAGATTTTGATTCAAATCTACTAGATTTTGGGTAGATGTAAAAGATGTAAAATGTACGTAAAACGTAATGTAATGCTTTGATTTTACGCTGTCGTAAGTAACTTAAATAAGAGCGTTAACATTGTGATATGAGCAGTATTGTTCAATAAACTTGAACAATAATAAAGTGATAAAGTCGCTAAGTTAGCCTGAAAGCACCAAAAGTGTGGTCACTAAAGGCCGTAAAAATGAGTAACATTTGTTTTGAAGCAAACCTTTTCTGAGAGGCAGTAAAACTTTCTTTCTTATGCTCTGTCAAAAATGGAACTTCCAATTGCAAAGCTATTTGGGTATGTGCATGGGGATTTTTTGATATATAAATTACACCTGACACGCTAATTTTGGTTGCGCTGCTAGGCTGGTGTCAGGATGACCTTCATATATAAACTAAGGCAATATTTTTTATTTATGAACAATGTTTTTATAGAGACATAAAACTTTAAATTGGCAGCACTTTTTTAACTGGCGACCATCTTGTAAGCTGTTACGATTTATGTTTGGTTTGGCATTTTAGCAATTGACGCAAGGCGTATGTTCGTTAAATGAGCCCATGAAGAAATTGGGAACCGCTGGCCCCAATTTGGTTTAGTGATGAAGCTCACGTTTGTTGGAAAGGATTTGTCAGTAAACAAAATTGTCATATTTGGAGTGTTGATTATAATCAAGTTTATGCTGGGACACTGTTGCATACAGAAAATGACTGTTTCCTGTGCTATATGGGCTAGTGCAATCATTGGTGCGTACTTTTCTAAAAACTACTAACTAAAAAAAAAAACTAACGAGATTAGGGATCTTGTACCCAAAAGCCATATATTTCTACGCAATATGCGTTCATCGTCCAGGGATCACTTGCTTGTGATCGATTGCCGAAAGAATCGCACAGATACATTACAGAGAGAATTCGTTTTCAGCCATACGGTTCATCTGCGGAATGAATTGCCTGCAGACGGGGTTTCTGTCACACATAACGTTGGAAGGTCTCTTATCTCCTGCTCATAACTTATTTTTCTAGTTCCACTGCAATGCATATGTAGGGATATCCCCTATTTGTGCTTTTCTTTTTGCTTTTTCTTAAGGTACCATACAGGCTTTTCGGGGTTTTAGTCAAAGTGTGCGAACTCTTTGGCCGATTTAAATTTTTTTATCACATAATGGATGGATTGTATATCCGTATTTCACTGGTATAAATCCGTTTCAAAGGACCAAATATAAGGCTGCACAAGAGAGTAGAGGGTGTTAACAACTAATAAAAAAGCAGAGGACTTACTAATGAGTCCTCTGGTCGATGATGACGATATGGTGAGGGGGTGATGCCGTCTCGCTTCAACGATAGTGGATTTCTCGGTTGGTGATGAAGGCGCTGGTGATGAGTGGTGCTGGATGTGGTATAGTGAGGATGAAAAGAACAATGAAGATAGGTGGTTTTGTTCCCGTTGTTGATCGCTGGTGGTGGTATTTTAGTGATGACAGGGGTAATTTATGTGACGGTGGATGGAGTGTTGCCTGGTGTCCAGTGTCCTTTGTATTGGAATACCCTTGAAACTAGTTGGGTCGGTGTTGGTATGTACTTTGAAAAAGTTAATTTCCGCAGTTTGGAATGGACCACTGAGCGTTTAATGATAGTGGTAAATAATGCCAAGAAGAAAACACAATATTTTTATGTAGTATTATGTCTTTTATTGCAGGCCCAAATTTATTACTTGAGTTTTGGCTGTGAAGGGCTGCCATACTGAGCTCGACTAAACCGTGTTGCCATGCGCGTACAACCGTAAAGCGTAAAGTTTCCCTTTTTCCCCCTCTTCAATGCTGTAACTTTCAAATATAATAGTTAAACTTAAGCTTTAATGCAGCCATTGTGCATTATTTGTGGTCAGTTTGGTAAAAAAAAAGAAGGCGAAATAAGTTTTCTTTTGAAAAACATTTGCTCTTAAAGTTTTCAGTTTTTAATACTCCAGCAACACAAAGGAATTTCTTTCAAGGCGTATTTGTTTATTTATGTTGTTTGCTGCCATTATCAAAGGAAAACTATTTAATTTGAACTGTATTGTAATAATGAAATAAGTTTTGAGTTTTTCTCTCGAGTTGTAAAGCCATTCATTCACTAGTGTACAAAGAAAAACTTTAATTAGTTTGTTCCCAAGGTGGGGCATAAAGGTTTCATTATTTATGCTTATTTTGTTCAATGAATGTTTTCAATAAATAGAAAAGTTTTCTTTTCTTCTTCTTCTTCTTCTTCTTCTTCTTCTTCTTCTTCCTCTATTTTGCTAAACTAACAAAACTTAAAATTGTAGATGTTGCTGTCAACTGATTTAAAATTTCTTGCGATACAAAAGAAGAGGAAAAAAAACTATTGAGGGCAACAGAAAAAACATGGAATGAACATTTTATTTATTTGATTTAAAAATGTTTAAGGAGCAGCAGCAGTTTTGCAGTGTTGATAAGAAAACCGGCAGACAATAGTTTTTGCTTAGATGCCGCACATTTATAAATAAAAAAAGCACTCATGGACGTTTTAAGAACTTTGAAATACGTAATAGAACTAAAAATAATCAGATAAATTAGTCATGTTAAAAAATCATGGCATAAGCGAAACTTTTTATGTAAAACGAGTACAGGATGTGTAATTGATTTACATTGGCACTCGACTTGACAGCCTTATCTGATGATGGACCATTTTCATGGGGTGAACTGCATATTTAAGATTTTTAAGATGATTCAAGAAATAGCTTGTGCACGGCTCACAGAAGTGGCATCTTTTTGTCATATACCCGTATGTGTATGTACATATGTATGTGTCGGAATTGCAGATCGCTCCGTGTCTCCGTAACCAAATCACCAGTCTAGTCTTCATTATTGGCTTATAATCAAATTAGTTTAAGTTCTTTTCACATAAATATTTAAATTAAATAAATATTATTTGGCCTGAAGAAGCTATCCAAAGGAAAGCGAAATATTGCCAGATAATTGAAAACCAAAAACTTCCAAAAGACCTTAAGCTCGAATAATTACATAATATTAAGTCAAAATATTCCTTTATTAATTCAATTTTTGGTTTGGACATTTGTACAACGTATTATAGTTCAAGTTTTTTCCTTTCTTAAGTTTTTTCTTAAGAAGAATTTTTAACAATACAAATCTGCTGTCAATCAATTTTGATTGAAGAAGACAAGAAAAATAATAATCAAATCTTAAGCTGGGGGCAGCTAGCTGTTTCGTAGCTGCTACACTATTCATCAGCACCCACTGGGATTTCTTTATTAATTCATTAATTAGGGTTTGAGTGTACACTGGGTTGGTTTTAGCACTATATTGACAGAATTCACTGATTGCAAAATTATTTATAATGTACAAGGAAATTACTTATTTCTTATAATCGATTTTAATTGTGAAAGTGATAAACAAGCAAAGATAGAAAATGAACAACTCCCAGAACTATCAGAACCAACGAGTAGGTTGCCAGACCTTAACAACTCTCATCGATATTGATGTGACAGTCTATACAGCTATTGGCACGCTCAATCACACTACTGTTGATGACCATAATATTATATGGTAACAAAATTAAAAACATATATACGCATACAATTTTTGCAATAAAATAAAAAAATAAATAAAATAATAAATAAAAAAAAATAAAAATATTACAAAAAAGATTTTTCAACCCTTAAGTCCGGCCTAAAGTAGACAAAAAGTTAAATTTTATGGGTACTACTCGTATATTGGTGGATGCACCTATGTCTGTAATCCTCTAATGGGGGCAAAGGTAATCCTCCTTCTTAGCCAAGTATGGTCATAATATAAATAAATAAAATAATAAATAAAAAAAAATAAAAATATTACAAAAAAGATTTTTCAACCCTTAAGTCCGGCCTAAAGTAGACAAAAAGTTAAATTTTATGGGTACTACTCGTATATTGGTGGATGCACCTATGTCTGTAATCCTCTAATGGGGGCAAAGGTATTTCTCCTTCTTAGCCAAGTATGGTCACCGAAGTTTAGGATGTTATGTGCGGCTACTGCTCTCGCATGTTGTTTCTTGTTTAGAAAATAATATTTAATTATTGTTTTGATTAGAATTGTTGTGCAGCCACAAAAAATTTTATGGGCATGTTTACTATGATATATTATGTAGCCTTTAATTTTGAAATAGCTTGGCAACGCCAAATGTTTCTGCTATCAACATTACCGACTATTAGCGATCATCGCTACAACACATTGCTTTCCCAAGTTATGTGATTTATGCATAAACGATGCAACATTAATTCACAACTTGATTTCTTAAAAAAATTTGTTGAGTAGAGATAACCGCAGATGCAACAATAGTATATATAAACTAGCAATATTTATTTATTTTTTTATTGAGTCCACTAATCTATACAGCTACCCGGAAAGGCTAAACTTTTTAATCTTCATATTACATCATACGGTGATCCCACTTTACAGAACCAACATCATCATATTGTACAACTAATCGTATAGTGTGTGGCTTGCATTACATCAATTTAGTTTTCCATTAGGAAGTGTGCAAGCTCTTTTTGTGTTGCCGGATGACGTTTCCATTCCAGAAGCATATTTTTAAAAATATGATTTGCTTAAAATAGTCTGTAAAATAGGTGAATTGTATTTTCAGCATATTCTGCAACGGCTGGAGAATATGGCGGATGGGATAGGACTTCCCATTTCAACGTCTCGAAGTATGTCTCGACCACTTTTACAACAGGGGTCGAGCATTGTCCTACTGCAAAATCACTTTCTCATGTCTCTCGTTGTATTGTGGCCGTTTGCGGCTTTCAATGCTCGTCACAAACTCATTAGTTGCATTCGATAACGATCACCTGTGATTGTTTCAGTTGGTTTTAACAGCTCATAGTGCACATAGTGCCGAGCTGGTCTCACCAAATACTGAGCATGAGCTTGGAATCGTGAATAATCGGTTCACCCGGGGTATCCCCATGACTTTCTACGCTTGAAATGATCGTAATGAACCCGATTTTCGTCACAAGGCAAAATGCGATTCAGAAATTCCTTCTTTTTTGCCTTGTACGCAGCTGTGTGCGTCATTGAAAATGTGGACCATCGGATGAAGTTGCGGCCATTTGGCCGATATTTTGTTTAATATATAAATAAATATTTTGTTTAATATATAAATGAACCAAGCCAGTATTACATCGCGTTACACGCATTCTGTTCTATGAACCAAATATACTTTTTCGCAAAGGGGAGAAAAAATAAAAGACACGTGTATCGGCGATTTTTAGGTACACAACAAAAAAAAATTTTTTTTTTTTTTTTTTTGTATAAAACATAAAGCTTTGGATAAGTTTGTAGTAGCCTTTTTCCGTGATCCAATCGAGCTGAATTTTTGCAGGCAGACTCGTGGAAATGTCTGACGTGTTCATGAATATTGCTGATACACGTGTATTTTTATATTTTTCTCCCCTTTCCAAAAAAGTATATTTGATTCATGGGACAGAAAAAAAGTTAGTTTTTGTAACGCAGTGTTATCATAATAAATTAAAAAACTGACAATAATTCCTAAATAACTTGTGTTTTATTCAAAACCAATAGCGGCCCTGAAGATTTAACAGCCCTTTATTATGAAATAGATAAAATGAACTCGATTCTTTCCATCAAACAATAATTATTTCACAACAAAAAACCATAATATACGAGGGCGGTTCGGAAACTTCTTAGCCTAGCACAAAAAGAAAAAAGTTAAGTGTTTTGGAAACTTCCATCTCTGCTATGAACACATGTTAAATTTTGTTTCGATCTGGTAACTCCTTCATATGGAAACAGGTGTTCACAAAAGACGCATCCGCCATTTTTTTACAATGGAAAAATTAGAAATGCGTGGTGTCATTAAATATTTACATAAAAAAGGTGATATGGTGAATGTGTTAGGTGAAAGTGCTCCTTCATATGCAGTAAAAAATTGGGTTGCTGAATTTAAACGTGGTCGTACAAGCAGTAAAGATGAACCACGTAGTGGACGTCCAAAAACAAACCAACAACAACAAAAATTGTAGCCAAAGTGCATGATATGATATTAAATGATCGACGAATAAAAGTGCATGAAATAGCTAATATCATGGGCATCTCAACTGATCGAGCCCATTTAATTTTGCATGAAGAACTTCAGATGAAAAAGTTTTCTGCAAGTGCCGCCAAAACGCAACCAAAAACGCATAAGAACGAACATTTCTCAAGCTTGTTTGGATCGTTTTAAGCGAAATAAAATGGACTTTAAGCATCGTTTCATAACTGCAGATGAGACATGGATCCACCACTATACTCCAGAGACAAAATAACAACCCAAACAATAGACTGAAGCTGGAGGAAGTGTCCCCAAAGAAGGCGAAAACAATTCAATCGGCTGGTAAGGTTATGGCAACGGTTTTTTGGGACTTCAAAGGTATTTTAGTGTTTGACTATCTGCAAAAGGGTAAAACAATAAATTCTGAGTACTATTGCAACCTTTTGCATCAATTAAATGTTAAAATTCGAGAAACACGTCCTGGCTTACAACATAAAAAAAAATAATTTTTCATCAAGACAATGCAGCAGCGCACAAGAGTGTTTTAACAATGGCTAAAATCAACGAATTAAAGTACGAGTTGCTTGACCACCCCCCCTATTTTTCTGATTTAGCTCCCAGTGACTTTTACCTGTTCCTTGCTGGCAAGCGTTTTACCTCAAATGAAGACGCAATTACAGTTGTAAACCACTATTTTGAAGACCTTGAGGAAAACTATTCTAATCAAGCGATAGAATAGCTAGAAAAGCGTTGGACTAAAGCTATGTACACACGGTTGTCAGATGTTACAATATTGTAAGATCTGGCAACATGCTGACAATGTAGTGACAATGAAAAATTGTCCCGCAGAAGTAAATTGTGTGTTCAGACGATCGTAAGAAAATCTTACAATTTCATTGTCAGACTATGGTCTGACAAATAATTCATCTGACACCAAAAATTGTCAGTTCACACGGTTGTCAGATTGTTAGATGAACAAAATTGCCAGACATGTTCTAAGGCATTGCCACTTATGTATATCAACAACGATCTGTTTGGGCACCATCAAACTTTTTTCTTACAATGATGCCATTGTCAGGTGCATTTATTTTATACATCTGACAATTAAAACTGAGCTTACAATACCAGCCAATTATCTGGCAATGCCGACAAAGAGTGTGCTCACGATTGTCAGATGCCTGTCATCATTATCATCTTACAATTGATTGACAATGATTTTTCTGACAACGTTGTAAGTTAAAAATTGGAAGTTCACACGATTGTAATACATTTTCAGACAATTTTACAGGCAATATTGTAAGATCAGACAACCGTGTGTACGTAGCTTAAGTGTATTGAAGTTTCAGGAGATTATATTGAAAAATAAAAATATTTTTGAAAAACTAACTATGCTCTTTCATCGATAGGCTAAGAACTTTCCGAACCGCCTGTGTAGTTTCTTATTGTATACAAATGAAATTTTATTCTCTATTTTCAGGTGCCCGCAAAGGACGTGCCTAAATTTCTTTTTAAGTCTTCACTACAAGACACCCAGCGACATATTTATGTTTAAAATATATTAAATTTTAAAGAAAACAAAAAACCAATAAGATCAATATGATTAATAAATAAAACAAACTGGAAATTTTAAGTTAAAAAAAAAAAATGAAAACAATTGATAAAAAGACAACAAATAAGTAAACAAAAAAAAAATCTATAAAAAAAGACAAAAAAAAACATTTATTAAGTAACATTAAGAATACAACTTATACAAAAAAACAAGAAAAGAAAAATGAAGAACTTATAAAATTTTAAAAGACAAACAAAACCAAAATGAAGAGTTGATGTAATAAATTCTTACTCAAAATAATAATAATAATGATAAAAAATGAAAACAAACCCCTTACCAATAACAAGCAGAAATAGTTTTTAAAATTAATTTATACATATTTAACCTAATTAAAACAAAAATACATATTTCTACTTAAATATCCTTATAAAAACACAAAAACAACAACAGCAACATTAACTAAACAACTACTTAAACAAACCTTTTACTTTGGTCCCCTGCCACCAGCTGTTTGGCTGGCCGGCCAAAAAAGTCCCCGGTTCCTGTCTCCCAACTCCTTAACCTTAAATAAAAAAAAACAAACGAAAAATTAACATTTTACAACCTAGATGTTTTAAATTTTTTAACCTTTTACTTTTTTTTGTTTTTCATATATTTTTTTCTAGTAAAGAGTTGAGAAATAAGAAAATACACAATACAATACTAAATACATACTACTATAAAACAAAACAAAAGAAAAAAAAACAAAAATTAAATAGGAACAACAACAACAACAATTTAAAAATACACAGCAACACATTCAATACATACATTTATAATTAAAAAACAAAACAAATTAAGTATTATAAACAATAAAAGTTGCTATAAAATAAAAAAAATGTGAAAAAGAAACAAAAACATAAATCATTTATGAAACCAAATTACACTTTTCAAACGTCAGAGAAAAAAAAATTTCGGAATATGTGAGACAAGCAGCTCCAGCGTAGAGGATGCACAGCATTTAATTGATGCACTACTTCATTTAGGGGCTCAACTTTTAAATAGGACAAGAAAAATTAATAAATTTCCCCACAGAATAAAACAATAATGAAAATCAGTACCATAGTGCAATTGCTAGGTGGCAGCCAGCGTTGCCAGACTGAAGATTTTACCTTAAATTTGAAGAGTTTATAAGCTAAATTAAATTTGAAGATATTTCTTTCAAAATTAAGATTTAGTATTCCAAGAGATTTATGTGTGACTATTATCAAGTATTCAAGGAAATTTAACTTTTCTCCTGAAATAATTTTTTTACTTTTGTTATCATCCCGAGAATGATAACAAACTTTTATAAAAAAAAAAAAAACTAAAAACAAAACCCAGATCTTTAGCTGAAAAATTTATAAACAAAAATATATAAACAAGATCAAATAATACGAATCAAGATCTTTAGCTTCACTACTCCATTTAGAGGTTCAACTCCATTTAGAGGCTCAACTTTTAAATAGGACAAGTAAATTAATCAATTTCCCCACAGAATAGAACAGCAATGAAACGTGACGGACGTAAAAGAGAAAACAAGTACCATGGTGCAATTGCTAGGTGGCAGCCAGCGTTGCCAGACTGAAGATTTTACCTTAAATTTGAAGAGTTTATAAGCTAAATAAAATTTGAAGATATTTCTTCCAAATTTAAGATTTTTAAGATTTAGTATTCCAAGAGATTTAACTTTTCTCCTGAATTAATTTTTTACTTTTGTTATCATCCCGAGAGTGATAACAAACTTTTATAAAAAAAAACTAAAAACAAAACCCAGATCTTTAGCTGAAAAATTTAGAAACAAAAATATATAAACAAGATCGTATAGTACGAATCAAGATCTTTAGCTTCACTACTCCATTTAGAGGTTCAACTTTTAAATAGGACAAGAAAAATTATTAAATTTCTCCACAGAATAGAACAGCAATGAAACGTGACGGACGTAAAAGAGAAAACAAGTACCATGGTGCAATTGCTAGGTGGCAGCCAGAGTTGCCAGAATATGTTTTATACAATGATGAAAAAAAAAAATTTAAGATAATTCTTTCGAATTTAAGATTTTTAAGATTTAGTATTCCAAGAGATTTATGTGTGACTTGTATCATGTATCCAAGAAAATTTAACTTTTCTCCTGAAATAAGTTTTTACTTTTGTTATCATCCCGAGAATGATAACAAACTTTTATAAAAAAAAAAAAAAAAAAAAAAAAAAAAAAAATAAAAGCAAAACCCAGCTCTTTAGCTGAAAAATTTATAAACAAAAATATATACACAAGATCAAATAATACGAATATTAAACAACAAATGTTCTTTCTTTTATTTGCAGCTAAAGATCGTTTTGATTTTATATAAAAAATTCAACAGTATTTATTTTCAATATTTCGATAACAATTTGTTATCATCGTCAATATTTTGATAACAAATTGTTATCAAAATATTGAAAATAAATACTGTTGAATTTTTTATATAAAATCAAAACGATCTTTAGCTGCAAAAATAAGATACAATTTCTTTAACAAGATCAAATAATTAAATATCAAATACAACAAATGTTCTTTAATATAAATTAAAAACTAATTTATAAACATTTTTTTTTGTACAAATTTGCTTTAATATAAATTAAAAATTATGTTATGCAAATTTTATGTTTTTACAAATTCAACGTCAATTGCGTAATTTTTTAATTAAAAATATTTCAGCTGATTTCGACCATTTCGAAAAGTTTCTCTCAATGCTAGTCCTATTTAGAGCTTTTCGTGCGGTAGCATTCCCTGTTTATAATTTTTCAGATTTCAGTTTTCCTTTATGGAATTGCTTGTTTCCAATTTCTTTATCATCATGACATTTTATTAGAACAAAAACCCTCTTGGTAATTCATAAATTACATAAATTTATACATTTACAAAGAAAGCTCAAGAAAAAAGTTAAGAAAACAAAACAAAAAACATTTTTGAAACTCATTCAAATCAGCAAACAATACCTACAAGACATGATTGAAAGTCATCTTTAAATAATGATTTATTTAAGAAATTTTCCCCAATAAAAAAAACATTTTAAAAACAAGACATAAAAAAAGTAAAAACAAAATAAAAGATTGAGAACATTTTCTTATAAATTTATATGTTTTAAGATATTAACAAGTAAAAAAATAAAAAAAAAACATAAACTTAAAAAAAAACCAAACAAACAATTATATGATTATTATTAGTTGTATCCTTAAACTGATCAATAAAAATTCAAAAGTTAAAAACAAACTGGTTTTCGAATAATTACTATTCATCAAGCAGAATTTTAAGTAAGTGTAAACATATTTCATTTTATGTAAATTTCCTTTTTAATTTTTGAGTACGACTCGTATTAAAAACAAGCAGAAAATACTTAAATTTAATATGAGCTTTTTCTCTCTGTGTACCTATTTTGAAATCTCTTGCTGATAAGCAGTTCACACTTTTTTTGTATCTAGAAAGCAGCACAAGTAAAATATGACTGACTTCATAAATGCAGTTTGCATTGTAACATTGCAAAGAAACATATTTACAAGGTAAAATAATATTGAATGGCAACACTGCTTTGGAAAATAATACGGTAACATTTTCGTACATTTTGTCCCCTTTCACAGTTGAGAAACTGATGGACAGACAGACGAAGTTTGTAGGCGATGTATTAAAGAGGAAGAGTGTGCGGTAAACCTCCTCTTTACTGGACATTTTAAGACATTTTTTGTTTGAAGTTGCCTCTCTTTGCATTTTTTGTTGTTGCTTCATATTATTATTCTCATATCAACATCAAGTTCATATAAACACACTAGGTCCCAATTTTCACGAGGCAATTTTAGTTGCGCAATTTTTATGAAATTTTCTTTTAAAATTTCTTTTATGTTCAGACACAGCAATTTTACTTGAGCAACTTTCGTTTTCTATTGCTTACACTTTCTTAATCTTGCATTCTCAAATTTTTCCATTTAATTTTCACTTCTTCTAAATTAATACTGTTGTGTAGTTTTTGAAGTTGTCCACAATATTAAAAAATAAAATTTTTTTCAAATGAATTAAAATATCGCAATTTCATGCCAATATTACTTTCATTACGGACAACATATGAGAATACATAAAAGAAACATAAATGAAAGAAAATGTAAAATTTCTGACATTACGAATGATAGCACAAAACGACTTTCCGAGTACAAGCAAGTCTGTACTCATTTTTACACTCCCCGCTCTTTCCTCACTTATTTGTCCACAAACTCAAGAATTGCGCAACTAAAATTGACTCGTGAAAATTGGGACTAACTGTGCTTAAAAAACAACAACAACAAAAAAGAAAGAAAAGAGAAAAATTTCTGTCTTTCTATTAATTTCGCAACTCTAAAAGGTTTCGGCAAGTTCAAAGCAGAATGAGAAAAATGTCTGTCTTTCAATTTCCAAACCTTAAGAGCGGACTTATGAATGCAAAAATTGACAAAAGTTTTGTTCCTGCAGTAAAAGTTTTTAATTTCAAGTGTATTTCAATGGATCTCCAGAAATCTTGTTATACTCTTTTGAAGACTGCCTTCGAATTGAATGGCAAAAGAAATAAAAACATTTCTTTGCAGTCAAGTCTAGCTCATGCCTCAAAGGTAGCTTTTTTTCTTTCGTGACTCCATTTTTGTTCACTATATACAGTTGTGAAAAGATTTACATCAGCACCTGCCTTGCGGCCTAATCTGATGATGGACCAATTCCACGGAGTGAATTATTCACGATTCACCAGCGCCCCCGTGTGGCTTACCAGGCTCACACAGGTAGCAATTCTTGCCATATGATTGCGGTCATATGAGCAACTTCTTGTCGAGGAGTTCGGGCCTTCTAAGAGGGTCCACTAAGAGCATCAGCCCTTAAACCAACTCACCCTTTAACCATCAGGTATCTGTTGTATAGGCAACAGATCCTCGGGAGATTGTTAGTCCCCGAAAAAAGCCACACACCAAACAATTATCAAGGATACTAACACTCCCTTCCTGCGTTTTAGGTTTCAACCACAGCCAGAACGTTTCAGCCAAGGTAGGCCATGATCAGCCCTGGTCAAACCGCAAGCAGAACTACCCGGGGGCCATGCTGATCCCCGTTCTGCCAATTTATACCCTTGGTAAAGGTTTCGGAAGCCAACACAACATAAGTCATGTTTTGTTTGCCGCACCAAACGAGGGAATACGCCAAGGCAAAGCCTGTTCCCCGGGGGGATTCACTATATACAAAAAAATTTCATGTTAAATCACATATTTATATTAAAATAGATTTTATTTACCACAAATCTGTCATTTCTACCCCAAAATGTTTGCCGCCATTAAAGATGTGTATTTAAATGTTTACAAAGAATCACAAATAAAAAGCATGCAAGAAATTGACGAACAATGCGCATTAAAAAGTGTTGCCAAGCAATAATGAAGTGTTGCCAAAACTAATTTTACTGGTTTTATGAACATCATGCATTGCCAAGTTACATTGCCAACTGCATTTATGAAGTCAATCTATGTTTTCGGAAATTATAGACACGGTAAGTAATTGCAAATGCCTGCACAAACTTCGTTATTCATACAAACCGATGCCCTTCGCTGCTGCAGAAAGAAAATCATTTTATTATATGGTTATTTAAAGCATTGATCACCACGCAATGTCTTCAGGGGTAAGCTTACTTATACATTGACATACTGAGCATTCTCATTAAGGGGGCCATCGATTCGAAGCCATGTATCTTTTTACAGTACTCTTTTAAACTTCCTGCAAAATTTAAATACAATTTGACGATGAGTTTTATTATTTTATATAATTTTTTTTGTTGTCGATAAAAAACATCCGTTGTCCCTTTTTCACTAGAAAATATAAATCGTGCCTTTTTTCGTAGTGACAATTTTTCCTCACGAAAAAAATATATGCCAATATGACAAGGCTTTAAATCATCATAAATATTATAAAAATTCGAAACGCTAAATATATATTTATATTTTAATGTGAAAAATAACCTTTAATTGTTGTTTGATTTAGTTTACTACAACGTTTTTTCCATTTATAATATTTTAAAAGCAGTTACATACTCGTATGTAAATTGTAAGAGGAATTGGATATTCTCGTGCCTCCACTAAAACATATACATATGTAGAATGGTTTTTATATGTACTACATTCATACACATATTTATTTTTTTACAACTTTTATATAGGTCTTATAATTTTGTTCAAGTTGCTGGTTTATATTAAATTTAATTAAGATTTGTGGTTTAGGATTGCAAAATTTCTGGAATGCTCTTCAAAACCACAAGAATTTGATATATTTTTTTTTTTTGCTAATAAATTTTTTTATATTTTTAGAAGCTCATAACTTTAGTTAGTATTATCAGAGATTGACAAAAATATGATTTTAAGCATTTATTAAGAATTTGTAGCCAAACGTGCATGAAATAAAAAATCAAACACAATATGTACCAACCCATGGGTCCCAGCGGAAAACTTAGAAAGGTCTTCCTGAAGAAGGCCTTCTTGAAGGCCTTCTAAGACATTATTCTAGATACTATACTCATTCATGCATGCCTTATGCCAGATTCCATGGTATGTATGTATATATGTACGTGCGTATGTATGTATGTACGAAGTCTGATAAAATAAAAAGACCGTTCTTTGAAATTTTTTCAAAAAGTATTTATTCATTAACAACTATCTTTACATTTTACAGTAATCCCCCTCAGATATAATACTCGTACACTTATACCAGCGTTTTTTCCAATCCTCGAAACACTTTTGAAACGTAATTTTTGGTATCGCCAACAGCTTCTGTTTCGATTTTTCTTTTATCTCCCCAATCGTAGCAAAACGCTTCGGTGTCTTCAGTTCTAAGAAGACGAAAAAATCAGCGCGGGCTGATTGAGGCATGATAACGTTTTGTTTTTGGCCAAAAACTCGCGCACGTTATCCTGCTGCAAAATCCATGGTTGTTTTTCTACAATTCTCTGCGTTTCTGTCGAATTACTTCGCGCAAACGGCGCCTAACTTCAACTTAACTTGTGGCGAGAATTCATGATGCACCACGCCATTGCAGTCGGAGAAGACAGTGAGCACAAACTTCACAGTTGACCGAACCTGACGTGTTTTTTTCGGTCTCGGCTCTTGTGATGCATAATGATTTGCCTTATAAGACAACACCGTTGTTGCCTATACCAGAACCTACTTCCATATTAGAACCCATTTCACTGGGATCGCTTTCGAATTCATTATTATTGTCAGTCCAGGAACGAACTGTACAATTTGTTTACCTGCTGCTGATCGCTGGTCAGTGATGTGAAAAATTCAATAAAACTTTTTATTCTAGAAAAATACACCAAAAAAACCTGGATGTTACACAAACATCAATTTTCCTCATTTTGATGACAGCCAACAAAAAATAACGCTTACAGTATGCACAGTTTCCTGCACATCTTTTTTCAATAGCTGCTTGTAAGCGAGTAATGCTATACCAAAAATATGCTCAAAACAAAAAGAAAAAACTACTTTTCATTTAAAAATTAAATCGCCCCTCGTCATTTTGGCAAAGGATGATGGTCCAGGTTAAACCGATTATAGTTGAGGCACCTCGTTTGTTTAAGACCTTGTAAATGTTGTGGAAATTTTAACTTCAGGAATATTCACACTTTGCCTAAATATTGGTGCAGGTCTTTTGGATATTCTTTGAACTGAGTGGAAAGTCCACCAAAAAAATTACGCTTTTTAAAGACGATTATACCTACATATTTGCTGTTTTTTGCTTTTTTTTTTTTTGCTTTTCATATGTGACAAATAAAATTTTTTTTCGAATTCGCTATTCACTTTGAATGGATAGCTCAATTTTATATATTTTATTATTGACTAAGAGCAGTGTTGTGTAGATTATTATTGAACTGTTTTGTTCCAAAACACGCAGATTGCAGTATTTTGTGGGAAAACATATTCATTTCTACTTGTTTTTAGCAAAACAAGTATTTTCGAGCAAAATTCCTTAGTGATAACACACTATTAGATATCAAGTCTTGTGCGGCTTTTATTTTTTGCTTTGTATACTACCAAGATGAAATTCATTGTCTATGGCCTCCAATTACTTATTTCCGAAGTGAATTTTATAACACCAACCAATCCCAGATAACTGTGGGGAAACCACTTTACGGTGGAACTAGTCGCTAAAATCGTTTCATTTTTTATTATTATTTTAGTATCTAGTGCTTATTTACTCGTATATGATAAAATATCTTATAACGTTATACTGCTACAATAAAAAGATACTCGTAAAGGTATATAAACTAGGAAAAGTATACATATGTGTATATAATTAAATTTTAATAACAAGAACATAAAATTTGCGAAAAACTAAACATAGTAATTTATAACGATAAGTATATAAAAATAGCAAAAAAAAAAAGGAATTTTTAATAAAATAACTTAATTTTTAGAGTACTGGGTAGAGCAAAATTAATCACTCTCTCTTACGATGTACTAACTTTGGCGAATGCCGTTTTACGTCAATCATATTTGACATTTGAGAGCTTAGGAATACAAATAGGCAAACAATTGAACGTTACACGAGTAGTCAGCATGTAGAGTTCTCCTCAATCTCAACAACAATTTTAAAGGCACTGATTCACTATCCTACACGATCGTACGATACATTCACAGGAAACTGTTTCTAAAGTCTGGCCGACTTGTAGGCCACACTATCAAATAAGTATAATTGCAATAATTTATATACACAATAAAATAATTAAAAACTTTTATCAACATAATAATTTTACATTGCTTAAATTTTTATCTCGAGGCACCAACAATATTCTCATATTTTTCACAATATATACCACACCGATCGCACAGAAACCATAATGTTTTGAAAAGTTTCATAAAATTTTTCAAATCGCACGATTTGTCAAAAACTCTGTTGCACGGTTGCATTTTTAGTACTTTTTCAGCACACATGCTTTATTTAGTAGATCGCACGATCGTGTATGATAGTGTAGTCGTATTATGAATTTATTGTTTATATTATAAAAAAAGTTATATATATCATATAAATTTATTTAAACAATTAAGTTTTTTATTCGCTATTTAAGCTTCTAACATTTATACCAGTAAAAAATTATAAATAGCTTGTTTCCTATGTTTCCCAGCTATCTATATGTCGACATTTCATAGGAACTACTCTAATCATCAGTAGACTTTGGAAATTTTTGAAAGATATTCTCAAACATTCAACTTTATATCCCAACAATCCAAATAAATTGGTGAGAATTTAAAAAGAAAAATGCTCTAATAATATCCGTCAAAACACAAAAAAACAAGCTTTTATATTTATAAACGTCTCTAACATTTCTTTACACCTTTCAAAAATTTCCAAAGTCTACTGATGATTAGGGTAGTTCCTATGAAATGCCGACATATAGATAGCTGGGAAACATAGAAAACAAGCTATTTATAATTTTTTACTAGTATAAATTTATTTATTTATTTACTTTTTATGTATTGGCTATTAATATATACATGTAACTTGTAACAAGTTACTTACATGTGTAAACTCAGTGTGAAGTACTGAACCGAACTGGTTAAATTTCATATTCTACTTATTTTTCCAGAACAGGTTTTTGACCATATATAAAAAGGATATTAAAAAAAAAACGTGTTTACCTATTAATTATATAGATGCCTTGAAAATTATTTTATGTATCTGTGTTCAAAAGTTTCGGCTAGAGTTGAGTTCATGAGCTCTTTTGAGAGAGTGCTCTTTTGAGAGAGTGCTCTTTTTAGTTCAGCTCTTTTTACTGAATCATGTCTTTCTTCTATTTGAATAGTTTAGTGTTCCGTAAATTATATTTTCAATGAACGGCTCTGTTTCAGCTGTCATGATATAATAAAGAAAGAGAAAAGTAAAATAAAGTTGATGTAAATAAATGAATAGTGCAATTATAAACCCACCGATCAAGATTAATTAAAGGTAAGATAATAAATGTATGACAAGAAATAGTTGTATTAAAAATAAAAAAAGAATAAACCATTTCATATTGCTAACACAAAAAATCTTGAAAACAAAAAAAAAAAAAAAAAAAGAAACATGAACTACCGATCTAGAAGAGCTCGCAAAAATGATTGCCTCACTTAGCTTCCTCAAGTGAATAAACCAGTTACACTAGTTCGTTCGCGGGCTACCTAACCCTTGTTGCGGCAAAATTGTGCTATTTATTACACCACATCTGCGCATAATGTGTCTTCAATAAAATTTATCAGTAAAAAAAAAGTAAAACGTGCGCTGGATACGACCATCTAAAACTAAATAAATTGGTTTAAAATCCACTCGAAAAAAAGAATTCTAATCATTTGCCAAATACGCAATGAAACGTGCAGTTTATATTTTGTTATTAATAAATCTGGTGGCGGGTGTGCCGCAGCGAAAATGGCGAGAAAGTGACGATGGCAGCAAATTTTATATAGAAACTGTACCGAAGGTAAGTTTGTTGCAAATAGGACAATTTTTAGCTGCGACTCTTTGGTAACTTTTTTGTGAAATAATAATCACCCATGTTCGGAGAAACGCGCAATCGAAACCCGCTAAGCGTTCTGAAAAATGCTAAAATAATTTTGAGGTGATCTAAGAAACGCGCGTTTTACTGACGTTGCGGAATTATTGCAAATCAATACAACATGTGGTTCACATACATGTTACGGCAGTAACTTTGTCGAAGTTGGGAATTATAATAAAAACACTAAATGAAGTGAATAGGGTTTTACTATATACATATGTATAAAATTCACATTAATTGTTAAATGTGCAATCATGTACATATAGTTAAATCCACGACACTTACACAATTCTAACTTCAACAGGCTGGTGGGTTGTCTTCTTAAATTAATTGTGAAAAGCTCGGCAGAAATATTTAAAATGGCTGCTTACACCAAATGGCTGCCTCGACAAAGCTGCCACCAGCTTATTAATAAAAAAATTAACGCTGAAGCAGCGTTGATAACAAAACCCCAGAAACAACCAAGCGAATTTAATTCGTTATATGGTGTTCTTACATACACTTTTAATTAATTCAATTATCAGTTAATTAAAAAATTTTTTAAGTGCTCATACATACTTAATATTGCTAATGCAATTAACGTTTGACAACAGCTGACAGAAAAGTTGTTTACATTTTGATTGTGAATATTTCTTCTGAAGGCAGCTTTAATACGGTAGTGGTATAAGCACAGCTGTCTTTCGTTTCCTTGCATGCGTTTAGCAGAACACCTCTTTTTGCGATTTCAAATCGCAAAGCAATACTTTTTGACTTATACGTTTGTCAGCATACTTATTTGTCGTTTCCAAATTGAAAACGTTAATTGTAAGCGATTTACGTTTGCCAGAACATGCCTAAATATAAAATTAATGTTATATTAATATTAATGGGTTTGCTTTTTTTTTAAGTACAATTGGTTTGAGGCTTGGAGCGATTGCGCCCGCAAAAATATGTCTCTCATTGCCATTGACACTGTTGCCAAGCACGAACAAATCGACAACTTACTAAAAGGACTGTACAGTAAGTTTTATGTTTGTTTTTCCTCACACTAATTTCTTTTATACAACCATTTATTTATCTGTTTAAGCATCAAATCCGCCTGTTTGGATTGCTGGTCATGATAATGCCGTTCATTTGCGTTTTGAATGGGCTTCTACGGGGGAACCGTTTACGTTCACAAACTGGGGCCCTGAGCAACCAGCCGACACAACCAAAAACGAACATTGTATTTTAATGTGGACTGACTTCCAGTGGCACGATTATCCCTGTACCAATAAGTTGGGTTATATTTGTGAGGAAAATCCTTTGGTCAAAAAAAGTTGTAAAGGAAATGGATTCGCAACTTTAAAGGATATGAGCGAAGTGAAAAATGTTTTATTTTATTTCAATAATGGCAAATAGAAATTCTAATAAATTTATGTTTTTTAATAACACTAGAAGAATTAAAATAACTACTTTTCAACGTTCATTTATTTTCGTTTGCATAACACAATAAGTGAGTCTGATCCGTCAGATTACATGGTAAAATATTGGATTGCTGAATTTGAATACGGCCGAACAAGCGCTGCAACAATACCATCAACAGGAAGGCCGAAAGAGATGGTTACTGAAGAAAATATCAAGAAAATCCTAGATATCGTTACCAGCGTGGCCATTGTGACATTTTTGCGGCTAAATTTAGCCTTTATATATACAAATATATATATATATATATATATATATATATATATATATATATATATATATATATATATATATATATATATATATATATATATATATATATATATATATATATATATATATATATATATATATATATATATATATATATATATATATATATATATATATATATATATATATATATATATATATATATATATATATATATATATACTTTTTTTTTTTTTTTTTTTTTTTTTTGTAAAATTACCACCTAAATGTTGGCTGGGAAAGAAACCTAAATATTATCGAGAATAAATGCAATGCACATAGAAGAAACTGCTCAGCTTGAAAGATTTCTATAAAACCCACTCGTCTTGCAATTTCTGATTAATCGTCAAGTTCACAATGAAAAGTGCAGTTTATATTTTATTTCTAATTCATCAGGTTTTTAGTGAACACAAGTGGCTAGAAAGTGATGATGGTAGCAAGTTTTATTTAGAAATTGAAACGAAGGTAAATAATGTAAATGTAACTGAAATATGTATATGTGGCTGTTTACACAACATAACTGAGCGACGCATGTAGAAATTTATATGAAATAAACTTTTATACCAGCAAAAAATTATAAATAGCTTGTTTCCTATGTTTCCCAGCTATCTATATGTCGACATTTCATAGGAACTAATCTAATCATCAGTAGACTTTGGAAATTTTTGAAAGATATTCTCAAACATTCAACTTTATATCCCAACAATACGAATAAATTGCTGAGAATTTAAAAAGAAAAATGCTCTAATAATATCCGTCAAAACACAAAAAACAAGCTTTTCTATTTATAAACGTCTCTAACATTTCTTTACACTTTTCATTGTTTGGAAATAAACTTGAAAAAATTAAGAATCTTTCATACAAATTTTCTTGAAATATCACTCACTCGTGTTTTGAAAAAAGAAAAGGAATAGATCAAAAAAAAATTTATAAAAAATATTATAAAATTTAGTGGAAACATACAATTCCATGAAAAATTATTCAAACGAAAAATCCAATAAACAAAAGTTTTTTATTCGATTTTGGGTTTTTTTTTTGTACATTTGTAAATCGGGGCTTAGTTCAAGTTTTTCCTTTCTTAAGTTTTCTTAAGAAGTATTTTTTTTCAATTCAATTTTACAGTGGTTAATAATTTTTGAGCGAAGAAGACCAGAAACAACAATCAAAGTAAGTTTTCCTTAAGAAGGATTTTTTACAATGCAAATTTGCTGTGATCAATAATTTTGGATTGAAGGAGACAAGAAAAATAATAAGCAAACCTGTAGCTTTTGTAGTCGCTACACTACTCATGAATATCCATTTTCGAACTTGAAAATTTTTTTTAATGACACTGGATTGTGAAATCGTGTAGAGAAAGTTTTTTAAGTGATTGATGTAATTGTGAAAAAATTTGAAAACGAATTTTCTTACATTTGGCAAAAGAGAAAATTGTAGTTATTATTACTTTTTTATTTTATTACATTTCATTCACAATCAAAAACTTGCCCTTTATGTTTCCCAGCTGTATATACGTCAACTGATGATTAGGGCAGCTCCTATGAAATGTCGACATGTAGATAGATGGAAAATATAAAGGGCAAACTGTTTAGAATTACTTTTTTATGTTATTATTTTATTTAACAGTTTAGTAATTTTGTATATTTTTTTTAAGTATAATTGGTTCCAGGCTTGGTCCGAATGCGCACGCAAAAACATGTCGCTTATTGCTATTGACACTCCTGCCAAACATGAACAAATCGACCACTTATTAAAAGGAACATACAGTATGTTTAACTAAATTTGTTTATACAATTAAATTGTATTCACTATATTAGCTTCTAATATTGATACCAAGCAAAAAATTATAAACAGCTATGTTTGCTAGCTGTCTATATGTCGACATTTCATAGGAGCTACCCTAATCATCAGTAGACTTTGGAAATTTTTGAAAGATATTCTCAAACATTCAACTTTATATCCCAACAATCTAAATAAATTATTCAGAATTTTATAAGAAATATGATAATAATACCTATCAAAACACAAAAAACAAGCTTTTTCATATATACATACACGTCTCTACATTTCTTTACAGGTATTATTAAAGTACTTTTCTTTTAAAATTATTGATAACTTATTTGAATTTTTGGGTTATAAAGTTGAATGTTTGAGAATATTTTTACAAAATTTTCAAAGTCTACTGATGATTATCAGTGTAGCTCCTATGAAATGTCAACATATAGACAACTAGGAAACATAGAAAACAAGCCGTTTAAAATTTTTTGATTGGTATCAAAATTTGTTTATTGCATACTTCTATGTAAATATGTGTACTCAATAATAATGTATGTTTGTATGTAATGTATATATTCCAAATCAGAAACACCACCAACAGCTTGGATTTCCGGAAACAACCTTGGTTTTCCCGCACGTTTCGAGTGGGCTTCTACTGGCGAGCAAATTACATTTGCAAACTGGGGTCCGGGACAACCGGCCGATGCCCTCAATGACGAACACTGTATTCTGATGTGGATCGACTTTAAGTGGCATGACGGTAATTGCGTGACTCATCAGCATGGCTATATTTGTGAAGAAAATCGCTTGGTAAAGGGGAAATGTTCAAATGAGAGTCTTATAGACTTAAGGGAAAAAAGCAAAGGTCAAAATATTATATTTTACTTCAATAATGGTAATTAAATTTTATATTAAATGATTTCTTAAAATAAAAATAACTACACTCAAAGAAAAGGCAGTTTGAAATATAGTTACAGCAACAATAGTATACGCCATAACATTGAGTGGTATGGTTGAAAATAGCATATTATCGATTTCATTATTAAATATGTTTTCCCTTGGATTTCTGTACATCTATTGTTACCGTCTATAAATTTCAGAATATGGTTGTATGCAATATAAGTATTGTGCATAAATTGTTTTAAATTACACTAGCTTTTATGACACCCAGTACTGAAATATATGTTTTTTGATCATATGTATGATACGCTCACTCACATGTAACAAATATAAGCTCACAGAATAAACTTACTAATGTCAACATAAACGACTTGCTACATTAGTCGTTATATATATTTTTCTTTCAATTTCGTTGTTTTGTTATAGAAAATATGTGTTTTGTCTTTAAAGAAAAAATTTTTTTTATTGATCTAAAAAACAAACAAGAACGCAAAAATGCCTATAAAGCGTAGGAAGATATCAAAAATTATGTTTAAATATTAGTATTTGTATGTATTTTGTAATCCACAATACTATGACGAAGTCACCCGTAATGTCGACCAACCATATTATGGTTGTGTCCAACAATTCTATTACCACAACTAAGCGAGTTTTAATGATCCACCACGCTATTGTTGATAACAACCATACTATCTTACATCCCACTATATTAATATGGTTATATGTATATGATTTTTATAGATTCAATTGTTGACAATAAATTTATTTTTATTTCACCTAATAAATGCTAGAACCGGTTGAAGTTGAAATCATTTGCAATTGGAAAACCCAATTATTATTAATTATTTAAATATTTCAATTTTTTACAACATAAATTAATATAAACAATTAAGTTTTTTTATTCGCTATTTAAGCTTCTAACATTTATACCAGTAAAAAATTATAAATAGCTTGTTTTCTATGTTTCCCAGCTATCTATATGTCGACATTTCATAGGAACTACCCTAATCATCAGTAGACTTTGGAAATTTTTGAAAGATATTCTCAAACATTCAACTTTATATTCCAACCATCTAAATAAATTGCTGAGAATTTAAAAAGAAAAAATGCTCTAATGATATCCGTCAAAACACAAAAAACAAGCTTTTCTATTTATAAACGTCTCTAACATTTCTTTACACCTTTCAAACAAATGATTGATTAGAAAAACAAGCTATTTATAATTTTTTACTGGTATAAATTAATATAACTATAAAAAATTTTATTTCGTGAAAATACTGTTTTTTATGTAAGAAACCTGGTCGTTCACTGACGAAATAGTTAGAATTAAATCTATTTCAACTTTCGCTAATTATGACGAATTTTGATCAACACCACGATTGTGTGCATTTTCATATACTCGTACACTTAAGTGCTTTATTTTTGGCAATGAACATTTACGACCAAAAATTCGTCGCTCGTCACAGTTGTGTTCCTAGCATAACATTAGTGTTGAAGCCAAGGCGAATTTATACAGGTGAATGCAAGCGGGAAGGCGAATTCAGTACTATGGTTTTTGTTATTGTAGAACATATCGAGACTGTCAAAATCTAAATTCACCTAATTCATTCAAATCTAAATTCAAATTCAGCAGCAAAAAATTTTATATAAACGTTAAGCAAAAACTTTTATAATTATTTGTAATTAAAATCACAGATTATATTAGTTTTTCACTTTTAAATTCACACAAATTTTTTGAAATTGCTCTAAATCATGCAAAAACATCTTTAGATAAAAATGGCGAGAAAAAGTTTGTAAACAAAAGAAAAAAAATTTGACAGTCTCATTGGAAAAAACGCGAGAAGCAAAAAATAATCACCTAAGCTGTCAAGTTCACCTAGTAATGAATTCGCCTTGGTTGAAGCCAACTTTAATGAGCGAGAGTAATGTTTACTCTGCCACTTTTTGTGGTTTTTAAAATGTAAAAGCTTTGATGCCGCGCTGTTTTTTTTTTTTTTTTTTTTTTTTTTTTTTTTTTGTCTGTCCAAATGAATTACGCTTGACAGCGCAACCTAAATTAGCGCATCAAGCGCAATTTATTTGTCAAAATTCCTCATGTATATACAATGTATGAGACCAACATAAATAGTGCGGCGTCAATGCTTTGTAATTTTAAAACCCAATTTGGATAGAGAGTAAGAGAGAAAGCTTACTGTCTCTCAGTAAGGTTCGCTTCAAAACAAATATTACACATTTTCTGCGGATATTACTATAGCACTTAAGGTATTTTTAGACTAAGTTAGCGATTTTATCACTTTTTATTTTTTCTATTTAGTAATTTTTATTAAACAAAGTTAATGAGCAATACTGTTCACGGCACAGCGTTAACGCTCTTATTTAAGTTACCTACTAGAGTGAAAAATCAAAGCCTTAAATTACGTTACGCTTTACGCCCTAATTTAGTTTGCGCTGTAAAGCGCTAATTTAGGCTGCGCTTTTCGTCTCTTCGCTCTCAATTATTAATTTTTTTTATCGCAAAGCTTTTGTGTGAATTGTTGATAAACTCACTTTTTTTTTTGTGGCATATTGTTATATTGATGCTACCCGCTTTAAACAAATGCAACTTGAATTTTCTAAATTAAAATAAAATGAAATAAAATAAATAGTTTTTTTTAGAGAATACATTGTTATTCTTGATATGGTTTTGTTATTGTTCCGGACTTCATATATCAGCAAATGCAAATGTTTCATGTGTGTCTGAGCACAGTTTTGTTAACGCCAGTTAACCCTGCAAACATTTTCGATCAAAAATGAAACTAAAAAGTGACAATAAATCGTGAAACATTGTCATATTTGCTATTTTATCATACACAGAGAGAAAAGCTCTTAATAAATTTAAGTTTTTTGTACTTGCTTGACTTGTATTAAAGTCGCATTCAAAAAGTTAAGTACGAATATATTTAAAATAAGCCGAAAACGGAATTTCTCAAGACCACCAATCTTGCGATGTCTTCAAATAAGTATAAAACTCATGAATCAAGTGCAGACTTCTTAAATCACGTAAAAACAATATAAGGCTCTCTGAGTAAAAATGCTGCTTTTTGTGTTCGAGAAACAATACTAGAATACTTTTCTTTTTAAATTCTCATTAGTTTATTTAAAATAATGGAATGTTATTCAATGTTGTCCAAGACTACTGATGATTAGGTTAGCTGCTATGAAATGTCTGGTAAATAAGTCGCTTTTTAGATGAGTCTATTTTAACTTCCGTATGTTTGCATAAAAATTTGCACCAGTTCAAAATATACAGCCCAATTATAAATAAAAATTCCATAGGAATTTTATCACTTTTCCCTGTCCTCCAATTATGAATAAAAATTTAGTATGAGTTTTTTTTATTTTTTCTTCTCTCTATTTGTTAAAAACATTAAAGGGAGATCAACTCTTCAATTCTTACGGACAAAAAATGTGTTTTTTCTTTAATTTTAATTGCAAAAAGTTGCATATAGAACTTTTGGGCACCCCTGGTTTAGAGTCTAAATTTTAGACATGCGAGTAGAGTTCGAAAAACGCAATACACTCACATTTTTTTACTATCACATTCATATTTATCGCAGTGGCAGGTCTACTCGCAGCTAAATTTGCTTGCGAATGATTTTTTTGGACTTTTCATGCAGTCATATGTCAAACAAATAAACAGTGTTACCATGAGAATAATTTTAAGCAAAACAACTGGATCATTAGATAATTAAAACTTAAGTTTTAGCTTTTGTTAAATTGTGTGTTAATTTATTAAAATTAATACTATAAATGGAAATGTTGAAATTATAAAGCCGTAGTACCAATAAAATAATGATAATAAAAATGAATGCTAACTATATCCTAAAAATATTCTCATATGAAGAGCACGGCAACGCCAATTTATAAAGAGAAGATAAATTAAAATAGAAGAATATGGGAAGAAAACAAATATACCAAATAACAATATTCATTCAATACCGATTCAATATCACCTTCTAAATTTATTAAAATTCACTACAGACTTTTGCAGATACGAGTATTCCGCCATTCTAGCGGAATTAAAAAAAACCGCTGAGGCGAACAAATGCAGCTTTTAGGATACTGAACAGCGCTAAAACTAGCGCGAAAGACGCTAAATACCATATGAGGGATTATTACATATGTAGGTATATAAAACTGTATGTACAGTGTTGCTGCGTTATGTGGGAAATAAATTCCGTGAGGAATAAATTCCGAGAGAAATAAATTCCGTGAGAATATTCATAATTGGGCTGATAATATTATTGTATTTGTTTTTTGTAATATTTGCTTGAATGCAGTTCTATGTCTGGTAAAGAAGTCGCTTTTTAGATATGTAAGTCTATTTTAACTTCCGTATGTTTGCTGGGAAGTGTACTCGTATAGTGCATAAAAATTTGCAACAAACGCACATTATTGCACACACAAACTTACAGACCATAGAATCAAATTTATAGTTGCATTGTACACTTTTGAAGCCACAAAACAAAATGACTTTTATTGCAGTGCATACGTAAATACACTTCTACATACATATATGCATTTGGTACATTGTTTTGTTAATATAGAGTATGGTATTGATGTTGTTGCTTTTGTCGTTTTCTATTTGTGCCTCAAAACCAAAGTCCAGTTTTGTATTGTTTAAACAAAAATCAAATTCAAACATTTACTACTTATGCAGTGCGCACACACACACATACACACAAAATCCTCATACAAAGGCTTTTCAAAAAACGCTCTCACACAAAACACATAAAATTTTTTTTAAAAAACTTCAACGGATCCTGCCTGCAATGCCTGTGGTCTATTTTAGTTGTTCCCTTTTCATTTTGTTTTTTTTTTTTTTTTGTTTTTTTTGTATTTTTTCTTTTTCTTTGTTGTAGTTGTAGCTTAAGCTGCTGTAGCTGTAACGGCTCTTTAAAGCAACAATAGAAACTGTGAACTGTGAGAGTACGAAAAGTGAAATATAAAACAACATGGCCGTTTCCGTTAATACGAGTACAACAGGAGTGAAATGTGGTTGTTGTTTTTTTTGTTTTTTCAACTTTACCATAAAAAAAGGAAATTTATTTCGATGAAAACTTTGCTTTTTGATTGTTGTTTTTGTTTTTTTCATTTTAAAAACAATAAAGTGTGTGAATAAAGTGAAGCGAATTTTTCTTTTTTAATTCTCCACACAAAATTCAGAATTGGGTTCATTATTGTTAACGCCAATTTACATGTCTGGTTTATATTGCATTAAAGTGCATTGTTGTTTGCAGGCAGTGTGTGGGTGTTGGTGACAGTAAAAACTCATTTCTTGACATTTTTTTTTTTTTACTTTACAATCTTAAAGCAGCTCTAGTCTGAAGAACAGCTGTTGCTGGCATCAACCCCAGCGGCGAACACTGCCTACCACAACAACACTTTGTAATCAATGAATGCTAACGGACAAAGTGTATAACCGTAGTATATGGAATTTCCAAAAATGAATTACGTTCATCTATTGTATCACATGTATATTTTCTATTTTAATTGCTAATCGAACGTTCGCCGTCTTTGTCAGATTATTTATTCATTTATTTGTGTGTTTATTTTGTCAAGGCAATACAACAAGCACATGTCTTGTATTAAGGCAGAATTAAGGCAGAATTAGTTTGTACGTTCTTTTTCGTTCTGAATCAGCTGTCTTGTTTCTGTTCAATGTAAACTATATGTACATGGTTTGTTTTTACTTTTACGTTCTGTTCTGTTGCGGACTAATCTGTTGAAAATAGAATTCAACGTTAAGTGACAGCCAGATATGTCTATGTTTTACTTTTTTCTGGTATGGAGAAACTAATTTTTTTAGTCATATGAATACAAATTTTTTTTATCGAAAGCTAAAATAATTTGTTTTAATTAAATTTTTTCAAACTTAATATATATTAATCAATTAAGCCACTATGAATGATCAATATAATTTTAGCGAATAAACATTATATTTTGTATAAGAAGTGTCGTAAATTCTGCAGATCGTGAGAGAAAAGTTGGCTGTTTTGTCACCATTTCTAAGTAATTAAATTGTTTCTTTTTTTGTTTTTTCAAATAAAACAATTTTTACGAAAAATCTTAATTCCAATATTTTTCTTTTTTGCTTTACTGTAAAAAACAGCTGAACTTTTTCACAGAAAAAGTAATTGTAAAATATTTGCTACAGAAAAGAACGTCACAGAACGGCAACTGAAAGTAAAAACTAATGAGGCCTTTAGTTTGCACGTTCTTTTCCGTTCTGAATCAGCTGTTTTGTTTTTGTTCAATATAAACTATATGTACTTGGTTTGTTTTCGCTTTTACGTTCTGTTCTGTTAGGGACTAATCTGTTGAAAATAAAATTCAACGTTAAGTGACGGCCAGATATGTGTATGTTTTACTTTTTCAGGTATGGAAACATTAATTTTTTATCCAAATGTATATTTTTTTTTTTTTTTTTTTTGTCAAAAGCAAAAAAAAATTGTTTCAATTAAAGTTTTTAAAAGTTAATACATTTTTGTCAATTAAGCAAAGAAATGGGCTGTTTGATCACCAATTCCAAATTATTAATTTGTTTCTTTTCTTGTTTTTTCATACTAGATAATATTTATGTACATATTTTATTCTTCATTCCAATGTTTTTCTTTCATTTATGCCCTACTGTAAAAAACAGCTGAATATTTTCACGGAAAAAGTAATTGTAAAATATTTGTTACAGAAATGAACGTCACAGAACGGCAACAGAAAGTAAAAACTAATGAGGCCTTTACAGTATTGCCTAAGGCTCAATCAGACTATTATACAAGTATAAATACTTTCATTAGATTTTGTAAGATAAAAGTCTAAACACATTTCTTGCGACTGTCAAAAAGTCTACCGTAAATTAGATTTTGCATTCACATCATCACACTTGATATAAACCAACATAGATGTGCCATCATAAAACTTTTCACGGCGGCAGGTGCGCTATTTGACGTAGGCGATAGACGTGGCGGCGCGTGAAATTCTTCAGCAGTTAAAATAATAATTATGTATAACACATCCAAATTCAATAGCACAAACATATTTTATGTTCTAAATATAGCATGAGCAAAATACATTTATAAATGACAGCTAAATAACGAATTTCGAGGTTTTTTATAACGGCAAAAAATACTATCAGTGGCGGCACCGAAATAGCCGACTACTCAATTTTTAATAAGCTGGTTTGCTAAAAAAAAACACAACCCTGATACAATGTAAAGTATTATCGTTTTGAAAAGTTTCCAAAAACAACAAAGTCGTATGGGATGTCAAATTTTTATCGTATTATTTTTCGTATGTATGACGGATTACATTCAGATTATCATACTTGACAAGCATTAATACAAAGTATAATAGTCTGAACTGGGCTTTAGTATTTGTAAATAATAAAAATATAAAAAAATAAAAAATATAACAATAAGAAAAAGAAACAATAAATTTATATATGTATAAAGCATAAGGCGTCTAGTTTGGTAATTTTGTCATTAGGTTCTTAATATTATTAACATATTAGGAAAAGTGCTTAAAAATGGCAGTTTTGAAATGACTTGCATTGTTTATAGTTTGAATTTGAGGGGGTAATTGGCTCTAGGTTCGATTTGAATTAATAAAAAAAAGTGTTGCTCAGACAAGGCTCTCGAGTATTTTAAATTGTTTATCTTATTTCCTCTTCTGGATCTTGAAAAAGTAATTTTTCTATATAAATAAGGTGGTTGCTGATTGTAAACAATTTTATGCAACACTAAGAGTATTCTACATTTTAGTAAATTGTCGCATGTAACATTGAATATTTGTTTCGCATAGTGAGAAATACTCCTGCCTCTTTTAATTCCAAAAGCATATCTTACAATTGCATTATATGTAACATTTAGCCTTCGTCTGCTTACAGCTTCACAACTTGCAAATAGTTCAGTACCATACAAAAGTATAGGTAATATATAGATTTTGGCTACACTGAAAAAATTTTGCTCAGAAATTCTCTGAATTTTGACATTACTTTTATGAATTTTTTCATTATTTTTCAACCATTGTAACTTTACATAGAAATAATGAAACAAATTTCAATAGATTACTTTAATGAAAACTTTCATAAAAATAATGAAACATTTTAATAAGAAACATGACATATTTTCATTAAAAGTATGAAAGACAAATCATATAATTAGTGAAATAATTTCTCTAGATCAAAGAATCAATTTCATAAAGCACATGAAAACTGTACATTAAATTAATGAAAAAGTAACATTTATTTAATGAAATAACTTCTTTGTACTAATGTAATATATTCATTAAAAATATGAAACTCCTTCATAAGGTCAATGAAGTTATTTCATTAATCTAGTTTTATTATTCATTGAGCAACTGAAACATTTACATTAAATCAATGAAATAGTTACATTTGTTTAATGAAATAATATCATAGCACACATTAATAAAATATGTTCACAAATGTACGTAATAAGATCATTGGAATTATTTCATTTATTCATTGATACTTTATTTCATTACACAAACAATACTATTCCTTGCTTTTGTGAAATTGTACCTAATTATGATAAAAGAAAATGTTGAACAAGTATTAATTCAAATGATTTCAATACACTGGTATTTAAATTTTTTAAACTATTATTATGCTGATTTGTGTACATATACATATATACATGCATACCCAAGTTCGGTAGCCAGAAATGTATTTGTCATTGATCTAATGAATTCTATTTCATTGGAATTATGAAAACTTACATTTTAAAACTTTAGCTTAAGATTAATAAATGCCCATTAATATATCTTACCAAAATTCAAAGAATTAAAAAAAAATTAAATTTTGTTGTAGTCATAAGTCCAATGATTTTTTTTAATGAAACTTAATGAAACCATTCAGATGCAACTATTTCATAATATATATGAAGTTTCATGCATATTGTGAAAAGTTTTCATTGCATTAATGAAAAATATTTAATGAAACAGTTTCTTAAATATATGACGCATAATTCTTTCAGTGTAGTAACATACGAATTTGAAAGAGCGTAAAATATTGCAATATCCACAGATTTCTTAGCATAGCAAAAGTCCTCCCGCAGTTTGATTTGATGTGATCTACCCAGCTTAGCTCTTTGTTAATAATTACTCCTAGATTTTTACGTAGCAAAAATTTTAATAAACAAAATCACAGCTAAAGGCAAGAGTGCCTAGAAAACATTATAAAAAAAGTTATTAGTACAAGAAATATCAAACATATACAGCCCAATTATGAATAAAAATTCCGTGGGAATTTTATCATTTTTCCCTTTTCTCTAATTATGAACAAAAGTTAAGTATTAGGTTTTTTTATTTTTTCTTCTCTCCATTCGTAGAAAACACTATAGGAATATAAACAACTCAATTATTACGATTAAGTTAAGGAAAATTGTGCTTTGCTCTTTAATTTGAAGTGAAAAGAGTACTTTATGTGAGAAATAAATGCCAAGAGAAATAAATTCCGTGAGAATATTCATAATTGGGCTGATATAAAGTAAAAAAATAAAGTAATGAAGTAAACAGAAAACAGAACAAATTAATTTTATGGAATATTACCAAAAAAACTGTAAGTGAGATGCGCAAAACCTCTATGACCTATTTACGAGTACAAAGTAAAGGAGACCGTATTGGAGCTGCCTACTGCTGATTTGCAAAGTACGCGGGACTATATTCCAGCTACCTGTTGTCAACTTACAATGTGTGTTAGAAAGTAATAAACGTTTCTCATTAACATTCACCATCGCCTTTTCAGAATCGGTTCTTGCCCAGTTCCCAGTTGAAGTTCGCACAGTTTTACTTCTAATAGATCTTTCCAAGAACAGTGGGATTGTCGGAGGAGCACCATCAAGACTTTCTAGATGATTTGTAAGGAAAGTCATTTATACTAAAAAAGCTTAATAAATCGTTATCACAGTTAACACATTGTTGGAGTTTGTTTATTATTTCCTTTATGATTTGCAATTTCTGTATTTTTTCTTTTAATGCGTTTATTTGCCTCCAATAACAGAAATAACTTTTCCTCAACCCCAATATGGATAGTTTGCTTTACTATTCAAACTGGAACGTAGCGTAGTGTGTATAATTTTTTATTATATTTTTCATATTTTTTTTTATCAACCACAAAGGCTTAAAAAGAAAAGAAGATTTGTTTAATTAATTAAAAAATTTTAATGTTAATAATAATTGGCATCAACTTAAAACCCCTTTTAATGTAAGAAGTGCTCATTTCAGTCCTGTCCCCTTTTTATATTTTTATAACAATATTGCAAATTGCACTTTGATGGTTATAAACATAAATATATATGAAATGAATGAATATATGAAATAAATGAAAAATATTGCTCCTTTATTGCAACAATGTCATAACTCAAAAAACGTGTATTTTAAATATTTTGTTTAAATTTAAATTTATTTATACAAAGTGTTTCAGAATGCTTATAAATAAAGCAGCTAGTTTGTACACACGGCTCAGGAAAAAAATTTTAATAGGTGTACAACTTTGCTTTCGCCGTTTTTTATCAGAAATTCTAAGCTTTATTGTAAAACCCCGGCTTTGCAGTTACGCTACAAATTATTGTCCATCGCTGGCTACAACTTTTTTCCAGCTTTCGGGCAGTGTATAAAACCCGGTTTGCTAATCTTTTGAAGTTGTCTACGAATCGAACCATTTTGTTTACTTCTTCATAAGACCGGAAGTGCTGGTCAGCCAGGCCGTGTGCCATTGTTGGAAACAGGTGATAGTCCGAGGGAGCATCATTTGGAGAACACTGGCTGGTGGAGTAGTACTTTTCATTTTAACGCTTTCAAGTATACCTTGAACACCATCGCGATATGGGGTCGAGCATTGCCATGCTGAAAAATCACTTTATCACGTCCCTCAATACTCGCCACAAACGCAGTATTTGCATTCGATAACATTTGCCGGTGATTGTGGTGTAAAATCGCTTTATCATATCTCCCTTTGTATCGCGGCCGTTTGTCTTTCAATGTTCGGCTCAACGCATAAATTGCGCTCAATAACGATCACCTGTGATTGTTTCAGTCGGGTTTAACAATTGATAACATACTACGCCGAGGTGATGCCAACAAATACTGAGTATGACCTTGGAACCGTGAATATTTGGTTAGGCCATCAACGTGGAAGCATGGTCGGGATATCCCCATGATTTTCTGCTCTTACGATTATCGTAATGAATCCATCATTTGTCCTCAGTCACAATGTGATGCAGAAATTCCTTCCGTCTTTGTATTGCTAGCAGCTAGCAGTTCACAAGCCGCCAAACGCTGTTCAACAACTCTCGGCTTCAACGCGTGCGGCACCCAATTTTCTTGTTTCTGAATCAATCCCATGACTTCCATGGGAATGTTGGGACAGTCAATGGCAGACAAGAACATCAGCACTTAACCATCTTACCCGCTCTTCCACCACTTCTGTTTCCTTAAATTACAAGTATCTAATGGAAGATAAGAGCACCTCTCTAGCAATTAGCTCTCTGAAAACCAGCAAGTGATATAATCATCAGGTAGTATTAACAACCCCTTCCAGCAATATTAGGCTTAAACTATAACCAGACCATTTTAGCCGAGATGCAGGCACCTCAACCACGACCAGGATGGTATGTAAAACAGAAGCTTCTGGGCGTTTTAAAAACCCCGTTGTGCCAATTAACCCTTGGTGAGGATTTGGGAAAGCCAACACAATCTAAGTAATGCGGAGAATTTGAGTCACAAAGGGACCTACAGGACCCAAGTGGGCTGGAGTATTCGGGTGGAATCCAGCGGCCTGCCTACTTAATGCTGAGACTTTCTCGAGTTTTATCCCTCTACCCTACAGGCAGAAACATTTAAAATTGATCTGAATTAAAGGCATCAAATTCCATTTAGTCAACATACTTTTATTTGAAAGACAGCCAAAAGATAGTGGTGTTACCAGCCTTCTTTGCAACAAAGGAAATATATTCATATATTTTTTTTGCAACTAAATAAAATTACTACCCTAATGTTTTACCATAAGGAAGAAAAAAATTATCCAATAATAAATTAAATATATAACTATTGTTTAGTTTTTTTTAAGCTTAAATAAAGTTAATTATTTATAATCAATTTATATGATTATAATTCATGCAGTCATAATTTAATAAAACTATTTTTTTGTCCACAATTTATCTAGTTTTTATTCAAAAACATTAATCTCAATTTATTTAAATGAATGTAGAAATAGTTGTGGGGTAAGCGCCTCTAAATATAATATATATAAATATATATAAGACTCTTTAATAAGTTTGTAAAAACAGTGCATTCAAAAAGTATAGGGTTATCTATTTAGTGGTTTCTAAACCACCAGTATGGCAAGACTGTTAGCTATTAACGGCCGTATTCATAAAAAAGTTAAACAGCCGTTCAAACCATTTTTAGGGAAAATTCGATAAAACTGTATTCATAAACGAATTTTACGTTAAAATGTTCTTTTTAGCAGTTTTTTAAGTCAACCATTTTTAAAACTGATTGCACCCAATTTTAAGACAATTTTAAGGTGATATTTGTGTTTTTTAGTTTTTGTTTATTTATATGTTGCGAAAATTTGTATTGCATATTTATCAGAAATCCCATGATATTGATAACAATAGATGTGTGTTTTTAATAGAAAATATGACCCAAGCTTTGAATAGCTGGCAATAGAAAACTATTAGGGAAAGAAGTAATTTATTTTATTCTGGATTCCAGATAAGCAATTTCGCTTTACATTTTTTCTAGTCTTCTTATTTTAGTTATTACTAACATTTTATTTATTTAAAATAATATACGTTAATAAAATGCCATGTACATCAGTGATGTGCAAAAAAACGAAATAATAAAAAAAGCTCGTTATTCATATTTTTTCCTACGGTTAAGCAAAAGGAATCAAAGTAAAACTTTTCTGACTCAGTATTTTTTGCTATTTAATTGAAAGACAAAATGGAGTTAACATTTATTTATTTGTTTTAAAGTCGAATTTCATAAAAAACAATACAAGACAATTCTTTGCATGACTACTATGTGAACAAAAAACCGTTTTTATCGCAGCACTATGATTCAAATGAGAACTGCATATGATGGCGTTGCCAGTCACAAATATAAAATTTCAATAAAATGATTTTTAGCTAAAATGCTGTTTATGAATACGTTTTTATAAAATGTGTTTTTTTGCTGAAAATTCTGTTTTAACTAAAAAGTTGTTAAAATGCAGATTAGTGTTTTTTTATGAATACGGCTGTAAATATCTATCATCTGAAGTCGCATTTACTCGTATGTACGAAAAGGTTCGTCATTTGCCACTCCAATCACGTCCATGGAAAAAGTTATACAATATAACCATATTTTTGGTGAGAGTTATAATAATTGTATTAGGTGTACAAATTTTGCTTCCGCCGTCTTGCAATAGATGGCTGTAGCTGTAAGTGGTAGTCGAAATAAATAGATCCGTAGATTTTATACAATAATCTTACATATTTATGAATATAACGCCTTCGAAATATTAGTCGATTTGTGTCTGCATAATAAGGTAATTCTCGATTAAACATGTCAGCTTATGAGCCAACTTCTCGTCATTAGCGGAAGGTTTTAATTTTCTGTTTTAATATGAAGAAATTTGAGGCTGAAGCTCATCGGCGGCTCTCAAATAGCTATGGATAAGGCAGCTTTTAGTGAAACAACGCTTCAAGACCGTTGGTTTTTACCAGTATGGCGGTGGAATAGACAGAAGGTCTTCGAAGATATAAAATTGGAGCAATTACTTGATCTAGACTCGTGTCAAGAATTGGCAGGATCATTGGAACTGACGCAACAAACCATTTCAAATTGCCTGAAAGTCATGAAAAAGATTCAGTAACAAAAAAAAATTGGGTGACGCACGAGTTAAACCGAGAGACGTTGAATGGCGTTTATTTGCTTGTGAACACTTGCTTGCAAAGCAAAGACGGATTGCACTGGAAGCAAAAAAATTGGTTGTACCATGCTTTCTACATCGAGGGCCAACTCGATTATATACGGTTTCAAGGGCATGTTCAGTATTTGGTGGAACCAGCTCGTTGTGTGTGCTATGACTTGTAAGACCAACTGAAACGTTTGAGCTGAGCATTGAAAGACAAACGGCCGCAATACAACGATAGACATGAAAAAGTAATTTTACAGCATGAGAATGCTCTACCCAATGTTGCGAAAGTGGTCAGGAATACTTGGAAACGTTGAAATAGGAAGTCTAACTCCTCCCGCCATATTCTCTACACTTTGCTCTCTCGGACTATCACTTGTTTCGATTAATGGCACACAGCCTAACTGACCAGCACTGCCGCTCTTATGACGAAGTTAAAACTTGGGCCAAAAGATGGGAGAAAGTAGTGGCCAGCGATGGGCAATATTTTGAACCATAAGTATATTACCAGTTTTATACAATAAGGCTTCCAATTTCGGAAAAAATCGGCTGAAGCAAAGCTGAACACCTGCGTGTATGTATTTTTTATTTTCCAATTAATCTCGTTTGCAATATGCTTTATTTGTCCATTGTGGCTTTGATAACAATCAAGACGTTTTTTTTTAATAAACGGTATTGCCATATTCAAATTGTTTAATTCTGGAAGAATACCCGTTATATGAAAAAGCAAATTATGTGTAAGTGTGTGCGTGCAATTTTTTATCCTCTCAGAGACAATAAATTAGTCTGTACAAATAAATTATATTTATATTCATTTGTTTGTTAAATATTGCATTATTATTAAATGCTCGATAATTTATAGTGGCCAATATTTATACACCTTAATTTAAATATTGAATTTATTCAAAACTTTTTTAAGTTGTGTTCGTTTTTTTTTTTTTTTGTGGCATTTATTAATTGAAAGTTAATTTATTTTGATACGATAGAAGAGGAAAAATAATTAAATAATTAAAATATAATTAATAATATGACAAATTAAAAAAAAAAAAACCTAACATTGAATAAAAATTAAAAGTCATTTAAAAAGATATAAATTTAAATTTAAGAAGAAAATAATAAACATTGAACATCAATTTCAAAAGACTCACTTTAAGTTACAATATATGTTCAATATACTCAATACCTTGTCATAATCACAATACCTTCAATGCCTTCTCATAATCATAATATAGTTAGCAGCATTGTCAACTTTGAAATTCCAAAACGCACCAAAATCGGGGAAAAACGCGCCGAGTTTTTCATTTTTTCCTTTCATTTTTTAAAACCTATTTTATATCTTAAAGAACTACAATATTTTTATATTAAAGTCAAGATACTGAAACAGCCTTTTAAGCGACTATTATAGAACCAACCTGATGGCATGCCGTCAAATTCGTTCAATAGCTGTAATTCGTGTTTGTCAAACTTCGCCTCTAGTACGACTGCGTTAGTTTGATTAAGCTAATGTTACCTTTACAATAATTAAATATAACGATATTTTATCAAATTTATTATTAAGCAATATCATTTAATTATTTAGCTGTCGACCGAAATCAGCTGTCACTTTTTCTGCCTATTATCAGGGACCCAAAATACCTGCTTACCGTCGTCAAAATTATATTTCAGGCGCATACAACCACTACTGTCGAAAGAATTTACCTTTATCGGATCATTAAAAGTTACAGAATCGTACTACAAGCCTTTAAATAAATAAATAAATAAAAAAAAAAAAAAAATCGATTAATAGCAATTCCGTCAAACACTCTGTGTGGTGATTTAAAAAAAATTTATTGAAATACACGAAAATTTGCCAGAATTATAGCAAATAAAAGATTTAGTTTACCATAATCAATATTTAATGCAAGTGTTTTGGAGGAACTTTATAATTTATTTAATAATTTGGTAATTTCTTAATTACCAAAACCGTAATGAATTCACGAGCCATCATATTTGACAAACTTAGCTTGATCGTTTAATAGTACAACACTAACTAAAAGCAGCAAGTTTTGTAAAACGAAATGTTTCGTTTTACAAAACTTGCCTTTAAATTCGATTAATAGCAATTCTATCAAACACAGTGTAAGCGGTGATTTAAAAAGAATTTATTGAAATAAACGAAAATTTGCCAGCATTATAGCAAATAAAAGATTTAGTTTACCGTAATCAATATTTAATGCAAGTGTTTTTGAAAAACTTTATAATTTATTTAATAATTTGGTAATTTCTTAATTACCAAAACCGTAACGAATTCACGAGCCATCAAAATACAAACTTCTCTGATCACAGATATTGCATGTATTGCCATATTTGACAAACTAGGCTTGATCGTTTAATAGCAAAACACTCTTTAAAAGCAGCAAGTTTTGTAAAACGAAATGTTTTGTTTTCTTTCGCGAGTGTGTATAATATACAAAAGCCAGATTGTCTTACTTTGTGCATGTAACATGGTACATTTTCCACGCAAAATGAAACGTAGAAATTTTGGACACTTAATTTAACTTTTTTCTTACATTAAATCAAAAAGATGAGTTGCATTTGATTTTATGCCACCAAAATTTAAAAAACGCACTGAAAATTTAAAAAACGTGCAACCCGCACCGACTAAAGAATTTTTCGGACAAATAATTGTAAAAAGCCCAAAAACAGTGGGAAACGCACCGAGTTGACAACTCTGATAGTTAGTTGTTCAGTCGTTAAGCAGCTGTGGGCTGGAGAACAGCTCTCACGTCATCGTAATTATTTCTGCGGTCAGGCGGCTAATTCTGTCATTGGCTTACGAACGAGTTTTTACTCGAATGTGCGAGTTTTTACAGTTTTGGGATTATCTCATTCGATATCGAGTAAAAGGTTTTGAAATTTCTAATGATGGCATTAGATAGCGAGTAACCATTCGAATGCAACCGTGCAACTTTTTGCTCGTAAGCGAAAGTACTATCGAAAACCAGCCAAAAAGAAAAACACAAAAGAAATGTAAATTAAAAATTTGTTTTGAATAGCAACAGTTGTTAAATTAAATTGAGAATTTTTGATTCTTAAGACTCTTTTCAATTCATATGATGAATTAGTATTACTAAGAACACAAAAACTTATATTTGAAGTCACATGTTCTTATATTCAAGAACTTATTTTTGTTTTATTTTAAATGCTTATATACATATTGTTGTTTTTTACATACATATTTATTGAATTGTTATTTCTCTACAAATACATACAATTTTCGGCAGTGTTATAAAACACATTTTGTCAGTATTTTGCAACACTGAAGTGATAACTCGACTCGTTACGTAACGAGTCACATCATTAGAAATTTACACGATATCGAAATTATTTTCTACTCGATAGTAATTTCGATTACGAATGACAGAATTAGCCCCCAGGTTTGTCGTTGTTGTTTGACTCACGAGAGTTCTGCGTCTCACTCTCATTGGCTTTAACTGTTCACCTCAACTAACAGTATTAGTTTACAGTTTTTTTTTTTGAGGTATTTCGTTGTTAACCATGCGGCAACTTCCTATGCGAAGGCACAGCGCTGCAAATTACTATTAACACCATCGTGGGTATAAGGTCTTCTCGTATCTTATTATACTCGTTTGTAATAACGATAATTCTATAATTTTAAATCGTACATCATTCGAAATTTATTCAATTTCACTTGAAAGTTTCTTAATTACAATGAAAAATGGTGTAGTATTAAATTGAAATAATTTTTAATGAATACCTTTTTAAGACCGTGAAGAAACTTTAAATTTTTTCTTCAAATGAACTTTTTTCCTTAATTTTGAAACCTTGTTGAATGCATTCAACCTTTTAATATCTTAAAATTTTTCATAAAAGCTTCTTTCAATTTATGGTGTATACAAATGTATGCATGTATGTTTGTATGTGTAAGTGTTTTACTTTTCCTAAATAGAAGACTATTTAAATAAACATCTTTAATTTCATCTCTTAATGACTTTTCATGAACTTAATCTCTTCGAGAATGTGTTTTCGTATAAAAACATTTTTAACAACCAACAACAAACACCATCACAAAAATCAACAGCAACAATTAAGAACATTTTGTAATAGAGAACGTGTCTTATCACAGATCAAAAAGTACATAAATATGTACATATGTGTGTGCGTATACTAAAGAAAACACACAAGTATTTTAACCATGCATGAAAATCATGAAATCAGGCTTGCGAAAATATGCATATCCCAGCAAACGCAAGCACAGGTGGGGATTCGAATCTCGCGGTTAAAATTAGGTAACATTTGAAAAATTCAAATGCATGTGGGGATGTGTAAAGTAGCGGCTATGAAATAGCTAGTTGCTGCGCAGCTTAAAATGTACGATTATTTTTCTAGTCTTCTTTTAATCAAAAATTATTGATCACCGTTACAGGTGTTGTAATATTTTAATCATGCATGAAAATCATGAAATCAAGCTTGCAAAAACATGAATATCCCAGCAAACGTACGCACAGGTGGGATTCGAATCTCGCGGTAAAAGTTAGATAACATTTGAGGAATTCAAATTTACGTGGGGATGTGTAAAGTAGCGGCTATGAAATAGCTAGTTGTTGCGCGGCTTAAAGTGTACGATTATTTTGCTAGTCTTAGTAATTCAAAAATTGTTGATCCCCGTTACAGGTATTGTAATATTTTAACCATGCATGAAAATCATGACATCAAGCTTGCAAAAACATAAATATCCCAGCAAACGCATGCACAGGTAGAATTCGAATGTCGCGGTTAAAACATTTGAGAAATTCAAATGCATGTGGGGATGTGTAGAGTACCGGCTATGAAACAGTTAGTTGCGGCGCAGTTTAAGATATACGATTATTTTTCTAGTCTTCTTATAATCAAAAATTGTTGATCACCGTTACAGGTATTGTAATATTTTAATCATGCATGAAAATCATGAAATCAGGCTTGCTAAAATATGCATATCCCAGCAAACGCAAGTACAGGTGGGATTCAAATCTCACGGTTAAAATTAGGTAACATTTGAGAAATTCAAATGCATGTGGGGATGTGTGAAGTAGCGGCTATGAAATAGCTAGTTGCTGCGCAGCTTAAAGTGTACGATTATTTTTCTAGTCTTCTTTTAATAAAAAATTGTTGAATTTTTTAATTTTAAAAGGGAAAAAACTTCTACTTTTAACCCGATTAGTATACACATACGAGGGCGGATTGATATTGAAGCTACCTGAGTAGCAAAATAAACTGTGGTTTTCATAGTCTCCTTTTAGCTCAATACACTTAGCAAGACGATATTCCAGCTTTTTTATACCATCCTAATAATACGATTTTTGGAACCCCTCAAAATACGCATTAGTTTCGGTAGATAATCACTTCTTCGTTTGAGATGAATCTTCTTCCTACAAGCCATTTTTTCAAGTTAGGAAACAGGAAAAAGTCAATAGGAGTTAAATCTGGACGATAATGTGGATGATCAACCAATTCGAAGTGTATTTCACGTAATTTTAGCATCTTATCTAATGCTGGGTGAACTGGCGCGTTGTCTTGAAGAAAGAGCACTTTTTTCTTCTTTAACTGTGGTTCTTTTTTTTCTAGATCTTACCAAACAATTGAGCAAATAATGCACGATAATACTTTCCTGTCATTCTGGATCCCTTTTCAAGATAATCGATGAGCAATATTCCGTGGGCATCCCAAAATATAGCGGCCAGAATCTTGTCAGCCGATTTCACTGTCTTCAAGGTAGAATTTCTGTCCATAAGCCAATTTAGTTGCTTTGCTTTCAATTTTATCTGAGTGACTTTCGCATCAATAAAAGGCTTCCCACTGAGCCAACAGTTGTGGTTTTTGCTACTGAGTTAAACAAAAATATATCATGTTTTTTATTAATTTGTTTCTATTGGATTTGAATAATTCTTACTAGTCAAAGTGCAATATTAAACAATTATTTGTTTAGCAAATAAATCTCTTAAAACTATAATTAAAAATTCCAATATTAAATACCGAATAATATTGCAAGTAAAAAGCATATTGACTTAAATCTAAATTATTAAAAGTTCAGAACACTTTTGAAATGAAAGCAAGTATTTCTGGAACACAAATTATTTCGAATTTTCTTTCCAAATCAAAAAAAGAAAAACAAGCAAAAAGAGATTTATAAACCAAATAATTTAACAGATATCCTTATTCCATCCATGTCAGAGCAAAGAAAAGCAAAAAAAAAAAAACGAACGTATGCATAAAAATCACATGAGAAAATTGAAAAGGAAATAGAATTGTATACAAATATGAAACCATCATAAAAAAAAGAAATAAATTTAAATAAAATACGATAATAATTTGAAAACAATTTCCCAACTGAAAATGAAATATTTATTTTTCAAACACATGGACGTTACGAAGAAATATGCAACAAAATAAAAACAAGATGAGCAAGCGAACACACAACTATATCCAGTGATTAAATTTTCGCAAACATATACTATGTACATATTAATTATATAGGGTGGACCATAAGTCTCTTAAAATTTGAAATGATCTCTTAAAATTTGAAATGGCCGCATGTTTATAAAGCCATTAATTTATTACGAGAGTAAATGAAATAGGGTAATTATATCACTTAAAAGCGATTCTTGTTCACTCAACCTAGACCGGAAATCTTCCATGACCACTCTACTAGTATCGATCTTTACAAATGGATCTAAGGTGGACTCGAGAGTTGGAGGGGGTATCTTTTTCCCGTATCGCAGGTGGAAAGCGTGGCGATAATAAGTGCAGCTAACTGGTTAAGGTACTACAGGGTATATGGGGAGGATATTGCTCCTCTCCATTGTATTGATAGTATGGTAGAATGGTACTAACTATTCATGATTCACCAGCGCTCCCGTGTGGCTTATCAGATGCACACAAGTAGCAAATTGTTATCAAAACCCTTACTTAAGAGTTCGGCAAAACCCTTACTTAAGAGTTCGGTGCTTCTAATCCCTTCTGTATGTGATTTCCCAGCAATCAATGGAAGACAAGGCCTAATGAGTTGTTAGGCCGAAGTTCACTAAGAGCCCTTAAACCAACTTACCCATCTAGCCATTATCCTTACGAATAGATATCTGTTGCAAGACAACAGCATCTCGCGGAGATGTTAGCCTCCGAAAAATGCCAGGCACCACAATTGTCCGGGAAGTTCACTAAGAGCATCAGCGCTTAAACCAACTCACTCCGCCTTCCTGCGACTTAAGGTTTAAACTATAGCCAGAACTTTGCAGCCAAGGTAAGTAACTCAACCATAACCAGTCTGGTAACAGCAATTGAGGCACTCCTTCCCTTCTATACCCCAGAAAATAGAATGCACAGGTTTGGTCTATGCCAAAACAAAACCTGCTCCCCGGGGGGCTCTAAATGAGACAGTAGTTTAAAAGATATCCATTAGCACCTGTCTGGAATACGCCAAAACAAAACCTGTTCTGCGGGGGGCTCCCCGGGGGGTTCTAAATGAGACAGTAGTTTAAAAGATATTCATCAGCACCTGTCTGGAATACGCCAAGACAAAACCTGTTATGCGGGAGGGGCTCTAAGCGAGACATTCCAACTTGGAGCTTTTCTGGGTACTAGGGCACAGTGAGGTGTTCGAAAATGTTGTACTGGACGAAATGGCAAAGGCTGGATCCAGCTACAACAAAGCGATATAGATGCGATCGCTAGCCTGGATAGGAGCTGTAAGAAAGTAAGTACAGGGAAAACTTTTAGGGACTGCTTAAGACATATGGTCTAGTGAGATTATCTGTCGAATATAACGGCTGACATGGCCCAGGTATGATACTAGAAGGATTATTATCCTTAGGGATTTGCCCCGACGAAAGTTACATTCCACGGTGGTGGTCCTGACGGAACATTATCACATAGTGACGCATACGAGAGGGTTAGATCTTCCATTTTATTGCTTTTTTTTTTATCTGGGACCAGTACTCAGGGGATGACCCCTACATATGCAACGCATTGTACTGGAACTAGGAAAATAGGTTATGATGAGGTGGAAAGAGCGAGCTATGTTCGCGAAGTGTTAACAATAACACGAAAAACTAAAACAAACTCTATTGCAGCATTTAAAATGTTGGAATTAAGTTAGTTAAAACTGATCATGTTTTTTATATAAAGTATCTGTATCTACGCAGACCGATGCTACATGATATAGCAGAAGTATGGGAATGTGATGTAAGTGGTTTGGAATCTTTTATCCATTCTTCGGGCTAGTTTAGAAGCAGTGATATGTAGATTTGCTGAAATTTGCATTTAGCTTCAATCACAGAATCGTTGCTGCAATGTTATTCGCGTAGGATGGCATGGCACTAAATCCCTAAAGGCCGATCTCCAATTTCGAACACCACCCTCCCCCTCCGATATTCTCCTCCACGCTGATGCTACGGTCTGCTCAAGTGTTAAGAGATTTATGGTCCACCCTCTACTATTAAATTCCCAGTTAATAAGGAAGCAAATCAGTGAATTGGATAAATATGTTCATATATATACAGCACATACAAGAATTTTTGGAAAAAAGCGAAAATCAACGAAGAAGGCAAGAAACAGCGTTAAATCTGACAAACAGCAATCCAATAGTACTCATATCCCCAAATTGCTTCGGATTTGCCTTGTAATAATCCTTCCTTGGAAATACACATTTACATTTCACACAAAATTGTTTTAGACACTGATACATAAAACTTCATTCCAATTTTTCCTTTTTATTTTCTTTTTTTTTTTTTTGTTCTCAGTTATAAAATATAATACAGAATTACTTGCACATACGAGCACAAAGCTCCCCATGGTGTCAAATGTAAATAAAGTAAAATGAAGCAAAATAAAAGAAAAATTTATAAAATATAAAACTAAAACTGTTATAATATTGAAATGTCGTTCGTTGAAAAACATGTTTATGCATGCACATACACGTATAAAGGGTGGTCCAAACAGAATGCACAATTTTAGTAGTCACATGCCACTTTCAGGGTGGCAAATTGACAGGTATCGACTATTATTGTTGTGATGTAGTTTATTTAATATTGCGTTGCTCATTGCTATGGTTTAAACCTAAAACCGCGAGTAGGAGTTTCTAGTCTTCCGCGATAACTTATCCCTGGAGAGCAGGTTTTTCCTCGGTGTACACTAAGACACAGTACTCTACTTTCTGATGCATAGAGGAGAAGGAGTCCGTCGTTTGTTGTAGCAAATAAAACTCTAGGAAACCGCATGAGTTATGTTGTGTTGGACCTCCGAAACGCTTACAAAATATTAGTAGCCAGAACGCGGATCAGAAAAGCCTTTGGGGTATTATGCTAGCAGACCTTCACAGCGCTGATCATAGTTGAAATGGCTGAAACGCACTGGCTGTAGTTTAAACCTAAAATCGCAAGAAGAAAAATTAGTTTCGCTGATAGCTATGCTGCAATACCGGTTGTCTTGCAGGTATCTGAGTACTGTAAGGAACCAGAGGTGATGGTTATATAGCTCTGTTGCGTAAGGGTTGATGTTCTTAATGGACTTCAGCCTAAAAACTCTTTTAGCCTTGTTTTCTACGGACTGCTGGGAAATTGCATACTGGAGGGAATGTAAGGAACCAGAAGTGGTCATTAGATGGGTGAGCTAATTAAATCCTGATGTTCTTAGTGGGCTTCGGCCTACCAACTCATTAAGTCTTGCATTTCATAGACTTCTGGGAAAATGCATACAGAAGGCATTAAAAGGCCGAATTTTTTAGCAAGGGATTTATCCATATGACTGCAAACTTATGGCAAAAGTTACGACCTGTATTTGCATCGCAAGTCACACTGAGTTGCAGATGTATAGTGAATTATTCACACCCTTGATTTGATCCATCATCAGATAGGGCCGACATGGCAGTTGCTGATGTAAACCAATTTTCAAAATCTTTCTTGACAACTATAGTGAACACCTTTATTCAGGGAGGTGCTGTCTCGAGACAGATATCTCTAATGAATGGAACCAGAAGTGTTGGATAGACGGGGGAGATGGCTAAGGGTTGATGATCTTTATAGGGCTGGGGTCAAGAAATCATGATATATTCCATTAGCTTTCTTGAAAACTGCACACAGTAGAGAAAGAGAGAAGGCCGGAAATCTTCAGCGAGGGGTTTGTTCATATGGCTGCAAACAAATGACAAGAAGTTGCAACACGCATAAACCTTGCAAGTCACACCGTTCACTGGTTTTCGATCAATAATTATTTTTACCAAATTTTTGTTTGAATCTACGAATTCCTTTACAGGTCCGCATTCAAACAATTCATTAATTGATTCAACGAATTTTGTTATTGAACACGAAAAAAATTTTGTTCTGTGTGGATCTTTTGTCGACAAAATGTGTCTTATTAGGCAGCAGAGTTGATAAACCGTACTCGATATTCCACGGGAATTCTTCCTCATCCTTATAGCCAAACATATAGTTACTTTCCTTCATGAGAACACCTGGCAACACCGCCTTCATGAACATGGTGCAAGAATAAGTCACCATCAAAGCAGATGTACGTAACAACCTTTGTCTAAATCTGCCAAGATGTCGCCCCTTTCTGTGGGATTTGATACAGTACCATATAGATAGTTCCAGAAATTTATGCACAGGGTCTTCAGTTTAACCCTTCGATACAAATACAATGCAACCTCCGTTTTGTCCCGCTCTTGATTCCGGAAAAGCTCAGCGCCTCTCAAGGTTGGTAGATCGAAAGGTACAATCTTGTGTGAACTTGTAATAACAGAAAAATTATCTTATTAGTTTAAACAAAACCCAACCTTTCTTCTTATGTTACTTAACCGCATACGATAAAAATCCCTGAATTGGCTACAATTCCCCTAATCTGAAAATACTGAATAATACTTCTGTTTCCAAAATAGTCTAAGAAAAAATAAATAAAGAAACTTTATGGCTTAGAAAAATGTGATGAGTCGTGGCTCTTAAATAAGCTTTTAAACATATAAATAATTTATGGAATATAAAATATAAAATTTTCTTAAAGCGTAATACCTGTGTGTAATACTTTGGCACTAAAAGTCAAATGTCTAACAAACCAATCATACAAAATTTCCTGTCAAAACATGCTGTTCATAACACTTTTTTCTACGCCAACATTTGACTGCAACTTAAAATTTTAAGCGTCGATTTCCCTATTACAAAACTTTTACTTAATAATTTACTCTCTTACATATTAAATATTTAATTTACTTTTATAACTTTTCTTTCAGTATTTCTGCTTTAAAGTCTCATTTAATACCTTCAATGTAAAACTTTTCCGCAAAAAAAAACAATTTTTTTTTTGTGAAATTTTTTACACTGACAATAGCAGCACGTACACGTTAACTTGGTTAAGAGACATGCAAACTATGCATTTTCAACAAACGCACAAAATCAGTATCAAAAAAAATAGAAAAAGGAAAACGGAAAAATATTCTTAAGTTGCAAAACGCAATCACTGCATGTTAAATAGTGAGTGGATAAAGTAAGTTTGTATGCTAAAGACAAAACTTTATAGAAAAATATTAACTCAAGCGATTTGTGGCAACAATTTCTCGAGTGAAATTCATCTAAATGGATTGCAGCAAATAAGATATCCAAAGAATTAGAAGTACAGTAAGGATCAAAACAAATCACAGTGATGGTAAACGTTTAATTGGACCATTTTGTCTGAGCTGTCAGGAGCAACCTGTAACCTTAAACATGCGAGGGTAATTGCAAATAAATCAAGAAATATTCAAAGAATTGTCCTTATATTTTTTATGATACTCAGGATCAACGACAATTATGTCTGAATCTAAACATCGGCCAAATACTCGCTACGACTTTGGAAAACAATCCGATACTCCATATTTTCAATGGCGCTGAGACATAATTGTGGTTAAATACCGTTAAAGTGATGAATTATCTCATCCCTCTAATCATCTTCCCAACAAGGTAAGTTGGTTGCGAGATGGTTCACAAAAGTGGTGCACGGATGGAAACAAAACGCTCCAAGGAGCTGGGGTGGGAGTAGTGGGGCATAGAGCACGCAGGTATATAACTCTTAGTAAAGACACCACAATCTTCCAAACGGAATTATACGCAAAATAGAAATGGTTGAAATACTCTCCGATAGGGGACACAAGGGAGTGCTGATAAAAATACTCTCTGATAGCCCATCAGTACTGAAGTTCCTGAGCAATTGTGTTTTTACGTCCAGGTTAGTACTGGAATGTTACAACAGGCTAAATGAACTGGCAAGCCAGAACCAGGTTAGCCTGAACTGTGTGCCAGGACATGAGAGGCACTACGGCTATGAGCTGGCTAACATCTACGCCAAAAAAGAACCAGAGGGGACTTTTAGTGACCCCATTCCAACATTTCGCTTCAATAAGGGTCTCCGTAATGATGAGATGAAGAAATGGATGGAGTCCATCGTTGAGCAACTGGATTAAAACAAGACAGCTGGTCTTGAGCATTCCAAGAAATTTCTAAACTTTGATACAAAGAGGGCGGAATGTGATCTAAAATTGGACAGGAAAAGCCGCAGAACACTTACGGGTCATCATACGTGCCTTAAGCACCTGTACAGGATAGGCACTTTCAACACACACATTTGCAGATTCTAAGGTGAGCAAGAGCAGTCAATGGAGCACTTGATCATCCATTGTAGAGTATTGGGACACAGGAGATATAGGCTGCTACAAACACATATCGCTCCTTTATTGCAACATAATCATATCGTAAAAAAGATCGTTTTGAGAAAAACGCATTTAAAATTTTTAGTTTCCATACAAGTCTTAGCAAATTTTTTTAAAAAATATCTCCTAAAGGAAACAGTTTAAAAGCAATTTGAATAAATTTTTGGCACAATATAAATGGTAGTACTGTTAACAATTCTGCATTGTTAATTCGAAAAGCTCATTTTTGGAGATGTGACTATGTTGCAATAAAGGCGAGATATGTTAAGTGTATGTGACTTAATATCACTCCCAATGAAGGAGCTTGTCCGTTTTCTTGACATACTTAACCCGTAAAGGGGCCAGGGGACGCACAATAGATCAACACTGGTGGCAGTGCAAACGGCCGATGAGGGTCACATTCCATCTAATAATAATAATAAATAATAATCTCTCAAATCATTGCTGGCTAATCGACGTACACATTTTCTTTCAAATAACCCCAAAGAAAGAAGGGCAACAGTGTCAAAGCACGTGATCTTGGTGGCCAATTGACATCGCCACCACGTGAGATAATACGGCCATTGAATTTGTCGCGCAAAAGAGCCATTGTTCCATTGGCTGTACGGCAAGTGGCACCGTCCTGTTGAAACTACATATTGTTCACCTCCATAGCTTCCAATTCGGACCATAAAAAATTTTCTGTCATCTCACGATAGCGATCACCATTCACAGTAACTGCCTCACGGGCTTGTTGTATACAGCGTCTGGCCCCACGTTGGGCTTGGCTTTTATCGCTGGAAGAGAAAGAAAATTTCAAAGATATTCAAGGTTGAAAACCCTTTTGTGTTTGACTAGACCATCGACTGCGCTGACATGCTGGCGCATTGCTCCGGCTATTTCTTTAATGGCGAACCAATCTCCATTTTCATTTATTTTTCTTGCCATGTTTGTTTCTTTCCGCGCCTTACATGCCAATTTGCTTCTCGAAACTTCTTTGACATTTTGTTTTTTTCGTTCTCTTTTTTTCAACCAAATTTAAGCTGGAACCACGGTTAAACTATATCCGAATAACTGCGTCTAAATCAGTCAATTGGTTTTCATAATTCTGACAAACGTTAACGTCCGTTATCGCGGGACAGGCGAATAGAGTTTTCCCTTGCAATAAGTAAATGCTCATATTATTGCTTCAGATTTCTTGCTCAGTTATTAATTAACGTATTTTTTAAGTCATTTTGAATTAAAAAAACACCAATCAAAATTGCTTTTAGCCAACAAACAGGAGTAAAAGCAATTATTTATTATCTGCTTAAGTGGAAAGTAAAAAAGGACTTAGGCACTCGTATGCATGAGATGAATGTTAATGCTCTTAAAAGTAATTAAATATTCCTTTTGTACTGAATATTCTAAAATATTAAAGTACGACGCATTGCAAAAAATGCCAAAAACTTTTTCTTTTCGTATTTTTAAGTACAAAAGGATTTATGCGTTATTAAGAAGCGCTTTTTATCTAATAATTGTATGCATAAATTATGTGCGTAGTTGTTATTAATACAAAAGCACTTACACAGCAATATATGAACACATGTGAATTTGTACATTAATCCCCTATAAAGAGCTAAGTCAAAAGATTTACATATACATATTAGAAAAAGTTAAACATAATTAAAAAAAAAAGAAATCTTATATCAGAGTTAAAAATTGTGTTGGAATCAGAGAATGGCAACAAGTAGCATAAAAACATATGAAGTTACCTGACCACGTGAATCAAAATAAAAGAAAATAAATGAGTGAAAATTAGTAAACCTGCCCTTTTCTTTGTTACTCCAATTTTTCAATAAAAAGAAGTCATGCCTTTAACACTTTAAAACGGCCGTTGAATTGCTCGCAAGGCATAGTTCTAATGTCAGATGTTTAAACATAACAAAATAGAACACATTCTATTTGAAATTTTGTCAGACAACTTTAGTCATGTTTTTTACAGACGCAATGTTTTTGAGGTAACAGACGACATGTATGCATTTTACATTGAGAAATATGACATGTACATTGTTAAAAACATATCGTGTGTTATCTACTTAATGAATAGCTTAAGGCCATGTCAGACAAAACTTTGTGGCTTTGCGTGACGTTTAAAACTTTAACAGAAAAGCGCAAAGCAAAAGGTGTTTGTCACAATAAAAACTTTGGCAACGCTTACGATTTGTTTATTTATCTAATAAATGGTTGTTAATTTTCAAATTTAATTATTTCTTATGATAATAGAAGTTGGAAATATTATAGGACAAACTACTGAAATTGGCTCTAATTGTTTTCTTAGTGCATAAAGCTTTGGAGCCATTAGAAAAAAACTTCAACGCATGGAAAGATGAGATTTGCCGAACTTTTCGCTTCACGTTGCGTTAAAAGTACTTTATATGACATGTTTCATATAAGTATGCAAGGCGAATTTATGCAGGTGAATGCAAGCGTGAAGGCGAATTCAGCACTATATATTTTGTTATTGTAACATTTAATGAGAATGGCATAGTCTAAATTCGCCTAAGATTATTCTGCAGGGAAAAAATTTTATATAAACATTAAATATAAACTTGTATAATTGTTTGTAATTAAAATCGCAGGTTATATTAGTTTTTCACTTTTAAATTCAAACTAATTTCTTGAAATTGCACCAAATCATACAAAAAAGTCTTCTGATTAAAATGGCGCGAAAATTTTTGTAAACAAAAGTAACAAGAACTGACAGTTTCCCATGGGAAAAACCGCGAGAAGCAAAAAATAATCAGCTGAGCTATCAAGTTCACCAAGTAATGAATTCGCCTTGATAAGTATGTATATTTTAGCTTAGATGTCAAAGCGAATTTGCAACGCAAAGCGGAGCAAAAGTTTTACCTGGCACGGCCTTTAGTGTTGTATACATTTTTATTGAGTAAAAGCAGTGTTGTACAGAACATTTTCGAAGTGTTTTGCTCCAAAAGATGTGGTTTGAGCTGTATGTATGAGAAAACAAATTTATTTCTACATGTTTGATTACGATTATAGTCCAAATTGACATTGTTGGCTTCTAAAGACGGGCTTGCCTTGAACAATATATTCAAAAACACATTTCATTTATGTATTTACGAATGCATGTTTATTTCTAAAGACAAATGACAATTGGATTATGTGAATAGAAATAAAGTTAAATTTATGTGGTTGAAGTTTTACTCCCGTCTTTGGCAAAGTTTAACTTACGTTTGAGCTCAATTGCTCTGTATTAGAAAGAAGAGATGAATGAAAGCATAGAGGAATGCATGGGTGGTAGAAATGACAGATGACACTCACTACGAACTGATAACAAATGTAGACTGCCAAAAATGAGCTAACACAAAATATAATACGAGTATTAAGAGTCAGTTGATGCTTTGGTTATATATCAAACTAGTTCATCAAATTAGTTAGGTAGGTGGGCCACTGGATTTTCCAAAAAGTACCTGGATTTTCCAGCTTACGTGGGTCCTGAAAGATCAAACTAGTTGCTCTTTGGATTTTACAAAATCTCACTGAGCAACTTTTCAAAAATTTACCTTCGTTTCTTGCTGCTATTAATACAGACGTTTAATTATGACCGTATTTGTCTGACTACCACTGCTTTAAAACATACATACACATATGATGTCTGAGTACATATCTATGCCCGCTCGTAAATACGTTCAATAATATTTCTAAACTAATTCTAGTCATTTGCCCCATAGACAGAATTTACCTATAAAACCACAAAAATGTTTCAGGAATATAATGACGTACATGTGATATTTGTTCGCGGTTTGTTGGCTCTTTATGGTGATGGGCAGCAACCTGTAATTGGATTTCGAAAACATACATATGCATAGCAAGGAGTATAACCGCATACTTGCATAAAAACTTTCACTCACATGTGGTTACTTGTACATAGATACATACATATGTATGTCTGAATATATATGGATAAGTTCATACTGTGCATAATGAATAAGCGACAAGTTTGTTTTCTATTTGCTGTTTTCTTCATTGATCACTCCAAAGTATACTCGTGTGTACGAGTATCTGTATCAAACACATCAGAAATAGTAGCTATATTGTTTGTGTAAAAACATTTTTGCTTCCGCGAAAAGTAACTGACAACAAATACATACGAGGGCCGATTGATATTGAAGCTACCTAAGTAGGAAAAAAATATTTTTTTTCAAAAACCATTTATTTCTCAAAATAGAGTCCTTTTAGCTCAATACATTGAGTAAGACGATATTCCAACTTTTTTATATCATCTGACTAATACGATATTGAGAACCACTCGAAATACGCGTTAGTTTCGGTAATCACTTCTTCGTTTGACATGAATCTTTTCCTTCCTGTGTCCCATAAAGAGCTTTCAGCCTTAACCAACTCATCCGTCTATCCATCATTACGTTACGTGTGTCCGTTGCAAAACAATAGTATTACAGAATGTGTCATTGATTAACATCAGCACCTGCTTTGACGGCCTTATCTGATCATCGACCAACTCCCGGGCTTGCAAGCCTCAGTTACAGTTTGCAGCTTTTCCCATAAGTTTATAGCACTATGGACAAACCGCTTGCTGCTGAGCTCGCGTCTTCTAATCCCTCCTGTATCCAATTTCTCAGGCAGTCAATGGCAGACTAAGCTTAGTGACTTGGTGGGCTGAGATCCATTCAGAGCACCAGCTCTTGATCAACTCATCTATAGGGTGTTTTTTTAAGCTAGATAGAACTTTAAATTGTAAAAAGTAACACAAAAAATTAAATTTTGATGAAACATTTTTTTTATTTGTTTCAGTATACTCTGACAAATCATCATGAATAGACTCACGCTTGAACAACGCTACGAAATTATCCAAATTTACTTTGAAAATCAGACCCGTTGTTTTATCGCAAAATTGTGTTCAGCGATGAGGCGCATTTTTGGCTTAACGGGTTTGTTAATAAGCAAAATTGCCGCATATGGAGTGAGACCAATCCACAAGAGACCCTACAGACTCCATTACATCCAGAAAAATGCACTGTTTGGTGCGGTTTTCATGCTGGTGGCATCATCGGACCTTATTTCTTCAAAAATGAGGCCGGAGCTCGCGTTACGGTCAATGGAGATCGTTACCGCACCATGATCAATGATTTTTTGTTTGAAAATATGGATGACATTGATGCGGAGGAGATGTGGTTTCAACAGGATGGCGCTACGTGCCATACGGCGAACGCAACCATCGACTTACTGAAATCAAAATTTGGCGATAAGTTGATTTCGAGAAATGGACCTGTCAATTGGCCTCCAAGGTCGTGCGATTTGACACCTCTCGATTATTTCCTGTGGGGCTACGTGAAGTCACTGGTTTATGCTGATAAACCAGCAACAATTGACGCCTTGGAGGCCAGCATTGTTCGTGACATACGGCCAGCAGTGCTCGAAAAAGTGGCCCAAAATTGGACGTCCAGAATGCGCTTCGTCAAGAACAGCCGCGGTGCCCATATGCCCGAAATCATTTTCAAATGTTAATGTCACGTATTGATCTTTCGAATAAAAAAAAATTTTGATTACAATTTAATTTTTTGTGTTATTTTTTACAATTTCAAGTTCTATCGGGCTTAAAAAAACACCCTATACATACGAGGGCGGATTGATATTAAAACTACCTAAGTAGGAAAACATTTTTTTTTTTTCAAAAATCATTTATTTCTCAACATAGAGTCCTTTTAGCTCAACATATTTAGTAAGACGATATTCCAACTTTTTTATGCCATCGGAATAATACGATTTAGGGAACCACTCGAAATACGTGTTAGTTTCAGTAAAAACTTCTTCGTTTGAGATGAATCTTTTTCCTGCTTGTGCCCCATAAAGAGCTTGCAGCCTTAATCAACTCACCCATCTATCCATTATTACGTTACAGGTATCCGTTTGCAAGACAATTGTACCACAGAATGTGTCATTGATTAACATCAGCACCTGCTTTGACGGCCTTATATGATCATCGACCAACTGCACAGGGTTAATTATTTACGATTCACTAGCGCAACTGTGAGGCTTGCAATTCTCATACAGTTTGCAGCTTTTCCCATAAGTTTATAGCCCTATTTACAAACCGCTTGCTGCTGAGCTCGCGTCGTCTAATCCCTCCTGTATGCAATTTCTCAGACAGTCAATGGCAGACTAAGCTTAATGAGTTGGTAGGATGAAATCCATTCAGAGCACCAGCTCTTAATCAACTCATTCACTTCACCGCCACTACTGGTTCTTTATGTTAAAGACATCTCTTCAAGGACAACAGTTACTCGGCTGTAAGCACCTGCACCAGGCATGCACCATAGGTATCACGGAAACTAAATTCCCTTCTAGCGATTTAAGTGTAAACCAGAGCCAAAATATTTTAGCCAAGGTAGGCTTTATCGATCCCCCTTAGTAACTTTTGATAAACGCTTCGGAAGTCCAACACAACATAAATCATGCAGTTTCCTAGAATATTATTTGCTACAACAAACGAGAAACTCTTACCCCACTATTCCCCAGAAGGCAGAGTGGCCTGATCAGGCAAAACTTGCTCCCCAGAGAAAAAATATCGCTACAATTAATACGCCGAAATCCGCCCCCCCCCCCCCCCCCCCTTCCTTAACCAACCGTTTTAGGTATAAAACGCAGTCAGAACACTTCAGTCAATATGCAGGCACCTCAACCGCTATCAGCCCCACGATGATCTGTAAAACCGGACCTCCTAGGGTTTATCTGATCCTCTTGCGCATTCTCGTTACACTAATTAAACCTTAGTTAGGGTTTGACAAATAACGCTGTGAATTTATACACGAGGATTTTGTGTCTTATTCCATAAACACATATACGAGTATTCTATTTTTGACATTCTGTAGTCAGCAGCATGCCGTCTGAAATGTGTTTCATGTATCCAAAAAATCTTATCATAGTTGTAAAGTTATATGGGCATATTAAGAAAGCTTAATTTGAAATGAATTTATTCACCTTATTATCATCTAACATTGATGAACAGCTTGTTTTCTACGTTTCCTAGCTGCCTAATGTCGACATTTCATAGCAGCTACCCTAATTATGAATAGACCTGGAAAGCATTGAAAGATATTCTCATACATTCAACTTTATTTCCCCATACTTTAAATAAGAAATAAAAAATTAGTTATTAATAATTTAAAAAGATGATTAGGATAGCTCCTATGAAACGTCAACATATAAACAACTAGGAAACATAGAAATAAGCTGTTTAAAAATTGCTTACAAAATTTTTGCTAAAATCAATCTTAAATGGAATTTATTTTTTGTAGCCCCATAGATATTAATTAAATCCCCACGTTGTTTTTCGAACACCTGTACATATTAAAATTCTTCATATTTTAGCACTTATAACAAGAAAAAACAAAAACCACTCACTCACCACATGTAACTGCCTGGTTTTCTAATTTTTGCTACCAACTCGACCTGTTTTGTTAAAACTTTTGATTCAGTTTTTGCTCCATTAATTTATCCCTTTTATTTGTTCGCATTCGATTGTTAGAAATTTGTGTAAAATTTTTTAATGCCCTGTTTAATTTTCAGGATATTTAAAAGCAACAACTGAGCAATTATTGATTCGTTTTAAAAATGGAAAATGGAACAAAACGGTTCAATTCTCTTGCCAGCAGGAAACTGCACATACCAACAAGCGAGTGGCCCGATTCTATTTCGCACAAGTGCTGACAGAACTTTGCACTGTACAGGGGGAAAAGAATCTTTATAAGCCAACAAAAACAAAATTTCTGCAGTTTTCAAAAAGAAGAAAGAAGTAAATAAAAGTGTAACTTCCGCTTTTATGCTGAAATAAATACGAAAAAAGAGAATATTGTTTTTGCCTAAATGTTGGCCTCACAGCTGCTTTATTGCTGTACATCGTACAAAAAACTAGCACTGGATTGTGATAGAAAAAAAATGTTGTGGTTGATCATATACAAATTTTCATTTGATATCTATTGACGATAAAGAGGTTCTAACTCGCATATATCTGGAATTCTAATTTTTTGATTCTGATGCCCGCCACACAAATATATTTCGTCTACAAAATCTAGTAGATATGAATGAAAATCTTCAACAAAATCTTAACCCTTTACACTTCCGTTTTTTTGACATCTAACCAGATTTCATTTTCATAATTTTGTTTTTTTTTTTTTTTTTTGTCAAAGGGTTTGACAGCAAAACAATGAATTCATCATGTAAAAGTATAGTCAAGGCGATTTCATATCAGGTATATGCAAGAGCAATAAATACAACACGAATTACTATTCAGCGGCGCCCCGTCCGGTTTGTAAGGCTCACACAGGTCCCAACTTTTTACCATAAGTTTATAGTCATGTAGACATATCCCTTACTTAAGAGTTCGGGCCTTTTAACATCTTCTATATATAAGCAATTTCACAGACAGTCAATGGAAAACATGGTACTCCGCAGCTCATTAGAAGCATCAGGCCTTAACTAATTCATCCTTCAAACCATCCTGTCCGATAAAAGATAAGAAAGGGCATTCTTTAGCCGCAGTAATGCCAAAATCTGTGGAACCAAGTTGAGCTCTAATCAATCTCTAAATCCATGCCTCGATGGCTGATTTGGTATATTTCTGGACCAGCAATCTTGCTGTCGCAGCTTCGCTTCTAGCCTAAGACTCTCAGTCAAGCAAAAGACTTCACAGCTTTTGTATTTATTAACCAAAAACTAAACTATTAACAAAAAGCTAAACTATTTTACAATCACATAATAAGCTATTCTATTGGAGAGTGCTGTTGCTATGTCTAGAAATTCGCATGAAGACAGCCAATGGAAGACTAGGCTTAATAAGTTAGTGGGCCCATTAATAGCATCCTTACATTACAGGTATCTGTTGCAAGACAATAGCAGCTCGGCTGTTACTGGTTCCTTAAAACTGGCATATACACACCATGCTTACCAGGGGAATTAACTCTCCTTCCTACTATTTTAGGTTTAAACTACAGCTGGAACGTTGCAGCCAAGGTAGGCACCTCAGCCACGATAAGAGCTAGGATAGCCTAAAAGCAGAACCTCCCACTGGCTTTGCCGATCTCCGTCCTGCCAATTAGCCCACGGTAAGGGTTTCGGAACTCCAATACATCATAATCCCTGCAGCCTTCACAAGTTTTGTCTGCTACAAACGAAGAACTCCTACTCCTCTATACCCTTACTCCTCCATACTCCTACTCCTCTATGCCTCAAAACCTGCTACCCAGTAGAAACTGCTATCCAGTAGAACCTGCTACCCAGTAGAACCTGCTACCCAGTAGAAGCTATGCGCCTGCAGTCATATTTTTTCGGCTACGCCACACGTACGCATTATCGGCAATTGTTGAAGGAAATCAAAAAGCTTTGAGCTTTTAATTGGCGACTGATTATTTGGTCGCCTACTCTTGCGACTGTCTAAAACTGTCAGTTGTTTTGTGTTTGCCGATATCTACGTATATTGTGTCAAATGTGATGGCTGTCGTTATCTTAAGGACACTGACACATATAAGTTGATTGACGATTTTTTTTAATTGTCTCTGGAGCTTTTTAGATTTTCATATTAAATGCATTTATTTAATGCCAAATTCGAATTCTCAGTAGCAATGACCAATCTTTTTCATTTTCAATTCCGACGGAAAAGTCAGTAAATGGTATTTAAAGACATGCTACTCCCGCGAATCACCAAGTCGTAACGCGATTGTAAACTTGTGTGAAAATAAACCAATTTTTCCATTGTCCTGATTCTGATTGTTGCTTTAAACAAATTGACTACTGCTTCAGTTACTCGTATGTAAGTACGAGTATGTTACCATACCATTTTCAAAACACAACGAAGCTAATCTAATTTAAAAATGTTCGCTAATGTTTTTCAAACCCAAAGCTGAAACAAATTGTTATTGTTCACAACAGTTTCTTTCTCCCCCACAAATGCTTGTACATGATCCTGGAAACAAACACGCTTTAGATTGCAACCACCCTCATCCAACTCCTTTGGAGACCCAGAGCCATTATTTGGAGCTTAATGATAAGCCAAATGATAATATTGCGCATTTGATTGAACGCAAAGTTGTTAGAATGAACTTAACAACAGGACAGCCTGACCAGTTAACGATTTATTTGGTTAACAGGATACGAGTATTAAAAAAAGGAGGCATTTTACTGGCATCTTTCTGTTTAGCTTTTTGGCTTATAAACAAATTATATCTGGCTGCTTGAGCCATTTACATTTGCTGATTATTTAAAGCGAAGTGCTTTTTTCTATTCAACAGTACTGATTGTTCACTCTTGTTTGAAAATGTTAAGCAGCCTTTTGATTAAACGAAATATAAAACTACTGAAAGGTCTGACCATTCTTCCTTTTAGTATTCAAATCCAAACATTTCGCCAAACAATGCGTTTTCGATGGCTCTTCTGTTAAACTGAAACAAATGAGAGTGAGAAAAGAATTAAGAACTTAAAGTGGATTTTGGTCAAAAGCTTTCAATTAAAACTGCCTGATAAAAACATTATTGGAAGGTTTTAAATAACGTTTTAAATTATCTTTGTTTCTGCCATATTGTGAATTTAAAACGAAGCACTGTGGGTCAGAAAAATCTTGTTGTGGGTCATAATTAAACCCTTTCCCAACAGTCTCGTAGTGGGAGAATTTAACAAGAAAGTCATATAAACGTGTTGCCAGATGAACAATCTGCACTGTGATTGCACAATACGTTTCTGCAAATCGTTTAAAACTAGCGTCTTTCTTTCGAAAAAGCTATACTCGTATACAAGTAGATCTAACTGAAGTAGTGGTGCTACATACGTAGCGTGCCTATATCTGTAATATTTTTGCGGGTACACAGCTTAACAAGAAATGTCCCTGCAGGAAATTTCAGTAGTGACTTACAATTATCAGTCACCAGTATTAGTGACACACACAATGCTTACTATATTAACGATATTTAACTTGATTAGTAAATGTCATAAAAAAAGACGGTGGCATGCCAGTATTGCAATGTCCATGGACATTGTGACAAACATAAACGTGTCATAGGGTCCATGGGCAGTATGACACTTTTGAAAATGTCATAGTGCACATGGGCATAGTGACACTTTGCAAATGGACATTATGTCAATTTTAAAAATTGTATACGCTTCATAATTTAAAAACAGTTAAACGTGAAAATAACCGTATATTTGTGTGATAATGTGAACCAATGAACGTGTGAACCATTATCAAATTGGTTCACACTTTTGGTGGCAAAACTTTGGCACATGACTCTTACTTATATTGCCTACAAGAAATTGACCCTTCTACTCTTTTTAATTAAACAAGTGATTATTTTAATACAGAATTTTTTATACAACCCAATTATAAATAAAAATTCCGTAGAAATTTTATCACTTTTCCCTTTCCTACAATTATGAACAAAAATTAAGTATGAGGTTTTTTTATTTTTTCTGCTCTCCATTCGTTGAAAACACTAAAGAGAGATCAATTCTTTAATTCTCATGGGCAAAAATTATGCTTTTTTCTTTAATTTGAATTGAAAAAAGTACTTTATGTGAGAAATAAATTCCGTAAGGAAAAAATTCCGAGAGAAATAAATTCCGTGCGAATATTCATAATTGGGCTGATATTCTCTTTAAATTTACGACTTAGTATTCCCTTGAAAAATTCTTGACAACGAAGTTCGGACAGTATTATTAACAACCCGTTAATTTGTGGACATACCGTTGTCAAACTGTAAACATCCCGTCATCTAATTGCGAATAGATAGAACAAAAATACCATACGGTACACATTCGTTAATGACAGATCGTTAATAAAAGGAGCGATCTTGAAAACAGCTAACGACGAAATCAGCATTTTTCAAAACGTGCGGCTTCAGGTCTTACATTTCTCAGAATATGCGTAATAAAGCCTCGCTAACATATTTTAAAACTTATAAAAGAATATTATCGGATCCGCTGGAGTTGGAAAAAACATTGACTACGACTATTTGCGGTGGCTTAGGGGTTGGTGGCGGGCCGTATTTTTTTCAAAAATAAAGTCGACCAAACAATTACCGTGATTGGTGTTTCCTATCGCGAGATGATAATGGACTTATTGTGGCTAGAAATTGACTATATGAACCTGGGCAATATGTGGTTTTTACAGAGTGGTCACACAGCCAACGAAACAATGGCTCTTTTGCCCAAAATATTCAATGGCAATTTTTTCTCAGGTCATGGCGATATTAATTGGCCGCCACGATCATGTGATTTGACAACGTTAAACTTCTTTCTTTAGGCTTTGTTACACTATCATACACGATCGTGCGATCTATTAAATAAAGCATGTATGCTGTAAAAGTACTAAAAATACAACCGTGCGGCAGAGTTTTTGACAAAACGTGCGATTTGAAAATTTTATCAAACTTTTTAAAACATTATGGTTTCTGTGCGATCAGTGTGGTTTATATTGAGAAAAATATGAGAATATTGTTGGTGCCAGGAGAAAAAAATTTAAGTAATTTAAAATTATTATGCTAATATTGATAGATTTTTCGACCTTTATAATTGTTAAATAAAAACTGTAAAAAAAAATTCCTGACATTTTTATTTAAGTTTGTAATTATTTAATTGTGTATACAAATTATTGCAATTATACTTGTATAATAGTGTGGCATCGCCATTTTGAAGTGAATTTTTCAAGTCGGCCAGACTTTTGAAACAGTTTCCTGTGAATGAATCGTACGATCGTGTAGGATAGTGAATCAGGGCCCTTTGCGGATATTTAAAAGAAAATTATACGTCGAAGAGCCAGTTTTGCTAACAGCTAAAGGATGAGATAATTCGGCCCATTAAAGACATTGAACCTTAATTACGTCTCAGGGACATTGAAAATATGGAGTTTTGGAAAGAGATATGGCACCGATGTCATGGATATTTTGCAAAATTAAACCTATTAAAATATTTCTCTGAAAACTTTTTGTGTTATTTACAATTAACATCGTGCGTTTTTGTTGGGCCACCCTTTATAACAAAGCTTTTGCTGGGAAGTCAAAACACTGGAATACACATACCTATGTCTCCTAAGCAAATATATGTAAGCAAACTTTATTTAAGGCAAATAAATTTAAAATTGACCACTTAACTGTTGAACAATTTGTAAAGATGAAAAAAAATACATAGAAGTATATACATATTTTATGTGTCTATAAAATATAACCTTTCTCTCTTTTGAGCAACAATACTACACTCAACTGACTACCTCCCTTCGAATTCGTATTTTCTAATTGACATCCAATTTTATGACCTGCATTTCAACAAGTTTCCAGTGCTTTTCAAGCACATACTTTATGCTTCAATACACATACTTACATGGGCTAACACTAACTCGGCCTCCCTGACTTAACCCCATGCAGAAATATAAATATCTAAACTTAATATTGTTAATTTAATAACACCGAACAACACAATAAAGACTTTATGAGCTAAGAAAATAGTTTATGTAGAGAATAAAACAGCCACATGTTGCCCTCATAACTCTTAAATTACTTGACACACAAGTCGAGTACAATTTATGGGCTGTTCGTTGGCTCGTTTGTTCGTTCATTCGTTCGTTCATATAATGAAACTCTCTAAAATCCCTGGAAAAGCGAAAAGTGTCTTATAACTATTGTGTATACTTTACCAGATATTGAAAAAAATCCCCCGTCTCTCTGCTCAATGTGTATGCCTCTCGACCTTATTCAAAGGATAAAAGAATGGCCTACAATAAAACAAACAAGAGAAAAAAAACAGGATAGAAATTGCTGTAGCAAGACTAACAAAAGCAGAAAAACAGAAATATGCAGCCAGTTGCATAAACAAACAAACCAGTAATAAAAATAAAAACAAGTAGTAATAATCAAAAATGTCCTATCAACATATACGAGTATTTCTTTGTTTATAAAACTAAGCGCAAGTATTTGCTTCATTTCCCACACAATATAAACCAATTTTATCGTTTTTATATATTTTTTATATATTTTTCTTTTTTTTTAAAAAGCAAAGAGTATTTCTAGGCGCGTGTCCTTAGCGATCCTTCAATTAGACGTGACTTATTCATAGCCATAGAAAACAGCTGTTCATACCACCCATAAGGTGGCAGCTCTGATATTGTTTTCATCAGCACTTGCCTTTACGGCTTAAGCTGATGATGGACTAACTCCAACGGGTGGATTATTCATGATTCACCAGCGTCCCCGTGTGGCGTACAGCAAATAAATACCCAGAGGGAAGCTTTTAAATGTCTGCTTCAGAAAGCCATTCTAAGACATTGTTTTAGATCCGATACTTATTATTCCCTGCCTGCTAATAGAAGCATTTTAGAAGAACTTCAAACTCCCTACTGTAGAAAGGGCTAAAGATTTTTTTAGTGTAAACCCTGTTACCATAATGAGTTCAAATTCAAATACTAAAAAAAACAGATAGTGTTAACAAACAGAATTGAAATAAAGCGGTCTTTTTTGAAAATAAAATCTAAGAATAAAACAAAAACTAATAGAATAACGTTAAGACTGTTACTTTAATAATATCATTATAATTACATTACTTAAAAAGACTCTTTTAGGTACATTATTTTTCATTTCACTATATTATCTCTTGTTTACGAGTAGTTGAAAATATTACAATGTCTTGTAAACATTTTCCTGGTGCTTACGCAGCCCTCTAATATGTATGTATAGAAAGAGTCACACTCATTGCCATAAAAATTTGCCAACAAAATTTCAAACAAACTTTGTATTTCCTTTTTTAACAGTTGAGAAATTGGATATTTGCTGTTTCAGCTCTTAAAGTTATTTCCTTAAAGTTTATTTTTTTTGCAATTATAGTTCACTTATTTTATTCAATTCTTGCTTTTTTTTTGTATCTTTATTTATGTTACATTATTTATAAAGATTTGACCACATTCCAGAAAATCTTTTTAGCCAAGCGTACACCAGTGATCACCAAAAATCATGTTTTTGCTTGATTAACTCATACACTAAAATTTGTTATCAACAAAAATCAAGCAACAAAGTTCAACGCTCAGTAAAATCAATTCGTTTTATAAGCATTGCTCATTCGTTTTAGTGTTGAATGAAATCAGCTGATTATTCCACTTCGCTGTGAACATGGAACGCTTTTGTTCAACTTTAGACTACAACGGACTATTTCGTTGTTCATATCGCTCCTTTATTGCAACATAGTCATAACGCAGAAAAGCTTGTTTCGAGAAAAACACATTTCAAATTTTTAGTTCCCACACAAGTCTTTGAAAAATTTGCTAGAAAATATCTCATAAAGGAAACAATTTAAAATTAATTTGAATAATTTTTTGGCACAATATAAAAGGTAGTACTGTTAACAATTCTGCATTGTTAACTCGAAAAGCTCATTTTTTGAGATATGACTATGTTGCAATAAAAAAGCGATATGAAAAAGAACATGGGCTGAAAAGACCCGGGCCTAACAAAAAAAAACACAGTTTTTTTGGTTTAAAATTAGCTTTATTCATTAACGTAATCTCCATATGAATGGTATTTTTTCCCCATCAAGAAAAATTGTAAAATTAAAACACGGAATTGTTTTTTGTCAATTGTAGCGTCACTCTTAGCACGATAACTCACAAACTAATGAGTAGAATATCATGAACTTTTTTATAATTTTATAATAAAATATTTGTAATGCACTCCTATGTTTAAAATAAATTATCGTAATATTTTATTAATAAAATATTATTTTATGTCTGACTACAAAAATCATTAAATATTTCATTAACTCCGCAAATATTGCCGTTCGGAGATAAAAGAAAGTAATTAAACCAATTTTTTTAATGAAATCAAATAAAAAATATTAAACAAATAGTTTCTTTGCGGATGTTAAAAAAAAATCTGAAAAAAAAAAATTCACATATTGTTGCCGCAGCAAGCATTTTGATCAATGGGACTATATCGTCCATTCACTTGAATGGAGTCGTAATTAATTAAAACGAAATAGAAAATAAAATTGATTTAAGACTGCAAAATTATTAGACAAGGGGTTGATTACTAGAAACTCTGTTTAAAGATGCACAATTGTGGAAAAAAAAAACACTTAATGCTGAAGGCCTAACCATAATGTGCATAGATTGACTTAAGCTTTTGCTAAAATTGAACGAAAAACCTGTCAAATGCATATGTGAATCTAAAACGACTTTTAGTTGACCATAATGTACTTATATGAACTTAATAGCTTTATTCACAGTCTCGTACAAATGGTATTGCATCATTGCATTTGCAAAAAGGTTTAGCATATTTTTACTCTACACTAATACAGATGTAACAACAACAAACAATAAGAAACACAATACCAAGAACGCAAGAGCAACAGCAAAATCAAATGTGGTTGATTTATATGAAATTTTGCGCTTTTTGTGTCATCAATAATCATTTGTTTGTAGATTATCGGCTGTATTCATAAAAAATATTGTATGTTTATTAAACACTTATTTGACAAATTTTTTATAGAAAATTTTTTATAAAAAATTTGTCAAATAAGTACACTTCACAGCCCTGCATTGTAATTATAAGACTTAGTCTTGTTATGTAGGTATATAAAAAATAAATAAATAAATAAATTTGTGAAATAACAATTTAATAAACATACAATATTTTTATGAATAAGGCCATATGTTTTTAGTTTTATGTTGTTCGTGTGAATGTGCGTGTACATTTACAACAAACATATTAACGGTTTGAATAATGGGTTACAGAAAAAAACAAATTTTTTTGTGTGCAATAACGAAATTCGTTGAATCAATTAATAAATTGTTTGAATGCGGCGGACCTGTAAAAGAATTCGTGGATTCAAACAAAATTATAGTAAAAATAATTATTGATCGAAAACAACTATTTTTTAAACAACAACAAAACACGATATCCGAGGTTATTTTTTTGATATATGCATACAACTTATTTTTTCCCGACAAATATTTTGTTGATTTTATTTTTACTATAATTTTTTCTGTGTTAGGTAGTCAGGCCGCTGGGTTCCCGGGAAGTATAGCCTGTGGTTCTCCAGCTCACTTGGGTCATAAATTTGCTCCCTTTGCGAAGATATTGGGTTAGGTGTGGTAAAAACTCGTAACAATATAATTTGGGTATATTTTATTAGTAAAAAAATGTTGTTCTTGCTTTCTTGGTGTTGTGTTTCTTATTGTTTTTTGTTGTTACATCTGTATTATGATAAGCAAACATGTTGGTGAGCGTATACTTATATATGAGTAAGAATAATATTTGTACATTTGATCAATAACTAGAAAGATCATGAAGATTGCAGAAGTAAATAAAGAAGTATAAATAGCAAACAGCGAGACAGTTTGATTTTACATTCTGTGCAAGACAGTCATAAGTCAGAATTGTAAGCAAATCCAGTGTCTTAAGGCGCAGTGTAAAGTAAATAAAGTTGTATATTATTTAAGTACAGTGTAACAAAAACAGCAAACAGCGAGACAGTTTGGTTTTACACTTTGTGCAAAACAGTCATAAGTCAGAATAGTAAGAAATCCTTAATACACGGTCGTGTAAAGAGAAAATAAAGTTGTATATTATTTAAGTATCGTGTAACAAAAACTCTTGTTATCGTTATTACTTCATTTGAAATGGAAGAATCTCAAAAATCGCGATTTTACAGCACGAACCCATTTTGCACACACTTGGAATCCTTGATATAGAAAATGGGGTCTTACCCCACCTGCCGTTTTCTCTAGATATTTTTCTCTCCAACTATCACTTGTTTCGATCAATCACACACGGTCTGGCTGACCTACAATTCCGGTCTAATGAAGAAGTAAAACATTGGCATATCGCTTAAAGAGATGACCAGTTTTTTACAGTTCGGAATACGTACACTACCCGAAAGATGGGAGAAAGTAGTGGCCCGTGATGGACAACACTTTGAGTCATAAGTGTATAACCAGTTTTTTACAATAAAGTCCCGGCGGAAGCAAAGTTGCACTCCTAATAAATAATTGTCTCTTCTTTGTTGCAAATACTACTCATTCCGTTATTGCGAGCTTCATATAAAATCCAATATTTAAGTTCCTTAATTTCAATTAGCTGAAATGCACAATGCATTGCACATATCAAAACATTCAGATACGTGCAGAGTTTTATATTTTCTAACAGCCAATTATGTTTATGGTTACTTAAAAACAATGCTCTTCATAATAAAAATAATAACACCAATCTTGCATTAAAAATGAACATAAACATTTAATATTATCGTATGCGTTGCATGTGCAACGAATCATTATAAAAATGTGCAAATTTAATGGCTTCAATAATCTCAGCCCTACAACAGTAGAGAAAAGTATTTTGGTTATAGGGAAGGCTTCGCACAAGCGGGAAAATTTTCCTTTTTTGCAGTTTTGACACGTGGACAAAATATATGATTGGGATGGCAATATTTTAACATACTAATGTGTTATATATGCACAGGGTGTTTTCTTAGAGATACACAAGTTTGAATCATAATAGAACAAAGAGAGATATTTCAATAGGCTTTAGGGGAGATAAAGATTGATGACATTATTGTTTAAATATAATTTTACTCATACCTGGCTCGTACATAACCCAAAAAAAATTAATAAATAAATGAATACATAATTCAATGCGTTTAATCATACTCGATCTAAGAGTTCAATTGATTGGACCATTACAGGAAATAATTGTTCTTCATCAGTTTGTTTGTCGGCCTTAATCAATCGTAGCGGGCATAATGTGAAGTCCCACATATGCAGTGCCTTGTACTGGAAGGAGGAATGGGGGAGTAATGTTTGTAAGCGTTCGACTTAGCACACGGAAAAATCACAACAAACCTTATCACACTATTTAAAGTCTTAGAATTAAATTAGTTAAAACTGTTCAGTGCGCAGTGTATTCATACTTACACTGTTCAGACTAACAAAAATTAGTCCAGCACCCCACACACCGAAAGCTAATAAATTACATAGCGGGAACATTTAAAAAAAGTTCATCCCGTAATAAATTAAATAGCGAGAACATCTAAAAAAAAGTTTATAATGATCATATAAAGAAAATGGTCCTCGTCGTTCCAAAAGTAGGACTTACAGTGTAAAAATGCTCTAACATCGTTTCACAAAAATCTTTGCATAAATCAATGCCCCTTTCTTTCAGTTCTTAAACGATTTGAATTTTAACAAGTAGGAGTGTAGCATATACGGTTAGGCCGAATCTAAAATACCCTTCATGATAGCCACGTATATATGTAAAGGGTGTTTTTTTAAGCTAGATAGAACTTTAAATTGTAAAAAGTAACACAAAAAATTAAATTTTGATGAAACATTTTTTTTATTTGTTTCAGTATACTCTGACAAATCATCATGAATAGACTCACACTTGAACAACGCTACGAAATTATCCAAATTTACTTTGAAAATCAGTCGTCGATTCGCGCAACTTATAGACGAAAAATTGTGTTCAGCGATGAGGCGCATTTTTGGCTTAACGGGTTTGTTAATAAGCAAAATTGCCGCATATGGAGTGAGACCAATCCACAAGAGACCCTACAGACTCCATTACATCCAGAAAAATGCACTGTTTGGTGCGGTTTTCATGCTGGTGGCATCATCGGACCTTATTTCTTCAAAAATGAGGCCGGAGCTCGCGTTACGGTCAATGGAGATCGTTACCGCACCATGATCAATGATTTTTTGTTTGAAAATATGGATGACATTGATCCGGAGGAGATGTGGTTTCAACAGGATGGCGCTACGTGCCATACGGCGAACGCAACCATTGACTTACTGAAATAAAAATTTGGCGATAAGTTGATTTCGAGAAATGGACCTGTCAATTGGCCTCCAAGGTCGTGCGATTTGACACCTCTCGATTATTTCCTGTGGGGCTACGTGAAGTCACTGGTTTATGCTGATAAACCAGCAACAATTGACGCCTTGGAGGCCAGCATTGTTCGTGTTGTTCGTGACATACGGCCAGCAGTGCTCGAAAAAGTGGCCCAAAATTGGACGTCCAGAATGCGCTTCGTCAAGAACAGCCGCGGTGCCCATATGCCCGAAATCATTTTCAAATGTTAATGTCACGTATTGATCTTTCGAATAAAAAAAAATTTTGATTACAATTTAATTTTTTGTGTTATTTTTTACAATTTCAAGTTCTATCGGGCTTAAAAAAACACCCTATATATACAGTACCCTATATTACAAATTTCAGCTAAATATGCATATATGGATATATATATGGACCGATATCGAGGAAAAATTATTATTGCCTTGTTATCAGCATTCCAAAAAGGTAATCTTTCATGAAAATATCGGTTTAGGCTATATCTCGGTTATATATGGACCGATATCGGAAATTTTCATTTTCTGTATTTTAGTAACCTTTTTTATAACCAGAACTGCCTTTAAACAAAAAAAATTTTTCATGGAAAATATATATATATATGGTATATATAAACCGATATAAGAAATTTTCATTTTCCATATTTATATAAACTTCTTTTATTACCAGAACTGCTTTTAAGCAAAAAAAGGTGATTTTCATTTTAAAAAATCGATTTAGGCTATATCCTGGATATATATGGACATCGCTTAATCGACTATATCTCTATTAATTCAGATTCAGTGCCTCGTTTCTGTAATATTTGTGAGAACTTTCTCGCATCGAAAACTATGAAACATAAAATTCCACCGTTTCTCGACTATCGAGAAAAACTGTGTTTCGAATAGAGGCAACACTAGTTACATCTTTATTGGAATATTTCCATCAAGCAGCTGTCAAAATGCAAAAAGTAAACAAATAAGAAGAAGCATAGAGGAAAAATTTATCAAAACGTGGACATGTAATCTAACAGCTTTTGCTTCTGCTCCTTGGAAATTCTTTCAATTTTCTAAAATAAAAAGAATAAATGAAAAATGAACTACATTCACTATCTGCTGTATTCATAAAAAATAATTTACATATAATAAAGGTTGAATTGAAAAATTTAGTGTACAAATCTGTATGTCAAGTAAACTTTTACTAATTGCAAATTATTTTTTATAAATCCGGCAATATTTAAAAACTCTACCTTTTCTACATTTTAGGCTTCCATTTTGTTAATTATATATTTTTTAAATTTATCATAATAATAATAATAACTTCCGCAACTCTTTTATTTGTGAAAAGTTTGGACAGCTCTGGCGAGAAACTTCTCACATAATTTAAATACAGAAACAAGTTTACTCACAAACTTCCAATGAATTACGTCAAAAAAGCTATTTTGACAGATATTTCTCGCTTCTCAAAGATACAGAAACCCAGTGAGATTTTTGTCACATACATCTTCGATCTAAGACCATTGACAATGTAAGCGTGACCCATCCGAAGTCTGTATACAATTCCTACTTACGTTTACACAGCGATGGCCTAGGCCTTAAGATGGATCCAACACTGTATACATTGTAAGCGAAGATTGGATGAGTTCAAAACTGTATTATTAGCATTTGTTTTCTTCTTTGCTTCTTATGTACATTTCATTTAACAATATGAGTAGAAAAAGAGACTAATCTGTATCGAATGCTAGTTGTTTGTTGTGCTTAACATCCCAGTGAACTTTTTGTCACATGACAATGTAAGTGCGACCCATCCGAAGTCTGTATACAATTCCTACTTACATTTACACAGCGATGGCCTAGGCCGTAAGATGCATCCAACACTGTGTACATTGTAAGCGAAGATTGGATGAGTTCAAAACTGTATTATTAGCATTTGTTTTCTTCTTTGCTTCTTATGTACATTTCATTTAACAATATGAGTAGAAAAAGAGACTAATCTGTATCGAATGCTAGTTGTTTGTTGTGCTTAACATCCCAGTGAACTTTTTGTCACATGACAATGTAAGTGCGACCCATCCGAAGTCTGTATACAATTCCTACTTACATTTACACAGCGATGGCCTAGGCCGTAAGATGCATCCAACACTGTGTACATTGTAAGCGAAGATTGGATGAGTTCAAAACTATATTATTTGCATTTGTTTTCTTCTTTGCTTCTTATGTACAATTAATTTAACAATATGAGTAGAAAAATACTAACCTGAATCGAATGCTAATTGTTTGTTGAGTTTAACATGTTTATTTTGATTTTTTCTGTTGACACAATCGCTTACAATCGGATGCTTTGCAAATTGTAACAACTTGTGGACTGCTGGGAGCATTTGTGTGAGAAACTCCATTTTTTGTTTCAATTCGCATCGTTTTTCTGTCAATTCCTTTGTTTCTTGTGAGAAATTTCTCGACGCGAGTAGTACAGAAACGAGGCACAGATTATATATACTTAATAGGATCGGAAATGAAAATTGTAGATATTACAAACGAAAGCACAAACTTATATATACCCTCAACATTTTAATGAAGTGGTATAAAAAGTTAAAATAAATAAATAATACAAGATTAAGGTGAAAACAGTATTTAATTAATGCATTTAATTTAAAACAAAATATCTTTTTTTTCTGCTCAAAACGGAAAAATAAGAAGAAGAAGAAAGGTGTGAGTATACTATTGTCAGCCACTGTACTTTTAAAGTTTTTTGATTTCTTTTATTCCGCAACAATATGTATATTTTTATAAATAGCATCAAAAACCAAAAGAGAATATGTAATAAAATGATTGTTTTATTGAAAATAACTAAATAAAACATTAAATCAAAATCAATATCTCCATAAAAAACCAAGTTTCGAATACTTTTTTTTTGTTATTATTATTATTAAATAAATCTAATTAATTATTATAAAATGTTGTATGTTCCTCTTATTATATCCAATTCAGCGCTTATTAATGTTTGCTATTAAATTAATAAAAACAAATGAAAATGAAAATTAAAACAGCAAATGCGTTTTGTTGAAAACTCAAATTAAAAATGTATGAAAATTAATAGTTGTTTTTACTGCAATTTGTTTTATTATTTCGCATTTAAAGTTCATTAAATTAAAAACAGAATTTCAATGAATGTTTTTTTTTTTATTTTCCTTATTTATGAATTTAAAATGTTTTTAAATATGAACGAGTTCATGATACTACTCCTCGCAGTTACACACTCACACCTAAACAGACACGCACGCCTTTCGATGGTGGCAATGCAAATGCCACACTACTGCACAGTGGCACGTTTCCACCTTGCTGCTACGTACAAGGTGTTTGTTGTTTGTAAGTATTATTATATTTTTATGCAACATTAACCTTTTCGTGTGCTGCAATTTTTAATGATTCGTTTTTTCTATTTTTGTTTTTTTTTTGGCAGGTGCACGTCCGTGAAAAAAACGCTCTTTTTTGTTGCACTTGAAAACGTGATTTACAAACGAAGAAAAAAGAAGAAAAATGCGGTAATTGCTGTATGTTGCAACAAATAGAGGAAATAAGAAGAGTATATTTTTGCACAAAGCAGCTTGCTTCTTCATGCATGTCAGTGTCAAAAGTTTGAATATTTTGCAAAATTAAACGATAAAAACGCCAAAATACAGTTACAGCGAAAACGAGACGCAAAGAAATTAAAACATTAAGCGAACAAAGAGTTTGTTAAGAGGCACACGCACACGAACACACATCACTAACTGTTGGAACAATTTGCTAAAAGGAAATGAAAAGATGCAATTCTTAAAAGTATTTAGTAATTTTATATAAATTGTTGGCAGATACACGAAAGGAAGTTCAAAAGTACACAATCAGTAATAAAGAAAAAAAAAAATAGAGTTTAAAAACAGATTGTGAATTGTGATTAAGTATTTTAATTTAAAATTTGCAAATAAATGTGCACTCATATTTATCTGTAATATTCTTTTCTACAGGCAACATTTATTCGCTACACTGAAAAGAAAATTCAAACCATCCGTACTTAAATCAATGCCTAGCGGCAACAAAAGTAAGGATTTTCTTAAATCAAGTACAGTGCGTTTTATTCTAGTACGTTTAATTCAGGTAATGAATACCTACAGCCAGTTCGCTGATGTCGAAAGGATAAGTTCATTTGCATTCTAGGCGAAAGAAAATTGATTTGGGGCTTTTCTAACTTTATTCTATGCGAACGATGTGTCAAAATTCAATTAAAATACATAAATACATGCGAAGGAATAATAATGACATAGACCAAGTGTGCCCACGCCTATGCGCTTGATGCTCAATTATTTTTGTAAAAGCGCTTAGCTATAGGGCTTTCTCTTTAATACAAAAATACTGCGCTCAGCACTAGTAATGAAAAATACACAAACAACTTCGTCTTATTTATTTTTTGTCGTTCTTCATTGCACACACAAGACGAAAACAACAACACTTTCGCATGCTTTACTGGTAAATATTGATGACAACGATTACTAGTGTAAATTTTGCTTTTGTACATTGTTTTGCTTTTTACAACAAAAAATATAAAATAAAAGGAGTTTTTCCTTAAATGTATTGGTGTTTACTCTTCCATATAGAAATTTTGGGCACCACTGACATAGACAACCCCTAATTGATTCGAATGTGAGTGACTAGCTTCCTTTCGCATACATAATCATTCGATATCGCCGAACAGGCTGTTAATTTCGAAAATAAAAGGTGGTTAAATTTTAAGGGCGGATGTGTTGGCTTTGAATAAAACAAAAACTATATAGAAACTTTAGTAATTTCTTTTTATTATGATAATATTGAAATAATCAAATATGCGTGGAATGAAATATCGGTCAAATGGCTGCCACGACATCGACGGCACACCTTCATCGGCATGTCCAAATTTTCGATGATGTTGGGGCATAATTGAGTTTCTATGCCGTTAATGTACCGACTTATCTTATCCTTTAGCTCTTGAACTGTTGCTGGCTTATCGACGTAGACCTTTTCTTTCAAATAATCCCAAAGAAAGAAGTCCAACGACATCCAATTACATGATCTCATGACGTGAGATATTAGGACCATTACATTTAGCATGCAAAAGAGCCATTGTTTCGTTAGCTGTGTGGCAAGTGGCACCGTCCTGTTGAAACCTCATATTTTCTACATCTATATCTTCCAAATCAGGGCATTAAAAGTTCGTTATCATCTCACGATAACGAACATCATTCACAGTAACTGCCTGACTGGACTCATTTTGGAAAAAATACAGCCCGATGATGCCGCCAGCCCATAAACCGCACCAACCAGTCACTTGTTATAGGTGCATTGATTTTTCAACAATCACTTTTGGATTATCATTCGCCCAAATGCGGCAATTCTGCTTATTTACGAATCCACTGAGGTGAAAACGTGCCTTCTCACTGAAGATAATTCGAAAATTGATCATCCACTGTTGCCGTTTCTTGCCATCATTCTGACCACCAGAATGCCATCATTCTGGCGAAGATTGGCATCATTCTGACGAAGCTATACAGAGCTGAAAAGGATTTAGTGCTTGACTCAATTGTGCCTTGTGAGCGTGTGAATGCAAGTCTTTATGCCTAATGTTTATCAACGACGAACGTAAGAGGTGCAATTGTTGAGCACGACAAAGAGGTGAGCTGGACGGTTCTTTAGCCATACCAACGCGAACAGCAGCAATATTCTCTCTGGTATTTTCACATCTCTTATAGTCCCAGTTTGCTAAAATTTTTGCACATTTCTACGATTAAATTGACCGAAAAAATCATGAAGTGCACGATATGCATTTTGATTTGAGCGCCCATTTTCATAATAAGCCTGAATAACTTTAACGCGTTGTTGGATTGTAGGTCTTTCCATGGTTTAAATTGAATTACTATGAAATCGAGAAATGTGAAATGAAATGCAAAAAAACTTGACGTGTATTCGTGGTTCACATTCAATATTGGGCCTTAAAATTTAATCAACCGATATTTAATCCCGAATGTGTACCAGAGATTGACAAAAGTATCTATTTAAGTACTTATACAAATAAAAAATCAAACCATATACATGCACAACGTATTCATGTCAACGTAATTATAGATTTGTATGAGTCACAGAACTCAATGAGTGTTGTCATACTCATTTCCTTCTAATTTTACCTGTTCTAGCAAGATTTTTATCAAATTTGATACAAAACTTCAGTTGCTGATGCTACATTGACATTAACTCTAGCAGTATGGGTATTCCACAGCAAACGCCACTCGAATTCTATTCAACAAGCTCACAATCACCCGTGCATTAAAGAAGAAAATGCAATGGTGAAAATTTCGACAAACTACTGCGCATGTGCATGCATAGCCATAAAGGCCATTTGCTTATTATATTATTCAACTTTATGAATCAATAAAAAATAACAATCATTAGACTAAAAGCTGTATTTTCTATTTAATACGACTCAAGCTTGAAGTAACTTATGTTGTTATCATATAAAAATTCTTAAATTGTTTATTATTATTTAATATTTCGTTTTTTTCGGGAAATTTTTCCTCAAAATTTTAAATAATTTAAAATTTAATTTGAAAAAAGGTAAGATATTAGTATCAAAAGAATTAATTCGAACTATGCGTTAATTTTGGGACACCCACAATACCATGTATGTACTCGTAGTTTTTGTATACCTAAGTGTTTGCACCAACATTTGCATAATGTAATGCACAAGCTTAAATATTAAGCTAAAGCAAAGAATAGAAAATGTTTGAAGAAATCTAATTCTTCAAATATTTATAAATTTTATTCGTGATTGCATTGTTTTCCGAAACCCTTAACTTTGTTAAAAATGTTATGCAACAAAAACAAAATTTAAATTCTTGCAAATTGTTTAGCATTTAGCACACACGTTGCCAGGAGATTAAATAATAGCAAGAAAAAAATTTAATAACAAAAAAAAAAAAAACAGGAAAATTCGTTTGAAAAATAATTTTTACTTACTCAACTCAAAATAAAGTTGTCGTTTAGGAAACAAAACAATATTTGCTTGGAAAGATGAAACAAATAAATTGTTGAAAGCAAAAAAGAGAAAAACAATCATCAATTCAATTGAAACTCAATAACAAATGTTACGTTTATAACGTTTAAACAAACGTTTGCAATTTTGTCTTATTTTTTTGTTTCACTTTTTCTGATTTTCTTCACAAAAAAAAAAAAAAGAAAAGAAGGAACTTGCACACATGTATATAGAAGCAGTCAGTTACCAAACGTGGCTGACTGGCTGATTGCTAACAAATTTTTCATTGAATCTGTGTTTGGAACTATGGGTGAGTATATACGAGTATATGTGTGTGTGTGTGTGCATGTGTGGGGAGGAACGAGTCCTTGTTGCTGAAGCATAAAGAAAGATTGCAGTTTTTTATTTCCTGCTCTTGCTACATTAAGTGTAAACGATACATTTATATTTGCTTTTTTCTTTCTTTTAATAAAATTTGTATTTTTTTCTAGTTTAAAGCGGAAATAGAATCCTTAAATCCTTAACAATATGTTATAGGATTTTATACTAGTTTTAGCTAGCCCTTGAAAAGAAAACTCGACTCGAAACAAGTTTCAAATAAGAGACTCGTAATTTTGGAAATATACAGTGAAACCTTTCATAACCTGACACTGATCGATTTTCGTCCATTTGGACTGCTTTTTTTATCTTGGACCAGTACTCAAGGGGTCATCCCTACATATGCAGTGCATTGTACCAGAACTAGGAAAATAGATATTGGGGTGGGGGAAGGTGGGAGTAGTGTTTGTGAACAATTGACTTGAACTTTTCAAAATTATAACAGACAGGAAACACGTCTGCAGGCAACTACGAGTACGACTGGCAAATGCTGTTTTCATCCGCGAGGGAGTGGGTAGGGTTGGATGTTTAATAGAGGTCGTTGAGCAATATAAGAAATAGGGGCTGTACAACAATATCAAACTTTCTCCAAAATCGCTGTTTAAAAAAAATTTTATTTTAGAGATGTTAAAACTTTCCAGATTTGGCCTGTACTTGCAGCATAGCGGTATATAAAACTATACTTTCATTACATCTGGGGTACAAGGAATGTTCAGCAACTTTTTAGAAAGGGTTATGGCAAATATTTTTGTAGGCTATATTAACCCTCTAACCACCGCTCATAATGGAGTTTTTTGGGTTTATTTTAATAAATCGTAAAAAACGCCCCAAAAGGCGAAAAGGGCAGGAATGATATGTTCAACAATGTTAGCCATAATATTGTACAGTAAGTGTCAGAGCACACCAGCAGCCAAAACTCAAAAACCAAAAATCGTTTATAAGTTTATCATTTTTTTTAATATATATGTATATAAGACCAATACTTAGGGGATGACCCCTACATATGCAGTGGATTGTACTGGAACTAGGAAAATAAGTTATAATAGGATGAGAGAAGGAGTAGTGTGTTTGGAAGTTTAACTTGAACAATAACAATACGAAAGACTAAAACAAACTCCATTGAAGCATTTAAAATGTAGGAAATAAATTAGTTAGAACTGATCAGTGCCCAGTGTATATACCTTCGACACTGCTCAGATTAGCAAAATTTAGTCCAACACCTTCCACACTACAAGGTAATGAAATGCATTGAAAAGAAATTAATAGTCTAGGTTAGGTTAGGTTTAACAGGCTGCCAGCTATTATAAAGCCAGCCCACTTGGGTCCAGTCTCTTAATAGTCTAATTAAGTCTAAAAAAGCTAAGCTGGTTTTTGGTGGCTGAAAAGATTTATGTAGATTAGATCGCTTCAACTTGAGCTGGTTCAAGTTAAGCTGTTAAATTTCCAAAAAAAAAATTTTTTTGTTTTTTTTTTGTTTTTGATGTGTTGGAATACAGCAAAGCCCGCCATATCAAAACGCTTCGCACGGCTTATTCGTTTCAATACCTCCTAATAAGAGTCTATGGAGTCAGGTGTTTCTACATATACCACATTTACCATCGATCGATTGTGGATCGCTTCAAAAGATGATCAGTGTTTTCAAGACCTGATTCGAACGCTGCCCGAAAGATGGGAGAAAATAGTGACCAGCGTTAGATAATGATTTGTATCATAAATGTTTGTTTTACAAAAAAGCCTCGAACTTTTGAAGAAAAAAAACATAAGAAGCAAAGTTTTACACCAACGCATATATCTAACTAAATTATATAATTAATTTTCTAATATTTAACGTTCTCTTTTTTATTACTATTAGATTTTGGGACCTCAAAATTTTTCTGTGTGTCCCACTTTTAGTGTGAAGAGCTGTACATATCATTAGTCTCATGTAGAAAGGCCCTAACACGCATTTTCCCTAAACCGAACTTTTTTAGGGATTTTCTTACGTCTCACATAAATATACAGCGTGACAAAAACTTAATTATATTATTTCATATGCAATTGAACAAAAAAAAAATTCCTTGTAAATGAACCTAGGTATACAGTTTCCATTATGACTTTTCCTTCTTCTGTAAAATTGCGATTGTGTTAGGTAGGGCCTTTCTCCATGAGACCAACGATATACTCTTCCATACAATAAATTGTGTTAACTTTCATATAATGGCCGGAACATTTTGTGAATAACCCTTCAATAACTCCTCAATATCTACTGTAGTTAAATAATGTCAAAGATGTCTTAAATATGGTCACCTGCAGCTTTCTTATATTGCCCGCTTGTGCTTCAAATGTTCGTTCTGAAACACCAGTTACTTCGTGGAACAATAAAAAACCATTTACCGTTATTTTATTTTACAGTTATATTACGTGTATATATTTTTAAAATACCAAAATGTTGCATATTACGTAACAAGCATGTAAAAGTCTTGTTTTTTACCACTTGAATTTCTTTTGGATTTATTTCAACTATGTAAAAAGACAAAAAGACAACATAAATTTATTTGATACAATCTTGAAAATTTTTCCCTCAACTCTTATTGGATGGAAGACAGGTTAAATTGCAACATTTCATCAATACCCAACAAGTCAGTAATATATTCGTGCATATGTGTGTGTGTGTGTGTAATAAACAGGCACACTTACATTTACAAATTTAGTTTCTACATGAAAATTGCACCGATGATTGCATTTCATACTGGGAATGAACGGATTCATTCAACCGTCTATTTTTAGTAAATAATCGTGGAATGAATGAATTGGTATTCAGTGTCTGCGCAAATTTGTTTATGCCGCTACAAGTTCATAAATTTCTGTAGTAACATGAAATAAAATACACTTGTGTATTTGCATGCAAATCAATAAAGAAAGATCGAATAGATATGTATGTATGTATGTACAATAGATAGTCTTGTTACGTTTGCATTGTAATTTCACATCAGGTATTGTTATTATACTCATACTCCGCGTATTTGCAACTGCAGAAAATAATAACTTGTAGATAGATTCTCTAAAAGATATATGTGCACTATGTATATGTGTATATTTGTTAATTAGAACGGGTCAATTTTTTCTACACTTAATAAATATAGGATGTTCCAACCAAAACGCACGATGTTAATTGTGAGTTCCAACCAGTGATCACCAAAAATCATGTTTTTGCACTAAAATTTGGAATCAATAAAAATCAGGCAACAAAGTTCAACGCTGATTGTAAACAATCTGAATTTGTAATCAACAAAAATCTAGCAACAAAGCTCAATGCTGAGTAAAATCAACTTCGTTTTAGTACTGAATAAAATCTGTGCCTCGTTTCTGTAATATTAGTGAGAAGTTTCTCGCACTGAAAACTATGAAACATAAAATTCCACCGTTTCTCGACTATCGAGATAAACAGCGTTTCTGTGTATTAAATCGAAAACAGGCAACACTAGTTACGTCTTTATTGGAATATTTCTATTAAGCAGCTGTGCAAAAGTAAACAAATAAGAAGAAGCATATAGGAAAAAATTATCAAACGAAAAGAAAATTTAAGAAACAAATGTTTAGCATTGAATAAATAAAACAATTTAATTCAGTAGTGTTATAAATAAAATAAAATTGTGTCAGTCAATAACATGTGTACATAAATAAAAACACATTCAAATCATAAATAAATTTCATAAAAATTCCAATAATGTATAGTTTTGTGGTGATGGTTGCTGACCAATATGACCAGCAAAACATGTTGCGCATTTACGGGCAGATATTAAGGGATGCAATCGACCCTTTTTCAATTCCTGAACCAATGAGAGAAGCTTCTCGCATTCGAGACAGGCTAAAATTAAGATTTTGCCATTAAATTTTTAATTTATCATACTGTGTGTATGTATATAAATATTAAGAAAAAAAAAACAAAAAATAAAAATTATTCATAATTTTTATATATTTATTATAAAAATAAAAAAAAAAGTTCTGCTCCGTGGAAATTATTTCAGTTTTCTAAAATAAAAAGAAGAAATGAAAAATGAACTACATTCAATATATGCCGTATTCATAATAAATAATTTACACATAATAAAGGTTTAATTGACAAATTTTGTGTAAAAATATGTATATCAAGTAAACTTTTACTAATTGCAAATTATTTTTTATGAATACGGCAATATGTGCATAAATATTTAAAAACTTTACCTTTTCTACCCTTTTGGCATCCATTTTGTCAATTTTATAATATTTAAATTTATAACTTCCGCAACTCTTTTATTTGTGAAAACTTTTGACAGCTCTAGCGAGAAACTTCTCACAAAATTTTAATACAGAAACAAGTTTACTCACAAACTTCCAATGAATTACGTTAAAAAAGCTATTTTGACAGATATTTCTTGCATCTCAAAGATATAGAAACATTTGTGTGAGAAACTCCATTTTTTGTTTCAATTCGCATAGTTTCTCAGTCAATTCCTTTGTTTCTTATGAGAAATTTCTCGATGCGAGTAATACAGAAACGAGGCACAGGTAAACGTTAGATATTGCTTCGATTTGCTCGACTGTGTGTTGTATAAACAAATTTGAAACTGTTTAAATACATATTTTGTATGTTAGTTTAAAGGGCAAAGTTAGTTTAAAAGAGCAGTGAAACAAGTATAGTTTTTGTTATATGTATGTATACCATGGTGTTGTTTTTTAAACAAATGTTCAAAAATAAATATAAATGCACATTTGTTTTTTTCTACCAAAACCTTTTGTTTCTATGGACATGTATTTTACTTAAATTTTTTTCAACAGGAGCATACAGAAAAACTGTTGAATACATTACTGCATTGATTTTTGTAAACTTTTTTTTTCTTCCAAAACAAAAATTCAAACACAAGAAATGAATGCCGAACTATATGCGCATTCATTTATATTCAAGCACGAAACTTAACAATGATTTCACTCACATAGCGAAGTTGTCGCTCATTGTGTTAACTGATTAAAAATCAACTGCGCATTTGTGCGGCTGAATACAAAATCATATTTGAACAAAGTGAAATGGTTTTCATCTTGTTGAGCAAGTATGATTCTTTTTGCAATCACTCAAAGTTGTTCTCTGGTCCCAACTTCATGTTTTTTTTTACCAACTTAATTTGATATTTCTTTATTTCAGTATTTGATAAATTCAACCATGAAAAGGTACATAATTGAGCATTGTTGCAGACTTTTTTGAAAATGGGTGCTCAAATCAAAATGCATTTTGTGCACTTCATGATTTTTCCTTGCATATCATAGGTTTCATGCAATTAAGAGCATGCATAAGTTTCTCTTAAATACAGATAAAATTTACCTAAAGTATGGAAACGCAAAAAGACAAATTTCTAGCTCAAAAAGAAACATAAGCTTTGTTTTGATGTGGCAATAAAAATTCTCATTTAGTTTACAAAATAGTATGATTTTATACACTATTGGGTTTAATTTAATATTTATATAAGAACATTGAAGTGATTTGTTTATGAGTTGATTGATGAACTCTGTCAGTAATCATGGCTTTAAAGCGGGCTGCTAATAACGCTGAGGGATAAAATTCATAAAAGGATACCAACAGCATATTGTGCCTTAACAAGGAAGAGAACATATTTTTGTTTCAAGCTGCCGCTGAAAATAGAAAGTAATATAGCGCGTATAATGAAACGAATTAACTTAACAGTACAATTGCAACTACCATTCAATTAAAAAAACTGTTTTTATGAGAATCAAGTTTTTTATGGGGACACCCTAAAGATTGAAGTTTTACAAAATTATTGGGTTTGCAAAAATATTGTCATACATTTGGTACCTGTTTTTAGGAATAGAATTAAGAATAATAGAATTATGAGCCCTCTGGGACTAGTTGAGGGCCAAATAAACTACACAAATTGCTTGCCAAACATGTAAACATTTTAGGTTTGTACAAATATTTTTGTCCGTTTGTGGGGGTGTTTGCTAGTTTGTACAAATATATTTCAAACATTTTAGATTTTCGTGCTAACATTGTGAACGTGTGTGTAAATTTTGTCATTTCAATGAAATTTTTACAGAATGAGGTTGTGGAGAAAGAAGCATACAAAGTAAATCAAGAAAATGTTTTCTTGTAATAATAACTAGAATTGCATAAAAGTTTTCCTTGTAAAAAAAATAAGAATTAAAAAACAGAATATCAAGAAATAGAGAAAAAACAATTTATAAAACAATTTGTATCTTGCAAACTTCATATGGCGAGCAAATTGCCGCAACACAATGGCCTAAACGGCCATTGAAAACAAAGAAAAAGTGATTAGTTTGTATTTGTATGTGTGATTGAATTGCATTTGTATGTGTTATATTTGTGCAAGTGGAAAGTGCGTGTTTGGCAAGCAGTTTGTGTAGTGTAGTGTAGTTGACTTTGGGTAGTGTTTTGTCTTTCGTTCCGTACACACGTGTTTTTCATTGTCGTCCGTGTTTTCTATACCTACACATATGTTTATTCTAAATTTGTTTATTATAAATTTTACCGTAATAGGTAGAGTTTTGCATCATGTGTGCACGTGTTTTTTATTATATTATTCTTTTACTGTCATTTGTTTTTTCTCTATTTGTAATTATTAAATTCTGTTTTATGTTCCTCCTATGTATTTTATTATCCTACGGTGTTGAATTAATTTTTGTTGATCTGAGCAGTGTCGAAGGTATGTACACTGGGCACTGATCAGTTTTGATAAATTTAATTTCAACATTTTAAATGTTGTGATAATGTTTGTTTTGGTCGTTCCGTATGTTAAGATAACAAACATTACTCCCCCTTTCCTCCTTCTCATACTCTATTTTTCTAGTTCCAGTACAATGCACTGCATATGTAGGGGCTATCCCCTGAGTACTGATCCAAGATAATAAAAAATAAAAAAATAAAAAAAAATATTAAAACCAATATTTGGTATGGGACGCCCTTTAAAGAAGGCAGTGAGGGCGAAAATACGGTCAAAAGAAATATAGAGTGAGAAAAATATTAGTGGGGGTCGGTCTTACATTTTACCTCCCTACTATCAGATAGCTTTTTGTGTATTTCCCACCGGTTTGCCCTAACTTTGAACCCTATGCGAGACCATTTATACCCTAATGTCCTATTTTTTTAATATTTTATTTTTTCGCTCATACAGTTTTTTTACCAAACCCCGAAATATAAGTTCTAGTGTATCCAAATCTCGTTCCTAAGATTTTCTATATAGCAATAATTCCCCCTATTGTGTCTATGTATATTTAAGAAGAAAAAAATATACAACCTTGCAACACTGACTAAAGCAATAATATTGTTATTTTCCTACATTTAAGAGTATCGGCGGACGGACAAATTAGAATTACACTTCTCTTCTCATTATCGAAAAGAAGCATCTTTAGAAACCTCATTGTTTTTGTTTTTTTTTATAAATACACGCTACAAAAACAATAATTAAACAAAAAAACAAAAGCAGAAGAGCAAAGAAGAAGACAATAAAGACAACGGCGTCGATGATGATAATGATGGTATTAATGGTGTGGATGATGAAAATGATGATGGAAGTGGTGCCACTAGAAATTCTCAAACACAGTAAACTCGTTTGAATGAATTGTGAATTTCTGACTCATTACTACTCGTGCTGTTATAATTTGCATTATTCCAGCAGTTGTTGGTTTATGTTTTTTTTTTAGGGGTATGCTTCTTGTTCCAAACTTTGCGCATATGTATGTGCACACGTACGCCTGTAAATCTGGTCATATACTCGTACATACACACGTACATATACAAACACAGCATATTATGTTATGCAGTCCCATATATTTTAAACAATTAAAGCAAAAGTACTATTGAGAAGTAATAATATATTGGACAGAGTCGCACAGTGGTGACAGAAGAACAAGTAAACAATTGCTGATTTTTCTGATTTGGCTACTTACCTCCTAATAATAAAGAATTTTTATGACAATTCAACTGATGATTGTCTATCACAAGCGGAAGATTCTTGGAGAGATATGCATATAAAAACCATATAATTGTGTGAGTCAGGGCGAAATTATTAGTTGGCAAGTTTAGAAGTTATTGTAGTCCACAATACAAACGCCAAAATATTTTGCTTGTGTGAAATACTATTGGCTAACATTACGCTGCCATTACACAGGAAAGTACTTTCATGAAATTTCTGTATACGTATTATAAATAAAAAAAAATCAGTGAAATAGATGACTTTCATGAAAATTTCTTGATCATCTACACAGGAAAGTGAAAGTTCATTTTGAAAATGTCGCCGAAGCAAAGAGTCACAAAATTTGCCTCCATTCTTATTTTATTTGCTTACTAATTAGAGTTGCGAAACTTATTACATATATAGATTTATGGGGCAATAATTGAAAAAACTTATCATTATAAAGTTTTTTATGAGATTATCTTTATAAAAAGACTTTAATTATTTGCTTTATATGCATTAAAAGAAAAACATACTATAATTTTTTTCATAACATGCAAAAGAAGTTAATTTTATAATTATTATTGTACTACAATACTGCAACCTTATTATAACAACTATAATTCTTTGTATGTGGCAACAGTGATTAAGGGCGTTTCAGACTATCATACAAGTCTTAAGATTTTGATTGGATTTTGTGGGACAAAAATCTAAAGATATTTGTTGCGACTGTCAAAAAATCTAACGTACCATTACATTTTGTTTACATACTATCACACCTAAAGTAAAAGAAGGAATATGACTTGAAAATAAACAGCCAATTTACTTAACGTCTGGTTTTAATATTTTTATTATTTGCTTTTGCAAAAAATGCAACCCTGATCCAATGAAAAATCTTATTGTTTAAACAAATTTCTAAAAATGGTGAAGTGTTATGGGATGTCAAATCTTTTACCATATTATTTCGCATTTTAATAACGCTTTACATTCACACTCTCACACTTGCACGTATTATTTGATTTTTTGACAAGTCTTAATACAAAGTGTGATAGTCTGAAGTGCCCTTTAGCAATTTGTCATTTTACTTTCGAAAAACATCAAAAAATTTGTTTCATGAAATTTTAGATGAAAGCTGAGTAAACAAAATGTGAGTGTGTTAGTGAAAAAGTGTGAGTGTATTGCAACTTTCATGAAATTACTTTCCTGTCTAAACGCTACGAGTGTGTAAAAGAATGAATATTCTTTAGATATGTTAATTAACACCACTTGCAGGAGCGGGTTGCTTTTTTACAGAATAGACAGTAATGCGTTTAAAACATTTGCAAGTACTTATCGCTCCTTTATTGCAACATAGTCATAACTAAAAAAAAGCTCGTTTCGAGAAAAACGCACTTTAAATTTTTCGGTTGGGTTTAACAGGCCGCCAGCTATTGAAACCCAAGCCATCTGGGTTCAGTCTGGTCCCGTTGTGTTGTTGCCATACAAGTCTTAGAAATTTTGTTTACAATATATCTCCCAAAGGAAATAGTTCAATTTGAACAAATTTTTGCTACAATATAAAAGGTAGTAGTGTTAACAATTCTGAATTGTTGACTCGAAAAGCTTATTTTTTAAGATATGACTATGTTGCAATAAAGGAGCGATATGTGATTGACAAATGAGAAGTCGCAAAACAAAACGTGCTTTTTTGCACTTTTTTTTTTTTTTTTTTTAGAAAATGCTTTTTTGATGCATTTGTATTAATTTGATTAAGTTCTGCTGGATAAAATCTTATCTTCATCATATTTCTGTCCTTTTCATAGAAAAATTTTGTCCTTAAAAAATTGAAGCAGAACAAAAAGCGATTTTTCCTTCTAATATAACTAAAAGAAGTTTTTTATAACAATTTATTGTTGTGATTTGCTCGCATCACGCATGATTGTAACTTGAAAGTGCGTGCGTGATCACGATGCAAAAGACACACACACACGCGCTTCTCTCTAACTGCAACAGTAATACAGTAGAGAGGGATATATAGAATGCAATTGCATCGAAGAAGATATTGGAATAAAAGTTTGAAAATTTTATTTTTTTAACAGTAATGAAATTGAAATTGATTTAAATTAAACTACATTTTACTTAATAGAAATAAAATATTAATTTGAATAGGATATTAATATTTTTATTGAAAAGTTTAATACAGCTCAAAAAAATATACGGTTCAATTTGAATAAGAGAAAAAAATACTCTTATGGCGTTTTCTTTTCTAGAAAAAGTGCAACATTTTCAATATTGTTTTGCCAAAAAAATACAGAAGCATAGAGTTTTCTCAACTTTTTTTCAGATATTTATAGTTATTGCGACATCTTCTTTTCATCTGAATAAAACTTAAATTTTAAACTTGAATTTTAAGAAAAAAAAGTGCAGCAAAAATGTAAAACTTTTTCAGAAAAGAAAACGGTATTAGTTTCATATACTCGTACATATATACATACATACCAAAATTTTTACGTATCAAAAATGCGCACATCAAAACATTGTTTTTCATTTGAACAAAACGTGCTATTTGCAAATTAAAAACCATTTGAATTCGTACAACGATAACATTTATTGGGGCGACTTACTCGTATTGCCGTCCGATGCATTTTAAAATAAGGAATGAATTTGTTTGATATTTAGTACTCATGCAATAAAATAATCTTTGATTTTCCAACATTTTCAAATAATCAAAAAAAAGCACGTTTTGTTCTGCGACTTCTAAAATATAAATTTTAAGGGCCAATATTGATTCTGAATAAAACGCAAATTATTTAATTAAAAAATGTTAGTAACTAACTAATAAATGTTATTATAACAAAAAAAATTTTTGTATAATTAAAAAATGGTAGTATAATTAAAAAATTTCCAATTTTAATGTGATTATATTTTATGTTTTTTATTTTATTTTCTTTTATTTTATTTGTTATTTTTTTTTGATAATTATTCAGGAACAAAGTTTTTGTCATTTTACCATATTGTTCAATATATCTGAACTCTTCCAACTTATTGAATACGTCTATTACAATATGTTTTTGCTGCTTCTTTAGCAAATTATATAGCCTATACTCGTACACATTATTGTTCAGCCTTTCTTAGATATGTCATACATGACTGACAGCTAACAGCTGATGATTGAAATTAGTGCAATATTTGTTTTTATTTTTGAAATTGTATACAAGTTACGCACACTTTTGACTGGATAGCAAACTACTGCAAATAATTTTTGAAAATATGTCAAGAGAATTGAAACATGCTGTTTTCTTGAATTTTCTTCACTTGCCATCAGTTATTTCTGTGTTGTTTTTCAATGTTTTTCTTCCAATACACGAGTAAGTAATCGATTCGATTGCCATAAGCTACATTCTGTTACTTGTGCTCCTGCTGCGTTTTAGCATTTGTTAAGGAACAATTTTCAATTTCAATAATTATATTTTATACTGAGTCAGTTCTATTGACTTGAATTAAAGCTGATGGCTTTAATATGTATACAGAAATGAGAATATATTAAGTTTAATGTGTGCAACAAACTATTCATAATCTTTGACTTTTTTTTAAGCTAAAAACACACAAAGTAGAAATAATTCCTTTTGTTTTGCCATTGTTTTATTTTATAGGTTATGTGCATATGTTTGCATTTATGCAGTTTTAATAACATAATCAGATTTAAGAAACTGTTTCCATGGGAATATTTGGGAAGCTTCTAAGAAGTTAGCGGTCAACATGAAGATCTTATTTAAAGTCTTTAATGTTAGATATTACGTAATTTGTTGCATTAAAGGAGGGGCTCTTCGACAAGTTCGGAACAATGTGGCTAAAAAATCAGTTTGGCGTAAAAATCCACAATTTTTCTAGAAACACTAATGCCGCTTACAACGCAACCTACATTAGAGCGTAACGTAAACGCATTCATTTTACGCTGTAGTAAGTGGCTAAAATAACGTTGTGCGATGAACAGTATTGCTCGCTAAACTTTTTTAATAAAATCACTAAATAGTAATAATAAAAATTTGTTTAATAAAATTCACTAAATTCTTCGTAATGCACCTAAAGTGTTATTACTAATGGCCGCAAAAAATGAGTAACATTTGTTTTGAAGTGAACTTTACTGAAAGGCAGTAAAGCTTTCGCTTACACTCTGTCTAAATTGGATTTTCCAATTGCAGAGCGTTGACGCCACGCTATTTCGTTAGGTTAGGTACACAGGCCGCTGGATTCCTATGTAACTATATCCTGAGTTGTCCAGCTCACTAGTAAGCAAAGTCTCCTGGCATAGTGCCCAGACAGGCAGTGTCCAGTTATGAGAGCCACAGTGACTTTAATGTTAAATCTGGGCAGGTTTAAGAGCTGTTTTGTTTTCTTATAATTAATATGCGGCTGCAGTTTCCTTGGTATAAGGCATGTGGACTCTGTGAACTATCTGCACTGGGCACGTTTCAGTAGTTTTACCCCTAGCAGCACGCTGATAGGGGCTCTCCTCAAAAAATGTCAATGTCCCTACAATGGCCTACCAACTAATTAAGCCTTGTCTTCCATTGGCTGGTGGGAAATTACCTACAGGAGGGACTAGAAGGGCCAAATTCCTAGGTAAGGGCTTTTTCTATATGATTAAAAACTTTTGGCAAAAAGTTGCCTGTTAGAACCTTGTAAGCCACACGAGGGCGCTGGTTAATCGTGAATAATTCAACCCATGGAATTGGCTATCATCAGATTAGGCCATCAAAGCATGTGCTGATGTAAATCAATTTCACAATATACCATATATTTTCAAGGAGTGATCAGTCTCCAAGCCGTTTGAAGCTTTACTGTTAGTAGCAAAAGTGGGGCGAAGTCTGGAAACTGTTTCTGCCAGGCTATGTTGCGGCCCTTCGGGTAATATTGTGGTAGTTGTGTGAACCCGCTATGGAGTTGCATTGCAACTGAGTGCCGTGCCCTCGGTATTAGTATTGAAAAACCAAGGAGGGGCGGAGATCATTTTCAAACAACATGTGATCGCATTGATACTCATGCACGGCAGTTTTGTCATGTGCAGGGGAGTTGGTACATGCATTATTTCTCACCCAGTCACCCAGTGTTAAGATCAACGTGGGGTTGCGCCACACTGACAGGTACCCTCGAAAGTCGTTTGCACGCCTACCAACATTTCTTGTGTTGTTTACCTAGTCCTCTTAGAGCCTGATTAAAAAAATATATATCAAAAGATTAAATATTTCAATTTGTTTTTGCCTTAAAACTAAATTCAGACTTTTTAATGAGTTTTCCAAACTCTTGTTTTTGCTATTATTGTAAGCCCCCTTAAAATATAAATAAATAAATAATTATATTTTGTAACCGTTTAAAACAACATTTTTACGTGGCGCTCGCTTGCTTTAATTAACTACAGTCTGACTCTACAGGGTCCCAATAATGAATGACTAATTTAATAAATGACCATTTTACTGCGTCTGTCCGTCCATTCAAACCAGTTCCTTCGCAAAAAGGCAATTAAAGCAGGAAATAAGTTTATTTCTCTGTTTGGTGCGTTGTTTAGCTGAGGTTTTATTCAAATAGGTTGTTGTTGTTGTTGTTGCTCTTGTTGAGTGTTTCATTTCAAATCCAGTTCTAATACAATTAAGTGCATTATACGAGTAGTTATAGTGAATGTGTTAGTTAAATATTTTTTTACACAAATAAATGCAAAAAATGTATAATGTACGTACTTTCAAATGCAAACCCTTGTGCCCACCCTACATGCTTACATACAAACACACATAATAAAGTTAATGTTATTTACAAAGTTAATACTTTGAAATGAACATTTTAATTAAAAATCACGCAGAAAAAGTAAAGAGCTTGCAGCATAAAAAAGTAATTTTCCATAACTTCATTCAATCAGTCTGTGCAGGTTGGCCCAAAAGAAGTGAAAAGGTTTAAATGGTTTATAGCAGGGGTGCCCAAAAGTTCTAAATGGCAGAGCAAACACCAATACACTTAAGGAAAAACTATTTTTATTTATTATTTACAAAATAAAATCTACAAAAATAAAATCTATATTGATAATCGCTGTTGAAAATGTTTGCCAGCCAAGCATGCGAAGTGTGTAAAGTGAAGAACATTAAAAAAAAATATTTAAGACAAAGTTGTTTGTGTATTTTTCAAAGTTGTGTGCTTTTACAAAAACAATTGAGCAACAAGCGCATAGGGCTGGGCACTTCTTATGTATAGCTTCATTATGTTGATATGATTTTGTTTTATTAGAAGTACTAAACAATATTTGTTGGGAAAGTAAAGTAGTTTAAACTTAATAAAATCCATCATTAGGAAAATTTTTTTCATCTTTTAGGTAACGTTGGGATTTCAGGTCTGAAGACCATTTCATCTTTAGGGACTATCCACAAATCAGCGCAAGTTTTGGTATATTCAGGGTGTCACGTGGTGGTTTTAGTACGAGCTTGGTGTGGAGTTGCACTGAAAGCGTCTGCTGTGACCCATTAATAGGGCGAAGCTTTAGAAAAGCTGCGATCCTCAGGTCAGGTTCCAAATAGCATCAGGTTCCAAATAGCATGTGATGGAATTGATAGCATTATACCATGTATGGGTTGTTGATGGACATATTTTTGTTTCGGCCGGTAGTGAAAACAAGATTTACATCAGCACCTGCCACTACCAGTGTGAGCCTAGTAAGCCGTGTGGCTTACTAGGCTCACACTGGTAGCAATTTTTGCCATATTTTTGTACCCATATGAACAAACCTACTGTTGAAGAGCTTGAGCCTTCTAATCCATTCTGTATGCAATTTCAGTCAATGGAAGAGAAGGCTTACAAGTTGTTAGGCCGAAGCCCATTAAGAGCAACAGCCCTTAACCCAATCACGCGCCTTACCCAGGCTCTAATTCTTTACATTACAGATATCTGTTGTAAGACAATGGCAACTCGGGGTTATTAGACTGAAAGCAGAGCGCTTTGGCTAGGTGTACACCAAGGCAAAAAGCGTTCCCCGAAGTAGTCGTAACCGTCAGAAAAATACTAATTATGTCATCTTTTCCCGTCTTTGCGTTAAAAAAGTTAAGGATTCTATGTGACAACTTTAAAGCTGAAACTCTATAACAAGTGTTTTCCGAACATCGCAAGGTTTGAAATTTTTTATGCTTACGGTTTTAAAAATTAGGTTCACTTCAACAATTCGATTGCATTTAAACGTTATAAGTATGTACTCGCATATGGTTACACTAAATATAAATACTTCACAGAGCCGTGAATCCGAGAATGTGTATTATATGGATTTACAGTTTAAGGGTGTTATTTCTGCGTTTCTTCGTAAAATGTAATACAAAGTTTAACAGACTGCCAGTAATTGAAAAGTCAACGCACTTGGGTTCAATATAGGTCCCGTTGTGTTAAAATTTAATACAAAGAAATATTAAAAAGGATTTTGCTTAGCCTTCCTTATAATATTACAGCAATTTTATTTTATTACAATTTTAATTATAAGCGACTGTTTCTTCAGAAAAACTTTATCTTCACAACCAAGACTTCTTTTTTTTTTTTTTGCTTTTAGTTTTATAAATTTTACTGACTTAGTGAAATTTTAAGACTATAGTCTTTAATCGTTTTAAAAGCTTATCGCAACAAAATGTATTATCATTCATGACATACATACATACATTTTTTAAGCAAATTTATTCAATAAATTTAAAAAAAAATGTACCAGTACAGCCCACGAAAAGGACATGACAAAAATACGTAAACCAATTGTATATAAAAATTTCAACACACACACACACAAACATTCATATTTATATGGATAAGGAGTGAGATCAAAATACTTGTAACACACATACAAAAGTTTTACTATGAAGTACTTAAAAAAAAGGTTTTTCTAGATCATTCCGTCAGAAGTAGTGAACAGAATATTTATGTAACAGTAAAGCTTACTTATGAATGCATGTGCGCGGTCAACACTGTACTCTCTGGCAGACTTCTTAGAGCTGAACGTGGTTGCCATGCCGAAATTTTGACTCATGCCTCTGCTAGTGCTATTTAGACCTAAAAACTAAATCTTTTCTAGTAATAGTGGAGTATTATCTTCTTTTAATGGATCCCATTTAGGTTCCTGAAGTGATGTTGCCTTCTGATAGAAGATATATGAAGAGAAGTAAATGGTGGATAGCATCAGGTCTGATGTTCGATTCTGATTAAGGACTGATCTTTCTTATGGCTGTTTAAGGAATTTCACAAAGTGTGTATGCCTTAGAATTCACATAGAGCGAGGCATAGAGGGGTAGGGGTTTCTCATTTATTGTAACATAAAACTTTAGGAAACCGTATAACTTATCTTGTATTGGACTTCCGAAGCTATCCCCAATTATTAATTAGCAAAACGGGAATCGGCAAAGCCTTCGGGGGGTTCTACTTACATACCGTCCCGGTGGTGATCATGGTCGAGGTGGTTTAAATCTAGGGAGGAGAATTAGTATTTTCTCATAAGTATGGTGAATGCCGGTTTTCGGCAGCTAATAACAGCCGAGGTGCGGTTGTCTTGAAACACATACCTGCAGTATAAGGAACCAGTAGTTATGGTTAGGCGGGTGAGTTGGTTAAGGACTGATGCTAATAATGGGCTTCGGCCTGCCCACACATTAAGATTTGTCTTTCATTGTGGGAATAGTCTGGGGCTTATTGCTGGGATTGAGCTTTCTGTTTGGCACGGTTAGTTAGAAATGCTGATGTGTGTATGAGGGTAAAATGGACTGCTGACCATCAAATTTCTTAAGCGATATACATAAACTCCCGCGATTTCCAGAAATTATGTATGATTTCAAATGATTAGAGATAAGAGAAAATTAGTGAGTATTATATATGAGATTAAGGATAATATATTATATTATATTATATTATATTATATTATATTATATTATATTATATTATATTATATTATATATTATATTATATTATATTATATTATATTATATTATATTATATTATATTATATTATATTATATTATATTATATTATATTATATTATATTATATTATATTATATTATATTATATTATATTATATTATATTATATTATATTATATTATATTATATTATATTATATTATATTATATTATATTATATTATATTATATTATATTATATTATATTATATTATATTATATTATATTATATTATATTATATTATATTATATTATATTATATTATATTATATTATATTATATTATATTATATTATATTATATTATATTATATTATATTATATTATATTACATTATTAAGCTAACCTTTTATACGCAAATGGCTTACAAAAAAATATGTACGAGTGGCGGATATATTCCAAGCAAGGTGTAATTTAATTTCCTTAAACTTCTAAACCTACACCGTCTACATATGGTCAACTACTATTTTATATAAAATTTGTGTTTTTCGAATTACCTCAGTGTAAGATTTTCTTATTTTACATTAAATTACTTAAATATTCTTGGCGCTTGTGAAGGTAGTAAATCATATCTAATCACTACCAGCTCACTCTTCAGAATATTATATATTAATATATTAATATAAAAATGGTCCTCTTTCCATCGGATAGCGAGCTGATGGTGCAAAGCTTTAACTTTTTCCCATCTATTGATGACAGACATATTTTTATTATCTGGCTCTGGGAACGTCATCATTGGAGAACCTCTTAAAAAGTATCCAGGGGCCAGTGCCGTCAAGTCTGTAGCGTCTTCCGAAAGCGCGGAAATCGGGCCATAATTACCTTGCAGTGTGGAAGGTGTTGGACTAAATTTTGTTAGTCTAAACAGTGTCGAAGGTATATACACCAGGCACTGATCAGTTTTAATTAATTTAATTCCAACATTTTAAATGCTGTCATAGAGTTTGTTTTGCTCTTTCGTGTTGCTATTGTTCCTAGTTCCAATACAATGCACTGCATATGTAGGGGTAATCCCCTGAGTACTGGTGCAAGATAAAAAAAAGATAATTGAGAACTCCTTTTATTCGGGCTAGAATAGTAGAAAACTCGTTGAAGTTAAATTTTTCGGTTCCAGCAAATCGTCTGAAATAGAACTTTAACGGCAGCTTTCCTTAAGCCGCCCAATTTAGTTTCGTGAAATTTAAATATTAATATGAATCATATTGTATTGAATTGTCTAAAAGACAATTTATTTTAAATTAAGCTGGATACAATAATTTTACTTTAAGAAAAATTCAATTTCAATAAATCATAATTTTTAGGTATAAATAAAATCATCGGATTTTATACACATCGACTGCCTGGGAAATTGGATGAAAAGGATGTTGATTGATTTCCTTCAGGGATTGTTTGTTTTGATTATGTGCTGCTGATACCAGCTTGAAGCTACTTGAAAAATTATGCCAACAAAAAATCATTCCCTTCGCCTTCTTTTTTCTACAAGCTATCATGCTATGCCTGAAGAAATATTCTCGTGTGTGAAAACTTAAAACCATGTTTATTGTTGATTTAGTCAAATATTATTAATATTGTAGAAAGTTTCTACGTAAATTCAGTTTTCTATTAAAACGTAAAAACTCTTGTTTAGTTTTTATCGTTTGCACTCTTCACATTCATAAACGAAGAAATTCACGATAAATCACTTTTTGTTTATCAATTAAATACCAGAAACTAAAAAAAAAATGCCTTTGCCGTACGATAAAAACGAAAATAATATTGAATTAATAAAACGAAAAATTCTACATAATAAATCTTGCTGAAATAAAACAAATACAGATGGAAATAAAAATATTGGTGGAATGAAACAATAACGTTTGGTGGAACCGAACGTAAACCACAACACAGCACAAAAAAATGTTTGCGCAAAAATAAATAAAATATGGCAGAATAAATAAAAAAATAAAAAAATAAATTTGCCACTCTTTTGCATTTTGAATATTTTTTGGAGCATGAAATTAATTAATGAAATAATTCATTAATGGAAAGAAATTTCTCCATGGTTTTTCTTTTAAAATATGTACCACACTTACATATGTGTGATGGATGGATTTGAAAACGTATAAAAAAATATACTGGTACATATGTACAAACATAATTATAAAAATCCACAACTTTTGTTCTGGAAGCAATAACGATATGATATAATAAAAAAAAAGAGATATACACATACATATGTACATACTATATGTTTATGAATGTAAGTATGTATGTTTGTACATTTGTTGATAACAGCGACTCGAATATTAATTCTTTCAAACTCTGCTCGAAAAACAAGAGATTTGTGGCAACCAGTCAATCAATACGTAACTAAATGTACATATACATATGTGCATCTGTATAAATTTATGTACATACATACATACATATGTATGCATGTATGTTTTGGTCTTATCAGTTGTCAAATTGTTTGTTTATTTTACCATGCAAATATTTTTCATTCAATCTCAGTCAGGCACATTCATCAACGTTGACGGCAAACTGAGCTGAAGTGGATGAATTAATATTTAGCAACAGCTACAACTAGAATCGACAAAATGAGATTTTTAGAATGAAAGGAAGGAATTCAGAATACATTCATCATTATCAATCTAAACATAAATACATAAGTAATGGCACTGTAATAATACTTACTTACATAAAGGGTGTTTTTTTTTGTAGAGGTGTAAAACTTTAAATTGGCAACACTTTTTCTAACTAACTGTTATCTTGTCAACTGTTAAGTGATTTACTAATGTTTATAATGTTTAATTTTACACTATGCTTCCAAGGTTGCGATCTTTAAACCCGTTGAGAATTAATTTACATTCATACAAGATCAAACTGACTCAAGAATTTAAGGTGATGGACTATTTCATGCAACGTTGCTGTGGAGAAAATGTGCCAAGATGATGAATTTCAGCGCAAAATCATATTCAATAACGAAGCTCACTTCTGGAGCAATGAATTTGCTAACAAACAAAATATGCATCGTTACTCTGGTGAAAAACCACATGTGCTTCATGAATCACCGCTTCATCCATAAAAAATAATTGTTAAATAATTATATGGCCCAATGACGCCACAGGCGTCATATATTTCATATATAACGATCATCACGTTGCCGTGAATGACGATCGTTATCGCACCATGATAAACTTCATATAAATTCTGACGCTCTAAGCGTTAATAAAATGTATTGTTACGAATTTGTATCACATCTAATCCAGAGTGTATCCGTTGATCTGCTTGTTGTAAATGTACAGCACATTCACGTAAACAAGATAATACTAAAAACATAATGCACAAACAAACAAACAAACATACATGATTTAAAGTACGCAAAATTCCAAGTAAATCAACTGTAAATAATGTTGCTGTGGTTCTTGCGTTCTTGGCATTTCGTTTCTTATTGTTTGTTGTTGTTACTTGTTTATTGTTCCCAAGCATGTGTATGAATGTGTAAATGCGTAAGAATTATATTTGTGTATTTGAGTGTAGAATTATCAATCACTAGAAAGATCATGATAATTGTAAAAGATGAAAAAGAAGTATAAATAGGTCGGCGGCAACAAGTCAGTTTATTTTTGCACTTTGTGCAAGACAGTCATAAGTTATAAAAGTATGCAAGGCTAGTGTTTTAATACACGGTGGTACTAAATGTAAATAAAGCTGTGAATTACCTAAATACTGTATAACGAACAAGTGTGTGAGTCATTATTACATTTTTAAATGAAGAACAGTATCATTGATGTTATTAACCATATCTGTGCCAATATGGAAGAGTAATTTATGTCGAATATTGCAAAAATTCACATTTTGTTTCAAGCTTTCTTCGAGAACTTTTGTGCTATAAATTGCCTGCAATTGCCCTGTTAATTAAGAAACAGATTTATACAACTTTTTTATATTGTTTTTATTGTGAATTATGTTGTTATTTGTGTTTAATTATATTATTAACAGGTATGTTCTTTATTTTTAAAAAGAAACCAGTGTTTTTATGTAACTACTATTCGAAGTATTTGAACCAGATTTTAGAAAAAAGTCGAATAATCGATCACCCTAGTGTGAACACTGTACATATCGCTCCTTTATTGCAACATAGTCATATCTCAAAAAAACTCGTTTCGAAAAAAACGCATTTAAAGTTTTTAGTTTCCATACAAGTCTTAGCAAATTTTTTGAAAAAATATCTCGTAAAGCAAACAGTTTAAAAGCAATTTGAATAAATTTTTGGCACAATATAACTAGTAGTACTATTAACAATTCTGTATTCTTAACTCAAAAAGCTCATTTTTTGAGATATGACTATGTTGCAATAAAAGTGCGATATGTATATACGTTTCACTTTGGAAGAAACTGAAACCTCTAATTGTTTATTTGTTGCCAACGTAAACAAAAACAACATTTTGTGGCATCAAATTCAATACTGTTTGTGTCCAGCAAAAAAAAAAATCTAAAAATGGAAAACAAGACTCAATTTTTGGATAAAAGATAAACAAGTGTTTGAGTGAAAAAACCCAAAAAATTGAGTGTATTAGAGATACAAAACACAAACTTCCCTCTTGCTTGTATAAGCAAACGATGATACCAGACTTTTACCAATAAACAAAGCACCAACATTGATTGCAACATTCTGATTTATCTTATTTTTAGGGATATATAAACCAATGCTATATTCTCTTAACAATGAGCTGGATGTGATCACATCGGTCGAATATCATCCATTAATGTAAGCGGCGTCTATAATTTTCTATTGGCAATAATAGTTCCAGTAGGTCGAATGTGCGTACCGTAAGTTCCTCGATTCGCACGAAAACCGTTCTCACAGAACGCTGTTCTTTATAATACAACTGAACAATTTCGAGACACTGTTGTATTGTGAGTCTATCCATGATGGCTTGCCAAACTATAGCAAACAAAAATTACCATGAAGTTTGGTAATAGTCATACACAATTACAATAAATCACTCGATATATGAATAAAAAAACTGAGAACAAAAAAGAAGTTCGATAAAGGCTGTGATGGGCTAACCTACACGATCCGTATGATTCAGTCGCAGGAAGATGTTCTAAAAGTCTGGCCGACTTTACAAAATCGCTCCAAAATGGCGTTGTAGGCCACACTATTATACAAGTATGATTGCAATAATGTATATACTTAGTAAAGTAATTAAAAACTACTATTATCATAATAATTTTACATTATTTCAATTTATTTCTCGAGGCGCCAACAATATTCTCACATTTTTCACGTTATATACCACACAAAGCGCACAGAAACTATCATGTTAAGATTTTCATAAAAATTTTCAAATCGCACGATTTATCAAAAACTCTTCCACACAGTTGCATTTTTAGTACTTTTTCAGCACGCTTGTCATATTTGGTAGATCACACGATCGTGTAGGATAGTGTAGTTTAATAGCGCATTTACACCAACGCAAAATCTAGTAGATTTGAATTGAAATCTACAACGAAATCTATATGATTTACACCACCGTTTTTTGACATCTAGCAATATTTCATTTGCTCAAAAATAATTTGTGCATGCGGTTTTGACAATACAATATTATCAGAGACTGAATACACCAGCATTAAAGTGTATATTTTTTGTGCCCAGAGACTGCATACACCACATTACAGTGCAATTTTTGTTGCAGCGTAATATTTTTAAGTACTTTTTGTAAGAAATCACAGTTGCATCGCTTAGTACTGAGTAGATTTCAGGAGATTTCGTCGAAATCTACTCATAAAGTAGATTTCATTTTGTATGGGAAAATCTTCTCAAAATCTACTAGATTTGGCTTGAAATCTCGAATGAGCAGATTTCGCTTTGGTGTAAATAGGCTATAAGTAAATATTCTTTTTATTGAAAACGGGTCAGCGCTGAGCTAATTACATTCTTGCCGCAAATTGAAATCACAAACTTGCTCCCGTACACAAAGGTGAACGTATATTAGCAAGGCCGACTTCCTCAATGCAAGTTGCAATGCATATTTACAGTGCATACTCTTCGTAAACGCATATGTAAACTTTCTGGCATCGTCCAATGTTCCTAATCGTTTGGCAACTCATTTTAATTAGTATCAGCTGTCAAAATCGCGCATCATTTTTATTTTTTAAGCAAACATTTTTATTTTTGATCACTTTTTGTCTCGGGATTTTTATTTCCTTTTAATAAACTTCTATATCAAATCAATATTTTTTGAAAGTTAAGAGATAATTCCTCAGCACTTGTCAACAAAATGGATAAATAATTTTGTGTCGCCTCCATTTTTCCAAAAAAAAAAACATCAATTTTATAACATGTATATGACATTTGTTTTATGTATGAGTTACATAGCAACGTTCCTAAATGCCGATCAAATCCAAAAAAAAACTGCAATGCAAGGTTGTACTTAAGACATGTTTAGCATTGCATACGCATTTTTTTAAATTATGCATTGCAACTTGCGTTTAGGAAGTCGGCCAAACTCTGTATACATTTTTTGGGTTTTTAATATTCATTTAAATGAGTCTTAAGTATAAAACTATTTGATAATTTTAAAACCAACTTAAGCTAAGCAATGTAAGAATTTTATGCTTACGTTGCTGTCTGGTGAAATATGGGAACAACAAATTTAAATGTAAGACGAAACTTCTAGTTTACGCTACACTTTACCAGCAGATCTAATTAGTTTGGTACAGAAACATTTCTAATGTATAGTCTCTAATGCTCTATTAAAACCAAAAAATATTGCTTTTGTTTTATTGTTCCTTTCACTTTTTTCTGCTTTTTTTAATATATTATTAACCACACTTTCATACAGTGATGCCAGAAATTTTTATAGAAAAATCTTCGCTTTTCAAAAGCATGTCTTAATTTTCAGATAAGAAATCAACATGAAAAATTTATTTTTTTGCATCCATTAAAAATTACAGTCTGGTGTGCAATTTGGTCAGGGGGAATCATTGGATCTTACTTCCTTAAAAATTAAAATGTCATAATGGTAACTTTGAATGGGGAGCGATATCGTGATATGATTGAAAACTCCACACTGCATGGTTTGGGTTTGACAAACATGTGTTATCAAAAAGACGGTACCAATTCGCATACAGCCAGGATGTATGGCTGTATGCGATATTGGTCTTATGAAAAAAACTCTTGTGTCAACTGCAAAGGCTTTTGTCTTTACGGCACCAAGTAGTTAATAACTACTTGCACAATACAACACATGAAAAAAATATGCAATTCAATAAAATTTCTTTATAAAATTTGGTATCACCAGCAGCTCCTCTTTCGATTTTTCTTTTATCTGCTCAATCGTAGCAAAATGTGTTCCTTTCATCGGTGTCTTCGGTTTTGGGAAGAAGAAAAAATCAGCGGGGGCCAAGTCCGGTGAACGGTCTCGTTTTTTACCAAAAACTCACGCACCAGCATAGATGCGTGTGCTAATGCTTTATCACGGTTCAAAATCCATGATAATTTTTTATGGTTAAAACTCTGGAAAATCAAAGTCAATGAACAAAAATGTGTCCATATCATGTTCACACTGCGTAAAAATACATGCCCGTCAATAAAAATTAATAATCAAATAATTTCACAACACAGTGACGTCAAATATCTCGGTATTCACCTCGACCGTCGACTAACTTGGAAGAAACACATTGACGCAAAAACAACCCAGATGAAATTAAAAGCCGCGCAATTGAATTGGCTCATCGGCAGAAATTCCACCCTGAGCTTAGATTGCAAACTTTTGCTGTGTAACGCGATCCTAAAGCCAATATGGTGCTATGGAATTCAACTATGGGGCACCGCCTCCGCATCGAATATTGGAAAAATTCAAAGGCGTCAAAACAGCGTATGATTACAGCAGCCCCATGGTATGTAAAAAATTCTCGAATTCACAAGAACCTAAACGTACCTTTAGTAAAAGATGAATTTGCCAAATATGCTGGAAGGTATATAACCAAACTTGAAATTCACCCAAATCCACTTGCTCGAGACATCCTTACCTTTGGTGGTCACACACGATTAAAAAGAAGGGACACCCTGGCTTCCATTCGGGAGCATAACAGATGATGTCCTGTGGCACGGTATTCTGATACATTCGCTGAATCATAATTTTTTGTCTAGCATTGGCTGGACTTAAAGAACATTTTTTTAGTTATTAAGATTTGAATAATTGTTGTTAGTTCTTCTTGAAGATTCAACAAATAACTAAAAATTGATAAAAAAAAAAAAAAAATTTTTATTTATTAAATCTGTGCGTTTCTGACGAATTGATTCGCGCAAACGGCGCATAACTTCAAAGTAGTATTCCTTATTGACTGTACGACCTGGTGACAAGAATTTATGTTGCACCACACCATTGCAGTCGAAGAAAAAACTGCTTGACGTGAACCGGACAATATGCCAACATCCTCAGCAAACTCTCTGATAGTGATTGGACAATTAACCAAAATCATCAAAACAAAAAGGTTTGAGACTCAGAATACACACAACTATATACTGTGGATTTTGGCTAAGCAACGTGATTGAGCTTCACTTTTTGGAAGATGAGGTCGAAATTGCAGTGATTATCGATGTCATTATAGGTGCATGGTAACACAGTTCTTGTGACATCAACTTAATGGACTGGATGTTGCGATTGTTTTTAATACTTGATGAAATCTCTGGCTTATATCCATGGAAAAATACACAATCGAGCAAGTCAATTCAGCAACAAGACTTGCGCCGTGTGAACATCAATGTAATTCCCAACAATATAGTAAGATACAATAAAACCTTGCATTGTGTGAATGTACACTAAGCATATGAGTTCAAATAGAAAAATATGTTGAACGAATCAGTAAGACTTGCAGTGTGTGAATTGTGACTAAAGGCCTAACTATAATGTGCATAGCTTTAGGCTTAAGCTTTTACCAAAATTAAACGAAAAGTCTGTCAAATGCATATGTGAATGAAAAACGACTTTTAGTTGGCCATAATGTACTTATCTGAACTTAATGATTTTAAACCCATTGTTGCACAACTGCGTAGTACTTGTGTAATTACTAAGTAGATTATATAAAAAGTACTAAAAATGACAACAAAGTATTTGTATGCAATAATTTCCAAACAAAAAGTAAAAACAATTTTGTGGTAATTTGTGTAATTAAAAATTGAAAAAAGCTAAAATACATTTCTATTAAATTAAATACAATATTATTTGTTTAAATTTTTCTTTATTTTAATAATTTTTGTAAACACACACACAAACTCCTGAAAACAAATGATTCCGCACAGAAAGTGCGTTCAGTTTCGTACTTTGCTTAAGCAACTGACATTAGACGAAACTTAACGAAAAGTTTCATTAAGCACATTATAGTTGTACACATTTGATTATACGTATTCGCACAGTTGCTTAAGCTGGCTTAAATTAGTTTATGCACATTATAGTTAGGCCTTAACCAAATGAGTTTAAGTACAAAAATATTGACGGTTTTTTTTCATAATTGTCTGGCAGCTATGAACGAACTCCGCTCAAGCAAAAGCAAACGCATACATACATACAATGCAAAGGCAGTTGTGTTTTCTTATACAAATACCGGTGGCACACACAAAAACAAAATATTGTATTTGATATGAAATTTAGATGTGCCGGAGCATAATATTGTGTTGGGTTTCGTTTAATTTCATTCCCTTGTTTTTTTTTTCTACTATTTCCTTTGCTTCATTTCTTTCTTTAGTGTTTTTCTGTTGTTTGTTTTTTTGTTGTTAATTTGAGATTTGTTTTCGAGAAGATAATCAACAACAAAAGGCAGACAATAAGAAAAAGATTTTAGTTTAACTCCAGCGTGCTACATGACCGACTGTGTTGCCAAAGATACGTGGTGGAAAAAGATTCAAGTTGATTAAAATAAACGTGAATATTGAAAATTATATCCTACAGATAAACAAGTGTTTGTGCTTTGAAAATTAACAACAAAAAATAACAACATATTGCAAGAAGTGAATAAAATTTATCCTGACTATTGTTTGTAAACAGCTTCCTTTGCTCAGCAGAACCAAAACGAAAAGGAAAAAAATCCAATTGTTTGTGTAGAGTTTGTGTTGTGTAGAATTTCTCCTAAAAATTTGTTTGTATCCTTGAAATACTCTCCCACAGAAAAGATTCTTGCGCAATACCGCAGCTCTTTCAAGTGAGTAAAATTTTCTTTTTTTTTGTTTAATTTGTGTATGAGATAAATTACTTTTTTTAATTATGGACTTTTGCTGGAAAAATGCGATATAAGTATGTATGTGCGTTTGTGTGTAACCGGAGAGTGTGTGCTAAATTAAGGAAATGTTAAAGTAGACAAAAAGATAAAAACCATTTGAAGAGATAAAAATTAGAGAAATATTTTTACTGTAAAGAAATTCAAATTGGACTTTTCTCATAAGAAAACAATTTGTTTCCAAAGGAATGTATTATTTAATAAAAATTGCCTAGTCATAAAAAAAGGAAAAAAGAGAAGAATTTTTTTACAATACCTAATTATTACTTAAGCTCACAACTTTTATTAAAAATATATTGAAAATCTAATCTAATAAATCTAAAAATGTATTTAATACCTAGACCAAAAAAAAAAGCATTAGAAGAAACATAAGACGCAGCGTTGTCAACTTTAAAATTTCAAAACGCACCAGAATGGGAGAAAAAAAACGCGTTATTTCGAACAAAAACGCACCAAAAATTTGTTGTCTTAAATTTATAAGTTGTTGCTAAAAAATTATCAGATATTGGCAATAGAGGCTGAAAAGTAAGCTTAAAATTTTCCCTTTTACTTAATGTTCTGTTTACAGAACACATGACAAACGACACGTTGAAATATGTGCATTAAAAACTGAGTGGTTTTCATTCAAATTTTCCAGGCAAGTCGCTCGGCCGTATTCTATAGATACCACATAAATATTTTCAAAAAAAATATATTTTTATATTAAAAACAGAATAAAAACAATTATGCTGTTGTTTTCTGACCAAATTTTGATTGTTCAGATAACTTCAAGTTGACAAGACAAGTTCTGTAATATTAGTTTTAAGTTAAACTGAGATATTTTCTTTTGATTAATTTTTCAATTATAAAGTAAATTTTTCATGATGTCCATTTTCGTTTATTATATAATTGTTAAGTGATGTAAAGAGAAATAAAATATAGACAATAAAAAATCTCTTGAAGAAGACGGAAGAAAGACGACGAATCGTTGAGATCTCTGAAAAACAGTTTGTACTGTAAAAACAGGGACAGCAAATTTTAAAACCTAAAGATTATTTTTTTTTAGATAATATACATAACCTAAACAGCAAGTCTGTTTTACTTTCCGTATATGATTTGATGAATTTTATACATCATTACTCCGTGTACTAAGAGTGCTCTGTAAGTATGAAGTGTACAAAATGTCGCACACTTGATGAAATGGTATTGAATATGTTACAAAAATTATTTTCTTATACTGCAACAAAAGGTTGTGGTAAATTCGGTTCGGTGACAACGAAAATCTAAGCAACGAAATTTGGAATAAGGCGCACCACGCACCGGTAAAGGAATTTTTCGCACAAAAAACTTTAAAAACACCAAAAACGGTGCGAAACGCACCGGATTGACAACGCAGCAGCATAATAATAGATTTCTATATTAGTAAAGAAAGTCATTAAAATCCTCAAAATCGCATTTCGATTAAGCTATATCGATTCCAATAATTCCCGTCTTCGTTAATTAATTGCAAGTTCAAATTTACACCATAAAAAGTTGTGGTGAATTCGGTTCGGTGCCTCCCAAAATTAAAAAACGCAACGAAATTTTGAATAAGACTCACCACGCACCGGTAAAGAAATTTTTCGCACAAAAAACTTTAAAAATCACCAAAAACAGTGCGAAACGCACCAGGTTGACAACGCGGCAACATAATAATACATTTCTTCATTAGTAGAGAAAGTCATTAAAATCCCCAAAATCGCTTTTCGATTAAAAAATATCGATTCCAATGATTCTCGTCTTCGTTAATTAATTGTAAGTAAAAATTTACTAATCTCTAAGAAAAAACTGATGGAAACTAACAAAAAAGTTTATTCTAGCACGTTCTCAAGTTTGTTTATACCTAACCCAGTGGTATAAAGGAATGATTGTCTAAATTCCAGAAGGAAAATTTCGGAGAAATTTCCCTTCTTTTTTTATCTTGGACTGGTACTCAGGTCGTCACCTGAAATAATATCTCGCATTAGAAAGATGCATCTTAAACGAAGAAGTGAAAAATGAAACTAACGCTTGTTATATGAGGAGTGCCCAAAATCGTATTATTCAGATGGTATAAAAAAGTTGGAATATCGTCTTACTAACTGTCTGACTCACGATGTCGTTTCATAAACGTTCTTCATAATTTTTAAGGTCAAAAAACCTATAGCCGTTATAAGCTTTATTTTTCCCTGATCTTGCATCATTTTCCTTTTATACCTCCGACATTTCCGTTAGATGAATAATAGTTGCCTATAATTTACTTACAAACGTTAACGAAATGACATCGTGAGCCAGGCAGTAAGTGTATTGAGCTAAAAGGAGACTATGTTCAGAAATAAATGGTTTTTGAAAAAAATAATGTTTTTTTCCTACTGAAGTAGCTTCAATATCAAACCGCCCTCATGTGAACTGGTTTTTTCGAAAGTGGTATAAGTCCATTTTTTCATATATTGGCCAACTTTAATCAGTTCGAGTGATGTTATTTACACTATAAAGCTTTTAAATTTTGTTGTGAAATAAAAATGACTAAAATTATTTGGAAAATTAAACGATTTTCTTAACTCCACATGGACTTATGCCACTTTCAAAAAGAACATATTGCAAGACATAAAAATAGTAGCGTAATAAGTTCATATATTTGCAGACATAAATGCTTTACTGAATTGGATTTTTATGCAAAAAGTAATAGTTAAAATGGAGACATATAAATATACGAATAACCAAGTTTAGTAAGAGTTTATTTCAATTATTATAAAAATCTTTAAGAGCTTTCTGGCGTTTACTTACCAACATCACTTTCAGACCAAATTGACGGATTGTCGTATTCTTCATAATTATATGAATTTATTGTAACAACTAATATTACTCAATTAAACGTTTAATTTTCTAGTTTAACAGCAATTATATTTAAATAATACCATTTGCATAAGAACCAAGGTCCGTAGGATAACTATACAAAACTTCTCATCATTTCATCAGAACAATAATGCCTTTATTTTGTTAACAATGTTGTTTTTAATACATTAGCACTAGATAAGCGATCAGCGTTTAATAATCAATAATAATTGCAATATGAAAGTTATTTAATTATATACTTATGTATTAGGAATGGACTTATTCCACTTTCAAAAGACATCTGTTTGCGATACCATTGTACAGCAAAACTGTTTTTGCTCATTTTATTTAAAAAAAGAGCCGTATTGAAATTGTGATTATTACTATAGAGAGAAGGTGTCTGTCTGTAGCTCATTAAAACTACCGTTAACTTGGTTTTTTTTTTAAAGTGGACTTATACCATTTTCAAAAAAAAAAAACAGTTCATATGTTTGGTATTAATGTGGTGTTTATGGGGCCACGATTGAGTGATACGCCTAGAAAATTTTTATAAAATATACTCAATATTTTGAGTGTATTTCACACAAACTTTCCAGACATATCACTCAATCCTATGCCATAAACAGCACGTAAGTTTTGAATATATAATGTTAGCTCATGTTGTGAAGATACAATAAATAAATGAATGAAGAAATAAAAATTTGTATGTAAAATGTGGTCTCGAGGCAGTTCTGCTTCATCATTTACACTGAAAAAAATTATTGTTTACTTCCTATAGCGCCTAGAATAAAATGTTTTTCCGAGTGTGTCTGCATCAATAAATGAGTCCAGTTATTTTCAAATACAGGTACTCATTCATATATCCTTTGAACTTTCTTCCACGGAAAGTTTTTTCAGCATATTTCTGTGTTATATTGTTAGGGTTTTTTCGCTAAATATTTCATTCCCTCTGTATAATAAAGGTCAGATTTTTTATTATAATCAAAAAAATCTTAAAATAAAAAAAATATGTAAGTAATCTCTTGCTATTTATTAACAATACCAAAAATAAACTGTATTATCATAAACAAGTTAAACCCTTTAAACGAAAATATACAATTTAAACAAATGTTCCTCTTCTACAGCACAGAATAAAATGAAATTAATGAGCAGCATTAAATGACCTTTAGAGCGACTTTTCTGCACTACAGCACAATTGTGATAAGAAAGAAGCTGCTGCTTGGCATCGTTTGTTCAAAAAAAAAAAAAATCTTTTAAAAAAGAAAGAAAATATAGTAATTAAAAATTTGTTGATAAGGAAGCAAACAATAATATAAACAAAATAATATGGCATGAACAATTTTACAAACTAAAAATGTGAACATTTGCCAATTTATAAAACAAAACATGTTCCATAATGAGCTGTTGAAGGAGTGGGGTTAATTAAACAATTAGCAAAATAAAACAGAATATTTAATTAATTATAATACTTTTTAATAAGCATTAAGAACAAATAAAAACTATTTTTATTCAATTGATTGACAGATTTTGAAAGAAAGTAGACACTAGCAATTAATTGTTAATGGCTTGTAGAAAGTTAAACCAGACAGTAGGTTTCCTATATCAGGGAAGTGCGAAGGTGAATATTAATTCAAAGCTTTTATGAATAAGTTGCACAGGAAGAAGGTATCAATTATTTTATTTAAAAAAAAAATGCTAATTTTCAAAGATTATTTAAGCCTATTTTTATGGATATTATGAAGCCTTGTATACTGAAAAGAAAGTTCAATACATCCGTACTTAAATCAACCCCAAGCGGTGTCAGCATTATGGTAAATACGGATTTTCTAAAATCAAGTATGGATTATATGATTCCAGTACGGATTATTCAAGCTTTAAATACTTACTTATCGGCATATTTAATCACGAATCCGTACTTGAAGTAAGCTAAAAATAATTTCGATTAGGGAAACCCTGAGATTCAATCAATCTTAAAATTGCGATTGATTCAAGAAAATTACAACTGATTTAATCCCGATTCCGTACTTGAAATAAGAACAATTGAGTGTGTTATTATTTATTCTATTAGCTTGTAATGTATGTATATACTAATCAAAAAATAAAAGTTGTTTTTGTTTTTTCCCCGGAAAGAATATGGCAACTTCAATATTCTAAATCTAACGGCCGTTAATAGCTCAGATACACGTTTGCACGGTCACAACGTGTACAGAATATGAAAAACCGGTTGCGATTCGGTTAGCGAAGCGGTTCTAAATTTTTTGGGAATTCCCATAGTAGGCTTCAGGAACCGCCCAAATCCTCTCCACTTCCTCAGAGGCAATATGGCTACTTCAATTTTCGCACTAAAGCGAATGACCGTTTACAGTACAGATCCATGTTCCACGGCAAAAACGCGCACCGAATATAAAAAAACCAGTTAGAAAAGTCGTTCCGATTTTTTTTTTTTTTTTTTTTTTGAATTTCCAAAATTTTTGGCCCTTGCAAATTTTTTATTTGCAAGAGCTATTATGTCTTACGACACTGTAATTAGATTTGTGCATCCGTTAAAATCATATATCACGATCAAAACGTTAAAAACTGATGGATTAATTGTCCATGTTGTCCGAACAAAATTCTTTTATATCGATGACTTAATATAAGAAGGGCGTATCTTGTTTCTAGCAAAATAACTTTTTACTAACGTTTGGTAGTGTATTTCACAAATAAGATTTTGGGAAGATTGCAATATTTCTTTTCTTCTGATGTCTGTTCTACGGCAAAAACAAGTTTCAAACCGGCTAGCGAAGTTGTCCCGCATTTTTCTGGGAATTCCTAAAATCCGTTTCGTGAATTCCCTCATTTTTCCCCGGAAGCAATACGGCAACTGCAATTTTCGTACTAAAGCAGCAACACTGTATATACAGTTTTTATGCCTATATATGTCACTCATATGGCATGGCTTTCGAGTGTTGCAAACAGACAAACATACAAAACTAATATAAACGTGTTAAAAATACTCAATATTTTGAGTGTATTACAGATTTATCACACGTAACACTCATTCGTGTCCGATAAACACCATATACAAGTAAATGGGTTCTCAAATATACCGGTAATGCCAATTTAAAGTTTTCGTTTTCAGATTAGCTACTATTGAAGCAAATAAAAATAAATCTGGTAGACAATCTGAATATTGACGTTAAGTTTTGCAAGAGATTCGCCAGAGATACAAAGGTACAATAATACCAGACTGTGTGATAATTTTCCCAAAGTTAATTTTGTTGAATTTCTATATCCTCGAACAACTATTTATTTACACAAAACTTTTCATTCTCCAATGCCTTCAAATCCGAAGTAAAACATACGTTTATCTTTATTACCCTACTTATCATTTTCATCGCCAATGTCTTCATATACGAGTATACAAGTAATCTGATAAAAAGAAAGAAAAAAAAAACAAACCTTAAATATCAATAAAGTGAGCAACCATCAAGTTTTATGTTTTCATTCAGCCAACCATCCATCTGGCTGAATGGATGATGTACTGGTCCATCTGCCTGTCCGTGTGAAGTGCAAACGTTTGTAAATCATTCAAGTCTTGTTTTAGTTTGAACCTTTTTCTGTAGCTCTTGTTTGTTATGCAGTGAAGGCGAAACCCAATAAAATGTTCCAAATAAAAAGCAAGAATAATATTTCTTTTGTTTCAAAGAAAACAAACAAAAAATGTATCCAAAGAGAAGATTTACAAGAACTTAAACATCTTTGCTTAAACTTTAATATTAAAAACAAACTAAATTTTTTTCTTATTAAGTTTTAGATAAAAGAATATTTCTCACATTTTATTTCCTACTTATTTTTGTAATCGTACAATTTAAGTTGATGTTTTGACTTAACGTGTCCAGCCAATTTGATGTAGTACATCAAGTGAAAGTCAAAAAGTAGTCTTATACACAGATATTTAATTGAGCTTAGATTATTATGCTAAAAAAAATAAATTATTATTCCCTGCAAGGGGCGCTCACAGGTCAATAAACTGCATCTATTAAATGAAATTCGATTTACCTGAACTTAAATCGCTAATGCTAATTTCACAGGAACTGGGAGTGATGAATGGAACTAGGAGTGATGGTTAGACGGGTGAATCGGTTAAGGACTAGTGCTCTTCATCGGCCTTGTCTTCCATTGACTCTTGGCCAATTTCATACAGGAGGAATTAGAAAGCCCGAACTCTTAAGCAAGGGGGTTGTCTATAGGGCAAAAAGTTGCGACCTATGTGATCATAGCAAGCTACACTGAGGCGCTGGTAAATCGAGTATAATCCACCCCGTGGAGTTTGTCCATCATCAGATTAGACCACCATGGCAGGTGGTGATGAAAATCAATTTCACAACTGTTGGCATTTCTGTGGAATATACTCCTTAAGGGCTGCAATTGCTTGGGATGATTAAATCGGATGATCTTGCTGCACCTGCCAAATGGCCAAAACGGAACATTACACGACCAGGAATTGCTTTCTTCACAACATCCGTTGTGGCTCTTGCTGTATGAGGGGTAGCACCACCTTGTTGTGAGATACATGTTCACCAAGCCTCGCTCATTTAATTCCGGCAATAAGAAGTCACTTATCGTGACTCTGTAGCGTTCGCCAGTAGCAGTAACTGTATGGTCGATGGCATCTTCAAAAACATACGTCAAATCGCTCTTCCAACATGAAGACCGCACCACACAGAAACTTGGAGTGGATGCAACGGCTTTTCATGGATCACATGCTGATTTCAGTGCGCCAGAAATGAAGATTTTGATGTAACCATTTAAATGAAAATGCGTCTCGCTGTTCATGATGATTTTCGACTCAAAATCATCGTCTTTGTTGTTGAGATTGAGGATGGCTCTAAATGCGGATTATCCCGCTTCATTGTTCGGCTGTTTATATTCTATGTTATATTAGAAAATAAATATTTCTAATATCTAAATTGTTTTACATACTTTTTTTACGCACTGGCCACACTGATTTTAATTTGTAGTCAATAAAAATCGAAATTAGTTTTATTCGAGTGCAGTAAAAAACCAGCATAGACAGCAACCTGCAGTCTTGTCGTCTTGCTGTTGTCAAAATAAACGTTCGTATTTAAATGCATGTATATGTTTGACAAGTCGGTTGTCTGCTGGCTTCTATGTACAGGGTGTCCGCCGGGAAGGTATGCAACTTTGCTGGTCTATAATTTTTGATTAAATGAAAGAGACTGGATCTTATATTGATAAATGTTTTATATAATATAGGCAATTATGTATGGAATACAATATTAGATAAATGTCCGCCTGTGTAAGCCTCACAAATGGGAGCCCTTTTGAGCATATTTTTCATTAAATTCTCGCCCGTTCCATGCGGTATTTCATCACGAATATTTGGTTTGAATTGCTCAAACGTTTCCGGTTTGTTTGCATAAACCTTGCTCTTCAGATATCCCTACAAAACTAAGTCCGGAGCAATCAAATCAGGCGGATGTGGAGACCGGTTCACATCACCATTTCTTGAAATAACTTTTTGTAGAGAGAGGTCACGCAGTAATTCCATTTTAAACCTGGCTGTTTATGATGTGGTACCGTGTTGTTGATACCACATGTTAATCAAGCCTAAACTATGCAATCATATCACGATGCCGTTCCCCATTCACAGTTTTAATTTTTAAGGAAGTAAGGTCCATTGATTCTTCTTGATCAAATTGCACATCAGACGGTCAATTTTAGTTGATACAAAGGTAACTAATGGTTAATTTGAGGGCTTTCCATTGTTTCTGTTTATTCATACTCATCTAGTATTTAATGCTCAACTCTTGAAAATATTCTTTACGATCAGCTTTTGAATTGGTAGTAATTTATATTTTGTGCAAACAAACTTGAACTGACATTTTGTTCGTTTTTGGCAATAGCTTAAGCCAACTCACGTACATTAGAGTTGGGCCTTAATATTTGGAGCCCACTGAACGACCAAAATGAAAACAAAACGAGAAGTATACGACGCTTGTAGTTGTTAATCACCCATATTCTGGTTGTCGACGGCAATATTATGGCAACATCAATTTAAGACGACATCAATATTAATGTGGCATTCCCTAACAGCTTTTTATTGATGTTGCCGGTTTATCGATAACGTTAATAAAACCCAACACACATCTCTAGTGTATCTGCCAGTTTACTTTTTGATTTAGAAAAATTTTGTGTAAAATAGAAAGTTTGTGACAAAAGAAAATTGAGGAAGTTTTTAAGTACAAAATATGTTTCAAACTATATTCAGACTCCAGTGACGAAGAAAACAAAACAAACTTAATAGTGGAAAGAAGACTGCTCAGACAGAAGTCGTGCATTTTTAATTCTGGCCAATGATGGGCTCTTTTCCAGCTCCTCTACTAATTTTTGAAATTGGGAGGAATTCGTAATTTTAATTTTTTTAAATTTAATTCCGAATTTTTTAATATTAATTTTCTGTATTAATTTTTTTGATGTTTTTGTTTGAACTCGACGCTTAAAACAGAGACGACAAAATAACCCACAATTAAAGACAATATTGTCGCCATTTTCTCTTCTAGAATATCAAATATGTGTCGGCAGTTATCGATACATGTCAATATTGACAACAAGAATGAGAAATTTTAAAATAGTCGTCGTCTTGTATTGCCGCCGTCAAGCAGAATATGAGTGAATATTTGGGATCTCAAATATGTTGTCAAATCGTCAAAAATGTTGTCAACAAAATTCTTACAGGGTTTTTATTCAAAATTTTTATATAAATTATTTTATATATAAAAAGGACTTGATTACAACACTTTTTCTTATTATAAAAATATTATTGAATAAGTTAAATATATACCGGTTTTTATGTGGGCTTTCTTTAAATTGATACAAAGATTGTTGGCATAATTTCTACCCGATTCGATTATTAAATCCTAAAACACATCTATGTATGTTTGTGTGTGTGTGCATTTGAGTGTGCGTGAATGTTACAAAACTCTTGATAAAAAGTCAAGCTGCTTTTTTTTCATAATTTCTCTAAAGTTGGCAATCAAATGAGGCCTCATAAGACAGTTAGTTTACTAAAACACTTCATTATACATATCGCACCCTAAATACAAAAAGGTCACAACTCGAAATACTAAAATTTTCAAGAGACGAAAAACTGTTTACGTAAAATTTATTGTAATATTTAATGAAAATATTGTTCCGTTATGAAAAAATTCAATATTGAAGAAGGTTCTGCTATACTTTTATTTTAATTTTATATTATGTTTGTGAAACCATAAAAAAAAAAAATTACTTTTATAGAAAAATTTCCGTTTTGGAAAACTGTGAGTTGTGACCCTTTTGTATTTAGGGTGCGATATGTTTAAAACCAACGTCTTTATTTTATACAAATATAACAACTTTCGTAATTTCTGTTACATATGCATCACCTCAACGCAACAGTCCATTCGAACGATTAATTACATAAAAATAGTTTCGTTTCTCTCAACTTGTTTTATTTTCTATCTATTTTCTTTTTCTGTTACGCTTTTTTTGCTTTAAAAGTATCGAATATCATTTATATTAAAATATATTTCTTTTTTTATTACGATTGCTTTTTAAGTGAGATGAAAATGCTTTCTGCAACACTGTTGCAGTTTCATTTATGCAATTATTCTTGTTATTTTGGGTTTGCCTCTATTTGATTTAACACAAAGCTTTAGCTTTTTAAGTAACGAAAAATATACCCTAAAGAAAAGGTACATCGCTCTCTTTTTCGAAAAAAAAAAAATGATCCAACTATCCCACAAGCGGATAAGATACTCCAAATAGTTACCCTAGGGCAATTTATTTTTATTTATCTTTTTATATTTTATTTGTATTTTTTATATATCTTTTTATGTCCCAATCAAGGACTGCGGGCTCTGGGAGACCAATAACGGTAGTTTTGCTTGTTGACGTGACCGCTTAAGTCAAAATGAGACTCGTGACACTCCAAAAAATTTGATTTTAGCGTTTAACTGAAATTGGTTTCAGTTAAACGTTTTGAATTTTAAAATGGAATACAACTCTCATGTTTGGGCCTCAAAGTCTATTTTGGGATTACTTGACCGTGTGCAGGAGAGGGCGAAGAGGCTTATTGGTGACAGTAGGGTATCCAAATCTACTGAGTCACTGGAGCATCGACGCAGTGTGGGGTGCGTTACTCTGTTCTATCGTTACTACAATGGATTGTGCTCTGACAAGATTAGGGATCTTGTTCCGAAACTCGCACATTTTCGTAGCACGCGCTCATCGTGCAGAGTTCATCTATTTGTGGTCGATTGCCCGGGGAATCGTACTACGCATTACAGAGAGAATTCGTTTTTCAGCCGCAAACTTCGCCTGTGAAATAAGTTGCCTACAGACCTGCTTCCTGTCTGTTATAACGTTGAAAAGTTCAAGTCAAATGTTCACAAACACTACTCTTTTTCCCCTCCTCACAACCTATTTTCCTAGTTCTGGTACAATGCACTGCATATGTAGGGATCATCCCCTGAGTACTGGTTCAAGATAAAAAAAATCGAACTTTATATTCTTTTTTCAAATTTCATGAATAATCGCTCTGGGAAGTTCGCATTAAAAGATGATTTTGATACATGTTTTGGAACTTGTTTTGTGCTCTCAATAAAAATTGTTTTAAAAATTTTCCTGAAATTACGGCCAAAATTAACATTCAACTTTTATTGATTATTTTAAATTTATTTTCTCAAAATTTGCTTCAAATCTTTAAATTTACCTAAATATTTATATGTTTTAAATATTAAATAATTTCAGTTTTGTTTTTAATATAGACATGTTATAAAAATTTTCCATTAAAACGACTATTATGGTACTTAAATAAAATGTAACTGTTAACAAAGTACATTATGTTAAGCAAACAGCTACTATACAAAAGACTGTTAAAAAAACAGAGATGTTAAATACAGAAGCCAGCTTCACACATTTAATATTTTTTCTTCTGGAGTCATCAGAGAACAGAATCAACATATTGCTTGTATAGCGTTCGAATTGCTTAACATTCTCTTTCCTGACGAACAAGTCTAATACTGCGTTTATACGTGCAAGATATTTGCGAGTAAAAGTATTGTAAATAATAAAAATTGCCGTATAAACAGTAAATAACATTTTTATTTGCGAATAGCTAACTCACGAAAACAATTACTGATTAAAAACTTATTTGCAAATAAGACATAAAAAATTGCCACTTTATTTCACAATTTCAAAGATTTCGTCGATGTGGCACCCCTGAAATATAGTAGAAACTACATCATACAGAAGCAAATATTCAAAATTTTACATCTTTGCTTTAATTGAATTAAATTAGTAATCAAAATGCTTTTTAAACTAACAATGCTACCAATTATTTATATTTTGAATATGACATTTATATTTTGACATAAACAGTGAGTCAGTTACAATACAAAGTGCAAATATTTTTTATTTGTGAATAGGCTGCGTATAAACGTTGTATAAATTTAATATTTAAGAGGCTCATAACTCAACTTAAAAGTTGGAAAAAAATTATATTTGTTTTTTATTTTCATTGCTAAGTTTTCATATACATATATTTAATTTTAACTAAATTTTATTGGAAATGAAAAATCCAAAAGACATTAAATTTTGTTTAAATCTTGTTAACCTTGTTTAGTTCATTTCAACACACTTTTTTTGAACTCAATTAAAACTTAAAAAAGGAACTCAAAACAAACAGTAAAAAACAAACTTTTAAAACAAACATTTCAAACCTTAAGCTTGTGCACGTCAAACTTAAGCTTATGGCCAAAAGTTTCGAAAAAAAAAATATTTTCAACAAGAGTTAAAAAAAACGGGGGAAAACACAAGAACTTCAAAAAACGAACTGCTAAATAAACAAACAGGCAACACTGCAAATAATTGAACAGCACACATGCACATGTGTGTGCATCCCACAAAACATTTTAGATACCCATTCGTACATACACATGTTTTTTTTTTCTTTTTTTTTTTTTTTTGTTATTTATTCTTCAATGCCTCTCATAGGCCGAGTCGATTACATAGATAACGTGAAAGTACGATCTCATCTTATGTATATTGTATATTATAACATATAAACTATTATATAAATATATAAATTAAATAGAAAAATAAAAATAGTAATAGAATCAAATCTTAATTTCTAATTTCAATCTTTTCCTTTACTTACTACACACAACCCGAAAACTAATACAGCGTAGTAAAAAACATAATCCAAAAGCCCAAACATTTTCTAATACCATCTTTTTAAATTTAGATAAACTTGCTGCAAATTTTCTTCCACTATATAGAATTAAAGCGTTCCACAACCTACATATTTTTACCACATATGATCTATGCATAACCATTGTATCTCTTCTTGGAGATATTAACGCTGCTGTTCTAGATGAGCATGAAAAAGTAAATAATCTCACCAGATATTCCGGCAAACCAAATTTTATTATCATTAAAAAAGAATAAAAGCGAGCGCAATTTCACAAAATTCTCAAAACTTGTGCCTAAGAATTCAATGACATAAGGAGTAACATAAACTCTCGAATTTAGGCAGTAAACAAATCTTATAACGCGATTAAAGCATTTGGTTAATTTATAAAAGTTTGAACAACAAACATTTGTTCTAGAAGAAATTGCCTGCCGTTAGAATAAAAGGTTCAAGATTGCAAAGTCACCAGAATATCAGCAAATGGCAGCTTTATTTACCTCAATTTCAGTTAATAAAAAACACTTCTTAAATACTTTATGACTCTATAAAATTAAAATTGTTTCAAGAAACAGTAATATATGAAAAAATAAATAATATTTCTATATTAAATTTTTTGGGCTTGTGGGAGATATGGTAAGGAAGAATGGTAAATAGTACGGGATAGGATATAGTAGGAAACTTGTCCGAAGACAGTGTAGTCCAAATAGGCAAAGTACACCACGTTAATTGTATATATTGTGTAAAAAATAATCAAAGAATTATTTTAATACTATTTATTATGATAGAAGAATATGTGAAATTATGTGTGGAAAAAAATGTTTGTGAAATACTCGCCGCAGCTTCGGTGGCATATGCTCAACCGATGGTACACTAGTGAGAATCCCGGTTGACACATGCATTCTTTGTTTTATGGCTTTTAAATAAAGCACTCTGTGTCCAATGTTGAAACCAATAAACCGCGAAAACCCACATATGTATATACAAAAAAATATGTTCTTTACTCATATATGGCTATACTATTTTTATTTTACTTGTAGTTAAGTCAACCATACACACATATTTTGTTTATTAGTGTTAGTAATAATTTTATAGCTGTTTGATTGAATTTCGCATTGTGCTTATCTGTCCGAATAAAAGCTTTTTAACTATACATATCTTTACAAAATTGATAATTTAGTACGGCCAAAACATGGATAATAAAAACGTGTTTGCCTATTAATTATATCGATGAAGTTAGCTGCAAGTTAAAATGTTAAATGTCTTTACAAAATTGATGATGTAGTACGGCCAAAAAGTAGATAATAAAAAACATGTTTGCCTATTAATTAAATAGATGAAGTTAGCTGCAAGTTAAAATTTTAAATGTGAATGCTTACAAAACGTGCAAAAAGCCATTTTTGTTTTAACTCTGTAGCTTATCCAAGCTATAGTTATACAATTTTTTTTCTTGACTTTCAATTGTTCCATACTTGAATTCTCCACTTTCCACCCATAAAGTTATTTTTTCGAAAAATACAATACATGTGCATATTACTATAAACAACAGCAAAAAACTTACGAAAATATTTTGTGTTTATTATAGGTTTATTTAACAAAGTTCTTTATAAAGTTTGTCTAATAAACCTTTAATAAACATAAAATATTTTTTAAGAATATTCCAGGCTTTCAAAGTAAACCAAATATAGACCGAACTATTTCAAAACCACAAAAATTAAGTCTACTTATCTCAAATGCGTAAATAAAAATGTATTTTTAAAAACCGGAGTTTTACTGATAATCACGAGTTGAAACACAATACAAATGTTCGGTACCTAGTCAAAATAGAATGCAATTTAGTACAAAACTTTAGTATTATTCGAGCTCAAAATAAATTTGGTTTTTAAAACATATTTGCAAATTTATTTCAGTAAAAGAGTTTACGAGCACACATATCAAAAAATATGCGCAGTGCTATTTTTGTATTTACTAGCTCCTTATTTTATTTTTGTATTTATTAGCTTCGTATTTATTAGCGTCTTATTATCACAAGGTGCTTGCAAAGTTTATTTAAGTAAAAGAGTTTACGAGTACACATCAAAAAATAATTGCAGTTTTGTTTTTGTATTTGCTATAGCTGTCGAGGTAAGTTGTTTCTATGTGTTTTGCTTTTTGATACTAAATCTACTGATAATTAGAAAACATAAATAATTGCTTTGTATATACATATATTGGTTTGTATGTATATTATTACGAACTTTTATCACTTCTAACCCACTGTGCAGCCGTTGCTCTGCTTGTTATTATTAAATCGCAAATAAATCAGCCACCAAAATGGGTTTATTGTTGTTGTTGCGTTCTTGGTGTTTCGCAAGCATATGTGTGTATGTTCTTAGCAATTATATATGTTCATTTGACTCTGGAATCATTATTGACTAGATATTTTATGAACAATATGTGTAGATGGTAATAAACAAAGCAATAGCGGCAGATGTTCGTCAAAGACAGGGGTCTAAACACCGCATACGATATCGAATTAACTATCGTATCGAATAACATTACGATACATCTAGATGAAGGCAAACGATGCATATCGGATTGTAATTTAAATAAAATGCAATAGATTCGAGATCATATGTTTCCTAAAAGTACGAATAAAGAAAAAAAAATATTTAACTTTTTTATATTATTGCAAAACAATTCATTCAATATCGTATGCCATGATGCCAAAATGAAAAATGTCGATAATATTGCTCGATATCGTATGCGGTGATTTGGCCCCAGAGTTTAAATTTACACAGTACAAAAGATAGTAATGTATCAGAAAATTAGGCAAGTCTAGTGTGTTTATACACTTTGGTATTAAGTGTAAATAGAGCTCTGAAGTATTTAAGTATTGTGTAACAAACAAGGGTCTAAGTCATTATCTTATTTGCAATTGAAGAATTCGCAAAAGCGTTTTTAAAGGCAAAAATGTAATAATAATTAGCTATTAAAGCAGATGTTTTAAAGCGGTTACTTTCAAAATAGCATGATATAGCTTCAGCTAACTTTTTTTTGTCAAATGATTTTATCAAACAAACCTTATTTACTGTTAACAGTTTTCGCTCAATTCAATTAACGTATATAGGTAGATATATCTGATTTCACACATATTAAATGTTTGCTGGGTGTTTTAGTACGTTTTTTTTTATTAGGAGTATTTACTGCACATACAAATATGCCTCTTTATATGTTGTTAGCACTCTTTTTAAACCCACTCAATCCTCGTTGGTTTAACAATTTTTTCTTTCTTCTTATTTTTCATTTTTTTTTTATTTTATTTCTTTTGATGCTGTGTAAACTTGATAGAAAACTGGTTTTAAAAATTCCCGCATGTCACATATGTATTTTATGCCATACTAACAAAACGAACAAACCTACATAAGTAAACATACCAACAAGTCTAACAACCAGATAGAACAACAAGCAAACAGACAATCAAAACAAGCAGAATGTACATATGTACATACTTAAGTACGTACCGACATACATGTTTTCAGCCAACAACTACAACAATCATCGTGCGAACCATTTTAAGAAAATAACAAAATATGTATATACGAGTATCTGGTATACAGAGCTGGCAATAAAAGAATTTGTTGAAAATGTTAACAGTAATCTATAAAGTATAAATTATGAAATTCGTGCAAAGAAATCAGGGACGGAAAGTTCAATAGTACTCGTAGTATAAACATTGTTCAGTTTTATATACGAGTGCATACCAATTTATACAGTTGTGAAAACGATTTACATCAGCACCTGCCTTGCGGGCTTATCTGATGATGGACCAGTTCCACGGAGTGAACTATTTACGATTCACCAGCGCCCCCAGTGTGGCTTACCAGGCTCACACAGGTAGCAATTGTCATATGTTACCAGTCTCACACAGGTAGCAATTGTTGTCATATTGAATTTTTGATGAACTTTTATAATTTTTTTTTTTTTTTTTAATTAAATTTTTGGTTTGTACATTTGTACAACGGGTTATAGTTCAGGTTTTTTCTTTCTTAAGTTTTTTTTTTCTTAAGAAAGATTTTTTACAATACAAATCTTCTGTGATCAATAATTTTGATTGAAGAAGACAAGAAAAATAATAATCAAATCTTTAGCTGGGGGACAACTAGCTGTTTCGTAGTCTCTACACTATCCCAGTGGGTGCTGATGAGTAGTGTAGCGACTACGAAATAGCTAATTGTTGTCATATGTTTGCGGCCATATGAACAACTTCTTGTTAAGGAGCTCGAGCCTTCTAATAACTCCTGTATGCAATTTCCCAGCAATCAATGGAAGACAAGGCTTAATGAGTACGCCGAAGCCCACTAAGAGCATCAGCCCTTAAACCAACTCACCCGTCAACTATCACCACTGGTTCCTTACAGTACACGTATCTGTTGTATAGGCAACAGATCTTCGGGAGATTGATAGTCCCCGAAAAAAGCCACACAGCAAACAATCATCAAGGATACTAACACTCCCTCCCTGCGTTTTAGGTTTCAACCACAGCCAGAACGTTACAACCAAATTAGGCACCTCAACCATGATCAGCCCGGGTCGAACCGCAAGCAAAACTACCCGTTCTGCCAATTTATAACCTTGGTAAGGGTTTCGGAAGCCAGCATAAGTCATGCGGCTTTCTAGAATTTTTTTTTTTGCCGCATCAAACAGGGATCCCTTGTTCACCTCTTTTCCCCGAAAAACAGAATGCCCAAGTTTGGAATACGACAAGGCAAAACCTTTTCCCCGGGGGGACCAATTTATACACTTAGATTTTGAGATAGCAATGATTAGATTAGATTTCCATCTTTGGTTTTTCCACTATCCATAGCTATCACTAGACCTTTTCTTTACCTTTTTCATGTACAGGGTGTCCAGTGGGAAGGTATACTAAATTGTTGGTTTGTAATTTTCAATAAGAAAGAACTATAATAATAAATAGGTAAATAAATCCTTCATTTTCTGAGTAACTCTTCAGAAAATAGTATAACAACAATAATGAAAATCATAAATCCCTTTTTTTTAATAAATTAGGCTAATATTGAATTCATTATTTCGTGCGAAATTTTTTCAAATTGCATACAAAAGTGTTTCGTATGAAATATTTGCGAAATAAGTTTAAAAATGTAGTACTGAGTTTTTAAAGCGAAAAACACACACAATGTATCTGCAACATGTTTTCATTTAAAATTGTGTCTAGTAATATTTGTTTTTTTCAGCTGCGAAATAACATAAGCAAAGCTTTTTTCGCACGAAATACATACATGTATATTTAAAAGTAAAAAAGAAACATGAATAAGGGGAAAAATAGACAACACTGAGTACATTTCAATTTTTTCGTACGAAATATGTAATGTTGCTGAAACATTTTTGCACATTCAATCTCAATACTAGGCTTTACGAGTAAATTATAGAAATTAGGGTTTTTTTGATTTGTTGAGGTCCCTAAAAATGTATTTATTCATTAAAGTTTCTGTTTGTATGCTAAAAATGTTTGCATGCGCTTTAAAGGAAGCGAAAAACACTCTGAGTAAATGCTTTAAGTATACGATTTTCCTTTGAATTTAAGCTCAACTTCTTTGAACTTTCAGCTTTATTTTGAAGTTGTTCTCCGCAAGTTGCAAGAGTGTTAAATGCGAATATTTGCGAAATAAGTTTAGAAATGTAGTACGAGTACTGAGTTTTTAAAGCGAAAAACACACACAATGTATCTGCAACATGTTTTCATTTAAAATTGTGTCTAGTAATATTTGTTTTTTTCAGCTGCGAAATAACATAAGCAAAGCTTTTTTCGCACGAAGTACAAACATGTATACGTAAAATTAAAAAAGAAACATGAATAAGAGAAAAAATAGACAACTTCTATTCATACATCTCAATTTTTCCGTACGAAATAAGTAATGTTGCTGAAACATTTTTGCACATTCAATCTCAATACTAGGCTTTACGAGTAAATTATAGAAATTAGGGTTTTTTTGATTTGTTGAGGTCCCTAAAAATGTATTTATTCATTAAAGTTTCTGTTTGTATGCTAAAAATGTTTGCATGCGCTTTAAAGGAAGCGGTGATCAGTGAGGAGCTGAAGAAAAACACTCTAAGCAAATGCTTTAAATATTTGATTTTCTTTTGAATTTAAGCTGCACTTTTTTGAATTTTCAGCTTTATTTTGAAGTTTTTCTCTACAAGTGGCAAGAATGTTAAATGTGTTAACTTTTTATAACTTGCCACGAATACAAGCGATAGCAAAATAAGCATCCAAACCAGAATAAAGTTTAACTTGCCGTCTCAGCTCCCACTGGCATTGAAATCTGCAAGAAGAAACTATTTTAGAACTAAGTTTAAACAAAATAATTTAGAAATACAAGGAAAGCGATGGATAGCTGTGTAGTTATTGAAAACTTTTTACTATGATGGTCAAATGTATGAGTATTCTTAACTAAAAAAAAAGCTTGTTTCGAGAAAAATACATTTCAAATTTTTAGTTTCCTTACAAGTCTTAGAAAATTTTTTTAGAACATATATCCTACAGGAAACAGTTTAAAAGCAATTTGAATAAATATTTCACACAATTTAAAAAGTAGTAATGTTACCAATTCCGCATTGTTAACTCAAAAAGCTAATTATTTGAGATATGACTATGTTGCAATAAAGGGGCGATATGTATGCATATAGATATTAGCAGGCTGCTCAAGCACAATAAAAATGTCTTACAAAATGTCTTACAAGTATTACCCATCGTCTTTTTTCACATTTCAAAACAAACACTTCAGTGCCGAAATGTTCTAGACACATAAACGAATACTGTCTTATAAGCATTTAGAAGAAACAGAACCAAACACAAGTAGAACCCAATGAAATAGAACAAAATTAAAGTAGAACTTCAAACATTGAAACAATGTTCTACTTCAGTTTTGTTTACAAAATTTATTGTTGCTGTTTATGGTTTTTGTCATTGCATTAGTGCACAAGTTCTGTATGTACAATATGCTCATGTGTATGTGTTGTTGATGTTCATGGTGTTTGTGTTTGTATTAAGCACAAATATTTAAGACGCAGTAGGCTCAAATATCAATGTTCTTGCTTTGCGTTTATTTGCTTTATAGTGATGTTTCGTTTTGCATTTTCAAGCACTGTCGTGAAGGCGTTTCAAAACTATGAAGTGTTTGTTCAGTTTCTAACTGTTCTATAGCGTGTTTATTTTATTTTAAGAATTGTGTTGAATTACAGTGCTTGTAAATACTGCACAGCAGTGAGCAGTGTTCTTTAGAACATTCTGTGCAACTTTTTAATAGATATATACCAGTGGTACCCACAAGTTCTATATGGAAGAGTAAACATCAATACATTTAAGGAAAAACTATTTTTATTTAATTGTTTTTGTTGTAAAAAGCACAACATTTACAAAAACAAAATTCACACTGATAATCGCTGTCGTCAATGTTTACCAGCAAAACATGCGAAAGTGTTGTTGGTTTGCTCTTGTGTGTGTGTGCAGTGAAGAATGACAAAAAATATATAAGACGAAGTTGTTTGTGTATTTTTCATTGCTAGTGCTGAGCGCAGTATTTCTGTGTTAAAGAGCACAGCTCTCAATTGTTTTTGTAAAAGCGCTTAGCTATAGGCACTTTTACAAAAACATTTGAGCATCAAGCGTATAGGCCTGGGCACACTTGATATATACATCAGTGTAATAGCAAAATTTCATTTGCTTGAAGTAGTATCCGAACATTTTCACGTACTCATTAAAAGCAAACCCGAGTTTAGTAAACCAAACAGTTTCCAAATGTAATTTACTAATAATAATAATGAAAAGTTTGTGTGTGGTGTATAGAACTTGAGTTCAGAAGGCAAATAGCGATTTTTTATTGCAAGCATTTTGGTGAAAAGCCGTAGTGGCTCCAGATCCTTCGGTAAGCAGAAAAAGGAGAGAAACACATAACACGGTACAATCAACATTGCGTTACGATGGATGTGGCCATTATGTTATTCCAATTGATGACAAATGGTTGAACAACCCTGCATCAAATGGGACGTCGCTTTATGCGCGAAATGTTTTATGTCTGATCACACGGAACATACCACCTAAATATGTGATTAAAATGTAAACGAATTGGAATAAATTTATATATTTTTTAAAATTGGTTTGACTTAAGTGTTTTTTCAAGTGTGCGTACCCTGGTATCCATATGGACACACCTCTTTTGCCACACCTTGTGTATCAAACTCGAAAAAAAATTTTTTTTTTTGTTTGTTAATAATATACACCTTATAATTCTAATTATATAAAACAAAAAATAAAATAAAAGTTTTCTAAAAAAAAGTTTTGGAACAATTCGGGTTAAATAAGAGTGTATACTTCGTGCCATGAACTGTATTGTTCATTAGCTTTAAAAAAATCGCGAAAAAGTAATAGTAAAAAGTTATAAAGTAGCTAAAATAGTGCGGAAGTACCTAAAAAGTGTGATTACTAGTTGCCGTAAAAATGAGCAATATTTGTTTTAAAGCCAACTCCACGGTCCATCATCAAAGTTCTTAAAGTTTTAACAAGCCCTGTATACGGGTTTTGTGTCTAGGCAGACCGTTGCTGAATGTTTTGGCGGAGGTATCGGATTGTGATGTAAGTGGATTGGACTCCTTCGGTTCTAAACAACTGATATGTCGATCTGCTTAGATACATATCAAACCCAGGTAATACAATGAGACCGAAGTGGGCTGGCTTTTCAAAGGCGGACCTAACCTATAAGCAGTATAATATAAACTGCAGATTGTCAGAACAAATTTTTTTTTTTTGCTTATCAGAATTTTTACGAAAATTTTTTATTCCTAATTCCAATGTTTTTCTTTTGACTACAGAAAAAGTAATTGTAAAATATTTGCTGCAGAAAAGAACGTCACAGAACGGCAGCTGAAAGTAAAAGCTAATGAGGCTTTAACCAAACCCGTACGTTAACTGCGAGCTTTTCGAAATATCATACAACCATATTTTGATCATAAAAATGTTTATAAATAACAAAGGAATGTTTCGCAACATAATACTAAATTATTTTATGTACAATAATATATAAAAAATGAAATAATAAAAGTTTATAACATTTTCATGCACATTAAAAATGCACGTTGCACACTCAACCGTTTCACATACTCAACGTAATACTTTTTTGCATTGTAATGTTTAACTTTTTAAACAATAAAATTGTTTTGCAAACAAAAACTTAAACAAGAAAAAAAAGATGGAAAACAATTCACACCAACTTTTTTTTCCGTTCCGACTACTGATGCCCCACTACAGCTTGTTGTGCTCGTAGTAGCTGTCGTTGTTGTTGTTGTTGCTGCTGCATGTGCTTTTTTATTCTTCTTCTTCTTCTATCGTTTTGTATTGTTTTTGTTGGAGTTGATTGTGTTGTCTTAAGCACATTATAAAAATACAGCAAACAATATTAAAAGTTTATATGTTTAATTTATGTGAGTTTTGTTAAACTTAAACATCATCACCAACATCAGCAACTGCGTCATAATCATCATCGGCATCATCATAATCATCATCATTATCACCATTTCATCATCTGCATGTGCATCAATAAGTAGCATCGTCAGTTGTGTTGCATCAGCGGCATTAAAGTTTATGCGTTTACGTTTGTTTGTGTATGCGATTATGTCAAAGTTTGGATATTCATTTTAATTCATACATAATTAAGACAAAAAAAAAATATACAAAAAGAAAAAAAGATAAAAGAAAATTAAAAAAAGTTGATCGGCAGCGAATACGTTAAATGAAATCTACATCAGAGGTTTAAAAAAGAATAATTGAACAAGTTGTTTGTCGTCGTAAAATGCGAAGGCATTTGCGTGCACAGCAGTGTTGCCAGGTTGAAGATTATTAGCCATGCTAGCAGAGCTGCCGTTTTTGGTAATTTTAATCAAAATTGCTCATCTTTTTCTTCAATGCGGAGATGCGAATATTTTTTTTTCTTTTGGTTAAATTTTTCTTCCGTAAACACAGTGAAAACTTCCATAACCAGACACTCACCAATGTGAAATTGCTGTCTGATTATGAAAGTTGTCTGCTTATAAGAAGTACGCATTTATTATTTCAAATATGTTATTATAAGGTTCAATATAAGTTTGTGATTCCGTTTGTAATTTCTGACGGTTGTATTCCGCAAGTAAATGTATTCAGAGCCACCATTGACAGAAAATTCGATTAAGCGATTTCCGTCTGTCCGCCGTTAAAGTTCAAAAAAAATAGTGTGTTCTGTTTCAAACATGGGGATCTACAGGCAAAAAAAATCCTCCCGATAGTGGTCCATATATACCTGAGATATAGACTAAACCGGTTTTTAATGGAAATGTCTCATAAGCGAACCCAAACTGCTTTGTTTTATTTAAAAGCAGTCCTGGTAATAAGTAAAGGTTATTTAAATATGGAAATTTTCTGATGCCGGTCCATATATATACCCTAGATATAGTCTAAACCGATTTTTTAATGAAAATGTCTTGTATGTGAACTTAAAAAAAAAATTTGGCTCAAAAGCAGTTCTGGTAGTTGAAGCAGATTACCAAAATACAGAAAATGAGACTGTCTGATATCAGTCCATATATACTCGAGATATAACCTAAACCGATTTTTACATAAAAATGTTGTGTAAGCGAACTTAAACAACTTTTTTGCTTAAAAACAGTTCTGGTAATATAAGGAGGATACCAAATACAGAAAATGGAAATTTCCGATATCGGTCCATATATACCAAAGGTATAGTCTAAACCGATTTTTTCATAAAAACTTAAACAACTTTTTTGCTTAAAAGCAGTTGTGATAATATAAGCAGGTTATTAAAATAAAGAAATTGAAATTTTCCGCTATCGATCTATATAGTATAGCCTAAACCGATTTTTTCATGAAACTGTCGAGTTAGCGAACTAACTTAAACAACTTTTTTTTTTGCTTAAAAGCAGTTTTGGTAATATAAGGAGGATACCAAACACAGAAAATGAAAATTTCCGATATCAATCCCTGTATACCCGATATAAATAAAGACTAAACTGATTTTGCAATGAAACATTTTTTTTTTTGCTTAAAAGCAGTTATAGTTATAAAAGAAGGTTACTAAAATACAGAAAATGAAAAATTCCGATATCTATTTATTTGTTTATTTATTCTTAATATGCCTATGGAATAAAAAAGACCTTACAGGCTAACAAAATCGGTCCATATATACCCGAGATATAGTCTAAACTGATTTTTCCATGAAAAATTACCTTTTTGGCATGGCGATTAGAAGGCAAAAAAACTTTTCCCCCGATATCGGTCCATATATATCCGATCATATTTGGTTCAAATTTGTAATATATACTATAAATTTACGAAACGAAAATATTTCATTCAACGATAGTCATTATCGTTGAATGAAATATTTCCGTTTACCAAAAAGTAGTTTTCATTTGCTTTTAATTTGTTGACCAAATGATTGCAAGCAGAAAACGCATTTAATTACTGGCAACATTTTGCCAATTATTCTTTAAAAAAAATGGGGTGAGATGCGGTGCAAATGATATTTCTTGCAAAATTATAAAAATATGATCTTAATTGGTGTTTGAGACACATAATTAAGGGCAATTTTCAATTCGTATAATAAATTTTTCGTTTTAGTTTTAAATATAATCGCAATAACTGCGCTATTGATATTATAATATTAAGCGATAAAAATTATAAAGCACAAGAAAATTAAACATAAATAGATGTCTGAAAAATATTCTCTAAACTACAATGGCTTTACAATTCATATGTACATATGGACATATGAAAGAAGAAATTTTTTTCAGAAACGCTATTTCAACGGCCGGCAGACGAACAGACGGACATAGCTTAATCGACCTTCCAATCAATACTGTTTTGGAATGTGTATACTTTATAGGGTCGAAAATGAAAATTGTGGAAATTACGAACAGAATCACAAACTTGTATATAACCTCTACATTTTTGCGAAGGGTATAAAAAAATGAAATGAATAGTTCACGACTCACCAGCGCCCCCACGCGCCTTACAAGGTTTACACAGTTCACACCTACTGTCACATATTTGTAGCCATATGAACCAACACCTTGCTGGAGAGCTCGAGACTTCTAATCCCTCATGCAGAAACTTCCTAGACAATTAGTGAAAGATACGACTTATGAGTTGGTAGGCCGAAGTCCATTAAGAGCATCAGCTTCATTGTCAGATGCTTAAAAATTCACGCACCTGATAATATGAAATAATTTAATAACGTCTAACAATGATCTATAAAGCAATTCTGTAACTTTAAACAATAATACAAATTAGATTTAATAATAGAAATTGTTATATTTTTTTTACCTTGGACCAGAACTCTGCCCCTACATATGCAGTGCATTGTGCTGGAACTAAGAAAATAGATTATGAGAATGAAGGAGGGAGTAATGTTGTGAACACACGGAACAACCAAAACAAACGTTATCACAGCATTTAAATTGTTGAAATTAAATTAGTTAAAACTGATCAGTGCCCAGTGTATATACCTTCGACACTGCTCAGAATAATACAAATTAGTTCAACACCGCGCACACCGTCAATGTCAATGTTTGCAGTAACCATTTTGTTATTCTGTAACTAACAAATAACAACCTTGACAAAAATTTAAGTCAAGTGGCATCGCTGTGAAAATAAATGTCAAAAAGCGAAAATAACAGAAGAAAACAAAAACATTGCCGTCGAAATAAAAACAAAATTTTCTTTATATTTCATATTGTTTAATTTTTGTAAGGTAAATAGAACTTAATGTAATATAATTAATGAGAAATGTAGTATAATAAAGTAAATATTTTTTTTTTATAGAACTTTTCAATTGAATGGAACAAAAATTTATATTGTTTATAAAACTTGTTGTTTATTTAACAAGACCAGCTGATTCAAACAATAACAAGTATTGTCAGAAGCAGTGCAGAATAGCAGAATCGCCTTTGTTTAATTTTTGAACAATAACAACTTTTGTTAAGCTATGTACACACGGTTGTCAGATGTCACAATATTGTAAGATCTGGCAACCTGCTGACAATGTAGTGAAAATGAAAAATTGTCCCGCAGAAGTAAATTGTGTGTTCAGACAATCGTAAGAAAATCTTACAATTTCATTGTCAGTCTATGGGCTGACAAATAATTCATCTGACAACAAAAATTGTCAGTTCACACGGTTGTCAGATTGTTAGATGAAAAAAATTGCCAGACATGTTGTAAGGCATTACCACTTATGTATATCAACAACCATCCGTTTGGCAGTGTTGCCCATCAAACTTTTTTCTCACAATGTTGCCATTGTCAGATGCATTAATTTTATACATCTGACAATTAAAACTGAGCTTACAATGCCAGCCAATTATCTGGCAATGCCGACGAAGAGTGTTGTCAGGATTGTCAGATGCCTGACAACATTGTCGTCTTACAATTGATTGACAATGGTTTTTCTGACAGCGTTGTAAGTTAAAAATTGGCAGTTCACACGATTGTAATACATTTTCAGACAATTTTACAGGCAATATTGAAAGATCTGACAACCGTGTGTACATAGCTTTATAAAACGATCGCACTACTGACAACGGCATAGAATAATGTTTACACGATTGTCAGGTGTCTGATAATGAGCTGGCAATGTGTTTTCTGACAACATTATCAAAAAAATTGTAAGTTCACACGATTGTTAGAAATTTTCTACACATATTTTTGACAAAATTCTCAGATCTGACAACCATCTAAACAAAGCTTAACCAAAGTAGACTTGGAAGGAAGACTTCTAAACAAAGCTTAACCAAATTATAAGTAGACTTGGAAGGAAGACTTCTATTTTTTGCGTTTGAAAAGTATTATTAAAACATTTTTCTTTTTATTCTCATTTTTATATTTGGAAGAAGAGTAAAAGGTTTAAACACATTTTTCTTCTGATGATTAGCTTAGCCCATAAGAAATCGTGGACATATACAAAGCTAGAAAACCAAAAAGAAGTACATAGGCGTACAACTTCGCTTTCGCCGTTTTTTTTTTTTTCGAAATTCATGGCTTTGTACAATATTTTGTTTGGATGTATGTGTGTGCCTTTGAAAATAGTTTCCATATAAAATTATCACCTATTATTCTGTTAAATGCATTAATAACGCAGTTAACCAAAATCTTTTTAAATGCTTCAACAACGGAATTGAGTTTTGGCAGCAACTGCATTTGCTTTGGACGCGCTCATTCTTGAATTACTGCATTAAAATGTTTATCCCGTGACATCTTAAATGAAAGTTTTATTTCAACTCTTTACAAGAAATATGACGTTAAAACGAGTTGCTTTAAGCGGGTTAAAATCTTTAAAGTAAACGATAAAAAGGCTCTTAAAAGTTGTTCTTAACACTTATAAATTTTTTATTTTCCCTTTTACGAAAAATTTTAACATTTAGAAAAGCCTTCAGGATTTTATTATTTTTTTTTTTTTATAAAATAAGTGAAAACATTTCGCTTGCGTAAAATCTTAGTAAAAGCAGCTATTTTGCTTTTGGCTAAAGGACAAAAAGCCGCAAGTAAAAGCGGATATGAAGCTGTATGTTTATATAAAAAAATGCACGTGTATGAATATTTATTTTTATAACAATTCATGAACATCCATTCAAATATGACTTCGTATGCTCGTATGTAGTAAAAGCTTATTTGAACAATAAGATATATAAAAAAAACTAGAAAAATACCTCAATATTGTTTTGAAACACTTCAAGCGCTTAAATCTAAACAGAAGGAAAGTCAGATTTATATAAACTTTTTGTGTTGGCTTTAAAAGACATTTTTAAAGGCCAAGGAATAAGTGGCAGGTAGTTGTGGCTTAAATCTAAAACCACAGAAAGGGGAACTAGACTTCCCTAATAACTACGGTATATGGTGGATTTTGGGGACTAATAACCGCCAAGGTTCTGTTGTCTTGCAACAGATACCTGTAATGTAAGTACCCGGCAATGATAGTTAGGTGAGTGAGTTGGCTAAGGGCTGAAGGTCTTAATGGGCTTCAACCTACCACATCATAAAGCAGGAGGGATTAGAAGGCCCGAGCTCTGCAGCAAAGGGTTTGTTCATATGTCTATAAATATATAGATGACAGCAGTTGCGGCCTGTGTGAATCTTACAAACCACATGGGGGCGCTGGCGAATCTTAAATCAGTCAGTAATTTGACTACTCTGGGCTTCTTTTTGTGGGAATATCTGAAACGTAAGGTTTATGCAAACGCTCAAGCGTTGTTGGTTTGTTTTGTGTTGTTGTGATAAAATTAATGAAATACCCCGTGAAATTTTGAGAATGTAACGAAAAATTTACTTAAATAAGCTCGATTTTGTGATGCTAATATGCTTTTTCCACTGGACAACATCTAACATCTACCATCAGTTTTTGAAGATGATAACATCTACCCATAAGAAATACATTGTACTAAAGGTTAACATTTTTCAACATCTTTATAAAATGTTCGTATCTCATTTTGTTCCATTCAACATCTTTCGATTATTTCAGTGTCATCACTAGAAAAGTGGCAATAATGTCGATTATTCTTGTGGCATCACTGAAAAAACGTCATTTATTTTGAAACAATTAAAAAAAAAACTCATAATTTATTTAGTGCCTGGTCACACACAGCAACTTTAGTTGGGCAATTCTTGACTTTATAGAAGCTTTCGGAGAGGGGAATAAGAAGTGAAAAAGAATTGCCGGTACTCGGCAATTCTCAGCAATTCCTTACTTTTCTCTTATGTATGTATATGTATGTGCATATACAATGTAGATTGCATGAAACAAAAGGTAGAGAATTGCTCAAGAATTGCCGAAAAAAGTTTTTGTGTGTGGACAAGAAAGCAATTCCAAAAGAAAATTGCTAAAAAGTTCGGCAATTAAAACCGCTGTGGCTGACCTCAGACTTATCATGTGTCAATTGTTTGCATGTGTGTTTTGTTTCTTAATTTTTTTCTGTAATAATTTTTCTGTGTTTTTGTTAAATTTTGTTTATAATTTATAAACATATTACATAAATTTTATAATCCTCTTGTCGTTTTTAAAACTAATTTTTTCCAAATAATTTTATGTGGTTTTGTTAAATTGTTTGAAAAATGAAAACATTATGTTTCACATTTTCAACACCTTCAATGCTTTTCACGAAGATGTTGATCAGTGGAAAAGGCCTATAACAGAGGCGGACATTTATTTGATATTGTATTCCATACATAATTGCCGACATTAAATAAAACATTTATCAATACAAGATCCATTCCCTTTCATTTAATCAAAAATTCCTGTTGGCCACCTGTAGATAGAAGAATAGCAGTTCAATTTTTAATTGCTTTTTTACCCAACAAATATAAAAACATTAAAAATTATAATTCCTGAGGCTGTAGTCATCGTTTCAGTTATGGGTGTGTTTTCTGTGAGAGTCTTTTTTTGCTTGAAGTTGCGGTTCAATCGCTAAAAAAAAAATTATTAATGCAAATCGTTAATAACGGCTCTCTTGTTTGAAAATAAATTTTCACAATTTGGAAGCTTTTTCATAAATCACTGAACAGCTGACAAAATGGCCGCTGTTTAAAGAAGTGCTGTCAACTTAAAGTTATACGCCTCTATAAAAACGCCTTTTATATTTTATGATAGGCCGTAAGGGCTAAAATTTATATAATATATTTTGAAAAATAATTAAGCAATAAATCAAATAAAACAAAATAAAATAAAATAAAATAAAATAAAATAAAATAAAATAAAATAAAATAAAATAAAATAAAATAAAATAAAATAAAATAAAATAAAATAAAATAAAATAAAATAAAATAAAATAAAATAAAATAAAATAAATAAACATAATGCCAGTATTTTTAATTACTGGAGGTACTGAGTTGAAAATTATTTGCAAAAATTGTCATTCCTTCTTTTAGAGCTGACAAAATGGCCGCAAGTTTAAAAAAGTATTGCCAGCTTGAAATTTTATATCTGTATAAAAAACACTCATTATAAATATATCTTTTGAGGCAGGACATTCAGTAATTTTTAATGATATTAAAGGCCGGGGCACATAGAATCCATCGTAAGTCATCCGCCTTCTTTTCCAACTGACATTAACGTATACGAAGCATGAAGTTGGCACAACCGGTACTTTGTTAATGAATATAAAATCAACAGTTTTTTATTTTAATTTGATTAAATTCTTTTTATTAAATATTTCAGACACAGCACACAAAATCGAACACAAATTTTTTTTTAATTTATTTTATTTTTGAACGAAAAAATAACAACAACCAGGCTCTGAGGCAGGAATCGAACCTGCGAAATTGACCATCGAGGTACCCTATCAAAGTTCTCAAGTTAGGTTACAAGCTAAAAGTTGTTCAACTTTAATACTTTGCATTGAAGGAGAAGCATGGAATGTGACAAAGCTCATAAGACTACATGTATTTCAACTTAGTTGTAAGTGCCCCGGCTTTAACACACATTAGGCAAAATGAAATTTAAAAAACTAAAACATTTTTAAAATAAAAATCTTTACCTATTTGTCAATTTTCATACAAATCATTTTCGTAATGCTTCTATAATATTGAAATCAAACCCTCTAAACATTTCTTTGCTCTCTAACAAAACAACAATTTATTTTGAAAACAAGCTCGAATCCACAAAAATGATCTTTAAAACCTTTAAAGTACTAAAAAGGAAACCGAATAAATTGCATGTGTTTCATCTGGGTGACAATAAAATATTTTCAAAACTTCATGTACTCAAACAAATGTTTGCAAACCATCTGCTTTTATGAAAATAAATAGCAAATCGTCTGCGAAGCACAGTGGGTGCGAAAAAAAAGCATTAAAATAAATAATTCTTTGCATGCATATAGTAATTTGGGATTTATTAGCTCAATTGTCGTTTACGATTGTCTTCATCGTGGAACATTTGTAAAAAGATGTTTATTTTTTTTTAAAAATTATGCTGAAATTATGACAGGTCTTTGTAGCCATTTAAATATTATTCAAAGATCGGCTACGATCACTTAGATTCCCTTAGAGAAGCTGGTTTTCTTTTGATACACACCTAACCACGGCGCTCTGCTTTCTGGGGCATAGAGGGGTAGAAGTTTCGCTTTTGCTGTAGCAAATTAAAGTCTAGGAAGCCGCATAGCCTATGTTGTGCTGGAATTCTGAAACCCTCACCAAGGGTTAATTGGCCAAACGAGGATCAGCAAACACTCCAGACCATCCCGTCGCTGATCATGGTCGAGGTGCCTGCATCTTGACTGAAGCACTCTGGCTATGGTTTAGATTTAAATTGCTTGAGAAGGATTGTTAGTCTTGCCTTATAATTATGGTGTAGGTGCGATTATCGAAGAACTAATTATGATCCTCGAGGTGTGTCTTATGGCAACAGATAGCGGCTATATAAGAACTAATACTGATGGTTAAACAGATGAGTTAGTTAAGAGCTGATATTCTTTGTGGGCTTCCGGCCACCAAGAGAGTGGAATCAATATACGCAATGTATAACAAAATTCTCTGGTAACTTTTGTCATTTAGTTTGATGTCAGTTTTCACATTACTGATGACTATTTACATGATATTGATGTTAGAATTCTGATGATTTGCCGTCATCAATATGAAAATGCTTTTTCTATGAGTGTAGTATCAGCACAGTGCACTGTATATGTAGGGCTCATCCGCTGAGCGCTGGTCCAAGATATAAAAAAAAATCAATCTCTAATCGAAATCTAAACCACTGTGCAAGTTAATATTGTTATGCTTTCTCACATTCACGACTCCAATTGTTTTGTATGTCTATTGTTATTGTGATTGTTGTAGTTGTTGTTGTAGCTTTTGTAGGGGCTTCGTTGGCATCAAAGACACGTTGAAAGTAACACAATTTTACTTTCGTTATTGAGGTTTTATTTTCTAACAAGTATTTTTTTATGCAAATAGAAAATATTGAATTTTTTGTTTTCCTCACACAGGTTTCAATTCAATATGTAAAATGTACTGACTGGAAAAATTTACAATGAATTTATTATTACGCGCTGTTACATAAATTTTTAATATTTCACAGCATTTGCTTTTTGTTTCAACGTTTTTCGGCATCTGTGTTATTTATTTTTGTATTTTTTCAATATAACGAATGTTGATTCAAGCAAAAAATATATATTTATTTTTTTTTTGTTTAAAGATTTATTTTTTTCTGAAAGCTTTGAAGAGTTTTCTATGCTTTTTGTTTGTTCAAGATTTCTATGACAAGTACGTATTTATTTGTTGTTAGAATTTTTTTACTTTTCTATTTTTCATTATTTTTCTGTTCTGTTCGGTTTCATTCTTTTTCAGCTCAATTTCAAGTGGTTTTCAGTGGAAAATCTAAAATCTATTGTAAACTATTGTATTGAAACATTTTCATTTTCCATTGTTGTGCGTCCGTCTGTTTGTTTGTTTGTTGGTCTGTTTGTTTGTATGGGTTTTTTCTTTCGATGTGTGCTGGTTGGAGCTTTCTTGGATAAAGGTCAAGTGTATTGATTTTGTGTTGTGCTGTTTAGAGCTGCTGCTCTTGTTACAATTCAAAATGATTCAACTCTTGTAGAAAGTAAAGTTGTTCTGCACTTTAAACTAAATATGTTTTAAGAAAAAAGAGGCAATTAATTCAAATATTAGAAAATAGTAATTAAAGTACTTATTATCAAGTTCAAATGAAAATACTTCAAAACTTAAATTTCTAGTTTCAAATTGACTTTGAAACTTTAAGACAAAAGCTTGAATTTGCGGTTTTTTTACTCTTTGTAAATGTTTTTGCTGAAAGTTTGAAAAATTCAAAATAATAAAAAGCATTCTTGAAAATATTGCTTTATTTTATATATTTCTTTAGAGATTCACAACTTTGAGTTGGCATCATTGCTTTATTTCTATTTAACAGCTGATGCAGTAATTTTTGGTTAATTTTTAATAGGATAATTGGTTCGCCGACTTAAATATTCCCAAAAAAGTGTAATGAGTAATTATAGCAAAAATCAAAGCACAATTTCCCACTTAAACAAGTTCCATTTGGCTGCGATACCATTTAATTGGCTCTTAAAATGTTAACATATCATATGCAAATGTCGCGCTTTCAACATATGTATTAAACGCGTGCATTAAGCTGAATTTCGAACCAATTTTAGCTTTGTGAGGGGTTGCTCACATCAGTCATAACTAAAAAAAAGCTCGTTTCGAGAAAAACGCATTTAAAATTTTTAGTTTTTTTAGAAAATATCTTCTAAAGGAAACAGTTTAAAATTAATTTGAATGAATTTTTTGGCCAATATAACAGGTAGTACTGTTAACAATTCTGCGTTGTTAACTCGAAAAGCTAATTTTTTTGAGGTAGGACTATATTGCAATAAAGGAGCGATTTGTTCTGGACAAACGAAGCTACCATATCAAATAACTATGTAAACGAGGCGTCTTACTGTTACGATCTGGCAGCTTTTTTATTTCTGAAATAAGCTTCACTGCAATCAATGCGTTGAAATTCATGAGAAAATGTTTTAAAGTTTTTTACTTTTAATTGTTAGAATAATCAATATAAAACATTTATGTAAATACTTTATTTTATTATACATACATGTGTACATATAATATGATGTGGCATCTAGTATTTAAAGTATCTGGCAGCACAGTTTAATTGGTTCGGAGCAAAAACTAAAATTACGCCAATTGAAGCTGAAAACGGTTTTCCCAATGTTTTTTGTTACTCTAAAGTTGCATTCAACCATAGCTTCGGAACAAAATTTGTTCTGAAACATGCTTTTTTTATATGTAGTGTGGCAAACCTGTCCTGATGCATCAAGTAACTATATATAAAACAAGTGTATTATAAATAATAAATTTTTTAGTAGGCTGTGATGAAATGTCAACAGGACTGAAAATTGTTTAATGGAAAAATAGAACACATTCGAAATTTGGTTTGTGGTTCACTTGTGTCATTAGACTTTTATTTGGGAAGAACATTTAATTGTTGTTACATGTAGTTTGATGTTTCTCTTTTTGAGAGCCAAAGAGCGAAAGAGAGTTAAACTTAACTTAATATTCAATATTAAATGATATGTCCATGGTGCAATTATTAGGTGGCAGCATAAGAGTTGTTGTACTACATACATAATATTTTGTTTGTGTAAAAATTCCGGACGCTGTCAAAAACATGTTTACAAAACAGAAGAAAATGATGGAAGAAACGTTTATATAAAAAAACGAACAAAGAAAGTTAATATAATTTGTTTTTATAAATTGTTCACAACACATTTTAAGCAATTAAAATATTTCTGAAAACTTTTTTATTGTGTTTCTTGCCCTTTTTCAAACTGTTTAAAATATTTTTATTTTTTCACCCACAATATTATGAAACAAAAAATTATCACCTGCGCTAGTGATGCCACCTGGTTAATTGCACCATGGATATGTCTATGGCCAGCGTTGTCAACTCGGTACGTTTCACACCGTTATTGGTGCTTTTTGGAATTATTTGTGTGAAAAATCCTTTAGTCGGAGCGGGGTGAGCTTTTTTTACATTTTCGGTGCGTTTTTTAAATTTCGGTGGCACAAAATCAAATTCGACTCAACTTTTTGTTTTAATGTAAAAAAAAAACAGTAAAGCCAAGTTTGTCAAATATTACAATAAATAAGCTCGTGATGGCTCGTGAATTCGTTCCGGTTTTGGTAATTGAGAAATAACCAAATTATTAAATAAACTATAAAGTGTTTCCAAAACGTTAGCATTAAATACTGGGGTCTAATGACCGCATACGAAATCAAATAACATTACGATACATCTAGATTATGGCAACCAATGAATATTGGAATATGAATATGTAATAGATTGAAGGTCATAGGTTTCCTAAAAGTACGAATACAAAAAAAAAAAATCGTAAACTTTTTTATATTATCGCAATACAATTTATCCGATATCGTACGCCATGATACCAACGTGAAAAATTTCGATAATTTTGCTCGATATCGTATGCGGTGATTTGGCCCCTGATTATGGTAAACTTTATCTTTTTTTTATTATAATTGTGGCAACCTTTCGTATATTTCAATAAATTCCTTTAAAGACACCGCTTACGAAGACACAAATGAAATGTACACTGTGTTTGATAGAATTGCTATTAATCGAATTTGAAGGCTTTTTTGTAATGGTTGTATGCTTCTGTAATATAATTTTGACGACGGTAAACATCTGTAATTTTGTCCCTAATAGGTTTTTTACACTGATCAACATCTTCATGAAACTCATGAAAGATGTTGAAAATGTGAAAGACTGTTTACATTGCTCACATCTAACGTCTACTATCAATCAAAAATATTATTTTTTAAATTTTCAAACAATTTAACAAAAGTAAAAAAATAATTTTAAAAACAAAGAGGATTATAAAATTTATGTACATACTTATATATGCGTGTAGGCCTTATAAACAAAATTAAACAAAAACACAGATAAAATTATTGCAGAAAACCAATTAAGAAAGAAAACACATATGAAAACAATTGGCACATGAATTTATCATATATTAATTATGAAATTATGATTTTTCTTTTTAATTTTATCAAAATAAATGACGTTTTTTCAGTGATGCCACAAGAATAATCGACATTATTGCCACTTTTCTAGTGATGACACTGAAATAATCGAAAAATGTTGAATGGAATAAAATGAGATATGAACATTTTATAAAGATGTTGAAAAATGTTGACTTTTAGTACAATGTATTTGTTATGGGAATATGTTAGAAAAATAGGCAGTAAATGTAACAGCTGATTTCGGTCGACAGCATATGCAATTAAATGATATTGCTTAATTATAAATTTGATCAAATATCGCTGGTAAAAGTAACATTATCTTAATAAAACTAACAGAGGCGTACTAGAACGAATTTGATGACTTGCTATCAGGTGGTGCTATCAGATCCAGCTTGATTGTATAATAGTCACTTTAAAGGCTGTTTAATTATCGTGTTTTTAATATAAAAATATTGTACCTATTAAAACACAAAATAGCGTTTTAAAAATGGAAGAAAAAAATTCAAAACTCGGTGCGTTTTTGTTAAAAAAAACACGTTTATCCCCCATTGTGGTGCGTTTTGAAATATCAAAGTTGACAACGCTGTTTATGGCCATGTATCGTCTTACTCGAGGAATCTTTATGGGGTATCATTTGAAAATCTTTTAAAGATAAACAAGTTAATATTTTTCCAAAAAATCGTTCATACTAAACAGCTGAAATACTTATTTCAAAAGATTCGGTTTGCCCAATCATCACAAGGCAAAAAAAGCTATACTTTCCAGACTACGATGCCTCAGGTCTTTGGAATGCTCTTCTACATAGCCAGCGACTAAATAGTAACGTACTGAATTTTAAAAAATTGTTGTTTAATTATTTTGACTAAATATTTTAATTTTTTAAACTTGTCATTATAACGTTACTTGTTCAATTAATATTCGTTGCATTTGCTACATTGAAGTTATATTGCAAACTTTTGTTACTTTTGTTGGGAAGTCTGATATACGATGAAATCTATGATGCTCAAACACATACTCGTATCTTGAAATGTTGATTCTTCATCGCAAGAAGAGTAAAATTTACATCCATACATTAATGAGGATAGTAAAAATGGTTTGGCTAGCAATAGGTAAATTTTCATAGCAGTAAAGTGGAGACGGTTCTTAACCTTGAAGATGTCTTAACAAATTATGCGATTATCCCTGTTAAGCTACAAGCTCATATGTTAAGATAATGTGAAGGAGCTTGTCTGGTTTCTTAACCTATAATGGGGCAAAGGCACGCACAATAGATCAACACACTGGTCACACTGCAGGTGGCCGATGCGGGCCACATTCCATCCAATAAAAACTCTTTCGCGGATGACAGCAGCATTTGCCACTCGTACTCTTTTAGTTATAGACCCAGCCTATCAGAGATCGCTGCCAAGACGATAAATATGAATGATTCACTGAATAGGTATCTTCTGTTAATCTCCGAGTGGGGTCGTAAAAACAGGGTCGCCTTTAACGCTCGTAAGACCCAATGTTGCTTATTAACACACAAACAAACGACCGCAGATGCTGCTTCATCCATACACATGGATGGTATAAATATTGAGGAATCGGATGCTCTTGATGTTCTTGGTATGAAGATACAGTGTGATGTTCGCTGGACTGAACACATTTTTCATATCTCTAAAGAAGCATTCAAGTGCCTAGGTTTTTTGAAACGGTGTAAGATGTACTTCTCGCCATCCGATCTCCTTACTATTTATACCACCTACATCCGACCGAAAATGGAATACAACTCTCATGTTTGGGCCGGTGCCTCAAAGTCTATTTTATGGTTACTCGACCGTGTGCAGGAGAGGGCGAAGAAGCTCATCGGTGACAGTAGGGTATCCAACTCTATTGACTCACTGGAGCATCGACGCAGTGTGGGGTGCGTTACTCTGTTCTATCGTTACTACAATGGATTTTACTCTGACGAGATCAGGGATCTTGTTCCCGAAACGCGCACATTTTTGCGTAGCACGCGCTCATTGTCCAGAGGTCATCCATTTGTGGTTGATTGTCCGAGAATTCGTACTACGCATTACAGAGAGAATTTGTTTTTCAGCCGTACGCTTCGTCTGTGGAACAAGTTGCCTGCAGACGTGTTTTCTGTCTGTTATAACGTTGGAAGGTTCAAGTCAAATGTTCACAAACACTACTCCCTCTTTTCCCCTCCTACCTATTTTCCTAGTTCTGGTACAATGCACTGCATACGTAGGATTCATCCCCTGAGTACTGGTCCAATATAAAAAAATAATAATAATTATAATAATCCCAGTTAAGCACACTGTTGAAGACGAAGCTGATATTAAAAGTTTGCACGTATATTTATGTCATGGCAATTCACATTTGCGCAGCTCTAAAAAAAATACCCTGCATGGCCGTAAAATACACATATACCCTGTTTCCAGCCTTCATGTTATCCATACAAATAATAATGCTTAAAACTTCCACAGACTGACTGCTACTACAGCTATAGAACAAGGCCAGAAATCTTTAACTATGAATACTACAAAACTCAAAATTCAACTTTTATAAAAAGAGAAAGAAAAAAATTTAAAACCTTTGTATCTGGATACTTGTACTTGTTGAGACTTGAAAACAAAACTGTAGTTATGCATTAAAACCGGCATGAAAAATTTACACGGAAAAAATCATGGCTCATATTAATTCACAATATTATATATTTATTAATCTGGTGGATTTAGTTTTTGATATGTTTCAAAAACAGAGTGTTACGTTTGATTTCCTTCTTTGGATACTTTTTTTAATTTTGTCCGTGTAATACTGATGTAAAAAAATCAAGCATGGGCAAATAAACAGCCGCCCTTTTTACCTTTGATGTATTCAGATGAAAGTAAATTGTATGGTGGGTGATTGGTGCAAAAAGCCACAAGTAGATGCAAGTGCAGAGATCAAAGACGACAAAGAAAGTGCAACATATGTAGGCAGAACACAGCAGGCAAATTCATGCAAAAATTGTTAAGTGCAGCTCTTTGAGCTGGTTGAAGGACTAGAACAGTATTTGGTATAAGAAGAGAGCAATAATTGTAGGCATATTTTTTTATACAGATATCATTAAATGTTTTTTAGTTTGCATATTTGTTTATATTAGGTGTGCAATTTTGCTTCCGCCGTTTTGCAATAGATGGCAGTAGCAGATGCCAAACAATAAGCTTAGATATTTGTAAACATAACGTCATCAAAATGTTAGTCGATTGGTGTCTGCATTATAAAGTCAGCTTATGATCCATGTCACTGAGGATTAGAAGGCCCGAACTCCTCAACAAGAAATTGCTCATATGGCTGCAGAAATATGGCAAAAAGCTATACTACGGCCAATCCAAATTCTCGTCATTTGCTGGATGTCTTTATTTTCTGTTTTAACATGAAGAAATCTGTGGCTAAGGCTCATCGAATGCTCGCAAATATCTCCCACCGGGGAACAGGTTTTGCTTTGGCGTATTCCTAACTAGGGCTTTCCGTTTTTGGGGTAAAGAGGGGAAGGAGTCTCTCGTTTATTATAGCAAATAAAACTCTAGGAAGCCGCATGAATTATGTTGTGTTGGCTTCCGGAACCCTTACCAAGGGTATAAATTGGCAAAACGGCGATCAGCATGGCCCCCGGATGGTTCTGCTTCCCGGGCTGATCATGGTTGAGGTGCCTGCCTTGGCTGAAACGTTCTGGCTGTGGTTAAAACCTAAAACGCAGGAAGGGGAAGTTATTGTCCCTCAAATTGTTTGGTGTGTGGCTTTTTTCGAAGACTAAAAACCTTCCGAGTGTATGTTGCCTTTACAGCAGATACGTATACTGTAAGGAACCAGTGGTGATGGTTAACGGGTGAGTTGGTTTAAGGGCTGATGCTGCTAGTGGGCTTCGGCCTACCAACTCATTAAGTCTTGCCTTCCATTGATTGCTGGGAAATCGCATACAGGAGGGACTAGAAAGCCCGAACTCCAAAACAACAAGAAATTTCTCATATGGCAATTGCTACCTATGTGAACCTAATAAGCCACACGGGGCCGCTGGTGAATCGTGAATAATTCACTCCGTGGAATTGGTCCATCATCAGATAAGGCTATAAAGACAGGTGCCGATATAAATATTTTTCACTACTCCCAAATACCTATGGTGAGACGGCTATTAGTGCAATAACATGCCGAAAGTGGTTTGAACGCTTCAAGTACAGTGATTTTGACGTCAAAAACCAGCATGGCGGTGGTAGGGAGAAGGTTTTTGAAAATGTAGAATAGGAAGTATTACTTGATCAAAACGAAAAATGGATTCGTTATAATAGTTCCACCAGCAGAAAATCATGGACATATACCGGTCATGCTTCCACTTGATGGCCAATAGAATATTCATGATTCCAAGATCATGTTCAGCATTTGATGGAACCTGCTCGACTTAGTGTATAATGAGTTGTTAAAATCGACTGAAACAATCACAGGTGATCGTTATCGATCACCTGCGTTTGAGCCGAGTATTAAAAGGAGAACGGCTGCAATATAGCGGGAGACATGATAAAGTGAGTTTATGGCATGACAATACTCTTCCCCACGTATAGAAAGTGTTTAAGACATACTTGGAAACGTTGAAATAGTTCTCTGAAAAGTTTTGATTTTATTTAAAATTAACATCGCACTTTTTGGTTGGATCACCCTTTATAAAAAAAACTATTTTATAGAATTTCCTGCATATTAATCTCTACACTACATTTGCATTTCATAGAACTATTTACATTTAAAAGTGTAACTATTGCTGTGTTTCTATTTAAATATAAAGTGATTTATTTCTCATCCTTTTTCAAAGCTTTTTTCTATCATTTTTGTTTGCTCTGTGTTCAGTAACAGCAAAGTTCATCGAAATATGAACTGTGTCTATCTGCTACACATTGGCTTTTATATTATGAAGCAAACTAGAAATTCCACTTCATTTCAAAGGTATAATAATACTCATAAAACTGAAAATAAAACTATTTATCTCTGTAATAGTAAAACATATCCCAACAAACTTTGATATAAAATTACTTTTCCATTTAACAGCAAACATAATTCAACTATTTTTCAATGGCCTGAACTCAACACTTGATTTCAAATTGAAAATCGTTTGAATTTAAACATTTGATACTCAATGTTTCATCAATTTATTTTTAGGTGTAACTATTAAGTATTATATGATGGTATTCGTTTGGCTCAGGTACAAACCTGGAATTATTTTTAATTATAACAATAATTGCCGCCTATGTACTCGTATTTTTTTTTCAATTTGATTTCAAATCAATATCAAACGTTTACCGTTTGAGAAGAACACGGTTGATTTCAAATCACTATCAATTTAAAACCAAACCTTAATGTTTGTTGGGATACTACTCGTACTATATATTTTAATAGTCTGAATTAATGGACGAATTTTGCAAATGAATATTTTTCATTACCTCTTAAAAGTTCATTTCTCGTTTTCATTACGCATTTAATGTATAAGGACTCAACTTCTATTCAAAAAACTAACAAACAAAAAATATATATTTTAAAAATTAAATAATTAAAAGCATACCAAAAGGCAACGAACGCTTTAATGTCGATCAGATAACAGAATATGTGAATTTTAAAACTCAGCAAAACTTTTAGTTTCCATTTAACAAACATGTCAGCTAACGATATTGCAATATCCGGGAATCTGGCGAGCCTTCTTTTCTATTGCAGGAAAGATGATTCATCCCCTATGAATGACGATGTGATACGGAATTTAAAATGGTGATTTTACGTGATGCTCTTACTTTTATTCAAAATGCTGCTTAAATGCCTCTTTTCTCAACAGTGAGCATACAAAAATTTCCGCAGGATTTCTTTAAATATAAATTTGCCGCTATATAATAAATAACAAAGCGTGGTCTGGCCCAAAACACCGCATTACACTGTGACCAATATTGAGCTATTGTACTTCCCTGTAATAACCTCATGGGCTTAGAAGGTAAAAAATCGAACTAACTCCTTCAATGGAAGTCTTAGTATGCGACCCATGATACCGTAATACTGATACAGTAATACACTAGGTGAACTAAGGTGGTGACGGAGGGCGTGCTTGCTTTGTGTCACATTATTCGTATATTCATTTTTTTATTTATATATTTTTATTTATTCAATATTCTTTAAGCTTGTTCTTAAAATTATTTCTTACTTTTTAGTTCGATATCAAAGCGTGGTTTTTGTTTATTAAACTACATTAATTTTTTACTTCTGAGTTCGCTATCTTTTAGCGAAGCAGTTTCGAGTTTTTTGTAGATTCCCAAAATCGGCGACAAAAATTGCCCAAATACACCCGCTTCCCGGACGCAATACGGCAACTATAGTTTTCGCGCTAAAGCAAACGACCTTTTATAGTTCAAATACACGTTCCTCGGGAAAAACGCGCGGAATATGAAAAAGCGGGTTTTTTTTTGGAATTCCCAAAACCAGCTTCAGGAATCGCCAAACCCCCTCTCCATGCAGCAAGTTACCCAGTTTACTTTTTTACTTCTAAGTTCGGTTTTTTTTAGTGAAACAGTTCCAAGTTTTTTGAAAATTCTCAAAACGACTTCAGGTTTACCCAAAGTCCCCCACTTCTCGGAAGCTTTACTGCAACTTCAGTTTTCGTACGAATAATCGTTCAGATTCACTTTCTACAGTAAGAACGCGCATCGAATATGAACAAGCGAAATCCATCCACTTCCTCGGAAGCAATACGGCAACTACAGTTTTCGCGCTAAAGTAAATGACCGTTTATTCTTCAAATACATGTACCATGGAAAAAACGCGCGGATTATGAAAAAGCGGTTCTAAGTTTTTTTTTTTTTTTGAATTCCCAAAATCAAATTCAGGAATCACCAATTTCCACTTTAATAGTTCAGATACACGTTCCACTACAAAAACACGCACAGAATATGAAAAGTCTGCTCCGACCCGGTTAGTGCAATGGCTCCGATATTTTTAAGAATACACAATATCGGATTCAGGAATCGACAAAATTCCCCAATTTCTCGGAAGCAATACGGCAACTTCTTTTTTCGCAACACTATATACACAATTTTTTATACCTCATACGGCATGCTGCAAACAAACATACAACTGAAGCGAATACAAGCGTGGTAAAAAAAAGCAAAATGATAGTTGCTTCTTTAGGGTTCGTAAAAATGGATCGTTACCCGATAGAACAACGTGCCTTTATTATTGAACAATATTTCAAAAATAATGATAGCTCAGGGGGTTATAGTTCGGGCAAAATCATCCTAAGCGATTAACCATATTTTCATCTAGATGGCATCCTTAATAGCCGCTTTTGGGGCTCTGGGAACCTACATGTGATTATTGAAATCGAAATACATTCACAATGTATCACTCATTGGCCTTGGTCATACTTTTCTGAAAGTAAGACTGGTTACTGGTGCTCTTTCTACCGAAACTATTAGATATTGATTTGGCCAATATGTGGTTTCAAAAAGAAGACAACATCTGACAATAATCTGGCAATGGCAAAGTCTGGTAAACACATACTGACCTCAACAACTAAAACAAAGTCGTGAATTTCAAGTTGTGGTTTTATCTATACAAAAATTTGGATCCATTTTCTACCACATATCGCTCTTTTATTGCAACGTAGTCATAACTCGAAAAAGCTTGTTTCGATAAAAATACATTTCAAATTTTTAGTTTCAATACAAGTCTTAGAACATTTTTTTAGAAAATATCTCCTACAGAAAACAGTTTAAAAGTAATTTGAATACATTTTTGACACAATATAAAAGGAAGTACTGTTAACAATTCTGCATTGTCAACTCGAAAAGCTAATTTTTTGAGATATGAATATGTTGCAATAAAGGAGCGATTTGTTAATAGTACTGTAAGGGACTTAAAATCTTTTATATCTTGGAAGAGTTATTATTACTGATATATACGAGTAATATGTAAAAAGGACAAAAAACCGGAATGTGGTGTAAAAAGGAAAAGAAGTTTTGCTTTGTAGTAATGTCCTTTAAAAAAAAAACTTTTGGGTTAACATATTTCACTTCAATCAATTTTATATTAAATTTTTCTTTGTTTTCAGGCGTTTAAAAATTCTTTAGAATATTCACTATTTTCAGCACTAAGAAATAAGTTTTTTCTTTTGCCAAAATTTACATTTCCTTTTCTTTTCATTCTCCAAAAAAAAAAAAAAAAAAAAACGAAACCAAAATTTTGTGCAAAAACTTGTTAAGTAGAGAACAATGAAAATAAATCTCAAGTTTTACTTTAATGACAATTTCAATTGTTGAAAAAGTGTAAACTCATGTACAACAATTGGTTGAACTGGCAGTGACATTAAGACAAGTAAACAAACACACTGACTGACTGGCTGACAAACAAATGAAATTAGAATTTTATTCAAGCATAAGCAAAGAAACTTTATACTCAAAAAATTCCCAGTAAATGATTGTCAAACACTGGCAACAACTTACAAAAAGTAGAAATATAAAAGTAGAGCACAAATAATACAAAACAAAATCCTAAACAATAAGACTTTTAAGATTCATTGAAAAGGAAACATTGACATTGTTTTTATACACAAATGTATGTATAGTCAAATGTGTGTCTACGTGTGTATAGAAGTATTGATAGCATTTATGCCGAAGAGAAATACATAAACCCCGACAGGCAAGTGAATTCAGAATTTCAAATAAAGACTTAAATGCACACAGAAAATAGTTTTTTTCGTGTTCAGTAACGAAATTCATTGAATCAATTAATAAATTGTTTGAATGCAGACCTGTAAATGAATTCGTGGATTCAAACAAAAGTTTAATAAAAATAATTATTGATCGAAAACAACAATTTTTTTAAACAACAACAAAACACGATATCCAAGGCTATTTTTTTGGATATTTTTGTATACGCATACAAATTATTTTTTCAGCTAAAAATTTTGTTGATTTTAGGAGTATTTTTACTATAAGTTTTTCTGTGCATGATAACAAGCTCAAACCATGGCAAGTGCCGCGTAAGTCGTTACAGAATTCAGCTTCCAAATCTTATTGACATGGTAAGGACTAAATGCTTTTACATGATGGCATTATGTTAACTGGAAATTGCTGCTTTTTGCTTACTTTGCAACGTGTCGCAAAACTGGTTCTAGAAGACTAATTCACAAATAACTCCCTGTGTTCAGCTTTTATTTTGTAAGCAAAAGTGCAGGATTATTGAATGGAAAAATGTAAATATATGAAAATGTGAAGTTTCCAAATGATGACAAGTTAAATGGCAAACAACTATTAGACTTAATACACAGAAAAAGTTATAGCAAAGTTAAACCCAATATTTATGTTTCAAAAAATAATATATATTATTAGGAATTATCATCATGTACACATACATACAAACAATATAAAGCCAAAAACATTATACACAAACAAACATACATTATCTGCAGAACGCAAAATTAGAAGTAAATCAACTACTAATAATATTAATTGTTGTTGTTGCATTTTTATTCCGGGTTCGTGTTACTACATTCGTATTCGTACAAAGTCGAGACAAAATTCCCAAACAAACAGTTAAAGCCAACGTAGAAGTCTAATGGCTTAGTATTGTTTAGTTGTCAATATCGTTTTCATTCAAGGCCAAATAGATCAAAATATGTATTTAGAAATAATGTTACGAATTTACATCACTTCTAACCCACCGTGCAGTGGATGGTCTGCTTGTTATTAATGCGCGCACACATAATAAACATACAAACATAAAGCTAAAAACGTAATACACCAACAAACAATGTACATGATCTATAGAACGCAAAATTTGAAGTAAATCAATCACAAATGATTTTATTGTTATTGTTGCGTGCTTATTGTTTCGCAGGCATTTGTGTGTGTATCTATGCCTGAATCGGGAATGATCATTAGCAAATAAATAGATGTTTCATTAACAGAAGGAAGTAAAGCAGCATAAAACGCAGACAGATATTCGGCAGAAGCGAGATTAATTTTAAACGTTGAGCAAGATAGTCATAAGTCAGAAAAGTGTGCAAGTCTAGTGTGTTAATACACAGTGGTATTAAGTGAAAATTAAAGTGAAGTAAAGTACTCTGTAACAGACTAATGCCATAATTAGCTCGTTTGCAATTAAAGAATACGCAAAGCGTTTGAAAAGGTAAGAACTTACGAATATTAAAAGATCTTTTGCTACAAAAAGTCAGTTCTGTCGGATTACGTGATCATATTCGGTAATACCAGGACAGACAATGGTCCGAGAATCATATCTGTTATGGAACTGATCACTCTCCATGAATCAACCACAATAGTTTCCTGACTCAAAGGCCATTTGAAAATTCTGGATAGTTGAGAATTTGCCGAAACGAAAAAGTCAGATCAGCAGTATTAATTAGTGACTTGAAAAAATCAAGGCTATAAGCCTTGAAAGTTGGTGTTTAAAGCTGCACGAATTAAGCTGTATACCACTGTATACGAGTATATATTTTTCAAATTATGAAAGAAAAAGCCAAACCACTAAATTTGAATTACCTAAATGTAAAAGGCTTCTAAACTTTATATTTAATTTAATTCAAATTTACTTTTCAAGTGTAATAGATCTTTATTAGCGTTATTGCCAACAAATTGTCAATCCTTTTGTTCAAATTTGTATGTACAAGTATTTGTATTATGTTTGTAACTGAGTAAAAGTGGACATGTTTAACAGTATTCAGCAATCCAAACAATATAATTGTGTTGGATTATTGTTCAAAATTCACTGAACAGTGGAGATTTGATTTTACATAAATTTTAATGCCAACAAAAGTTTATACACTTTTAACAACAGACATTGTATACGCAATTATTTGTTTGCATCTGCAGGATTTTTCTAATTCAATAGTAAAATAAATCCATTCTTTTGTTAGATCAAATGCAATGCAGGGATGGGAAAAGCTAAAAGTACATGAATACTCGTAGTAGATAAAGTGAATGTCTGTGCAAAGTATTTGTGAAAAAGTTTTATTTAAAAAACAAAAACATTGCAATCTTAAAAAAGATATGAACAGAAGTAGAAAGAAAAAAATATTATACTATCATATATAATATTATAAAAGAAATCTTTACACTTCGTTAAGAGAATTTCTTTGAAAAGAGTTGCTATAAAAAAAAACAATTATTAATTCCAATGAAGTCAAGTACGTTGGAAATGAAAATTGGAAATAGTTTATTTTGTTTTTTTTTATTAATTATTAGAGCCTTTAACAAGAATACGGAATGAAGCAAAATCATGATCAAAATATTGTTACATTTTTGCTTCTAAAAACGCCTTTGCATTTTTTTGGATTGCAAATGAAATAATGACTCAAACACTTGTTCGTTATACAGTACTTAAATAATTCACAACTTTATTTACACTTGAAACCACTGTGTACCAACACACTAGACTTGCTACTTTCTGACTTATGATTCTGTAAAAAAAAACTTTAAAAATAGACTCTTGTTGCCGCTGCTTTGTATACGTCTTACTCATTTTCTACAATCAACATGATCTTTCTAGTCATTCATAATTCTAGACTCATGTATTAAACACATAGACCACAGCAGACTTCACAACTTCACGACAGCATATGCTGCAACCGGCAATTGTAGTTGTGTAATCAACTACTGAAATATTTTGAACACTGCAGTAACATAAATTCATTTGTATAAATGTATAATTCAGTGTGGCCACCTTAGACTTTTTAGCTTTACAAGAAGAGTTCTGTTTATATCAACTTTTCTTGACAAAAGTTCTTCTCTCTAAAAAAGGGTCTTAAAAGCTAAAAAGAACAGCTTAACTTAATCTGTATCTGAATTGGCGGCCCTTCAAAATTGTAAATATAATCGTATACATCTTTTGCTCTATGATGTAAATAAGGAATTGAAACTTTATAACAGCATATCGAAATTTTCAAGATATGGACCAAAACTAATACGACTCGAGAAACAAAAATTTATACTCGTCTCTTTTAAAATTTCGCGTCAAATATATGGAATTAAAAGTATTCATAAATTTTAAAATTTCGCGTCAAATATATGGAATTAAAAGTATTCATAAATGAAGCAAAATCTTCTGGTATATATCTAAAGGGCAAATAAACTACGCAAACCTTTCGACAAACACACGCTTTTTGTTTGCCCATAAACGATACAAATATAAACACATTTTAATCACTTTTTTATTTTCAATGGGAGCAATTTGTTCGCCATATGAAGTTTACAATACACAAATAGCTTTGCATATGTTTTAGCCTATATCTTGAGATTCTGTTGCTATAATCTTTGTTTCCTTAAATTTCTACAAAAAAGGTCAACTTGTATTTCCTTAAATTTCTACAAAAAAGGTCAACTTGTATACAATTCTAAAAACGCTAGCAAGAAAACTTTTTCGTGTGTCATTTTGTGCCGTGAGTGTTTTGTGCAAACATGCTTTAAATATTTGTACAACCGAGCAAACACCACCTTCAACAACTCAACATGTTTGAACAAACGTAAGATTTTCCAATGATTGCTAAAAAGTTTGTATAGTTATTTTATAAAATTCTTATATTAAGATGTAATGATCTTCAAGCTTGAGGTCTTTTTATAAAATTAAAAAAAAAAAAAAAAACAAAAAAAAAATTGTTTATTTAATTCAATATTTCATCTTCGGAAGACTTCTTCAGGAAAATTTTCTTGATTTTTGTTTGTTTATAAATTGAAGATCATTACATCTTAATTTAAGAAAAAGGTCGAAAAATTAGGATAAAATAAAATTCTTATTTTATTTGTATGCACGTACTTAACAAATGAACAAATAAATTTATTAATTTACCTAACACTCCCATTAAATTTTATATTTTTATGAAACTTCATTTTTTTAATTTTTTTATAAAATTTTTTTATAATTTTTTTTTATAATTTTTTTTTATAATTTTTTTTTATAATTTTTTTTTATAATTTTTTTTTATAATTTTTTTTTATAATTTTTTTTACACACTGGTCACACTGTTTTTATTTTGTAGTCAACAAAAATATAAATTAGTTTAATTTGACTACAGCAAACAAATCAGCATAGACAACAACCTACATTCGTGTCGTCTTGCTGTATTCAAAATAAATGATCACATTGAAATGCATGTATTTTATATTTGACATATTGCAATCGGTTGTCTGCTGGCCTAAAAGTTTTTAATGCTTCAAATGTACAAAACGCTCACATAGTCATGCCTCAAAAAATTAGCTTTTCGAGTTAACAATGCAGAATTGTTAACAGTACTACGGTTTATATAATGCCAGAAATAAATTGTTTCCTTTAGGAGATATTTTCTAAAAAAAATTTGGAAACTAAAAATTTGAAATGTGTTTTTCTCGGAACAAGCTTTTTTTTACTTATGCATATACACATTCACACACATGCTGGCGAAGCAATAAGAACGCAACAACAACAAAATGAGGGTTATGCTCCACTAAAGGATGTCATGGCAGTTAATCCCTAAAGGCTGGTCGCCAGGTTCGTAGCCCTCCCTCCCGCTCCGGCTAATACTATGGTCTATTCAAATGTTAAAAGACTTCTGGTCGTCCACCCTCTATGTTTTTTTTTTGTTATAATATAAATTTATGTCAGCCTAAAAGAAACACTCTATATGTATAGGGTGTTTTTTTAAGCTAGATAGAACTTTAAATTGTAAAAAGTAACACAAAAAATTAAATTTTGATGAAACATTTTTTTTATTTGTTTCAGTATACTCTGACAAATCATCATGAATAGACTCACGCTTGAACAACGCTACGAAATTATCCAAATTTACTTTGAAAATCAGTCGTCGATTCGCGCCGTTGTTTTATCGCAAAATTGTGTTCAGCGATGAGGCGCATTTTTGGCTTAACGGGTTTGTTAATAAGCAAAATTGCCGCATATGGAGTGAGACCAATCCACAAGAGACCCTACAGACTCCATTACATCCAGAAAAATGCACTGTTTGGTGCGGTTTTCATGCTGGTGGCATCATCGGACCTTATTTCTTCAAAAATGAGGCCGGAGCTCGCGTTACGGTCAATGGAGATCGTTACCGCACCATGATCAATAATTTTTTGTTTGAAAATATGGATGACATTGATCCGGAGGAGATGTGGTTTCAACAGGATGGCGCTACGTGCCATACGGCGAACGCAACCATCGACTTACTGAAATCAAAATTTGGCGATAAGTTGATTTCGAGAAATGGACCTGTCAATTGGCCTCCAAGGTCGTGCGATTTGACACCTCTCGATTATTTCCTGTGGGGCTACGTGAAGTCACTGGTTTATGCTGATAAACCAGCAACAATTGACGCCTTGGAGGCCAGCATTGTTCGTGTTGTTCGTGACATACGGCCAGCAGTGCTCGAAAAAGTGGCCCAAAATTGGACGTCCAGAATGCGCTTCGTCAAGAACAGCCGCGGTGCCCATATGCCCGAAATCATTTTCAAATGTTAATGTCACGTATTGATCTTTCGAATAAAAAAAAATTTTGATTACAATTTAATTTTTTGTGTAATTTTTTACAATTTCAAGTTCTATCGGGCTTAAAAAAACACCCTATACATACAAATAACATACGCAAACAAAATATTTTACTTGCTTTGTTATTTTTTTCTGCTACAAGTTCTTTAGAATACTCGTACACATTTTTCTATATTAAAATAAATTGTAATTTGTTTGCTGTACACTTATGTCCAATTGAGTTAACAGGCCATTAACAAAAATCATGATAAAAACAGAAAAACAAATCTATTAAAAGCTGTTTAATAAAACACAAAACCCAACAAAATCCCAATATGAAAATTTTGCAAAAATCTTTAAAAAAAATTTTTTTTAATTTTTTAATTAGTAAATGTTTCCAAATACTCATAAGCTCATGCTGCTTAATCTTGTTCGCATTTAGTTTATCCATTCGTTATATTTGATAAATCCTCTCACATTTTTTATATTATTTTAACTTAAAAAACTTAAATTAATTTGTTGCATAAATAGTAAATTAAATTTTATTTGCAAAATTTCTTAAGCACATTCTATATTTAAACCAAAATTCATTTACATCCTTTTAAAATTTAAATTTCTAAAGTGCAGCCAAGCAATTTTCTTTCTAATATCCTTTTTAAAGTTAAAATTGCTACTGTGCTCAAATTTGAATAGTTATTCAATTTATGAAATCAGCTTCCTGTAATCGAATAATAGAATTTGAGAACTAGGATTATGTTAAGCAAAATTGTGCCTTGTCAAAACATTCACACTTTTTTTTTTGCTTATTTTCTGGGTACATTTTTCCACTACTCGTAGTACAGACTAGCAGATAAAGATATGCAGTTTTCTTCCGGCTTCCTGTTGAATTTTTTAAAGTTTTTGCTATTTGTTGGGGTTTTTCTAATACAAAAGCATCAGACATCAAGTTGATATTTTTCTCTTAATGCAACTCAGTTTTGGAAATAGAAGTTTTGTTTGTGAAACCAACTGTCAAAGATAAAAAGTTTTAAAAAACTTCATGTTTATTAAGGTAGCTGCCATATATAGAGACAGATTGTGAAATTGAGTTACATCAGCACTCCACGATGCACCAGCGCCCCCGTGTGGCTTTCTAGGCTCAAACAGGTTGCAACTGTTTGCCGTAAGTTTATAGGCATATAGAGTTCGGGCCTTCGAACCTCTTCTGTATGCAATTTCCCGGAAGCCAATCCAAAATAAGACCGAAGTCCATTAAAAACATCAGCCCTTAACCAATTCACTTTTCTAACCAATACCTATTGCAAGACAAACACTCAAAGCGAACTGATAATGACCCACGTGAACCGGACAACTAAGGTACAATTGGGGCTTACTTAAGACGACACCTCCGGGGGGTTATTAGTCTCCAAAACACGTCAAGCATAGTTATCAGGGAAACTAATTCCCCATTCTGCATCCTACCAGAAAACAGGTTTTGCCTTGGCTTATTCCTAACCAGGGCACTCTGTTTTTCAGGTTATGTTGGCTTCCGAAACCCTTACCAACAGTTTAAATTAGCAGCATACCCCCGGGTGGTCCTGCTTGCAGTTCAACACGGGCTGATCAAGGTTGAGGTGCCTACCTTGGCTCGAACTTTTTGGCTGTGGCTTAAGCCTAAAGACTCAGGAATGGGGAGTTGGTATCCCTGATAATTGTTGGTGCATGGCTTTTTGCAGGGATTAACAACTTCCCAAGGTGCTGTTGTCTTGCAACAGTTATTATACAGTATTGTAAGGAACCAGTGGTTATGTTTGGACGGGTGAGTTGTCTGAAAAGCCAATGCTCTTAGTGGGCTGTTAGTAACACAGCCAGAACATTTCAGCCAAGGTAGGCACCTCAACCGTGATCAGCACCGCGGTCTGCAACCATGACAATGTATTCGTTTAACTACATAACTTTCAACACTATGCAATTAAAAACCAAGCTTTTTAAGTTTTTATGTGGATATGCCCCTAACGATTGAAGATAAAAGCGCGCTGTCTACATGTTTTCATAGGTCCTACCCTCATCAGTAGACTTTTGTAATTTGCCCCTAACGACTGAAGATAAAAGCAGGATGTCTATATGTTTTCACAGGTGCTACTCTAATCATCAGTAGATTTTGAATTATTCAAAGATTACTGATGATCAGGATAGCTCCAATGAAATGTCAACATATAGACAGCTGGGAAACATGGAAAACAAGCTGTTTATAATTTTTTTTAATAAATAGAATATACAAATGTGGTAGTTATTATATTATTGATTCTCTCAACTACTCTAATTGTCCAGCTCATTAACCTTATTTTACTGAGAAATAAAATAGCATGCATTCAAGGGTTAAATGCTTTTTGAGCCCTAAAATTTTTTTACCGCCTTAAGATTTTTTCAGCAAAAGTTTTCGAATATTAAAATTGATTATGCTGAAAAGCATTACTCAGGCTGTTATTGCTGGCGACCACTTATATATTGATTATTTTTAGAAACATCCTGGTTCCCTGAAAGCCATCTTTACAGTTGGCTTGCTTTATGCAAAGATTTCAATTCAGTTTGAATAGTAAAATCAGTGGAAAACACAACCAGCCAATTTATCTTAATGATATTTTAATTAAATTAATGCCCAAAGTAAAACAAATATTGAAACTCTCTTTTAATAACCAGCAACTGTTTCTAAGAAGAACAACATGGAAAAGTGAAAAGAAATCTCAAGATTATTCCCTTACACGCACGTACATCCACTTGCCTGCCTGCTCTCCCCTTTTCCGCTTTGTTTTTATATTTTCTGCATGGAGTTTGCCAGTTATGTATTATAGAATGTCTTGTGATGAATTGCTTAATATTTTTTTCTTTATATATTTAATTTTCTGTCTCAGCCTGTTGTTATGCTGTAAAACACTGGCTGGTAATTGGCCTTAGGGTATGCTATATAAATTTTCAGATTCTTTTTTGTCATTTTATACCAGAAATATTAAATTAAAAATTATTTTCTTTTTCACTTTATAACAAGTTGAAATATAAATTTGCTTTCTTTTTACATTAACTTAAATGCCCTTAAGTGGACGGGGCTGTTAACGGCACGAGTAAACGTTTTGCATGAAAACTGGCCTGCTTTCTTTTTGCGATTAAAGTGATTTAAATGCATATAATATTTGCAGACTACTGAAATCTAGAAGTGTAGGAAAAATACAAAAATTATGAATAAGCAATATGGAAAAAAATTTGCGCGTGCTGAATTAATTAAGCAAAAAATATAATTGAGTTGCCAACCTTTTACTTTTATGGAATAGAAAATGTGTTGTGTGTTGAAGAGGGTTTTAAATAATAGCTTGAAATATTTTAATAAAAAGATTTATTTTTTATAAAATATTGCCATACTCTCGATAATAACATGAAAAGTTGAATTTCAATTATGAAAGCTTCATTAATGGGAGGAAAATTTTGCGTAGCACCACTTTATGATTTTCACAATTTCATTAATGCTACGTAAATTGTTTCATTCACAATAAATTGTTTCATTCATAAAAATCTAAGAATTTATTTATAGCTACTATAGTGTACAACACAAAGGGACCAAATTGGATCCAAGTAGGCTGGGTTTTCAGTGGCTGGCAGCCTGTTAAACCTAACCTACTATAGTGTAGTAAATATAACAAAAATATTCCATTTTATACTGTAAAAAATTTATATATTTTAATACGATTATTTAAAAAAGTAATGAACGGTGTGGGCATTGGAATTGCTATGCCACAGAGGTGGAGTCAGTGTCACGCGTTCGCTGTGGAAATATTTTTAAGAGAATTGGTTGTCGAAAATTTTGTTCAAAGTTCGGTATTCCTCGAGTACTTGATAGATCAAGCGTAAATTTAATTCGTTCGTGGGTGCAGATAGATACTCCGCGCAACCGCTTCGGCTATGAGTGTCTCATGGCCGGCGTTTGATCGATTTTCAAGGGCTCCCGAAAACATTGAACTGCTTTGAAAGCAGTTTACATGAAAATCTGCGACTTTCAATGCGGAAAAAAGCAGCCCCTGATTGGGACTTCCATGAGCGATTATTATTGAAATTTTAAAAAAGGATCTGAAGTTCCAACCTTATTCTCGATTGAAGCATCAAAACCCATTTCTTTGCCTCAGGGTAACTGTTTGGTGTGCGTCATCCGCCGTGAACCTTGTTTTCGAAAATTCTCAAGACTAAGCGACAAAAGTCAACGGTGAAAAGTACCGGCGTACTGTTACGGTTGCATTTTATAAAAAAATTGGTTTATTTCTCAGAAAATATTAAAACAAATCATTTAGCTATTATTGAATATTTAATCGAGTAAATATACGAGTTTTTATCCGAATAAACCCCGATTTTTTATTCGAATAAAAACCGATTTTTTATTCGAATAAAAAAAATTAAATGTTAGTTTAAGCTAAATACAATTATGAAATAACATAAGTATCTTTTGCGCATGATTGGTTAGTATTTTTATATATAACCGGTTTTTTATTCCAGTAAAGAATTAAAAAAACGAGTTTTATTTGAATAAATAATAAAAAACAAAGTATAAATTCAAATATATAGTGGTCCGACGTTGAATGTGAAGAGGTGCACCGCAACCGGTTACTTACCCAATCATTGTTACATCCGAGTATTTTAAACACTCTTAAAAATTAATGCGGTGGTATTTATACTTGCTGTTCGTTTGCGAAGTCTTGATTTATCAATAATGTATCAAATCATCACTTTCGTATCGTGTGTATTTTTTTTAAGAGCAAAAGAAACGACCACAAAATAGAGTGTTGTTGTTACTCGCACTTAAGAGCAACATTTTGAATATTTTTGCTATTTTCGTTACTAATCGTTTTCTTAATAATATAGCTACATAATAATAAAGCAGCTGCTGTGAACGGTGTTCGCTATCGTGACATGATAACGAACTATTTATGGCTCGAATTGAAAGATATAGATATGAACGATATGTGGTTTCAGCAATGGCTCTTTTGCGCGAAAAAGTGTTTTGTCATTTGGTGGCGATATCAGTTGACCTCCAAAATCATGCGATTTAACATCGTTGGACTTCTCTCTTTGGGGTTATATGAAAGAAAAGGTCTACCTCGATAAGCCAGCAATAATTCAAGATCTAAAGCATGAGATAATTCGGCACATTAACAGCATATGAGTAGAACTTCAATTATGCCACAACGTCTTCGAAAATTTGGATCATCGGATGGAAATGTGCCGCCTAGGCCGCAACAGCCATTTGATCAATATTTTGTTCCATTTATAATTGAATCATAGCATTATTATCAGAATAGAAAGAAATGACAATAATTCCTAAATAATTTATGTTTTATTCAAATCAACATCGGCCCTTAAAATTTAACCACCCTTTATAACAATAATTTTCATATTGAATTATGGGGCACAGCCTCGGCATCCAACATTGAAAAAATTCAAAGAAGTCAAAATAGAATTCTCCGTAGAATTACAGACGCTGCATGGTATGTTAAAAACTCACGAATCCACGCAGATCTGAACGTACCTTTTGTGAAATCCGAATTTGTGAAGTACGCGACAAGATATATTAACAAACTTGAATTCCATCCAAATCCTGTTGCAGTTAATATTCTTAACTTTGGTGGTCATACCCGTCTGAGAAGGAGGGATAGTTTGGCTACCATTAGAGCTCTAAACAGGTGACTGAATTCTGAAATAATATTCGCATAAAAATAAATTTTTGTCCAGCTCTGGCAGGACTTTAATCACAATTTTTTTTAGTATTAAGATTTGAATACTTATTGTCATTACATTTTTTATGTAGATTCAATAAATAAAATAATAAAGTTAAAAAAAAATATTGAAGGTAAGCTTTTACTAAATCTACAAAAAAATTCTTATTCTTATATATTTGCTATGATTTTTTTTTCAGTGTAATTGTTCAATTTAAGACAGTACTTCTACCTTCTGTCGAGTTTGCGACAACTTTTAATCGACTGCTGGGAAATATTTATGTTTTCTATATTACTTCAATTCTATACTAGCAGAGAAAGATTACATATGTATGTAATATATTTAAAATAAATGGCTTATTACTAAAGAATAAAACATGACGTGCTAACGTAAAATTTATAATCAACTTCAGTTAACTTCAAATTCATGTCTATAAGTATTTTAAGACATCTAATTCCCATCAACTATTACTCGTATGTTACTATACTCGTACAAGAGAAACCTGCTGGTGATATGAGTATTATATGTAAATAATTAAAATTGTTATTAAAGAGACATTTAAATACTATTAAAATTTATTTTACATATCCTTTAAAATTTACCTTCTGAATCAAAATAGAATTCACGAAAGTCTTGTGTTTCTTTTAAAGCATTTTATTCAGCTCATTACAAGTTCACTCTCGGATTCCTGTCAATTAACTTCTTAAAAAATCTTCTTCTGTTCTGTAATTATAAATGATGTGTCAATTTTAAATACAACACTTTATTTTCAAGTTTCATTTTGAGTTTATGAAAAGAAAACTATTGCTCTTCGTCACTGTGTCCTTTATTTTTCCTTTTTTTATTATATTCTGTTTTTTTCATAGTAAATGATTTTGACACCCACCCACATCTCATAAGATAATGTGACATGTAAAATGGTAAAAGTTTCATGTGAAAAAAGTATACAAGTATTATAAATAATAAATAGTTAAAGTAGAGTGTAGCACTAAGAACATTATTGCGATGAAGACAAATTTCTCAAAGTAGTTTTGAAAGAGAATCAACTTAAAAGTAAGTAAATAGTTAAACTAAAAATTAATTTAAGTAATTTGGGGATATAAAAATGTCATATATGTTTGTTAGAGTTTGTTTAAGAGTTGCGCAAGTTTTAATCATAATTAAGCAAAGAAATAAAGGTGGTCACTGGGAAGGTATACTACTCTAAGTAACTCCATTGTAAGCTTGGTTGTATGCAATGTGGCACCATTTGGTTGATAACATATGTTAATCAAGCCCAACTGCATGCAGTTGTGCCATTGAAAAGTTTTCTCAGTTCATTCTCAATAGATTTACATATCACTGGTTTAGAACCAACCCGAGTAAGGCAGCTTTATACAGGTAGTGGCAGAATTACAATAAATACAACACCAACAAAATACATGTTGATGTTTGTTGGTGTTGTATTTATTGTAATTCTGCCACTACCTGTATAAAGCTGCCTGGAATCCGAGGATTGGATAAAGGAGTGCAATCCACTTACATCGCATTCCGATACCTCTACCAAATCATGCAGCATCGATCTGCCTAGATACAATGTCCTTATGTAAGAAAGAGCTGGACAGAGACAGAGGAAGTGCTCAAAGCTCTCTACTTCCTCCTCGTCTCTGCAACTTCTACAGAAGTCATTAAATGGAAGATTTAACCTCCTGCCTTGCGTCCCTACAATATAGGAAATGTCCCGTCAGGACCGTCACAGCAGACCTCAACCTCCGTCGTGGAAAGCCCCTAAGGATGATAGTCCTCCTGTTATCTTTGATATTCTACAGGTATCCTCACTAGACCATCTCTCCGGAGCGGTCTGAAAAAGTTTACGCTGTACTTGTTTCTTACAGTTCGCAAGCGGTATTCCAACGATCTCATTTATATATCTTTGTTGTAGTAATAGTATCCTCTACAAAGATTCTCGTAGTCCGAAAAAGGGCTACTATATTACAGTGAACACCAAACGGTTCGAGGAGCTGCTAGCCCAGAAGTGAATGGTGACGTGAATGGATTTGTTAATCAGAAGAATTGCCACATTTGGGCAACTGTGAAAATGATTTATATCAGTACCTGCCTTAATGGCCTAACCTGATGGTGGACCAATTTCACGGAGTGAATTTTTCACGATTCACCACCGCCCCCGTGTGGCTTGCTAGGCTCACACAGGTAGCAATTCTTGTCATATGATTGCGGTCATATGAACAACTTTTTGTTGAGGAGTTCGGGCTTTCTAATCCCTCATATATGCAATTTCCCAGCAATCAATGGAGGACAAGGCTTAATGAGTTGGTAGGCCGAAGCCCATTAAGAGCATCAGCCCTTAAACCAACTCACCCGTCAATCATCACCACTGGTTCCTTACAGTACACGTGTCTGTTGTATAGGCAACAGATCCTCGGGAGATTGTTAGCCCTCGAAAAAAGCTATCACCAAACAATTATCAAGGATACTAACACTCCCTTCCTGCGTTTTAGGTTTCAACCACAGCCAGAACGTTTCAGCCAAGGTAGGCACCTCAAACATGATCAGCCCGGGTCGAACCGCAAGCAGAACTTCCCGGGGGCCATGCTGATCCCCGTTCTGCCAATTTATACCCTTGGCAAGGGTTTCGGAAGCCAACACAACATAAGTCATGTGGCTTCCTAGAGTTTTGTTTGCCGCACCAAACGAAGGACCCCTTCCCCTCTTTTCCCCGAAAAATAGAGCGCCTGAGTTAGGAATACGCCAAGGCAAAACCTGTTCCCCGGGGGGCACATTTGGGCAAGTAAGAATCCACGAATGATTGTTAATAAGCCGATACATCCACAAAGAGTGACTGTTTGATGCGGTTTATGGGATGGTGGCATCATCGGGCCGCACTTATTCCAAAATGACGGGCGTCCAATCAAATAAATGCTGTTCGCTATCGCGAAATAACAACGGACTCCTTCTGGCCAGAAATTAGTGATATGGACCTGGACTAATCGTAGTTCCAATAGCTCTTTTGTGCGCGAAATTGAATGGCCGTGTTAGCTCACGCCCTGTCCACCACGATCATGTGATATGACAACCTTCTATATTTAAAAGAAAAAGCTACATCAATAAATCAAGAGATAAGGAGTGGATAATTCGGCATACTGACGACGAACTTCAATTATGTCGCAGAGTAGTTGAAAATATGGATCTTCGGATAAAGGTAAGCCAACGAAGCTATGGCAAGTATTTGGCTAATATTTCCATCATAGATCCTTCTATTATTATAAACATTTTATGATAATTCTGGGTAAACTTTTTGTTTTATTAACAATTGGCTGAATTGGTCAGAAGCACAATAGAACTATAGCATATTATTTGCTCTGCTTTTGATAAAAGAAAATCATTGCAAACTATAATCACGATCTATAAATTAAGAAATACCAAACTGTGTTAAAAACTCCAGTGATTTCTGTGCCCTGAAGTAGGGGATTCAAAAATCAAGTATTTACTTAAAAAAAAAACTTACAACGACATAAGTATTGCTAAAACGTAGAAAAAATTGAGCAAACAAAAAATAACCAGGAGGGGAAAAAATGTTAACAGTTTAATAATAAATGTATTTTTTGGTTGCAGATACTTTGCAAAGTGTCGGAAGAAAGTTCCCACTCGTACAAATACTTTGATATTGCTTGTTTATGTGTGCACATACGATTGCACACATTCTCAAAATTCTTTTCCAGCAGCTTCGCGTACAGTGTCACAGGAAGCTGTTGTTGTAACTTTGCAAATAGTTGCATACACGAAGACATGCATACACAAACACATGCACCCATTAACACTGTGTTGTTGTATGTTTTAAGATGGAATATGCAACATAATATTTTCATTTCGAGGCAATAACAGTCAACAAACTGTCGCCTTGTAGTGATTTATTGAAATGGAAGTTAGAAGCACAAGAAATTCACACACATGCACTGTAAAAGGCAAAGGAAACAACCCAGCAAGCAATAAGATTATGATATCTATGTGTGTTCTATTAAGAACTTTGCTTTAAAGATATACGGTAGACTCTCAAAGATTTTTTGTAATTTTTTCCTCGGATGCTGTTCATGTTCGAAATATTGTAATAACTGAAAATTTTGCTTTTACTTTAAAATGGTAAGAAAATAATGTTAAGGGTTATTTCATTATAAAATTATTTTAATTCAGGACCTCTTATTTGGAAGATTTGCTAAAAAAGAAAAATGCTGAGAAATTAGGACGGTAGTATAGGGGTAAATGGTTTCACATCGGGGTCAAAGGCAAAGCAAAACGGCAGAAAATCAACAAAAAGCGTCATTACTGGCTCGTAAATCACTCTTAGGGGTGTAAAATGTAAGACAGACCTCCACTAATATTGCTAACTCTACATTTCCTGTCAACATTTACACCCCCTAACTGCTCTCTTTTAAAGGGCTCCCATACAAAACATTAACTTTTAATATTTGAAGGTCAAGTGCCCTAACTAGCCCTAGAGGGCTCCTAGAGGAATGTATGATGAATGTATCACCTTCTGCCAATATTTTTGGGAACCCAACATTTGTGTCCAACATACCTAGCTTTCATCTTTAATCATTAGGGTAGTCCCCATATAATACCTTACAGACTATTCGCCGATATTGAATGAAAATGTATGCGAAAGAAAGCTAGTCACTCACATTCGAATAAATTTGGGTTTGTCTATGCCACTATTATTCCTTCCCATGTACTTTTGTATTTTAATAGAAATTTTACACATTGTCCGCATAAAACAAAGTTAAACAAATCCAAATTAATTTTCTTTCACCTAGAATGCAAATGAACTTATCCTTTCGACTTCAGCGAACTGGCTATTAACTCTTCAAAAAAATATTTTTTTCAATAGAATAATATTAAATATTATTATTTACATTATAAAAGCGGTATTGCTTTATATTTTCATTCAGACCGCCAACTCTTTTATATCCTACGATTTTACAGATAAGTTTGTTTGTACCGCAAAGGGTTTACCCTGTAAACTGCTAAACAGAAAAAAATTACATCACAATTCGTTTGAGGAAATAAAATGAAATTTTTTTTTTTAATTTTCATTCAAACGAATACCATTTATACTCGTAGTAAGAATAATCCACAAACTTTTTTGAAAATAACATTACATCTACAGAAAACTGTTATATCTTGCGCTTTATGGTCTACGTTAGGTTTAACTGTCGAAAAGTCAGCCCACTTGGGTCCAATCTGGTACCGTTGTGTTGCCTAGGTGTGATATGTATCTCAACAGATCTATATATCACTGGTTTAGAACCAACCCGAGGATTGAATAAAGGAGCCCAATCCACTTACATCACATTCCACCAAATCATGCAGCATCGGTCTGCCTAGATACAACGGCTTTATATAAAAGAGAGCTGGACGCCGACAGAGAAAGATCTCCTCAACTTCTACAGAAGTCATTAAATGGAAGATTTAAGATCCTTGCCTGCGTCCCTATGTGGCATGTCAAGACTGCCACAGCAGAAGGCAACCTCTATCCGGCCAAGGCCCTAAGGATGATAGTCTTCCCATTGTCATATTTGGGCCATATTAGCCTTCGTCTCCGTAACTTATACAGAAGTCATTAAACGGAAGATTTAACCTCCTCGCCTGCGTCCCTATGTGAACTACCACAGCAGAACGCAACCTCCTTCGGGGCAAGCCCCTAAGGATGATAGTCTTCCTGTTGTCATATCTGGGCCATATTATCCTTAACAATCAACATTTAACCTCGCTATATCATCTGTCTTTAGCGGTCTATAAAAGTTGGCGCTGCACTTGTTTCTTACGGCTTTATGGAATAATGGAGCTCCTATATCTTCAGAAACGACAATCGGCAGTAAATTATATGCACAAATGTATTCACTCATAAAAGTATATCTTGTTTTATAATGACTTAAAATTGTGTAAAATTTAACCTTCTCGTCTGCGTGTCTATGCAACCTCCATCGGGTCAAGCCCCTAAGAATGATAGTCTTCTTATTATCATATCTCAGCCATATCAGTCTTTATATTCAACAGATAACCTCACTATATCATCTGTCTTGAGCGGTCTATGGCGCTGTACTTGTTTCTTACAGCTTTATGGGCTAACGGAGTTCCTATATCCTATATAAAACTATAATGGGCAGTAAATTACATGCACAAATGTATTTAGTCATAATAATATATATTCTTTTATAATGACTTAAACTTGTGTAACTATAAAAAGGTAACCACTAGTGTAAACTAGTAAACCAGTGTAAACCAGTAGTGCAAAATTTTTAGTAAATATCTTATTACCCTTTTTGCTTTTCTAAAAATAATGATTCGTTTACTTCTACTAAGAAACCATTTTTGGAAAATTAATTTCTTTGTTCAGAAATTTCAACACATCAAGTTCCTTGAAATCCCACAAACTTCTAAAAAGTATTTTGAATAAAGCAAAAACAAGACAAACAATTTTAAGGCACATTTTTTCAGTTCTCATAACAATAACTTTTGAGGTTATAATAACAAGTTGATGCTAAACTAAAATTAACCAAAATTTATCTTAACCCGAATGCTTGTTGGGCAAAAGAACTGTGAAGTTCTTGCATGTTAGTGTATGTGTTTGAAAATGCCGGCATGAATATTCAGAAAAAGAAATGAGATTGCAACAAACTTTTAGTGTTTCAAAAATTTTTAGTTAAAAATTTTCTAAAAAAGAAAAAAAATATATGAATAAATAAAATGTAACATACTCGTACATAAAAGCGATGCTACTTCTATAAATTTTGTCGTTTCTTTTTCTTTTTATTAAAATAGAAATGAATAGAATATGTGCATGCATACATAAAAGAACGAATACATACATAGAAAATTAGCAAGGACACATATTGATATTAAAGCATATTAAATTTGCTCAAAACTCTCAAATCCATATTTTCAACTACTTCAGAGTCATCCATATTCAATGTCATTACTCGTAATATGCCGCATTATATTATCATTTAACTCTTGAATTGTTCTTGGCTTATTGACGTACACTTTCCCGTTTAAATATCCCCAATGAAAGAAGTCTGACGTTGTCAAATCACATGATCGTGGCGGCTAATTAACATCGCCGCGATGTGACATAACAAGGCCATTAAATTTCTCGCGCTAAAGATCCATTGTTTCGTTGGTTATGTGGCAAGCGATAATATATTGTTGAAACCACATACCGCAGTGTGCACCACAGATCGAAGTGGGCACGCAGGTACAGGCGTTTTCACATTTCTTACAGACCCAGTTTACTGAAATCTACGCACAATTCTCCTGATTGTGGACACATTTGCTGGCGAAACTGCACGAAATGCATTTTAGTTCGAACATCCGTTTGCGTAAAAGTCTTCAACAGTCTTAAAGCACTACTTAATTTTGTACCGCCCCATGGTTGAATTTGTCAAACACTGAAACAAAGAAATGTCAAATTAAGTTGACGTTAAGTTGTGACTCACAATTAAATTTATGTACTTTAGTTGGCTACCCTCTACATATTATGTTGATTATGTTTGTTAATTATTATTTTTTTTTTTATATTCGACCAGTTAAGCAATTCGAACGCTATCCAAGCAATATGTTGATTCTGTTCTCTGATGACACCAGAAGGAAAAATATTATATGTGTGAAGCCAGTTCTGTATCTGTTTTTTAACAGTCTGTTGTATAGCAGCTGTTTGCTTAACATAATGTAATTAACAGTTTGAACGGAAAATGTTTATAACATGTCTATATTAAAAACAAAACTGAAATTATTTAATATTTAAAACATATAAAATACTTAGATAAATTTAAAGATTTGAAGCAAATTTTGAGAAAATAAATTTAAAATAATCAATAAAAGTTGAATGTTAATTTTGGCCGTAATTTCAGGAAAAATGCAGTTTTTTAAAACAACTTTTTTTGAGAGCACAAAACAAGTTCTAAAACATGTATCAAAATCATCTTTTAATACGAACTTCCCAGAACGATTATTCATGAAATTTGAAAAAAGGATCTAAAGTTCGACTTTTTTTATCTGGTACCAGTATTCAGGGGATGACCCCTACATATGCAGTGCATTGTACCAGAACTAGGAAAATAGGTTGTTACTGTTCTAATAAAAGATAAAAACAAGAATTTAAAGGAAATATTCAGTTCAATCAAATTCCCTTGCTTAAAGTTAGTAATATACGTAAAGCGTAATTTAAACTACATAACCTGCTTAAAACTTATGTCAAAATTTTACATTTGCACAAACAGTTTGTATTGTTTATGGCAATGTTTGCCTGTTTGCACAAATAATTAAAGCCAGTTTACATGAAAATAAAAAATTTTTGATTTTCGTATTGATGTTTGCCAAACCAATTGTGTTGCTAAGCTTTAAATTTTTTAATTCCAGTGAAAATTTTGCAAAGTGAAGTCGTAGGATAAGAAGCACACAAAATACATGAAGAAAACTTTGTATTGTTAGAATTTTGAAGAATTGTATAAAATTGTGACTTCTTTGTCGAATAGTTGAAAGGTAAGTCAACTGATTTTCAAGAAATAGTGGCTATAACATTTTTGGGAAAAAGTTAAAAGAAAAATATCTTGAGGCCAACAAAGAAATTACAATAAAAGCAATTAATATTTTACGGACTTCATATGGCGAGCAAAACTGCCGCATAGAATCGCCGTCAGATCCCGTTGAAAACAAAAAGAGATGAAATTGTGTTTGTAAGAATTATGTTTGTGTTTTAGTGCAAATGGAGAGTGTGTGCTCTCGAAACGGATTGCGTAGTGCCAGTAACTATGTACATACGTATATATGTTGTGTACAAAACATTTTGGACAAAATTGTTTCAAGTCTCATTATATTAAAAAAGTCCAATTTTATAGAATAATTAATAGAATACTAAGTCTCAATTTAAAAAAAAGATCTTCAAACCTAAGTCCCAGTTTACACACAACAGGTTTTCTTGATCAATTCTGCTTCAATTTACTTTTGAGCTTGCATTTACGTTCACACACAAAAGCTTTATGTCGTCAAGTTTAAGTTCTTTTGCCTTAAAGTTTTCATATTTTTTGGCATTTCATTTTAAACTTGTCGGTACCGTCAAGTCTACACCCTTTTCCATTCTCTTCTCCCCGTTCTCCCACAAACTCAAGACTTGATGAGTCAAACTTGATGTGTGCAAAAAAATCTTCAAAACTAAGTTCTTCATTCTGACAACAATGACCACCAATGAATTCATTGTTGTTGGTATTGCGTTCTTAATGCTTCGCATGCATGTGTGTGTATGTGCGTAGCACTTGTTTGTACATTTAAGTCTAAAATTACCATTAGCAAATCATTAGATATATACGGCCTTATGTATAATAAAAAAACTTGTGCTAACTAACTTGCTGCTATCTTTCCCTTATGGGAATTTACACACAAAAAACTTAGCAGCTAGTTAGTTAGCACAAGGATTTTGATTATACATAATGTCGATAATGGTTATGGTAGAATGTAATAAAAAAGTGTAAATAGTAGACAGATGTTTTCCAAAAAGAAAGAGAGAGAGAGAGAGAGAAAGTTTAACTTCAAATGTTGTGCAATACAGTCATAAGTTAAAAAAGTAAGCAAGTCTGGTGTGTTAATACACAGTGGTATTAAGTGTAAATAAAGCTGTAAAGTACTGTGTAACAAACAAAAATCTGTGTCTTCATATGTTATTTGCTATTGAAGAATCCGAAAATCGTTTTTAAAGCTAAAAACGTACCAATTGATTAATAAAATATTTTGATTTTGTTCAAATTCATATCAAACTATACGTGTAAATTTTCGCTACTACTATTAATAAAGCTTAGTTTGACAAACCAGTTTGTAGACAATACGTCAGAAATTACTTGAAACAAAAAATATATAAATTATAAATTCCTAAAAAAAACGGAAAAAAGTTATAACCAATTTGTTATCATTCTCGTCCTACACTTTAATAAAAAAAACCTTCCGGTCACGTTACACAAAAAAAAATTGCAACGAGCAAAAATATCAATCATTAATTCGTTTCTTAATTAAAACCTAGATGTCCACAATCACATAAAGGAATTTGTAAAGACAAGAATAAAAATGCTGTTTAATTGGATAATTGAAATTATAAACCAAGTAAAACATTAATTGCCATGCCTCGAGTGACATTCTGTTTTGCAGCAACTGCTTTTGTAGTCCCTGCCACTGCAACTGATTATGACTCCGTTGTACTACATTGCCGCTGCTGAAATTTCTTCTTCTCTTTTTAGTTGCCACAGAAGAAGAGGAGAAACTGTTAAATAGCCCTCATCTGCATGTCAACCTTTTACTGCATGCGTTAACGGCTGGCTGCTAAAACACACGAGTATCATGATTAATAAACAGCAAGAGCATTTTTATAGCTTTTCCTTAAAAGAATTAATTGATAATTTGTGTAAAACACAAAAATCACTTTTGATCGAAACTTGTATCATTTCGTAACAGCGTAGGAAAGTCGAAAATTTTTTCGAAACGAAACCGCGCTTAATTTCTCTATCGAAATAATAAATTTCTATAAAAATATTTATTTGAACGAGAAAAATGCTATGTTAGTTTCTTCACTCAGCTGTTTAATTGTTTTGGCGTGTACAGTATTGCCATATTTAAATTTAGAAAAAAAATTATTATTTTCGGATTGCAGAAAATCGATCAAAATCTGATTAAACAAAATCGAGTGAAGTGAAAATCTGTAATCAGAACCATTTTTAATTGTTTCTGTGGCATTTCAGATTAAATATTGTACATAGTATTTCTGACTTCTTTATAATAAACCTCAACTAATCATCGTGATTAATATGCACAAAGGCATACGCATACTAAGAAGAGTACAATAGCAGAACAACAACCACAGAAGATATTTGCATATTGCAAGTTAACCATAATTAGTTATAATTCTCAGTCAGTTCATGCGCTGAGCGGTATAAGATGCCAACGAATAAACTAATACCGCACTAAGTCGGTGGTCGCTGAAGTGTACGTGTTAAGACATAACTGCACTCCAAATAAGCGAATTCATGCTCGATGAATTTTCTTCCCTTAAGTGCATTTATTTTATCCAGTAGCTTCGACTAACTGTTGCCCCCAGAGGTCTTCGGGCTGATTTCACTCAGCGGTTTTTGGACTAACTATTCGCCCAGGAGCTTCGATTGGTTGTTTTCCCATCAGCTTTTGGACTGACTATTTGCCCAAAGCAACTTCAGCTGACTGTACAACCTGGAGCCCTTCTGTGAGCAAGTTTTGCAGGTGAGGAAGGAATACCTCGTTTGTTACCTAAATATATCACACCCTAAATACAAAAGGGTCACAACTCAAAATTTTAAGTAGCTGCTTGATCACAGCCAATAACAAAACTACTTTACAAAGTATTGTTATTAGTATTATGGGGCACAACCTCGGCATCCAACATTGAAAAAATTCAAAGAAGTCAAAATAGAATTCTCCGTAGAATTACAGACGCTCCATGGTGCGTTAAAAACTCACGAATCTACGCAGGTCTGAACGTACCTTTTGTGAAATCTGAATTTGTGAAGTACTCGACAAGATATATTAACAAACTTGAATTCCATCCAAAATCACAATTTTTTTTTAGTATTAGGAATTGAATACTTATTGTCATTACATTGTCATACATGTAGATTCAATAAATAAAATAATAACGTTAAAAAAAAAAGTATTGTTACGAATTTTTATCAAATCTAACCCAGTATGCAGCCGTGCGGCTACGCTTAGTGTTTTTGTTTTGTTCGGTCTTCGAGACTTTTGCGTATCGCTCACCCTCGTTTTGCCTCAACTAACTGTATTGGTTTACAGTTTATGTAGAGGTATTTCGTTGTTAACCACGCTGCAACTGCCTGTGTGAAGACATAGGTCGTTATAGATAGTCACAATGACGCTATAAGTGTACTGTTAATACCAACTTGGGCGTATGGTCTCCGTCACCCCGCCCATGCTGTGCAAGCTATACTTTTCAAATTTATTTTGAAACTAAATATTCGTATTATTTGATCTTGTTTATATTTTTTCCCTTCTAAATTTTCTAGCTAAAGATTTTGATTGATATTGTAAAAATGGTTTAACGATATTTTATTTTTTTTAAATAAAATACCGTTAAACCTATTTTATAAAAACAAAAAACAATCAAGATCTTTAGCTGGAAAAATTACTTTGCAACTGTATAGTAAAATAAATAAACAAGAACATATATAACTAGAAACATAATAACTAGAAACATAAAACACTGTTGTTACATTCTTATTGTTTGTTGTTTTTGCGTTCTTATTGTTTCATAAGCACGTGTGTGTGTGAGTGTATGTGAGTAGCAATTATATTTTAACATTTAAATCAATAACCGGAAAGCTCAAGAAAAAAGATATATAAATAACAAGTAGATCTATGGCAGAGAGTCATTTTAATTGTAAACTTTATGCAAGACAGTCATAAGTCAGAATAGTATACATTGGTAATAAGGGTAAATAAAGTTGTGAATTATTTAAGTACTGTGTAAGGAACAAGTGTGTGAGTCATTATTTCATTTGAAATTGAAAAATGCGCGTCTTTTTTTCTAGAATAAACACAATTTTTTTGCAAGATAGTCATAAGTTAGAATAGTAAGCAAGTCTAGTGTTTTAATACTCAGTGGTATTAAGTGTAAATAAAATTGTGAATTATTTAAGTCCTACGTAACGAACAAGTGTGTAAGTCATTAGTTTATTCGCAATTAAAGAATCCGTGGATTTTTTCTAGACAGAACGCTAAAATGCTAAAATTTGGCTTGAAAAATGTGGTGAAATAAAAGACTTTAGAAGTGAAGTCGATTCACATTTGAATTATTCAATTCTTCATGTTAATGAAGAATTGACAAAAATAATATGTATATGTGCATTTACTTTTACACATATCGAATTTACATGTATCAAAAAAACAGCATTTAATTAAAAAAAGTAAATTTAACTAAAAAAAAAAAATAAAATTTTACCCGCACATGCGGTAACCAGTATTTACCGCTACTTTAAATCTCTGAAAATTCAACTCCAAACCAAAATGCTAAATTTGTGAAAAGAAAACATGTGTAATGCATTTATTCTGACATGAAGGTATTTATGCTTTTAAATACGGGCATTAATACATTACATTATAATGTACATACATACATACTTACATACACACATTTGTATGAGAATGTCTGTACTGCCTAACAATGGGAAATATAAAGAAAGTAATGGTAGAAAATATATACGCATTTTTTAAATAAGATTATTATTTAAGATTTTTCACTATGCTTTTAAATGAAGAACACATTAATTTAAGCATTTTTTGGGTTCAGAAATATGCAAAATTATCATCTATTTGAGCAAAAACGCTTAAAAGTTGGGCATTTTATTTCTCTATGTGCATTTTATAAATCTGTTAATTTTTTTTTTAAAGCATAAAAAAAGTTGTTGTTTACGACCAATAATTATTTAAACTAAACTTTTGTTTGATTCCACGAATTCCTTTACAGGTCCGCATTGAAACAATTTATTAATTGATTCAGCGAATTTCGTTATTGAACACGAAAAAAATTTTTTTCTGTGTAAATTCAAGCATTTTCCACTTGTTTTTAATATGAGTCGTAATCCAAAATTTAAGTGCAAATAACACGTAAGTGTATTTAAAATAAGCCAGTGTAAAATGAACGCGGCCGAAAAAGACTGCAACAATGCCATCAACAGGACGCCCAAAAGAAGTGGTTACTTAGGAAAATATCAAATCCCCAATATCGTTATGAATGATCGCCGAATTAAGTAACGTGAAATTGTTGAAATGGTAAACTTATCATATGAACGTGTCTTCCACATTTTGCAAGAACCTTTACCTATGAAAAAGCTATCGGCAAGATGGGTGCCGCGTTTGCGCAGTGTCGAACAAAAGTAAGTTCGACAGACCAGTTCACAGCGGTGTTTGGACATGATAAAGCGTAATCCAGTTGATTCTTGGCGTCAATTAATAACTGCTGATGAAAAGTGGGTCCACCACTACACACCTGAAACCAAAAATCAAACAAAACAATAAGTGACGGTTGGTGGAAGTGCTTAGAAGAAGGCGAAGATAGTGAAATCAGCGGGCAATGTTATGGCCACTGTATTTTGAGATGCACACGGAATATTGCGTATCGATTAGCTTGAAAAAGGATCCTTAATCACAGGAAAGTATTATCGTGCATTATTCCATCAATTGATTGATGCAATCAAGGAAAAACCACCACATTGAAAGAAGAAAAAAGTGTATTTTCTTCAAGACAACGCACCAGTTCACACAGCATTAGATACGATGCTAAGATTACGTGAAATACATTTCGAATTGGTTGATCATCCACCTTATGCTCAAGATTCAGCTCCTAGTGACCTTTTCCTACCTCCAAACTTGCAAAAATGGCTCGTAGGAAAAAGATTTATCTCAAACGAAGAAGTGATTACCGAAACTAACCGGTATTTCGAGTGGTTCCCAAAATCGTATTATTTAGATGGTACACCGAAAAAAATGTTTTTCGTGTTCAATAACAAAATTCGTTGAATCAATTAACAAATTGTTTGAATGCGGACCTGTAAAGGAATTCGTGGATTCAACAAAAAGTTTAGTAAAAATAATTATTGATCGAAAACGACTATTTGTTTTAAACAACAACAAAATACGATATCCAAGGTTATATTTTTGTTATCTATGTATATGCATACAAATTATCTTTTCAGACAAACATTTTGTTGATTTTATTTTTACTAGAATTTTTTCTGTGTATAAAAAGTTGGAAGAGTATGTTGAGAAATGAAAGGCTTTTGAAAAAATACATTTTTTCGTATTTAAGTAGCTTCAATATCAATCTGCCCTCGTATAATTACAACATTTCTTTGTTTTTTATTTTCTTTCTTTTTGAATTCTCATTGTTTTATTTAAAATAATATAATATATAGTTAAAGGTTTGAATATATTTTTGAAAGGTTTCCAAGTCTACTGATGATTAGAGTGGCTCTTAAGAAATGTCAACAGCTGGGAGACACAAAAACCAAGCAGCATATATTTTTCAAATTGGTATAAATATTTACATTCATCAAGGCTGGATGCTTTCTTGTACTCTATTTCTTATATTTCTTAATGACTTGATATTTCAAACTTTAACACCAGTTGGGCTTGATATAAGTACGGATGGTTTAAATTTTAAGCTCGAAATTAACCCCTATTTTTAACAATAAGAATTGATTTTTATTTTCAGTGTAGCAAGCACGTCTTGCTTTAGTATTTTGAATTAAAATTGATATGATTAAAATTTTTAATTTCCAAACTGATATATTATTTTCAACCTCTAAATATGCTGTTTTCCCCCATTGTGCTGGGTGTTGGCTTTTTCGTTTTTGTGCTTGTCATCAAAGTGTAAAATTAATTATTTGCCTTAATTGTAATGTGTGGCCTTTACGCGAACGTATAAGTAAGAGACAGTGAAAACTTTCCATGTGAAAAGATTTCGCCACAAAATTGCACTAGCAAAATTGTGCAAATTTCCAAAAAAAAAAAATCAACGAAATTCAAGTTGTTGTGGTCGATATTGAAACCCAAAAAAGTATTAAAACAAACAACTGAAATATACCCGTAAACACAAACTAAAGTTTTCTGTTTGCTTTCATGCTTTTTTCTGCTTTTCCGCTTAAAGTTACACTTGAAGTTGAAAGTTCATAATGGCTGTCTGCCTTTAATGGTGTTTGTTTATTTGTGTATTTTACATATTTCGCTTTACAATTTTTTGCATTTTAATTGGAATATTGAATTTTATTTATAATAGCTCGTTTTTCACACACAATTTACGTGGCATTAAATAAAATCCATGCCACAGGCACCACCGCATACAATTTTATGCATTTGCATTCATTAATTATGTGCGTCTGAGTATGAGTTAAAGGTTTGGCTTTGTGAGTATGTGTGTGCGCGTGTGTGTTTGTATGTGTGTCTGTGTGTGTATTGCACATTAACATCAATCATAATAATACTCCCTGTTCAAGTATTAAACTTCCTTCTTTATTGTGTGTATGCGTTTGTTGCTGCATGACCCCAATGGGAAATTAAAAACGGCTCATGAATGAACTAATTAAAAAGCACATAAAGGAGTGAACTAGTTTAAACCTTTTTTATGCTATTTCATCGTATTTGCAAACATATTTAAAATAAAATCTGAAGAAACTAGCCTGTAAAAAAGTAATCGATGAAAACTGCGTAATAAGTCATACAGCAAGAAGAAACCCATATTGGGAGTTCAAATATGTTTCCACTATTTTTCCTCCTTTTTTTCTCAGAATAATAATATTCATTGTGAAAGAAAGGTAATCTAATTTGTTTCAGAAATTCGAGACTTTGTTGAAAAAATTTTTATACATTTATGACTAAAATTATTGTTCACTGTGGGCCACTACTTTCTACTTTCGGCTTGTATCAATTTTTTACTTCTTCATAAGAACGGAATTCCTGGTCAGTCGTGTACCATTGAATTGATCGAAACAAGTGATAATCCCAGTGAGCAATGTTTGGAGAATACAGCGGATGAATTAGTACTTCCTGACGTTTTCAAGCATGTCTTGACTTCTGTTGCAACTTGGCGGTGAGCAATGTCATGCTGTAAAATCACTTCATCATGTCTCCCGTTGTATTGCGGCTCAAACGCATTACTTGCTTTCGATAACGATCACCTGTGATTGTTGCAGTCGGTTTTAACAACTCATAATACACTATGCCGAGCTGGTCCCACCAAATGCTAAGCATGATCTTGGAATTTGTTGTAGCCATTGACGCGGAAACATGGCAGCGATACTTCCATAATTTTCTGCACCAGCGATTATCATAATGACCCCATTGTTCGTCTCCATTCACAATGCCATGCAGAAATCCCTTCCGTCTTTGCTTAGCAAACAGCTGTTCACAAGCAAACAAACGCCGTTCTCTCGGCTTCAACTCGTACCGCATCCAATTTTCTTGCTTCTGAATCATTCTCATGACTTTCAGGTATTTTGAAATGCCTTGTTACGTCACTCCCAATGGTCCTGCCAATTATTGTTGCGTTTGACATGAGTCGCGATTAAGTAATCTCTTCGAAAACAGTCTCTCTTCCACAACCAACTTAAATTGAAAATAAAAAATTCCGCTATCGGTCCATATACTCGTATACCCGAGATATAACCTGAACCGATTTTTTCCTGAAAATGAAAACTTAAACAACTTTTTTTGCTTAAAAGTAGTTCTGGTAATATCAGTAGGTTATCAAATAGAGAAAATGAAAATTGCCGATATCGGTCCATATATACCTGAGATATAGCCTAAACCGATTTTTCATTCAAAAAAAATTTTTTTTTGCTTGAAAGCAGTTCTGGTTAGAAAAAAAGGTTACTAAAATACAGAAAATGAAAAATTCCGATATCGGTCCACATATATCCGAGTTATAGTCTAAACCGATTTTTCATTGAAATAATTTCTTGCTTAAAAGCAGTTCTCTTTATAACAAAAAGTTACTTAAAAACTCAAGATATAGCCTAATCCGATTTTTTATTGAAAAAAATACAAATTTTTTTTTTCTTTAAAGCAGTTCTTATAAAAAAGGTTACTCAAATACAGAAAATGAAAAATTCCGATATCGGTCCACATATATCCGAGTTATAGTCTAAAACGATTTTTCATTGAAAAAAAAAAAATTTATTTTTGCTTAAAAGCAGTTATTGTTATAAGAAAAAAAAGGTTACTAAAATACAGAAAATGAAAAATTCCGATATCGGTCCATATATACCTGAAATATAGCCTAAACCGATTTTTCATTGAAAAAATTTTTGTTGTTTAAAAGCAGTTCTGCTTAGAAAAAAAGTTACTAAAATACAGAAAATGAAAATTTCCGATATCGGTTAATATATATCCGAGTTATAGTCTAATCGGATTTTTCATTGAAAATATTTTTTTTAATTTTTTGCTTGAAAGCAGTTCTCGTTATAATAAAAGAAGGTTACTAAGACACAGAAAATTAAAAATTCCGATATCGGTCCATATATACCCGAGATATAACCTAAACCGATTTTTCCATGAAAGATTATTTTTTTGAAATGGTGATTACAAGGCAAAAGTATATTTTCCCGATATAGGTCCATATATATCCGAGCATATCTAGTTCAAATTTGTAATATATACTATATATATATACACGTGTGATAATCGTGAACGGTATTTTAGATTCGGCACAGCCGAATATACTACAGTCTTAATTTTTTTTTTTTTTTTTAACTAAAAACACCATTCAAATCTTAAATTGTTTTTAACGCCTCTTAAAAATTAATAGAAAAAAGTTTCGAGAGTAACTGTGAAATGAAAACAAATTAAAGCTTTTCCAATTGATTAGATTTAAAAAATTAAACTTATTTTTTCCAAATGTTAACGGTAATTTATTATCGCCGCTGTTTTGAAAAATATGTTTCTGTAAATGAATTTTTTTTTGTTTTCCTATTATTTTGCCTCTCCCATAAAATAACAAGAAAACTTTAACGATTAATAATCTACTTTAATTTCTTTTGTTACAGAATTAACAACCGACATCCAAAAGGCCTTTTGCATAATTAATTGAAAATCATTTGGTACGTACAACATCTTCTGAATTGTGTCTGTGTTTATTAATTAAGAAATACACCCTCAAAAAATGTTGCCTCAAAAGTACTTAAATTGTGTGCGAGATAACTAATGATTAATTTAGACACTTGGGCATACTTTAAAATTGCTACATTAATGTATAAGTTGATTATAAATATTAATGACGAAGAAGTCAATAATAGGTTTGCTAGATGAAAAGATTACACTCACTTATAAAACTACATTGGCTTTTGAAAATGAAGAGAGTGAATTTTAGATTAATGCGTATTAAAAGTTGAAATTAAATTCTAAACATATATGAATACAAATATATGTAAAGGGTGTTTCTTTTAGTTTTGCACAAGTTTAAATCATAAAGATATATATTTGTTAAATGAATAAAACGGAATTAATTGGATAGAAAATTTGATTACAATAATGTTTATATGCAAAGGATGGTCCAATATTAACAGCCTGTTCGACGATATCGAATGAAAATGTATGCGAAAGAAAGCTAGTCACTCACATTCAAATCAATTTGGGTTCGTCTATGTCACTATTGTTCGTTCGCATGAACTTATGTATTTTAATAGAATTTTGACACATCGTTCGCTTAAAATAAAGTTAGAAAAAATTCAAATCAATTTTCTTTCGCCCTGAATGCGAATGAACTTATCCTTTCGACATCGGCAAACAGGCTGTAAGTGTAAATAAAAAAAAATTTTTTCTAAGAACTATCTTAATATATGTTATTAAGGTAGAAGGATGTGCGGCATTTTTTTCTATCTTGGAACAGTGCTCAGGGGAGTGCATTGTATTGAAACTAGGAAAATAGGTTATGATGAAGAGGAAAGAGGGAGCAGTGTTTGTGGACGTTTAACTTTAACAATAACAACACAAAACACTAAAACAAACTCTATTACAGCATTTAAAATGTTGGAATTAAATTAGTTAAAACTGATCAGTGCCCGACTCTGCACTGATCAGTGCCCGACTCTGCTCAGTTTAGCAAAATTTGGACCAACACCTTCCACGCTATAAGGTAATGAAATGCATTCAAATGAAATTAACAATGAACATATAAAGAAAACACGGTTAACATTCAGGTGTAGAACTAACTATGCACGCAACGGTTTTGGTGGCATACCTGTATCTGATGGTCAATATTTTCAATGGTTCGCAAACATAACTGAGGTTCAATGTCTCCAATATGCCCAATTATCTCATACTTTAGCTTTGGAATTGTTCTTGGCTTATTAACAAACTCTTTTTTTTTAATATCCAACGGCGTCAAATCACATAGCCGTGGCGGTCCGTTAAGATCGCCCCTAATGCGGTATAAACACGGCCGTTGAATTTCTCGCACAAAAGAACTGCTTTTTCGTTGGCCGTGTGCTAGTGACACCACCCCATTGGAGCCATCCAGGTCCATATCCTCAATTTTAGGCCACAAGCAGTACGGTATCAAATCGCTATAGCGAACACCAATCGGTATTATTCGTCTGCATGCTCAATTTTACTGTCGTGAATAACAGCAATGTGTTTCGGAGAACGAACTGGGCGGGCACTTGTTAGGCATAACCTAACACAGGTTGCTAAATTGATTTACATCAGCACCTGACTTGGCGGCCTAATCTGATGATGGACCAACTCCATGGTGGAATTGTTCACGATACACCTGCGCCCCTTGTGGCTTGCTAGGCTCACACAGGTTGCAACTTTTTGCCATAAGTTTGTATTCATATAGACAAACCGCTTGCTTAAGAGTACGGGCCTTCTAACTACTCCTGTATGCAAATCCCCAGCATTTAATGAAAGAGTAGGCATAATGCTTTGGTAGGCCGAAGTCCATTAGAAATATCAACCCTTCTAACTACTCCTGTATGCAAACTTCTAACTACTCCTGTATGCAAATTGCCAGCATTTAATGAAAGAGTAGGCATAATGCGTTGGTAGGCCGAAGTCCATTAGAAATATCAACCCTTCTAATTACTTCTGTATGCAAACTTCAAACTGCAGTCAATGAAAGACTAGGTATAATGCGTTGGTAGGCCGAAGTCCATTAGAAATACCAACCCTTAACCAACTTACCCGTTTAACCATCACCCCTGGTTCCTTAAAGTGCAGGTACCTGTTGCAAAACAACAGAACCTCGCGAGTCATTAGTACCTGAAAACCGGCATTCACCTAATTTATCAGTGGTATTAATTCCCCTACCTGTGATTTGAGGCTTAAACCACAGCCAAGGCAGGCTCAACTGTGATCAGCAGAGAATTGGTCTGCAAAGCTGAATCTCCCGGGGGCTTCGCTAATCCCCGTTCTACCAATTTTAAACCTAGTTAAGGGTTACGGATGTCCAGCACAACATAAGGCAAGCGGTTTCCTAGAATTTTATTTGCTACAACAAAGCAGAGTGCCCTGGTTTAAAGTAAAATCTGCTCACCGGGGCATATGCTAACACAAAACCTGCTCCCCGCCGGGACGTTCAACATTGACAGTAATACTCTGGCTATTATCGTTTTTAAAGCCAAATGAATAACTTACTTCGTCAGCCCATTGTACGGCAAAAACTATTAAGCTCACTGTGATGCCTTTCTTCAGATTTTAGCTGGTAAGTAATTTCTTGGATCTCCTCTTGCAGAACAGGTACACTTCGTTAGTCGATTTTCTTCAATAGGCTTCCAACGTCATGGGTTAATATATGCATATATACCATTATCCCAGTGCACTTGAGGATGTGTCATCGATTTACATTAACAACTGCCTTGATGGCTCCATCTGATTGTGCCATAAGTTTATAGCTATAAAAACAAACGCCGTTGCTAAAGAGCTCTGGTATTGTAATATCTCCTGCATGTAATTTCCCAGACAGTCAATGGAAAACAAAGCTCAATGAGTTGGTAGGTCAAAGCCTATTTAAGAGCATCAACTCTTACGCATAAAAGGAGAATCCGGAAATTCAGTGAATGACGCTACTCTGTCTGACCCATCCAACATCCGTCACCAATTAAAGGGTTTAATGAGTCCGGCAACCCATAAAGCTCACAATTCACAAATTTTCTGTGGATGTACTGGTACTTCGACAAAAGCTTGTGGCTTGACCTCACACAGGACACGAAAGACAGCTGTGCTTATGCCACTACTGTATTAAAGCTGCGTGGAGTGTAAGGCTATTTAAAATGAAATGTCAAACCAAAGTAAACAAAATGCTATTACCAGCAATTGTCAAATAAAGCAGTGCTGCCAACTGGAAATTGTAACCCTAAAAAAACAGCCAATATACTCGTACAACTGTATAAAATACCCCTTTATAAATGAATAAAACACGTGTAAAAACTTTTTCGTTAAAAAGTTAAAAGTTAACAACATGAGCACCCAACCAATTTTTTTCGTAAAATCTTTAAAAACAATATCCTATTCATTAACTAATTTAAAATAAAGTTTTTATTAAAGCTGCAGGACAAAAATTTCAACGGAACAAAATCTGAATCATATTGTTAAAGTTTACTCTGAAACTGAACTTTTGGAAATTTATTTGCAAAAAAATAAATAAACCCTTAAGACACATTTCCGGTTTCCTATTTCCTTAGTCATCTACAGTGAAGTGAATCAGAAAAACAAAAACTGACATAAGTACAAAAGACTGTTTACACAATGGCAGCACGTGTATGTTTTACACAATTATGTATATTCAAACGTAAATACATAAACCCAATTGGCCGTGACAGGTAGGCGTCGTTGACGACAGGTAAAAGATCTATTGTATTTACTTGACGCCACAATGCAGGCTAATTACTGACGACTTTTCTGAGCAAAGAGTACTATACTGTGCCATGACAATAAATTTAACAATGTCATGTATATTGTCATGGACGACAGTTATAACGACCATGTTATCTATTTTGTCTTGCACGAACTATTTAATAACACTGTTAACGAAGATAACGTTCTCGTTGATGATAATTATAACGACGACGTTATTAAAATTAACTGCAACTACCAATTCGACGGCATTTACCAAAAATTGACGTCGATAGCATATCGCACCTTTACAACTAAAAAAAAGCTCGTTTCGAGAAAAACGCATTTCAAATTTTTAATATCGATACAAGTCTTAGAATTTTTTCTTTAGAAAATATCTGCTAAAGGAGCCAGCTTAAAAGTAATTTGAATACATTTTTGGCACAATATACTGCTCTTAAATTGTCAGCGTACGAATTAATATTTAGGGTTGCCTTACCACACAAATGATGACAAATTTAAATGATGTGTTTTTAAATTTCAAAGTTGACAACGTTGTATAGTCGTATGAAGTGTAGTAAATGTGTGGTAACACTGTTGAGAGCACTTATGTTTCAAAGTGAGAGCACAAGGCAGCTTTAATAGGTAGTGGCAGAATTACAATAAAAACAACACCAAAAAACATCAGCATGTATTTTGTTGGTAGAATTTATGAACCGTTGTCAAAATATCGTTTGAAAAAGCATAAAAGTCTATTTGTTTTTGACAAATTTACGCAAAGGAATCAAAAGACAGCTGTGCTTAAACCACTACTGTATTGAAGCTGCCTTGTGAGAGCATAAAAAAATCGGCATCAAAATAAAATAGATTCTCTGGCTTTCTCTGGTTCTGTAGAATTATATGGAAAACATCATCAAGCCCTAGTACTGTTTCATCATTAAAATTTAAATAATCTACTGTCTACTGTGATACAACAGATCACAGCACTTTGTTATCATATTGTTTATATAGGCGACAAATCAGAAAATTTCTTAAAAGCATCATCGGGAATAAATGTAAATGACACAAACCTGAACAACTGGGTATGGACACAAGTATTTGTGTGTGTGTCTGTGTGTTTATGTATAGTACTTGATAATTTGTGTTCATGTGTATTATACATATTTTCTATTCCATTTTTGTGCTCGAAGGGTCGGCAATTTTGTTAAATTAACAAAAGATTTATCTTACTTAAGACATCTTGTAACTAAAATTCCTATCGAATATTTTCATAGTTATTATTAACTCAAGTTGGAGAAATAACCACAACATTATTTAGAAATTAAGGCAATGTGATTACACAGCCATTCATATAAATTTTCCCGGAGATAAAATTAAGCAGCAACAAGGAATCATGTACTTTGTCATAAATGGAAGAAACATGTCATTATAATAAATATCTAATAGTATACTTATGTTTAATATTAAATGTTTGTTACTAAGCTTATGCACGGAAAAACACCACAACAAACATGAAAAGTAGATGAGTGAAAATCCTTTTAAATTATATAAAATTAATTTTATATACAGGGTGTCCTAGAACTCAACATCAAGCCGAAATAGGGTGACAAGCTTGATTGCAACCACCATGAGAAATATTAAAAAAAATTAAAAAAAAAATTGTTGTATAAGTCCTAATAATGTGTACTTCGTTTAGTGGAAGATCTCAGTAACTCGGAACAAAATGTTGAAAAAACCGCATTGAGTTGCAATAATTCCTGATCTTTATTCTTTCAATATAAAATCTGTTTAACCTGCTATAAATCTTAAAGGGCTATTATTAACATATTATAGTTCGGAATGCAACGGAACAAAGTCATGACTTACGAGTAAAAAATAAAATGTATAGCCATATAAAGCATTAAACACATTCAAGACAGCAGGCTGCACGAACACACGACTACAAATGTAGCCTGTAGCCAGCTACATAATTATATTGAAGGCGGCAGCTACGTAATAAACAGCTGCTATTGTTTTCTTTATTTCCTTACAGATATTAAAAAGCTTTTTGTTCATACAAAATGGCTGAGGTATATTTAGAAAATTCTATAGTATCTATTGCTAAAATCGTGCGAGCTACTTAGTATTCGATGTAATTATATATATACGTATAAAAAAATTAAATATTCACAAAATACAATCGAGATGCACAATTAAAATTAAAACTTCTGAAATACAAACAGCTGCTCTTTTGCATTTCAATGGTGCCACTTATAATTTTTTTTTAGCTGTTTCTAAAACTATCACTTAGTAAAAGAGTAAGAAAAATCCAAGAAAATGAAATGAACTATTTCAAAACTAAAGTAATTTAAATATAACTCCTTCATTTATAAACCTATATACAGAAGTATTTTTTGGCAAGAGGTATCATTAAACATTTTCCATTTAGAATAATACACTTTCATATCTAAAAGAAGTTTGAAGTTTGGGTGTATCCAAAAATTATTGTTGTTTCAATAATAATAACAAAAAGATGTAAGTAACACACTAACAAACTAAAAAGAACATAAATTTTTGTTTCGGTTTGTGAAAAAATTCTCGTGCTAATTTTTGCAGACATAAAACTTTGTTTTTATGTATTTTAGTTATTTAAAAATTAAATTTAAAGTTATGTTAAAAAAGGTTCATGTTTCAAAAAGTTCTCAAAGCTCAAGGAAAAGGCATTCATTCGACTTGTTATTTTAACATCTCAATAATTAGAAAAAAAAACAAGAATTTACCAAACTGAGTTATTAGCGTCTCGTAGTTATAATTATTTAAAAACACTTCACATTTTGTATTAAGACTTGCCAAAAATTCAAATAATACGTGCAAGTGAGAATTTAAAGCGCTGTAAAGTGACAAATAATATGGAAAGAGATTTGACAACATAACACTATGAGAAAATTATTTAATACTGAAATCAATGCTAAAACAAATAAATAAATGTTAACTTCATCTTAATTATCAAAAAAATTTTCATCAATTGTGTTTGCGCATGGAAGGAAATATGAAAACGAGCATTTTTTTATTGTTTCGTTTGTTTTGCTCATCACCAATGTACATTACATTTTTTTTCGAATTAATAAACAAAATCTTGTTTATAATAAAATGAAAAAGGGGTAAAGTATATAAAGCGTAATTGCTTATCAGGTATCTATAATTGATTACTTCTAATAAATACACAAAACTAAAATTATCCTACATTCAAATAATACCTTTTACCAATTATTTTTATCAAAAACATCATATAAATGATCAATAACCCAACTTTTAGATTTAAATAAGAACTCTCACAATATATAAAATATAAAAAACAATATCTTAAATCACTAAAATCAGTTTTAAAAACGGTTGACTGAAAAGAGCGCTAAACAGAAAATTTAAACTTAAAATTCTTTTATGAATACATTTTGTGAATTTGTTCTCAAAGCGCTAATTTATTTGACTTTGCTTGATACATTGACATCACTAACAAAGCTTTGTAGCCAACAAAAATTGAAATTAGTTTAATTGGACTACAACGACAAAATCAGCATGGACAACAACCTGCAGCCGTGCTGCTTGCTGTTTTCAAAATAATCATTCTCATAACAGTTTGATAAAGTAAATCTGAACGTACGAATTCGCCACCTACAAGAACATGAACTTATTTTTACTTTCGCTTTATCGACATTATGTTCATGTCATGTTCAAGTCGATGGGACGTGAAGACGTGCTGTACATTTATAATAAGCAAATTAACGGCTGCACACTGGGTCAGATGTGATAAAAATTCATAGCAATATTTTTCACATTCTAGCTCGTTTTTTTTCTCACTCTTTATATTTCCTTATTTATTTAAATCTACATGTAAATATCAATATCATTATTTTTCTTGGTTTCGCACGCATTATATGATAGTTTTATTTTCTTTCTTCAAACTTTTGCTGAGAACTAGTTTAGATAAACTAGCGATAATTTTTGTCATCAAAATTAAAGATGGCAGTAAATTGTTTGTGTTTATCCAATAATTTCAAACCGAAACTAGGTGTACCGACCTCAAATTTTGCACGGTGAAATAGGTGGATTAAATCATGATTAGGGTGCAAATCGCGAATAAGTATTCCTGTGAACTTGTTATAACAGCTGCAATTACTTTTTGCTTAGTTTCGTTTGAGATTTTATTACGGATAGACTTACACCAGAGTAACCACAGCAAATTGTTGAAATTTATTATCAAAAACCCTGCTGGAGAGCTCGTGCGGTCTAATTCTTTTTATATGCATTTTCTGTGACAATAGGAGACAAAAGCTTCACAAGTTGGTAGCGCGAAGTACATAAAAAATTCATAATAATTCATCATCTTAACTTAAAAATTCATCACTTTTGGTGGTTTATAATTAGTTTCTCGAAAATAAATCACGCACCATAATTACTAAGGGATACTCTTCCTCTCCCTAAGATTTTAGGTCTAAGCCACAGTTAGAACATTTCTGCTAAGATGCACGCACCTCAACCGCAATCAGCGCCAGAATAGTCTGTAAAACTTTGCACCCTAGGTATTTTACTGTTGGTGAGGGCTTAGGAATTTCCTAAGTCATGCTAGGACTTCCAAACGTTGTGAAGATTACTGTCATAATATGACGAATCAAATAATATTTTGAGTTAAAACTTATATCATTCCGAATTCTCTAACTGAATGAGGTTGAACTCTGCGACATGGCTGACAGGTAAATGTATTATACTTCAACATATCGCATTTTCTCTTCTGTATTTTTGGCATATAATTTCTTTTGAGTATCAGGTCTTTTAATATACCGCTCTTTTATCACAACATAGTCATATCTCAAAAAATTAGCTTTTCGAGCTAACAGTGCAGAATTGTTAACAGTACTATATTTTATATAGTGCAAAAAATTTGTTCAAATTACTTTTAAATTGTTTCCTTTAAAAGATATTTTCTAAAAAATTTTTCTAAGACAAAAGACACTAAAAATTTTAATTATGTTTTTCTCGAAACAGGTTTTTTTTTTTGCAATAAAGCAGCGATATATTTATAATATAAATTGAACAAAACCATTATTTTGTTTAAAAAAAATCCTTCAAAATTTATAAGCTTTGCTTTAATACAACGTCTTTCCTTAAAACAAAAAAATAAAGATGAGAAAAATGACGTTTGAATAAAATAATATAAGGTTTTTGAATTTTATAAAGACGTCAGAAAAGAGACATTAAAAGCGAATAATCGCTTTACTATATTTACGAATACCATTGAGGTTACAAAATTCTCTGTTTAAGAACAAGAGCACATACACTGAAAAAATTTTGTTCAGAAATTCTCTGAATTTTGACATTACAATTAAGAATTTTTTCATTATTTTTCAACCATTGTAACTTTTCATAAAAATAATGAAACAAATTTCATTAGATTATTTTAATGAAAACCTTCATAAAAGTAATAAAACATTTTAATACGAAACATGACTTACTTTCATTAAAAATATGAAAGACAAATCATATGATTAGTGAAATAATTTCTCTAGATCAAAGAATCAATTTCATAAAGCACATGAAAACTATACATTAAATTAATGAAAAAGTAACATTTATTTAATGAAATAACTTATTTGTACTAATGTAATATATTCATTAAAAATATGAAACTCCTTCATAAGATCAATGAAGTTATTTCATTTATCTAATTTTATTATTCATTGAGCAACTGAAAAATTTACATTAAATCAATGAAATAGTTACATTTGTATAATGAAATATCATAGCACACATTAATAAAATATGTTCACAAATGAACGTAATAAGATCAATGGAATTATTTCATTTATTCATTGATACTTTATTTCATTACACAAACAATACTATTCCTTGCTTTTGTGAAATTGTACCTAATTATGATAAAAGAAAATGTTGAACAAATATTCACCAAATAAAACAGATTTTATTAATACAAATGACTTCAATACACTGGTATTTAAATTTTTTTAAACTATTATTATGCTGATTTGAGTACATGCAAATATGTACATACATACCCAAGTTCGGTAGCCAGAAATTTATTTGCCATTGATCTAATGAATTCTATTCCATTGGAATTATGAAACTCATAAAACTTACATTTTAATAAAAAAAACTTGACATTTTTTAAACTGTAGCTTAAGATTAATAAATGCCCATTAATATATCTTACCAAAATTCAAAGAATTAAAAAATAACTAAGTTTTGTTGTAGTCATAAATCCAATGATTTTTTTTATGAAACTATGAGACTTAATGAAACCATTCTGATGGAACTATTTCATAATATATATAAAGTTTCATGCATATTGTGAAAAGTTTTCATTGGATTAATGAAAAATATTTAAACAGTTTCATTAAATATATGACGCATAATTCTTTCAGTGTAGCGGGGAAAGAAAAAATTAAATAAAAATATAATATAAATTCATTTTTTCATTCCTCTCTGTTGCATTTTTCTCTCTTTACTTTGTAGTCCATACTGAAATGTCAACCTAATCTAAACAAATAATAACAGATGTCAAATGGGTTATTAAATAAACCAGTGTTGCCAACTCAATTATATAAAAAAACCTCCAATATATATGTATTTGTTTTCCAAACTTTAATTAATATTTTTTATATAACTCAATTTTTGTTAACTTTTACTAAAAGTAAATTTAGCTCGCTGATACTTACGTTGTTTGTATGTATGTTTGTGTATACACATATAATATTCCTCATTATTGTATGTGTGTGTATTATCTGACCAAATAACAATTGTGTAAATACGTGTTCAGACAGAATTTTACATATTTTTTCATGCATGTAACAAGTTTAATTTACAAGTTTATAAAAAACAAGAACACAATTGCAGACAAAAAAAAACAAACTAAAATGTCCAACATAATTATGTTGAAATTTATGTTTTTATATTTAATGTAGTTTAAGGTCTTGTTTAAATGAAAAAATAATTATTCTGTTTTTTACTTTTTTTTGTTTTGTAAAATAATAAATTGTTTTCGCACAAGCATACAAATTACGAAATGTAGTTCAACACATGTGAAACTTCAGCTCAACTACATATACACGAGGGGTGTTTGATAACTCCTAGACTGACGTACTTTCATTTCCCGTTCGTTTAATATTTTTCAATGAATAGTATAATTGACTAATATTATTCCATGAATATGGTTATCGACGATTTCTGGCGTGATGATCTCATTTGGGCGACCCGAAAGCACTGCGTCAGTTGAGCTGGTACAAACGCAATGGAATTTAGTTAACCAGTTATAAATAATTGAAATTAATGGCTGAGAGTTGCCGTAGTACATATCTAGTATTTTTCTTGGTTTTAGTGAAGATGGCGCAAAACGATCTTCACTATTTTCCATTTTTTGTTCAAATTCACGACGTTGTCTGGTGGGAAAGGCAGCCAAACACAAACTAAATAATGCAGTTTGTAAATATTTGACAGTAGTCTGTAGTTTGTGCTCAATAGCAGCAGTGTTGTAAAGGGTGTTTTTTTAAGCCCGATAGAACTTGAAATTGTAAAAAATAACACAAAAAATTAAATTGTAATCAAAATTTTTTTTTATTCGAAAGATCAATACGTGACATTAACATTTGAAAATGATTTCGGGCATATGGGCACCGCGGCTGTTCTTGACGAAGCGCATTCTGGACGTCCAATTTTGGGCCACTTTTTCGAGCACTGCTGGCCGTATGTCACGAACAACACGAACAATGCTGGCCTCCAAGGCGTCAATTGTTGCTGGTTTATCAGCATAAACCAGTGACTTCACGTAGCCCCACAGGAAATAATCGAGAGGTGTCTTGGAGGCCAATTGACAGGTCCATTTCTCGAAATCAACTTATCGCCAAATTTTGATTTCAGTAAGTCGATGGTTGCGTTCGCCGTATGGCACGTAGCGCCATCCTGTTGAAACCACATCTCCTCCGGATCAATGTCATCCATATTTTCAAACAAAAAATCATTGATCATGGTGCGGTAACGATCTCCATTGACCGTAACGCGAGCTCCGGCCTCATTTTTGAAGAAATAAGGTCCGATGATGCCACCAGCATGAAAACCGCACCAAACAGTGCATTTTTCTGGATGTAATGGAGTCTGTAGGGTCTCTTGTGGATTGGTCTCACTCCATATGCGGCAATTTTGCTTATTAACAAACCCGTTAAGCCAAAAATGCGCCTCATCGCTGAACACAATTTTGCGATAAAAGTTGCGCGAATCGACGACTGATTTTCAAAGTAAATTTGGATAATTTCGTAGCGTTGTTCAAGCGTGAGTCTATTCATGATGATTTGTCAGAGTATACTGAAACAAATAAAAAAAATGTTTCATCAAAATTTAATTTTTTGTGTTACTTTTTACAATTTAAAGTTCTATCTAGCTTAAAAAAACACCCTTTACTTGAAGTCTTTGCGCAGGAAATCGCAATAGTCACAGAGTTATCAAACAGCCCTCGTACTGTTGTTTTTTCTTGTTTTGCCAGAGTGCGAAAAACACAAACTGCACGGAGGTGGAAACAAGTTGAGGAATTTACGTTGTTTTTAAAAAACATGATAATTGAATATAAATGCATGAATATGTTTTCGTTTGGAATAATTTTTAGCAGAACACCTTAAAGCAGCCGCCAATCAATTGCCAATTTGAAATCTAGGTTGTTGGCTTATTTTTATTTATTTAATAGTTTTTTATTGTTTTTGGCAGTTTTTTTTTTTTTCTTTTTTTATTGGCCTCGTAAATCTCTGATTTAGCTGGATGAGTGACAGCCTTCTAAATAGTTTAATTGAGTATGTGTGTCTGTGTGTGTGTGTGTATCTGCGTGCGTCTATTTATTTGGAGGGATTTGCATGAAATTTTTAGTTGATTTTTTATGCATTTATAAAAAGAACTAATGGAAAACAGTTTTTTGTTCGATTTTATTAAAAATGTATGAATTCACTTAAAAAAACTTAGTACAAAAATAAAAATAAGAAAATCCCTGCAAAATGATCAAATAAAAAAATCATTGTTAGTGTTTTATTTTACATTTTATTTAAACTTGTTGGGATTTATTCCCAGAGCCCCAAAGGCGACAACCTAAAGCGAAAAACTGCTCATCGGCAGAAAGATAAAAATTTGAAATGAAATTAAATTGTTGTGCTAAAAATCGCAATCACAAAAAAATTTGCAAGCAAAGAATGTAGTGACTCCTGTGTGGCCTGCTACATAAGTAGCGTTTTTATAGAAGTACAAAACTTTAAGTTGGCAACACTTTTTACCTGACAGCCATTTTGGTTTTTGTTTACAATAGACTAGTGATGCCTGGATAACGCTTGTAAAATAAAGCAAATTTATTTTGAAAATCATGTTTCTGTTCGAAATACCTTTAGCACACTACATCCATGGAACATATTCGCAATACAATTTACTCTAAATATTGATGCGCAGAGACGTTGTGTGTACAGAAGAAGTGATTGTTGCTGTAGGGCGCAGCGTAAGACCCAAATCAGTCTACTAACACTGCACACTGGATGTGTCCATACAGTTTATGGAATATTTTGGGAAAAGATCTTAGTTTGGGTGCTAACAAAGCTATGCGACAATTGAACCCAAGCGATCACTTAGCAAAGCGTAGATTCGGTGAATAGTCCCAAAACTAAATTCCCATTCATCCTATACGAATTTTGTTTATTGCTGCAGCTCACTTTTGTTTGAGTCGAGACGTTAAAAAACAAAACTACCGTATTTGGACTGATGGTAATCCTGAAGTGTATGCTGAGACACCGTTACGTCCAGAAAACTTGCCCCTTTAGTGCGCTTTATGGGCTGGTGGAATCATTGTACTATACTTCTTAAACATGGTGCTGGTCAGAACGTTATGGTGACCACTAAAGAGACTTTATCATCGACCACAACCATAATATAAACGAGTTTTTGTGCCGTTTTGAAACCGTACACGAAACGTGTATCCATCACAATACACCAGAGTCAAAACAGCGGGTTTATCTGCGTGAATCGTCACCAAAGAAGGCAATAAAGTCATGGCGACTGTTTTTTGGGATGCACGCAGTTAAATGCTTTCAAAAGGAGCAAGTAATGAATGTTGAATATTGTAACAACTTATTGGGCAGTAAAAACAGCGGCTGTTCTCCGGGTGGATCGGCAAAAAAGGATACAAAGATGGACTTATCAGCCAATAAAGTTATGGCAACTGAGTCCTGGGGATGCACAAAGTTGACTACCTTTAAAAAGAAATGGCGAATATTGTACCAACTTAGTGGGCAATCAAAACAGCAGGTTTTTTCTGGTGAATCGTCGCCACAGAAGGCAAACGTGGACTTGTCAGCCAATAAAGTCCTGGCGACTGTTTTTTGGAATGCACGCAGTTGACTACCTTCAAAAGGTAAAAACAATCAATGGCGAATACTGTACCAACTTATTGGGCAATCAAAACCGCAGAGTTTTTCGGGTGAATCATCGCCATAGAATGCCAAGGTGCATTTTCCAGCCAATAAAATAATGGTGACTGTTTTTCGATGCAGGGGTACACTTATGTGCAATTTCCATGGCAAAAATTCATGACTGGGACTATGAATTGCTCACTTATCCGCCATATTGTCCAAATTTAAGCCCGATTGGGTATTTCTTATTCTTAAACCGGAAGCATATGGCCACCGTAAAGAGATTTGACTGCAAGGATGATATCATCTTACAAACAAATGTCTATTTTGATGACCTCGACAAATCATATTTTTCGGAAGGCATAAAAAATTAAAGAGACGTTGGACTAACTGTATAGAACCTAAAGGAAACAATGTCGAAAAATAAATTTATTTTTTCTAAAAACTTGTGTTTCATTCAAAAAATCTCCGACTTGTTTACCCGCCCACGTATTATTGTTTAAACCCCGTCTTATTTCAAAGACTTAACGTTCAATTCTACACCGATTTGACCAATATTTAGACCATATGTAGCTCAAGCGCTGCTTTTGATAAACTTTAAACGTTTTATTAATCTTCACGCACGTAAAAATTTTGTGTTGTCTGCCAATGGCCAATCTTTTAATCTCTGAGCGCCGTCGTAAGAATAGAGTCTACTTCGTCGTCCATAAGACCCAGTGTTGTTTATTAACATTTGTACAAATAGTATAATTATTGTGCAATCGGATGCTTTTGATGTTCTTGCAATGAAAGTTCAGTGTTATGTTCGCTGGACCGAACATTTTTTGCATGTCTCCAAAGAATGATTTAAGTGTCTCCGTTTTTTGCGACGATGGAAGATATACTTCACTACATACGATTTCCTTACCAGCTATATCCGATCGAAAATGGAACACAACTCTCTTGTTTAAGCCGATGTCTCAAAGTATATTTTGCTGTTACTTAACCGTTTGCAAGAGAGAGCCAAGAAACTTATCGCTAAATGCAATCCTATTGAATCACTAGAGCATCTCTGCAGTGTGTGGTGCATTTCTCTGTCTAAACGTTTATTCAATGGAGCTTTCTCTGACAGGATTAGGGATCTTGTTACCGAAACTCGCAGATGCTTACGTAACACGCGTTCATCATTCAGGGGTCTAATCACCGCATACGATATCGAATTAACTATCGTATCGAACAACATTACGATACATCTAAATTATGGCAACCGATGCATATTGGATCGTAATTTAAACAAAATGCAATAGATTGAAGACCATACGTTCCCTAAAAGTAGGAATACAAAAAATAAATCCTTTAACTTTTTTATATTATTGCAATACAGTTTATTCGATATCGTATGCCGTGATACCAAAATGAAAAATTTCGATAATTTTGCTCGATATCGTATGCGGTGATTTGGCCCCAGGTCTCATCTACTTGTGGTTTATTGCCAAACGAATCGCACAGAACGTTACTGAGAGAATTCATTTTTCAGCCGTATGGTTTATCTGTGAAACAAATTGCCAGCAGATGTATTTCCTGTCATATATAACGTTGAAATGTTCAGGTCAAACGTCCACAAACAGAATTCTCTCATTTCGTAACCTCATAACATATATTCCTAGTGCTAGTACAATACACTGCATATACATATAAGCATCATCCCTTGAGTACTCATCCAAGATTTAAAAAATCTATCAAATTACATATATTAACCTTTAGTGGAAAGTTATAATTGTAGCAATTAATTTAATAATAGTTTTATTCATTAAGAAAGAATGGCATGTGAAAATTCTTAAAAAAATTAAAAAAGGAAAATTTTAATCAACTACATAAAGCGATAGAAGAATATACATATTAACTAAACTTTCACCCATAAGTGTTCTTGCATATGCACTACTTTTCCCACTGCTGGGAGTTGAGTAATACGTGATGTTTGCATATCACAAGCAGTTAAGATCAAATTTCTTAAAAAGCACTAAATTTTTTTTAGTGATTTCGTCTCATATTTGTAGTGTGGAAACATCACAAACAAACTATAAGAAATGTTTTAATTCAAATGCTGACTTATTATTAAAAATTGTTTTTTTTCCAATGAACTTAAATTTTACACCCTCACATTTTCATTCACGTTGTACAAGAAGTATTTTTTTTTCATTTTGTGAACTCAAAAATTTATTAAAAAATTCATATTCATTAAAAACTATTTAATATTCATTGAAGTTTTTTTTTGTGTATTAAACTTTGCAACGTTCTTTTGTCTCTTGATTATTTGTGATACAAATTGGAATTGTTACTTTTTTTTTTGCTCTCTTTTTATTCAATAAAGTTTTTAACAACAACCAACAATTTTTCATTTGGGACACTTTAGCACCATTTTTCATTTACATATTGCATGGCTGTATAGTACGAGTACGTATGTGCATATGTACATACATATGTATGTACACGTTTTTTCATGTTCATTTTCAGTTTTTTTATTTTGCATCACATATTGAAGGGCATGAATTTGACAAGATTAAAAATGTCAACTGGGGTACAATCAATATTGAGAATATAAAATAGGAAAAGCAGAGCACAGAGGACAGAGGCAGGAAGAAAAAATAATGATATTTACGGAAATGCAGGGAATCTTTGATATAACGGACTTCAATACAAAAAGTTCATTATTGTGCAAAAATACACTATAGCATACTTTTTTCTTTTTTTTCTGTGCAAAAATACACTATAGCTGTAATGATGAAATGTAGAACTACAAAACCATTGTATAATGAAGTATTATTTCGAAGCATTAATGCGTTAAGCACTGTTTATTCTAAATGGCTTAGGCAATTTTGAATGTTATGGGAATGATTCAAGGAAATTGGTTGACGTACGAGTTAAAGCCAAGAGATGTTGAACGGCGTTCGTTTGCTTGTGAACAGTTGCTGGCAAGGCAAAGACAAAAGGGATTTCTGCATCACCTGGTGGCTGAGGATAAAAACCGGGTTCATTACAATAATCCAAAACGCAGACAAGCATGGCGGTATCTCGATATCTTTCAAAAGTTTCCAAGCCTACTGATGTTTAGGATAGCTCCTATGAAATGTCGGCATATAGACAGCTAGAAAATATAAAAAACAAGCTGTTTGTATTTTTTGATTGGTATGAATAAAGAAAATAAACTCAATTGTTTAGATGACTAAAAGTATAAGAAAAACTTTTAAATATATCTTTAATATAAATATAGAAAAACAATAGGACTAGTACGGATCCCTGAGGAACTCTCCATGATTACATGGAGTATAAAAAAAGAAAATAATGAGTAAAATTTATCAAATGCTCTACTCAAATCTAAACTAACAAAAACAGAGATAAATTTACGATCAGAATAATGACTGATATCATCTATTAGGTTGGTAAGAAGCCTTCTATAGGGTGTTTTTTTAAGCCCGATAGAACTTGAAATTGTAAAAAATAACACAAAAAATTAAATTGTAATCAAAATTTTTTTTTATTCGAAAGATCAATACGTGACATTAACATTTGAAAATGATTTCGGGCATATGGGCACCGCGGCTGTTCTTGACGAAGCGCATTCTGGACGTCCAATTTTGGGCCACTTTTTCGAGCACTGCTGGCCGTATGTCACGAACAACACGAACAATGCTGGCCTCCAAGACGTCAATTGTTGCTGGTTTATCAGCATAAACCAGTGACTTCACGTAGCCCCACAGGAAATAATCGAGAGGTGTCAAATCGCACGACCTTGGAGGCCAATTGACAGGTCCATTTCTCGAAATCAACTTATCGCCAAATTTTGATTTCAGTAAGTCGATGGTTGCGTTCGCCGTATGGCACGTAGCGCCATCCTGTTGAAACCACATCTCCTCCGGATCAATGTCATCCATATTTTCAAACAAAAAATCATTGATCATGGTGCGGTAACGATCTCCATTGACCGTAACGCGAGCTCCGGCCTCATTTTTGAAGAAATAAGGTCCGATGATGCCACCAGCATGAAAACCGCACCAAACAGTGCATTTTTCTGGATGTAATGGAGTCTGTAGGGTCTCTTGTGGATTGGTCTCACTCCATATGCGGCAATTTTGCTTATTAACAAACCCGTTAAGCCAAAAATGCGCCTCATCGCTGAATCGTCTATAAGTTGCGCGAATCGACGACTGATTTTCAAAGTAAATTTGGATAATTTCGTAGCGTTGTTCAAGCGTGAGTCTATTCATGATGATTTGTCAGAGTATACTGAAACAAATAAAAAAAATGTTTCATCAAAATTTAATTTTTTGTGTTACTTTTTACAATTTAAAGTTCTATCTAGCTTAAAAAAACACCCTTTACATGCTAATGGAAATTGAGATAATCGGCGACAAAAATGGGTTCATTGCAATAATCCCAAGCGCAGAAAATCATGTAAAACTGAACATTCACGGTTCCAGGTTCATGCACAGTGGCACCAGCTCGGCGTAATGAGCTGCTAAAACTGGAGCAATTACAGGAGTTAGCTAGGCAGGCCGCTGGATTCTCCAAAAAGACTTAGGTTCTGCAGCTTGCTTGGGTCCTGAAGATTGTTCCCTTTGTGATATCACAGGAGCTAACTAAGATACTAATGGTCAAAATAAAAACACAACTTTCTTTCTTCACTTTCACAAATATATTGTTGTTATTCAGAAGTTATTTTTGTTACAAAATTAAATTTTATATTTTCTTTGTTTCCACAATTAGGTCGCTGCTTTATCAACATTTTAATTTAAAATACAAATATCCTTTTAAAAAATGGGGTTCAATGACTTCTTACTTTATTAAATATTTTTAGTTTTCTTTAAATAAAAAAAAATAGAGTTCAATGGTGTCTTAGTTTTATGTTGATTAATACATCCTGATGCAGTTATTTATTTTAGGTGGCGCTGTTGGTGAATCTGTTAATGTTATTGCACGTGTTTCTGTAACTCAGGCTATGACCATCGAATACAATTAATGCGTTTGAGCCGAGCACTGAAAGACAAATGGCCGCAATACAACGTGAGATATGAGTGATTTTACAGCATAACAATGCAAGAGTCCACGTTGCGAAAGTGGTCAAGTTATAATTAGAAACGTTGAAATCGGAAGTCATACTCCACTCGATGTATTCTCCAGACTTAGTTCCCTCGGACTATCACTTGTTTCGATCAATCGCACTGGCTGACCAACACTTCTGGTCTTATGAAGAAATAAAAAATGTTATCGATTCGTGGATCGCTTTAAAAGATGACTGGTTTTTTCTACGCTCGGGTTCCTATGCTGACTGAAAGATGGCAGAAAGTAGTGGCGAGCATCACTACTAAATGTATAACCAGAGTTTAGCCTCGAAAAAAACAACGACAGAAGCAAATTTGTCCACCTATTTTATATATGTTAAGCTTTTTCAATTATTCCAGCAGGGCCTTATAAATCCAACTCCACTTGAACTTTTAACTTCTAAAAACGTGTATCTTTTACGAAACAGCATATATGTATGTACTTTTATGCTAACATGTCTTTTGTTTTGTACTTCCTTCTTGCTACTTTGTATTAAAACTACATACTTACACAACAGGCCAACCAACCTTCATCAAGTCTTGAGATTTATGTTTCCTTAACAGCCACATAGTGTGGCATGTGACCTGCCTTTTGTGCTTCGTAGATATTATACAACAATTTGACTTCCACGTACTGTTTCGAAAAATGTATGTGTGTATGTCTATTTATTTATTTATTTCTCTGTTTGTTGCTTTATCTTTAAGATCTGGTTGCACTACAACATACTTACTCAACTAACGAAGAGAAGATGCAGGTTAATGAGAATAACCAATAGTTCTGAAGAACCAATCTGCATAAACGCCTGGGAGCTGCAGCGTTTACGATATTAAGAACCAAATACCTTATAGCATATTTTGAAGTATTTAACTTTTGATGCAGGATTAATATTCTAATAAGATGACGGTATTGTAGTAGACCAGGCTGGCAACACCCGTTGTTCGATTACAGTATGCGGCGCCCCTAATCAGTCTAGATCAGGGGTGCCCAAAAGTTCTTTATGGAAGAGCAAACACCAATACATTTAACTATAAGCTACTTTTATTTAATATTTGTTATTATAAAAAGCAAACATATTTACAAAAACAAAATCTATACTGCTAATCGCTGTGGTCATTGTTTACCCGCAAAGCATGCGAAAGTGTTGTTGCTTTTCTCCTGTGTGTGTACACTAAAGAACGGCAAAAAAAAAAAAATTAATATATATATATATATATATATATATATATATATATATATATATATATATATATATATATATATATATATATATATATATATATATATATATATATATATATATATATATATATATATATATATATATATATATATATATATATATATATATATATATATATATATATATAAGTCAAAATTGCTTGCATGTTTTGTGTATTTTTCATTACTAGTAATGTGTGTAATAAAGAGCACAGTCATATAGCTAAGCGTTTTTACAAAAACAATTGAGCATCAAGCGCATGGGGCTTGGGCATTCTGGTCAAGATTATAGGGTTCCCACTTAAACACTGCAAATATCAAATACAGTGTCAACTTTAAGGAGCTGCACAGGACAAAGGAGTCTAGTGAGTTAACTGTTGGACGCTGACCCGAACAGGGCTCGGTTGTGGTTATAGGAGGATTATAATGCTGAGCGGACTTCCCCTACGACTGTTGCACATTGTGGTAGCCATTCTAATGGAAAATTGTTACGTACTTGTAAAGACGCTTTCGAAAAGATTAAATATGTATATCGTTTAAGAGAAGAGAATTAACATGTACGGTGTTCGCTAATGACAGATGATAACGTACTATTTGTGGCACTTCTCACACGGTCAATGAAATAATGGCTCTTTTGCTTCAGAATATCAATGGTGTAATCTCACGTCGTGTTGGTGTTTATTGCCCGCCACGATCATGTAATTTTCCACAGGTGGACTTCACCAGTTATATATCAGAGTCATTAAAAAATTAGTTATCAGATATACATAGGTATACCACAAAAGCCGTGGCGAGCATTTGACCAATATTAAGTTTCATACATAATTTTCATAGATCCTTCTACAGGGTGGCACAACATTAATCAACCAATCTTAATATGTAATAGTTTTTGCAAATTTGGTTTTAGGTCAATCATATTTACTTTTGTGAAAAAGACAGCTGCAGAATACAAACAGACAAAAAATAGAATGCTTACTTTGCAAGAATAATTGTATCGAGCGATTTGAGTCGAAAATCATTCACAAAACGAGCGGTAGTCTGCTATCAGCGGCTGTCAAATACAAACTAAATGACACAGATTCTTAAAATTTAGACAGGCGGCCACTGACAGTTAGCTGTTGACAAAAGCAGTGCTGCCATTTCAAACAAGAGGCGGGAAAATAAAAAAGTTACGACCTTATTGAACCTCCCTCGTACATACACATATATGTATGTATGTTAAATTGTTACATATGCAGCGTGACGCAAAATTAATCACTTTATTGAAAGTTATAAGAACTATTGCAAAAGGCGTTTATTGTGGACTAGACAGCTGTAGAATACAAACAGACAAAAAATGGAGCGTTATACTCCGCAAAAACGTGGACCAATTGCGTCGATTTCTATAACTACAGTTCAGAGTCAAAAATCATCATGAACGACAGGATGAATTTTCTTTTAAAAAAATTACCGTTTCTATGGCACTGAAAATCCGCATGTGATGCGTAAAAAGCCATTACATCCACTCAAGACTACTGTGTGGTACAATGTTCACGCGAGTGAAGTGACTCGTCTATATTTTTTTAAGAACGAAATTATCAGTACTGTTATAGGCGAACGGTACAGACCCTTGACAAGCGAATTCTTACTGCCAGATTTTTTTTTTTTAACAAAAAAATTTCTTTAAAAAATAAAATCCGCATTTCCATTTGAAAGGTGTAAAGAAAAGTAGAGACGTGTGGAAAAGAAAAGCTTGTTTTTGTGCCCATATCGTAAACCATTTTTCTTTTTAAAATCCCAATAATTTATTTAGAATATTGGGATATAAAGCTGAATGCTTCAGAATACCTTTCAAAGGTTTCCAAGTCTACTGATGATAGGGTAGCTGCTATGAAATGTGGACATATAGACAGCTAGAAAACCTAGAAACCAAGCTGTTTATAACCTTTTGATTGGTTCAATGTTCTTAATAAAACTTTGTGTCAATTATTACATTTTCATGTAAGTTTGAAAATATGTACCAATCCACTACGCGAATTTTTGTGCCACCGCTCGTCAAAATTTGCCTGACTGCAGGGTATGCGGGGTTATATGATATGGTTAAGTACTGGTAGCACGTTAAGCAAGAAAAAAAAAAAAAAAACTTGTTTACATCACAGAGTCACATTGCTATGACAACGTAACAGAAGTGTACTTGAGAAGAAATTATGCTTGTGTACGATTACGTAAAAGAATTAAATAAGTAAATGTAAGTTGTTGTGAACAAATTAAAATGTTAAATAAATGCAAAGCTGATCTATCGAACCGAAAAATATTAAAAGTTTTATTTGAAAGCGAAAAATTATATAATAAAAATAAAACATAACAAATTTTTATACAAGCTGATAACGTGGAATCGGACAGCATATGGAATAACTATTATATATGAGTTGTGTCAATAATACAAAACATCTGTCGTTATAATTCAATATTCAGTGTAATAATGTCGATTTTTGTACCTAAATAAATAAAGCGTATTCATAAAAAAATTGTATGTTTATTTGACAAATTTCTAAAGAAAATTTGTCAAATAATTTTTTAATAAACATACAGAATTTTTTATGCATACGGCCAATAAAGTTTAAAAAACTAAAAAACACGCTTCGATATCAAATTTTAAGTTTTTCGTTCACTATTGTTTAAGCTTCTTCTCACAATATCCATTTAACTAGATAATTAACCGTAAAATCAGTTCTGATTTTTCTGCTTTTAATTCCCAAAACCGGCTTCAGGAATCGCTAAATCCTCCACGTCTCCGGAAACAATATGGCAGCTTCAATTTTCGCATTAAATCGAGTTACTGTTAATAGTTCAGATACGTGCTATACGGCCAAAACGCGGCTAGCGAAGTGGTTTCGATTTTTTTGGGAATTCCCAAAGTCGGCTTCCGGAAACGTCAAAATCCCTCCACTTATTCAGAAACAATACAACAACTTCAATTTTCGCTTTAAAGCGAAACTCCACAGCCGTTCCGATACATGTTCCACGGCAAAAACGCGCAACGAATATGAAAAACTGGTTTGAACTCGGTTAGCGAAGTGGTTTCGAATTTTCTTGAGAGTTCCCAAAACCATCGCCGTGAATCCCCAAAATTCCCCCTCTTCCCCGGAGGCAATACGGCAAATTCAGCTTTTATAATGTATACAGTTTTATATACTTACATATATAATAATTACTTATAGGGCATGGGCTTCCAGTGTTGCAAACAAACAAACATATAATTGAAACTAATATAGTCGTAAGCATGTTAAATATATGTTTTGCGGGAAAGCCTGTTGTTCTTTCATTTGAATAAAACAGCTGCCAAAAATTATCGATTGTTGGTAAAAGCTTGCGATCCATATGCACCAACTCAAACAACTCAAAAGTGGTGATTTCGACATGGGATATAATAATTACCAGCAATAATTCCATTACTAGTAATTGGCCACCAATGTGATTCAACTCCATTGTATTTGTTGTTTTTTTTTTTTTTTTAGTATTATAAAAAGTAACTTGATTGCGTCGAAAACCCAAAGTCAATTGAACAATACAAATGAATACAAATGCCTCGTTTATGCTAATTTACGAGTATTGCGGTTACAGAAGTGTCCCTCGACTTTATAGCAAATCGCAAGCAATCAGTTCTTTTAAAGCTCTGCTTTTTTATAATAAGAGAATGAAAGACGTTGCATAAAGCTTATTTGTATTGTTAACTTGGCATAATAACACAGACAATATTAACTCTTGATGGTCATAGTGAACTTTTGTTAAGAAAACAAATAATTCATTAGGAAGAACCATAACTTTGCCAGTTATGGAAATGAAGCTTATAAGTTTTGAAATAGTACGAGTATAATATATAAGTCACTTAGAAATCCCAAAACTTTGAATTTGACTCCTTTCCGAAAAAAAAGTATAATTAAAAGTTTAAGAAAACTAAAATTACTTTTCATAATAATCTAACTTTTTTAAAAGTTTTCACCTTTTTTACAAATTAAAATGAAATGCTATTCCAGTGCGGTAAAAAGAATAATCTTTGAGTTTTATTTTTTCATGAAAAAATTTTATGTTTGGTTAATAAAAAACGACTTAAAAAAATTTTTATTCTTAATACTATAAATCCTGAATTTAATATAAATTTAATTAAAAAGAAAATAGTTCCTAATATTTTTATTTTTTGTTTTATATATTATTTTTAACGATTTAATTAAAAAATTATTAATTCAATAAAAAATATATATCAACATATATGTATATAAATACATTTTTAGTCTTTTAATTCATTTACTTCTTAGGATTGGTTCGATTTCAGCTTTTCTAAAATCAATCTCATTTTCGGCTCGTTTCAAGGACGGATTCAAGATTAAACCAAGTTCAGAATTCTCGAATCAATCCCATTTTAAGATTGATTCAATCTCAGTTTTTCTTAAATCTATCTCATATTCGGCTTATATTCAGTGCGGATCCGGGATTAAATCAACTTCAAATTTCTCGAATCAATCTCATTTTCGGTTCATTTCAAGTACGGACTCGGATTAAATCAACTTCAAATTTCTTGAATAAATCTCATTTTCGGCTTATTTTCATTACGGATCCGGGATTAAATCAAGGTCAAAATTATTGAATCAATCTCATTTTCGGCTTATATCAAGTACGGATTCGAGATTAAACCAAGTTCAAAATTCTCGAATCAATCTCATTTTAACATTGATTCAATCTCAGTTTTTCTGAAATCAATATCATATTCGGCTTATTTTCAGTACGGATCCGGGATTAAATCAAGTTCAAAATTCTTGAATCGATCTCATTTTCGGCTCGTTTCAAGTACGGAATCGGGATTAAATAAGTCTAAAAGTAAGTATTTAGTACTTGAATAATCCGTACTTGATTCCAGTAATCCGTACTTGATTTAAGGATATCCGTACTTACCGTACGGATGGATTGAATTTTGTTTTCAGTGTTTAAAGTAGTTCAGTATTTATTATTAAGCAGCGTTCTTTAAATACGTTGGCAAATATTCGATCACAAGGTGGCGCAAAATTTATCATCCAACTTTGTTTTTGTACACCTGTTTTACTAAATAAAAAGAACTTATACTTAAGCAGCGTTAGAAATCTTAATTTGGAACTGTACAGATTTGTGTGGCAATTCTTTCTGTGTAACATAAAAAATTTTAAAAAATATTTCTCTTTCATAGACGATTTGTGCGTGGTGCCAACCTTATTAAAGGTGAAAACTGTTTATTATAAAAACTTCCCAACTTATTGCAAGAAAACTTCAAAGACATACGTAAACAATCAGTTGAAAAAGAAGAATTAAGGAGACAATGAAAATAAATGATGCGAAAGAAGTAAAAACGAATATGTAATATTTCCTGATGTTCCTGATAAAGCAAAAAAAAAAACAAAAAAAAAGGAAAAGAAAATGGAACCAATTAAAAAGGAAGTGAAGCAGAAGCATAAAATTGAGGGTGAATAAGAAATTGCGGTATAAATTGCCTTCATATGCTGCGATTGGAAAACAAACAAAAGCCTCACGGTGTTTTTTTTATGCAGTTGTTGCATGCTGCTTCATCTGTACTCATGGATGGTATAAATATTGAGGAATCGGATGCTCCTGATGTTCTTGGAATGAAGATACAGTGTGATGTCCGCTGGACTGAACACATTTTTCATGTCTCTAAAGAAGTATTCAAGTGCCTAGGTTTTTTGAAACGGTGTAAGATGTACTTCTCGCCATCCGATCTCCTTACTATTTATACCACCTACATCCGACCGAAAATGGAAAATATTTGGGCCGGTGCCTCAAAGTCTATTTTGGGGTTACTCGACCGTGTGCAGGAGAGGGCGAAGAAGCTCATCAGTGACAGTAGGGTATCCAACTCTATTGACTCACTGGAGCATCGACGCAGTGTGGGTTGCATTACTCTGTTCTATCGTTACTACAATGGATTTTGCTCTGACGAGATTAGGGATCTTGTTCCCGAAATTCGCACATTTTTACGTAGCACGCGCTCATTGTCCAGAGCTCATCCATTTGTGGTCGATCGCCCGGGGAATCGCACTACGCATTACAGAGAGAATTCGTTTTTCAGCCGAACGCTTCGTCTGTAGAATAATTTGCCTACAGACGTGTTTCCTGTCTGTTATAACGTTGGAAGGTTCAAGTCAAATGTTCACAAACACTACTTCCTCTTTCCCCCTCCTCACAACCTATTTTCCTAGTTCTGGTACAATGCACTGCATATGTAGGGCTCATCCTCTGAGTACTGGTCCAATATAAAAAAGGCAGTGTAAAAGGCTTTGGCTGCCTAAGACTCAGTGCGTAAAACACAAATGAATATGGAAGGACTTCTGTGCGCTAAATCAAGCGTTTCAAAACACCTGCTCACTCTTTCTTTCTACTAGTAGGTATTAACTTAAATTTACTTATATATTCTAGTTCAATATGTTCAAGCAGATATTTGCTCAATTTTGAATCGAAAGTTTCGGTATGTGTTTGTATATATGTACATACACACTTTTAAGTCCAAATAGATACCCAACAAACACAAATTCAAACAATTGATATAAAATGACTTTATCATTTGATATCGAAGATGATTTTCAAACCAAAATCTAACCGTTAGTTAGATTTTAATATTTGAATTTAAATTAAGAATCATTTGAATATAAACATTTGATAGTTAATGTCAATTTGATCTTGAGTGTAACTACCAATGATAAAACAAATGTGTCATCAATTACTGAAGAAATATCAACATTTTAAATTCATTTACAAAAAAATTATGAGAATTAGGGAAAAGATTATTAAATGTGAATTCTTTGTTAGCAATATATTAATGAAATGTGAGCAAAAATCAGTTTTAAGAAGTAAAAACGCATTTAAAAAAAACATAAAAATGTGAAGTATAATAATAAATAATAAGATTGTCTAATTTGAGCGCGATTTAACTATTCATCCTTTCGAGAATTTGAAGACTAAGAAAAACAATAATAATAATAGAAAATTCTAATTAAAAATCGCAAATAAATCAAAACAAATATAAATTAGTTAAAAAATTATAAATAGCTTGTCTTCTATGTTTCCCAGCTATCTATATGGCGACATTTCATAGGAACTACCCTAATTAAGTTTTTATTCGCTTAAATAGCGAATAAAAACTTAATTGTATAAATTAGTTAAGCAAAAATTAGTTTTTTTTGTATTCCACATCACAATCCACATTTGAGAATTACATTTGAAACCAAGTGGAGATTAAATGAATTTAGTTAAAAAATTATAAATAGCTTGTCTTCTATGTTTCCCAGCTATCTATATGGCGACATTTCATAGGAACTACCCTAATTAAGTTTTTATTCGCTTAAATAGCGAATAAAAACTTAATTGTATAAATTAGTTAAGCAAAAATTAGTTTTTTTTTGTATTCCACATCACAATCCACATTTGAGAATTACATTTGAAACCAAGTGGAGATTAAATGAATTTCACAATTTGAAAATAATTTCCCCTATTTGTTGAGAGTACTATAGCTCTATTCACAGACTCGTGCAAATAGTATTACATCATGACTTTTGCAAATAACAAAATACACAGTAATGCACTTGCTAGTCTTGTGTGTATATGCAATACTTAAAACCTATAGTTTTTATTTGCTCTACTTACAACAAGTTAATTGCAAATCGACAGCCGACAATCAGCGATCCAAGCCAATTAGATCGTAAAAGCCGTTTAGTAGCTGTCAATAAAAGTAAAAAGCTGTCAATAAAAGTAAAAGGTATATTTATTTTTGATTAAAATTTAGCAAATTATTTTCTACTTTAATTATCAATCAGCTGTGAATTGCGTGCTTTGAATAAAGTAGTGTAAACTAAACCAACAGAGGTGGTTCACAATTGATAGCATATATGTGCAATTGCATAAATTTGCAATCACAAATGCACAAGATTGTGAATAGAGCTTATGTTTTTCAATGGGAACTCAAATCAGTAGCAAACGTTTGTCGTTCGAGAAAACTTTTGATTGAAAATCATTCTCAATTTGAAATTAAACGATAGTGTTTGTTGGGTACATACATACATACATATGTATGTACATATGTGTATGAATTATATAAATAATAATTTATGTTTGTGGAATAAATACTAAAAGCTTTGTAGCACAACAAAACCAACACCAGTTTCATTTGTATTCCGAACATGTTTTGCATACGCAATTTCCGACTACAGCCACAACAACAAAGCATTAAATGTGTATTAAATACATTTGTTGTTGGTATAAATAGCTACACATACATATATGTACATATGTAGCATGTACGTACATGTGTAGGTGTAGGTAGATACATTAAAAGTGAGAAAAAACCTACAGATTTATTACGGCATCCAGAATATAAAAAGCAATTAAATGAAAAGCTATTTGAGTAATGTAAGCTCTGCATCCCTCTTAAATGCATCATACTCGTAAATACGGAGTGATAAAGTTATTTGCCATTTACGTTTGAATGTTGTGTACCAAATACCGAAGAATCCACACAAGCAAACAAACAAACAAACAGCCACAGAATTAAGAATGGAAAAATAAACAAAAATAAAACGTAGAAAATGCAAGAAAAGTCATATTCCCAACACATGTTTTAACTACGGTTTGATGTGATTCATGAATCATGATGTTAGTTATGTCACACAGCCAAACAATTGAATAGAAGTAAATAATTTTTTAACAATAAGTGTACATATGTATAAATCTACTCAAACATACATATTTAAAATTAATATTTCTGGCATTTGGCACAAGTTCATAATAACAACATCACATGGTGAAACAGCATGGTTTTTGTAGAGGTAAATCGACTGCAGCGAACTTAATGGAATTAACGTCTTACATCAATGATAGTTTTTATACTAACCAGCAAACCGATGTAATATATATGGATTTCAGTAAAGCCTTTGACAAGGTAAACCACAAACTATTGGCTAAGAAGCTTAAGCAATTGGATTTACTGTAAGCTTCCTTCGTTGGATAGAATCTTATTTGCAAGACCGTAAACAATGGGTAATCTTTAATAACTCAAAATCAAAATACATTGATGCAATTTCTAGTGTTCCTCAGGGAAGTCATCTTGGCCCCCTTTTATTCCTTATTTTCATTAACGATCTATTGAATTTGGGAACATTCTAATGTTTGCTGATGATGTAAAACTTTTCTCCAGCATAACAAATGTAAGCGATGCCACTTTTCTACAAGCTGATTTAAATAGATTATTTAATTGGTGCAAAGTTAACCTCATCAAAATAAATCTAAGTAAATGCAAATCGATGACTTTCACATGATACTCACCTCTTTCAACTAAGTACTTCATTAATGGTACAGAACTTACAACTGTTGACACTACTTTAGATCTTGGAGTTTACTTTGACAAAAAACTTAATTTTAACTCTCGCATCACTTTTGCTGTCAACAAAGCAAATAATATTTTATATTTTATTCAACGCTGGGCGAAGGAATTTAAAGATCCTCTTACATCACCAAAAATCTATTTACTACACTGGTGCGACCTATTCTTGAATACTGCTCAGTAATTTGGGATCCGCAGTATAGCTTTTATATAAAAAAAGTGGAGTCAGTCCAAAAACAATTCCTGCTGTTCTGTCTTAATCATCTCCATTAGAACCCAGCAATGAATTTACCATCATACCTTAGCCGACTAGCTCTTGTTAACCTTCCTACATCAGAATTACATCAAATATATTATTCTTTTTAAAGTTATTACAAGGAGATACTGGTTCAATTCATCTTCGCGATAGAATAAACTTCAATATACCTAACAGACAGCTAAGATCATACGTTGCACTGTATCTTCAATTTCATCGATCAAACTTCTTAAATTTTGATCCTTTTCGTAGAGCTTATAGCGAAATAAACAGATTTTATGATCTCATCGACTTATCTGACAATATTCATGTTACTAAGAGAAGACTTCTTTTGTATTTAAACTCTAGTGATTATATTTATAATTGTTTGTAGTTTTCTAATGAAATTTTTGTTAGATTAATTCTATTTCCTTATTATACTGATTTCTCAGCTGTTATTAACCATTTAGCTGAAATAAATAAATAAATTAAATCATCTATTTTCCAGGATTTATGGAAGCTGGCTAGAGTTATTGCAATAGCGAAAGTTAGTAATCGCCAATATCTGTCTGATTTTACACCCATACGAGTAAGCATTCTTTCTGCCTGTTCAAAAATATTTGTCATATTATTAAATGAGCAGACCATGCAAAGTACTAATATCCCTTCCGGATTATCTGGACTTCCATTAGCATTAGCAGAAGGCACCATGTACAGCGCACCAAGTAGTCACTTTGAGCGGGTGTAATGGTTCCTAGTGCATTCCTCATGGATTTTCTGTGCTCCTGAAGTAGCAAAATCGTCCACTTCGTCCTCGTGGTTGTGACGCCGCCCATTTGGCCGATATCATCTTTTCAAATTGACCAATTAAATTCTAAAGGTTCAAATAAACATAAGCAAAAAACAGAATCGAAGTTTTTTATATAAAAAAAAATTAAAACCAAACATTATTTGATAACTTCTTTTGGCCCACCTTACATATCTGGTCCTGCAGTCTTAACCATAAAATTGAATTTTGCCAAAACACTTACCTTAATTAAGTATTTCGTGGTGTTAGACCAACTATAACAACTACATTTTCGCATGTCGTATACATAAAAGAATTTTACGTTCACAGATATCCACAAATTACATAAAGGAAACCAACAGATTTCCCAAGGCTACGAATTGTAATACAATTTGCCAAATACAAAAGAGAACACGTAGCTGCGAACAAGTGATTGTGTGCGGATGGATGTATTGCAGACACACATACACGAACAGGCGTACATAAATACAAGCGGATCAACACATGGATACAATTATTTGTATGTGTTAACTTAAAGGACAAATGCTCAATTTATTAAAAGTCCAAGCATGAGCAAGTCGGGCCACTTTTTTCTTTATTTTTTGTATTATTTCAAGAAAGAAGTAAACGTAAAAATAAATATTTGAAAAAGGATAAATCAGTTATTTTAAAAACCACGAGCAAGAAAAAAAAAAGAAAAACATAAATTAATAAAAAAAATAAAAAGTAAATTGTGTTATTTATTCATGCACACATAGAAGGTCATAATATTAGCAATCTGCAATACGGAAAAAAGTAAACACGAAATTTTTAAAGGATTTGTTATTTCACAGAAATAATTTATAACTTTTACCTGGAACCTTTTAACCGTAAAAAAAGACGTTTCAGGAATTAAATGAGTTTTATGTGTATAACATATTTTCATTAAATATGAAAAAAGGTTTACATATCTTGCAAAAAACGGTTTGAACATTAATTATGCTTTTTAGTCGAACTTTAGTGCCAATTCCTGGATAACAAAGCTGTTTGTACGTTTGCACAATTACATTAAAAACAATAACAAAGTTTTAATGTTTTTTGGTTAAAAATGTAATTGTGCTAATGAACGAATAGCTTATTTTATTTATTTATTTTTGTTTTATTTACGCACATTTAAATCTTAATAAGCCAAGTAAATATATTAATCTAAAATCGAAGAAACTTGCTTTATTTAATACAAAATTTTTTTTTAAATTTCTTCTTAAATTATCAATATAACCAGATCCGCATAACGCGTTCCAAATTTTATTTTTTTTTAATTCCCAAAATTAGCTTTAGGAATCGCCAAAATCCCCCACGTCCCCGGAAGCAGTACGGCGACTTCAATTTTGGCACTAAATCGAATGACCGTTAATAGTTCAGATACACTTTAGTTAGCAAAGCGGTTTCCAGCTTTTTTGGGAACTCCTAAAGTTGGTACTAGGAAACGTCAAAATCCTCCCATTTCCTCACAAGCAATATGGCAACTTGAATTTTCGCACTAAAGTAAATGACTGTTTATAGTTCAAATGCATGTTTCACGGCAAAAAAGCGCAACGAATATGAAAAACCAATTCCAAATCGGGTAGCTTTGAATTTTTGGGAATTACCAAAATCGGCTTAGGGAATCTCCTTACTTCCCCGAAAGCAATTTGGCAACTGAAATTTTCGAATTAAATGAGCAACACTGTATGTACACAGTTTTATATACATACATACATATCGCTTCTTTATTGCAATATAGTCATAACGCAAAAAATCTTGTTTCGAGAAAAACACATTTCAAATTTTTAGTTTCCATATAAGTCTTAAAAAATTTTTTTAGAAAATATTTCCTAAAGGAAACAGTTTAAAGGTAATTTAAATAAAATTTTGGCACAATATAAAAGGTAGTACTGTTAACAATTCTGCATTGTTAACTCGAAAAGCTCATTTTTTGAGATATGACTATGTTGCAATAAAGGAACGATATGTAATAATCGCTCATATGGCATGGGTTTCGAGTGTTACAAACATACAAGTGAAATTAATATAAACTTGTTAAAAGAGCACAGACTTATGATTCCAATAACCCTTAAAGTACAGCAAACAGTCAGTTTTTTTAAATGTAATCGTGTCCCAATATGTACTAAAGAATTATCATCTCCAAATAGGGCAGTTTCGTTTATTGACGTATCCATTAAATGAAAAGTGAGTCATATGTTATGTTGACCGTAAAATAAACGAGTGCCAACAGAACCACGATTTTCAAAATATCTATATTTGTATAATTTAGAAATGTTGTTCAGCTGGTACTTTATTTATGTTGAAACTATACTAAACACCTAAATCACCTAACAGCTGACAAAATAGCAACCAGTTAAAAACAGTTTCCAACTTAAAGTTTGATATTTCTATAAAAAAAACACTCTATATTAGCCTCAATCCAAATACGAAAACTCTGTCCATAGAAATTTTGAATGGAAATTCAATATTAATATTAATTGACGAACAGAACCATTATTTTGATAAAAAAAAATTCAATAATTGTCAAATACTGCTCTGGCGTCGGTTTACCCGTAAAGAAATGTTAAACTAAACTAAACAAAAATCAATTTTTTTAAACTAATTTAATTCCAACATTTTAAATGCCTTGATAACATTTGATTTGCTGTTCAAACATATCCCATTATTGTGACTACCGCAACTAATTACTCAATTGAGCTTGATATTACATACACAATTTCAATTAAGTTATTGACGAGCTAGTAGAAAATTATTATTAAATGGAGTAAGTTTGAAAAGCACTGCTTCAACAACAATAAAATTAATTCACAACAATTAAATTAATTCATAAAATAAGGCAGTTTTACTTCAGTTTTACAAAAATTTTTGGACAAAAATAAAAACCCAAAATAATTGTTAATTTGCAAGCTTTGAAATAAATTGCAGGTCTGTAATCATCTCTTCGTAGGAACAGACAGCCCTTTTATTCATATTTGTTGCTAATAAAAATGCTTACAAGCCTGCAACAATGAACATATCTCCAAAATTAAGTCGATGCCTGTTAATAAAACTATGCATTGCAGTTATATTTTACAAATTGCTTATTTGAAGGCAAACTTCATTAACCCTCATCGTTTCTTCGATTAGATATCACAGCAGATTGCAGAAGCTCTGGCTAGAGCAAGAAGTGGCTGCTCTTTATGCATTGAAACATTAACTTGCTCATGATTCTTTCTGATTCCAAATAAAGTTTATCATAAGCAGTGAATAATTACGCATATTTTTGTGACTTGCGATTCTACTGTCATTCGAAAATTCACAATGTTTTTCCTTTTGACAAACAAAATGTGGATACTTATTGTTGCAAGTGGAAGCAGCTTCTAACATTTGAACATAAGCAGACACAAATGTCCTGGAGTTAAATTCATACGTATGCATGCACAATTTCTCCTAAATCACTACATACGAGTAGTACAGCCAATTTCATTTTACATATACATACATACCCAGTAAAAAGTTGTTAACCGTCAGGAAGTGGCACTTCAGATTATAATTATTCGGGTATAAATAATTTTAATAGATGTTTGGTTTCAAGTGTATCACTCAGCTTAACGTTCTATCAAGTTTTACACAGATAAAATCAAATGCTATAGGCTTTGACAATATACATACATCCCCGGTTTATACGAATAATGTTACCTGCTCTTCTACCATGTATTACATATTTCTTTAACACAATCATAACCACAGGCTATTTTTCTCTCAATTTTAAACATGCAAAAATAACTCCAGTTCCGAATTCTAATAATGAATATCGACCAATAGCTATTTTAAGCTACCTTTCTAAAGCATTGGAGAAAATGTTGCGCCTTCAGATAAGCCATTATATTCAGAATAATAAATTGATGGTGGCAGGTCATAATGTCCAATGTCATAATACCCATGGACACTGTGACACACATAAACGTGTCATAAGTTCCATGGACAGTATGACACTTTTGAAAATGTCGTAGTGTCCATGGGCATAGTGACACTTTGCATATGGACATTACGTCATTTTTAAAAATGTCATAAGGTCCATAATTAAAAAAGAAGTTAAATATGGAAATAACCGTATATTTGAGTGACAATAAAAGCCGTTCTCATAATCACACTTTCGGTGGCATAACTTTGACGCCTAACTCTTACTTATATTGCCTACAAGAAATTGACACTTCTATTCTCTGTATTTATATATTTATATTCTCTTTAAATTTACGAATTAGTATTCCCTTGAAAAATCAAACCAAATAATTGAGTTTCTTTTACGAAAATGAGTATTCACAAAAGTAAAAAGTACTTTATTATCAAAATAAATAACCGCTTATTGAAATTTATTAAGGAGTATATTACTTTTATTTTACTATAGTAAGGGCAAAGCAAGGTTGAATTACTTTTCTTAGATTTAGTGTGCAAATTTTGAAAACAAGGAGAACAAATTGTAAAATACTTGCAAGGCATTAATAAGACATTTCTTGACTCCGCCATGCATATAACGCACTTTAAGATTTCTGTCACCTGACTATTGATGTTGATAGCATTTCACCGCCCATTTTTCCTTCATACTTCGTCTATGATTGATCAAGCAATGCAAAGTAATAAACATAATTAAATCCAAAAACTTGATCAGCAATTGAACATTGGACATACATATATCAGTATCTGAGGTTTTTAATATTATTATCAATACATAAAACAAATTTCTGTCATTTGATTGCTCATCAGATAAATCAAATTGCTTGCCCTTTATATTATTATATACCTATGTATTACTTTTCAGATAACTGCACCTAGAAAATACAGAAAACTTAATGGCAAAATTATAAACAAATCATATCAGGTGACAAGGTGTTATCATTTTGACAATATTCGTTCTTAATTGAACATAACGATCTCATCTTGACACCAAGCCATTCTCAATTTAATACCGGTAATTTTGTGCCATCTATCTGCAATTTGACGGCGGTATGTTCACAGTTTGACAACGGCATGTCCACAAATTAACGAGATATGCATTATCGTTCGCTGACAAAAATTAAAGAACGTATTTTTTTCTCTTTTTGTACCTATACGTTCACATACTCGTATATGGCTATGATAAAGGTATTGCAATTAAAATTTTCCACTTCTAAAAATTTTTGATTATTACTTAAGTTATGGACCTTAAGGCAATTTGCAAAGTGCCATAATGTCCACAGGCTTTACGACACCGCTCTGATGGATATTATGTCACTTTCAAAAGTGTCTTAACGTCCATGAACTTTTTGACACTTTTAAGTGTGTCATAACGTCCATGGACTTTATGTCACTGACGTTTTGACATGCCACCAAATTTATGTCCACAGTTGTGTAACTGCTTTAGGGGATATCACAGCAAGCATTAGACGTGAACTAGATGGGAAAATTAATATAATAATACTACTCGATTATACTAAAGCATTTGACACAGTCAATCATACAATTCTCTATAATAACTTATATTGTCATATATAACACAGTCAGCGTGTGCCAACAATGCCATTTCCAACCCAGTAATGGCTTGAGAAAGGTGTTCCTCAAGGTTAAATCTTGGGGCCTCTGCCATTTTCAATTTACGCCAATGACTTGCCTAATACTTTGAGACATTGCAATGCCCACATGTATGCAGATGATGTGCAGTTATGGCTTAGTAGCCCAGCTGAATGCATCAGCAAAAACATAAACAAAATCAATTATGATTTAAATAATATTTATATGTGGGCGTCTAAAAATCTATTACAGATTAATCCTGAAAAAGCTGGTGCTTCATTAAAAAAATATACCTACGACAAAAAATTGAAGTAGTAAACTCTGCAAAAAATTTTTAAATTATTTGTAATAATAATTTAACATTTTCAGGCATAAACATTACAAGGCAATAATATTTCTTTCCCAATATCGGTCCATATAAGTATATCCAAGAATATTTAGTTAAAATTTGTAATATATTTAATATATTTATACGTGACTATCGTGAAGCGTATTGTAGATTCGGCCCAGCCGAATATACCACACTCTTACTTGTTTGTAATGGAATTTTGAAATAATTATTCGTAAGCGAGAATGGTAATGGTAATGCCTCCAATGACATCACAATGTTGATATAATGACTTAAAATGCCAAAGTAGAAATAGTGAAGACTATAGTTATCAACACTTTAACACATTACTTTGCAATAGAAGTTTTCGCTGGGTATGTACTCGTACGTGCATTTATACTTATGGTATATTCGGCTGGGACGAATATACCACACTCTTACTTGTTTGTAATGGAATTTTGAAATAATTATTCGTAAGCGAGAATGGTAATGGTAATGCCTCCAATGACATCACAATGTTAAAATAACGACTTAAAATACCAAAGTAGAAGTAGTGAAGACTATAGTTACCAACACTTTAACACATTACTTTGCAATAGAAGTTTTCGCTGGGTATGTACTCGTACGTGCATTTATACTTATAGCTTCCATGTATGTATTGGTCGTTCTCTTTTGTTGGCTTGGCAAATGTGTATTTGTTCTTTGTTCGCTCATTCAGTTCTTTTATTCATATTCCTTTCAGTAATTCAGCCATTCTTTACGTTTAGTTCTTTGGTTCATTTAAGTTTTTCCATTCATTTAGTGAAATGCTTTCTCTTTTCGAAATGTTAAATGGCACGTTTACTATTTTACAGTCGCATGAAGAACATCATTTGTTGTTGTTGTTGTTGTTGTTGTTTTAGATTCTAGTGAATAGATTTTTAAGAAGGACTTTAAGTGTCGCAATCAGCTTTGTGTTTATTAAAGTCTATTGTGTGTGTTTGTGTGGATGTGTAGTAAATGTTTATGCTATTACATGTATACGTGAAAGTTTCCAACCTGAGTATGAATTAATGCAGGTACATTTTCCGTATACTCGTACATATTTACACGAGTACATATATGAATACGTATAAGGCTAATTGAATTACAATATAAAGGATGCTGCATGCATGTGTAGTTTGCTTTAAAACTGATGAAAGATTGGTGCAAAAAAGAAAAATAAACAGCTTTGAAAAGGTTCAAGCTTATATTTTTTATTGAAGCGACTTTGTGATTTGTGAAAACGATCATGGAATGAGAAAATGGAATTTATTTTCGGCGACGGCCACTCCCCGCATGAATGTTCCCGTATATGCACTGGTTTGCTTACCAATTATTGAAAGTTAATGAAAACGAAGAATACACAGCTTTTCAAAAGTTTAAACTTGTATTTATTAAAAGCGATTTCGTGACTTATAGCGATGTGCGGAATGTACATCTGCATGAAACAATACATATACATTCATGTATATGTATTGTTTTGCTGACCATATATTGAAAGGCAGCAAAAAACAAAAATGAACAGCTTTTAAAACGTTTAAACGTGCATGTATTTATTAAGAGTGACTTTGTGTCTTTAAGTGATGACAATATGGAGTTTTCAGGGGCTGTCCATTCCTACTAATGTTCATGTCTATGCAGTATTTTTATTCTCAATTATTGAAAGGTAGCAAAAAAGAAATAATATATAACTGCAAATAATTTAAGATTGTATTTATTAAGCCCTACCCTCTGACGTCAACGAGTGGCAAAATGAAATTTGCAGAAACCCTGTTGCCCACAACAATATTCATGTGTACGCACTGCTTTGTTTACAAATTATGCACAGTACTATACAAGAAAAATAAACATATTTTTAAAAGTTTAAGCTTATATTTTTTATTAAGAGCTACCTTATGATTTGACCCAACGGGATGTGACTGGCCCCAAGTGGGCTGGCTTTACAATAGCTGACAGCCTATCAAACCTACCTTATGATTTGCAAAAATAATCTAGGAATGAGAAAATGGAATTTATTTTCTAAGGCAGCCATTTCCCCCTTAAATGTTCATATGTATATACTGTTTTGCCTACCAATTATTGAAAGATATCAAAAGCAAAAAATACACAGCAAAGCGACGCCCAGGGTCTACTTACGGGTCCGCGAACCTTAAGTAATTAACAAGACAGGATTTTCCTCTTTGAGGCTTACAATAATTCAATTTCTATTTATTCAGTATTTACAATAATAATAACAATGATAGGTTTAGGCTCAGGATGCTTGCGGTTCGGCTTTTATTTCGTCTGTCCTTCGTGCGGGTTTAATCTGCGGTGATGATTGCTTGTGGCCTTGTTGGATGTGTATCTTCGTATTGACACACCTCGGGTTCGGTACAATAACGGCTGCTGCTGAGAGTTCCTCTTGGGTCGGGTGTATCTTCGTACGGACAGACTTCGGATTCGGCTTTGCAGTCGTACTCGGCATACACTGGAATCGGGTATGGTAGGAAATCTCTCGGGTTAGGATAACAGCGGTCGCTGGTGATAATTTCCTCTTAGGGTCAGTCGTGTGTATCCCGCCACAATCTACGAAATGGAGAACAGAGCAATTGTTGTGCGAACAGTCTAGCCTGAAGGCCGCTGGGGGAACAGTCAGCCGAAGCTGCTGGGTGTACAGGCAGCCGAAGCTGCCGCAGGGACAGTCCAGCCTGAAGGCCCCTGGGGGAGCAGTCAGTCGAAGCTGCTGGGAACAACCTAGCTTCAAGGCCGCTGGGTATAATGTATACCCTGAAGGGGAAAAATGCTTTCGAATATTCGTGGTATAGATATCTTTCAATATCTCCACCTGGGTGATCACCGATGACTTCCTTCTTTCTTTGTCATCTTATACTCCTCAGTGCACGAACTGCATGAGAATTATTATTAACTACGGTTTAATTCAATCAACTTAAAGAAATGTAAATTCAATCAATTTAACAACAAAGCCATCATATTCTGTGGGTGTTGTTGTATTTTTTTCAGTTTGTGCGTGCGTATATACCTCATGCATATTAATCATGGTATGTAATAAAAAAAGTGCAATTAGAAATAGTCAGTTGTGATAAAATATAATTGTATTGAAAAGAGAGAGAAAAAAAAACGATTTATTTGTGTTGAGTCTCGATGTTTTTGTATTCATTTTTGGTTGCATATCATGTCATTTATTTTGATAATACAATAAACAACAGCATTTTTGTAAAACAAAATTGTGTTATCTAATTTTCTGAATAGTTGTATATAACATATGTACTTTCTACGTCAAATTCTGGCAGCACTGTTTGACTACTTTCGTATACATATGTACCAGAAAGAATTAAAAATTTTGTAAATATGGAATATGTATTTATTAATACTGTAACTAAAAACCTGATAACTAAGAAGAAAAAGATAATTATCTTGAACTCTTTATTGTAAATTAATTATATGAAAATGTAATATTATGGAAATAAAGTGAATTTGAATGTACCAGAAAGAAAGAAAGAAACATAAACTACGGAGCTGAAAGAGCTCGCGGAAATGATTGGCTCACTTAGCTCTTTGAAAAGAATAGTTCAGTGATACTAGTTCGTTCGCGAACTACCCAACTCTAAATAGAATATTTTATGACACTAATGTTTAATTGCTATGTTCAGCAATGTATGATAATTTACAGTCGATTTATAATCTGTGCTGGCACTCTTATACTCACAGTAGCTATTTTTTTTTTTTTTTTTCATTTGTCTACAAGATTTTTTGGGGTTTTTGCAAAAAAAAAAAAAAAAAAAAAAAATTGGCAAAAATAAACTAAAAAACAACACAATTTCAATAATAAAGAATTGAATTGCAAAACAGCTGATGTCAGCTGCTTTTCCAGTTGAAAATATAACACGCTTTAGTATAAAATTTTAGCATTTTATATCCTTTAAGGTATAATGTGAAATATTTGATGTGTAAAAGAGACCTTGCGAGTATGTGCTGTTTACAGAATAAGAACGTATATGCAGTTCCTAGAAAATTTTGTGGCTTTCATACAAATTTTCTCGTTCGTCTTTGTTCCCTGAACAGCACATTAATTACTACTTCTGTAAACTTATTATTTATGTGCATATCTCAATTGACACCTGTTTTCAATACTTCTTTCTCTACATTGAATATTGTTAAAACTAAAAATAAATGCTTCATATTTTCTGTTTATATCCTTTCATAAATTTTCTTTATGCTGTTTGCATTCGCACTACGGGAAACTTTCAAACACGCATTGCTTTTATCTACGAGTATATGCAATTTGAAACAAGAAAAATAATGTCAGTTAAAAAAATTTCATAGTTTTTACTTTTAGCATGAGATTGTTTTTGTCTCCTTAAAAGCTCGCATTCTAGCAAAAGGAAAACAAACTGTAACAAAAATATGGCATTTTTAAAGAGTTTCTTGAAGATTTATAGTCATATGTGTGGATTATTAGTTGACTAATGTTTTGTAAAATATGAGTTTTTGAAATAGAAAATACGTTTCAGCAAGGGAACAGTTAAATGCAGCAAACACAGCAAAACTATAAAAAAAAAGAAACAAAAAATATAAAAGTTTATCTAACACTTTGCAGACATAATAAATTTGTCTATGGAGGAAACACTGGCAGTGATACATGCTAACAACTTAAAAAAAAAAGTTAGAAAAAAAATAGTTTTTATATAAAAATTATTTCCAGATAAGAATTAAAAGAACAGAAAAACAAGATGCCAGAAAAACGATAACTAGAAAAGAAACTGAAACTTGTAAAAAAAAACAAAAGTTAAAGATTATATTATATAAAGAATAAATGAAATAAGAAAATTTAATTATAAAAAAAAAACAACAAAATAAAGCAGAACTAAATAAAGACAGTAAAATATATTATAACTTTAACTAAAATACGTTTACGTTTTCTCTTCATTAAAATGTTCACGGACTTACGGCGTTTGTTTCATCGTTTGCGTTTGAAGTGGTCAGCTCCTGTACTCAGTTTAGACACATCAGGTTTTCTTGATCAATTCTGCTTCAATTTGCTTTTGAACTTGCATTTATGTTCACACACAAAAGCTTTATGTCGTCAAGTTTAAGTTCTTTTGCCTTAAAGGCAAAATCAAAATGTTATCCTTATTATGATAACAAATTGTTATCGAAATATCGAAAATAAAATACCGTTAAACCTTTTTTTATAAAAAACAAAAATCAATCAAGATCTTTAGCTGGAAAATTTAGAAGAAAACAATATAAATAAGATCAAATAATACGAATATTTAATATAAGCAAAATCTTTTCAAATGCCTAATTTTTTCCATTTTTGTAAAATTATAACAAGAAAAAATATGCACAAACAAAATGTAAACAACTTTTCTATCAGGTGTTGTCAGACGTTAATTGCATTAGCAATATTAAGTATGTATGAACACTAAAATAAATTTAGTTAACTGATAATTGAATTAATTAAAAAGTGTAGGTGTGAACAGCATATTATTGGGATATAAAGTTGAATGTTTGACAATATCTTTCAAAAGGTTTCCAAGTCTACTCATGATTAGGGTAGCTCCTATGAAATGTCGACGTATAGACAACTAGGAAATAAAAAACAAGCTGTTTATAATTTTTTGATTTTTATAAAAATGTATTTATTTTTTAATAAATTATTTTAAGATATACTGTGAATCGCTGTTAGACGAGCACAATGTCAGAGCTAGAATACAAATTTTTTTTATTTTATACCTTCCATGGTGCAATTATTAGGTGACAGCACTAGAGTTGCTGTACTAGATACATAATATTTTGTTTGTGTTAAAATGTATGTGTATGTGGAATATTGTCAAAATTATGTTTATAAAACAGGAAAATGAAGAAAAAAGTATATAAAGAAATTATGTATTATTATTTTCATAAATTGTTTTTAACACATTTTAAGCAATTAAATTATTTTTAAGGCGAGGGAAGTCAATAAGCAGTAGAATTTTTTTTTTACATAGCAGACAGCAACGCATTTTACGCAATTAAAATATTTTTAAAAACTTTTTTATTGTTTTTTTTTTTTTGCACTTTTTCAAGCTGTTTAAAATATTATTATTTTTGCACTTCTCTTTGTGTAAACATAAACAACTTTTGACACTACCGGTCGTTGTAAATAAAAAATTGTGACCTGCGCTAGTGATGCCACCTGGTTAATGCACCTGCTACATGCCAAGCTGTCATACTCGTACACAGCCATTCAAAGTGAATTCATAACAGGTGAAATTGACAGCGCAGCCGATAACTTGTTTTTAATTTCAATCTGTTCCATAGGTCAATGGAATAATTAAAAGAAACTTGAAAAAATATTTTAAAACAATTTTTTAATTATGTATTATAGCCTGAGGGCCAGGCATGATCCAAAATTCTCCCCAATCCGGCTGGCCTTTTTCATCTTTCCAAGTTCTATGGCAGGAGACTTTAATATTCACAAATAATTAAAAGTTTCGCAAAATAATCAAAACTTTTTCTTTTATTGTAAATATTTTTTTGGAATTCCGTTTTGTGTTTATTTAATATTTGCAATAAATTCCTTCAGCGCAAGATCCTTTTTTTTAATGTTTAATGAATGTTTCGATATTTCGTCTTCCTTTGGAAGACTTCTTCAGAAAAATTTGTTTTTTTGTGTGATAAATTCAATAAATCAAAATTTAAATTGGAAAAAGGACCTAGAGCTGAAAGAATTTTTTGCAAATATTGAATTAAATAAAGGTCAAAGCAAATATTATCAAAAACTCAATTTTTTGTGTTAATATTTTTCCCTCGACATTTGAAAAAGATTTTTTGGTAGTATTGTATTTATTGCTCTTGCATTTACCTGTTATGAATTTGCCTTGCGGCCATTCTTACATGACAAGATGACCGCCTAATAGACGCTTAAGTAAAAAACATTCAGTGCCGCCACAATTTTGTTGTGTTTCCACAATATTTTTCTAGAAAAAAAAATATTTATACAATAAAAATAATACCTATAATCACTACCGTAAATTTACCAGCACTATTATTATAAAAAAAATTATAAGTGCTAAGCGTAATTAAAATAAACTGAAATGCATAATTTGTTAAATATTTTTTCGATCAGAAATAGAAGTAATCACATTTAAAACTTTTAATTTATTTTAATATTTATGTTTGTCCCACAGTTTTGTAACTTTCTATTTATTAAAAGTAAAGTAAAAACAAAATTCAACATAATTTCTTTTGTCAAATGAATCTTTTTCATTTCCGGTTAAATTCCTCTTGAACTGCAATAGCTTTCCTAGATGTATAGTATATAGTCATACAATTATGCTTAATTGTACTTAAACCAACCGGCCATGATGATGACATCAAAAAATCTAACAAATCCTACAACAACAAAATGCACAGCTTTTTCATTTAATTTGTTTTTACACAAATTACAAAAATGCAAAAATATATTAAGTTGATAAAAATTCATTAAAATAATTTTTTTTTCAACCTTTTATAAATAAAACCCATAAAAAAAACTACTTGAAAAACTTAAGTAAAGATGTATTGTTTTTACATCCCTTTTTCAAAAACTTTATGAGTAGTAGTAAGAATTACAAAACCAAAACACAAAAATAGAAAAACTACACTGTTTACACTTGCAAGCAACCGGCCACAGAAATCATGGCAAGAAGGCTGATTTTCGGCCATTAAAGAGATGAGAAGAAGAAGAAGTTGTTGCACAAAACTTAACCTGCTGGAGATGATTGTGTGATCAAAACTAAAACAAAACTACAACAAGTTGAATGGATGAGAAGAGTGGTTGCAGGCAACCAACCAACCAGCCACTTCTCTTACAACTCACTCGAGAACAATTAAAATTAAAGTTATTTACAACAAGAGTTTATTTTCTCTTTTTTATTTTTTTTTTTCATTCACATAGACTTCCTGCATTATCCTCTTGTCCTTAAACGTAACACAAAGTAAAAGCAGGAAGAGTTGAAGATTAAAGTAAAAGAACAATATAAATAAAAAAGTTTGCTATAAATTAAATAAGAGGGGATAGAGAATATGAGTAATATAGCCAAAAAAAATAAAAGTAGAAAGCAAATTTTCGTAGAAAATAGACCAAAAGTTAAGTACGTCGCCTGAGTGCGGCAAAAAATAACAAGACAAAAACTATGAAAAAACTGAATGACTAAATGCAGCTGCAGCACATTTTACAAGTGAAGTGTCGCTTGTATTCGCTGCTGCAAAAAGGTAAAAAGTTTACAGTCCGATACAATGGCGCCAGATGAGACAATACATATCAAAAATTTTACTATAAATATATGTATTTACCCAGCGAAAACTTCATACATATCAAAAATTGTACTATAAAAATATGTATATACCCAGCGAAAACTTCATACATATCGAAAATTGCACTACAAACATATGTATATACCCAGCGGAAACTTCATACATATCAAAAATTGTACTATAAGCATATGTATATACCCTGTGAAATCTTCATACATATCAAAAATTGTACTATAAACATATATATATTCCCAGCGAAAACTTCATACATATCAAAAATTGTACTATAAACATATGTATATACCCTGCGGAAACTTCATACATATCAAAAATTGTACTATAAACATAAGTATATTACCAGCGAAAACTTCATACATATCAAAAATTGTACTATAAACATATGTATACACCCAGCGAAAACTTCATACTTATTGAAAATTGTACTATATATAAACATATGTATATACCCAGCGAACACTTTTTACATATCAATAATTGTACTATAAAAATATGGATACACCCAGCGAAAACTTCATACATACCAAAAATTGTACTATAAACATAAGTATATTCCCAGCGAAAACTTTAAACATATTAAAAATATGTACTATAAAAATATGTATACACCCAGCGAAAACTTCATACATATACTAAACTATACATACCAATAATTGTACTAAGCTATAAACATATATTTTTTACCTCACCCTGCCGTCAAACCGCTAGCCGGCAATAAAAGAAGTGTTGGCAAACATCTTTGTCGAAGGGCTTGATAATTCCTAAATTACGTAGAAAATTAGTGCTGAAGACGTGTAAGGTCTTAACAGTGACTGGTTACAGCACGGCACTTACTGCTATGCATGCTTATACGCACTCGTTTGTTAAAATATTCCCTGACCATTTTGCATTGTGGCTGAATTTCGTTGATGCAATGCTGAATTTCCTCCTTTAATGCACGAGTTAGTGTTGCCAACTCTAAGCCTTTCACACCGTTTTTGGTGCTTTTACACATTTTTTAAATTATTTAATAGGTGCGGGAGATTTTCTCCTTTAATGCATGTGTCAGTGTTGCCATCTCGATGCCTTTCGCACCGTTTCTGGGGACTTTTAACATTTTTTTGTGCAAAAAATTATTTAATAAATGCGCTAGATGAGATTTCGGTGGCTCCAAGTCATATTCAATACAATTATTGGTTTTAGTGTAAGAAAAAAGTTATGAACCTCTGTTTGAATATTATTTCAGATCGGGAAACTTTTTTTCTCATATCAAAAGCTATCGATGGCACAATATTGATTGCATATATTATTTTTAGTTTGATTTCAACTTGATAACGACAAAATGTTGCTTTTTAATCTACCCATCCTAATGTATATACCTAACAATCTTAATCAGATATTTTTCCCCTGAGTGTCATCCCAGCTTGTAGACACGCTCTATCTGAAAAATACTTGCACTTAGTTTTGAGGAGAAAAAAAAATGAAAAACTTAAAGTAGTTTACATAATTTGAAAACACGAAATAGTACAAAAATTAAAGTAAAAATAACTTCAAGTGCAAAAATAGTTTTTTTTTTGGAAACATTTTCACAAAGAAAAGTAACCACCTTTAATCGCAGTTGACTATAACAAGCGTCCATGTCCAGGTTTGAAAATGAAAGAAACGAAAGAAAATTACTGCAAGCTAAAAAGTAAAAACTAAGTACACACTTTAGTCCTTTGAGAAGAAATGAAAACTAAAGAAGGAAAAAAAAACGAAGAGAAAAATTAAAAGAACGTCCTTCTCTACGCAAAGAAAAAAAATACTTAAAAAATTTCTTTTTCTATGAAAGAAAAATGCATAATAGAAATATAATTTAAAAATGTACTTGTCTAAATGTTGGTGGTGGATTTTATTAATTATTTTATGCGCTATAAAATAGTTTGTAAGAAAAACACGCTCAAAAAATAACACTAAAGCCGCAGTAATAGACATTTGTTCAAAGTCTGATTAATTTTATATTCAAACTTTAACCTCCAGTCAAGACCTTATGAGGCAAATGTTGATGTAGACGCAACGTACTCGTACAGATGTTTGTGTTGTTGTAAAAACCTGAGTACATCAACTGAATATAAAGATTGTCCCAAGTTAGTTTAAGATTTGAATTAAATATAAAACACAGATTTTAGTCCTTTGTTATTATACTCTTCACAAAAATGTTCAGAGTATAAATAAGTCTGTGATTCCGGTTGTAATTACTACAATATGCATATGTGACCCTATAAAGAACACATTCTGAATCAGTATTGATGGAAAAGTCGATTAAGCGACATCGGCCGTTGAAATACCGTTTCTGAGAAAACCATCTTAAAACTCTTTTCTTTTATCATTCTATTATCCCATCGATTCATGGGTTTACTATTGAAATTTAGTAAAATCAGTTCACTTATAGCTGAGATATATCCAAAATTCCGAAAAAAGAATTTTTTTTTGTAAGAAAAATGTTGAAAAAAATTTTTGTTATTTTTGCTTCAAACTTAATAATATTATTAAGCATGACGATTACGAGCAAAAAAAAAATTCCCCCGATACCGGACCTTATCCGGGATATAGCCTATTATTATTATTATTATTGAATGGGATGTGGCCCTCATCGGCCACCTGCATTGCGACTACTGTAAGTCTATTGTGCGTCCCCTTGTCCCATTACGGGTTAAGTACGTCATGAAACCGAACTAGCTCCTTCATTGGGAATGACAGCAAGTCCCCTTCACTCAATGTATGTGCATGTATATTCTGTATCCTAAAGCTCCACAATAGGTGATCAAGTGCTCCATTGTCTCTTCTTTCTCACCGCAGAATCTGCAGATGTCTGTGTTAGAAATGCCCATCCTGTATAGGCACTTTAGGCAGGTAGGTATAATGACCTGCAAGTGCGCCTGTCAGTGTTCTGAGGCTTTTCCTATCCAGTTTTAGAGCACATTCGGCCCTCTTTGCATCAAAGTTTAGAAATTTCTTGGAATGTTCGAGACCAGCTGTTTCATTCCTATGTTGTTCAACAATAGACTCCGCCCATTTCTTTATTTCCTCGTTAAGGAGATTCTTGTTGAAGCCAAATGTTGGAGTGGGGGCAATAAAAGTCCTCTCTATCCCTTTTTGGCATAGTGTCACTCATGTCCTGGCACCCAGATTAGGGTAACCTGGTTCTGGTGATATTCCAGAACTAGCCTGAACGTGAGCACACAACTGGTCAGGGTCTTTAGTAGTAGTAGTAGGGTCTTTATTGGCAATCAGATAATATTTTTATAAGCACACCCTTGTGTTCCCTATCGGAGAGTATTTCCATCACTTCCCTTATTGCGTATAGTTCCGCTTAGAATATTGTGGTGACTCTACTTGCGTGCGTTCACTACTCATGATTAGGGTAGCTTCTATGAAATGTCGACATATATACAGCTGGGTGTATAGTTCCGCTTAGAATATTGTGGTGTCTCTACTAAGAGTAAAATACTTGCGTGCGTCCAAAGTCTACTGATGATTAGGGTAGCTCCTATGAAATGTCGACATATAGACAGCTGGGAAAAATAGAAAACAAGCTATTTATAATTTTTTGATTGGTAACTGATAAATCAATTGTCAAATAAAACTGCGACATACAATTCGAAGTTCTTTCTCCATTTCCGGATTTATAGTTTTTTTTTTCTAAGATTTACGAAAATTTTCAAAATTATAATTAATTGGTACAAAAAAAATCTTCTAAGCATGAATTTAAGGGACCAAAATAGCCTTTAAAAACAACTTCTTAACGGATATCTTTTAAAAGATTGTTAAATGAAATCGAAAATTTTGCTGTTAAATCAACAAAAAAAGATAAATGTTCCGAACAAAGTTAACTCTTTTTCGCTCTCCCTGTCTCTTCTCTCACTCTGTCTCTTAAAAAGATAAACTATTTTTACTTCTTTTTCATATTGTTCAGTATTTATTCATAATAAACTTTAAGCTTTATTAAAAAAAAAAAATTTATAAACTATTGATGAATGATTTCTTTTAAGTTTATTAACGAATTCAATTTCAATTTGTGCACAGCGGAAACAATAACAGTGTTTTATTTTGACGCCTTCACTGCGCTGTCATCTACAGAAATGTGCTGAAAATCTTTTCTTACAAGAGTTTTTCTATTCGCAACATTTTCACTACTTCAGGAAAAAAGTAGAAAATAACACAAATATTTCACGTTACTTTAGCTAAACATAAACCCGGCTGAGAGATTGCAACTACTTTCTTTGTTAAGCTATCATCAGCTTACTGCTAACACTCTCACCCAAGGGAAACAATACGAGTATGTTTGTACATGCTCATGGGTCAGGCAGAAACACCCTAACGTGCATATTTATCGAATTTTGGTTTCTTAGTGGTTTAAATACATTTTCACAAAGAACTGGTGGAATAGTTTCATAAGTAACGCACTTACAAGCAATTGTCCTAAAACCGTTTTTCTTTACCTAAAAACGTTTGTTTTACCTTTTGCTGTAAAGTAGCAATTATGTTACTTAGGGCCTTTCTTTCTGCCGTATGTATATACATATGTATGTGAAGCTGAATTTAGTGTGTGTAATATTAATGAAGTTTTAACAAGCATTTGAAATAACAGCTGCCACAGAGTTTTTTAACTAAAACATTGACTATTCCCATCCTTTTTGCCAACACTCACATTTAAAGCGACTTCAAGCGGCGCACTACTAAATTCAACACTGAAAAAGTAGAACACAATTACAGCAGCTAAAAAATTTTAAAAAATAAAGCAATTACATCCATTCGGGCTGGTAACTGAGTTCGTTGCCCTGCAGTTTGGGTGTACTGAATAATTTTCTGGTTTTCTACACACAAATAAATTACTCGATTTTTAGTCTTTTAATTATTTTTTCATTTTTATTTTTTATTATTGAAGCAAACAACATCGTTTGCGTGATAGCATGATTATAGGCTTAATATAATCAAATAATAAAAAGATAAACATTTCATTAAATTTCCTCAGAAACTTTACGTCCCAAATTCTCACTACTCACGAGATGTTTTAATTTTCTTTTTTAATATGAAGAAATCTGCGGCTGAGACTCATCGAATGCTCTCAATGATGAGTGAAAAAACGTGCCGAGAGTCGTTGCAATGCTTCAAAAACGACGATTTTGACGTCGAAGACCAGCATGTTGGGGAGAGAGAGAGAAGGTTTTCGAAGATGCAGAATTCGAGGCATTACTTGATCAAGACTCGTGTGAAATGCAACAGGAATTCGTAGAATCATTAAAAGTGATGCAACAAGCCATTTGCAAATGCCTGAAAGTTATGGAAATGATTTAGAAACAAGAAAAGTGGGTGCCGTACGAGATGTAGCTGAAAGAAATTGAACTGCGTTTCTTTGCAAGTGAACAGTTGCTCGGAAGGCAAATACAAAAGGGATTTCTGCATCACATTATCATTTAGAACGAAAAATGGGTTCTTTGGGTGAAGCCTAACTTTTATTAAGTCAATAAAAATGCAAAATCTTTATTACATATTTGGTATTACATAGCTGTTTTTTTTTTTTTTTTTGTAATAACATTATAAATGGCGCTTAAGTTGTCAGTATCTTCTTTTTTGTTCATTGTTTTTTTTAATTTTCTGCTGAATTCTTAAGCTTTCTGTTGCGTAACATTTTTTAACATTGTTTTCTTTGTCCAGTACTTTTATATCGTTAAAGTCAGGTGTATGTTTGGTTTGTACAGTATGTTGCGATAAAGCAGTGCTTTCTTTTTTCTTATTAATATCTGTCTTATGTTCATTTATTCTAACTGCTAAACTTCTTGTTGTTGTGCCAATGTATGAAAAATGGGTTCATTATGATAATCCCAAGTGCAGAAAATCATGGGCATATCCCGGCCATGCTTGTATGTCGACGGCCAAACCAAATGTTCACGGATGCAAGGTTATGCTCAAACAACAATAACAGGACATCGTTATCGGACGCAGATTATGCGTTTGAGCGAAGCATTGAAAGACAACTGGCCGCAATACTACGAGAGACATGATAAAGCCATTTTACAGCATGGCAATGCTTGACTCCGTGCTGCAAAAGTGGGTAAAAAATACTTGGAAGTATTGAAATGGCAAGTCCTACCCACTCGCCGTATTCTCCAGACATTGCTTCCTCGGACTAACACTTCTTTCGATCAATGTCACACGGTCTGGCTGACCAGTACTTCCGGTCTTATCAGGAAGCAATATTTTGCTTCGATTCGTGGAACGCCGCGAAAAATTGACCAGTTTTTCAAGACTTTGAATTTTACATGTTTGATTAATTTTTTGCAATAAAGCCTTGAATTACGGAAAAACGGCAGAATAAAAGTTGTACACCTATAAAAGAGCAGCCCGCTAAACTTATGTGCTGTTCATAGAACACAGACGAGCACACGTCTAAAAAATTTTATATGGAAATCACTCCAAAAATTTTGTAATTTTCATACAAATTTTCTAGACGAGTTGCCCGTCTGTGTTCTATAAACAGCACGTTAACCTAATCTAAACTACATTTATTGTATGTGAAATAGCGTATCACATACTGGAGGGTCATCCAACTGTAATGCACGAAGTTAATTGTAATGTCAGGTTTTTGACACTTCTTTTTTCAATGTTTGACCAGTTCAACTCATTCAAAGGAGCACAATTGAGCAGCGCGTTAAAATTATTGAAGCCTTTTATGAAAATACATTACGTGCACTTCGTGAATTTTTCGGTCTCCATAATAGACAAAATGTGAGAATTGTGCGTTGGGTCTGTTGGAAACCTCAAACCATTTGTGCATGCTCGCCTAATATGTTCTCCGGAAAACATTGCTGTTGGTGCTCGCTATCACGATATGGTAACGGACTTCTTATAAGCACTAATTGAGGTTATAGAACTGGATGGTACTTGACTCCAACAGAAAGGTGTCACCATACAACCAACGAAACATGAAATTCAATGACCGGGTTTGTAATATTATAATTTTAATTGATCGCCACGATCATGTGATTTAACAACGCTGGACTTTTTTCAATGAGGATATTAAAAAAAATTGTCCGTCAATAAGCCAAGAACAATTCTTTATAATTAGTAAAAGAAAAATTTTCTTTTTTACATCTAAAAATTATTTTAGGGATTATTAAATCCTTATTTAACAAATTTTTCAATTTGCATAAAAATGTGTCAAATAAGAATTTAACAAACATAAAATACCTTTTGTGAAAACGGCCATAAGACATAAGGAAAGACATAAAGAACTACAAAAAAAGAACTGCAGGGCATTAATAAATCTTTACAAAGGAAATGTGCGTGTTTTCTTGTATTTTTTGCTTTTATAAACTCGTATAAATGCATGTTTGTGCATGCATACACATACATATCGCTCCTTTATTGCAACATAGTCATATCTCAAAAAATGAGCTTTTCGAGATAACAATGCAGAATTTTTAACAGTACTACTTTTTATATAGTGCCAAAATTTTATTCAAATTACTTTTAAACTGTTTCCTTTAGAAGATTTTTTCTACAAATTTTTTCTAAGACTTGTATGAAAACTAAAAACTTGCAATGTGTTTTTCTCGAAACAAGCTTTTTTGCGTTATGACTATGTTGCAATAAAGGAGCGATATGTACATATAAGTTTGTTAGCAAATTTTGTTTTCTTTTACTTCTGTTTATGTTCAAGTGTGATGTGATAAATTGCCAAATAATTTGAAAGTCAGTTGTTCTTTTTTTACGTACATTTTGATGAGACAACAAGAGATTGAGACCACTTGCAGCCATTTTTGTTTTTATATAACAATTTTTTTTTTATTGAATAAAAGCTTTTCCTTCACTTTGTGTCATTTTCTGTTTGGACTTAATAAATGGTTTTTAAGAAATTTTAAACTGTTTTCGCTTTGATTAAAAACGAAGAACAAAGAAGTCATGATCTTGAATTGATTAAAGTAAAATACATCTAACTACAGCACTTGAAGTGTAAAATGAACAAAATAAAAATCGCCAGTCTCTTAAATCGTTAAGGCCGCATTCGTTTTTACGTTCCGTGACGTTATTTTCTGCAGCAAATATTTTACGATTACTGTTTCTGCTGATATATTCTGTGAATGAAGAACAAAAAATTTTTATACAGAGAAAAAAATAGATGAGATTTTTTTTCAATCAAGTTATGTTATTAATAAAAATCCATCAATTTAATAAAATTTGCATTGACTTAATTAAATTATTATTTATAATGAATTTTTGGAAATATCTCTTAATAAAATGCAATTAATAAAAAGTTTTCCGAATTATTGATTGTTATTCAATAAATAAATTTAAAAGGTTGTCATATAACAGTGAAGACCTGTTGTTTCTTTAACAATTTTTTTTTTGTTAAGTACATTTTACATATTAACAAATATTTTTTTCAACTCAATAATTTTTGCTTTTAAGTGAAAAAGCTATTTCTACTTTACAATTTGAATTATCAATCCGGCAAAAAATCTTTTTCACAGGAAATTTGATCAAAATAGTGCAATTTTTTTTTATCAATATGGCATCTATTTTTTTCTGTGTAAAAACTATCTTGTGGGGGAAAAAAACAAAAAATTAAATTAATTAATAATTTAGAAATCGTGATCACACACGACTTCTTATACCAAATATAACTTTTTCTCCTTAAAATAATATTTTTTGATCATCGATAGCTGCTTACTTGGGGGTTACACGACCAAGTTTTGCCGTGCAAGTTTTAATACACTTTCACTTTTGTACTAATATATTCATACTTTTAAAACTTGATGCGAATTTGATAAGAATATGCTTTCAAATTTGCTTTCCAACTCTGTGTTCAAGTTTATTGAATTTGCTTCCAAATTGGCTTTCCAACTCTGTGTTCAAATTTATAGGCAAGAAAACAGCTGATAGCTATTTTAATGCAGAAATTTTTCATTTTTATATTAAAAAACTCTGCCGCCATAGTTTTTTGTGTTAATTTATAGAAAATGAATTAAATTTGTGCTGATTCATTAGAAATCAAATTTATTATTTTTAAGGAAGCAATTATTTTTAGTTGTTTTTTTGACGCCGGCATCTTGAAAGTAAAATTGCTTTGAAATTGTGTGTAGCCTACGTCACAGCTTTCAATTTTTTTTAAATTTTGAAAACTATTTAAGTTTTTACTGCATACTTACTATAAGAGTAGCTGACAGCAGGGAGCTGAAAGGGGATATAAATAAAGGGTGTTTTTTTAAGCCCGATAGAACTTGAAATTGTAAAAAATAACACAAAAAATTAAATTGTAATCAAAATTTTTTTTTATTCGAAAGATCAATACGTGACATTAACATTTGAAAATGATTTCGGGCATATGGGCACCGCGGCTGTTCTTGACGAAGCGCATTCTGGACGTCCAATTTTGGGCCACTTTTTCGAGCACTGCTGGCCGTATGTCACGAACAACACGAACAATGCTGGCCTCCAAGGCGTCAATTGTTGCTGGTTTATCAGCATAAACCAGTGACTTCACGTAGCCCCACAGGAAATAATCGAGAGGTGTCTTGGAGGCCAATTGACAGGTCCATTTCTCGAAATCAACTTATCGCCAAATTTTGATTTCAGTAAGTCGATGGTTGCGTTCGCCGTATGGCACGTAGCGCCATCCTGTTGAAACCACATCTCCTCCGGATCAATGTCATCCATATTTTCAAACAAAAAATCATTGATCATGGTGCGGTAACGATCTCCATTGACCGTTACGCGAGCTCCGGCCTCATTTTTGAAGAAATAAGGTCCGATGATGCCACCAGCATGAAAACCGCACCAAATAGTGCATTTTTCTGGATGTAATGGAGTCTGTAGGGTCTCTTGTGGATTGGTCTCACTCCATATGCGGCAATTTTGCTTATTAACAAACCCGTTAAGCCAAAAATTATGTACGCCATACAAATGACAAAGTCGTCTATAAGTTGCGCGAATCGACGACTGATTTTCAAAGTAAATTTGGATAATTTCGTAGCGTTGTTCAAGCGTGAGTCTATTCATGGTGATTTGTCAGAGTATACTGAAACAAATAAAAAAAATGTTTCATCAAAATTTAATTTTTTGTGTTACTTTTTACAATTTAAAGTTCTATCTAGCTTAAAAAAACACCCTTTATAAGAGATGTTTTACAATCTTGACTTTTAGTTAGTCAGATCTGCTATTACTCTTATATGTGCTATTACATATCGATGCAATTTTATCAGCTGTTTACGAAATAACGAATTTTTACTATTTTTCTTTCGAATACTTTTTTGTAAAATAGAGTTCACTGACAGTAATTTTTACAACTTGTTAAAAATGTCACATCTACTGCATTTTACTGTGAATAAACCTAATAGCTAATTAGTGTATCTACAAATTGCAGCACATGTAGGAGTATATCATATACATATTTGTATCTAACACTTCGCCAGTTTCGACTAAAACATATAAAAGAAGTCTTCCTTCAAACTTCAGTGAAATAAGAGCTTTATTCTATTAAAAAAAAAATCTCGGAAAATATTTAATTTACTTTAAACTAAAAAATATTCTTGTGTTTTTAAAAACATTTATTTATAAAACTCATAAAATGGTTATATATACACATGTGTTGTTTCTTTTCAACTTCTAATCGCAACTTTCCCCTTTTAATTCCAACTGTGAACTCCCAGAACTGAACAAAAGCAATTAATATTAAAACGTTTACCGACAAAATACACAATAACGACAATGCAAGAAAGAAAAAAAAAGAAAGGATTTCAAAAAGAGAAACTAAAAATTGGGACACAAAATGAAAATGAAAGAAGAAAGTTTGCAATCGCCTGGTGCATAATAAAGATAAGAAGACTAATTAAAATAAATATGTACAAGAAACAAAAAGCATATTGCAAATAAAAATAATAAAGAAGAAAATCCAAAGCAAGAAGTGTAACAAAATTGTATGCATTAATCAAAGACTTGAAAGAAGCAAAATCAGAGTTGCCAAAGTACTCTTCGGCTCTAGGGAAATTATTGTAGTTTTTATGGTATTTAAACAGGAAAGCAAGGAACACAGATATTTATGTACATATTTATACATGACTGTAGTTTATTATTCTATGCGTTTAAGATGCACAACATATTACGTAATATATTTGTAGGGTGTTTTTATAGAGGTATAAACAATTTTAATTGGCAACACTTTTTTTAATTGACGACCATTTTGTCGGCTGTTAAGCGATTTATGTTTAGTTATGTTTGGCATTTCAAGAATTGTAATAAACATAAATAAATATTATAGAAAGCTTTTGTTCACTTGAATACAGTGTTGTCAACTTTGAAATTTGAAAACGCACCGAAATCGGGAAAAAAGCGCGTTATTTCAATAAAAACGAATTTTGAATTTTTCTTTTTATTTTTAAAACCCCAATTTGTATTATAAAAAGTATAAAATTTTTATTTAAAAAAAACACGACAATGAAACAGCCTTCTCGTTCAATAGCTAGAATTCGTGTTTGTTAAACTTGGCCTCCAGTGCGATTCTGTTACTACTATTAAGACAATATTATCTTTAAAATAATTATAACGATATTTTTCAAGTTTATTATTTAGCAATCAGATGTTAGTTCTACTGCCTATTATCCGGTACACAAAAATAGAGCTGCGTGCCTAACGTCCTTAAATTTATATTGCAGGAGCATACAATCGTTACCGCAGTGGATGAAATATGTCGAAAAAATTTAAGATTATCGGATCAGAAAAAGTTACAGAACGGCACTACAAGCCATCAAACTTCATTAACAGCAATTGTATCAAACACAATGGAAATTTCATTCGTGTTTTTGTAAGCGAACAGTAAAAATCAGTTGCCTAGAGTGAGCGTCTTTAATAGAATATATTGAAGTATACAAAAATTTGCCAGAACTAGAACAAATAAAAATTGAACCTTGCCATAATCAATATGCAAACGTTTTGAAAAAATTTTAATTTTGTTAATAATTTTGGAATTTAGCAATTACTAAAACAGTAACGAATTCACGAATTCATATCTGTGCTTACATTTATTGTAATATTTGACAAACCTGGTTTAATCGTCTGATATCAAAACACACTCTAGAAGCAGCAAATTTTATAAAACGAAATGGTTATTTTTCTTTCGAGAATATGTATAGCACAGCAAGATTGCCTTACTCTGTGCATATAATAAGGTGTGTTTTTCACATTATACCTCCGTATTCTGATTGTGCTCTGCAAAATGACGCGTAAAAATGTGAGGTACTTGAATAAAATGTTTTCTTATATAAAAACAAAAATTTGGTTGGGTGCCACCGAAATTTTTCGCACAAAATGGTGCGAAACGCACCGAGTTGACAACGCTGCTTGAATAGGTGCTAAAAAAAAACATTTTAACATAAAATTCCTTTACGAATGCAGTTTTTTTCGATTTTAGCCCAAAAATGATATGAATAGGTATTTAACTTTTTTACGAATACGGCTGTAAATATGCACTGCCCTTTTAAAATATATTTTAAAATATTATTTTCTAGCATAATGTAAAAATAATTTAAACAAAAATGGAGTTGTATTTTGTATATTTCTATTCCAATCCAAATATTTATTTCTGTTTATTTCGACAAATATTTGTGTGTAAATCATAAATACACCAAGTGTAAATACATATGTAAATATTCGCAACTTGATATTAATATCTTTGTGGTCATAATGTGAATGCAAATCATTTAAATATTTGTTTAAAAATGACTGCACCGCTGTACGTATGAGTACTTTTAAAATTGTTCCGCATGAATAATGTGCACAATATTTATCATACGTAACGTGGTTTATCAAGTGGGGCTTTAATAAATATTTGATTATGTGTTGGTTTGTATAAAAGTATATTTAAGCAAAGTTTTAAGCTCGAACCATTTCGTTGCTAGTGAAGAATAAAGTTATATCTAAAAATTAATTTAATATTCATGAATATTTTTCTAAAGTTTATGCCAAAAGTTCTGCATGAAAATGAATTTCAAACTGAAAAATATTCGGAGGGGAAATAATTTCAACGAAACAAATCCATTTGAAATACTCTAATTTAAGATTATTAAATAAAATTGAAGTGTTTTGCGTAACGTAGCTACAGGTATTTGATGCAAACAGTATCGCTGGAGAAGGCTTAAACATGTTCAACACAACTCAATAAATAAATAAATTTTTGGTATTTCATAGCAAATAACCTTTGGCAATTGGTTTTTAACATATTATTATGTTCATACTTACAACATATTTTATATAATTATAATTTTTCATTTTTAAAAACCACAAACAGGCTTAGTGATTTGTTGTATGTACATTATTGCTTTTAGTACAATGTGTTGCAAAATTAATCAGCCACAAGTAGAACAAAAAATATGGTTGATATGACAATATTTTAAGGGCAAAATACTATTGTTGCAATATATGGTTAGACACAACCACACAATATGGTGGCCATCCGAAATTTATTTACAAAACCTAGTAAAGCCAAATTATACCTTATAACCATATATTTGGTAAAAGTTAATACGGTTATGATCCAAAGTAAAATTTAACTGTCTTGTATTATATTATCATTTCCGGCCATATTTTAGTTCCAAATGTTTATTTTTATGACCATATTCCCCATGTTGAAAGGGCTATAGGCCGAGCCAGCAATTTCCCTGGGGATTTTGAACAAAGTACAAAGCGTAATAAAAGACTTGATTTATTATGCAGTGTATTTTTATTAAAATTCCTTGTAAACAAATAAAAATAATAATTATATACGTTAATAATATATAGTAAATTCAAGAAAACAATACTATACTTTTTGGTAGGGAAATTTCTGGAAATTTAGTTCTTTTGGTTATATTTAAGAAGTTCTGAACCCCCTCGTGATTAAGTCTTTACAAAATGGCGAGGGCGGTAGAACGTTTTTTGACAATCAAACTTTTATTACGTAACTTTAATTATTTTTTACGGTGTCTAAGTGCTGCTGCCAGATTACACGCATTTCATTATGGCGATTTTGGGAGTTGCGTTAACACCCCAGTTAATAAATATATAAACAAATATGTATATAATCTTCATTATTTTTCATATTATTAATATTGAAAAAACACACACACTTGCAAATAAACTGATTGCTTCAAAACTAAAAAAATAAAATAAAAATATGTTTGAATATGTTCAACAACAATAGCTAGTGTAATGGAAATATGTTATACACGCAGAGAAAATACATTTCATCGTATTGTTATGCCAACATTAGTGTGTACTCTGTAACATTTTGTATTGTTGCCGCAAAATGCGTATTATCATTTTTAACATAGTTTAAATTTTTCCAAATATATTATTGAAAAAATGTTACAGTATCTATTATTACAGTTCTATTGATTTAAAATATGGTTGGATGGAATAATAGTATATAAAATGTGTAGTTTTAATACGATAATAGCTATTGTTGTATGTATATAAAACATACATGTGGCAAGACATGTGGGTTTACAGACTAAACTTACTATTATATTAATGGTCAAGGCGTTGACATGTAATTTTATTTCAGTTTTATTTTGCGTTATCAAGCAGTCAGTTCTTATTGTGTACCTAATTATTAATAAATATAAAAAAGAAAGAAGTTTTTGTAATATAAATTTTTGGTAAAATAAATAAATAATCCTGTCAAGCAGAATTGTGTAAAAACATCTTTATAAATAAACAATAATACACCAATGAAGACAAATAGGTTTGTATCAGCATTTTTATTTTTAGAAATGTATGTATATTAATTAATTATATGCTTATTTTATAGACCTGCAGCCCAATAATTTATCCAAGATACCAGGAAGTTGCCCAAATCTTATTGCTTTTTTGGATATTAATTAAAATGAAGAATTTTTAAAATAAATTGTTTTATAGCAAAAATTGTATGTTTGTATGGCCATCAACCATCAAAGTGGTATAACCGGACGTGGCAATGGTAGTTTATACTTTCATTCACAATAATAGAGATGAGAATGATAATATAATATGGTTGCAATGCTAATATTATTAAAACTTTTACCAAATATATGGTTGCATGATATGAAATGGTTCTTGGATGTACTTAGTTTAGCAAAGAACTTTCCAGACTAAAACCATAGTTTTTGTTTGTCTTCAACCATAGACTTCAACAATAGTATGTTGCCCTTAGAATATTGTTATCTCAACCATATATTTTTTTCTACGTGTAGATACATATATTACATAAAAAAATTATATTATTGTACATTACAAAACTTTTTGTTGTGCTCAAATTATTTATTTAAACATTACTATTAATATCAACCACGTTTTCAAATGATAGAAATGTGGAGCCTTCAACATTGATATACATATTTATAGAGAATTATAGTATATTAAAAATTATAATACACTGCTTATGACAACAATACAGAATGTGGTAGAGTAAATACTAATGTTGCCACCACAATATTCGAAACAGATTCTTCTTTGCGTGCAAGTTTGCTTTTTAAAAAATTTGTTACTAAATAGAAACATTTGGAGTTTTGGAAATCTTTATTTGGACCTACACAATTTTTTCTGTTAATTGCAAAATATTATATCAGCTAGCTGTCTGTTGCCAATGTGTCCGTTTTATTGCATTTTCCATAACTTTACGCAATATTTCTGATTATAACTGTTCGATTAACAATTTCTGATTGAACTGTTCGTTGAATATTCCGCAGCGATTATTTGGGGTTTGTTGACATAAAAAAAGAAGCGTGGAATGGTTAAATCAGACGATTTTAGTGGCCATGCCAAATCGCCAAAACAAGAGATTGCACTACCAAATAATGCTTCGTTCACATAGCCATTGTGACTTCTGCTAAGTATGTGGTTGCACCAGTATGTTGAAACTACCTGTTTACCAAACCCTACCCATACACTTGCGGCAGTAAGAAGTCGCCTATCATGATCATATTCCATTCGTTAGTAACAGTATTGCCAAAACACATTTACTGCGATTATTTGGGGTATGTCGGCATAAAGAAAGAAGTCTGCAATTGTTAAATCAGAGGATCTTGGTGGTCATGCCAAATCGCCAAAACGAGAGTTTACGCGACCAAGAAATGCTTCATTCACAATAGCCATTGTGACTTCTGCTGTGTATGAGGTTGTGCCAGTTTGTTGAAACTACCTGTTTGCCAAACCCTACTCATTCAATTGCGGCAGTAAAAAGTCGCCTATCATGGTCATGTAGCATTCGCCAGTAACAGTATTGCCAAAACACAGTTAATGTTATTGTTCAAAAAAAAATAATACATTCCTCCCGCATGAGCACCTGTATGATAACAGTAGCCTTGAGTGTATGTAACAGATTTTCATACATCATAAGCTGACATTCTATGCCCCAGAAACGAGGATTTTGTTGACGTAATGCTTTAAATTAAAACATGCCTCGTCACTCATAAGTAGTGACGAGTACTCATAAGGATTTTAAACTCAAAATCGTCCGAAGCAATTATTCGACGCTCTTGCGGGCCGCTGCAATGTTTGTCCATTTTTATTCTGTATGTAGCCATGCATGTATGTACCATGCATGTATGTAGCCATGCATGTATGTATGTACTACAGCCATTCAAGAGTGTAATAGAGTATGCATCTACCCTCTTCTCCAAAGTTTTTAAGAAAGTAAACACCATAAGGGTTTAAACAACGCAGGGTAAAGCCTTTGTTTTCTTTTTTCATTTTTAAGAATTAGTGCATTTTCCTCATTTCGATGTTAATGCCGGTGTTAAAATAAATCTTTAAAATGAAATTATTAACTGCATAATTATGTTAATACTGTTAAGACCATAATGACATTTAAATTTCAACTATAGACTGCAAACTTCTAATTGGCATTTAACGAGTTCATTTGATTAAATATTAATAATGCCTGCACGCACACATGCTCAACTCGCATATGATTTAATAATACAAGTTTAAAATTAACCATCACCCTTCATATGGATTCAAATACCCGGCTAGTTTCAACGTAATAGTTGATAATAATGTTGTTGTTGTTTTTTGGCTTTTTTACCTTTCTGTAGAACAACAATGATGCTGTTGATATTAAAATGATTTGAAATCTTGTTTTAATACGTTCTTGTATGTATCTAATGCATTTGTGTACTTTTCTTTGTATGCAAATATTTATGCAAATTACTATCAAAATGTAAGATAATGTCAGTTAAACTAATGACAGATTGATTTTATTTATTGTTCATGTACGAGTACATACATACAGCATTTGCAAGTGTTGGATGGGAACTAAAATGAAAGTATTTAGTGCAATCTAATAGATTTTACTACCACTGGCAGGTTGTAGTCCGATAAGTAATAGTGGTTAAAAACCATGCTCTCTATTCCAACGGCCGTCATCCTTGTCACATCAAGATGACTTCAAAAAACACTCGGTTATGCATTCGTCTTCGACAGCTATTATGTATTCTTTAGTACACAGAAAAAATTACAGTAAAAATAAAATATAAAAAAAATTTTGAAAAAATAAATAGGTATATACGAGGTCTGATCAAAAAGAACTATTATTTTTAGTTTTTTAAAAATAATAGTTTAATTTAGTTTTTTAAAATACGAGGTGTGATAAAACAAATAAACGTTTTTTTTTTATTTTTATCATATAACCGGTTATTTTTATTATATAACCGTTTATTTATTTATTTTTTTTTCAAATAGTATTTATTTATTCATCAACAACTATCTTAACACTTTAAAGTAATCCCCCTCAGATAGGTGTAATACTCGTACACTTATGCCAGCGTTTTTTCCAATCCTCGAAACACTTTTGAAACGGAAATTTTGGTATTGCCAACAGTTTCGATTTTTCTTTTATCTGCTCAATCGTAGTAAAACATTTTCCTTTCGTCGGTGTCTTCAGTTCTAAGAAGACGAAAAAATCAGCGGTGGCCAAGTTTTCATCCAAAAACTCACGCACAAGCATCGATGTGTGAGCTGGTGCATTATCATGGTGCAAAATCCATGATTGTGTTTTCCAGAATTCTGTGCGTTTCGGATAAATTGCTTCGCGCAAACGGCGCGTAACTTCATATGGCTTATTGGCCGTATGATCTTGTGACAAGAACTCATGATGCACCATGATTGCCATTGCAGTCGAAAAAAACAGTGAGCAAAATCTTCACATTTGACCAAACTTTCGGCCTTGGCTCTTTTGGACGCTTCCATTGGGATGATTGGGCTTTGGTTTCAATGGCATAGCCATACAACTATGATTCGTCACCAGTTATGACCTTTTCGAGAAAATCTGTAACGTCGTTGACGATGTTAAACAGCTCCTGAGCAATGTCCATGCGAGGTTGTTTTTGCTCAACATTTAGCATTTTAGAACAATCTTGGCTGCTACACGTTTCATGCCTAAAAAAGGCGTAAAAATTGCTTGGCATGAATCGAACGATATAACAACATCATCAGCAACCTCTCTGATAGTGGTTCGACAATTATCACTGCTTTAATGTTTTAATACTTTGATCCACTTTATCGAATAGTAAAAAATCAAAGAGCACACCAAAACACGACTAACCTTTTTATCTGTCAAAAACAAACTGACAGACAGATATTGCCAAAATGACTGATATTGCCAACATATATAACAGACATGTGTACCGACATAACAGAATAATAAAATACGAAAATCGAACGTACGTAACTCACGAAATTTGAAAATAATATACTGTTCATACACACACATTTAATTACAATTTTGCAATTAATGCTTTAATTAGTGTTAATTACCCATACGAAATTTTAATCAACTTAATTGCCAATTAACAGTTAATTGTTCTAATATTTAGTAAAATTAAATATACAACCCTGTGGCTACCGTGTTTAGTTAGCACAATAATACCCAATGAACACACTTTGTTCAAATTTTACAACTCAAACGTAAACAAATGCAAACAAAAGATGGCGAGTCTACAAGAATAAATATTCACAATCAAAATATAAATAACTTTTCTGTCAGCTGTTGTCAAACGTTAATTGCTTTAGCAATATTAAGTATGTATGAAAACTTTTTAATTAACTGATAATTGAATTAATTAAAAAGAGTATATATGAACAGCATATAACGGCTACTTTTGGATCAGACCATGTATAATTATAAGAATATTATTTCTTTATTTTCAATCTAATACATTTCCTTACATTGTGGCAAGTGTTGCCATAATTTTTGTTAGTCTGATCACTGATCCAAGGTATATACACTAATCAATATCAACTCACTTAAATACAACACTTAGATTACTGTGATAACGATTATTTTGGTCTGTCCGTGTGGTTATTAATAGGTTACAGTCAAACGTCCAGAAACACTGCTCTGTCTTTCTTACTCCTCATAACTTATTTTCTAGCTCTGCACTGCATATGTAGGGGTCATCCCCGGGTACTGGTCCGAGATAAAAAAACTAACAATTTTTACAATTAAAAAGGTGTGTGAAACGGTAGAAAAGTACTCTCGTAAGTAAAATTTTGCCATTTCTGAGTTGAATACAATTTTACTAGCTCTAGGAGCTAAAATAAATTTTGACAATAGAATAAAAATATTTGAAATGTAGGAATTTGATTAAAATAAATTATAATTGAAAATTTTATAATTAAAAGTATAAAAATTAAATAATACTAAATTGAAAAATTTCTTAATCTTTTCATTTTTATTTATTTTTTTTTTTTTTATTAGTTTTGTTAAAATACTTTTCTATTTTGTCAAAATTTTATGAGGTCAAATATAATATTTTTTCACACAGCAAAAATATGACAGACAAATTATTTTTCACCATAGTACTTTGCTACCGTTTCGCACACATCGTAACTTACAAATTTTCCACAAATATTGTTAGAAGCTTAAATAGCGAATAAAAAACCTAATTGTTTGAATTTTTGTTCTCTGCTTTTCGATACTTTCAAAACGCAAATCGTAGCAACCAACGGTTGTTCATTTGTTTGAAAGGTGTAAAGAAATGTTAGAGACGTTTATAAATAGAAAAGCTTGTTTTTTGTGTTTTGACGGATATTATTAGAGCATTTTTCTTTTTAAATTCTCAGCAATTTATTTGGATTATTGGGATATAAAGTTGAATGTTTGAGAATATCTTTCACAAATTTCCAAAGTTTACTGATGATTAGGGTAGTTCCTATGAAATGTCGACATATAGATAGCTGAGAAACATAGAAAACAAGCTATTTATAATTTTTTACTGGAAAAAAAATTAAGGAAATATCTCACAAAGTCGAGCGTTAACTTTCACATACTATCATATTTCAAAAAGAAACTTGGTTTAAATTAATTTGGTTAAAAATTTTGAAACCAAAAAAAATATATATATAAATGAAATATTTTATTCAATTAATTTCCAACTGGGGCTTAGAATGGCTCCTTTCGCCGTCAAATATTATACTGAATTCTTTAACTTTTAGTTAACTGGGATTTCTTAAGCTTTAAAGTACAAACTTCCAAATTAATAAGCTTAATTTTCCTTGCCAAAACAATTATTTTTATGTCATTTATTGTTGTTGTTGATTCCTAAGCTTGAGGTTACATTTTCCTTTTAAGAGCCAAAAAGTTAAGCCTCCATATGTTTGTATAATGAAGTGTCTGTTGTTAAAACCCTATTACTGGATTTAGTTTAGGGGTATGCGGGCTGTTTGTTGCAAAGACTTTCTTGGCAAAGTCAGTATTTTAGCAATTTAAAATAATTAAAATGTATTTTTAGTCACATTTTACACTTGCACAATTTTACTTTTAATGTCTTTTACTTTAACGATTTTTGCAGGCAGAAAGAAGCATAATAGTATGTTGTTGTTTTTGCTTTATTGCAAACTATTGTGCAAAAGATAACAATGTAAATGATGTTGATTTTTTCTTTTTTTTTGTATAACTCATTTCCCTATTTTCACAGAAATACTTTTTTTCTGCTCTTCAATGATATTTTTTAATTTCACATTTTCTTTTTAATTTTACAGATTTTGGCAAGAACCGCAAAACTAGTTATAAACTCTTATAAAGGCAGCTGCAACAACAACAACAACACCAACAGCAAGAACCTCTTGTATAGGCAACATCCTTGTGGTGTATAGAAGAGGTAATAGTGATACAAGGACCCCTTTTTGCCTTGCTTCCCTCATAGAAACCGCAAACAAAAACATCCTGTAAAGCAACAACGACAACACAAAAGACGACAGTACCAGAACAAACAATAAAAACAACAAACAACTTTTTACCCACAATTTACTATCTCACATTGTTTGTTGTTTGTTTAGTTTGATTCTTATTTTTGTTTTTTACTTTTTATTTTTTGCGTTTCAGCAAGAAAAAACGTGCCAGTAGTGCTTGCCTGGGAGTACCGGTTTGTTTGTGTGTGTGTGTGTGTGTGCGTGCGTGTAGCGTGAGAGAAAATACAACTCATTTTCAGAATGAATCTCTTAATGGCATCCGTGCTTTTGTTAGCCATGTTGGCATTTCAACCGACATTGATTTATGGTACAAAGAACTTGGCAGCCACCAAAACGGGAGGCGGCAGCAGCAGCAGCAGCGGCAGCAGTCGTTTAACTAAAAGTAACCGCAATATAAGATCCCCCAAATATGGCAAGCGACACTCAACCGAATCCTTATATTCACCCGCATTGTCCTCATCACCGTCTGCCAAATTAGTCATGTCCATGGAGTCTGGCGATGTTTTAGTGCGTGCTGCCAGAGGTGCTGCTTTAGATCAAAATCAAAATCTCCCTCCACCAGTTAACGGAAACAGCAACAATGATGGTAAACGTCAAAAAAATAATAATAAAAAATTAAATAAAAATTTGGCTTCTCAAGAGGGTACCGCATCAGCTACCACTCCATCATCGTCACCATCATCATCGTCATCCGCAGTGACTTCTACGAATAGACGCAAACATTTGGAAAAGAAATTTTCTGCTGCATCGGGTTCAAACAATCACCAGCAACAACTGCATCTGACAAAACAACAACAGCATTCAAATGCCAACAACAAGAAAGGTAATGGCAAACAACGTCAAATGTTAAAATCGCAAAATCATCAGAATAAACGTTCGGGTGGCAAAGCAAACAAAGAAAATGTCGAAAAAACCCAGAGCGAAAGTGAAAAACCATGTAAGTACATTCTTTAAACTTTTTTTGAGTACTTATATTTTTAATACGCTGAAATTTACGCTAAGAGCGAGGGAAGTCTAGTTTGTTATTTTTTTTTATTGTCACATAATGTCACATAACTAAATATTAAATATAAATAATTTTTACTTTTGCTGGTACTTGACCGGCATGAGTTTTCCTCAGAACCACTGCTATGTTCGTTCATGTCTATACTAGTTTGTCCACTTATTTTGAAATACATCTACGGGGTGGCAGCGCTAGAGCTGAAAGTGGCAACTAACATCATGCTATAGTCAATAAGAATGTTAAACTATTTATCACTAATAAATATTCACACATTTTTTCACACTTATAAATTGCTTTTTACTTTCACAAAATTATTTTTAAATTTCTAAGTCCGAATAAAACACTAAATTCACTGTCAAAAATGTCAAAAATATATATGACGTTAAGTGCTCACGATATTAGCAGTATCAAAAAAAAAAAACTGTCGTATACCGTAACGCTGCCACCTTGTAACCGTGAATACATCCCGATATTTCCAATTTAACAATTCTTTCTGACACATAAACATTGTGATGCCAGATGTAAATTTTAATTCGCGTTACTGGCGGGGTTACAGATTTGAGTGCCTAATCACGAAGAGATTGTGGTTGGTTTTCAAATTAGGATTATTATTCGGAATATTCTTAAATTAAATAATGCTAATATTTAGTATTAATTATATAGTTGAAAAAAATGCTTACTAGTAAATAGAAAAGTTGAAGCTAAATCAGAAAAATAAATACTAAATTTAGCCTCAAAAATATCAAAGTGCAACGCTGACAGTGAAATTATAAAAGTTTCTAAATGTATTTTTGTTTCAATTTCATTACTTTTAAGATCGTTTGTATCAACATTAGCATACTCAGGCTTGTTCTATATTTTAAAGCCACTAGACCTGAAAGTAGCTCACTAGTACACTTTACCATTTCATTCTGCTTGAAACAAATTTGTGCTTGAATCAAAAATTTATTTCAAACAAATCTCTGAAACGGATCGAGTCCTATTTAGTTACTCGAAAACAATGCATTCGTTTAAAAACTGTCACATCTAAATCGATAGTTATTTATATCTGGAGTGTCACAGAGTAGACACCTTGGACCATAGCTCTTTATTCCGTAATCATGCGTCGATAATTTTCACCGTTAGCATTCGTCGCTCGTGAATTTTCGAAAAAAAAAAATGCTTCAGTTATCTCATGCGTGAATAAGGCACACCAAACCATCACCCGGTGGCAGTCTAATGTAGCGAGTTCTTGGAGACCAGTAGCGGCAGTTGTGCTTGTCGACGTGACCGTTTAAGTGAGCCTCGTCACCCCAAGAATTGGTTTTACAGGTGGAAAAAGCTTCAACTTCATTTCAAAATAATTTTTGCGTAAAGCAAAGTCACTTTCTTTCAGTTTTTAAACGATTTGAATTTTAAAAGCATGGAACTTCAGAACGTTTTTAAAAATTTCATAATAATCGTTCTTGTAAGTCCTAATGAGGCTGCTCTTTTCCATAAAAGCCACGGATTTTCATTTAAACGGCTTTCCACCAGTTCAGTAGTTTCGGGAAACCTTGAAGATCGACAAAACGCTGGCCGTGAGACATTCATAGCCGAAGCAATTGAGTCCCTGCATCCACGAATAAATTAAATTCACACCACCATGTATTCGCTGAATACCGAACTTTGAACAAAATTGTTGACGATCAATTACATAAATATCATTACTCTTAAAAAATGTCTCCACAGCAAACACGCGAGTCTGACAAACCCGCACAATCGATAATTCCAACGGCGCCAATTTTTTTCAGCTAACAATCTAACAACCGTGTCAACTGACAATTTTTGTTGTCAGATGAATTATTTGTCAGACTATAATCTGACAATGAAATCGTAAGATTTTCTTACGATCGTCTGAACACACAATTTACTTCTGCGGGACAATTTTTCATTGTCACTACATTATCAGCATGTTGCCAGATCTTACAATATTGTAACATCTGACAACCGTGTGTACATAGCTTTACTTTTTGAAATAATCGTATTTAAAAATATAAAACTTCCACCAGACACCCTGTTTATGATAATATTATACTACTCCACTCACCGTATTTACCAGACATTGCACCATCACACTATCAGCTACTCAATGACACATCCTCTCTTGGTTTGGCCTTTGGTTCTCATCATATGAAGATACCAAAATTTGGCTTGATTGCTGGATAACCTCAAAAGATAAAGAATTCTCTCGTTGTGTAATACGAGCGCTGCTTGCAACAGAGAAAAAAGTAGTTGCAAATGATGGATAATGCTACTATTAAATGTAAACTACCGTTCTTTCACAACAAATATTATTCTTTAAACAAAATGACGGAAACTTCAATAGTGTTATCCTTTTTTCGTTTATTTAATCAAAAAGCAATTTTTTCGCATTCCATTGTTTAACTAATCTAAAAAAAAGGTTTTTAATAAATTGAACATGTTTTTATTATCCTTAATATGATACTATTTTCCTGTAACAAAACTAGGATGTCAACGAAAAAAAAGTAGCAAAAAAAATAATAAAAAGGATGCGAATATCTTATCTAACCCAACAGAAAGAAACTTTAAAGCAGTCACACCATGAGGGAAGCATTAAGCAAAAAAAAAAGCTTGTTAATATGTCTGTCTTAAAATCTTCATCATTAACAGCTTTCAACATCAGCAGAGTAAAATGTGATTTTCATATGAGCATTAAAAAAAAAGCAAAGGATACAATAAAAAAGAAAAAGGATTATGTTTCACATAGGGTTAAGTGTTAAAAAAAACTTTTTGTTTACATTTTCATTTCATTTTTCAATTTATTTTTTATATTTTACTGAAAATAACCATGTAGGGAACTTTAAACAGCGATAAGGATAATACCAAAAGTCACTACAATAATAATTTTTTGTAAGCCACTTTTTTTTTTGTTAAGAACAAAATATCTCCTAAAGGGTAGTCCAACCATAACGCACGTTGTTACTTGTGAGTCAATCCACAATCGAGAGAATTGTGTGCAAATTTTATAAAGCGGGCTTTTAAATAATGTAAAAACACCTGCAAATGCTCGCCTAGTTAGTTCGCCGGAAAATATGGCTGTTGTTCGGTGATAGTGTGACAAAAAATCCGTCATCGTCGGCTCGTCATCGTACGAGATAAAGGACTTCTTATGGCCAGAAATTGACCAGGACGAACTGTGGTTTCAATATGAAAAACTTTCGTAGATATAACAATTTCTTGCATTACTTTTACTATTTTGTCGTTGTTTTTGGACCACCGTAAAACTTCATTCGTGCTATAAATGCTTCATTAAAAAAATAAGAATCGTAAATAAAATGAAATTTATTCGTTTATGCAAAAAAGAGTCTGTGCAACTTTGTAAACTAAAAAAAACATTAATTAAAAATTAAGAAGCTCATCGGTGACAGTAGGGTATCCAACTCTATTGACTCACTGGAGTATCGACGCAGTGTAGGGTGCGTTACTCTGTTCTATCGTTACTACAATGGATTTTGCTCTGACGAGATCAGGGGTCTTGTTCCCGAAACTAGCACATTTTTACGTAGCACGCGCTCATCGTCCAGAGCTCATCCATTTGCGGTCGATTGCCCAGGGAATCGTACTACGCATTACAGGGAGAATTCGTTTTTCAGCGCTTCGTCTGTGGAACAAGTTGCCTGCAGACGTGTTTTCTGTCTGTTATGGCGTTGAAAAGTTCAAGTCAAATGTTCACAAACACTACTCCCTCTTTCCACCTCCTCACAACCTATTTTCCCAGTTCTGGTACAATGCACTGCATATGTAGGGGTCATACCCTGAGTACTGGTCCAAAAAACAAAAACATACAATAATACTTGCAAAGAAAAACTACAACTGAAAGAAAAATAATTGAGTTTTATTCGCTATATTAGCTTGCAACATTGACACCAATCAAAAAATTATAAACAACTTGTTTTCAATGTTTGCCAGCTGTTTATATGTCTACATTTCATAGGAGCTACACCCCAATTATTAGTCGACTTTGGAATATCTTTCAAAGATTTACATCCCTGACTCCAATGGGCTTATTTAAGGCTCATAAAAATATGATTACGTCTTATGTAAAAATGGTTGGCAGTTTCTTTTACAAGCTTAATTTTCTAAGCTCTTTTAAGGATTTGAAAACATAAAGAGTCATTAAACCTATTTCTATTTTCGAATTTGTGCTTTTGAAAGAGAAAGAATTCAGAAATTAAAAGGAAATAATTGGCATTTAAAAATTGATTTGATTTTAATACGCGGAAAAGAACAAAAATTAGAGGATTAATCATAAAATTTAAAAGTATAAATACTAAATATAAGACTAGATAAGAAGATTTTATTTTTAGTTTATGCCTTTCAGAAAAATTGTATATAAAAATAATATGGGTTTTAAATAAATACTTTTTGCTACGAGACTCAATTGTTATTATCTTGTATTTATTATTTATGGCGTTGTTTTTTTTTTTCTTAAACACTGAGGTCTTGATAGCATTTTTAATGTGAATCATTCCTTTAACGCAACTAAACATTTCACCTTTTGTAAAACACCAGAAGCAAACATTCACAAAATATAAAATACGTAGCATATTTTAAGGGATAATGGGATAAATATCATGAGGTGAAGCAGATGAAATTCTAATGCTGAAAAAAATACAAATAAAAAAGAATTTTTTATCATTATTTCGTATTAACCATGGCCAGAACATTGTTATCATAGTTGTCATCATCAGAGTCGTCAACATTAATTATAAAGGATTTTTACATTTTCCCTTTCTCTCATCCTTTATTTTTTTAACCTGAAATTTATAAACTATGATTTGTGTATGTACATTACCAGTAACAAAAAGAATAGAAACGAAAAATTTATAAAAATATATGAATATTATTTTACGCAAAACAACTCCGTTTAGGATTAAATAAAATAAGTTTTTAAATAAATTTTATGTATATTAAGCATTTTTATTTAATTGTTTTTACAGCCACCACTTGTCGTTATGCGAAGAGCGCTTGGTCAGAATGTGATCCCAAAACTAATATGCGTTCTCGCACTTTAACTCTGAAAAAAGGCGAACCAAATTGTTTGGAAACCAGGACAATGCAGAAGAAATGTAAAAAATGTAAGTGTTGAAAAAAACAAAAAAAAAACAACTAAATATATAAATAATAAATTCAGCGAATTCTATAAAAGAGTGCTGTTAGTCTCTAGGTAAATAAATATACAACAAGTAAATAAAAGTAAAAAAATAGACTATCAGGCCTGTTCTAAAAATCACGTGATTTCAAAGCACATGCCGTTTCAAAAGCACAAATGTGATTTGTGCCTGTTCTGCAAATCACAGTTTTATGTGATTTTCGATGTGATTTATACTCTTCTGAAGCACAAAAAACTGCTGTATTTTGCTTCAATTTACTGATATTTTTACTTTCAAGTTGAATTGTTTTATTCGTGGCATTATTTGAAAAATGAAGGTTAATTTCTTCTAATAAATATAAAAAGTAAAGTAAAAGAAACCAATAAACCAAATCACAAAATAATACAGCAAATCTTACAACTAAATAAGAGTATCTAGTTTTTGCTTAATTTAGTGAATTATATCGTACAAAACAAATAATTTTACTTAAATAATCAATAAAAAACACATTAAGTTATTTATTAATGTAAAAAATTATGAAATTTACAATAAAGTACATGCAGAAATTAGGATGTGATTTCAAATTGATTGCAAGTTAGCTTGCCGGTTTAAAATCACAAAAATCAAAAATATTTTGTGTGCAGAACACCTTTTTTGTGATTTCAAATAACTTTCACAAAAAGTGATTTGTAGAACAGCCCTGTATATTAAAATATAATGTTTAAGATTTGTTAAGTTTTATAAATTTAAAACACGAAAAGAATAATTTCGTAATATGCTGTTCAGACATGCACCTTTATTGAGATTACCACAGTACGAGTAAATGTATTTATTGAGCTCAATACGTGTATTCTATATAAAAATCCAATTAATGGCGATTTCTTTGCTAAAAAAGAAAATGCTGCTTGTGATTGGGCAACATTTTTATTATTAAATATTGACTTCATTTTTAAAAAGTGTTACATATACTACGTTTACAATTTAGCATTACTAATTTAAAATACAAAAGAAAATTAAAGTTTGTATGAATACAACTTAAAGTATTGACGACCTTATGTATAATCAAAATCCTTATGCTAACTAACTAGCTGCTAAGTTTTTTGTGTGCGCACAAGGTTTTTTATTATACATAAGGCCGTGAGTGCTTTTCATATAAATTTTCTTGTTAAACTGATTGCTTGTGATATGGAAACATCATAAAATTTGAGCAACCCAAATAAATAAATCTTTTTCTAGCTGTCAAAGTGCTAACTGAGGAAGCCCAATTTTGTATGTGTGAACAGCAAAACAATATGATGCAATAAACAGAATATTGTCTCAATAAAAAGTTCATGTGTAAAGCCTTTATAACGTAGAGGATTTTCCGATTTTTCTTGGCTGTCATTTGGGAAAACGTGGAATAACATGTGTTTATATATAAAGGATAGTCTAGCCAAAACACACGATGTTAATCATAAATAAAACAAAATGTTTTCAAAAAATTATCTTATGTGATATTTCCATAACACAAGCAAACGACGTGTCTTCAATTTGTGGTAGAAATCACATAAAAAATTGGGTGCTTTTCATATAAAATTTATTGACAAGTCGTTTGCTTGTGATGTGGAAACATTATATTAATATTTTTTTTTATGATAGAAGGATTTATGAAAATTATATGTGTAACAAAATATCGGCCAAATGTTCGCCACGGCTTCAGTGGTTTATTCTGTGAAATATCCAATCCAACATAGTCAAATCATGTGATCGTGGCGGCCAAATGGCATCGCCACGACATGAGGCCATTGATTTTATCGTGGCAAAGTGTTGGAACCACATATCGTCCAGATCCATATTCTAAATTTTTGGCCACAAGAAATCCATTATCATCCCGCGATAGCCAACACCATTCACGGTAATCTCATTTACGATGATGTCGCCAGCCTTTACATGGTAATACAAGTATTTAGATCTGTCAAAAATGTGTGTAGAAGAAAGGAAATCTTACAGTGTAAAACAAAATGTATTCAGTGGGAGAGAAATCCAAATGCAAAAATTGACAAGCGGTCGGTAAATCTTCATTTTCTAAAGTGCGGTCTCCACCTGACATGAAAACACTAACTTTGGCGCTAACTTCAAGTTAAAGTTAAGTGTGGACCGCTCATGTTATAACTTGGTTGTTAAAACATTTCATTTGGAAACTCTATTATAACTTAAATTGACAACATCCTGCTAATTGTAGTTGTTTTTCGCCATTTTTATTTTTTTACTATGAGAAGTTATAACTCTAACATTACTACATGTCCGCCACCTTAAACAGACAGATATATAAACAGCAAGTTTTAACCGCTTTTCAAGTTAGGTGTAGACTGCATGTAAACCATTTTAGAAAACTCTGTGTTCCCATCACATCAGAGGTGTACTTTTAAAATTGCATGGGCAGCACTGCGAGTATTTATTGTAGGTGGTACAACATTTAGTAACCCGACCAATTGCTGTTCAAGGATATTGGATGTTGTTTTTGTAAATGTTGTAGAATTGTAACTATCAGTACAATTCATAATAATACTTTATTAGACTTTCATAAAGTGCTGTCCACACCTGACACGAGAACACTAACAGGAACAGCAAAATACTGTTACTATAGTTTCTGTTAAAATAGTTTCAAATTAAGAGAAATTGCAAAAAAAAAGTTAAAATTTTTATTTTAGATTATAAATTTTGCAATAAAAACATTTTTTTTTCCACAAACTATAAAAAAGGGCATAAAAAGTGATGATGTGCTTTTGTTGACGGAGTTAAAATAATGAAAATTCAAGACATACGAGTACTCCACCATATAACAATCGAGCCGTCAAAGGTATGTTTTAACAGTATGTCTTAACAGTGTTTCATGTCTAATGTAGACGGGCTGTAATTGTACTTTTCCCACAAGTGTAAACGTAAAAAATACAACACCTTTTAGTTCATTTATTTAAGTACGGAGAGAATTTTGTAATATTTTACTCCCACAAAATCTAAATATATTGTATTACCATGGATGCATTGGCATTTCAACAATCTCTCCTACCCAAATGCTGCACTCTGGTTGTTAGCAAAGTCGATTATGTGGAAATGCATGTTGATTTGAGCGCCCATCAACAATCTTAATTGTGTACGGCTCCAATTTGGTACCTCTCCATGGTTAAATTTGTCCAACACTGTTGGATAAATTCAACCAAATTAAATTAAGTTGGGCTAAAAACTTTGTTACAATGTGACAAACAATTAACAATTGCACGATTTTGCTTGGACCCTCTATGTTTGATTGGACATCCTTTTAGATTTTCTGCAGCTTGCCCCCGATGGAAAGCCATTTACCCCTATTCTACCATCCTAATTTGTTTGGCTCATGTTTGATACTTCTCCCTATACCACAAGCTATCGCAGAGTCGATGGCACAATATTGACAATTTTTATCTTTCCAAATCAACCCACCCTAATGTATATATTTTATTTTAGCCTACATTTTTGTTGCCCTAATTACGTCAAAAATTGCAAATCTCTTGAATTTATGATACCATTTCAGCGTTTTCATAATTTCCTTTTGCTATTTTATAAACATATATTTTCCTATCATTTTTCACGTTGCACTTACACATGCGATTTTTTCACACGAAATGTGTTTACGAAATCGAGTTATTAGGGTGGTTCATAAGTTTTGTTCAGTCCAATTGCTATTTCTGCTGCTTGAATAAATTCATTTGCTTATACTCGTACATAAACAGAGTGAAAACACAATATTCATTCAAATATTAAAGAGAGATTAACAGAGTTAAACGAGTGAAAACAGAAAAGAGAATCAATTGCATATTAGAGTTGGTTGTAATAAATAGATTCTACTAACTGAGCTAAAAAGTTCCGGACCTAACACATAGATGGCGCTAGTTTTATTGCAGTCACCTTTTTTCAGTTAATATTAACTTTCAAAAGACAGCTGTTAAAATTTCATGATATACTATTCATTAGTTTGTGCGTTATTGTTATTTTCAAAACAATGCATCAAAAACAATATCGTGTTTTAATTTTACAATTTTGTGTTTTAAATTTACAACAAAGCGAAATCGCTTATTCGAAATTTCAAGCCAAATCTAGTAGATTTTGAGAAGATTTCCCATACAAAATGAAATCTACTTTATGAGTATATTACGCCGAAGTACTGGTATGAAAGAGCAATAAATACAACACTACAAAAATGAATCTTTTTCAAATGCCAAGGAAAAAATATAAATATAAAGGAATTCAAAAAAATATAATAATAAAATTTACAGGAAAAGATAAACTTTTAATTATATCGTGAAACAATTAATTATTTCGTGAAAATTAAAGTCTTAGTTCATAGAGCTTGGAAAGGTGAAAATGGTGAGCCAGATTGGGGAGGATTCTGGATGATAGCCGGCGCTCAAGATACAACACATAATTTTAAAAATTGTTGTAATTTTTTTTCACATTTTTTTTTAATTACGAGTATGCCATTGACATCTGAAACATATTAAAATTAAAGAAAAAGTTATCAGCTGCGAATTCATTATTAGGTGAACTTGACAGCTCAGGTCATTATTTTTTGCTTCTCGCGTTTTCTCCAATGAGACTGTCAAATTTTTTTCTTTTGTTTACAAACATTTTTGCGGCATTTTAAACTGAAATTTTTTTGTATGATTTAGTGCAATTTCAAGAAATTCGTGTAAATTTTATTTAATATAATTTTGTGATTTTAGAATTATAAAAGTTTATATTTAACGTTTATATTAAATTTTTCCCCTGCAGAACAAACTGTCATTCTCAGAAAGTTTTACAATAACAAAATACATAGTGCTGAATTCGCTTTCCCGCTTGCACTCACCTGTATAAATTTGCCTTGATCTTCTCCTTATAAATTTGAGTTGCCATGTTCTTCACATGATAATATTTTTAAGGAATACAAATTAGTTGGCATTAATTTTTTTTATCATTATTTTATTGATATTAACGCTTTATAGTTTAAACATTTCCATTTCTAACATTAATTTTAATAATTTAACAAGCAAACTAGCTAAAGTTTTAATTTCGTAATGATCCCAAAGAATGTGCCAAAGAATTACTCGTATGCAAGGCGAATTTATTATTAGGTGGATGCATCGGCGAATTCAGGCGAATGCGGTTAATATGGCGGCACTTTCTCTGTCAAGTTTTGTTTGCCTTTTTCGGCGCCATTTAAATTTTTTTACATGTTCTTTATCAACTACTTTTGACAGCTTAAGTGTGAATTCGCCGTTTACACACAAAATACCTATTGTTTTTTTTTATTGTTGTAGCGAAGCGGCTACCTTGTTTTTTGTATCATGTTCGCAAGCAAATTTAGCTGCGAGTAGAAACGCGAAAGCTAAAAGTGTGAATGTGGTAGTGAAAAAAATGTGAGTGTATTGAGTTTTTCGAACTCTTACTCGCATGTCTAAACGCTAGGTTATACTATTATACAAGTATAAATACTTTCATTCGATTTTGTGAGATAAAAGTCTAAGCACATTTATTGCAACTGTCTAAAAGTGTAACGTAAATTAGATTTTGCATTCACACCATCACACTTGATATAAACCAAAAAATTTGAGTAGAAAAGAAAACAGCTGTTCATATTTTTTTACTTATCCAGCAGAGAGATGTACCAACATAAAACTTTACACGGCGACAGGTGAGCTCTTCGTCGTAGGCGGTAGACGTGCCGGCATTTGAAAATGTTTAGCAGCTAATATAATAATTATGTAAAACAGATACAAATTTAAAAGCACCAAAATATTTTGTGTTCTCCATATAGCATGAGCAAAATACATTTATATACGACAGCTAAATGTCAAAAAGAAATAACGACAAAAAATACAATTGGTGATGACACAACCCTGATCCAATGAAAAGTATTATCGTTTTGAAAAGTTTCAAAAAATAAAAAAGTCGTATGGATTGTCAAATTTTTATCGTATTATTTTTCATATGTATGAGGGATTACATTCAGACTATCAGACTTGCACGTATTATTTGAATTTTTGACAAGTATTAATACACATTATAATAGTCTGAACTGGGCTTTAGCTGTAAATGGCCTCTAACACAAGCAAACTGAAACATACGACAAAAAAAAAATTGCTTGCAAAAAATTCCATTAGTTGTGAACCAGTCTAATGTACTCGTACACGTGAGTGTGAGTTTTCCTATGACTCTGATGGTAGCGTAATAATGGTGATGCTGGAGGAGTTGATGCTCTAGTGGAATTGAAAAGGGTTACACCTTTTGTTATCAAATCATTATTTTCTTTTGTGAAAATTTTAATGAGCGTTAGATTTTGTTGCGCGCTGCATTAAATCCGAAATAGAAAAACAAAACAAGAAATGCAGTCATTTTAAACTTTGAAATTATTACTTTTTTTTCTCTCTCTCTCTTTTTTTTTTTTTTTGCGGCAACTGCTTACCAGGATACTAACTAGTTATGATTGTTATATTGTTATTTTGGAAAGGTGAATTATGTGTAATTAAAAAGTGTTTAAAATACGAAGAGACGTTTAAGTTTCACAAAACGAATGGCTGCCGTGTGTAGTGGCAGGAGGAGGAGAAATGCGGTAGGCAAGTGTTAAAGTGTATGAAAGCAATTAAGGACTACTGTTTCTGACGAAAGAAAACTTACAATGGAATAAATTTATAAAAACCATTTTAGTTACGTATAAAAATAAAAAAAGGAAAATGGAACGGAAAATGAAAGTTCCTTAAATGAGTAAATAATATTCAGCAACATTCTGCATATTAAATTTAAATCGAAAGTTGTAGGCATTTTAAATTTAAAAACAAAAAGTGTATAATAAAAAAAATTTTATTATGTTAATCCCCAGATATTAATAAATTTTTTTGTATATACATACATATCTAAACTTGCATTTATAAAACATATTTTTAAGAATATGTAGTGGTATTATTTTAGAGTTACGTAAGTTTAAATCATAATAAAACGAAGAAATATATTTTTAATACGGGCTTTATTGGATAGAAAGTTTTATGATATTAATCTTTAAATATAATTTCGGTCATGTGACATGTATGGGGGAATATTGAGGAATCAGGTGCTCTTGATGATCTTGGAATGAAAATACAATATAATGTTCGCCGGACTGAGCACATTTTTCATGTCTCCAAAGAAGCATTCAAATGCCTCGGCTTTTTGTGGTGATGGTTAAGGGCAGCCCGTTATTAAAAGATATTCAGCCCAATTGTGAATATTCTCACGGAATTTATTCCTCGCGGAATTTACATCTTACGTAAAGTACAGTTCAAACTAAAGAGAAAAGCTCTATTTTTGTTAAATTTACATTAGGAATTAAAGATTTAATCTCCCTTTAGTGTTGTCAGTTAATAAAAAGATGGAAAAAATAAAATGCATCATACCCCATTTTGGTTCATAATTGGAGGAAGGGGAAAAGTCAAAAAACTCCCTCGGAATTTTCATTTGTAATTGAGCTGATTGGATAAGTTTTTTTATTCAGAACTCAGACGTATCCATCTTAACAGCATTTTTGTCAGCCAAGATGGTACACCTACCACACACAACCAGATCGGTCATGACGGAGCTCCAGCGAAAACTCTCAGCTGCACTTTCTACAGGCTCTCAAGGTCAGTTGACCTGACTTTTTCATCAGGTTACGTCAAGCAAGAGGCTTGGAAAAGACAAGCAAGGAATTCGACTGAATTGTAGCAGTTCATTAAAACAATAATTGTGTTAATCTCTGTAATTAGATGCCGCACAATCATAGATGAGCATAGAGGTCGTTTACGCGCTATCAAAACCAAATTGAAATGGAATTTATACTACAAAAAAATTATAAAAAACAAAAATGAAATGCATTGATTTAAAAAACAAATTATTAACATGTTTATTTATTTTTTATTTGTCAGCCACTCTTTGCTAATTTAAAAGGAAATTTTATTGAACTGAACTTTTGCTTTAAATCAAGTGTGCCCAGCCCTATACGCTTGATACTCAATTGTTTTTGTAAATGCGCTTAGCTATAGGGCGTTGCTCTTTAATACACAAATACTGCGCTCAGCACTAGCAATGAAAAATACACAAACAACTTCGTCTTTCATATTTTTTTTTTCTTTCTTCACCGCACACACACAAAAGCAAAGCAACAACACTTTCGCATGCTTTGCTGGTAAATGTTAGGGCCAGCATTTATCAGTGTGAGTTTTATTTTTGTAAATGTTTAGCTTTTTACAACAAAAAATATTAAATAAAAATACTTCTTCCTTAAATGTATTGGTGTTTACTCTTCCATATAGAACTTGTGGGCACCACTGCTTTAAATGAAAGGAAAGCAAATTACAATAGTCATCCCAAAGCGGCTTTAAACAGGTAGTGGCGGAATTACAATAAATACAACACCAAAAAACATCACATCTATTTTGTTGATAAAATTTTCGAAAAACTGTCAAAATGTTGTTTTACGTTTATTTGAAAAAGCAAGGAAGTCTATGTGTTTATGACAAATTTTCGGAAAGGGAACGAAACGCAGTTGTAGTGCAATTCACTAACCGGATTTAACGCCAATAAAATTCGTTTAGAGAAATTAACACGAGCGTTGGTGTTTTCGCGATTCCATAATAGTTTTTAACACTATTTGTTTTCGTTTTAAATCAGCTGGTTTTATACCTTAGTGTTTATTTTAACAACGATGTCAATAAATTTTTAACCAGAATAACTTCAGTTGTCGTAAGATCAGCCTTTAACAGTCTCATTTATCAAAAAATATTTTAAATAATAAATTTATAATTAGTTTTACTTACCCTAAACATGGAAATATTTGCAAATTTTTTGTTTTTTTTCTATTCCTTTTAGTGGTTTTCCTTATTTCTAACAAAGCTGCCACATTATTTCAAATTTTTTTAACATATTTTTGAGTTTGAAGTAAAAAATCAATAAGAAAATATTGGAAGATTTTTCCTCCAAAATTAACATTCTTTTGATTAATGAAGATTTTTCGACAAAAATTTCTGCCACCATTGAACGGTTCATTGAAAGCCAGTGTTGTCATTATTTCCCTTTTTTCAAAAAATCTTCTATTTTCTGAAAAAAAAAAACTTATTTCAGATTAAAAAAAAACCATTGGAAAAAGAAGTGTTTTTAGTTCTATCTTAAAACCTTTTCAAGTCATTGGAAAAAGAATTTTTAGTTCCATTTTATAGCGCATTTACACCAACTCAAAATCGAGTAGATTTTAATTAAAATCTACATCTATACCATTTACACCACCGTTTTTTGACATCTAGCAAGATTTCATTTTCACAAAAATAATTTATGCATGGAGGTTTGACAAAAGAATGTTATGAGAGACTGAATACACCACATTAAAGTGTATATTTTTGTTGCAGCGTAATATTTTTAAGTACTTTTTAAACAAAATCACAGTTACATCGCTTGGTACAAGTAGATTTCAGGAGATTTCCTCGCAATCTACTCATAAAGTAGATTTCATTTTGTATGGAAAATCTTCTTAAAATCTACTAGATTTGGCTTGAAATCTCGAATCAGCTGATTTGGTGTAAATAGACTATTAAGAAAAAAAAAATAAAAAAAATTTACTTCGTAGCCAGAGATGTAATTCTAAATATTAATTTATTGATGTTTTGTTGAACTTTTTAAAATGCTGCAATTTTTGCTATTTATAGCGCATTTACACCAACGCAAAATCTAGTAGATTTGAATTGAAATCTACAACGAAATCTATATCGTTTACTCCACAGTTTTTTGACATTTAGCAAGATTTCATTTGCTCAAAAATAATTTGTGCATGCGGGCTTGGCAATAAAATATTATCAGAGACTGAATACACCAGCATTAAAGTGTATATTTTTTGTGCCCAGAGACTGCATACACCACATTATAGTGCAATTTTTGTTGCAGCGTAGTATTTTTAAGTACTTTTTGCAGTTGCATCGCTTAGTACTGAGTAGATTTCAGGAGATTTCGTCGAAATCTACTCATAAAGTAGATTTCATTTTGTATGGGAAATCTTCTCAAAATCTACTAGATTTCGCTTGAAATCTCGAATGAGCAGATTTCGCTTTGGTGTAAATAGGCTATTACAATATGTTTATTTGCAAGTAGCCTTTAATGTAGCATTATGTAATAAAATATAAGTAATAATAAACGTGTAAATACTGCCATGTTGACTGTCCGGTTTTGAAAGGTTTCACTGTATTCACTTTTTAAAGGCCTGACTATAATGTGCATAGATTGGCTTAAGCTTTTGCCAAAATTAAACGAAAAGTCTGTCAAACGCATATGTGAATGAAAAACGACTTTTAGTTGGCCATAATGTACTTATATGAACTTAATGATTTTAAACCCATTGTTGCACAACTGCGTAGTACTTGTGTAATTTCTAAGTAGATTATATAAAAAAGTACTCAAAATGACAACAAAGTATTTGTATGCAATAATTTCCAAATAAAAAGTAAAAACAATTTTGTAGTAATTTGTGTAATTAAAAATTGAAAAAAGCTAAAATACATTTCTATTAAATTAAATACAAATATATTTGTTTAAATTTTCCTTTATTTTAATAATTTTTGTAAACACACACACACAAACTCCTGAAAACAAATGATTCCGCACAGAAAGTGCGTTCAGTTTCGTACTTTGCTTAAGCAACTGACATTAGACGAAACTTAACGAAAAGTTTCATTAAGGACATTATAGTTGTACACATTTGATTATACGTATTCGCACAGTTGCTTAAGCTGGCTTAAATTAGTTTATGCACATTATAGTTAGGCCTTAAAACGTTAGTCTTTTTTTATTTTGTACTTAATTTGTCTTCAGAAAAAAAGTCATTAATTGTATTATTTAAATATATTTACTAAATAGCTTGCCGTTATGAAAAAGGTGCCTGGTCGGAGTGCACAAACGGACAAATGACGCGCGAGGATAAATTGAAAACAACAGGTGGTGTTGAATCCAGCTGCGAGGCAGTACGCAGCATCAACAAGAAATGTAATCCCAATAATAGTGGCAGCAAGCAGCCAAGTGGCAGCGGAGGTGGTGCAGGCGGAAAAAAGGAACGCAAAAACAAAGAAAAAGGTACGCTATTTATTACTTGGCAATTTTTAACAATTAGCTCAATATATTAAATTATTCTTTTTTTTTCTTTTTCATATTCTCATTCAAGGATCCCGTCGTGTGGCTAAGAACTAAAAACCACAAAATACAAGATTTTTAATTTAAGCGTATTTTACAAAATTTTAGTGATTTAAATAAAAATTGAATTTATTAAGAAATATGTATATGGTAAATAAAAATAAATATGCATACACACATACTTATATATGTACATATGCAGTGGTGGCGTTAGACCACGCGTGGAAATTAGGGTTCGCGAGCACACTAGATTTTAGTGCGGTGTTCTTTAAACACAAAATAATCTGGATCTAGGCGCAACAGTCTATTTTAATTTCTCATAAAAAACATTGCCGTCTGTAGAGACTAGATGTATTAAAAGATGACCTCGGTGAAAATAAGACAATTGTTACAAATTTTGGCGCATATTAAAACGGGGTCTACTTCCACACCCGTTGCACCTAGTGCTGTTTATTTACACACAACACAAACTCAAGTTCTGCTTTATCGGCACGCATGGATGGTATAGATATTGAGGAATCGGATGCTCTTAAAATCAAGAGCATTGAAATGAAAATTCAATGTGATGTTCGCTAGACTGAACATATTTTCCACATCTCTATGTGGATGCATTTAAGTGTCTTGGTTTTCTGAAACGATGTAAGAAATACTTCACTCCAGCCGATCTCCTTACCATTTATACCATCTACATCCGACTGAAAATAGAATACAACTCTCATGTTTGGGCCAGTGTTTCAAAGTCTATTTTGGGATTATTCGACCGTGTGCAGCTATCGAACTCTTAGAGATGAAACAATACAAGTAAATATAAGTAAATGCTCAATACTTTTCTTTCGATACCAAGTACTTTTGGTATCGATGCTTTACTACCGAGTACCAAGTAGGCATCGATTACAAATACTCGTATCGGTCAGAAATACTCTTTTTCGTATTGACAGGCAAAGAAAAAATGAGTTGGTCACCATTTTTGCCATAATTTTATTTGTTTCCAAAGCTTTTACAAAATAAATCCATGCAACCCGTACATGCAAATGGGACTAGCAAAATCGGGTTTATGGTTGCCTAAGATTGTGGTCACAATCTAGAAATACTAAAATAAATAGGCCAGTTACTAAGCCGTTCGAATTGCTCACTAAAAAAATATGCAATCCAGAATTATATGACCATCGAAGATTATACTAATCATAAATTGTCTTACATCGAAGTTTTTCTTCCTCCATTGAATGTGTCAGACAGTTCCACGACAAACTATTGGGTGAATATAGCAGAAGACTTGTTATGATAGAATTTCTGCGTTTTAAAAATCTTCGCTTCCGGGATCCTATTCAGCCAGTGGATGAGAAGATCAAGTCCATAGCGAAGAATTTGATTTTTGGCTCGATGTATTCTTCTCTGCCGCTAATTGTATAAAGGAATCGACCGATACACTTGTTACGATTCATTTTCTGCGATATTGAGTATGTATCGATACATTGCGATCGATACCGTATCAAGTATGAGTATCGATACCCTAGTGGTATCATTTCATTCCTACCAACTCTATTGACTCACTAGAACATCGCCATCGTGTGGGGTGCTTTTCCCTGTTTTATCGTTACTACAATGGAGTTCAGTCTGACGAGATTACGGAATTTCGTTTTCGAAAAACACATATTCGCCTGAGTGCTGGTCCAATATAAGAAAAGAGTTTTAATGAACTAAACAAAGTTGAACACAACACATTAATCCACGGTTATAAATAGATGTGTTTTAAGTAAATAAATCCGTCAAAAGTATTGAATAGTATTGAGTACTTGGTTTAAAAAGTATCGAGTAGTATTGAGTAGTTAAAAGTAACCACTTTTTACAACACTAGCTTAGTTTCCATAATGCTGCCAGACGATTCTGTATAATACCCGTAAAGTACTAATCACTCTCTTTACTCACGCAACTGCAGTTGCAGTCATACATGTATGAAAATAATTAAAAATGAATAACTAAATTTTAAATAATTAAAGTCTTTGCGTAGCCCTCTCAAGCGCGAGACCGTTGGCGGTTCTGTATAATACCCGTAAAGTACTAATCACTCTCTTTACTCACGCAACTGTATGAAAATAAATAAAAATTAATAACTAAATTTTAAATAGTTCAAATCTTTGCGAGGCCTTCTCAAGCGCGAGGCCGTTGGCGGTCGTCGACGCCTAATGCCGCCACTGTACATATGTATGTGTTTCTTTTATAAAAAGCAAACATGTTCACATTTCGCATTAAAATAAATTATTTTAATAGCTTAACGACTACATAGCAACAAACATAAATTATAGTTTTATACATACATAATACATATTTTGTTTAATCAGATTTGTAATACAGGAATTCATATTGAAATACATACATATGCACATATGTAATACCTAACTATTAAAATGATTTATGTACTACTTTTCCCCTTTGTATTGCATTAAATTTTATTATGTCAAACAACAACAAAACAACACAAAAACTTTGTAGCACATTTATTATACACATACATACATACACATATGCATATTTTAAGTTAAAAATAAAAACATAGAATAGTTTTATTCTTCTCAAACACATTTTAGTAAGATTAAAATATAAATTTTTAATAAAATTAATAATATTAAAGAAAAACGGTGGGTTTTCATACATAAGAAAAAAAATTGTCGGTATAGACAGCAGGTACATCCCAGCTAAAAGTCTCACGAAGAGTGTTTTTGATCGTTATAGCATGTTCACACGAAGGTTTATTTTCGATGTTCGCGCTCTCATTCGTGGTTCGCGGCCCAATCTTGATTGAACCAACATGATTAGCCATACAAAATTTTATGAGCGAACCAACTTGGTTCATTTTGAACCTTGTTGCGAACCAAGCCAAACCTACTGTCATCTCCAAATTTGATAATAAATTATCGCTAGTTTATCTGAACTAGCTGCAAAAAAAAATCCAAAGAAAGTAAAAACAGATAATTAATGCACGGAATGTAAACAATATTCGTTGATATTGTGCTTCACCAAGGCGAATTTATAAAGTGAATGCAAGCAGAAAGGCGAATTCGGTACTATGTATTTTGTTATTGTAAAACCAAGGCGACTTTATACAAGTGAATGCAAGCGGAAAGGCGAATTCAGTACTGTGTATTTTGCTATTGTAAAACTATCGTGAATGTCATAATCTAAATTCGCCTAAGATTGCTCAGCAGAGAAAAAATTTTATATAAACGTTAAATATAAGCTTTTATAATTGTTTGTAATTAAAATCACAGATTATATTAGTTTTTCACTTTTAAATTCACACAAATTTCTTGAAATTGCACTAAATCATGAAAAAAAACCTTCAGATTAAAATGGCGCGAAAAAGTTTGTAAACAAAAGAAAAAAAATTTGACAGTCTCATTGGAAAAAACGCGAGAAGCAAAAAATAATCACCTGTGCTGTTAAGTTCACCTGGTAATTAATTCGCCTTGTGTAAAACATATCGTGAATGTCAAAATCTAAATTCGCCTAAGATTGTTCAGCTCGGAAAAAATTTTATATAAACGTTAAATATAAACTTTTTGTATTGTTTGTAATTAAAATCAAAGATTATATTAGCTTTTCACTTTTAAATTCACAGAAATTTCTTTAAACTGCACTAAGTCATACAAAAAAATCTTCAGATTAAAATGGCGCGAAAAAGTTTGTAAATAAAAGAAAAAAAAATTGAGTCTCATTGGAAAAAACGCGAGAAGCAAAAAATAATCACCTGAGCTGTTAAGTTCACCTAGTAATGAATTAGCCTTGTGCTTCACACGACGAGTTTATACAACGACTATTTGCCAGCGAGTTCGTTACGATGGGCGAAGTTCGTCGCAGTTTTGTGTGCATAAAGTGATATCCACATGCAATGTCTGCATTAGATGACGTTAAATTTGCCAATTTTTCATACTGATCTGGTGTTGTTGTTTTTGACCCAAAATACATAAATAACACATCAGATTCGGGTACAAAAATTAATCATTTAAAACAAAAAAAATATATATAATTAAATAAATTAAATAAAACAATTTTAATGTTTTTTTAATCGTTACTGAACATTTTATATCATTTTCTACTTATATTTTTTTTAATTTTTTAACTAAAAAACAGATAACGAAAACTTCTCCGTCAACAAAAAAAAAAAACAACTGAAAAAAACGGAGTTCCGATCGTATTGCAGAATACATACAATCGAAAGAAACTGAGCGGAATCGAAACGCAGAATACCCAAGTTGCCAGACGGAGAAAATTTCGATCCGAATCGAAACGCAGAATAGCCCCCATTAAACTATGCCTTCACTAAGAAGTTGACGCATCGTTAACAAAGGAATAACTCAACAAAAAAAAACTGTAAATTATACAGTTAGTTCAGGGAAACTGTTGAGCAGTGAAAGCGAGATGCAAGACCCTCGAAGGCCAAACAACAACAATGTAATTATCAGCAATTTATGATGAGTGTTTTATTTAAAAATATTTATTGAGAACAAAAATAATTGATTTTCAATAATGGGTATAAGACGATTAGCAGATTGTTAGTTGTTATAGTTACCTGTGATCACTCATAATCAAACTGAGTACTGATTATTTTCCATAGGCGACCTATAAATCTATGCATACAAAATAGTTCACACTGCGACAACGTTCATTCGGTTTTAGAAAAATGTTAATGATTTAATGCGGTTAAGTAAATGCTACACAGTAGTTAAGTGTGTATATTTTTAGGGCTTTAGTGACCTTTACATATTTGAAAATAATTAAAACATCAGAGAATTACATGTAATTAGAAATCATAAAGGACACACTGCATATAATTTTGGATCAATTATAGTGTTTCATTTAAAATAAAAACAAAGTATATCATATGTATTTATATAATTAAAAAAAGTAATAAATATTAATATCTGGAATTATTGAAATTACGAGATCTATTTGCTCCGCCTGCATTACCACCACCCCTATTGTTACCATAGTTTCGACCTTGATTTCCAAATCTATTGCCACCAGCATTGTTTCCACCTCTATTGTTAAATCCATTCATATTGTTAGCTCGGTTATTATTCTTCTCTTTACTTAATATGGCTGCAGCATTTCGAGCCATATATTCTAAATCCGGATTTACATTTTGATTGGCCTCTCGTAGAATTTCCACCAAAGCTTTGGCGCATTTAGCATTTTTAGCAGTGAAAAACGCATAGGATGTTCCAGTTGAATGTTTTCTGCCAGTACGCCCTATACGATGTATATAATCCTCCGAAGACTGAGGAAAATCAAAATTAATAACATACTTAATGCCATCAACATCTAAACCGCGAGCCGCTACATCTGTCGCCACTAGTATATTGGACCGACCATGTCGGAAGTCAGATAAAACATTATCGCGATCGGTCTGTGATTTATCACCATGAATGGAACCAACTTGTACGCCAAAGCCATTAATAAAACGGGCCAATTCGTCTACTTTCTTTTTAGTGGCGACAAATATTATTATTTTTCCTGGTTGAGGTTGATCGTAAATATTCGATAGCAAACTTTTTAGCTTGGAGCCCTTGTCAGACTCATGACAGACATCAACATATTGACGAATATTGTGATTAGCAGATAACTCAAGAGAACCAATATTTATCTGCGTTATTAAGCAACATTACAATTTTATTTCGATTGAAAATATACAATTACTATTTACCTGTATATAATTGTTTCCTAAATAGTCTTCAGCAAGTTGTCGCACTTCTTTTGGCCAAGTAGCACTCCACATTAAAATTTGACGATCTGGTCTAATTTGACTTAATATTTTACGTATTTGTGGTTCAAACCCCATATCTAACATACGATCCGCCTCATCGAGAACCAAATATGTACAACGTTTCATATTTGTGACTCCATTAGCTAAAAAGTCTAGCAACCGGCCGGGTGTTGCAATAACAAGTTCAACTCCATTTTCAAGATCATTACTTTGTCGAGTTCTGGGAGTGCCTCCAAATATACATGTATTTCGCACATATACGTGTGAACCAAAATCATCAGCCACTTTTTTTATTTGCTGGGCCAATTCTCTTGTTGGAGCTAAAACCAAAGCTATTGGCCCATCCCCTTTTGCTAAAGGCGGCTGATGATTTATATGAACAATGGCAGGCAAAATAAAAGCTAGAGTTTTTCCAGAACCTGTCATAGCAATACCGACCAAATTTTTACCACTCATAGCTATTGGCCAAGATTGAGCCTGTATTGGTGTTGGTTCATTGTAGCCCTGACGACTTATCTCATTCATGCAGTAGTCAGGAAAACACGCTTCATCAAAGTAAATTATAGGTTTAGGAGCAGGGCCACGAACAGTTATTTGAGTTGCTGCTCTATAACGTTCAACCTCGGCCACAGGTCTTGATCTTGTTTTTGGGTGCTCTTTATAAAAGTCCCTTTGAAACGGAGGCAATCGCAGCTGCGCCCAATTTATTTCTCGGAGATCTTAGGAACCATAAAATTATTTTCTAACAATAGAACTTGCAATGAATTCAACGTATAACATACTTGAAAAATCATCGGAATTTTGAATACTGTTGTTAAGTCCCTTGTTCCCTCCTCCAAATCTAGGACGATTATCGCGTTGAAAATTGCCACCTGATTGTCCGCTTCCCGAAGGGCGACCAACTCTCTCGATGCGGCCACTCCGAACATGACCTCTGTTACCTCCAGAGAAACCACCACGTCCTCTGGAGCCACCACCTCTACCTCTTGAATTCTGATTTCCGCTTCTTGGCGGTGCCATTTCCCCTTTAAAAATTTCTTAACAATCAACTTTAATATTCAACTTATTATAAGTTTATATATCCAATAGGTATTTTCTATAATCGACAGTAGCCAAATTGTCCTGCAAACTCCAAACTATAAAAAATTTGCAAATTTTTACAGAAACTACAAATGAAGCGTATTATAAAAATATATTGAGAAAGTGGCATTATTTAGGAAGTGTTAAGAATAGTAATGTAATATATATAAATGCTTTGTTGTATGAGAATGCTACCGAATTTAATAAAAAATTTTATTTTTTGATGTTTTGATCTATATAGTGCTTTGTACCTATATATAGATTAATGGATAGAAATTTTAAAAATTTGTTAAGTGCTGTCCGCATCTGGCATGAGAACACTAACAGGAACAAAAATTACTGTTACTGTCAGGTGTAGACTGCAAATGTTACTGATTTCTTGCCGTCTTACACGGCTGCTAAGACATCTAGGCTTATATCTAGTTTACCAACGCAGCTCCAAATAACATAAAAAGTACATATGATGATAGATAATTAGAAAATAGTAAGAAATTTTTAAGTGCCAATATTGGCGAAAACGCTTCGTTTCCAAGTTATGGGTATGCAAAATTTGTTAGGTGTGGACAGCACCTTTTATTACTGGTATCCAAGTGCATTAACGTCTACTCAGTGGCAGCACTAGAGCAAAATTACAGCAATACAACAAAAACAGGCATGTGGTAAGCTATGCTTGTCAAAACTATTTGTAACTTTTTCCACAACTACAAACTATGAAAGTACTTTTTCACAATTGTAAATTATTTTTATATGAAGTATTTTTATGTTCACACAATAATTTTTATATGTTTAATGCAGAATAAATTACTAAATTCACTTTCAAAAATGTAATCAATACACTTGACGTAAATGGCTTACTATATTGCCAGTAGCAAAAAATTGTCACATGCCGTAGTGCTGCCACCATATAGATGTTAATGCACCTTGCTGGTATCTAACAAGTTAGAAATAATAGTTGGCAACTCTTTTATACAGCTGCTTTCGAAAATATTTTAGCACCATGTCTGTGGAAGAACTTATTGGATCTGAACTAGGGACAAAGGATTACTGGGAGCAGGCGTATAAAACTGATATCAATAACTATCGAACTCACGGAGATGTAGGCGAAATTTGGTTTGATGAAGATTCCCAAAATCGAGTTATAAACTGGATAATGAAGCAGGACATAAAAGACGGTGTACGCATCATTGATTTGGGCTGCGGCAACGGGATGCTACTTGTTGAACTTGCTCGGGAAGGTTATTCAAATTTGCTTGGTGTGGATTATTCTTCAAAAGCAGTAGAGCTGGCGCAAAATATAGCCAAGGATCAAGAACTAAATATTGAATATAAAGAAGCAGATTTAACCGATGCAGAATTTTGCAGAAATTTAGGAAAATTTGATATAGTTCATGATAAAGGCACATATGATGCTATAAGTTTATCTCCTAATAATCCAAAACAAAAAAGAGAAAAGTATATGGAATCGGTGAGAGAAATAATGGATGAAAAAAGTTTGTTTATTATAACCTCATGTAATTGGACGGAGGAAGAACTCATATGTAGCTTTGAAGGAAAATTTAAAAAAGTATGCCATATACCAACGCCTTCATTTAAATTTGGTGGAAAGGTTGGTAGCGTTGTTACCTCAGTAGTTTTTAAGAAATTTTGAACACTTGTAATAATAAAAGCAATGTTATTGTTTTTGACTTGATAATTTTGTTGACGTTTTCCTCGGCTTATGCCAGCTACGCTTCGTTTAAAAATTATAAGTGCGAGCAAAACTACTTGCAATCTGTTATCTCGTGGAAATGATTGTTTATCTCAATATATTTTGACCGTAAAAACATTAGAACGCTAACTACTTCAGCTCACAAAAAATCTGTATTTGATTTTAATTTAACCGCAGAATTATTTTATTTATTTCATCAGTACAGTAATATAAAGCCTTCATGGCCAAAATAACAATATTACAAAGCATTATAACCTGAGAATGTACCTTAAAGATATATACATATATACATACATCGGAAAACTTAAACCAGCTAGCATTCGTTGTTTGTTAGACGATTGTGTTTAATATACAATCCCAAAAGAATCTCCCGACGACTATCTGACGAGTAACAATAACAAAAACATTTACTTTGTTTATATTTATTTAAACAATCGTCTTTTAATCTTGGAATGTTTAACATACGAATCTTGGAATGATTGTCTGAAGAGTACTAAACAAAAATGTTTAAAGGGTGATGTTTAAAAATTTATTATTTTTATTTAGACACAATTATACACATAAAAGAAAAAACAGCGTATTATAGTTTATTTTCCGGTTTTCATTAACCTTTTATTTAAGATTTGAGTTTAAAACGGGCAGGCGGTAAATTTTTCGTTTGTAATATGTTAAAGTGAAAATAGAAAATAAATTGTAAATAATTGAATTGTGCTTAATTACAAGTATATAATTACAAGTCCTACCTACACCCTTAACATAATTTCTACTTTTCAGGAGAAAAAAAAACGTAACGGAAACTGTAGGTTTCAATATGCAAGGTTTTTTGTAATCTGAAATAATCTGTTCAAGGAATGGGTATATCTTAAAGATAATCTTTACATTAGTTATTCAACAGCGTTCACCTCATTAACCAGAAATAAAAAGGCTTATTTCGAAATGCTTGATAATATCAAATTAAATATTAATGGGCTTATTCATAAAAATTTTAAAGAATTTGAAATGTATTTTAGTTCAAAGATTACATACAAAATTTTACTAAAGTTCATTTCAAATACATTTTAATTTTTTATGAATATGCCCATAAATACTTTTGTAATCACATGTTGGCAATACCTTGTTGTATAATTCGATTCATAGTACAATAATATAACAGGTGAAAGCGGAACTACAACAAGCCAAAAAAAAAACCACGTAACTGTCAAAGAAAATAAAAAAACGAACAAATAATTTTTCAATAAATTTTTGCATTTAAAACTCGTGCAATAAATTAAATATATAAATAAAGATCAAGAAAAAGCTGTCTGTTGTGTTTGAAGCTGTTTTTGTGTATGAAGCAGTAAATACAACAAGCCCATAAAGACACAACAATAACGAACCATAATTATTGTTCTACAGGAAATATCACCATTTGTATGATAGTGCGATGTAAAAACGATATCTCGCTTTAAATATACCGGCTGGAAGGGCGAGACGATCGATTTATTTTACATGTACATACATACATATATTTATTACACGCCGATAGTAGCAATTGAATTTATAACGATTGTTTTATTTTAATTTTTATGTCGAAAATGTTCTAAATTTGCTCACAGAATGTTTTTATAACTAAAAACTTCAACTTATTAAAGGTTTCCTTACTTATTTATTTAACTGTACAGTTGAAAATAAATATGCCAAGTATAGAAGCCACAGCATAGACCTTATACCCACGATGGTCTTAACAGTAATTTGCATCGGCGCTGTGACTAACTATAACGACTTATGCCTTCACATAAGAAGTGCCCGCATGGTTAACAAAGGAATATCTCAAAAAAACTGTAAACTAATACAGTTAGTTGAGGCAAGCAGTGAGAGCAAGGCGCAAAACTCTCGGAGGCCAAACAACAACAAGGCTGATCGCGCTTAAGAAATAATTAAGATGACGTGAGAGCTATTCTCCAGGCCAGAGCTGCTTTACGACCGTTATTAAAGGTTTAGTAAAGGGTAGAGGCTGCAATAAATTTCTGGATATTATTAATCGTTAACAACTGCTAAATAGCGCTATTAAGTGTTTATAAATAATGTTTCTTTTTCGATTCCACAAAATTCCAAATTTTTTCATGAGTATCTTTTTTTGGTGACCAAAAACCGTTACATTTGCACTTTGTTGTAAAAGCAATTTTTCTGCCGGAAAACACAATTGCGATTAGTCGGGAAACCACTGAAATACCATAACTGTTCTTTAATCGAAAATGTTTAATTTTTTAGTCTGGTTACTCTAAATAAATTAAAGTATATATAGCTTTTTCCTTTTTACGCATGTATTATAGCCACATATTTTATCAGTATTGCAGCTTTCTCTGTTTTACAGATTCATTATTTTAAACACCAAAAAAATCAGCTTTTGTATATAAGAAAACCAAAACGTTTTCCACGAATATCGTGATGTCGTATGCGCTGCTTGTCAAACCGAAATTAAACTTCTTGTCGGGCGGAACACAATTACTATTAGGATAGTAAGGAAAATTGATTTCATTTGTAAGAACGGGGTTTTTTTGTTACCATTTTCCATTGATTAATAAAGGGCAGAAAAGTGTGAAATTATTGCTTGAGGCAATACAAAATTACCCAGGGAAAAGTGATATTTTCGCTAAACGAACGGTTAAGGTGCACACTCCGCCTTGTTATTAAGCGACGATTGTTGAAAAATTCATCAAATATTCGGTCACCGATTCTCAAAAGACAAAAATGAGTACAACAAATACGGCAGCTGCTCCAGCCATACAAGCCTCTGCTCCTGCAGCTAAACTTAAGGGTGTTGTTAAGCAGGTTGGTACATTATTAAGTGAAATTTATGGACATTTACAAAAACATTTCCCAAAATTCCAACACATTGATACATATGTATTTAGTCTAACAATTTCGTAAATTTTCTTGAAAAAACAGACGACAATTTACACGCATACAAGTACGTCGGCAGCGGAGGGGCTGACGTTAGCTGCACGTTAAAAAGAATACGAGTAATAGGGCAATACGAACGAGTAACGCGTTAAACACGACATTAAAAAATTAAAATTCGTTTGGCGATTGCCAACCTGGCAGATTTCTCAAATAAAGTGAACGTATATGTATATGCGTTGCGATTGAGACACTTTGTTTCAATAGTGGCATTTGCCGGGTTTGCCTGCGTATCGTAGTTTTTAACCTCACTTATTTTCTCGGTCGGTCTGTAGATAATATTGAACAAAATTGTCATTGTTGTACAAAAAAATAATTAGGTGAACACATTGAAAATATAACATTAATATGAGTTAAAGTTTAATTTAAAAGAAATCTGTTTTATAACCTTTCTGTGATTATAAACATCACTTTCACTTTTTATGTTGAATTGTTTACGATTATTGTTTGTTGGTGTGAGGAAGGGAAAAAAATGGAGTGCTGTTGCTGCTTAAGACATTAGATCACGAAAGTTTATTCGTGGCATATTTGTATGATTGAATATTTTTCCATATGTTTTGTGCTTTTTACAAAATATGTAAAAAAAAATTGAATGATAAAACCCCTAATTGCATATTCATGTATTTAGGTATGTGCGTATTTTGCTTATATTCAACAAAACAAGAACGCACTTGCATACGTACAAATGTATGTAAATATGAACATAAAAATAAAAAATACCAGAAATCAGCTTTTTTATCATCTGATTGAAAGAATTTTAAAATCAAATAAGACCTATTTGTGCTGTATTTTTGTCAGCAATTCCTAATTTCTGCAACGAATTTATCATAAAAGTTTAACAGTGAGTCTTCAATACAACGAACTTTTTATTAACGAAAAACACAAGACACGCATGTTTATTGAATCCCTTGAAAGAGCCTTTACATTGTAAAAATTTTTCATACAAAAACACGCTATAGTTAAGTACCTACAACAAAGAAATCGTGAGTAACAAAACTTCAATACCCATAGCGTTATACCTATTTATGCAAAAGTTTCCCTATAAACAATCTTTCTAACATAATTTTCTCCATAATTCTAAAATATTTTATTTTTGTACCATGATCTGTAGATGGTACCTTTCTGAAAAAGTGTTTACTAAAAAAGAAAAAATTAAGCAAATGTAGTAAACAAAATACAGACACCAATAGCGAGATTTTCCTATTTTATTATTGCTTATGCCAACAACAACTCTTTGGTCTATTCTTTATGTAGGTACTTTATTATTCATAAAAAATTCACACATACATTTGTTCACGTCTTATCTCCGTATCTGACAAAGTGTATTTAATTGGAGGTGTTTAAAGCACATCCGTGTCATTTGTTTTTTCGCTAGTAAGCGACCGGAATTTTTAACGGTAAAATTTTTACACCGTACATGTAGCCGGCATTGACGAATTAACGTCTAAAAGGTACCTGCATAGTTGCCATATTTGACGATTTATCGTCATTTTGACGATTTTGGGTGCTAAAAATAGCACTTTGACGATTTGAAGATTCAAGGTCTGTTTTTGACGATTTTTGTAAATCACAATTTTACTGTAATATCTTTCAAGCAACTGCATGCATACTTCATTCTTCAAAGTTAATTTTTGTCGGAAATGAAAGTAATATTTATGGTATGTGTGTAATACTGCAATATTATGTAATAGTTATTTTAAAGTATACATATATTATATACGTTAAAGATGAATTTAAAATATCATATGTGAATAGCGCTTAAAAAAATTATAAGCCAAAAATTTTACAAATTGTATGTAAAAGCGTGTGCTCATATTTTAAAGAGACTAAATTTGAAAATGAATTCAAAACTTTAATCCTTACAATATTATAAAAGAAGGAAGTGTCTTTTTTTTGACACAATGCAAGAGTTTTCTTATTTCATCGTAGAATTCGAGAGACGAGAAATTTAATACAACTTAAAGTAACTAAGTCTATTAAACTTGAAAATATCAGCTTATTGGAATAACGTATCCTTCTATGACTAATTTTATAGCGAAAATATTAGTCTCATCATCCATTAGTTGAAGAGACCGTTTTCGGCAAAAATGTTGTATGCTAAAGAATGAAATCTTATTTTAAAATGAATGAATGGTAAATTATGAAATTAACTTGATGTTTGTAGGAGTATATATATGTTGTTATAGCTTTAAATGCTCTAGTTTTTTTTATTAAAGGCAATCATGACTTGTTTTTCTATACTTTACGCCGTTGAAATAAATATTTTATTCAAAAAATAATTAATTTTACTAGCTGACGATTTTTTGACGATTTGCAATACCCATATTGACGATTTTTTCGTCGAATTTGACGATTTTAAACCAGATTTATCTGGCATCTATGGGTACCTGCGTTACTGCATGTGTCAGTTATCGTGAGCACCAGTGATGCTAACTTTTATTTTAAAAGTACTGTACGGAATTTTAAAAACAAATTGTTTTTTTTAGCAAAATTACTGTCCGAAAAGTATTAGCGGAACTGCTCGTAACAAGGTGTGTGCGTTTAAAAGTGTATTAAAAGAACTAAATGAACGAATGACGCAAAAGTAATAACTAAATTATACATATACAATATATTTTAATCTAATTCAAATTGCTTCAGTCAAAAATCTCATCTGCAATAATTTATTAGATTGTGAAAAATTTGTGTATTCAGTATGAGAGAAATCTGAAAGCAAAATCTGACATTATATGTAGGTGGTCCTTCACCAAACAAGCCCCCGATACATTAATATGGGCTTTATTACCATGTTAAATAGCCAGCAAGAACTCCAAGGATTTTTACAACAGGTCTTCCCGATGTCCTTGCGGCACAGATACAAAGCAACAGCCGCCTTGTCCGCTCTAAATTGGACATTCTTCTGCCAAGACAGTTTTGAATCAAGATAGATTCTCAGGTATTTGGCACTATCAGCCAGTCGAAGCTCAACCAACGCCCCTTAAGGTTGGAAAATTAAAAGGAGGCGTCTTATATTTTCGGGTGAAAAGTACAAGTTCCGTCTTTTGTGGATTCACACTGAAGCCATTTTGGTGCTCCATCCATCTACGATCCTCAGTGCAGAATTCAAACACTGTGAGAGTATCCGGATATTTACCCGACACTGCCACAGCAATATCATCGGCATATGCCACAGTACTGAATAACATGGAATCTAACTTCACTAGTAATGCATTTAGAGCAAGATTCCATAGAAAATGAAATAAAACTCTCCCCTGCGGAGTACGCCTGTTTGCCACTCTACATATGGTGGCCTGTCCCATATTAGATGTTATGACCCTTTCTGTGAGCAAATTACTTATGAGACTTATAATCGACTAATTAATATTCAGTTTTTCCAAAGCCATAGTAATGACTGTGCACCACATTATTAAAGCCTCCCTCTACGTCAAGAAAAGCCTCCATATCTACGCCATGGTTTCGGTATATAGGACCATTTAAGACAGGCCGTAAAAATCCGGATCATCCGGACCAAGGTCCAACTGCTTTTGTTTGTGGGAAAATATTAGAAATTCCCATTTTCATTGTTTATGATTATTCATCGTGATCTAAATGCTGGGAAGTAATCATTCGAACTATTACACGATTATTTTTTTTATGAACCTTAAATGCAAAAATCTTTGTCTACTAGACTGATTGAAAGTTGGAGATTACTACTTGGAAATATTTTTATGTTTTCGATACTACCCAAGGCAGCTTTAAAGCTGCCTTGTTTCTGCCCGTCTACATTAAACAGAGAAAGCTGTTAAAACATATCTTTGACGGTCCGATTTTTACATGGTGGAGTACACGTATGTCTTGGTTTTTTATTATTTTAACTCCGTCAACAAGCACATCATCACTTTGTATTTCTTTTTTTTATAGTTTATGGAAAAAATATATATTTCTACCGCAAAATTTGCAATCTAAAATACGAATTAGAAGTTTTTTGCGAATTTCTTTTAATTTGAAACTATTTTTACTTTTTTCATATTAAAATGTCATTTTTTTATTTCATTTGTACAGTAATATGAAGCCTTCATGGCTAAAATAACAATATTACAAAGCATAATAACCTGAGTACTTCACTTTCTGTTAAGACAGAGCTTTTAAAACAGACGTTTTAAGAGCCGTGTCAAGACAGCAAAAAAAAAAAAAAAAAAAACAGTAACATATGCAGTCTACACCTAACAGTAACAGTATTTTGCTGTTCCTGTTAACGTTCTCATGTCAGGTGTGGACAGCACTTTATAGACTGGAAATGGATTAATCTTCCGAATCTTCTTTTGAGACCTTATTAAAGATCTATTCATGTGAAATAAAACCTCAATAATTAAATATGAATTTACATTCAAAAAAAAAAAAAATGAAATTGTTCAAGGCATTATTGATCTTTATGCATTTTTTGGGCATTATTTAATTTTTAATTTGGGGGTTTATTGCAGTGTTTAAATAAATAATGTAGACTTTGCCTATGAGTTATCGATTTATTTTCAAAAAAAAAAAAAAACGGAAACTCAAAATGCATCACTAATAGCAAAAAAAAATCAACTGACAGTGGTGCCACATCGTGTACATTCGTAAAAACTTTGATCATTTCCTTTTATACTACAGCCAACGTCACTTGACAATTCATCAGATTTTTATTGGCATGAGAGCATGTGCATCTAATTCGTATGTAGTTTTTTATGTTGAGTAAGTTATATAATCATGATTGAATTTATTTTTCACCTTTAATATTTTAAGGTCTTATCTGGTGATACAGTAGTAGTACGAGCCCAAAAAGGCGCTCCACCACCGGAGAAACAAATCACATTTTCATATGTTCTTGCACCCAAGCTAGCCCGCCGTCCTGGTGCCGGTGGTGATGAGACAAAAGATGAACCTTTTGCTTGGGAGTCCCGCGAATTTTTACGACAAAAGCTAATCGGACATGAAGTAACTTTTAGTTTTGAAAAACCACCAAACTCAAATCGAGAATATGGGTTTGTATGGCTGGGAGATGAAAATGGTGAAAACGTGGTTCAAACAATGGTAAAAGAAGGATGGGTAACGGTACGTCGCGACAGTCGTCCACCTGAACCTCACAAGCAGGAAGAATTGCAAAAACTTATTGATTTAGAAGATCAAGCTAAAAATGCTGGCCGTGGCAAATGGTCTAATGCTAACCCTGCTGATCACGTCCGTCAAATTAAATGGACTCAAGATAATCCCTCGCAAATTGTTGAAATGTTCGGTGGCAAACCCGTTAAAGCAATAATTGAACATGTGCGTGATGGTTCCACTGTGCGTGCCTTCTTGCTTCCTGACTTCTACTACATCACTTTAATGATTTCGGGTATACGTTGTCCTGGTGTTAAATTGGACTCTGAAGGTAAACCAGATTTGAAAATCAAGGTGCCATATGTCGACGAAGCCCGCTATTATGTTGAAACACGTTTATTACAACGTGAAGTTGAGATTCGTTTGGAATCTGTAAACAATGCCAATTTCATCGGTACTATAATCCATCCTAAGGGTAATATAGCGGAATCTCTGTTGCGGGAAGGTTTGGCTAGATGTGTTGACTGGTCAATGGCTTTGATGAAAGGAGGTAAGATATTTTTCTTTAATTACATGCAAAGTGCATCTCGTTATCAATGTTAAATGTTTCACATTTTTAATGTTGTTAACTATTATATGATGCAAGATATAAATTTGGTGGTCAATTTCAAGGTGTTTTTGCTGATCTCCACAGCATTCACATTAGTTATTTGTCTACATTCGTTTCCGAAAACGTGACAAGTTATGCTTTGTCTAACTTCATTTATTTATCAATTCATCAGTAATAATTTTATATAAGTATGAAGGACTTCCAATAATTTAGAAGTTTTCCTGAAAAAATAATTTTCAATTCTCACACTTGCAATGAAATTAATTTTGACTATTTCGCAGCCCTACTTAGTTTTTATAACTTTTCGTAAGTTGTGTTTCCTGCCTCTTGTAGAAGATTGTATCATTGAATATATAATTCATATTGATAATATTTGCATATTTTAGTTTTACTTTAAGCTATTTGAGTTATTATCTTAATAAGGCTTTAAGTTAAAATTATAGTATGCTATAAAAAAATGGCGGACTCCAAGATTTTAAGCTTTTTATATAAGCTTTTTAAATCATTTCACCCCGGCAACATTAGCGTAAAATTTAAATTTTGTGGTTACAATAGCAGAACTATTTTTTAATTTAACGCTTTTATTTATATATGTTTTAGGTGCTGAGAAACTACGCGCTGCCGAACGTGTCGCCAAGGAAAAACGTTTACGGTTATGGCAAGACTACAAATCAACTGCTCCTGCATTAAATACCAAGGAGAAGGATTTTACTGGCACAGTTGTTGAGGTTTTTAATGGTGACGCTATTAATGTGAAACTTCCAAATGGGCAAATCAAGAAGGTCTTCTTTTCGTCCATTCGCCCACCGCGTGATACTCGTGCCGTTTTTGGCAATGATGGCGAAGAAGTGATAAAAGCTCCTCCTCGATCTAAGAACTTCAGACCGCTTTATGAAATTCCTTTCATGTTTGAAGCACGTGAATTTTTACGCAAAAAACTAATCAACAAAAAGGTTCATTGTGTATTGGACTACGTTTCTCCTGCCCGCGATAACTTCCCTGAAAAGTATTGTTATACCGTACTTATTGGTGGGCAAAATGTTGCGGAAGCTATGGTTGCCAAGGGCTTAGCTTCAGTTGTGCGCTACCGACAGGATGACGACCAGCGTTCATCCTGCTATGATCAACTGTTTGCAGCTGAAAATCAAGCCATAAAGAGTCAAAAAGGCATGAATGGGAAAAAAGATAATGCCACCATGCGTGTTAACGACCTTACCGTTGATCATTCCCGCATTAAAGTTCAATATTTGCCCTCCTGGCAACGTGCTTTACGCACAGAAGGTATTGTTGAATTTGTTGCCAGCGGTTCCCGCCTACGTCTCTTCATTCCGAAGGATAGCTGTTTGGTAACATTCTTGCTAGCTGGTATATCCTGCCCTCGTTCATCTCGTCCAGCTCTAAATGGCGTGCCAGCTCAGGAAGGTGAGCCCTTCGGAGACGAAGCCTTGATATATACCCGCGATCGCGTACTGCAACGTGATGTTTCTGTACACATCGACACAACCGATAAAAACGGAACATCTGTCATTGGCTGGTTGTGGACCGACACCAATGTCAATTTATCTGTTGCATTAGTCGAAGAAGGACTTGCTGAAGTTCACTTCAGCGCCGAAAAATCCGAATACTACCGGCAGTTGAAATCCGCTGAGGATCGTGCCAAAACAGCTAAGAAAAACATTTGGGCCAACTATGTTGAACAAGTAGTTGAAGAACAACCTGTGGTTGAGGAAAAAGAAGAAAAAGTACCATCTGAACGTAAAGTTAATTTGGAAGATGTGATTGTTACTGAAATAACCGAAACATTGTCCTTCTATGCTCAATCATGTGCCAGCGGTTCTAAATTGGATGCATTGATGGCCAAATTGCATTCCGATTTTCAATCAAATCCACCAATTGCCGGAGCTTATACTCCTAAACGAGGAGATTTATGTGCTGCTCAATTCTCTGCCGACAATCAATGGTACCGTGCTAAAGTAGAACGTGTTCAAGATGGGCATGCTACTGTTTTGTACATCGACTACGGTAACAAAGAGGTAAGAAAACAAAATCGGCATAACAAACGGTTTTACGCAAGCTCCTTAGATCTGTTTCCGTTTCAAAGCGAAACATATGAGTCATAAGTTTGCTATAATAAGTATAGGATCTTTTTTTATTTTATTTTTAAAGCATTAACGCTTGACTTAAGTTTGTAATGAATTTGAACTTAAATATCACCATGATTGCTTCTAAAGGCAAAATGGGTAAAAGTCTACCTGGGAGTGAAAAATTAACTTTAATATTTTTTTGAAGTTTTATATTGGAAGCTTTCATAAAGATTTCTACTCGGCTTTGAAGGCAATTGGTATTTAAGGGTCAAAGTAGTTTTTGTTTTAAGATGAATTAAGACCTACAAAACAAATATTTTAACAATTTGTGATTGAAAGTTTAATATTACCAGGTAAACGGGTACATTTTATTGAATATTTTTTCTGCTACTACAGGTAGTACCATTCTCCCGCTTGGCAGCTTTGCCCGCTGGTTTCTCAAGCGAAAAACCATTTGCTACAGAATATGCTTTGGCTTTGGTTAAACTGCCCTTGGACAACGAAGATAAAGAAGAGGCTCTGCGTGCCTTCGCTGAAGATGTACTAAATCGCAAAGTTCAGATTAACATTGAATTGAAGTCTAGCACCGGACCTGCTCTTGCTACTATCCACGACCCTTCTACCAATATTGACATTGGTAAACAATTAGTCGCCGACGGTTTAGTGTTGGTTGAAAAGCGTGGAGAACGTAAACTTAAAGAATTGATTGATCAATATAATGCTGCCCAACTAGCTGCCTTAAATGCTCATTTAGCCATTTGGAAATATGGTGACATAACACAAGACGATGCGCCTGAATTCAGCCGCTAAAAACGCATTTTTCGTGTGCATTTAGCAAAAGTTGAATGTTTGTCTGCCACATACCCGCCCTTTAAAACAACATCTACAACAAACAACAGCATCTACAACAGAAATAAAAAAAACTTTATTGATACAAATAAATTCCCTTTAAAACAAGAAAATTAATACGGTAGAGGTTTATATACAACAGTAAAAATAAATAAATATAAAGGAATTTATCGTGTTTTACAAGCTTCCAATAAAATAAGAATACAAGAACTCAACATACTTGGGAATGAAAAAACACCAACAACACAAAAACAATTCAGCAATCAACAAAATTCAGCAAAAATTCCTTTTTATACATAAATATGAAAAGAATTAACTTAAAACAAATGATAACTAATCAATTCGGATGTGTGTAGATCGATTTAAGAAATAATCTATTGCAAAGAACCCATTTTTCAAATTATCAACAAAATATATTCAAAAATATACCGCTTTCTTCAAGTTAACTATTACTTAATTATAACAAGAAACGACTAAACTAAAAACTTTATTTTTCATTTTGCTTCCAACAATATTTTGCTTTCAAATACTTGTTAATTGTATTTTTTTTTTTTCCTTTTATTTTCTTGTAATACAGACATTTATTTTCGATTTACGTTCCCCTTATTATATTTTTTCTAATATTTTAGAATATGATAATGTTTGATAAACATTTTTTTATTAAGAAAATTATAAATATTTCATATAATTATATACATATATTTTGTCATTAAAAATAATTTCAAGGAAAATACACGATGTAATTAATATTAAAAATATGAAATATTTGCTCTTTGAAATTAAATCGCATCTTAGGTTAGGTGGGCAGGCTGCTGGATTCCGTAATACATCATACGTTCTACAACTCATTTGAGTCCAACATTTGTTCCCTTTGTAATTGCCTGAAAAAATGGAAAGAGTGATATAGTGGTAGTTGGAAGGGGAAAACCGCTTAGTGTGGCGTTTCATAGTATTAAACTAGCCATTTGCTGCTCCTTACAAATGAGTCTAGCGAGGCCTATTATAGGCTATTAAATCTCCGCTCGCCTAGATATCTGGCTGTGGTGCTCCAATGCCAGGCATATTCCGTGGAGGTGATTAACGGCCCCCTCTCTTCATCTTGGCAACTTCTGCAGAAGTGGTTATACGGTAAGCCTAGTTCCAAACGGGTAATATCCAGTAATGATTGCTACTGTGACTCTCAAGTGAGATCTGGGTAGTTTAAAGAGCTCATTTGTCCTCTTTTTAAAGTTAATATGCGGCCATAGGCTCCTTAATATAAGAGACGGGGGCTTCCTTCTGGTGCATGGAAGTCGTATTTATTATATTTATTTTTGTTTGGGAAGTAACAGAAATGCCTATGCGCTGCTCAAGAGCTTTTTGCTAAAATGCTCGCATTAGTTTAGGGATCTTTTCTTACTTCCCGCACAATGCTCCGTTCATCCAATTCTCTATTAGCTTGCGCAGTCCATGCCATGTTTGTCTCGATGTTTTTTTACTTAAATTTTTCTATGATGGACAGTTCTGGATTTCTGCTGTTGTTTTCCTAACTTATAATGATGTACTATTAAATTTCTTACATCAAGCTTCTTCGGCTTTACGTCCCATTTTCAGTCACTTGTAGAAATGGAAAGTCTTCTAAATGATAAACATTACAGCGGTGTTCTTACCAACAACAACATACATAAAGTATCAAAAAATACATACTTACATATTATGTAAGTATGTAATGCATATTATGTAAGTATGTAATGAGAAAAGCAATGCTTGTCGAATACTTTTTTGCTTTGAAATTTTTGTGATTTTATCCAAAACGATGAATGAGTATTAAATTTGCAGTTTTAAAATTTTATAACGGTATATATTTTGAAATACTTTCTTTACAACGTAATCTCAATAAAAAACCCAAAAAATTTCAAAATAATACAAGCATTTTCAATTAAATTTAAAAAGTGAATCAAAGGAAATTGTAAAAAAAAATTCTTGATACAAAAAATATTCTTAAATATCTTTCTTCTCTTTATATTTTTGATTTTTCAAAAGTTCAACTTTTCTGATCAGTTCATCCACGTTAAAATCGTCTGGTATCCCCAGTGTGTCCTGAAAGAAAAGAATTTGTTTTATTTATATTGAATAAATTATTAATCTCGCAGCAGTTTTTAAACTAGATATGTATAAACAAAAAACCATTTTAATATCTTAAACCCAATCAAATGACATGATTATGCTTAATGTTCTATGATTGTATATTTACTTTCGAAATCTTACCAAGTGATCTTGCAAACTCTTCATACTGGCTTCTAGATCTAGTTTTGAAGATTGCATTTGAGCTTCAGATACTAGACGTTTATTAATTGAAGTAGTAAATCTGAAAGACCCAATTTCGTTAAAGGTTATTTTGCTACAGGTGCATACATATATCGTTGATATCACGTAGAAAAGCGCTAAAACGCATTTTACCCAAATTTTACTTAGTGATACATTTCACACATACATCTCGCCACAAAGATTGTATGAAATGGCTTAAGTCCAGTTTAAGTACACTACTCAAAATTGAAAAAAAAAATCAAGTTTCCAAATGGTACCAATTTTGCCTAAATAACTTTCCAAATGCAGTTGAAAATTGCAATTTCATGTACACGTACATCAAAACTTCACATCCATAACTCGGTAACTATGCATGTCCGCCAACTTTCTGACTTAACATGCTCTTATTTTTAAATTTTCTATCCTTCAATATAATTATTTTCCAATTTGGAGGTGTGTACTTAAACTGGACTGGTTCCGTTATGTTGCGGCCTTACTACATGAGTCCAACGAAATGTAAATGTATTTTGATAACGCGCATACTTTTCTAACAAGTTGACTTCTTTTTGTTCTTTTTCTAATTCTTGCTGCTGTTTGCCCGTCTCTTTTTTTAATTGAGCTATAAGTGCTTTGTAATCTAATTGCTCCTTTTTTCTATTATAATAATAAGTCTCCAAATTTGATTGACGCAAATCTTGCAGATTTGTGACTCGTTGTAACTCCACGGATTCATCAAGTAAGTTATGTATATCATCTCCTAGATCACACATTTCAATGCCCACCGATTTTAGCTGGCACTCATAAAATTCTCCTTGAACATTAAAGAATATTACTCCGAAATCTTTAATACATATGCAAAAATACTTACTTAGGCGTCCCAATTGCTTAATTTCCTCCGATAGTTGTAAAGGATCTGTAAATGCGTATTAGTTGAAATATGTGATTAAAAATTTAAATTTTACCACATACCCATTTCCAAATTTATCTTGTAAAATTAAATTTGTGATTTAAAGGCGCTCTAAATAAGAAAGTTGCCATAAAGTTAATATTTATGATGAATGTAAGATGCCATACTGTGCATATGATCTAAGTGCTCATTTACATTTACACAGACGATGGGCACACATTTTTTTTATTTCTCTCTTTGGTCTTGCCTTTTATATTAACGGCTTTTATATTAACGGCCGTATGCAAAAAAACTTAACAAAGCTTGGTAAGCATTTGTTAAGAAAATTTACCTAATGTTCTATCCAAAAACAATTATTAACTTACCATATGTTTAAAGTTGAAATAAGCCACTTTAACTGTACGTTAAAATGACATTTGATTTGTTGACCTTGATTTTTCTTTAAATTCACAATTATAATGAAAATATTAACAAAATCAATGGATTATGCTCGGCAGATAAGTAAATTAGAACTTTACATTTTATACGAATTGAAAATAATAATTTTGAAAAGGAAATATAAATAAGAAATATGTTAGTGATGCACTTTCCATCAAACGAATAAGACGAAAAACGGTGTTCGAATAATACAAATGTTTAAGGTATAATTAATCCTGTTAATTTTTCTCAATTTTATTAATATACCAAATATTGTACATTCATCATTTATTAAAAAGCTAAATCGATTAAACGTTGCATGCAGCCCAATCATTAACAAAAATTCCTTATGAAATATTCGGCGAGGAAAATAGTATTTAAAAAACATGTTTTCCTTATTTTTATATAAATAATTTTTCACCTACAAAGTACCAGGAAGTTTTCAAAAATATGTAGGTGTTTTTAATAAAATAAGTATTATATAAAAAAAATTTTGTTTTCAGGTCGAAAAGCACGAATAAGTCTGCTTTTACATTTGTACAGACGATGGGCAGACATTTTTTCAATTCTCTTTTGGTCTTGCCTAAACCTTTTACATTTAAGAAATTAATAGACAGACAGAAACTTTTCGTTTTTCTTTTGTTGTTGTTGTTTTTTTAAGCACAGCTAGTGTGTTTATATGAAGTTGATGTTGATATGAGAATAATGATATGAAGCAACAACATAAGAAATACGAAAAGTTAAAAAGAGAAACAAAGAATGTCCACAAATGTCTAGTACAGAGAGTCGTGTACTACACACTCTCCCCCACCGAAAATTTTCGTTACCGCACCATCAAATTTCGTCTGTCTGCCCGTCGTCTGTACAAATGTAAAAGCTGACTAAAGGCCAAAGTCAACATTTGATGACACTAATGGAAGCCAACTCCGATATTGCCTGTGGGTTTTTTTTAAAGGCTGCGAGGAGATACTTTTTACAATTTGGCGCAAAGCTGACACTGAACTTAACTCTATGGGATCTCTAACAAAGTGCATTGCTAAATGAAAGAAAGTTTGTTTTTTCAAGCAAACTATTTACTAATCGCACAGACTAATAATTGTTTAATGTTCCATAGAAATTTGTCAAATAACAGGTTAATAAACATAAAATAGTTTTTATGAATAAGGCCAATACAAATTATTTTGTGAACATATGAATAATTCAACTAAAAATAATTTATAATTATGAAAAGGTACATTCATAGTTTATAATTGTGAAAATAGTTACAAATATTTTTGATAAACATAGCTTACCACATGCCTGTTTTTGTTGTATTGTTGTAATTTTGCTCTAGTGCTGCCACCGTGTATACGTTAATGCACCTTGTGTTATACATTATTTGACATTTGTCTTAAAAAGTGGCAACTGTTTCTATTTGGTTGAACCTTGACGCCGTTAAGTAAGCACAGAGTACAAAGTAAGTAACTCTGCATAACAATAAAAAAATATTTTTTATTTGTTACTTTTTGTACATCTTTTAATTTTCATTAGATAACTCAATCTTTCGGTTAAAAGTATTATCATGAAACGATATGTGAGGACATTTAGTACTTTGTTAAAAAGTAAAGAGAATAAAATCATACACAAAAGATTATTTAATACAACATCAGTACAAACAAGACAACTAGAATGGCAAATATCAAAAGAATCTGTATTCAACCAACAAAAACGTTTATATGTTCCTAAAATAAACCAGCAGATATGTTGGAATTGCAAAAAAGAACTTAACTACGGTGAACTCGGACTGCAATGTCCTTATTGCGGATTATTACAAGATGTAAAGCCGGATGTTGTCAGTAAAAATATTGTTTTTGCTAATATACATGCACTTAATTTTCTAATGCGATTATTCTAGAGTTACTTTCGTATATTCGATTTTCCTGAAAAATTTGATTTGGATAACCAAGCTTTAACAAAACGCTTTAGACAGTTGCAAACTCTTGTTCATCCAGATAAGTTTAGCAATAAGTAAATTCATACTTTATAATGTAAAATAAAAACCTAAATTAATTATAACTTTATTTTAGAAGTTCTCGAGAACAGACAAATTCAGATGATTGGAGCTCCTTTATAAATAAAGCTTATAAAACTTTGTCAATACCCTTAACACGAGGACAATATATCTTGGAGTTAAATGGTATGCAAATGCCACAGGACAATAGCGCACTAGACAAAGAGTTTCTTATGGAAATGATGGAAAGAAATGAAGAAGTTGAGGATGCCGTAACGAAAGATGAATTGAATGCCATAAATGGACGATTAGAGGAAGAATTGAAAGTAAAAATACATTGTCTAGGAAAGAGATTTGCTGAAAATAATTTAGAAGAAGCTAAAACCATATTAGTTGAAATGAAATACTTAAAAAGCATACAAAAAGCTGTTAAAAACAAATTACAAACATTGTTGGATATATAATATCTTTTTTTCTATAATTTAGTCAAGCTTTAAAGACCAAATATTATTAATATTTTGCATTAATATAATGATGAAATACAAGTACGCACTATAAAACTTATTTTTGTACATAGCTAATGCCTTTAAACATTAGTATGTTATGGGGTACTATTTCTGGCATTACATTTGTATATAGTTGGTCTCATTTAGAACGACCTTAACTAATAATGCTATTTTACAGAAAAAGGAAAAAATATCTCCATGTACCTTTTTTGTTTATGGAAATGTATTAGAATTACAAAATTTCTGTTGATTTAGGAAAATTGTAAATCACGGCGCTACTGCGGCCGATCATATTGCATTGTGAGCGGATTTTATACCAATAACATTTGTTGGCCGACTTTTTCGCAAGGTGCGAAAATAGTTTTATTCTGTAAAAACTAGGGATTGAGTTATCATATTTTCGTTTTTGAGAAATTTCAAAGATACTGATGCAAAATAAATTCAATTTTTACAATTTCAGACCTTTGTTTTTTATAAAAAATTGACAATTCAAAATCTTTTATTCCTCGATATTTCGATAGCAATTTGTTATCATCGTCAGGAAAATTAAAATGATAAGTTGTTATCGAAATATTGAGAAATAAAAGATTTTGAATTGTTAATTTTTTATAATTTTTTACTCTTTTCAAAAAACTAAACAATGATTACATATAAAAAACGATTATATTTGGCGTTGAATGTTGTCAAAACGTTTGTGCTGTATAGTTTTTATTTTTACCATTTCAGTAAAAACTTGACCAAGAAATGTAGTATAAAAGGACCCTAATAATTATAGAAATTCTAATTTTAATGGGAAAATTTCGTTAACTTTTCCAAGAAAGTCGCCAATGTGACGGTAAAGCGTTTAGTCTGGCAGCCCTATTTATAAATGAAAAGGAGAGAAAGCATTTTGGTAAATTTTGTTTATTATTGGTACTTTTTTTATACAACTGTATAAATTTCACATAAAAATCATCAGGGCTTATCACACGCAGTCAACAGAAAAAGCGAAATCCTAAAAGAATCGAAATTGAGAATATAATGGCTGGACTGGTCCACTTGGCTAGATTTTGCAGTAGACAAACGGTTAATAACAACAGGAAAAAATATTGTACTCTTACTCGTTACTCAAATTGCAAATCGAATGCTTCAGGTCAGCGTGTGGTTGCACATTTGGTAAGTGGTGTTTGTAAATATTGAAAAAATTTATTGTGGTTTACCCAAAGCTATTTCGTAATAGATACTTTAATAGCAAAAAATAAATTTATATTAATAAGTTCAATTGAAAGAGTACTTTAATTTCTAAAATATAGATTAACCATTTATCTGAAGGAAGAAAATTTTTTGTGGATTTGCTAAGCTAAGCGCTGCAAGTTCTTACGTATGTATGCATGTATGTACGTGTGTATTTTAGCTGAATGCATTTCAGGTGGTTCGGAGCTGCTTTGTGGCTTATACCAAAGAAATAATATTCATATTCTAGATTATCGAATTAGCTGCTTCTTTTATCGAAATAGAGTACCCGAAAGATACTTCTACAACACAACATCCTGTGAAAGAAAATTTCGGAGCACGCAGCTCCAAATTTAATAAAAAGTACATGAAGAGTTGGACATCTTTGAACAAATTTTTATGTCCGGAAAGATCTATTCAAACCCTTTCAAGTGATACCAATACAGTTCATTTATATTCCTCGGGTAAAGCTGAATTGTTTACCGTAAAATAGCTTTCCCAGCCCAAAGGAAGCATAGAATTTTGTTCAACGGGAATTTATTTTAAAATTCAGATTGAAATTTTGCCGCCTCGAAAATGATTTTTTTTATATGTCGTACTGGAATTTTTTTTTTTTCATGGCAAAAGCTATCTCATGCAATAAAAATTGCTAAATTAGCCCACCCTTATTCACATTTATGCAATAATAAAAACAGTGAAATTGGTATTCGAAGTTGGGAAAACATCGCCTGCCGAATATCCGGTATAAAATAAAAACGTAAACTAAGCATTAGCCATACATTTTAAAACCGCCAGTTTACCAATCTCGGAAGAAAGCTAGTCAATCACATTCGGATCAAGCATTTGCTTATTTTTTTATTTATTCATCTAGTTTAACACAAGTGACCAATTGGCCAATACAGAATTTGTGTTAAATATACAATAAAATAAAGCGAAGTTCATTTGTACTCGTATGCGTACTTTTTTACATAGATACATGTAAAATGGAATAAAATACTCGAGAAAATAAGATCATAAAAATAACATTTAAGTACCATTCCAGCATCACTCAATCACCCCACGCAACCAATATTGAAAGAAGAAAAAGAAGACGAGACAAAAAACTTAGGAGACCCTTAAATAATTCCTGACAACTCTTGGACAGGTATTCTAAGAGATGACGCTTAAAGTTATTCAATGACATTGAAAAAGCTCTCAAATTATTGACCAAAAATTCCACGAACCACAATTGAACATTCGTAAGTTCCGTGGAAAAAAATCTGCTAAACGAAATCATTTGTGAAACTACCACCGGCCTTTGAAATTTAACAAATTTATAAAGAACGACATTTTAAATAATCATTAAACGACAAATTCAAACAATTTACCAAATGGCTGGAAACTTGCGTTCTTATTCTAGGTTTAACAGGCTGCCAGCTAAATTTGGTCCCGCTGTGTTCATGAAAAATCTAACAACTTCATGAACAATGGATTTGATCCTCCTTCTATACAATAAGTAAGTTGCGACAGTAGCAGAGTGTGTCCAATAGATTTCTTTACGTGCACTGACAAGTACAGATTGCTATGATACAGTCTTCTCAAAATAAAGCAGATTTTCGAGCATACGCTATTGATGTGATTTTCAAATGATAATTTGTCATCAATTATAACACCCAGGCATTTCCAATGACACAATATCAATACCAAAAATATTTTTAAATCAAAATCAATTATATAATATTTATTGGATCTAAATAAGTTAGCTTTAGTTTTACTGGGTCATTAAAAATATTTTTATTTCAATTTATAACAAGTAGTTCTGGTTAAAAATCAAAAATTATGTTAGTCAAGTAACTCCTCCTCTTATTGGCTCGGCAGGCTCTCTATCTTACCAAAATTATCAATCGCGCTTTTCGATAAACTCTTATCAGTGTGTAATATCTATTCGATACTGGCGGTTTTAAGCTCTTGAACAGTTTTGGGATTATTGCTGCACACTTTCGACTTGAAAAACAAAAACAAAAATCTGAAGGTATTAATTCGCACTATCTGGGTTTGGTGCCCTTTTACTCCTCTACGATTTTCGAACTTTTCTTTCTAAAAAAAATCTCCATTTTTTTAATTTTAATAATAAAAACGCGTTGTTCCTTCATGTAATGTTCCAAATTAACTCAACGGAATTTATATAGAATTTGAAAATAAAAATTACAAGTAGAAGAAAATGACAGCAAAATTAAAATTATACCTCAATTTTGATCAGCTAGTATTTTAATTGACTAAATAATACTTCTTGTTATATCCTAGTAAATATTACAGAATATTGAGCTTAAGAAACGTTTATAAATGAATTGTTTCAAAGCAAATTTTGTCTTATTTGAATGAATCCATACTTCGAAAATTGATAAGCTTGTTTTAATATGCACTCTAAATTTATATTGTGGTAAAATTTTGGATAGAACATTGATTACTACAACAATTTTATATAAAATAACACTAATTATTTGTGGAATGTGATATGATTTAAAATAGAACTACTTGCCGAAAATTATAAAAAGGTCTATATTAAGGAAACTATATATTGATATAGATTTATAGATTTTCGAAAATAAATAATTTTTATATAAAAATATCCTTATACACACATGATGCACAAAAAATTCTTATAAATGGTCCTTTTGTTGTCTTTGCAGAATCTTTAAAATCTGTTAATACTCTTTTTGTTCTTCATAAATTGTTACGTTGAATATTAAAGCCGAACATTTGTACAATATATACATTTATATAATTTGATTGAACAAACAAAATGGGACGTACTCAACGTAAACGCAAACAACGTCAGCGTTTGGCTTTTGAGCAAGAGCAAACAAAAGATGATTGCTTTTTACCTGCTTTATACAAATGTTTGAATTCTTTAGGCTGGAAAAACGACACCAAACTTACTGCACGAAATTATCCTATTACTGGTAGAGGCATATGTTCTAAAGTGGTCATTAAAAAAGAGGATCATATTATACGTTTACCGATTAAAGCATTGCTAACAATTGAAACCATTGAAAGTGATGAAAACTTTAAAAATTTGTTTAATGCAGAAAAATTTAACACACCTTATCAGCTTTCGTTTCATGCTTTAATGGCGTTCTATGTGCTGCATCAGAAATCAATTATGTTAGAATCTAAATATGAATCGTATGTGAAATCGTTGCCTTCATACTTTACAACTCCTTACTTTTGCCCAGTTGCGGAATTGCAGTGCCTACCTGATTCGATATTAGAGCGTACTGTTGAACAAAATCATAAAATAAAAGAGTCTTACCAAATTCTTAAACAAACTGTCATATGTTCAGATTTTGAATCAAGATATACTTTAAGCGAATTTCGTTGGTCTTATTTTGTTGTAAATACGCGTAGTGTTTATATTCAAGCTAAACAATTTTTAACAGAGAAATCTTTCTTTCAACCCTTAATATCAGATAGCGTCAATTTAGCATTAGCACCTTTTCTTGATTTGTTTAATCACTCTGATAGATATAAAACTCAAGCTAATTTAATACAAAATCGTGAAATGAATGAAATTGAATTCATTTTGATATTAGAAAATTGTCCATTTGAGAAAATTTTGCCTCGTCAACAAATTTTTATAAGCTATGGTACGTTAACTAATTTGAAGCTGCTGGTGGAGTATGGTTTTATAATACCTTCAAATCTAAATGACTATTTTGAATTCTCTCTCAATGATATAGAAACTTTTATACAGCAAGAAAAATATTTTAGAGGCTTAAACTTTCATAAAAATAAATTCAAGTTTATACGCGACCACAATCTTTACGATCAAATGTTTGTTCATAAAGAGGATGGCGTTTCTCACAATCTACACGTTGTTCTTCATTTGCTGTTGAAGGAGGAAAGCCATTATTCCAATATTTTGAATCAAGTAGCATTCGGTTCATTTAATAGTTTATTGAATGTCGATTTGGAGGTAACATTATTAATAAATTTCAAAATTAAAGAATATGAGCACTTTGTCGCAACACTCGAGAAAAAACAAAATTTAAGTAAATCAGGACTCGTTTGTAAGTTGTATATGCAAGAAAGTATGAAATATTTAAAAAACTGTTTACTAAATTTACAATTAAGCTGAAGAAAAGTAAAATAAATTTATATTTTGTTGTTTTAAGTAAAAACTGTGTTTTATTACAAATATTTATGTTTTGTTTTATAGCTTATATCAAGTCGTACCACCGTTACCAATGTGGATGATGGCTCTTTAAATTCGAAAAAGAAAATAACACCTTTTACCCCCACCCCCGGAAGTAAATTATTAGGTGGAGTTTTTGTAAAGAAGACGCCGCAAGGTAAATGAGTAGCTTCATTTGTTATTTTGTTTAATTGCAGTATGTTAATATCAACTTTAAAATTTTCGTCTGATTTTCGACTCCTTATTTTTTCCCAAACAAAATGAAAAATGGGTGTGGCGCCATATTTCAAAATGCCCCATTTTAAAAATAGGTTTGTAATTGTTTGAATTAAGCTTTTACTACTAATGTGTGTAAAGCTTTTAAAACCAAACAATTTAATATTCATTAAGTCGTTTCATTTCGAGCTTGTTTCAAGTTATAAGAGTCACAAGAAAAAATTTAAAATTTTGCCTCAATAATTTCCGAAAAAGTAAAAACCGATATATTTTTAAAATGAAAAAGACATATTTAAAAATGATTCCAAGTCGGTATTTCCTTATTACGTAACTTTTTTTTTCCAATCGAACGTTTTTTCAAAACCGAAATTATTAGACTTGGAATACTTTGAAAAATGTGTTCAAACATTTAACTCTATATTCCAATATTTTCAGGAAAATAATGAGAGCTAAACGGAAAAATGTTCTAACAACATTTTTCAAACACAAAAACAGTAGTTTTTCTACTTATGTTTTATTTTTCTTTACTACTTTTTAATTACGGTAAAAAAGTTCAGTTTTGCCGCAAATCATGCTTTTACTGCTGATTTAATATTTTTTCTTAATACTTCTTAGAAGTCAGCCTTCTTTTATGTGGAAGTAAATCTATTAGTAATCTTGATAAACTTGATTCTTCTCTTCATGGGCAAAAGCAATTTTTTAAACTCTAATATTGAAATAGTTCTAAATAAATGGCAAGAAAAATCATCATACTTTGTTAAATTTAATAAAAATTCACTATTTTCTTCTTACACTTTTTGAAAGTTGTTTTATATGAAACTACCCAGCTAGCATTTTTAATAGTAGAAGACTCATGTTGAGTGTGTGACGAGCGTGTCAGAAAATTTGTAAAAAATTAATATGTAAATAATGTAAAAAATTAATATATGGTTTTGTAATTGTTACTCGTCAGATAATCAACAGAATATTCCTCTAACAACGTATGCTAGCTGGGAATTATTGTACTATTTTTTTGCATCTTCGTACAAAAATGTATTTTTTTCAAAATCTCTTTAATAATTCCAGTTTTTTAATAATTTAATACAATTGGAAGTTTTACCAAAATACTATTTTTACACGATATAACTAATATTTTCTGAGATACAAACAGTTTGCTCTAAGAATTCTACTTCCATTCCATTCCTTCTCACTTGTGTACTCCTAAATTCATACGTTTCTTATCATTAGTTGAAAATGTTGCATCATACATATACATACATTTATATTAAGATGCTGTAAGGGACAAAATCAATATCTTGGAGTATAGTTAGACTCTACAATGACCATTCGCTTACAATTTCCCATTTTCATTTGAACAGAAAACAAAAAGAAATTTAATATTAAAATTCATAACGTGCACATTTACATCGCCGTTCAATCGTAATTTATGTAACTAATATTTCTTATAATATCTATTCAAACACTTTAAATTAACTGCCTGGTTCTCGATGTCGTTTCGTAAACGTTCGTCATAATTTTCAAGGTTAGAAAAACTAAAACTTATAAACGGCATCGGAATACCGTTTATAAGTTTTAGTTTTTCTCGATTTTGTATCATTTGCCTTGTCTATCTCCGTTGTATCCATTAGTAAAATAATAGTTGAGTATAAGTCACTTATTTTTAATGGAAAACATTGGCTAACCTTAACGAAACGACATTGTGAGCCAGGCAGTAAAACTTTGTTTTTACAATCCTATATGTTTATACATCAAAGATGAAATTCATTGCTTTTTAATACATAAACACTTTTATTATTCAATAACGTTTTAATGTTTGTTTTTACCTAAATTTTAAAGCTACCGAAAGATCTCTTCCGAAATTTAAATTCCCACATAATCATTATTTTATACAAACTCCAATTAATGAAATATGTACACTGCCTGCCACTTGAATAAGGAAACACATTTTTTAATTTTAATTAAGTTTATCTCCTATACTGAAGTTCAGAAGAAAATTATTTTTTTCACAACAAAATTTCAAAGTGTTGGCTTTTGTTTCCTGAAGAAATAAAAATATACATATTTTGTTATGCTAAAAGGTGTCCATTTATTTAAAGACATGTAGTTCTGTAGTACCTTTGAATAATGTGAATCATGTAAAGTTCACTTTAACTACTCGAAAAGTGTGTTAGCCGCAATTATTATAATTGATCAAATAATGTACAAAAATGAAGAAGAAGAGATGTACATAGAAAATAATGGAGCAAAAGCAGTGAACATGCATACAGACGAGGGAATCTCGTTTTGGAAACATGTAAAATATCAACAAATTTTGATCGAGAAGTCGATCGATCGGTCGGTCGACTTCTCGATCGAGAAGAAATATCGCTGCAGACGAGGAAATATACCCATGTTTCCTTTAATGTTCCGTCGTGTGTATGATGCAATATTGTCCACTTCTCAAACAGCTGATTGCTTGAATACTTGCCCAAGTGGTCCAAAACAATTACGGTGTTTTTTGTGCAAGAAGAAAAAGTATTCTGTTCTCCTAAAATCGCTTTCATTTGTCCAATTTTTGAACAGATTACGCTAGATTGTAAAGAAAATTTATGAAACCTTAATTTGTCTTGATAAGCGGAAAAAGAAACTAACACAAACATATGATATTGTGGGAATATCTTGAGAGAAGCTATTATTTCAAGAATTACAACTTTTTAGGATGAATAATAAACGATTTTTTCACGTTCTACTTCTGTTTTATTTTTTATGTTGTATTTCTTAACCCTCTAAAGTTCTGTGTGTACTTCTGAACTGAATAAAATTTTACTGAATTCGTTGAAAACAAATTAATTTTTATTACAAATAGAAAAGTTGGATATATACCTGTGTAATTTAAATCATTGTTTTTAAGAAAAACAAGGGATGATGTTTAGCAATTGGCTTATAAATAGCCCTTAGAGGGTTAAGTTTGTGCTAAAATTTGTATTCAGTTTAATTCGTTTGCTTTTAAAAGAATGCAATACAACTTAACTACATTTGTTGCGTTTGAGTTAATTTATTAATTTTTATTGTTTTATTAAGTACTTATATGCTTGTGTGTTGTGTGGCCCTGTAGGGATCTTACTTTGTTGAATTTAGTAAATCCCCGCAGGTCCAGACCAAAATGTTCAAACGCTTCCACAACATATTGTACTGCAACCGAATCAAGCAATACGACAATGTCACATTCATCTAGGAGGTGGTAATGGGGGTAGTTCTCTGGGAAAATTAGATGCACCGGAAGTTACATCTCAGGACATGCTAAGAGCAATGATGGCATACATTTGGCCAAAAGAGGATCCTTTGGTAAGAAAAAGGTAAACTTTTTAATGCATGTATAATATGAGTCTAATATATATTATTCTATACATACATACATATTTTACTTTTTTAGGGTAGCCATATCATTAGGCCTGCTGGCAGGTTCAAAAATGTTAACAGTATGCGTGCCATTTTTATTCAAAGGAGCTGTGGACACCCTAGGTACTTTGACAATGGATACACCAGCTGATACAGTATTAAGTGTGGCAGCCGCCATGTTAGTGGGCTGTAAGTTTAACAAAATTTTGAATTAGCCCAAATCTTTATCTGATTTCAAAAATGAGACTATAACACTGTTCAACAAGAAAACATTTTTTTTTGCTTTCCGTTTAATAAAAGTATGTGGGCTGTATGGAATATGATGTATTGAGCTCAAATCTGTTTAGTTTTTCTCTATCACGGAAGGATTTTTTTGCACACCTTGTTAATTTTACACCAAATTTGATTCGCCTACTCTAATCTATAAGTCCATATATTTTTATTCAAAGGATATTTAGACTATTGCACAGTGTTATCAACTTGTGCATTATTATCTATTTTTTTTTTCAAAATTTTTTTTAATGAGAAAGTTTGTCCGACCGATAAATGTATTATCTTTTAATTTCACATTTCCTCTATTAATAACGCTTAAAGTTTGTTCGTACAATAATTTCAAGAAGTAAAAGTGTGATTATCTTCATTAAATCGGATTTCTTTAAAGAAATATTTAGAAATTATAATAATGAAATCGTTTTATTAGATGGTGTTGCTCGTGCTAGCGCCGCGGCCTTTAATGAACTGCGCAATGCTGTTTTTGCCAAAGTTGCACATCATTCCATACGAAAAATTGCCACAAATGTTTTCCTTCATTTGCATAACTTAGACTTAGCATTCCATCTTAACAAGCAAACTGGCGCTCTGTCAAAGGTAATTCAAAAAATAACTTATTGAAATATTTTGTTTTATTAAAATTTATTTATTTATCATCGTTTCAGTAGACCATAGATCGTGGTTCCAGAGGCATAAATTTTGTTTTATCTGCCATGGTTTTTAATATTGTACCCACCATATTTGAACTGGCTTTGGTTTCAAGTATTCTAGGATTGAAGGTTAATATACCTTATTCAATTGAGTTTCATATTATTTACTTTTACTAGCTTTTATTATTTATACTAATCAAAAAATATATACATTTTGTTTTTTGTGTTTCCTAGCTGTCTTTATTAAGTCGACATTTCATAGGTGCTAGCATAATCATTAGTAGTATTGGAAACCTTAAAAAATATTTTCGAACATATAATTCTATGTTTTACTTTTTTAAAGAAAATAATGAGAGTTTAAAAAGAAAAATATGCTAATAATATTTTTCAAACTCAAAAAACTGAAAACTTTTCTTTCAATTTTGCTTTCGAGTTATAGGTTTCTCTTATTTTTTTTTACTAATACAATCAAAGCTTTTATTTTACAGCACTTTCCTTAAGGCCAGCAGAAATGTTGAAAATGTTTCCTTTAATTTTGTTTTCAAGTTTTAAGTTACCATAATTTTTGAGACAATCAAAGCTTTAAAAATTTTAGAAAATTTGATTTAAGGTCAGGAGCAATGTTGCAAATTTTTTTTATTTTTTCCAAGTCTACTGTTGATTAGGTTAACACCAATGAAATGTCGTCATATAGACAGCTAGGAAACATAACAAAGACCTGTGTATTTATATTTTTTGATATCTGTATTTAAACTTATTTTATCTTTACTAAACAAATTCAACACAATGGGACCAAATTGGACCCAAGTGAACTGGCTTTCCAATGGCTGGCGGCCTGTTAAACCTAACCTACTAATCAAATACTATTTTCAGTGCGGTTTAGCGTTTGCTGGAGTTTCGATGGGCTGCGTAGGTGTTTACGCTGCCTACACCCTATCTGTGACGCAATGGCGAACAAAGTTTCGCGTTTACATGAATCAAGCCGAAAATGAAGCTGGTAATAAAGCTGTTGACTCTCTCATTAATTATGAAACTGTAAAATTCTTCAATAATGAACAATTCGAAGCTGCGCGTTACAACGAGGTTCTTAAAAAATATGAATCAGCAAGTTTGAAAACCAGTTCAAGTTTAGCTTTATTGAATTTTGGACAAAACGCTATATTCAGCGGTGCTTTAAGTATAATTATGGTTTTAGCAGCAAATGAAATTGCCAAAGGCAATATGACTGTTGGCGATTTGGTAATGGTGAATGGTTTACTTTTTCAATTAAGTATACCACTGGGATTTTTGGGTAGTGTTTATCGTGAAGTACGCCAAGCCTTGTTGGATATGCAATCTATGTTTACGTTAATGAATGTCGACAGTCGTGTACAGACACGACCAAATGCCCCACCTTTAGTTTTAGGTTCAGATAATGCCTCAATCGAATTTCAGAATGTAAATTTCGAATATGAACACGGAAAGCCTATTTTTAAAGATTTATCATTTACAATACCAGCTGGCAAAAATATTGCCTTTGTTGGAGGGTCTGGTTCTGGAAAATCATCGATGGTTCGCTTATTATTCCGGTTTTTTGAGCCGAATTCTGGTCGAATTTTAATTGGTGGCCAGGACATAAGTGAAGTTGATATTAATAGCTTAAGAAAAGCTATTGCCGTTGTGCCTCAGGTGAGTTTATATACATCTTGTTTTTAAAATATCTGCTTTAAAAAACTAGCCAAACGGCTTTGCTTGATAGTAGCACTAATATAACATGTGTATAGAAAACCTAAGACATCACACATATTTTGTTGGTAGAATGTAACAGAGTAGTGTCAAATCTTGCAAAAGCAAGCAAGTCATTTAATAGATTCAGAATAATATATTTTTTTCTTTTCTCAAGTTTGTTTTGTCTTTCCAAAACACACAATTTCAAGTCTTTCAAAATTTTAAAACCACACATAAATACAAAATTTACTTTCGAAGTTCGAAAAAAATCTCAAAATACTTTGTCTTTAAAAAAATTATGCATATGAATTTAATATGCTTTCTTTAAAATTGTTAATTATTATTTAATTGCCCCGGAGAACAAATAAATTTATTATGCTCGCTATATAAGGTACTCTATGAAGAGAATTTAATAGATTATTTGATTAACTTGAACAAAAATTAGAAAATGCGTGATGAAAAAACAAGTAAGGGATCAGAGATTTATGATTAGTTATAGCTACATATTTCAAAATTTCACGGCGGCATTTAAAGACATGTTTGTTTTTTATTTTCTTTTAAAACTGCTCCAAAAAAAAAAAAAAAAAAAAAAAAAAAAAAAAAAACATCCTACATTTTCACCATGATTTTTTAATCGTTGTTGCAAAATAATATCGTTTGTCCTTCTTATCCTTTTGTTAGTATCAATGTAGTTCTTGTCAGACGAATGTAAACAGAAAACAATAAAATTACAAATGATTACAAAAATAAATTAGGAAAAACGCACGAAAACACAGTTCGTGTCCATGAATGAAAGTTCAAATAAGTACCACTATACAAATTTAATCAAAGTGAAAAAAAACATACTTAAAGACCCTGATCAAGGTGCATTAACGTATGCAAGGTGGCGGCGCTACGGCATGTGCCAGTTTTTATTTTGCTACTGGCAATATAGTAAGCCATTCATGTCAACTGTATTGTTTACATTTTTGAAAATGAATATAGTGGTTTATTCTGAATTAAACATTTACACTATCATACACGATCGAACGATTCATTCACAGAAAAATAATGCTTTAAAAGGCGGGCCGCCCTTTCAAAATCGCTTAACCACAACATAACTGTTGTGATATCACTGTGGAGTCATACAGCGAATTCAAAATCTAATTTCACAATGAATCACCCAATGTGTATGAGTAGTCAGAGGAATATCCACTATTCTTATTTATGATTTCCCATTTAACAAAGTGAAACAAATGCATAGTTAAGCTCTTTTGGTGTGTTGTAAATCTATTTCTTATTTTTAAATTTATTACTTTTTAAATAAAATTAACAGCTTAGCTAATTTGTTTTTTTATTTTTTCCTTACTTCAGGACTCGGTGCTATTTCATGATACTATCAAGCATAATATACATTACGGCAATTTAAATAAATCTCAAGAAGATGTAGAAAGTGCTGCCCGTATGGCAGATTTACATGACAACATTTTGAGCTGGCCCAATCAATATGAAACGCAAGTTGGCGAAAGAGGTTTAAAGTTATCTGGAGGAGAAAAACAACGTGTGGCTATTGCCAGAGCAATCCTAAAAAATTCGCCAATTTTAATATTCGATGAAGCCACCAGTAGTTTAGATTCAATAACAGAACATGTAAGTATGAACGAAGTTTTTTTTTGCGCAAACTCAATTAAAAAAATCATCGTTTTACGGATGCGTTTAGAATATTTTACAAGCCTTAAGCAGAGCAACAAAAGGACGAACAAGTATTTGCATAGCTCATCGTTTGTCAACCGTTATGGATGCCGATGAAATAGTTGTACTTGAAAATGGACGTGTTGGTGAGCGCGGCACACATGCCGAATTGCTTAAGAAAAATGGTTTATACGCACGTCTATGGGAGACGCAAACACAACAGTTTTGATCTATAGTTTAAAATCATAGGAATTACAAATTTATAAAAAGATATCCGTTAATTTTCTGTTTAAAAAAAATATGTACAAAATCTAATATCTTTATTTTTTAACAGCTAGAGTTTCAAATGTTGAGTGTTTGTAAAAAAATGTAAAAAATTGTTAAGACTTAAAGTTAATTGTTGGAAACAAGTTCAAGCACTTGTGGAAGAAATATAAATGAAATAAAATGCATATGCAATACAATCAAATCAAATAACCAACGTTTTTACCGAAATTTGAATACCACATAAATACCAATCAAATAAGATACAATTTAAAATTTTATCATATATTTTGAAAATGTTTGGAAATACATAACTTTAAGGAACTTTTGTGATGTTGTAAAGAAAGTAAAGTCATATCATGACACTCTGTTCAAAACAAAGCGTTAATGGTTGCTTTTAATCTACCAATACGCCATTCTACAGCTGACCTTTTTAGAAACCATGCTAAAAATATTCCATCAATTAGAGGCAAAAATTGTCACAGCCTGTCTATGGAACACAATGTGCTAAAAAACGCGAAGAAAACTTGACGTTTTTCTCACTTGCGTTCATGCAACGCGAAAAAAAACTTTAGACGAAGAACGCAACAACTGACATCTGCTTTCTGTATGTGCATTTTACGATAATTTATGATCAAATTTGGAGATGATAGTGGTTTTTGCATGGTTCACAACAAGATTCAAAATGAACCTAGATGGTTCGCTATCAAAATTTTGTATGGCGAATTATATTGGTTCAATCAAGATTTTGCCGCGAATCACGAATGAGAGAGCGATTCTCGATTATAAGCGTTCGTGTGAATATGCCTTAAAGAGAATTTTTATTGCCACTACAATTTTTACCTACTAAAAGTAGCCTTTATTTGTGTTTATTGCCATACTTTCAAAACTATAAATTTAATTTTACAGCCGTTTTTTTTTTTTTTTTTTGTAATAATGAAAAATTAGTTAACGGTCTGTTTATCGGTCACTTTTGCTAAAGATACCTTTAACTAACGCTAACCTTACCGGTAAGTTGTAATAATTTCCTTCAAAGTTTTTTTCTGCAAAGTTTTCCTGCAAAATCAGAACAAGTGATGATAATTAGTTTTCAATTTGTAAGTAAACTAAGCACAACAATTGTAAAAATGTAAAACAACAATCTTTATTATAAATTTTGGTTTGTGTGTACATATGTATTTAAATTCAATATCTCTCCCTAACCTCAACAGGGATGGGCACACCGTATAAAAGATATAATATACAATTTCCCATATGCTGTAAAAAACGTTTATAATTATCTACTCTCGCTAGAAATTCTTGCCACAATGGCAACAAGGGCTTCATTCGTTTGCCGTCTATAACGCTTTCAATAATAATATTTTCCTCTTCCATAGTTTTGTTTGAATATGTGAATAAATAGCAGGAAGGCTTAACGCCAATGGTGGTTACATGATGTGTTTTGTTGCTGGTCAAGCTGATACTATTGCCCGATGTGAGGAAAAAGGTTTCATTTATATTTTCATTAAAGTAACGCACATTACCCTCGAGGATGGTTAAGGAGACATTTGTCAAGTCGGGTGATATAAAATTCTTTAAAGTAAGACCAGGAAAATCTGCTACGAAAATCACATCAGAAAAATTGCTCCAAGCCAATACTTCATTCGCAATGGTACGCAGTTTTGGTCTTAAGTGGTTTAACTCGTTGAGTAAAGGTAACGACCAAGATGTTCTTTTAAAGAGTGACCATTCAGCTGTGAGCAAATCAACACGTGGATCAAATACCCTTTGCTGAAAGCGCCCGTTCATGGAACACCATATATCAAAATATATGGAAATATTTGACGAACTTAATGGACTTTGGGCTACGTTTCGCTGATGTTCCTGCTCAATATTTTTGTGTATACAACGAGCATACTGCTGCGCCATATCAGCATATTTGGTCCAACGATCATATTCAGTAAATGCGTAGGGATTCAAATAATGTACTTTGCCATTGGCATTGTCAACAATTTTTATTGTAGTCAAAATGGTATCGTAGGAATGCACCATCATATCCCATGAATAACCATACAAACCATTGGTCCAGTTATTATAACCTTGAGTTATAAAATGGGAATAGGGCAAGAATAACTGTAAACCGCAATAGAATAGTAAAGCCATGCTTCGCACTTTTTCGCCAGTAGTTGGCTTATTGCAAGACGATTGTATCCGCTTTTTGCAGGCGTTGCAGTAAACAATAGGATCTACATCATTTGGAACAATTGGCTCAGTTTGTTTCTTTAGTTCAATAGTTTCCTGCATTGCTACTGCATCGTTTTCAGTCTGTTTACCACCAGTCTTGTATAATTTCCTTAAATTATCCATAGATATTTTTTTAGGCCAGTCGCAACTGTAAAACATGGGTACTTGAGCTAAACAAACCCAAGGAAACATGCCTATAAGTAGATTAAATTAAATATGTATTTTTTAGCTTAATGAACGTCAACTTACCAATAACAAATAAGCGCGAATTCATCAAATGAAAACATATCATAAAAGGTGTCGCATAAAGACGCGTTTTGCTGAAAGTCATCAAAAAAGCTATCGAGAAGTCAAACACCGCTGTAAACCAATGCACAATTAACAGGTCAACTAGTTCTTCAGTTAGAACCCAACGAAACGGACTCAAAACCCAATGACGACTTAAGGAAGACATTGCATAGCCGGACAACCATTCAGCAGTTAGTTTTTTCAAACCCGCATACATATAGAGAATGAAAAACTGAAATTTTATTACAAAATAATTCCAATATGGTACTGTGGCTGGCAAATTAGGCGTAAAATATTTGTCTAAAGAACTAAATTAAAAAACAAACTTATTGTTAGTCCTTTTTTTCGCTTTTGGTGTATTAAAGAAATCAAAACTACCAGTAATGGTTAGCTTGGGTGAACAGCAAAATGAAACCCACTAAACCAAATAAATAGCTATGATTATTCCACGCCGGCTTATCCAATAAAAATATATACCAATAGGGCACAATAAATGCTAAACAACTTAAACGGAAACGGTAGCCCAGCATTATGCCAATAGCTCCTAACCACATACACAAATAAACACAGCCCATTATGGGAAAACTGAATGCCTGTATACTATCCAGTAAAGGAAAATGGCAGTGCTTAGCTTCACCAAATCGCACATCCATTTGACTACCACCCCTTTCCTCTGCTATATCTATCAGCATGGCAGCTCCTGAAATAAAACACATAGTTGAAATTGTTTTTAATCGAGTATGTATGTATATATATTTAAGGTAGTATGTGTGTAAAGTCCCTCACAGCTTATTTCATGTAATTAAGCATCTTCAAGAAAACTGCTATTATATTCAAATTTTTCATATTAAAATGATAGAGAACGCACCTTATGTCTCATCATTACATTGAAGAATAACAACAACAAAAACTTGTTTTTTTTTTTGTTGTAATATCTGCAATAAAAAAATATATATTAGGTGTACAACTTTGCTTCCGCCGTTTTATAAGCGATAAGTGGTAGTAGAAATAATGTTTTAAATAAAGTTTTTAATAAAGTTTTTAATTTTCTGCTTTAATATGAAGAAATCTGCGGCTGAAGATCATCGAATGGAGCAATTAGTGAATGAACGTGCAGAGAGTGGTTTCAATGCTCAAAGATGGGTGATAATTATTTCGTGAAAAATAAAGCCTCAGATCATAGAGCTTGGAAACGTGAAAATGGCCAGCCAAATTGGGGAGGATTCTGGGTGATACCTGGCACTCAAAATACAATATATAAATTAAAAAATTGTTTTCAATTTTTTTTCACATTTCTTTTAATTATTTCATTGACATCTTAAACAGATTAAAATTAAAAAAAGTTGTCAGCTGCTCTGTCAATTTCACAGTTATGAATTCGTCTTGCTCAATTGATTAGTGCGCTTTTACATTTGGACAGACGATGGGCAGGCAGACAGACGAAATTTTGAGGGTGCTGTAACGATTTTGTCGGTGGGGGAGAGTATGTACTACACGACTTTCTGTACTAGACATTTACGGACATGAAAAAAACGTCTGCCATCGTCTGTCTATATGTAAAAGCAGACAAAGCAAAGAAAAAGTTATTTTTATACAGTGTTGTATTTTTTTTTTTTTTAAATTTCTTAATTTGCGGAAAGTTCTTTTTTTGTATGTGTTTTTGTTGTATTTTATTCAAAGGAGTAAGCTGCACAAATTTGCAAGCATCTCAAAAAACCAGAAAAAAATAAAAGAAAAATCTTACGACCTGACAACACTGTTTTCTCCTGTTATGAGTTCGGCTTGGTTTTATGGTTGCATTAGGAGCAGCAAAAAAAGCTACGCAGCGACACTTTATTTCATTAAACTCTAAGCAGTAACAGTAATACAGTATGTACACAAAGTTTTTTCTAGTGTACATGTGAGGCTGTCGCAGCAGCTGAATTTTGTGTCCTATACTCGTGAGCATAAGAAATTGAAATTTTGGCTGACACTGGTCTAAATGTATTTAGTTTTTTGTTATATCTTTGTATGAAGAATATTTTTTCGTTATATATATATTTTTGCTTGCTAAAAGAACTGTTAAAGCAATATTCATGAAAATTTTATGTATATCAAAACTTCTATAAAAATTTTTATTCAAATTAATTTTAAATACATACATATAATTTTTTATGAATATATGTACATAGTATACATATGCACGTCGTGTATGCACGTGTGCTGTCATTGTGGACAAATATCATACATTTTTTATATTCAAACAATTCAGTTTTATTCGCTATATTAGCTTCTAACACTGATACCAATACAAAATTATAAACAGCTTGTTTTCTATGTTTCCCAACTGTCTAATGTTGACATTTCATAGGAGCTACCCTATGATGATGAGGGTAGCTCCTATGAAATGTCGACATATAGACAGCTGGGAAACATAGAAAACAAGCTTTTTATAATTTTTCATTTTTTATATTTTTCGACTGCATCAAATAAGCTGTGAGTGACTGTGTTTCTTGCATTATTTTATTTTACCGTAAAGCATACGAAATACTCCTAAAGCAGATCCATCCACTGGACGATGTAACCATTTTGTAAAATTATCAAAAGTTATAAAAGTTTCCCAGTCATTATCAGTACATTGTTTAAAAAGGTTAGAAAAATTTTGTGATTTATCTGATGTTGTTTTAAGCCCTTGAGATTTCTCATCAGTTATGTCCTCCAATTTTGAGCACCGTTCATCAATATCGTCCATGTCACTATCTAAAAAGAAATGTTAAAACCATGATAGCGTTTTATAGAAATAGTTTTATGAAAGACAAAAGTCATTGAGCTGACACCAGCAGTGTGTTAATTGTAAGGAAAACCTAAGGAAAACACAAAATTTTGTCGTTTGTAAACATAAAAGCAAGATTAAAAGAGAATTGTGTGATCTTACGCTTAGTGGCTAGTTGAAGTAGATAACACACGACATGTTTTTAACAATGTAGATGCCATTTTTGGCTATGTTAAATTCCTACATGTCGTCTGTTACCTCAAAAACATTTACTTTTCTAAACAGCACGAGTAAAGTCGCCTGACAAAATTTCAAGTAGAGTGTGTTCTATTTTAGGTTTAAACATCTGACATTACAACTCTACGGCTTGCGAACAATTCAGCTGCGGTTGACTTTGGGCGGTAAAGTAGTCGGCTTAAAGAAATTTATTAAATGAAATCTTACTTATGAAATTAACGTCATATTTGTAGTATATATTTTTCGTTATAGCTTTATGCTGTAGTTTTTTATTAAAGGTAACCATGATTTGTGTTTCTATACTTCACGCTGTTGAAATAAATCGTTTATTCAAAAATAATTATGTGCTGTTCATAGAACACAGACGAGCAGTTGCTCTAGAAAATTTGTATGAAAGTTACTCAATTTTTTGAGTGATTTCCATATAAAATTTTTTAGACGATTGCTCGTCTGTGTTCTATGAACAGCACATTAATTTTACTAGCTGACGATTTGCCATAATCATGTTGACGATTTTTTCCGTCGAATTTCACGATTTTAAACCAGATATATCTGGCATCTATGACCGCACCGCAAACATTGTGTTTATTCTCTAAATAATTTGAGCATTCAGTATGAGTAAGATCAGACAGGGCAATTTTAATTGCCGAATACCTATTAATTTGTTAAATTTTTGTTGAACTTTTATAATTTTTTAAATTAAAAATTGTTTGGTTTGTACATATGTACAACAGGTTTTTAGTTCAAGTTTTTCCTTTCTTAATTTTTTCTTAAGAAGGATTTTTTACAATACAAATTTGCTGTGATCAATAATTATTGATTGAAGAAGACAAGAAAAATAATAATCAAATCTTTAGCTGGGGGACAACTAGCTGTTTCGTAGTCGCTACACTACTCATCAGCACCCACTGGGATTCGAACTCGGGACATGACGTATCATGATCTACTGCTTTAACTACTAAGCCACCGAGCATTTAATTATTTTCTATCTATATTCATCTCATATTGAATCACATATGCATTTTGTTAATTGCCCACTTGTTTGTACAGCGTTTGCTGTCTCTAAACTAGCGGTATTTATTTTTATTTATTAACATACATATTTTTGTATTTAATATTCTCCGGACCCAGAGATGTAAATATTAATTTGTTAAATTTTTGTTGAACTTTTAATTGCCGAACTTTTTAGAAATTTTCTTTTGGAATTGCTTTCTTGTTCACCCACAAAAACTTTTTTCGACAATTTTTGAGCTTTTTCTACCTTTTATTTCATACAATTTATATTGTATATGCACATACACACATGAAAGAAAAGTAAGGAATTGCTGAGAATTCCGAGTACCGGCAATTCTGTTTCCATTCTTATTACCCTCACCCAAAGCCAAGAATTGCCCAACTAAAGTTGCTGTGTCTGACCTGGCACTATGACACAAAACATTGGATGAAATAGGAATGCCAGATTTAAAATACAAAGTATGTAAAAACCAAAAATTTATTCGCCATAGTAGATAAAAATTCGCCACGTTTGGCGAGAAAAAATGCCATATCTGACAACCCTGCTGGTGTGGACGCTGAGAGTGCTTTCAGATTACATGGAGTCTACACCTAACTTGACACGCATTTAAAACATGAAGTTAAAACTTGCTGTTGCAATATCTCTCTGTTAAGGTCGGCGTACACGTAGTGATGTTAGAGTTATAACTTTTCATAGTCAATTTAAGTTATAATAGAGTTTCCAAATGACATATTTTAACAACCAAACTTCAACCTGAGTGGTCCACATTTAACTTTAACTTGAAGTTAGCGTTAAAGTTAGTGTTTTCAAGTCAGGTGGAGACCGCACTTTAGGCAATTTAGTTGCGCAATATTATTTTTTGTTTTTTATTATTTCCTTTTAAACTTGCTTTTGTGTTCACATACAGCAATTTAGTTGCGCAACTTTCATTTTGTTTTACTTAAATTTTCTTAATATTTTGAACGGGCCGAAAAATAAACGAAAACAAGAATTAGCCAACAAAACGAATTGCCGAGTACAAGCAAGTCTGGGGCCAAATCACCGCATACGATATCGAGCAAAATTGTCGAAATTTTTCATTTTGGTATCACAGCATACGATATCGAATAAACTGTATTGCAGTAATATAAAAAAGTTAAAGGATTTATTTTTTGTATTCCTACTTTTAGGGAACGTATGGTCTTCAATCTATTGCATTTTGTTTAAATTACGGTCCAATATGCATCGGTTGCCATAATTTAGATGTATCGTAATGTTATTCGATACGATAGTTAATTCGATATCGTATGCGGTGATTAGACCCCTGTACTCAAATACCAGCAATTCTTCCCCCTTGAAGCTGCTCTTACCTCTCACACCTACAACCACAAGACTTGGGTAAGAGAATTGCGCAACTAAGTTGCCGAATGTGAAAGCGCTCTAAGTAAGTGGTCAATTGTGAAAGCACTCTAAAGCACCCCATATACGTCTCAAATCAGTTAGCAACTGAGTCGGTTGTTGTCCAAGTCAAAGCATGTATGGCTTTGTCAGTTGTCGAGTTGGTTGAAGAAAAATTAAAATGTTTTGATTTTTTCAAGTTGACTAGCAATTCTTTCAATTCGATTGTATTGTATGTGGTCGAGTCTCTTGATCAGGTCTCAAAATTTATATTTGTATATATTATTTATATTTGTTATATATTTTTAAAATTGTCTATAATTTCATTGAATTTAATAGTTAAATAAAAATCTTTCAATTCAGTTTATGAAGTGTGTCGGCAATAATCAATTCAGTCGAAAGACTCAACTCACAATTGAATTGAAACGTATATGGACCGCTTAAGGCACAAAACTGTGTAATTATTGAAAATATAGTATGAAAAAAAAAAAAATACTCGCGTGTTAATAAAAGGCGGCTAAAATTTTTTCTTCAAATTTATTTTCTCAGTTTAAAAATTTGATATAAATACATGCATGCATAATATTGTTTGTTGTATACTAAATACGTAAATTGTTTGTGAATGTTTGTTTGTTATTGTTGTTGTATATTATTTTATCTTTTTGTTAAATAAATAAAAAAAATATTAATTTTTCTTGTATGACTTGATTTTCTTTTGTCCAGCGGTAAACTTTTTCGCAATAACTGCAAAAGTGCAAAAAAAGGAAAATAGTTTTCCAATTTATTTTCGAAGTTATTACAAATTTCGTTTTCGGCCAAGTGAATTCATTTCAATCACTTTTCTTCTTTTCAAATATTTGTTTTTTATTACTTCTCTATGTTTGTTCTTGTTTTTGGTTTTAATGAATATTGAAAATTTCTAAAAATGTTTAGGACAAGCTTTTAAGAAATTGCCTTCAAATTCTACATTAATACATATTTTGGATAAGTTTTTAAAAATGCATATTTTTTCGTTCTAATATTTATTTTTGCTTTGCTTTTGTTATTTTTTTTTTTCTTTTACTAATTGTTTTGAAGAATATTGGTTTTAAGTTTTTGTTTTTTTTTTTTGAAATAAATGAAATTTTCATTAATAAAATTTAATTGAATAAATAATTTGTTTTATTTCCTAAATAAAGAGAATTTTAAAATTCATTTAGTGGAATGTGTTTGCAAGTTTTAGAGAAAATGTTTTATAAAGTAGAATAAATTAAAGATTTGTTGTTTGAAAAATTAAATTTATAATTAAAAAGATGTGTTCTAAAGGGGAAATATACTTTAAGTAAATCTTTGGAAATATTTTAAAATACATATACGATTAAATATATATATTTCTATGCTTTTTGTGTATTACTTTCTAAAATGTTGTTAATGTTGAAAATTTAATATTTTATTTGTTTAATAGTTTTTAAATATTAATGTTGTGTTTTTGTAACCAGTAATTACGACAAATATAGTTACTATGCAAATTTCTAATACTTCATGATTTTAGTTTTGTTCTGGGATTTATTTATTTATTTTCTTTTTTTTTCATCTTCTGAATAGTGTTTTATTGTTTTATAAGTGTCTAAAATATTTTAAAGTATATATTTAATGTATTACAATTTTCAGTATTTTAAGCTTTTAAATTGTGTTGGAAAAAAATCTTGGGTTTTCAAGCAATTTATTTGTTTTCTATATATTTAACAAATTTTACATTTTTCAATTGCAAACATTTTTTGAGAAATGTTAAAAATCTTTATTTTTTCTTTTAATTTTCATAAAAAGTTATATCATTTGCAACGCCATTAAATGAGTGAAAATAATTATAAAAATCGGAAATGAACAACCAAAAAGTTCTCGAAAATTGATGAAATTAATAATTTGACGGTATATACATGTGTATATACATATATGTATGTATGTATGAGAAACGACTTTTCGGTATACATAAAAGGGTATAAAGAAAAGTTTTCACCTCAAGCAGCTGGCCATACATACTGTGGTTAAATCACTCGCTCTCTTTGCGGCAAACTCTTAGAGATTCACCACCTTTGCCTCCTAAAGTCGATAAACACCCCAAATTATTATATATTTAATACCCCATACTTTTCGGTGTAGGGGGTTCTTAAAATTTTTTTAAATACTTTTTTTTTTTTCTTTGGCTCTCATCAATTTAAGCTCTTTTTGTCTTCATTGTTGTGGCGTGCAAATATAATTATAATCCCGTTTGTCCCTTTAAATACGATTTTGATTTAATTGGGAACGGGGTGTAAATGGTGAGACCATAACACCACTGGGCCATATAGCCTCGTTGAACAGCTCGTTGAAGCGATAGTCCGGTATGGAAATCTTAAATTTACAATACGACAATGCAGCCAAATTGGCATCATTCTTAACCAATTTAGTACATTTCACAAGATTTTTGTTGATTTTCAACTCCTCAGCCAAATGTTCGATGATGTCGTCCTCCGAGGTTGAGGTGGCAAATTTGCCGACTTGCACCCAGCGACCATAATCACACACGACTTGTAGTCTATCCGAATTGCAATTGTTGCCGACGACTATTAGACTATTGGTTTGCTTCTTAACTTCGTTGGCATTGTTGGCATTGCCGAACTGGAAGTATTGTTGGTACATGCGTCCCTGTATTTGATTGACACCGTTCACAACCTTATTCAATTTGTCCTCCATAGATTGTATCTTGGCGGCCATTGCTTTCGGTGACTGCTGGCGGCACTCATCACAGCTAAATGAAATCATCGAATTTTTTTGTATGGCCTCGTAAAGGGCGTCATCGATGTTCACACAGCTGCGATGGTACTTCTTTTGGCAGTTACAGCTGATGCTGACCTCCTTGGAGTTGATCGATTTTTTGCACTTGACGCAATTGTCAGCCATTTTTGAACGCTTGTTTGTGCCGGACGCCTTAGTCGTGGGATTTTTAGTGGCTGCTGCTGGCTCAGCCGGTGATTCCACTGGTGGTGGGGCTATTTGAGCGTCCGTAGAGTTTTCTGCCTTTGGGGATTCCACTTTTAAAGATTTTACAACTCACAAAGGAGTAAAGCCGACGAAAAGAAATTCCAAAAAAGATAATTAATTAACACCCAATTAATAATGGCTGGACGAAGAAAAAAACACCAAGTTTTTTCCTTCTTCTTTGTAGTAGTAGTAGTAGTATATTCAAATTAAAACACCTCGTTTTCTTATAAAAAACGTTTAAAACCACACGCACACATACACACAGTGTTATGTATGTTTAGTATAATTGCACAAAAGTTTATGTATGTATTGCCAATAGATACATACAAATGCACGAAGTTTAAGTGTTTTTTTTTTTGTATTTAACTTATTATTTTTTTTTTTTCAAAACGTCTAAATTTAGGGTGTTATGAAATGAGAAGTGAGGGAGAATTTATTTAAAATTATTTAAAGAAAAATTTGCCGCTTCCGCCAAACTGTATTTATTTGGTCCGTACGCTCCGAATGCCGCTGTTCAACTGTGGTAGACTTATTTCCTTAAAACCGGCTGTTACGTTTCGCTTAATGCCATTCTCAGACCAAAACACAAAAGCAACCCTTAATCGGGCATAAAGTTGTTTGCCGTTCGTTGTTCGCTCTTGTGTCTTGTTTCTTTTTTTTTTTTTTCTTTCTTCTTTTGCATGCACTGTGAGTTTGATATTTGGGCTATCCGGTTCGAGGGGTTGTTTTTAGTTCAACACATACATTCACACATACACACTTATTTACTTATGCTTATTTAGGAGAATATTTCTATATACGCAAATATGTCTCATTTATATACCTACACGTTGAATGTATGTAGATAAAATTGATTCAGTTAGTAACCATTTTAACATTAAATACTCTCTGTTAACGCTAAAACGTATTTTGTACCTCAATTTCACTGGGTTGTTAGATTTCACGCTATCGCGTGTTATTAACCTGCAACCTTTACCTCCATTAAACTTATTTTTTTAAATATATGTAGTAAAAACTGAATAATTTATAAAATAACAGTAAATAAAATTTTCAAAAAATTGAGTGGTTTCCATACAAATTTTCTAGATGAAACGCTCGTATGTGTTCTATAAACAGCACATATGTATGTACAGTACAGCAACTCAAGTTGTATGGAAGCAAAATTCGTGCAATGTGTACCTACTCAAAATTAATGCTGGTATTTTTTAAGATGATATCTAAAATATTTCGGCTCCAGCTTTGACCTCTAGTGAGCTGGACCATATTTTTGCATGCTTTGTTAATTTGATAATCTACTTCCTTAAGCCCAGTTCAGACTATTATACTTTGTATTAATACTTGTCAAAAATTTAAATAATACGTGCAAGTCTGATAGTCTGAATGTAATCCGTCATACATACGAAAAATAATACAATAAAAATTTGACATCTCATACGACTTTGTTGTTTTTTGAAACTTTTCAAAACGATAATACTTTACATTGGATCAGGGTTGTGTTTTTTTTAGCAAACCAGCTAATTAAAAATTGAGTAGTCGGCTATTTCGTAGCCGATGGGGTGCCGTCACTGATAGTATTTTTTGTCGTTATAAAATTTGGAATTTATCTGTCATTTATAAATGTATTTTGCTTATGCTATATTCAGAACATAAAATATGTTTGTGCTATTGAATTTGGATGTGCTATACATAATTATTATTTTAACTGTTGAAGAATTTCACGCGCCGGCACGTCTATCGCCTACGACGAATAGCGCACCTGCCGCCGTGAAAAGTTTTATGATGGCACATCTATGTTGGTTTATATCAAGTGTGATGGTGTGAATGCAAAATCTAATTTACGTTAGACTTTTTGACAGTCGCAAGAAATGTGTTTAGACTTTTATCTCACAAAATCTAATGAAAGTATTTATACTTGTATAATAGTCTGATTGGGCCTTTACCAAGATATACGGTATGAGTATCATAAATAAGCGGTTTTAGGGCGCGACCAACTTTATACACAATTTGTCCAAAGACGGTCATCCATGTTCTTTTTTTAAGGATATTCTGTAAAAAATAACGGTTTTTTGAATTTCTGGTCGTTTTAAATAGGACCATATGGGTATTAAATTTTTTTTTGCCTTTCTTATAATGCCCATATCGTATATCTTTGTAAGGAAGCAGATTCTCAAATTGACACAACATGCAAAAATATACCTTTTTTCAAAATGGTCCAGGTTACGAGAGGTCAAAGCTGGGGCCGAAATATTTTATATGTCATCTTAAAAAAGTCCAAAGTTCATTTTTAAGAGGGTACATAGAGCACTTTTTTTGGTGAGTCCCTTTAATGTACAGTGGTGGTCAGTTATTTAGGGACAACTATTGTTTGCACACTGCCTGGACTGTTTTCAACTACTCATGTAAACATATTAATTTTCCTGACGATGATAACAAATTGTTATCGAAATATTGAAAATAAATATTGTTAAATTTTTTATATAACAAAAACGATCTTTTGCTGCAAAAATGAGAAATATATACCTTAACACGTTTTGCCATGTTATTTATCAGTGTACTCCTTCAGCCATATTTCAATGTGTATTTGTTTTACCCAGTGCTTGCTGTATTTTTAATTCATGTACACGTATGAATAAATTTTCGTTTGTATGCATTTCTTTTTTTTAGCAAGTATCTGATGTTTTTGACTTCGCACACTTTGTTCTCTTTTCTTTTTTTTTTCTGTTTTTGCATGTGTGTATAATATATCATTGCTTGTGTATGTACTTTTATGCTCCTTTTTCACGTAAATTTCCAATCGGAAAACAAGTTTCTAGACACAAAAGCGGTTCCGAAAAAAGTGGATTGCAAGTGTATTTTGTGTTTTTGCTTATTCGGTTACCCAGTTAACGATGTCCTTTCTGACAATAACTCACACCTAAATCGTATACTCGTATACGTAAATGACTTAACTTTAACTTTTTTGAAAATGATTTTTTTGGGCCAATTTCACGATAACGAAGCTGTTCGCTCGTTCGAACAATTACATTTAAAACAAAAACAACATTCAAAATTTTGCTATTGTTTTAAATGTTATTGTGCGAACGAACGAACAGCTTCGTTATCGTGAAATTGGCACTTTATGTTGCTGCCTTGTTCAACACAAGGCGAATTCATTACCAGGTGAACTTAACAGCACAGGTGATTATTTTTTGCTTCTCGCGTTTTTTCCAATGAGACTGTCAAATTTTGTTTCTTTTGTTTACAAACTTTTTCGCGCCATTTTAATCTGAAGGTTTTTTTTGCATGATTTAGTGCAATTTCAAGAAATTTGTGTGAATTTACAAGTGAAAAACTAATATAATCTGTGATTTTAATTACAAACAATTATAAAAGCTTATATTTAACGTTTATATAAAATATTTTCTCTGCTGAGCAATCTTAGGCGAATTTAGATTATGACATTCACGATGTGTTTTACAATAACAAAATACATTGTACTGAATTCGCCTTTCCGCATGCACTCACCTGTATAAAGACGCCTTGGTTCAACATAATTCAGTGGTGAACTACAAGACTACAATAGCCGTGTAGTCTGCTATGGTCATGTCGCTCCTTTATTGCAACATAGCCATAACACAAAAAAGCTTGTTTCGAGAAAAACACATTTAAAGATTTTTAGTTTCCATAAGGTAATTTAAATAGAATTTTGGCACAATATAAAAGTTAGTACTGTTAACACTTCTGCATTGTTAACTCGAAAAGCTAATTTTTTGAGATATGACTATGTTGCAATAAAGGAGCGATGTGTTTAATGCTTTAGTTTAATTGGACTACAACAACAAAATCAGTATGGACAACAACCTGCAGCTGTGTTGCATTCTCATATAAATGCGTGTATTCTACTTTTGGCAGGTTATAGTCTGAAGCCTGCTGTCTCGAATGTGTTTAAGGCATTATGTATGTATATGCTTATATTAGGGCCATCGATTTTTCGAGAGCTCTTGGCATCAGGAGCCTCGAAAATAAACTTTTTGATATGTCGTAGTGGAACTTTCTTTTCCCTATGTCAAAAGCTATCGAAAAATTCATGGCATCATGTCGACATATTTTGGTCCTTCCAAATTGACCCACCCTAATGTGTATAGCTATAAGCGGAAAGTATACTACACAAAGCAACATTATGGAAATTTTACGCAAGTCCCAGAAAAACTAATTCCAAATTATAAGGTAAGAAGACTTTTGTTGAATCAGCAAAAACATTTACTAAAAAATATTGTTTTCACACAAAAGTTTTATTGATTATTTTTTCTTACTATAAATTTTTCTGTGTAGACTTTAATTTTGCAATTTTTCACACATTTTATTTTCAATTGTTGTCCGTATGCATATGTATATGTACATATGTAAGTATCTATCTATGTATGTATGTGTGTCTACCTTACCTGGAAGTTGATTTGAATTAAAACTTATTACTTGTAACACGTTTTTAATGGAAAAACTTATTTGTCTGTTTATGGCCGAAATGCTGCACAAAATGTTTGAAAATGTTCAGCAAATAACAACAATATTTAAACACTCCACCACAAATAAAGTAATTAATAAAAAGATTTCCCTTTTAAAGCACCTGCATAAAAGAATGCTAAATATTTCTTTAGAAAAATGCTTTATTTGATTAACACCTATTTAACATACTTTTGCATTCTCCATCAAGAATATGCATTTATTTGCAAAATAGTTTTTATAGGCAACCAAATGTTGAAAGTGCTGCTTTTAACGAGTATATCCACCCTTAAATGAATACGTTTATATATATATACACACACACACACACATAGATATATGGACATACATACATATGTATGTGTATTTTTTTTAATTTGTATCAGCTCAATTAATAGTTTGCATTGCCACTTAATTGAAAATGTTAGTTATAAGTATATATGTATGTTTGTATGTAATGTAGTTATGTACTACATAAAATATCGTTTAGGTGTTCTGGTACACTGCGTCACTGTTGTAAAGTTCTTTCTCTTTTTATAATCAATTACAAAAGTGCAATGCGATTATCGTGTTATACTTCTTTTTCTGGGAGTAGAATAAATCAAAAATGTCACAGAAACATTGATGATAAATTGCTTTTTCACCTTTTGTTTTTCAAATGACTTGAGTACTTTTGAAGTTTTCAACTAAAAACTAACTAACCTTTTTCCCTATTTTGGACTAAGCTTGTGTGTATACGACCTAGAATGCACTAAAAACAGCTTTTGGACAGTAACCTGCAGAATTCTCTTGACCTTTATTTATAACTCATCCAACAATGTACAGTGAAATTTCTGTGTAACGAACTTTGAATTAACGTAAAACTCAACACAGCGAATGTTGTACTGATACGCTTAACCCTGAATTAAACAATTTCGTTTACCATACTTTCGTTAATACCATGAAAAGTTTCATTTCGGTTATGAAAGCTTCATTACTCGTAATGGGATGCAAATTTTGCGTACAACCTGGGGCCAAATTACCGCATACGTGATCGGGTATGCTTTTGTATCGAACTTAATTTTGTGACGTATTGAATACACTGATTCCTTTATTTGAAAGCTTACGTATCGAAATTGCTAAAATAATGTATAAGATTTTTTTTTACTTTTTAATAGAGCAACCATATGTTTTAGTAAAAGTAGCATACATATAGGTGTGTTCCACGAGATCTCGGACTAGTTCAGACTAATGAGAGTAAAAAGCAAATTACTCTCTAACAGGCCTGTTCTAAAAATCACGTGATTTCAAAGCACATGCCGTTTCAAAAGTACAAATGTGATTTGTGCCTGTTCTGCAAATCAAAACTTTTTGTGATTTTCGATGTGTTTTACACTCTTCTAAAGCACAAAAACTGCTGTTTTTTTGGTCCAATTTTCTGATATTTTTATTTTCAGGTTGAATTTTTTTATTCGCGGAATTATTTGCAAAATAAGGTTAATTCCTAATATTATATGATGATGATGGGTTGGTATCATTCGTCTAGCTCGAGTTCAATCCTGGCTAAGGATTGGAAGGTTAATTCATTCTAATAAATATAAAAGGTAAAATAAAATAAACCAATAAAGCAAATCACAAAATAATACAACAAATTTTGCAACAAAATGAGCGTATCTAGTTTTTTCCTAATTTAATGAATTATTTCGTATAAAATAAATGATTTTACTTAAATAATCAATAGAAAACACATTAAGTTATTTATTAATGTAATAAATTATAAAATTCATCATAAAGTGCCTGCAAAAATTGGGATGTAATTTCAAATTGATTGCAAGTTAGCTAACCGAATTAAAATCACAAAAATCAAAAATATTTTGTATGCAGAACACCTTTTGTGTGATTTCAAATCACTTTCACAAAAAGTGATATGCAGAACAGCCCTGTAAATTTGCAAATTTTACCCAAAACTGCTGGAACGCAAAAAACCGCAATTGTACATCTTGCAACAACTATTAGGAATCTTCTAATTGACAAATACCCAAACGTTGTAATTACTTGTGTGGACACCAGGACACTGCGGAATCATAGGCAATGAGTCTGCTGACAGAGCTGCTAAGGAGGGAACTAACAGACCTCTTTTAACTTCACATAATTTCAATACAACAGATATCAACAAATTTTTAAAAAGCTACTTCTGTAGCTTCTTCACAAAAACCTCAAACTGGTACCGAACTTCCAACATGAATCAAATTTGTATAAATGACTTTCCAAGAGACTGTAAGTTAAATAGACGCGACATAGTAAAAATAGAAAGACTACGCTTAGGACATTCCAAGTTAACCCATGGACATATACTCAAATTATCTATCCCAAATATTTGCGATTGCAATATAAACCCCACCAGTACAATTATGCACATATTTACAACATGCCCAAAATTTAAGAACCAACGCAACCTGTTCTTCGAGCAACACCCAAGCCCCATATCTTTACTTTCAAATCCCAACAGAACCGACCTGACCCAAATAATAAGCTTTTTAAAAGCGACTGATATATATTGTCATATTTGAGTACTAATTAAAAACAAAACAAAATATTGTACACCAAGCTATTAAAACATTTCTTATTTATGTATAGAATACTATGTATGAGTCTATATATATATGTATATTTACACAAATGTCGAGCCTAAGGCCTAGTAGCCATGGCCAAAATATAACATCAGTTAATAATTTGTAATTATTTTCTAATACTATAAATAAATAAATACTTTTTAGATTATAGTATATTTTAGTGATGTTAGACGCTTATAGCATATTAGATCATATAAAAAAAAGCTGTAAAATTAAAAGCAATGTAAAACTTTCAATAGATTTTTATAATAATGTTTATAAAATTAATAGCCAAATAACAATTGCATGTTCTGTTTACAACTTCACAATGTTATTTTTAGTTTGCGCAACCTTCCATTTTGCTTTTAACTAATTTCTATACAAAAACTTTTTTCCAATTTGCAAATTTTCTGATTACATTTTCAGTTTCATATGTATGTAAATACAAAACAGCTGATTATTCAATTCTAGTCCAAACTTACCCAAAGAAAAAGTTCGGGCTAATTTGTACAGGAAATAAAAAAACTTACTCTCTCATTTTCTCTCAAAATTGCACAAAAATTGTTACGTGGAACCAAGGCGAATTCATTACCAGGTGAACTTAACAGCACAGGTGACTATTTTTTGCTTCTCGCGTTTTTTCCAATGAGACTGTCAAATTTTGTTTCTTTTGTTTACAAACTTTTTCGCGCCATTTTAATCTAAAGGTCTTTTTTGCATGATTTAGTGCAATTTCAAGTAATTTGTGTGAATTTAAAAGTGAAAAACTAATATAATCTGTGATTTTAATTACAAACAATTATAAAAGCTTATATTTAACGTTTATATAAAATTTTTTCTCTGCTGAGCAATCTTAGGCGAATTTAGATTATGACATTCACGATATGTTTTACAATAACAAAATACATAGTACTGAATTCGCCTTTCCGCTTGCATTCACCTGTATAAAGTCGCCTTGCGTGGAACGCTTTTGGACTATTTCGAGCACATGCCTTGAGATAATTCAAAACTTTTTTGTGTATTGTTGAGAAATAACTTAAAAACTATATAGTAAGCTTTTTAAAATTTTTGCCATACTACAGTAATCACCAAAAGTCATGTTTTTGTTTGATTAACTCATACACTAAAATTTGCAATCAACAAAAATCAAGCAACAAAGTTCAACGCTGAGTACAATCAACTCGTCGTGTAAACATTTTAAATATGTGATCAATAAAATTCAAGCCACAAAGTTGGACGTTGAGTGAAATCAAATCGTCTTGTAAACATTCTGAATTTGTAATCAACAAAAATCAAGTAACAAAGTTCAATGCTGAGCACCATCAACTCGTTTTGTGAACACTGCGCACTCATCTTAGTGTTGAATAAAATCATCTTCATGTTTGTAGTTGCTTTGATAGTGAGTTGCATGTATTTGAAATATGCATATATACATACATTTTTCTTCGCTTTTCTTAAATTCTATTTAAGTTTCACGTACAAATGCACCTAATAAAGTAATTCTATGTTTATATAAATTGTTTTTATTGGTTCTTTTTTGTTATATACATATGTATGTATCTAGGTGTTTTAAGTCTAATTTGATAATAAATCCATTATCATTTTGTCATAGTTGAAAGTACGCGACAAGGCATATCAGTAAATTGGAGCTTTACCCAAATCCTCTTGCACGCAATATACTTAATTTTGAAGGCCACACCCGGTTGAAAAGGAAGGATACCCCTGCCACCATCGGAACGTTAAATAGCTGATTTTACCGATATTGTTCGTGAAAAACAAAACATTTTTGTCTAGCATTGGCTGGACTTAATTAATTTTGTGTATTTAGTATTAAGATTTGAATACTTATTGTTGTTAGTTCACTTTGTGAAGATTCAATAAATAAATGAATGAAAGAAACAAAATTATTTTGTCATGAAATGCAAAAAACAGGAAATTTAATCCGAGCTCAGGCAACTATTTTTTTTTATTTTTTATATCTTGGACCAGTATTCAGAGAATAGCCCCTACATATGCAGTGCACTGTACTGGAACTAGGAAAATAGATTATGAGGAGGAAAGAGGAAGTAATGTTTGTGAACTTAACACACGGAGAGACCAAAACAAACGTTATCACAGCATTTAAAGTGTTGAAAATAAATTAGTTAAAACTGATCAGTACCCAGCGTATATACCTTCGACACTGCTCAGAATAACAAAATTTAGTTCAACACAGCGCACACCGTAAGGTAATAAAACACATAGGAGGAAAATAAAAATAAATTAATAATAATAAATAGAGAAAAAACAAACGGCAGAAAGAAAAAATTATAAAAACTCTACCTCAAGACGAATTCATACCAGGTATATGCAAGAGCAATAAATACAACACTGCAAAAAATAAATCTTTTTCAAACGTCAAGGGAAAAATATAAACACAAAAAGGAATTCAAAGAAAAATATAATAAAAAAATTTACAAGAAAAAATAAACTTTTAAATATTGCGCGAAACGTTTAACTACTTCGTGAAAATTAAAGTCTCGGATCATAGAGCTCGGAAAGGTGAAAAAGGCCAGCCCAATTGCGGAGAATTCTGAATGATAATTGCAATACAAAACTTAAAAAATTGCTTCAAAAAAATTTTTTTTTTCAAATTTCTTTAAAAAAAATTTACAATAAAAGAAAAACTTAATTATTTCGTGAAAGTTTTAATTATTTCGTGAAACTTAAAGTCTCTGATGATAGAGCTTGAAAAGGTTAAAATGGCCAGCCAGATTGGGGAGAATTCTAGATGATACCTGGCGCTCAAGATACAATAATAATATAGAAAATAGTTTTAATTTTTTTCAAATTGGTTTTAATTATTCCATTGACATCTGAAAAAGATTAACCTGGCTGTTAACCAATTTCGAAAGAAAATGAATGCTGTAGCATGATCACGACATAAATTCACTCTTTTAGCCATAACATAAATGCATCCTATTAAAGGCATGCATAAGAAATAACTAAAAGAATATTAGGTTACATTTTAAACAATTCATAACCCACGTCATTTGACACCTCTTGCTGTCACTGACCGTCGTCGCGACAGTGCGTCTATTGAGTGCAATCATTTGAAATTTACTTGACCTCCGAATGATATGGGTTGTGAAGGTATGTAAGCATGTGTGTGGCACTATAATAATTAAAACTAAAAACGCTTGAATCACGCCGCACTCGTACATATGTATGCACGTACCAAAGAAACAATTTATGGCCTTGAACCATCTATGTATGTATGTGACGTCTGATCAGCTTACCCCTAAGACGTGGGAACCAAATTTGGTTCCCATACATTAATTTGGATAGTACAACACTTAGTATAGATGAGTCGTCTAGAACTTCTCATAAGTAGTATATAAGCAATTGTAATTTTAGTTTAAGTAAGAATTGAAGACACAGAATTGATTCGAGCAACTTCGCGTTGCTCATCAACTAAATAAAAGATAAATAAAAATAAAACAATTTGTTAAATACTTCAATTAATTAAAATGCGAAAGAAAGCCAGTCACTCACATTCGAATCAATTTGGGTTTGTCTATCTCACCACTATTCGTTCGCACATTCTTATGTATTTTGATTGAGTTTTGACACATCGTTTGCATAGAAAAAAGTTAGACGAACCCAAAACAATTTTCTTTCGCTTAGATTGCGAACGCAAGCAGGCTGTCGAGATTGGTAAACTGGCTGTAAAATTAAAAAAAAAGTTATCAGCTGCGCTGTCAATTTCACCTGTTATGAATTCGCCTTGCTCTACTTATTACGGTATAATTTTGTTTTTTACAAATTATTAATAAACATAAGTATAAGTATAGAAAACATGGACAACAATGAAAAAATACGTGTGTACAGAACGGAAGACAAAACACTACTCTACACACTACTGAACTTGGGAAACGTACTTTATGTTACAAATACAAAGATACTAGATTTTTTGAATAACACCAAAATGAAAAATAAGCAGGAGAAACCTTTTTTAGAAGAAATGTTAGTCTAAACACTACTTAAAACTTTGTAACTGTAATTGTTCTGATCTTTAATGCAATAATTGCATTCAAATATAAGCAAGCATGTGCATGTTTAATCCGCCACGATCTTCAATTCGAAACTGATCATATAACAATGGCAGTATATTTCTTTGTTATAATTAATAATTTTGCTTATCACATTACCCGATCATGCAACATACTCGTATTTACATATTGTATCAATTAACACAAATTTCACTGACTGTTTTTTTACTTGTTGGGCTTTTTCTATGCCCTCATCTATGCCTACATATGTTGCTCTTTTATGCAACATTCTTATCATTATTAAAAAAAGGTGCTAGCAGATTTTTTTATATCAGATTTGTAAATTTTAAATTGACTTTTTTAATATGTTTTGTTACGGCAAGACGCTGACTTACCAAATTTTTCTTTAGCCATTTGATTGTTTGCCTCCTGTGTCTTGTTGATGGAAGGAAACTAAATATTTAACACGAAAAAATATGTTTGCAATATTTTAAATATTAATTAAAAATAATTGAAGAAGCTTTTTTATATCCCAACTAACTTTTTGCTACTGAATGTTTATCCTTTGCTGGTTTCCTTTTTATATACACACAAATTTTGACAATTTCTATGTACGTGGACAAAAATACCGCAACATCAGCAGCATCCTACTTAAAAGTAAAGCAAAAATGAACAATCAATTCTCGTAGAATTCATTTCGGCGCATGTGTGAAAATAGACCAAAAAAATATATTTATTGTAAATAAAAATTGTTGTTCAAGTACTTCATCTTATTTAAACAGCAACAAAAGTTCACAACTTTATTAATCAGTTATTATTATTACAGTTGTTTTCTGTGTAATAAGTAATCATGCTCAAGTTTAACACTTACAAAAGCACACAAACACTTAAGCGCGTCAAAATGCTCATAGATCGAATACAAAAACGAAAAACATAATAAATAAGATAAAAAATTTCCTTTGAAGGTTTATAAACATCTTGATTTTTGTTTGATGTTATTTCTCAGTTAAAATGTGCGATATTTTTATGGTTTTCTGAAAATTTTAATTATGGCAAAGTTATTACTGGATAAATGGATTTAAGAAATCATGCTCAAGTCTAATATTTAAAAGAGTACATAAACTTTTAAGCGCATCAGAATGCTCATAAGTCGAGTACAATAAATACCAGTGTCCTATGTCCTCCAGCCCGGCAAACTATGGCTAAGAAATAAATATAGTTCAAAAAACTAAAAACACGTTCATATATCAATCTAATTATATATATATAGCTAGATGATTATTTGTAGAACGCGTTGCGAGTTATTTTTAAACTCCCAAAACCGGCTTCAGGAATCGCCAAAATCACCCACTTCTCCGGAAGCAATATGGCAACTTCAATTTTCTCACTAAATCGAATGACCATTTATAGTTCTGATGCATGTGCCACGGCAAAATCTCGCACCGAATATGAAAAACCTGTTAGCGAAGTGATTCCAGATTTTTTTGAAAATTACAGTTACTCCGATTTGGTCACTAAAGCAGCAACGCTGTTTTATATACCTACATACCAAGATTTAATATACCTACATATAAGTATACCTACATACTCATATAAAAACAAGCATACATACAAGTGAAAAGAATGTAAACGTGTTAAAAAAGAAAAACATAATAAAAAAGATAAAAAATTTTCTTTTTGATTTTTGTTTGATAGTATTTCTCCGTTAAAATGTGCGATATGTGGACATTTTTCATTATGGCAAAGTCATTACTGGACAACTGGATTTAATCTCCGAAACGATTTATCTTGTAATCGCCATGCTTAATAATTGTGTGAAGTTTGAAGCAAAACAAACAAGTTTTTTTTCAAAAATTTTCATACTAATTATATTGCAAAAACTAATGGCTTTTTTCGGAATTTTGGATATATCACAGCTGTTGTGAACCGATTTTACTGAATTTTAATAGCAATCGATGAATCGGATGGGGAAAAAGACTTTTTTAAGTCGAATGGTTTTCTCAGTGTTTCAAAAACCGGCAGACGGACATCACTTAATCGGATTTTCTATTAATTCTGATTCAGAATATATATACTTTATAGGGTCGCAAATGAAAATTTTAGAATACCATTTACATTTTTCTGAAGGGTATAACATTTTTGTGAACAGTATAATAATATAATGCCTTTATTCAAGTGAACCAAAAAAGAAAGCATATTTTTGGACTTATTTTTATAAATTGCTCAAAAAGATGATTTTTTTTTTGTATCTCAACATGACTAGCTTCCATTTCTATTTTAAAATTCTGTAATCGGTTAAAAATTGCAAAAGATACTGGCTTCTTAATATAGAATTTTTACTGCCTTTAAATAACTGAAAAGTTTGTAAGTTAGTATGTTTGCAAAAAGTAATCTCTAGATTACTAAACTAGAAACTTTTGAAAACGATAATTTTCAAAACGATCGATTTCTATCACATTGCTGATTATTTCATTATGAAAAAATTCAATATTAAAGAAGGTTCTGCAATACTTTTTTCAATTTTATATTATGTTTGGGAAAACATAAAAACACTGACTTTTATAGAAAATTTTGGGTTGTATTTAAAGTGCGATACATATATAGATGCGGCAAATTTTGTTATATACAATATTTGTATTCGCAAATAACCTGCACGTATAAACGTACTAACAATCAGCTCTAAAATTAAAGTACAAATTTAAAATATAAATCTAAATTTAAATGTGAAAACTTTTAAGATAATAAAATAAAGAGTAATTTATATTTTTATTTATTTTCTTTTATTATAATATTTTTTTTAGATATGAAAATAAAAAATAGTGTGTGTGTGCGCTTAAAAGATTAAGCATCAGTGTATGTATATTTACGTACACAGGTGTATACGGTATGCACGTGGACAGGTTACTAATAAATTTTTATTACTAATACGACATCGACAAATTTTTGTTTTTGTTTATGTAAATGTTTTGTTTTCATTAGTGGCGTTGTAAACATATGTTGTTGTTGCAAAGGCGCCACTTTTCCTTTTAGTTCTATGAATTTTATTAAATTTTGCAAAATAACAGGTCTTTTAGGTTACCATAAAAATTAAGGTCAAAATTGATGAGGTTAAATTAGAATAGAAAGCTTAAACAAGTTGAGTTTTATATATGCGAGTAAGCACATGCATAAATATTACAGGTTCATAAACATATACACATACGTATTCTAGATATACTCGTTTACATAAATATTTATTATTTCCAATGAACTTTCATTAAACCTTAAGTTTCATCTTATATTGTATGAAAATAATTGTTTGGGAATTGTGTTCACAACGTGTCTGGTTAAGAAAACAAGTTAAAAACAATTGAAACGCCTATCGTTAAAATGAAAAATCAATATTGATTTTTTTCATGTCAGCTTACAGTGGTGGCAGTTTGGTTAGTGCATTTATGACATGCGTCTAAAATAGCAATTGCAATGTGGCGCAAAATTAATCATCCAACTTCGTTTTTGAATAACTTTTTTACTAAATAAAAAAAAAATATATTTTGAATGCTGGAAATCTTTATGTGGACCTGCACAATTTTTTTTGATTGTTGGAAAGTATGATAACAGCTAAGTGGCAGCCGCCACATAAATTTCCGCAATATTTCTGGTAATAATCGTTCACATTCCTGTTGACCATTCTCCATAAGGGCTGCGATTGTGTGGAACTTGTTGCCATAATCCGTCACTTCAAGTAGACCCAAAGGAAAAAGTCTGATATGATTGAGCCGTGAGATCTTGTTGGCCATTCCTAGCCGCCAAAACGGGAGATCACGCGACCAAGAAATGTTTTCTTAACAATATCCACTATGGCTCCTGCTGTGTGTGCGGTTGTACCCTCCTGTTGAAATCACATGTTCACTCAGCTCTACTCATTCAATTCCTGTAATAATAAGCCACTTCTCATGGGCGTGTAGCGTTCGCCACTAACAGTAACTGTTTCGTCGAAGGTGTCCTCAAAAAAAAAGTACTTGCGTAAACGCGGCACCACTTAATTGCCTTGGGTGAATGTAACGGCATTTCATGGATCAGCACCTCAAAAACGAGGATTTTGTTTATTGACGTAAAAGTTTAAATGAAGAATGCATATCGTTGCTCATGAAGATTTTCGGTTTAACCTTTCCAACACAATTATTCTACGCTCTTGCGGAGTATAGCGCCCCATTGTTTGTCTATTTGTATTCTGCAGCTGTCTAGTTCACAAATGTTAAATTACATCTTACAATAGGGTGATTAATTTTGCGCCACTCTATATTTTGAAAGTGGTTTTGTAATTTTTTTATTACACATTTTACTTTACATGAGACTTCTGGTGAAAATGAGTAGTAGAATATTAACGGAGAGTAAGCACAAATATGTTGCGTATGCAAACTTGTATGTTCTGTTGTTAAGGTGTGTAAGGGGAATGCGTCGCTGTTCTACAAGACACCAGCGAATATTAACTGCACTAGTATTGTAGAGATTATGAAGATTACAATTTATATTGAACTTAGCTGAACTCACAGCACACGACACCAATTTGCTTGCACGATCATAATATCATTCATTTACACACAATTCTGTAAGTCCCAAGCCACACAGGGCAATTCTTGACTTTATAGATAGTTTCGCTAAGGCAAATAAAACTGGAAAAGTTATCGCCGGTACTCAGCAATTTCATACTCTTCTTTTATGTATATATGTGTATATGCAGATAAAGGGGTTTTTTATAGAGGCATAAAAGTTGGATGTCCCCTATATATTTAGTGCACTGTGGTGGAAGTGAAGAGAAGAGAGAGATTTTTTTTTATATCTCAAGATGTCTAGCTTCCACTTCTACTTTAAAGATCTGCAATCGGTTAAAAATTGCAAAAGATATATGCTTTTCGATATGGAATTTTTAGTGCCTTTAAATAAGTGAAGCGGAGTGTAAATCCGTTTAATAATTCTTTTTGTATTTTTGTTGTTGATTATATTAACAATTCCATATTTTATAATTGTATTGCATATCATTTTTTGATTATAAATTTATACTACTCGTAGTAATTCCATTGTAATCTTGGCTGTATGCGATGTGGCACTTTCTTGTTGATGCCACATGTTAATCAAGTGCAACGCATGCAATTGTGGTGTTAAAGTTTTCAATTATATCACGATATCGCTTTCCATTCACAGTTACCTTTACGTCGATTTCATTTTCAGTTAATATTTTTAAAAAATCACCCCTATCCTATCATAACAAGTGAACTTTTTGTTCACGTAAACGTTTAATTCCCCCGAAGTGAAAAATGCTAACGGGAATCTCACGTGAACAATTATTTAAAATAAAATGTAATTTACTTTGCAATATATATTTATTCGACCTATTGTTGAATGAAAAAATAAAAAGTCATATGTTTAGAGTCAGATGCATAATTTTATTGCAAGAGGAAGAAATTAGGTAATATTGAGTTATTAATAGAGGTTAGCGCAACACATCTAACCTCTTGGAGCTACCGAATACTCTGCATGTCAACTATGTAGCTTAATTAATTAGTTTGTTAGATTCATTCAAATTAAATATTTACTTCTTTGCTGAGGGCGGATATCAGACAACGGTACCTTGAGTCGATGAAGCAGGTATGGTACACTCAGCTTTCTGTGAGTATTGGATATTTTAAAGCAAAATTTTTGGTTGCCGCTGGAGGGGATCTTTTAAAGAAGAAAAAATTTTTCAGGATATTATTCCAACTAAGTTACCATAAAAAAGTATTTTATGGCAATTATTCATGATTGCTGTTTCGTGAAGAGCAAGATTTTTAGAGGGAAAATTATTCATGATAAGGAATATTCGATAACCAACGTCTTTTAATCGTTAAAACATTAAATAAAAATCAATCATCGGTTACTGTGACGCTGAGAAAGTTTCGTGAAAACTTTGGGAAAAACAGCGTGCCAACGTGTAGTGAATGATTTGGAAGAAAGAGAGTCTGTAGGCGAAAAGCTGTAAGTCCATTGCACGCGTTATATGCGTTAACGCGTTCTAAGCGTCTATCAAAATAGTAGTCAATGCAATTGTATGAGGCAAGCATAAAACATTTGCATACAGATGCATACAACGCAAGAAGTAGGTTTACTTTCAAAAAAATATAAACAGCTTTCTTAACAATATCCACTATAAACATAGAAAACGTTTCCCAGCTATCTGTATATCGACACTTCATAGGAGTTACCCTAATCATCAGTAGACTTTGGAAATTTTTGAAAGATATTCTCAAACATTCAACATATCCAAACAAACTAAATAAATTATTGAGAATTTAAAAAGCAAAATCCTTTTTCATTTATACACGTCTCTAACATTTCTTTACAGCTTTCAAACAAATGAACAGCCGTTGGGTGCTACGTAGCAATCAAAAAAGCTTGTTTTTTGTGCTTTTTTTCTTAAATTCTCAATAATTTATTAAGATTGTTGGGATATAAAGTTGAATGTTTGAGAGTATCTTTCAAAAATTTCCAAAGTCTACTGATGATTAGGGTAGCTCCTATGAAATGTCGACATATAGACAGCTGGGAAACATAGAAAACAAGCTGTTTATAATTTTTTTTGATTGGTATCAATGTCAGAAGCTAATATAGCGAATAAAACTCAATTGTGGGTTTACTTTTTAATTTTGGACGCATCCTAAGCGTAATAAGAACTGTCAGTTGTTTTTAATCGCCGCAGATAACAAACAATGCATTTTATTTTTTCAATGTTATCACCAAGAATATTTGCGCCGTGGAATTTTATATTATATTTTTGTGTTCAAAAAAAGTTTTTATAAAAAACACTTATCGCATCAAAAGCGTTGCATGTAACTTGAGTTTAGAAAAGTGTAGAACGCGTCAAATGCTTGAAATGCATAAAAAGCGACAACGTATATAATGCAAGAAATAGACCCTCAGCTATAGGCGCAAGCATTAACTTCAACGTACTCGTACTGCAAGATCGGTTGAAAATATTACTGCTGCTCAAGAAAGTGTTCAAAACAATCCATCAATCTCAATTCGACGCCTTGCTCCGGAGCTTCATCTTTGCTCACAATTTTGCACAAGGACTTCCATTTAAGATTCAGCTGACACAAGAGCTTCTTCCACAAGACCATTTACGCCGCCATACAAATGCCTATAGGATGCTACAGCTCACCCCAGACAAACCCGATTTTGATAAAAAAAATCATAATCAGCTGAATTATGAATATTCTCAAGGAATTTATTTCTCACAGAATTTATTCCTCACTGGATTTATTTATACTTTTATACTTTTTTCAATTCAAACCGAATATAAAAGCACAATTATTGTTAAATTGTCCGTACGAAGCGAAGAGCGGATCTGTCTCTAGTGTTTTCAGTGAATGCAGAGCAGAAAAAAATAATGAAAAACCTCATAATTAATTTTTGTTCATAATTGGAGGAAAGGGAAAAGTGAAAAAAACTCCTATGGAATTTCCATTATTAATTGGGCTGAGTAAGTGACGGGACACATTTTCTTTTGAATGGATATGTGGATAAACAGAATAGTCGTTACTGGGCAATGGAAACCCTCACATTATTCATAAATTATATTTGCATCCCTTAAAATAGAATTACTGCTAGTAGGGTATCTGGCGGATACCCTGTACTCAAAATTTAACAAAATTGAAGATCAGGCCACTTGCTCTCTCACAAAAAATAAATTAATAATAGTTTACTGGCGTCTCATGCAGACAACAATGCAACATATTTACGCTATTAGCAGTCGATACGAGAACACATTTTTTTTACCTATGACGTATTAGATCCATACTTATGTATCTAACGAGTGATTTTTTTGCTATTATCTTTTTGGCAACACTAGTTTTGACAGCTCACGCACGTTTTGTATCTTGTGTCACTGTCAAACATCTTCAGTTTGGTCTATAATTTAATCATGAATCGTCTTACAAACGAACAACGCTTGCAAATTATTGAATTTTATTACCAAAATGCGTGCTCTGTTAAGAAAGTTCATTGCGCGCTTCTTCCATTTTATGGTCAGTTTAATCGACCTACTGAGGCTGCTATTCGGGCTATTGTAAAAAAATTTCGCACCAAATTTACATTGTTGGACATTAAACCACCAACACGCTTACGTAGAGTGCGAACTGAAGAAAATATCGCAGCCGTATCGGCCAGTGTTGGTGATGATCGTGAATTATCGATTCGGCGCCGTTCGCAGCGATTGGGCCTCTGTTACTCCACTACGTGGAAAATTTTGCGGAAGGATTTGGGTGTGAAGCCTTATAAGATAAAGCTGGTGCAAGAATTGAAGCCAAACTACCTACCACAATGCCAAATTTTTGGTGAATGGGCTCTTGAAAAGTTAGATGAAGATCCACTTTTTTATCGAAGAATTGTGTTCAGCGACGAGGCTCATTTCTGGTTGAATGTATACGTGAACAAGCAAAACTGCCGTATTTGGAGTGAAGAGCAGCCAGAAGCATTGCAAGAGCTACCAATGCATCCACAAAAGCAACCTTTTGGTGCGGATTATGGGCTGGCGGCATCATTGGGCCATATTTCTTCAAAGATGATGCGAATCACAACGTTACTGTGAATGGTGAGCGCTACCGTGCGATGATAACAAACTTTTTTTTGCCCAAAATGGAAGAGCTTGACTTGCATGACATGTGGTTTCAACAAGACGGTGCCACATGCCACACAGCACGCGAAACAATGGACCAATTGAGAGGCGAGTTCGGTGAACAGTTTATTTCACGCTTGGGACCAGTCAATTGGCCGCCCAGATCGTGCGATTTAACGCCTCTAGACTATTTTTTGTGGGGCTATGTTAAGGCTAATGTCTATAGCGACAAGCCCGCTTCACTTGACGCACTGGAAGCCAACATTGCCAACATTATTCGTGAGATACCGGCCGAAATGTTGGAAAGAGTATGCCAAAATTGGACTAAGCGGATGGACCATTTGAGGCGCAGCCGCGGCCAACATTTGCATGAAATAATCTTCAAACATTAAATTATATCGACCCAACTATCGATCCAAATAAATATTTCATGCATTTTTCTGAATTTTATGTGTTTTTTTTTTTAAATTTCCGATAGTTCTTATAAAATCACCCATTATAAATAATAACACAGAATTTACAGTTTGTTTTATTTATTTATATTTAATAATAATAATTTTATTTATTTCGAAATTAAATAATGCAACCATAAATAAATTGTTTATAATCATCTAGGTTTTTTGTTTTTTTTTTTTTTTAAATTTTGTTTAATATTTTTTACACCATTTGTTTTGTTTTTCAAGTTTTCATTATAAGTATATAATAATAATTATAATATTGTATGTATGTAGTAATAATTCCCATTTTGTTTATAAGTTTATAAGATCTCTTTTATTTATTTTATTATTATTAAATTAATATTAAAGGATTTTTTCTCTTTGGATATTCATTTGCAATAAGTTTATTGAAATACAATTGTTTGCTTTTTTTTTTCTAAAAGTGTTTAAGTATCATTTTGAATTATTTTAGGTTTATGCATGTTTATATGTTTATATGTATGTATTATGTTTTCGCATATACCGTTTTTTTTTGTTTTCTTGCATATTATGTAAAATTTTATTTTTTGGATCATTTCAACATAAGTACATACAAATATTATTTTCAGTGTAGTTTTTTTTTTTTTAAATCATATTTTATTTTCCATTATTTGTTTGTTAAGTATTTTGTCGATTTTGGTTTCTCTTGTTCTTTCCATATCTTCCTTTCTTGGTTTATTATTGAGGTTTTGTGTTCTGCTCTCTAATTTGTTTCAGTGTTGTCTGTTGGATACTGTTCTATTAAGATGTTTTAGTAAGTTGTATTATAAGTATGCTGTAATTAGTTGATATTATTTAATTGTATGTTTTAGTTTTTGTTTTCCAAAAAAAAAAAAAAAATTATATAAATAATAATAATTTATTTGCATATTTTTGTTGTTGTTGTTTTAAGCAATTTAAACGCTGTTCTTGGTTTGCGAAAATACAAAATTTATTTATGCGCCACCCTGTCCATGTGATTTATCGTCTCCAACCAAAGATGATGTGCCGCCAGAAGATGCCGCTTGTGGTGGTGGCTGTTGTTGGGGTGGTGGAGGTGGCATATAATATGGTGGTGGATATTGTTGTTGTGGTTCACTACCTATCAAGCCAAGTTTATCTATTTATTCAAAAACAAACGAAATCGAAAATATAGGCATTAAAGATTTTGGTATAGAAAGTATTAAGAACAAACATTTACTTTCAATAGACAATTAGTATATAAAATTACGCTCTTTATTCATGTTAAAAAAAGCTTTACAATATCTACAATATTACACAATATAAAAACAGTATTTAAGTCTGTTTAATTCGATCCCACGGTTAAAGAAATAGTTTGGAGTACAAAATTTTGGCGGTTTTATGATTTTGTCTCATAGAATTGAATTTTAAGTGTTCAACCATTTAAGAACGCCCATCTCTGCCTTACAGTAGTAATGATATACTCTTACTCATTTTCGAAACGGTAAAAACCCTTGTAACGGAAATTTTTCAATACTCGTATTCCATAACTGTTTATATTAAAATAAAAAAATTCAATATTACATTTATCGAAGAAGGCTAAAATATTCGTTTTCATTTTGTGATCTTTAGAATAACTTTATTGCAGAGAAAATGAACTACGTTAGTACGTTAGTGTATTTGTCAAGTTACAAATTAATTTTTCTTAAGAAGAACCTCCAGACGATAGCTAGCTTTTGGAGAGTGACACTAGTGCACCAGAAATAAATCAAATGAAACTTAAGAAACTCAATTTAAAATTGAGAAAATTCCAAATGGGTTCTTGAAACAACTATAAATGAATTTAACATTTTCAGTCTGAAAATGAGAAGATTCCAAATGGGTTAGAGAATTTTAATTTAATATTTAGAAACCTCTAAATGAATTCGAGAATTTCAATTTAAAATTGAGAAAACTCCAAATGAATTCGAGAATTTAAATTTGAAATTGAGAAAACTCCAAATAAATTTAATAATTTCAGTCTGAAAATGAGAATGGTTTGGAGAATTTCAATATAAAATTGAAAATTCTAAATAAATTTAACAATTTCAATCACAAAATTAGAAAATTCCAAATAGGTTAGAGAATTTCCATTTAAAATTTAAAAAACTCCAACTGGATTGGAAAATTTTGATTTAAAATTGAGAAAACTTCAAATGAATTTAACAATTCTAGTCTGAATGGCTTGCAGAATTTCAATTTAAACCTAAGAAAACTTCAAATGGTTTCGAGAATTTCTATTTATAATTGAAAAAATTCCAAATAAATTTAACAATTTCAGACTGAAAATGAGAAAATTCCAAATGTGTTAGAGAATTTCTATTTTAAATTGAGAAAACTCAAATAAATTTAACAATTTCATGCTAAGAACACAACTGCGACGAATGACGAACTTCGCCCATCGATACGAATTCGCCGGCAAATATTCGTTGTATAAATTCGTCGTGTGAAGCACAATATCAACCAAGACGAATTAATTATTAGGTGAATGCATCGGCGAATTCAGGCGAATTCGATTAGTATGACAGCACTTTCTCTGTCAAGTTTTGTTTAACCTTTTTCGGCGCCATTTAAATTTTTGTACATGTTTATTATCAACTACTTTTGACAGCTTAAGAGTGAATTCGCCTTTTTACACAAACAAAATACCTGTTGTTTTATTTATTGTTGTATTGTTGTAGCGAAGCGGTTACTTTGTTTTTTGTATCATGATATCAACGAACATTGTTTACATTCCGTGCAAAGAAAAATAAATGAATATAAATACTAAGGTGGCCATATTAAAAGTAAATCTATATAAATCCCATCCGAAAGAGGGATTTTTGAACAAATTATCTCAGGTACTTTATATTTTAAGAACATCTTCATAAATTTTTTACAACATGGATTAATATAAATATAAAAAAGTATGATTTCGTGAAAAATATTTTTTTTATATAAGAAAGCTGGCCACCTGATACGCCGTTCGCTGACGAAACAATTAGAAATAAATCTATTTCAATTATCGCTGAGTATGACGAATTTCGACCAACGCCACGATTGTGTGCATTTTCATATACACCAATGTGTTTTATTTTTGGCGACGAATATTCGTGACCAAATATTCGTCGTTCGTCACAGTTGTGTGCCTAGCATCAATCTGAAAATGAGAAAATTCCAAATGGGTTGGACGATTTAAATTTAAAATTAAGGAAACTTCAAATGAATTTAACAATTTCAGACTGAAAATGAGAAAAATTATAGATTTTATTCTTGATTTCAACCTTTCAATTTAATATTGTTTTATTACTTTTGGCTTCAAGCCAAACCGGGCTATCGAAATCCAATAAAAGTATGAGTTGTCTGACAACTCCTTACCAATTTCGTTGTCAATCAAATTAAAACTAGTTTATAATTACCGCTCAATTTGTAAATATCTTCTTTATTGCACGTGTTCACGTGGACCCCACCTAATGGAGGTATTGCCAGATGTTCAAAAATGCACGCAACTCAGAATATGTAATAAATTAACAATGTCTGACAATGATCTGGCAACGGCAAAGAAAAGTGTTTACACAATTGTCAGGCGTGTGACAATATGCTGACAATGTATTTTCTGACAACATTGTCAGACAAAAATTGTAAGTTTAAACAATTGTTAGAAATTTGTTAGAATTTTTCTGATAATATTGACAAACTTGACAACCGTCTAAGCAAAGCCAGCGTGTTTTCAATTCAACCATAATTTGCCGTTTGTTTGAGTAACGACTTGTTCAGCCGACCCAAATCTCTTCAAATTTCTTCAGTTTTGGAAGCTAAACTTGGAGATATTCTCGTGGATAGGGTAGGTTAGCTCGTAGCACAATTTCAGTGTTTTTGCCATAGTGATTACACAGAAAAAAATAGATGAGATTTTTTTTCAATCAAGTTATGTTATTAATAAAAAACCATCTATTTAATAAAATTTGCATTGACTTAATTAAATTATTATTAATAATGCATTTTTGGATATATCTCTTAATAAAATGCAATTAATAAAAAGTTTTCCGAATTATTGATTGTTATTCAATAAATAAATTTAAAAGGTTGTCATATAACAGTGAAGACCTGTTGTTTCTTTAACAATTTTTTTGTTAAGTATATTTTACATTTTAACAACCATTTTTTTTAACTCAATAATTTTTGCTTTTAAGTGAAAAAACTATTTCTACTTTATAATTTGAATTATCAATCCGGCAAAAAATCTTTTTCACAGGAAATTTGATAAAAATAGTGCAATTTTTTTAATCAATATGGCATCTATTTTTTTCTGTGTACACACATGAGCACTCGTGCATTATCTTGATGGAATAGTAGTTGAAAGCAGCTGTTATTTTGCGAGAAGTTGAAAGACACAGAGATTTTAAACAGCCCTCGTATCAGGTAGAAACGCAAAGAAACAAAAAATAATTCATTATAGGTATTAAACGTATTGCTGCTTTATAACGTTCATATTTAGATATAAAACAATGTTTTGAGAATTTTTGCAGATCCGACTACCGATTCTTAGTAACTTGTATGTATTATGTTTTTCGTCCAATTTATTTGGTGTGCTGTGCAAAAGAATAAATTTTGAAATAAAAAATTTAAAATAAGACATTAATTTTAATTACAAAATGCATGCAATCGGATAATTTTAGAAATATAAGGCATAAAGTTGAGCAACTTTTTTTTTGGTTTTGAGAGAGAAAAACCGAAGATCAAATAATTAATAAAATACAGTTTGTTGGAAAAACTATATTTTAATTAACAAGGCAAAATAAAAAAGAATGTAATCATGAATTAGCTATGTAGGTATATAACTGATTATTATAATTGATTATTATTTGCTTCTCGCGTTTTGTTCAATGAGACTGTAATTTTTTTTTTTTGTTTACAAACTGGATGCGCCATTTTAATCTGAAGATTTTTTTGTATAATTTAGTGCAATTTCAAGAAATTTGTGTGAATTTAAAAGTGAAAAACTAATATAATCTGTGATTTTAATTACAAACAATTATAAAAGTTTATATTTAACGTTTATATAACGTTTTTTCCCAGCTGAACAATCTTAGGCGAATTTAGATTTTGACATTCACGATATGTTTCACAAGCCTTCCCGCTTGCATTCACCTGTATAAATTAGCCTTGTTAGCAACTAATTTTAAAACATCTTCTGCAGGCAATAACTCATATGTGTGCTTTGTTTACATTTTCTGCACTAATACAATCAAAACCATATGGTAAATGAATTAAATTTAAATACGACTTAAAGGAAGAAGATTGGGCATTTAAGTGTGATTAAAATTTGAAGTGGAAAAATTAATTTTCGTATTTACGAGTAAATGACTTAATGGCATGATCTTACAAGCATCTGTTGCAAGATAACAGCACCTCAAAATCCGGCATGCACCATAGTTATCACGGAAACTAATACCTGTTTTTATGATTATAGGTTTAAGGTCATATTCATAAAAACATGATTTTCTTTATTACAGGTTTATTTGACAAATTTGTATACAAAATTTGTCAAATAAACCTTAAATAAATATAAAATATTTTTTATGAATACGGTCGTTAAACTACAGGCAGAATATTTCAGCCAATGTAGGCACCTCAACCATGATCAGTAGTGCGATTCACTATGCTTTTTAAGCCCTTATTATTTCGGTTAAAATTATTAACCACAAAATTAACCTTTTTCCTATTCACAAGTACTTTAAACACCATATGGTGGGGTTTAAAGTCAGCTGTTCGAGGCAGCTGTTGTATTTAACCACATAAATAGGTGTTAATTAACACCCCAATATTTGGTGAGTTTAAAAAAGTGTTGATTTATATTGTTTACATATTCATTTCATTTAATTTATGTAATAAACTATTTGTCTAATAAAAAAACAATAAAAGTTAGTAAACAACAAAGTTAAATCTTGAAAATAATATTTTTGTATAAAATAATAATTAAAAATTTTTTTATTCATTATGTATTTCGTTTTCCTTTAGAAAACTTCTTAAGGAAAGTATTTGTTGATCGATTATAAAATCAAAAATGTTTTGATAGGCAATAAAATAACATTCTTTTTATGTTAAAATTTGTGTTAAATCTCTTCATGTTATTTTATTTCCTATCACAAAAATGTTTTTGATTTTATAATTCATCAACAAATACATTCCTTAAGAAGTTTTCTAAAGCAAAAAGAAATATTCAATAAAAAAAACTTTTAATTATTGTTTTATATAGAAAGGATCTCGAGCTCATTATTATTTTTAAGATTTTTATACATATGTATGTATAGAAAAAGGTCAAAGTTACAAAAGATAAAGAAAACATATAAACAAAGGAGATTCAGTACAATAGCTAATAAAAATGAAATGGAGAGTTGCCACGTTGTAACAATCTGAACGTGAAGAAAAATAAAACCCTGTATGGTGGCTATATATAATAATAACGTGAATAACGTGGCGGTTAATGCAAACAACAAAATGTGTGGTTGAAGTTAACACTTCTAATTGGGGTGTAAAGTTAGTGAATTGCACTACAGCACTGAGCTGGTCTGCAAACAGAACCTCCAGGATTTAACCAAATTCCGTTTTGCCAATTTCAAACGTTAGTTAGGATTTCGGACGTCCAACAGAGCATAAGTCATGCTGATTGCTGTATATGCTAGCACAAATACGGCCTGTTTTGGTGTACGCCAAGGCAAAACCTGCTCTCCGTAGGGAGCCCGTTTCTTGCTCGTTAGTTTTGCTTAAATATATGTTTAAAGTATTAATGTTTCCATATTTAAAAAAAGGAGTCTTATGTGCTGTTCATAGAAAAAATTTTATATGGAAATTACTCAAAAACTTGAGTAACTTTCATACAAATTTTCTAGGCGGCTTGCTCGCCTGTGTTCTGTTCTGTTGTATACAGAAAACGTATTTCCAAATTCCTATTAAAATTACAAAAACATGATAATTTTAAAGCTTTGAAAAAATAAATATTTCTTTGGAATTTCTCTCATTCAGTTAATCAAAATTATGCCTTTAATTACAACAAAAAAATAACTTTTAATTAAAAATCTTAAAGCGTGCTTACAATTTGTATGAAAATATTTTGTTAAAAGGAATGATTTTTGTTTTTTTTTAAATTTTATTGTGAATTGTTTTTATTTTTATTCTGATGTAGCGGATTTTGTTGTGTTTGGCTGTAATTCATTCACAGTGGGTGTTTTTGGTAATGTATGTTCGGGTAATTCATGATGTTCTTGTTCATGTGGTTCAGGTACCGATTCCAATACCTGTTCTTTGTCCTGGTCGACAACAACATTACTTATGGAAGGTTCTTGTGGCGATGATGATGTCTGTGGTAGATGACCACTGGTATCAGAGCCATTTGAAAACCAGGAGTCTAAATAAAACGAATAATTTTTTGATTTTTGATATTCGAGTATGTATAATGTGAGATAAAATTTTCCTTTTAAAAGTGATCGAGTTGTTGATTCTGATGTACGAATATATGTGTATGTATGTTTAAATAAATGTTAAATTAAAAGTAAGATAATAATAAAAAAGTACTAAATTAAACATTTTTACTTAAAATGTGCTTCTAACATGTCGTATGTTGGCTCCATTAAATCATGATGTTGATTGTCTTAGCAATACTGTTTTTTAAGTATAATTGCTAAAGTTGTTCATTTTACCTTTGCGTTAAAGATTTTTAAAAACAGATTTATAATTTACAAGTTTTATTTGGTAGATTGTTTTTAGTTTTAGTTGGTTTTGTTTATTCTTCATCTTTCTCTGTAAAAATTATTTAAATATCCCCATTTTGAAATATGTTTTTTTTTAAGAATTGTGAATAACTCTATATGGACATGTGAAATTATGTTAAGTTTGATAGTTCAAATAAAAGAAAAACTGAAGATGATTTTGTTAAAACCTACATTTAATGACGAGGCGTAAGTGCATAAATGAAATAAATCATCAAATCCTTTTTTTTAGCTGCACAATATTCTGTTAAATAAATGTTGAAGGGCATTTTACAAATAGAAAAAGTCGCACTTGAATGGAAATGTATGAAATGTCAAGCATATTTACGAGTAAGTCCATCTTTTGGGCGCCAAAGAACACACTGGAATATATAATATTTGACAAAAGATAATACAAAAGCTTTTATTCAGTTAAAGGTCCAGATCCTACACGATCGTACAATTCATTCACAGGAAAATGTTTCAAAAGTCTGACCGACTTTACAAAATCGCTTCAAAATGTACTATTATACAACTATGATTGCAATAATTTATGTATGTACTTAGTAAAGCAATTAAAAACTATCATTACTATAATAGTTTTATATTATTTCAATTTATTTCTCGAGGCGCCAACAACATTCTCATATTTTTCACAATACTCATATATTCCACACTGATCGCACGGCAATTATCATGTTATGAAAAAATTTTCATAAAATATTTTTTAATTCTTACGATTTGTCAAAAACTCTGTCACATAATTGCATGTTTAGTACTTTTTCAGCACACATGTTGTATTTGGTAGATCGTACGATCGTGTAGGATAGTGTATTCGGGCCTTAAGGTGCTGACAGCTTCCATATAGCAAAGCAACCTTTAACCTTTTGCTAAACTATCCCCAACAAAATGGTTTCTTCAAGTTATTCAGTTGCACAATGCTGCCACTTTTATTACGATAATCGTATCGTTTATATATTTATAGCGATATTTTTATCGATTTGCTATGCAACAAATTTTTTTAACAATATTCACTGTCGAACGAAATCAGCTGTTGCTCTTACTGCCTACTATCATATACACGAAAATACAGCTGCTTACCGAAGATAAAATTATAATACAAAATCACACAATCTTACTGCAAGCGATGAAATAAAATTTACAGAACTGCACTACAGTAGTATATTTAATGCTTAACAGAGCTGGTAACTGGTTTGCAATCTCATCTGCTTAGACTGCTTAATCTAAAGGTGGACTATTTCCATGGGGTGAGGTAGCTGACGGCTCAGCTGTAGTCCGATGTGGCTTGCAAGGCTGCCTGAGTGGGCAAGCGATGCATTATATAGAAAAAAGTTGTGATTATCAGATCGTTAAAAGTTGCAGAATCGCAGTACAGTAGTATAGATTGCTTAAACTAAGTATAGATTGCTTAATCTAAGCATGATATGACGTAGCTCACGACTCATGATACCGATGTGGCTTCAAGTCTGCCTGAGTGGGCAAGCGATGAATTATATAGAAAAAAGTTGTGATTATCAGATCTTTAAAAGTTGCAGAATCGCAGTACAGTAGTATATTTAATGCGTCGCAGATCTGTAAATGATTTGCGTCAGTTTCTGTCCAGAAAAATGAAACCACGTGGTGACGTAGCTCACGACTCATGGGACCGATGTGGCTTGCAAGGCCACCTGAGTGGGCAAGCGATGAAATATGTAGAAAAAAGTTATGATTAAAAGTTAGCGAGTCGCGCTACAGCAGTATATTTAATGTGCAAGAGATCTGCAACTAGTTAGCGTCAGCATTTGTCTATACTGCTTAATCTAAGGGTGGGCGTGATGTGGTATAGAGCCATTGCGATCCGCATACTGCCAATTAGCCTTTGGTCAAGATTTGAAACTTCGATTGCAATCTAATGAGGTGTTTATGGGTTACGAATGTGTGCTACGTCTAGAAAATTTGTATAAAATGCATTTAAGATATTGAGTATATTTCATACAAATTTTCTAGACGAATCACTCATTCGTGTCCCATAAACACTACATAAGTTACTCTGTATATATTTGCTACAACATATGATGGACTTCTTCCGCTCTATACCCCAAAAAGAAGAGTCGTGTTAGAAATTTTCCATATAGCAAAGCATTCTACCCGGAGGCATTCAATGTGTTACAGAAAGAAAATTAATTTTCCGCAACTAAGAAAAGAAAAAGATCTGAAAAAATTTTAACTTAATTGGTGGTTAAGAAATCGTCTTTTGCTATGACTATTTCATTTGATTAGCCTACAGACTAACCGTTAATGGCAAGGACTTCCTTAATATGGAACGATATGCATGTGCATGATAGGTAGGTGTTCAAACGAGAATATTGTAAAACGTGTAAGACCTTAACTCTTTATATAAAGTCGCTTACACAGATGATATTTTATGATAGATTTGTACTGTGATAATATATATTATTAGATATCAATTAGGTTTATGGTGAGTCAGCTGTACATCCGGGTCTTCCCGGATTTGTTTTGGCTGTAGACAAACTGTACTAGTCCATTCCTGTATCACTGATTTTTGTTAGAATCATGGGCTAAGTTTTCTGTTATAACGCTATTTACATGAAGCATTTTTAACAACACCAACCGCTGCTTGGGAAAAATTGTCGCTAGTCGAATCGATTTCAATAAAGTTAAAAAAAGACTCAAATCAAATTCAACTAGTTGCTGTCAAAAAGTGAGCCGTGAAAACATCTTTTATAAATAATCGCAAACCGATTACGAACGAGCGTGACTCGATGGCTAATTTGGTAGAGTACTCGACCAGCAGTTTTGAGGTCACAAGTTCAATACCTGCCACAGACCCTGGGTTTTACTGCAAACAAGCAAAAAAGCTTCGTTTTTGTTAAAAAAAAAGTGTAAAGGACTTGAAGCGTCTGCATTTACTCGTACATACATTTGGTTTAAAATCAATGTGACGGCTTTTTCGATTTGCAGTAAAATGCCTGATTGATATTAGCCCTGCTTGCAACCTTGTGCATTTCAGATTGCATATTTCTGCAATTGAAAATATAATACACTTGCATATATTAGCTTTATGCACAATCTTGTGCAAATGGCCTTGCATCATTGCATTTGCAAAATAGTGGAGTATATTCTTGCTTTACACTAACAAAATACACCCAAAAATGTCGCTTTTGCAATTGCAGAAATATGCCACCACAAATGCATATTAGCTCTATTCACAGTCTCGTGTAAATAGTATTGCATCATTGCATTTGCAAAAAGGTTTAGCATATTTTTACTCTACACTAACAAAATACACAGCAATGCACTTCCTAGTCTTATGTGTATATGCAATACTTAAAACCTATAGTTATTATTTGCTCTACTTATGCACAATTTAATTGAAAATCGACAGCTGACAATCAGCGATCCAAGCCAATTAGTTCGTAAAAGCCGCTTAGCTGCTGTCGCTTATCCCGCATTTAAATAACACCAATCGATGTCTTTATCTAACTTAAAATCGCTTTTTCTATTAAAAAATCCATTAACTGCTCCATAAAGCTTTTTTTCGGCACATTTATTTTTGATTAAAATTTCAGCAAATTATTTTCTACTCTAATTATCAATCAGCTGTGAATTTCATGCTTTGAAAAAAGTAGTGCAAACTAAACCAACAGCAAATATATGTTATCACAATTGATAGCATATATTTGCAATTGCATAAATTTGCAATCACAAATGCACAGGATTGTGAATCGAGCTACTGTGTTAGTGTAAAGCAAAATTATACTTCACTATTTTCCAAATGCAATGATGCACGTCGATTTGTACAAGACTGTGAATAGGGCTATTGTGGTGTTAGTGGGCCACATAAGATGCGTTTTGGCAGTTAAACACTAAGAATTGCGTGAAACAATTTGACTTTCTCTAGTTTTTTATGTAGCGAGTTTTTTTTATTGCAAATGGCAAAAGCTGGCAGATCTTGTGATATTGTGAGTAATATTGTAGTATCCAGACATAAAAATGTTGCACAAAAAATTGACGTTTTGGAGGGAATGTTTGGGAAAATATATTTTAGAAAATAAAGGTTGGGATAAGTTTTGTATGCGGCCATAAATATTAAACTAACATCGAACTACAAACACTTATGTATGTACTATTGCAATTAATGTATTTAAACTAATTATGCAATTGAAAGAATATGAGGATAAGGCAATTTGAATTAAAAGGTGTGACACAAGTTGGTTTAATATACTATGTACTCGTATTGACAAAATAAATTGCTGTTAAGGCCAATAAATATGTGTCTTGGTTTTGAACAAACACAAATTCAAAATTACTAACGAACAAGTAACGAAAACACAACTAAATGAAAATTATAAACAAATGGGACAAACAAACACAAAAATTTTGAAATAAATTTGATCTTGTTGATTCATTAACAATTTGAAACTATACACAAGTAAAATAAAAATAAATCAAATTAAACAAAAATTGCTTTAATATACATTCTATACTAAACCTTTGTTGAGGACAACTTTTTAAAAGTGCTTTTTAATTTTTTCATTTTTTTTTTTTCAATTTATTAAAATAATTTTTAATTTGATTAAATTTTTGAAACGATCGATGATCTTTGTGATGATTGATAGATAATACTTATAGAAGTTTATGAAGTTGAAAACATCCAATTCGAGGGAGTTAAAGCTTTAATAGTTGAGTTTTTGATTTTTCAAAACAAAATGTTTTCGAAACAAATGATTTTTTAACACAATCGCTGGTAGTTTGATTATTGTATTTTTTCTATGCTTGCAACCAAATTTATTTATTAATTTAGTTTAACACATTAATTGATTTATTTTAACTAGCAATTTACATAAAATTACCTAAAATATAAATTAAATAGTATTAAGTAAAAAAATTAAAACTTGATAATAAGAATAATAGAAAAAACTAAATCGATTATGATAATTGAAAAAATTTAACATTCTTTGATTAGATCCCCAACAAACACGAAAGCAAACGTTTGATATGATTTGTAACCAAATATATGTAATTCTCAAAACTTGTTCAATGGTTTGAATTTAAATTAAGAATAATTTGAATATAATGATTTGATATGAGAGACAATTTCAAACACAAAACTTCAAAGCAAAAACAATTTTCAAATATATTTTTTGTGAGTTTAATGCTTGTGTTTGAAATTGTCTCTATAATACATCGATATGTACTAGAGGGCTGCTCAAGCACAATAATATTTTCAAGTGCTATCCATCGTATTCTTTCACATTTCAAAACAAACACTTCAATGCCGAAATGTTCTAAACACATAAACGAATACTGTCAATTATATTATAAGCATATAGAACAAACAGAACCAAACACAAGTAGAACCAAATGAATTAGAACAAATTTGAAGTAGAACTTCAAGCATTTAATAGCGCATTTACACCAACTCAAAATCTAGTAGATTTGAATTAAAATCTACAACGAAATCTATATCGTCTACACCACCATTTTTTGACATCTAGCAAGATTTCATTTTCACAAAAATAATTTATGCACGCGGATTTGATTCTATTAGAGACTGAGCACACCAACATTAAAGTGTATATTTATGTTTCCCAGAGACTGCATACACCACATTAAAGTGTAATTTTTGTTGCAGCGTAGTATTTTTAAGTACTTTTTGAACAAAATCACGGTTGCATCACTTGGTACTGACTAGATTTCAGGAGATTTCGTCGAAATCTACTCATAAAGTAGATTTCATTTTGTATGGGAAATCTTCTCAAAATCTGCTAGATTTGGGTTGAAATCTCGAATGAGCAGATTTCGCTTTGGTGTAAATAGGCTATAAGTAATGTTCTACTTCAGTTTTGTTTATAAAATTCGTTGTTGTTGTTTGTGGTTTTTGTCTTTGTACTAGTGCTCAAGTGCTGTATGCACAGTATGCTCATGTGTATGTGTTGTTGATGTTCATGGTTTTTGTCTTTGTATTAAGCACAAATACTTAAGACGCAATATGCTCAAATGCCAATGTGCTTGCTGTGATTCATCGTTTATTTGCTTTATTGTTATGTTTTGTTTTGGATTTGGCTGTGAAACAGAATTGAAGTACAGTCAAGCACTGTCGTTAAGGTGTTTCAAAACCATGAAGTGTTTGTTCTGTTTCTAAATGTTCTATAGCTTGTTTGTTTTGTTTTGAAATATAGTGCTTGCAGCCCTTTAATATGTACACGATATGACTGAGTTTGTGAATTCAGCAAATTTTTTATTAATTTGATTTTGAGTGTAGCTACAAATCATAAAACATATGTGTCAGCAATTACTGGCACATTTGTTACTCAATGTTTTATTAATTTGATTTTGAGTCAGCAATTATTGAAGAAAATATCAACTTCTTAAGTTCATTTATACAAAACATTTTAAGAATTTGGGAAAAGCTTAATAAATGTGATTTGTTAGCTTTTATATGTAAGCAAAAAGTTGTTTTAATAAAGAAAAACGCATAAAGAAAAACATAAAAAACTGAAGTAATAAGAAATAAAGAGATTGTCTGATTTGAGCGCGATTTATAGCCAGGAGGAATCAACTATTTCGTCCTTTCGAGAATTTCAAGACTAAGAAAAAAGATAATAATAAATTAAATAATAATACAAATAGAAAATTCAAATTAAAAACCGTAAATAAATCAAGCGAAATACGAGTTTTTATTTGTATTCCATATTTGAAAAACATTTGAGAAATACTTTTCAAACCATATTGGGAATAAATGAAGTACTCAATTTGTAAATAATTTCCTCTTTTTGTTGAGAAAACTATGTTCTTCAATTTGAATTCAAATCAGTATCAAACGTTTGTCGTTTGAGAAAACGTTTGATTTCAAATCATTCTCAATTTGAAATCAAGCCTTAGTGTTTGTTGGGTTGTTTAACGTAATTGTTCTGTTTTTTTTTTTTTTTTTTTTTTTACGAAAATGTTGCAAACACACTGCACGATATAAAAATAGGGGTTCTGCCAACGGATTCTAGTAGAGAAAGTTATTAGATACTAAAAGCTTTTAAAAGCTTATTCACTTTGCTAACAATTAATTTTTTTATCTTAGACCAGTATTCAGGGAAAACCTTCTACATACGAGTATGTAGTGCATTGCACTGGAACTAGGAAAATAGGCTATGAGGTTTAGTAATTGTGGATGTTTGACTTGAACATGACAGAAAACGGGTCTGCTGGCAATTAGTTCAGACAAGCAATACGGATTAAACATATGCTACAATATAAGAGAAATTATTGCGTAAACAGTTTATCTAAGTTAATACGCATTGCTTTTTGTTCAAATAAGAATTTAATGTTACATGCTGCTCCTTTACTTTATTACATATCTTACAACCACACTCAAACTTATGTAGACAAAAAATTATTTCTGGTTTCATGTTATTTTTTTTTTTGTTTAAAGGCAGAATTAGTTTGTACGTTCTTTTCCGTTCTGAATCAGCTGTTTTGTTTCTGTTCAATATAAAATATATGTACATGGTTTGTTTTCACTTTTACGTTCTGTTCTGTTACGGACTAATCTGTTGAAAATAGAATTCAACGTTAAGTGACGGCCAGATATGTGTATGTGTTACTGTTTTCAGGTATGGAAACATTAATTTTTTATTCAAATGTATATTTTTTTTTGCCGAAAGCTAAAAAAAATTGTTTCAACTAAAGATTTTTAAAAGTTAATACATTTTTAATAATTAAGCAACTATGGATGATCAAAAGAATATTATTTTAGCGAGGAAAAAATTATATTTTGTATAAGAAGTGTCATAAGCTCTGCAGATTATGCGAAAGGAGTGGACTGTTTGATCACCATTTCTAAATTATTGATTTGTTTCCTTTTTTGTTTTTTCACACAAGATAATATTTATGTACATATTGTATTCTTCATTCGAGTGTTTTTCTTTTATTTATGCCCCACTGTAAAAAACAGCTGAATATTTTCACGGAAAAAGTAATTGTAAAATATTTGCTACGGAAATGAACGTCACAGAACGGCAACAGAAAGTAAACACTAATGAGGCCTTAAGGCAAATAATCATTTGTAAAAATTTATTGTACCAGTTATCTGATACTTTTTAGAAACGCACGCGTAGACACATATGTATTTAAATCGTGACAAGATGTATAATTCGGCACTGTATTGTACATTTCTTCTCATACGAAGCAAAACAACTATGTTGGAGTCATAACATTTATTGCATTTATAAACATTTATTTTATGTAACAAATTACAATAACCATCCATACAAGGAACATTGAAAAACTCACAAACAATTGCAAGTAGATGAAATTTCAAAAATTTGTATGCTTTGAGTGTATCCGCGCATATGTTTAGTACGGATGAGCAACAAAAGGTGAGCCTCAGACGGTAAACATGTATTACCGAAAAATAGGGTTTCGGTAACATGATCCCCAATCTCGTTAGAGCATAATGTAATGTAGCTAAGATATAACAGAGTAACGCACTCCACACTGCGGCGATGTTACAGTGAGTCTATAGAATTGCATTACTTATTGCAACCGATAAGTTTCCACACTTGCTTTCTCTCTCTCTCTCTCTCTTTCTCGCTCTTGCACAAGTCAGGTAATAGATTTTGAGGCACCAGTTAAAAATTTTAGATGCACTCCATTTTCAATCGAATATACATAGGTGGTATAATTACAGGGTGGCGCAGAACTCTTTTTAAGGTTTAAATATTCAATAACTTTTTTAATTTATCTATATTTACTTATTGTTATTTCAGAACTTTGTGAAAAAGACTTAGGGAACTTAAAATGGAACACTGCACAACAAAACAGCGATAAAAAAATTGTTGAATTTTTTTTTGAAAATCAAATTCAAATTATAAAAAGGTTCTGCATCACCCTGCAGTTAGGCGATCGGATGGAGTGATGTATGCTTTGCACCGATTTGATTGTACAGTGTGTTGCTCATTTCGTAAAAAGTTGCAGTTTTTTTTAATGAACAAACAAAAAAAATATGTTAAAATTAAAAAAAAAAGAATTATAATTATTTTATGAGTTTAACTAAAAATTACCCAGCAAAAACCTGTTCTAGATTTTACTCAACAATACTATACTCTGCAATCTCTCCACGTACATAACAATGGGTTAATATAGAAAAGGAGTGTCCCAATTTTATGTTATGTTATGTTATAAAAAAAACTTTGGGTGTCCCAAAATTAATGCAATATCGGAATTTGTACTCATTTTTACCATAAAGTCTTGGCAGCCCTAAATAACAATTCGGCAGCTGATAGTTTAGGCGTAGGAAGAACGAAACGTTTCATGATAGAACAATGTATCTTGATTATTGAAAAATATTTCATAAATAATTAAAACTTGGTGGCCGAATTTTCGGGCAAAATTGTTCTAAGCAATGAAGCACATTTACAACCTTGATGGCTTTGTTGCTGATAAAAATTGACACTATTGGGGTACTGAGAACCCACATGTGATTGTCAAAAACAAATGCAGCCACAACGTTTGTTGTGAATTTGAAATCGAGACTGTTCAAATAATATCTGGTACTGGTGTCCGATATCGCGACATGATAGCACAATTCTTTCTGCCGAGATTGAATAATATTGATGTGACCACTATGTGGTTTCAAGGAGATAAAAGCCTGTGAAACAATTCAATTACTGCATGAGACTTTTCTAGAAATTTCGACAAACGAGGCCAGTTGCAAAAAGTTGCGACCTGTGTAAGCCTAGCAAGCCACATGGGAGCGCAGGTGAATCGTGAATAAATCACCCTATGGAGCTCATCCATCGTGAGATTAGGCCGTCCTGGCAAGTGCTGATATAAATCAATTTTATTTACAACTGTCAAAATTAAATGAGCGGGGCCTGGTGAACATATGATTTCAGTAAGATGGTGCAGCCGCAGACGCAGCAAGAGCCAAATGACTATTGTGAAGGAAGTATTTCCTCGTCACATAATCTCCCGTTTTGGTGATTTGCCAATAAGCCTCAGACAATCGTAGTACTTAAGAAGAATATTCGATAGGATCTTATCTTCGAATAGGATTTATCAGCAGAAAATTGCGGAAAATTATGGAAAATTCGATAAAAGGGGCATAAAGGTATATCAATACTGGTGGCAGCCACTTGGCTGTCATAATATTTACCCATTAACAGAAAAAAATTTTACTAATAAATAATTTTGATATTCAAAAGATTTTTTTTATTTAATAAAAAAGTTATTCAAAAACGAAATTGGATCATAAATTTTGTGCTACCTTGTACTTTATGATTTAATAAGAAAAGAACAATAAAAAGACTAAAAACTGCTTTGTATTTAATATAAATCTTGCGTTTATTTTGGACCACCCTTTACAAAGAGAAGATCGCAATAGGTGCGCTAGGTTTAGTAGTGATTTATTTCAATATTAACCTATCGATATCTGCAAGTATGAAAAATATCTATATACGAGTATGTACTCGTTTATGCATATAACCCATATGTTTTAAGCTATATATTATTTTGCTTCGTTGAAATCTGTAAAAAGCAAGTGTTGTTGTAATAAGGAAAAGTTATAAATTTTCTCAATATTACTTTTTTGAGTTTAACTACTATGTGCAAGTTCACACAGGGCGATTTTAATTGCCCACTTTTTTCACAATTTTCTTTTAAACTTGCTTTTGTGTTCACACATAACAACTTTGTCGACAATTTCCACTAGCGTTTATTTCTTATACACTGCATATGCACGTACAGATAAATACATAAGAGTATGAAATGGCTGAATACCAGCAATAATTTCTCCCTTCTATTTCCCTGTCCGAAAGCTTCCATAAAATTGCCATGTCTGACCTGGCACTATCCACTTTTTCTAGCTAAGAAAACTGTGTATAAAAGAATAGTTTCTGAGTTTGTTCCAAATGTCGACAAGAAACAGCACAAGACTAGAAGATAAATCAAGAAAGAACTGCATTGCTAACAGTGTTGCCATTATACAAGTTGGATGAAAAATCCATAGTTATAACTTTTTTGAAATTTGCTCAAATTTCGTTGTACGAAATCTTCACTGAATCAATAGCTATATCGAAGTATTTTTGTATTCCCCTCAGATTTGTTACATCGAAGCTTAAGTGTTTATGTATTTATGTACGTCAAGAAAAGCTTAAAACATATAACAAATATATTATCTCTTACAACGGGAGATACTTAAAACAATAAAAACAAGTTCTAGAACAAATTTAATCAGTTTTTCCTGGGTATGAGTTTAATTAAGTACAAACATAAAATATAATTTATTAACAGCTGAATGCATAACAGAAACTTCACAAGGTGTTAGAGTAGATAAGTGGTAATTAAGAGGACCACAGCTCATTTTCTCATACAATTTGACATAAAAAATGCGCATCTTTAATTTCGAATAGTTTTATAGTTATGTCAAATTTATGCAAAATTTTTTTTATGCTTACAGCTGTAACGCTTCAAAATGATTATTAAATGTAAATAATGACTATGTGGCTTAATGAGTCGAAATTATGATTAAAATTTTTTATATGATATGCTATTTATTATATACTTATATATACGTTGATATGTGGATGTGTAATTGTATTCGACTAAAAAATTTTTAAAAACTTTTTATTTTTTTGTAAAATACTTAAATTAATATAAAGTTTAAGATCTACTCACTTGCAATAATAGCCACAACAATCAGACCAATTATACCCATTATAATCATCATCTAAAATTGTGATTAATTAAAATATAAATTATATTACTCAAATTGTTTAAAATACCTTTAAGTTTTGCAACCAGAATTTTCGTTTCAATTTACCAGCCTGCTGTTCAAATTGTGAGGCACCCTGTTGCAAGGCGTCTGCACGATCGTCTAATTCCGAAAGCTTTTGATCTCTTTCGAGTACTTTCTCAACATTTGTTCGCATAATATCAACAACCTGCAACGATTTAGGATACAATTTAAATGAGAATTCCAAAATTATAAGAAAATTATTCAGAATTATGAGCTTATTTGTTAGTAAAAATGACTTATAGCGTGTTCAGACATGTGAGACAATATTCGATTATTGAACAATATTATTTTACTGTTGGTATATATTTACTCAATTAACATTTGACAGCTGGAAACAAAAACAATTTTTTTTGGCCATGAAAATTTGAGTTAGTAAATTAAAAAATATGGCGATAATTTCTCTTTTAATCAGAAATTGTTGCTATATAATAGAAACATATAGTTGTCGTAACTAGGGTGATCGACTTTTAATTCTAAAATAGATTTACATAAAAACGAAATTTTTTTGACATTTGAGTATTATTGTGAATAGTTTTGCTCACTAAACACACCAGCACCAGCAGTGATTTTCAAACTTTACATAATTTAATAACAATTTTCTACTAAATGCTCAGTAATTTAATTGAAATACCAAATAGTTTAATGCGAATGCGGCAAAAAAATATCAGCATAGACAATAACCTGCAGCAGTTTCTTCTTGCTGTCGTCCAAATGAAGATGTATTTTATATGTGACATATTGAAGTTGGTTGTCTGCTGGCTTCAATGTGCTTAATGTTTAAATTTGTTCCTAACAAAGTTAACTCTCTACTGCTTTATATATATATAAAAACATGTTTGAGAACAAAAAGTTTGTTCCGAAACCTTGGGTGAGTTCAGATTTAAGCGTACAACCGACTTCAATATGTCAAATATAAAATACATACATTTAAATTCGAATGTTTATTTTGACAACAGCAACCTGACACGACTACAGGTTGTTGTCCAAGCTGATTTTTTTCCGCAGTCAAACTAAAATAATTTATTTATTTTTTAGCTACAAAACAGTGTGACCAGTGTATTAAAAAATATGTTATAAAATAATTTTATTCTTGGAAATATATTATTTTCTAATAAAACTTAATAAAGCAACGAAATTTACATATATGGGGTTTTAAATAAATTAATAAATTTATTTGTTCTGTTGTTAAATATGTGCATATATGCTTATCCTCAAAGTAAGAATTCCTAATTTTATTAAATAACTAGCTACGGGTCATATAAACTACACAAGCTGTTTGGCAAACATTGCTATATTTTACGTTTGTACAAGCATTAGGCGTTGTTAAAGAGGGTGTTTGCTTGTTTGTTCAAATATTTGAAGCATGTTTGCACGATTTTCGTTCAAACTTCTTGAATGTTTGTGTTGACAAGCGCAAGGTTTTGTCATCTCAAAACTAATTTTGCAGAGTGTAGTAGTGGAATCAAGAAAAAGTTTTCTTGTTAGAGTTTTAAGAATTGCATAAAAGTTTACTAAGATTATAGCAATAGAATCTTAGGAAATAGAGGCTTGAACATACTACAAAACAATTTATGTATTGTAAACTTCATATGGCGAGTAAATTGTCGCAACATAATTGCCGTGTACTCTCATTGAAAAGAAATAAGCGATTGATTTGTGTTTGCATTATATGTGTTTGTGCTTGTACATGCAAACGGAAATCTCGTGTTGGTCGCACGGTTTGCTTATTTTATTTGCCTTTTAGATATACACCAGTTGATTTTACTTCATTTTTGAGTAGTTTTAATTGCATATCTTTGACGAAAAATTTTAAAGGAGACGGGTATAGACATTTGTTTTTCGAAACTTATATGGAAAACTTCCATATGCTGAAGATACATCTGATTATATTTTAAACTTTCAAGGTCCGCCGAACTTGATTTAAGCGTAGTAAACAAAAACTCTTTTTAAGTTAAGCTGCTGTTCATAGTATTTAAGATTTAGAGAGAAAAATTGTAGTTAGAGAGAAGAACGTCAAACTTTTATGAAAGGCTGATATAAACAGAAGTCTTTTTGTAAAGCGAAAAATTCTACGGTGGCCACACTGAAGTTAGCTTTTATATAAATGAATTCATGTTGCTGCCGTGCTCAAAATATTTCAATAGTCGGCTACACGACTGCAATTGCCGGTGGCAGCACTTGCTGTCTTAAAGTTCTAAAGTCTGCTGTGGTCTACGAGTTTAATACTTTATTCAACTGCTTAGTTGACGATTATGGTAAACAGAAGAAAGAAAAGAATGAATGAAAAACTTACCTCATCAACTTGTGCCTGGGTTTGTTGCAAACGCTTTTGTGCCGCTATTTGTTGAGGATTGCGTGGTCCACCAACAATCTCACCATCGCCACCCTCGCCGGCTGGCGCACCCTCTCCTGCTGGTGGTGCATCTCCGGCTGGTGCTGGATCCGCCCTATTAATTATTTTAGCAAAATTACTAATTGTTTTGAAATTATTAGTTTAAAAGTGCAGTAAAAAATAAAATAAATGTAAAAAATAAAACTAAAAACAATAAAGAATTGAACTAAGTATATACAATAAATTAATAAAAACTAGTTCAGCATAAATTATGTACGTATATAAGTAAGTATGTATAAAAAGTATTGTATTTGATATGTATTTTAAACTGTTTATATAATTATTATTGTTATGTTTTGTATTAAGCAATAGTTACTTGTAGTTTTCGTTTCTTTTTACTTTTAGCCTTTCTAAAAAAATAATAATTATACATTAAATGTTACAAAGCCTTAACAAATAATTAGAAATAAAAAACTTTAACTTACTCTTCCTTCTTTTTATCTTTTTTCCCCATTCTTAAGATAAAATAGAAAAATTTTAAAAATTATAACTGATTGATTGACAAATAAAAGTTCAAGACACGGCCATGTCACAGAATTCACTTTCGTTCGGAAATGGAATTGAATTGGTTTTTTAATTCTCAAAAAAAAAAAAAATCTAAAACTTTTTTCAGAATGAAATCAATTTTGTAAGACAATACTAGTTTTATACTTGCAATTAGAAATGAGTTCATTCCGAAAATTTTTTAGTTTTTTGATTTTTGAAGAAGTAAAAATATAATTCAATTCCGTGTTCGAACGGAATTAAGCTTTGTGACATGGCTGATATATTAAAAAATTAATAAATAAATAAATATTCTTAATGGACGAAAATTTTGGTATCCAGAAGCAAATTTTTGAAAACTTAATAGTATATAGTAGAAAGATTTATATAGAGGCAAATAAAATTTCATAATAAGTAAAAGCGAACTCAACTAGAAGGAAGCATTCCTGCAATAGCCGCTGTTTTGCTATGATGTTAAAAAATAATTATATTTTTATATATATTTTCGTCTTGCTCCCAATCAGCTCAATCAGTTTTAATATTCAAAATGGTAAAATCGTGATGGTTTGGCTTAGAAATAATAAACAAATTTCAATTCTATGAATCTATGGTGTGTGTTCTAGAGATGGAGTACAAAAAATTTGTATTATTTACCTTCTTACTGTTTATTTTTCCCTTCAAAGTAGCCCAATTCAAAATATTAGTTCTAGAATATCAGTATAATGAGATTTTTAAATCGTGTTTCACTCTCCAATTCGTGATTCGTATCCCAAACATGATTCAAACAATCTGTTTCGCTATGCAAAATTTTGAACATGAAATTTTACTATATTCTCTAATTTTGATAAACAATTACCAATAGTTTATCAGAACTAGCTCTCAAAAGTTATGAAAAAAACAAGTTACATGTGCAAAAAAGAAAAATAATAAAAACGTTAAACATACACTGCCTGCCACTTGAATAACAGCCTGTTAACCAATTTCGAAAGAAAATGAATGCGAAAGAAAGCCAGTCACTCACATTCGAATCAATTTGGGTTTGTCTATCTCACTACTATTCGTTCGCATATTCTTATGTATTTTCATTGAGTTTTCACACATCATTCGCATAGAAAAAAGTTAGACGAACCGAAATCAGTTTTCTTTCGCTTAGATTGCGAACGCAAGCAGGTTGTCGAGATTGGTAAACTGGCTGTAAGAAATCACATTTTTTAACTCTAATTAATGGTGTTTTCGGTTCTACAAAAATATGTCATTTTATTTAAAACTCTTCTTTTCTTCAACCCTTTTTTGGAATGAGAACTATCAGCTATTCAAAACAATGAAATTTTTCTTCATTCTGCATAGCTTGTGTTTTATTGCAGGAAAACAACAAATTGCACTATTACATTGTGTTCAATCTAAAGTTGAACAAATCGTGAGTTAATTTAAATTTTTTTGAAATTTCAGTTGTTATTGTAAATAGTTCTGCTCAATAAACACACCTACACCAGCAGTAATTTTCAAACTTTACACAATTTAATAACAATTTTCTACTAATTGCTCAATAAGTTAATTGAAATAGAAAATAATTTAATTCGAACGCGGCAAAAAAAAACTCAGCATAGACAATAACCTGCAGTAGTTTCTTCTTGCTGTCGTCCAAATGAGCATGTATTTTATATATGACATATTGAAGTTGGTTGTCTGCTGGCTTCAATGTGCTTAACAAATTGCATTATTACAGTGTGATCAATCTAAAGTTGAACAAATTTATGAACCTGGTATCCTTAACTCTAATTAAAAATAAAATAAAAAAAATAGTTTATAAATCAAGGCGAATTGGTGTCGCTGCATCGTAGCTAAGGTTGCTGTAACTTTTAAAAACTTTTTATTTTATTATCACTTTGAAACACAAGCCTCTATGCACATCGTTTTTACCTTAATTGTTCTTACCTTAATATAATTTTTCTTAAGTACTTAATTGAATTGAAATTCAATTGAAGTACAAATTAAATTCATTGTTGTATTAACTAAAATCATTGGATTAATAAACTGGATTGAAGAAAACCCAATTAATCCGCTTTTCTCTCTATCTCGTGTATGGTCACTTGGGTGTCCTACGAAGGCAAAAAGTAAATACTCCAAAAGTATTCACAGTGGTTGCAGAAATTTTTTTATTTTTACCTTTTAACAAGGCGGAATTTTGTGTAGAAACGAAAACACTATAAGTGTATTTCCTAAACTTAAGTTCCGAAAAAATTTTTTTACAGAAACAAATTTTCCTGAAAATATAAAAATATACATATTTCGTTATACTAAAAGTATGCATTTTTTTAAAGACATGTGTTTCTTTAGTACCTTTTCGTGTGTCATAGTCGATAACATATGTATATCATATATATATGTTTGGTCCTAACAACGCATTAATTTACCTAAATTTTGTATTTAAACATTTTTTTTATTGCAAATAACTTATATGTGTTTAATAAAATATGTACAGAAATATTTACGCTCATATGTACAATATTTACAATTACAAAAAATGTCATACATATTCGTAGGTACATATGTAAGTACTAGTATGTGTTGCTTTTTAATTCTTTGTAAATGGATTTGAAGAGATTTTTTGTCTTACTAAAACACATTTTTTGTGTTCCATATACCAAAAAAGTACCAAATAACGTTTATTTTGTACCTAACTGCTAATATTAATTCCCATCACTGCTATACGCTAAAGAATTCGACCTCCTAAAAGTAGGCTACACCTTTCGCTGTATTGCTTATAGTATGGTAAAGACAGAGTTGGTAGCGTCGTTTGTTTTTTTTCCTTGCGTTGCATCCAAAGGAAAAATATTCGTCTCAAAAAAAAAATTTTAATCCGGATTGGATTTTGTCAGAAAAACATTAAGAAACCAATTAGTTTTTGGAAAAAATATTTTATGGAGTGACGAATCCAAGTTTTTCGAGTAGGGTTTAGATGGAAAACGCAATGAATGGCGTCTAGTTTACCGACAACAAAATCTCAGATATACCATCAAAGCAAGAAATTAGTTTACTATCAAAAATGTTTTAATTATGTGGCCACCACTATGTATGTCTCCTATATTTATGTACTGTTCATAGAACACAGACGAGCAACTCGTATAGAAAATTTGTAGGAAAGTTACTCAATTTTTGGAGTGATTTCCATATAAAATTTTTTAGACGAATGCTTAATAGAACACAGACTTGTCTAAAAAATTTGTATGGAAATCACTAAAAAAATTGAGTAACTTTCATACAAATTTTTCTTGACGAGTTGCTCGTCTGTGTTCTATGAACTGCACACTAAATTTCAAAATAAAGTTCTGATTACTTAAAACAAAAACCCGAAACATATACAAATAGCTGTTTTCTTTGGATTCAACAGAATTCAATCCGCTATGTAATTTTTCGAAAAAAGAAACTCTAAAAAGTGTTTGGGCACGAAATCATTTTTCATTTCAAGAATGAATATGTTCTTTAAAACGAATTTTTTCCCGAAAAGTTATTCGTTTCGTGAAGAAAACGAATTGAGTTAAGTTTCCGAACAGAATTTAATGCTTTTTAGAGCGCATCACGAAACTTGAAAACCTTAGATTAATTTTCTGTTTTCACATCACAAGCAAGCGACTTGTCAAGCAAATGTATATGAAAATCACTCAATTTTTTGAGTGATTTCTATACAAATATTTCAGACAAGTTACTTGCTGGTGTTATGGAAACATTAATGCACTGTTCATAGAATTCAGACGAGCAACTTGCCAGGAACATTTGTATGAAAGTTACTTAATTTTTTGAGTGATTTCCATAAAAATTTTTTAGACAAGTCGCTCGTGTGTCTTCTATGAACAGCACATAAATAAATATAAGACGAGTAATGAAGTCAATGGTTCAAAACAAAATTTTATGTATATGTGGATTCAAAGAACTAAAATAACCCTGAAGGAAGTATGGGGTTAAGTGTATCCATGTCAACATTTTTGTCAACATTTATGGTATCTTTCTGGTGACACAGTCAATAAATTTTTTTCCTTGTCTCTTTGATAGACCGAGAATATTTTTTGTTAATAATTTAATTTGTTTTTAAAATTTATCTGCAGCCGCAAGAAAATAGCTAATTCTAATAAAAGATAATAATAATAAAAAGTGATATAAAAAGGTAAAGGTGAGCAAAAAGTGCTAAACTAGTTAAATATTTTATAATTATAAGCAATCACTATATGTTTTACTATTGACATTTTTTTCACGTGGTGACAGCGTCTATAGGGAATCAATACAGTTTTACTATGGACATTTCCCACAGTGCGGTAATGTCGTCAATAGTAAATTAGCACAATCTTACTATTGACATTTTCTCTATATGACCCCACAAGAACTACCTAGTCAGTATTGACGCAGTCTACTGGTAGATTTCGTAGGACAAACCTGTGTTAAATGTCCATAGTAGTTGGCATTAGTAAGGGTACAATTTGTCAGTAGTACTGGTGACATCGTCAATAGGTAATCACTATAGTTTTACTACTGACATTTCCTGCAGGGATAATATGAATAAGATGCTCCCACAACACAAGTAAGCGGCTTGTTTGAACATTTTGTAATGAAATCCCTCAAAGAATTGAGTGATTTTTATAAAAAACCTTTTGACAAGTTCCTTGCTAGTGTTGAGGAAACATCACATCAGAATAATGCTGGCATTATGAATGGATTCTAGAGCTAGTTTTGGCATCAGCATATAAGTATGTATGTAGGTATATGTATATACTTTTTGTGTTCAAAATAAATATTTATTTTTATATAAGTAGTTAAAAAAGTCAAAGGAAAATAAAAAATACATCATGCAAAATTAATATGCAAAAACGTATAAAAAAAAATATTTTCTCTACGTATGCACTATATATATTAATAATTATCCTTTTATCTTTCAATCATTAATACTTCTAATTAAAGGCTTTGTGTTAAACATATTTTGCTTTTAACATTCGATGTTTTGCAAAATCAAAAGTTTCAGCTGATATAAATATTTCAGGCAATTAGACTTTTTCATAATAATCGGAATTCACTCTACGTTGCAAATACTTAACCAAAAGAGTGAATTCCTGTTTAAGTATTAAACTATCATTACTTTCATATAGAAAGACGTCAACTTATATTTGTTTCAAAGACGAGTTTTTTTGCGTACCGTCTGTTGGCTGCAAAAAATATCGAGGTGAAACAAATAATAATGACTTTTTCTATATTAAGGCAACGATATGCATTTTTATAAAATATTTGTAATTTGTTACATATACATATGAGTAAATATGTTTACAAACGAAATTATATGTATGTATGTAACTTCATAATTGGGCTTAAATGACTTTGACTGTCATTGCTTTATACTCACTGAGGCTCACTTTCCTTTCCTTCTTTGGCTTCATCCGCCATTTTTTATGGACAATAGGTATTAAGCTCGACAAAGGACCGGAAGACTACTTTCAAGCCAAAAATTGTTGGTTATTCAAAATGAATTACATATTTACGTATGATGTTAGTATGTATACATATGTATGACTTTATTCAAAGGATTGTAAATAAACAACACTTAAGGTGTTCCAAGGATTTTATGATTGTCGTATTGAAATAAATGAGATTCTATATGTCGTAATTTTTCATAAGTTTAATTTGGAATTCCTTATTGGTAGCAATGATTGTTATTGGCAATTTTTGGACATTACTTTCCATCCATTATTTAAAAATTATTAATTCGGAAAAGTGAAGGTGATATGATAGCTACAAATTATATATATATTTTTTAATTTTAGTTATTTTTGTGCTTTTAATTGGATATAACACTTAAATACCTGATCTAGTTTTGTACTATTTTGAATAAAAAAATAGTTTTAAGCTAATTTTTTCTGGCATTAAACTTTGTAAAAATGACGTAATGTCATAAATTTGGCTCTTTAGAAGAACGATAAATCTTACTTCAGCAATTGAAAAGGGAGCCTGTTCTTAAGTTCGCAAACTTAAGTTGGCAGCACTGCTTTATTTTTTAACAGATAATCGTTGCTTTTTTATTAGTATGGTTTGTCATGTCAAGGTTATTTTAGGTTTGGGACTCCTGCGCTTATTTATGTAGATTCAACTTCTGCCAAACTATAGCACAGTATAATACCGATAATCTGTACAAGAGAAACATTTTTGAACAAATAAGCTAACTTGTAGTTATTTAAAAATATTCACTTTAAAATAAAATTTTTACCTGCAAATTAACATAGGAATACATTTAAAGCATTTTTTTAAAATGCTGTCATCACTTGCTGCACAAATAGTTAGAAATTTTCATCGGATGAAGTTCAGTTTCATTTTGTTTTTTGTACGCAATATCTCTCAGGCTTTTTAGTTTCAAAATATTGCCGAAAGCTTTTGCTCTTCGCAATATTTTATGCAAATAGTCAAATCACATGATCTTGGCGGCCAATTGGCATCGCTACCATGTGACATAACACGGCCATTAAATTTGTCGCGCAAACGAGCCATTGTTTCGTTAGCAGTGTGGCAAGTGGAACTGTTCAAAGCACTTAACGTCCACATCTTCCAATTCGGGTCATAAAAAGTTCGTTATCATACCACGATAGCGAACACCATTCACAGTAACTGCCTGAACGGCCACATTTTGGTAAAAAAAAACGGCCCGGTGTTGCCACCAGCCCAGAAACTGCCCAAAACTATCACTCTTTGTGGGTGCATTGGTTTTGCTACAATCACTCTTGGATTATCATTTGCCCAAATGTTTGTTTATTAAGTCAAAATGTGACTCACCACTGTAGATGATTTTCTTCAAAGAAAATTGATCATCCACTGTTGCCTTTTCTTGACACCATTCTGACCAAGGTGCATTAACGTATACACGGTGGCAGCACTAGAGCAAAATTACAACAATACAACAAAAACAGGCATCTGGTAAGCTATGTTTATCAAAAATATTTGTAACAATTTTCACAATTATAAACTATGAATGTACCTTTTCATAATTATAAATTATATTTATTTGAATTATTTTTATGTTCACAAAATAATTTGTATATGTTTAATTCAGAATAAAACACTAAATTCACTTTCAAAAATGTAAACAATACATTTGACGTAAATAGCTTCCTATATTGCCAGTAGCAAAAAATTGTCACATGCCGTAGTGCTGCCACCGTGTATACATTAATGCACCTTGATTCTGACTATTGACAACGCTTGGAATGGTTAAGAGAGTTTGGCTCTAGAGTCAACTGCACCGTGTAAGCATGTAAATGCAAGTCTTTATGCATAATGTTCATTAACGACGAGCGCGAGAGGTGCAATGTTGAACACGACGGCGGGTTGAGCACACTATCGCGAACAGCAGCAATATATTCTGGCGTCTTTACATCTCCTACAGACCCGGTTTTATCAAATTTTTGTACGATTTTTCCGATTGTACGCTCATTTGACGGTAAAATTGACTGAAAAAAATCACGAAGTGCACGATATATATTTTGACTTGAACGCCTATTTTCATAATAAGCCTGATTATGTACCTTTCTATGGTTCAAATTGAGTTAATCTGAGACTGAGAACAGCTGTCCAGCCACACTATCCCAGCAATATTTTCTACAAAACGGGCTGTACGGGTATTTTCACATCTACTATAGTTTCGGTTAGCTCAAATTTTTGCACGATTTGTACGATTGTACGCATATTTGGACGAATAAATTGAGCGAAAAAGTCACAAAAAGCATGATATGCATTTTGCCTAAATAATTTTAAGCCTGAATAACTTTAACGCTTTGCTTAAATGTATAACTTTACATGGTTCAAATTGAATTAGTCTGAAATTGAGAAATGTCAAATGGAATGCGGGAAGAAGCTTGACGTTTATATGTAATTCACATTCAACATCGGCCCTTAAAATTTAACCACCCAATATACGAGTATGTAAGTATTGTGCTTAAGAGATAAATATTATTCTAAGATTCATGTTATTAAATTATTAAAAATTCATTGGAATTTCGAAAAAGCTTTTCGAAAACACTTTTTTTATTAGAGTACTAAACATCAAAAATCTTAATTTTGAGAGAAAGATCTCCAAATCTTAGTTTGCTCGTAAAATCTTCAGAATCTTCATTCTGGCAACGCTTTACGTTTTAAAATATAAATTGCTACAAATAAATATGCTTGTTAAAATTAGTGATAATATGCTGTTAAAATCAGGAAAAAAAACCTAAAGAAACTCAGCTGACTCCTTTAGTTACATGTTTGTATATTTGGGAAGTGCTATATCCATTTATTGTAATATCATATCACCTCTCGCCTATGCACTATGCAAATATATGTAAATATTTTTATTTTTTTTTTTTAATAAAAATCCTGCCAATTATTTATTTTGAAAAACTAAAACGAAAAATATTTCTAATTACGCACTTGTAGTAAAATTGTGTAATTGTTTTATCGGCTCCTTGCATCTCATATGATATGAAAGGAGAACCTCCCTACTTCACTATACACGTATAACTGTATGTGTTTACATATGTAAATAGGTATGTGTGTGTATGGTTTATAAAATGGTGCCAGTATTTGTTATAAAAAAATTGTGTTTGTTTGCCAACTTAAAAGCATAATTCATTCGTAAATAATAAATGGACCAGAAATAATATCGATTATATAATTTTATATCAATTGCAATAAATTTTTCAAAAACGTAATTAAGTACTAAAACAGGCATCAATAAAGGGTGACTCAAGAAAGGTTTAATAAATTATAATTAGCTCCATTGATAACAAAAAAACCCAAATTTCAAATCCCTTGAAAAAAAAAGCTTTATACGATTCAATTCTATGAATTTTGTCATTTCTTAATCAAAAAATATATGTATATAATATAAATAGTATATTGTTTTAATTGCAAACTTAGAAGAACTCGAAACATGGCTGTCAGCTATTTATTACCATACATACATACGAGTACATATACATATGTATATTTATTTACAATATTACAGTGCACACTCTACATTCGCGACATTTATCGTTTTTTTTTCATTTGAACAGAAATAAGTTCTCTTATATATTATATTATATATATTATAGGGAATAAGGTGGAATACCAATCTTTTCTTACATTTTAAATAATTATGATGTTCCATTTTATCAGTTTAAAAATATTAAATTTTGCGTATTAAAGAGGGAATGCGAAAAACGCAATCCTTTTATAATTTGTGTACTTATCTATATAATTAATAGGCAAACATGTTTTTTTTTTAAATCCTTTTCGTACTTTCTGCACAGAAGTGAACGAACTTAATTTTATTTTGACCGGTTACTTTACGCTGACGTTACAGAGGAAAGTACTTTCATGAAATTTTTGTATACGTATTACAAATACAAATTTCAATGAAATAGATGACTTTCATGAAAATTTCTTGTTCGTCTACACAGGAAAGTGAAAGTTCATTTTAAAAATGTCGCCGAGGCAAAGAGTTGCAAAATTTGCCTCTACTTCTCTACACTCTTATTTTGTTTGCTTACTAATCAGAGTTGCCGAACTTATTACATATACAAATTTATGGGGCAATAGTTAAAAAAACGTATCATTATCAGCTTTTCTATGATGTTATTTGTATAAAAAGACTTTAATTGTTTTCTTTATGTGTTAAACTTTGTGTTAACTTTGTATAATTCTTTGTATGTGGCAACAATGTTTAGCAGTTTGTCATTTTACTTTCAGAAAACGTCAAAAAATTTGTTTCATGAAATTTTTAATGAATGCTGGGTGGAAAGTAAGCAAAATGAGAGTGTGTTAGTAAAAAAGTGTGAGTGTATTGCAATTTTCATGAAATTACTTTCCTGTCTAAACGATAGGTTAGGAGTAATGCGGCTATTAATTTGTTACTAAAGCTATGTAAGATCTGGCAACATGCTGACAATGTAGTGACAATGAAAATTGTTCTACAAAAGTAAATTATGTGTTCAGACGATCGTAAGAAAATCTTACAATTTCATTGCCAGACTATGGTCTGACAAATATTTCATCTGACAACAAAAATTGTCAGTTCACACGGTTGTCAGATTGTTAGATGAAAAAAATTGCCAGACATGTTGTAAGGCTTTGCTACTTATGTATATCAAACACCATCTGTTTGGCAGTGTTGCCCCTCAAACTTTTTTCTGACTATAATGCCATTGTCAGGTGCATTAATTTTATACATCTGACAATTAAAACTGAGCTTACAATACCAACCAATTATCTGGCAATGCCGACGAAGAGTGTTCTTACGATTGTCAGATGCCTGACAACATTGTCGTCTTACAATTGATTTACAATGGTTTTTCTGACAACGTTGTTAGTTAAAAATTGGCAGTTCACACGATTGTAATACATTTTCGGACAATTTTACTAGCAATATTGTAAGATCTGACAACCGTGTGTACGTAGCTTAACACTAACAAACAAAATATGTGTATGTATTTGACTTAATTACAAGTAAAACAAAAACAGTGTGACCAAATATTAGTAAAGAACATATTTGTATTTCATGGTTTTATTGGTTTCAACATTGGACTTTATATGAGACTGCATTATTTCAGAGCGGTAAAAAACTAGATTGCTTCGACCGGTGATTCCCCCCAACGCGAGCCAACTCGCGTTACTACCCTGCCAGCCAAATTGGTAGTCGACTACATATCGCTCCTTTATTGCAACATAGTCATAACGCAAAAAAGCTAGTTTCGAGAAAAACACATTTCAAATTTTTAGTTTCCATACAAGTCTTAGAGATAATGTTTAGAAAATATCTCCTAAAGGAGATAGTTTAAAGGTAATTTAAATAAAATTTTGGCACAATATAAAAGGTAGCACTGTTAATAATTCTGCATTGTTAACTCGAAAAGCTAATTTTTTGAGATATGACTATGTTGCAATAAAGGAGCGATATAACATCAACTAATACAATAATTCACTTTTTTGGCCTAGGTAATAACAAAAATTGCCGCATAAACAGTAAATAACATAAATTATTTGCGAATGACTAGCTCACGAAAACAATTACTGATTAAAAACTTATTTGCAAATAAGACGTAAGAAGTTGCCACTTTATTTCACAATTTCAAAGATTTCGTCGATGTGGGGCACACATGAAATATAGTAAAAACTACGTACAGAAGCAAATATTCAAAATTTTGCATTTTTACTATTATTTGCTTTAAGTGAATAACAAAAAAACATTTACAGCCTATTCGACGATATCGAATGAAAATGTATGCGAAAGAAAGCTAGTCACTCACATTCGAATCAATTTGGGTTCGTCTATGTCACTATTGTTCGTTCGCATGAACTTATATATTTTAATAGAATTTTGAAACATCGTTCGCGTAGATTAAGTTAGAAAAAACTCAAATCAATTTTCTTTCGCCCTGAATGCGAATGAACTTATCCTTTCGACATCGACGAACTGGCTGTTAATTTTTTGGTTATTCTGTTATTATTGCAGTAATCAAAATGCTTTTTACACTAACAATGCTACCAGTTATTTACATTTTGAACATATGCCAGACTAAAAAAATAAAACTTGTCCATATACAAATTGGCGCATAAACAGTGAGTTATTAATTATATAGGTTGCGTAGAAACATAATATATATTAGCTTCTAAAATTGATACCAATCTAAAAACTATAAACAGCTTGTGCAAAAGATAGTGTCAATTTGCACGAAAAGGATTTCCGTAATCGAAAAATGTGCAAATGAAAGTGATTTTGAAAAAACAATATGCTGTCTTTTCTTATATGAAACAGATCGTACATGTTATTGGGACTAGTAGTTAAGCAATCAAATCTTTAAGAAGTAAACAATAACCAAAAAAAAAAATAAATTATGGCTCGATTATCGATGACTACCGAACTTTAGGTGCGTTGCCAGTTGCTAAAAAGGCATTAAACGTGGCAGCTGGCAACTAAATCTGGCAACCAAAGTTGCTTTTTAAAGTAATTTTGACAACCACAAATTTTTAGTAGCTGTGTATGGTTTTTGAAAGCGTATTAGACTGAAAAATAAAGAAATCAGTAAATTAAATTGAGTGTTATATTAAAATTAACAAACTGAATAATTAATTCTTATAGGGCACTTTGGTAAAACATCTGCAGACCATGTTTGGGCCAATATTTCAGAAAAATTAAATAGTATTGGTCCACCAGTTGGTGCACCAGACGAATAGCAGGTACTATGAGTTCATTTTAAGACAAATTTTAAAAAGGAAATTGCCGAAAACAAAATATATATGTACAAACATCCTATTACTGGCCATTGTTTTTATCGAAATTTTTATTTTCAGTGATTGTGGACAAACAAATATATGTACATGCAAACGCATGTCTAAAAACGTCTTTCTCTGTTTCTCACTTGAGAAGCGGCTATCAGTGTTCTTAAACTTAAAATAAGACATTTGCGTAATATGTTATGCATACTCGTACATACATAAGTATGTAGGTTAGAGAGAAAATCTAAAAATCATGCCGCTGAAAATTGTGTGCTTAGCAAGGCTATTTTAATGAATTCTTTTCGCTTCTGAACAGGCATGCATCCTAAAAGAAAATTCAACAAATTTTAAACTTATTCCTAAAATAAATATAATACAATTTTTGTTTTTTAATAATTTAGAAATCTTGTTAAAGGGCACTTCAGACTATCACACTTTGTATTAAGACTTGTCAAAAAATCAAATAATACGTGCAAGTGTGATAGTGTGAATGTAAAGCGTTATGAAGATGAGAAATAATACGGTAAAAGATTTGACATCCCATAACACTTCACCATTTTTAGAAATTTGTTTAAACGATAAGATTTTTCATTGGATCAGGGTTGCATTTTTTGCAAAAGCAAATAATAAAAATATTAAAACAAGACGTTAAGTAAATTGGCTGTTTATGTTCAAGTCATATTCCTTCTTTTACCTTAGGTGTGATAGTGTGAAAACAAAATGTAATGATACGTTAGATTTTTTGACAGTCGCAACAAATATCTTTAGATTTTTGTCCCACAAAATCCAATCAAAATCTTAAGACTTGTATGATAGTCTGAAACGCCCTTAAGCAAGTAAGAAGTTCAAGTAACAAGATGTGTTCATTTTTCTGTGAGTTCACTGTATTTTATTTAGGTTAAAGATGTTAGGCTAGGTTAAGGGGCATTTTGATTGCAAATGCGCTTGATGAAATCACTGTTATAGCACTTATTTTAAGCTCAAGTCTACACCTAATCAAAGCACGAATTTTTTTCGCACTATTCAACGGATCGATTAGAGCTCACCAAGCGTATTTAATTTCACAATCCTTATTGTTTTATTGAGAATTTGTGTCTGTTTAAATTTACGTTGAGTAGATAGATACCTATCTTAGTTAAAATTTTACAAGTATAATTTTGTTAAAATCTCAAAATTAAAATTTTGTGGAAATCATTTAGAAATAATTGAAATTAAAAATTTAGAAATATCAATTAAAATAATTGAACTGAATGAGTAAATTTAGTACAAGTGCAGTTTTATAAGTTCATTTGTATTGAATAGTAGAGATAAGGGAAAAATCAATATTTTTACTTACATGTTATTTGTTGTTGTTTCTTGCTCTTTAAAGTTGTGGTTGAGAGAGTACTTTAAGGATTGTTACGGGAGGTATTCGAACTGCTGTTTCCTTTTTATCAGAAGGCTTTTAGGAGAAACTTTTCCTTGTTGTTGCTTATTTTAATACCGTTACACTAGTTAAGGTTGGCGAACTATTTGTTTTTCTAGCAATTTTGACAATGACAATTGACAAGTATGGCAAATTGTTGGTTGTGTGTTGACTAACTGATAATAGGTTAAAGTTGTCTTGAGTTGTGAAAGGTGGTAGTTAATGTAACGGCTGCTAGTAGATGCAATAGAAAGAGAAAGAGTATTATACACTTCGTTGTTTGATATTGTTTCTCTTTTATGGGTTTTGTTGACGTTGAGTTTTTAAGGGTTTCTTTTTTATTTATTTGTTATTTTCTTAAAGGTTTTATACTATTTTCATTCAATAAAATGAAATTTGTTGCTGTTTTCTTGTAATTTTTGCTTTACCAAAACTCAAAGCGCAAACACATGCGTGAGACTCCTTAAATCAGTAAAAGCGAAAAGCTTTCGTACTTTTTTTATAAATCTTGTACTCGTCGTAAGTTTTCTGAACTGGAATACTGCTGAAAGAAAAAAATTTTATAAAAAATTTGCAAATTTTTTATATAATTTTTTTTTTTTAGAAAATATTTGCTTTTAATTTGACTTTAAAAAGCATAAGAAAAGGATTTTGATGAATGTTTTTTATTTTAGTAATATGATTTATTAATATTATGCAAGAAACTTTTTATTTTAATTTATATAGGTGCGTATACATATGAACAGCTAGCTTATTTATTTATTTAGGCGTGTTTTATTTTTAAATTAAAAATTTAGAAAAGTTAGTTATATATTTTTTATTCATTAATATGTCGTCTGTATTATTCATGAGTAGTTGCAGGAAAAAATCAATGAAAATTTTCACTTAAACGTCATAGTGAAAAATATATGTATGTATGTATGCGACTATAAGTTTTCATAACTTTCTAACGATATGTTAAGTTTAGCTATTTTTATTTTATATGTATTTGATTTTAATTGCTAAAAGAGTATGATATTAAGCTCAAAATTCTTTGTTTTTATTAACTTTTAATATTAATTGCTCAGCAAAATTTATTTAATTTTTTTTAAAGTTTAGCTAGAGCTCCGCTCAATAGCTTCTTTCCGTTTCTTAACACTTACAATAAAATTTTCCAACTGTAATTCGTTTCTTAATTTTCTCTGTGAAAAGCTCGGTAATACCGTTATATGCAATTTTTGCTTGTATGTATATGTGCACTGTGTAGAAATGAATGTTTGCGTTAAGGCAAAATTTTTCATATAACTGTCCTTTTCCTAAGGCTATCAAGTATTAGGAGAAAATGTAACAGCTATTCATCATTTTGAACATTGCTGATCGAGTTTGCGTAAAAAAGTAACAGGGTGTATAACATAAAATGCTGAAACTATTTTTTTAATAGCTGAAGGTTCCTACACAATTTTTAAGTTGGCAGCGCGAAAAGCTGAAAAACAATCAAGGAAGGCAAGACTATTAATTATCATTGGTGTCATATTAAAAGGACCTAATTCGAATTTTTCCCCAAGTTTGAAAATCAAATACATTTCACGCAAATACACCCTGTAACAAAGTTTTAATGAAATAGTTTTATGAGTAAAGTCCGGTATTGTGATTGGTATTTCACGCGCAGCGCTATCAAAATGCTACATGCATTGAAAATTTATGAATAAATGTTGCAAAATTTGTAATATGTTTTCTCGTAGAAAAACACATAAAACTTATCTGACAACGTTTTATGAAAGCAAATTTAATTTATTTCGCGCATAATTTTCAAGAAATAGCTGATATAAAAAAAAAATTGTTTACACTTGTAACACAAATGTAGTGTACTTAAAAACAATGAGAACATAAAACTTGTTTAAAATGTGAAATAGGCATCGTAATTTTTTTCGTCTGGAAAAAAAGTGGTGCTCAACATTCTCCGCAGTTGTGAACAGGGTACTTACAATTTGGAAAATACAATTTCTATTATATTTTTTCTTCTTCTACAATGTGGCAATTATGTTAGTTAGGACCTTTCTTTATGAGGCACACCCATGTGTAAATGCAGTTTGTGTAAATTAGATAGAATCTAATAATAATAATAGAAACATTAAAATATTTATGCAAAATCGTTTGCTGTTTATTTTTTGTTGCTGGAATGTATAAATTTGTTTAAGAAAACTAAAACACTCAACGACGTTCACTGCATGGTTGCTTAAAAATTATGAAATATTATGATATTTGCATAAATACGTGGCGCAACACTGGATATGAGCGAAAATATAATTCATTTCAAATAAATTTCATTAATCTGCTGACGTTCTCGCTAATATTATATCCGAGTTAATATCATTTGTATACCCGGTGTAATTTTTGAGCTAATTTTATAAATACATGTGTATATCAGATATATAAACGTCAGTATTTTCAAAATAGAATCTTGTTATATTCATAATGCATTAACGTCTTAAAGGTGGCAGCGCTACGGCATAAGTCAGTTTTTTGCTTCTAGTAATGTAGTAAGCCATTTACGTCAAATACATTGTTTACATTCTTGAAAGTGAATTTAGTGGTTTATTCTAAATTAAACATTAAAAAATTATTTCGTGAACATAAGAATAATTGGAATAAAAATAATTTATAATTGTGAAATAGCACTTTTATATATTGTTATTACAATAACAAAGTTACAAATATTTTTGACAATCACAGCTTACCACATGCCTGTTTTTATTGTATTGTTGTAATTTTGCTCTAGTGCTGCCACCTTTTAAACGTTAATGCATCTTGGTTATATTATTGTGTATTTGACAGTAATAATAGTGACGGCGCTAGATCTTTAGCCGCACTCTGTAATCTAATAGACCCATTGACGTGTCAAAACACGACGTTGTTGTATTTTGTGACGTTAATTCAGACAGAAAGTTTTGTGCTGTTTTTTTTTTGTTAACAATTGTAAAATAACAAAGTAAAGTACCCTTAAAAAGCAAATCCAACCTTTGAAAGGGAAAAAGGACACCTTTTTAATAAGTGTTTTTTTTCAAGACGGCTTTAATATGGTTTTAGCAGATTTAGGAAGAAAAATTACCACTGCCTTACATTCGTTGAGCAAAGCCACCGTTATCAATGAAGAGGCATTAAATTCCATGTTAAAAGAAATCTGTGCTGCCCTTTTGGAAGCAGATGTTAATATTCGTTTGGTGAAACAGTTGCGCGAGAATGTAAAAGCTGTAATTGACTTTGATGAAATGGCTGGAGGACTTAACAAAAGACGCATGATACAGAGCGCTGTATTTAAAGAACTTATCAAACTAGTGGATCCTGGCGTTAAACCATATCAACCCATCAAAGGCAGACCAAATGTAATTATGTTTGTTGGTTTACAGGGCTCTGGTAAAACAACAACCTGTACCAAATTGGCTTATCATTATCAAAAACGAAACTGGAAATCTTGTTTAGTATGTGCCGATACTTTCCGAGCTGGCGCCTACGATCAAGTAAAACAAAACGCTACCAAAGCCCGTATACCCTTTTACGGTAGCTATACAGAAATTGATCCTGTGGTTATAGCACAAGAAGGTGTTGATATGTTCAAAAAAGAAGGTTTCGAAATGATTATTGTTGATACATCGGGTCGACACAAGCAAGAAGAATCTTTATTCGAAGAGATGTTGGCTGTTGCAAATGCAGTTAATCCTGATAATATTATTTTTGTTATGGACGCCACGATTGGTCAAGCTTGTGAAGCTCAGGCTAAGGCATTTAAAGAAAAAGTAGACATTGGTTCAGTCATTATTACAAAACTGGATGGTCATGCTAAGGGTGGTGGTGCTTTGTCTGCTGTTGCTGCTACCAACTCGCCTATTATATTCATTGGTACTGGTGAACATATCGATGACTTGGAACCTTTTAAGACTAAACCTTTTGTTAGCAAACTTTTGGGCATGGGAGACATTGAGGGGCTAATTGACAAGGTATGATTCTAGCACAATCGTTGTTTCTTATTTTTACATTTCGGTGGCGTTTACTTCACCTCTTACAAAATATATTGACCACAAATTTTATCAAAAATTAAAACTGTTGACAATTTGTATATGTATGCCCGTGGTCCGCCGTGGAGAGCGTAATGGCTTCATAGCTTTAACTTCAATAAAATGTGTATTTTTATTGTCGCCACAACCAACGTGATAAATTGAAATTGTTTGTTAATTTCTAGTACTTTAGCTTGAGAGTACCATAAACACAAATCTTGAAGAAATCAATTAAAGTCACTGCGGTGCTGTTAGAAATTTAAAATTTTGAAATTTTTGTGTAAAAATCAGTCCGTATACATATAAATGAACTAAAAGTACAAGCTCAATGTCGTCCAAAACTTTGACCGTAGGCTTCTCTGTTAACAGTTTTATTGTTATCTTTTTATATGGCCTTTGCCATTTCGGGGATTTAAAGCCATTTCAATTCTTGCACAAATTTCTATATTGTTTTTTCACATCAATGTGTTATATACACGTTGTAATCAAAATGATATAGTAATTGTAATAAAATATTTATAAGGACGCATTGGCCTTTTAAGATTTATGTGGAATGCAGTTACACCGTATCCGAAACGCCGTTTCGTTCATGCCTTGAATACGTTTAAGCAACATTTTTATTCAATCCTATCTTGACCTCCGTGGTTATCTTTGCAGTTAGATAGGTCAACCCTTGCGTGGCGTCAGATGTTAGGCAGGAGTCATCCTAACTACGCATGTACACCCAACTTTAGGTGCAGCGAACGTACCTAAAGGCTTGTCAACTTTCATTGGGAGGAAGTAAATCTAAGTGTGTTTGTTTAAGTATGTTCAAAGGAAGTCAAATCAGGAGTGTCATTCTTCATAGTAATTTATATTATTGAAACGCGATCAATCTACATATGTTGTATTATATAACAATTGAGATTATTCTTATTTACTTTATTAGTTACTCAATCAATCAAAAAATATTTACAGCTTGTGTGTATATTTAATATTTCTTTTTAAATTCTTATTATTTTACTGAAAGTAATAGCATATAAAGCTAAATGTTTGAACATATTTTTCAAAGGGTACCATATCTACTGATCAAGGCGAATCTATAACAGGTTTGAAATTGAAAGCGCACCTTTCAGGTCGTTGGCATACTCTTTCAAAAAAGGCAGAGAGATTTGAAATTCCATTCATATATTGCGGAGTTACTTAAAATTTGTTTTCCGAAACATATTTTCCAGCCTGTTTACAAACTCTTAAAAGAAGAAAGAATATTGAAAATCATTTCATAAATGCCGGAGTAACTAAAAAAATCATGTTTCTGACGGACATTTCCCCAAACCGATGGCCAAATTTTTTCTTAGGAATTTCTGCCTATTGGCAAACTCTTAAAAGAAAACATCAGTTCGTTAATGCCGGGATTTTTAGAAATTATTTTTTAAACGGTCAATTTGTGGCTGAAATTTCAGAATAAAAACGTAACTTATGTTGATTCTAGGACTTTAAAATATCTACGAACTGAATTCCATCTAAATTGGTTCAGTTGTTTAGGCGCAGAAAACTAAAAATAAAATATGTCCATTCTCCGTACTTAAAAATTAATCTTTCGTATGGTCATTACGTCAGTCCGAAGTCCAATTTTTTAAGTTTTAAGCCATTGATACACCCTTTTGAAAGAAAAAAGATTATTGGAAATCGCGGAGTTTCTCCAAAATTTAATTGCCGAAAATTTTCTTGGCAGATTCTGTAGAAACACTCTTAAAAGAGACGATTAGTTCATAAATTGCGGAAATATATAAGTAAAAAAAATTTAGTTAGGACTTAAAATGAACAAATAAATAAAACCAATGTTATGTAATCTTACATAAACGCTTTTGTATGTAATAAAACTTTCTTGAAATTATTGTTTTTAATTAATACAAAGTTGCCAGTTATTTTTGATTATCCTTGATTTTTCCTTCCGCAGGTGAATGAATTAAAATTAGATGGAAATGAAGAACTTCTGGAGAAAATCAAACACGGCCAGTTCACCATACGCGATATGTACGAACAGTTTCAAAACATTATGAAAATGGGTCCGTTCTCACAAATCATGGGCATGATCCCTGGGTTTTCTCAAGATTTTATGACAAAAGGTGGCGAACAGGAGTCAATGGCACGCATTAAACGCATGATGACAATGATGGACAGTATGTCTGACGGTGAGCTAGATAATCGTGATGGCGCCAAGCTGTTTAGTAAACAGCCATCACGTGTTGTACGTGTCGCCGAAGGTTCCGGTGTGATTGAACGTGAAGTTAAAGAATTGATATCACACTACACAAAATTCGCTGCCGTTGTAAAGAAAATGGGTGGTGTTAAAGGTCTTTTCAAACAGGGTGATATGACGAAAAATGTGAATCCAAATCAAATGGCCAAATTGAATCAACAGATGGCCAAAATGATTGATCCACGTATGTTGCAGCAAATGGGTGGTGTAGGTGGTCTGCAAAATATGATGCGACAATTGCAACAAGGAGCAGCTGGCGGCCTTGGGGGCTTAGGCAATCTAATGGGCTTTGGTGGGAAGTGAAGTCGTTGATAGAAATTTGGAAGAAGTGCTTTCCTGAATATTTAATTTTTCTCTTTAAGTTATTATTTAGTAATATTTTCTTTTGTTTTGTTAAGTGTATGAATCTTTTCACAAATATCTTCCCTAAACCCCACTTATATTTTGTACTCACATTGAGAAGCCGCGCATGTCATTAGTTTTAATATTAAATTTATTTCACGTTAAAACTCAAGTTCATTGTATATTTTGATTTGACTAGGTTATCTATAGAGTTTTAATATAAAACACCAATAAATGATTCATTAAATGCGAGTGCACGTATCACCTTAAAATAAACAAAAAATAAATACATAATTTTAATAAAGAACCAAGCCGATTTGTAAAAAATAAATTAACATTGTTTGTAATTGAGGATAGTAAGTTTTTGTAACTATTATATTTTCAAATTTAATAAAAGAAAAATGTCAACAAAAATATATTGTGACCATACAAAACATGTGTACATTTTCTAATGAGTATTTTGCAATTTTTCGTATTTGATTCAATTGGCCGAATTCACAAAACCACTTGAATCAAGTTTAATAAAAGAAAAATGTCATCAAAAATATATTATCATACAAAACATGTGTACAGCACAGATATAAAAAAAGGAATTGTTGTCGGTCTACCCCTCTTTTTTTTTTATAAAATTTGGCTTTAAACATGAACGACGTTATTTTAAGACGTTTAAAGAGATCATCGTGGAAATTGGGTATTAGTAAACAAATGACAATGTATTGGGGTTTTGGCACTTGCGTGTGTAAACACCGTGTTACGGTCGGCTCAAGGCGAACTCATTATTAGGTGAACTTGTCAGCTCAGGTGATTATTTTTTGCTTCTCGCGTTTTTTCCAATGAGACTGTCAAATTTTTTTTTTCTTTTGCTTACAAAAACTTTCGCGCCATTTTAAACTGAAGATTTTTTAGTATGATTAAGTGTAATTTCAAAAAATTTGTGTGAATTTAAAAGTGAAAAACTAATATAATCTGTGATTTTAGTTACAAACAATTATAAAAGTTTATATTTAACGTTTATATAAAATTTTTTCCCAGCTGAACAATCTTAAGCGAATTTAGATTTTGACATTCACGATATGTTTTACAATAAATAACAAAACTTTGGGCTAATTTGTACAGGAAATGAATAATATTACTCTCTCATTTTCTCTCCAAATTGCACAAAAAGTGTTACGTGGAACGTTTTTGGACTAGTTCGAATTGTTTCGTTATTCACGGGGATCACACCTTTTATTTTTTTAAAAAGCGAACTCGCACTTCAGCTGTCAAAAGTAGTTGATAAAGAACATGTGCATTTTTAGTATTTTTTTAATCTTGGTGGAGGTCTGCAGAAGAGATTAAAAAAATTATTTAAGATGGAAACAACATTACGAATGGTCGTCGGACGGACAACGTTTTCAGAAAACAAGAAACCAAACTAGTCAAGCATTAAGTCTAGCCTAACCCAATATCCAAATTTGTTGTTTTTAATGTTATAAAATAAACGATAATAACAGTGATACAAAAAACATTTTGGATATTAATTTTTGTTGTTCTATTTCCCTTTTGAAATTTATTTTTACAAATGGAACAAGCTCTCATTTTTAATATTTTTCACAACTTAGTGTCACTTCATTCAGTATTTCTTTTTATAGAATAACAAATTTACGTGGCGCCGAAAAAGCTAAACAAAACTTGACAAACGAAGGGCTGACGAATTGACAGCATAATAATGAATTCGCCTTGGTACTAATCATGATATAAAAAACAAGGTAGCCGCTTCGCTACAACAATACAACAATAAGAAAAACAACAGGTATTTTGTTTGTGTAAAAAGGCGAATTCACACTTAAGCTGTCAAAAATAGTTGATAACGAACATGTAAAAAAATTTAAATGGCGCCGAAAAAGGTAAACAAAACTTGACAGATAAAGTGCCGCCATATTAATCGAATTCGCCTGAATTCGCCGATGCATCCACCTAAGAATGAATTCGCCTTGGTACTAATAACCCTACAGTTACACCATCAAATTTATTTTCAATTCAGTATCAAGTTTTTTACACATACTGCTTGTAGGCTGCACGCAATTTCAAAGCAATTTTATTTTCAAGATGCCGGCGTCAAAAAAAAGAAGCAATTAAAAATAATGCTTCCTTATAAATAAAAAAATTGATTTCTAATAATCAGCACAAATTTACTTTATTTTCTAATAAATTAACACAAAAAACTATGGCGGCAGAATTTTTAAACACAAAAATTAAAAATTTGTTCACTAAAATAGCTATCAGCTGTTTTCTTGCCTATAAATTTGAACACATTGGAAAGCAAATTTGAAAGCAAATTCGTATCAAATTCGCATCAAGTTTTAAAAATATGAATGTATTAGTAAAAAAGTGAGAATGTATTAAAACTTGAAAGGCAAAACTTGGTCGTGTAACCCCCAAGTAAGAGGTGTGTTTCTTTACTTTCCGGGCAAGTTTCGTGCAAAATAGAACATGCATAAGTTTCTCTCAAATACAGATAAAATTTACCTAAAGTACGGGAACGCAAAAAGCCAAATTTCTAGCCCAAAAAGAAACATATGCTATGTTTTGATGTGGCAGAAAAAATTGTCTTTTAGTCTTACGCAAAAATACTGTGATATTTTACATTTTTTTTAGCTTTTAAGGGCTTTTACATATCCCTTTTTATTTAATATTTATATAAAAACACTGAAATGATTTGTATATGAGCTGATTCAAATGAACTTTGTTTCTTTATTATTGTTTATTTTTCGAACAGCTGATTGCTCAATTATTTGCCCAAACTATCCCGAAGAAAAAGTATGGGCTGTTTCGGGCATCCCAGCAGTCCACAAGTTATTACAATTTGCAAAGCATCCGATTGTAAGCGATTGTGTCAACAGAAAAAATCAAAATAAACGTGTTAAGCACAACAAACAACTAGCATCCGATTCACATTAGTCTTTTTCTACTCATTTTGTTAAATTAAATGTACATAAGAAGCAAAGAAGAAAAGAAATGCTAATAATATAGTTTTGAACTTATCCAATCTTCGCTTACAATGTATACAGTGTTGGATGCATCATACGGCCTAGGCCATTGCTGTGTAAATGTAAGTAGGAATTGTATAAAGACTTCGGATGGGTCGCGCTTACATTGTCAATGGTCTTAGATCGAAGATGTATGTGACAAAAATTTCACTGGGATACTATTCTCTCACTTGCCCAATTTTAAAGTACGAGAACGCTTTTCGTGCAAATTGGCATCCCGCGGGATCCCAAAGTAGAGTAAAGAAACACACCTAAGAGCAGCTGCAAGGCGAATTCATACCAGGTATATGCAAAAGCAATAAATACAACACTACAAAAAATAAATCTTTTTCAAATGTCAAGGGGAAAATATAAACACAAAAAGGAATTCAAAAAAATATAACAAAGAAAAATTTACAAGAAAACACAAAGTTTTAATTATTCCGTCAAACTTTTAATTATTTCGTGAAAATTAAAGTCTTAGATCATAGAGCTTGGAAAGATGAAAATGGACAGCCAGATTGGGGAGGATTCTGGATATAATATATAATTTAAAAAATTAACTTGAAATTTTTTTTTTCCAATTTTCTTTTAATTATTCCATTGATATCTGAAACAGATTAAAATTAAAGAAAAGTTATCAGCTGTTATGAATTCGCCTTGAGCAGCTGGCTCTGAATACCGTATCTTTCTACTTTATTTTTATTTTTCTTTACTTACCACTTTTAGTCATTATTGTCAAATAAAACAAAATTTTAGTTTCTTTCAGAAAATCAGTGTATGTTTTTCTTCTTTATTAATTCAGAAAAAATCTTTTTTAATGTTTCTCATTTCGTTTGGTTTTTTTTTCTTGTTTTGTTTTTTTATATAATACTTTGACTTTTAATCTATTATTTCTGTTCTTCTTGTTCTTGTTGATGTTTTCAAGGATTAAGATTTTACTATAATACTAAAACTGTAACTCGTCTGAATTATTGAAAACTCGTTTTAATAAAATCTTCGTCTCAGTATTCTGTTGCTGTTTTTCAATTTTCAAAAATTTCAGTTGGCTGTTGGTTTGAAAATTAATTTATAGTGTCTTTTGTTTTCAAATCATCGTTTTTTTTTCAACACTATTTAACACTGTTAGTTTGGTATTTAAGTTTTTTTTTTTTTAATTTTTTTAATTTACGAATTTTTTTGTTTTAACTAGAAGACCTAAGCAGAAATTAGCACAAAAAGCTTTGCAATCTTACCTAAATTAATTATTATTTTTTATTATTATTATTATTTTTTATCGTTTCATCAAAAATTTTGTATTACTTTTTTTTGTGGTTTTTAATTAATTTTTTGCAATTTTCAATCGTTGGCTTTTAAGAGGTTTTAAGAAATTTGTAGAAATTTAGTCACATACATACAATAGAAAATGTTGGAACAATTTGGAAAAAAGCTGAGTTTTATTATGCAAAAAAGAAATGATTTTTATATATTTTTTTAAGATCGAAAATAGTACCTAGAAATTATTTTTCTTCATTATGTGGTTTTTGGTTTTTGTTTTAATAGCTAAAATTAAAAATATAAAATAATCTTTCAAAGATTTTTTTGTTTTGTTTTAAAGACTTAAAATTTTAATAAAGAGCAACAAGCGAAATTTACAAGATTTATTATTTAATTTCTTAAGCTTAAGAGTTTTGCAGAAAATGCAGTTATTTTTTATTTTATTTTTTTTATTTTTACTCAAACTAATATACGTTTCTTTTATTTTCCTCAATAAATATTAAGTTTTATTATTAAATATTTCCTAAATTATTTGCTTTTTTTTCGTTTTTCCTTCTTTTTGTATACTTCATGCAAGTATTGTTGTTTTGGTTGTTGTTGTTGTTGTTCTTATAACTAATTTTTAATGAGCTGTTTTCTTAAATAACAAGTTTCTATGCTTCTATTATTTTTTATTTATTTATTTTTTTTCTTATTTTTTGTTTTTCATCAAAAAGTTTCAAAAAAATATATTTATTCCTCATTTTCTTAAGTTAAAAAAAATGTAACTCCTTAAAAGAGTTTTTCTTTCTTCTATATTAATTTTATAATTTGCGTATACAAAATAAACATAAAGAAGACAGAAAAAAGGAATAGATTAAAAAAGAAAAAAAAAAAAAAAATGAGAAAAAGAAAATATATTTCTAATGATAGACATGATTATGGGAGCTGTAAACGCAGCCACCTTAAACCACTTTTACACACTTTGTGCCAATTTCACGATAGCGAAGCTGTTCGTTCGTTCGCACAATTGCATTTAAAACAAAAAACAACAATCAAAATTTTGTTATCATTTTTAATGTAATTGTGCGAACGAACGAACAGCTTCGTTATCGTGAAATTGGCACTTTGTATTTCACATAGGGATGGAACGATACGAATAAATAAATATAAGTAAAAACACGATACTTTTCTTGCGACACCAAGTACTTTTGGTATCGATGCTTTACTATCGAGTACCAAGTGGGTATCGGCCTACTAGTATCGGTCAAAAATTCTGTTTTCTTGTCGACACACAAAGAACTGAGTTGGCCACCATTTTTACCATAATTTTATTTGTTTTCAAATTTTTTATAAAGTACATCCGTGCATACAAATGAGACTACCAAAATCGGGTGTATGGTTGCATTTCATTAACAGGTGTGTTCCACGTGAATAACGAAACAGTCCGAACTAGTCCAAAGTAGTCCAAAAACGTTCCACGTAACAATTTTTGTGCAATTTTGAGAGAAAAATGAGAGAGTAAATTTTTTCATTTCCTGTACAAATTAGCCCGAACTTTTTCTTTGGGTAAGTTCGGACTAGAATTGAATCATGATACAAAAAACAAGGTAGCCGCTTCGCTACAACAATACAACAATGAAAAAAACAACAGGTATTTTGTTTGTGTAATGAGGCGAATTCACACTTAAGCTGTCAAAAGTAGTTGATAAAGACATGTACAAAAATTTAAATGGCGCCGAAAAAGGTAAACAAAACTTGACAGAAAAAGTGCCGCCATATTAACTGAATTCGCCGATGCATCCACCTAATAATTAATTCGCCTTGGAATTGAATAATCAGCTGTTTTATGTTTACATACATATGAAATGTAATCAAAAAATTTGCAAATTGGAAAAAAGTTTTTGTTTAAGAATTAGTTAAAAGCAAAATGGAAGATTGCCCAAACTAAAAATAACCTTGTGAAGTTGTAGGAAGAACATGCAATAGTTATTTGGCTGTTCATTTAATAGACATTTGGGCCGGTGCCCCAAAGTCTATTTTGGCGTTACTCGATCGTGTTCAGGAGAGTGCGAAGAAGCTTATCGGTGACAGTAGGGTATCCAACTCTATTGATTCACTGGAGCATCGACGCATGGTGAAGTGCGTTACTCTGTTCTATCGTTACTACAATAGATTTTGCTCTGAAGAGATTAGGGATCTCGTTCCTGGGGCCAAATCACCGCATACGATATCGAGCAAAATTATCGAAATTTTTCATTTTGGTATCACGGCATACGATATCGAATAAACTGTATTGCAATAATATAAAAAAGTTAAAGGATTTATTTTTTGTATTCCTACTTTTAAGGAACGTATGGTCTTCAATCTATTGCATTTTGTTTAAATTACGATCCAATATGCATCGGTTGCCATAATTTAGATGTATCGTAATGTTATTCGATACGATAGTTAATTCGATATCGTATGCGGTGATTAGACCCCTGAAATTCGCACATTTCTACGTAACACGCGTTCATCGTCAAGAGCTCATCCATTTGTGGTCGATTGTCCGGGGAATCGTACTACGCATTACAGAGAGAATTCGTTTTTCAGCCGAACGTTTCGTCTGTGGAATAAGTTGCCTGCAGACGTGTTTCCTATCTGTTATAACGTTGGAAAGTTCAAGTCAAATGTTCACAAACACTACTCCCTCTTTCCCCCTCCTCATAACCTAATTATATAATTATATGACATAAGTCATATAATTTTCCTAGTTCCGGTACAATGCACTGCATATGTAGGGGTCATCCCCTGAGTACTGGTCCAAGACAAAAAAAAAAAAAAATATTTTCTATAAAAATGTCCTCAACATTTTACATTGCTTTTAATTTAACAGCTGTTGCCAATAATGCAAATATTTTATTATGCGTTTTAAGCGTCTAAAATCACTAAAATATATTTTAATAAAAAAATTAAGCAGTACTAGTATGGCAAGATGTACAATTGTGTTTTTTTTTGCGTTCCAGCAGTTTTGGGTAAATTTTGCAAGTTTAGAGAGTAATTTGCTTTTTACTCTCATTAGCCCAAACTAGTCCGAGATCTCGTGGAACACACTTAAAATGGCGGTCATATTGCGGTCACGATCTTGAGGCATTAAAATAAATAGTCGTACTAAAACCACTCGAATTTGTCACTAAAAAAAAACATCTTTAGGCCAGAATTATGTGACTTTGTTTAAGATTATTCTAATGATCATACATCCAAGCTACAGAGTTTTTCTTCCACACTTGAATGTGTCAGACAGTTACACACTATTAGGTAAATGTAGCAAAAGAATTGTTATATGATAGAATTCCTGGGACTTAAAAATCTTCACTTCCGGGATCCTAATTAAGATTTTTGAATCCATGTGTGCTTCCCTGCCACTAATCGTAAGAAGAAATAGACCGCTACAAGTATGTATTGATGCTTTTTATTCGATACCGAATAGGTATCGGTGATTTCTGATCCATACCGTATCGACTATAAGTATCGATACCCTACTGGTATCGTTTCATCACTAATTTCACAGTAGATCGATTCATAATCGTGCGCGACTGGTCTTGCATTATTGCAATTTTCAAAATAAAGGTATATATTTTCACTTTACACTAACAAAATACACACAAATATATTACGATTCACAACTCAACTAAAGCTTGATTCACATTGTTTGCGAACAAAATTTTTTTACATCTAGTTTAACGTCTCTCTTCTTGAGAGAGAGAAAATATTTTTTACGAACAACTCTCAGTTGGAATTGGTTTAATTTTATATCTTTTCCGGTTTAATTTTATATTTTGCCACCTGGTAACAGAAAGACGCTTCGTTTACATCAAGGCAAATTCATTACTAGCTGAACTCGACAGCTCAGGTGATTATTTTATGCTTTTCGCGTTTTTTCCAGTGAGATTGTCAAATTTGTTTTCTTTTGTTTACAAACATTTTCGCGCCATTTTAATCCGCAGATTTTTTTGTATGATTTAGTGCAATTTCAAGAAATTTTTTGTGAATTTAAAAGTGAAAAACTAATATAATCTGTGATTTTAGTTACAAACAATTATAAAAGTTTTTTTAACCTTTATATAAAATGTTTTCCCTGCTGAACAATCTTAGGCGAATTTAGATTTTGACATTCACGATATGTTTTATAATAACAAAATACATAGTCAAGGCGAATTGATTATAGGTGGATGCATCGGCGAATTCAGGCGAATTCGGTTAATATGGCGGCACCTTCGCAGTCAATTTTTGTTTACCTTTTTGGGCGCCATTTAAATTTTTGTACATGTGTTTATCAACTACTTTTGACAGCGTATGTGTGAATTCGCCTTTTTACACAAACAAAATACCTGTTGTTTTTTTTATTGTTGTATTGTTGTAGCGAAGCGGTTACCTTGTTTTTTTGTATCATGTACATAGTACTGAATTCGCCTTTTCGCTTGCATTCATCTGTATAAATTCGCCTTGCCTAAAAGATAAACAAAATTTGAGAGATGAAGTGCCGTCGTATTAACCGAATTCGCCTGAATTTGCCGATGCATCCACCTAATACTGAATTCGCCTGGGCTCTTGCATTTACCTGTTATGAATTCGCCTTGGACAGAACTTTAATTAAAAGTTTGTTAAATAAATGTTGTTTGTAGCGTTTTATAAACTATATTCGCTTCACACTTAAAAAAAAAAAGAAAAATACTTTTTGTAAAAATTAATTTTATTAAAAAAGAAAACAAATTTAAATTAATTAAAATAAAATTTATTATTCTAACAAAATTACAAAAAAAAAGAAAACACACATGTATCAACTTTATATTTAACATTTGCTTAAAGTTTAAATTAATTTTAAAGTCCTAGCTTAAATTTAAACATTTCAAGACCTAAACTAAAAATTAAAAAAAAAAAAAAACTACACAACAAAAATTTTAAATATTTTTTTGTTGCATTTCCATGAAAAAGCGGGTTTTTGTGTACATTTTTTGTTTTTTAAATTGAAAAATAGTAATAAATTAACTACTTAAAATTACAGCAAAAAGTCCTTAGATTTTAAACTTCTGGGTTTTGAAAAAAGTTTGTTTTTACTACAAAAATTCTTAAAACTAAATTTAAACAAAATAATTTTTATTTTCCTTTTTAAATTCATTACTTAAGATCTAAGACTCCCTCTTTAGTGAGTTTATTTAATTACATTGATTCCATTCTTTTTTTTTTTTGTCTAAATTGGTTGTGTTTTTTTTTAAATTTAGCAGATTTTAATACTTTTATTTCCCAAAAATATTTTATTTTATTTTTGTTTGTTTTTTTCTAGTTTTATGGGGCTTTTCCTGTTTCAGTTTGAAATTAGATTTTTTTCAAACTTAAGCTTTTGTTATAAATTTAATTTAAATTTTTTCGTTTATTTTTTTTGGGGGATTTATTTGTTTTTTCTTTTGCTTAAATTTAGAAAAGAATATTTTTTTCTTTTGCCTAAAAACTACAGTTGGTTTTATTTTAAATATTTTTCTTTAATCTTGTTGTTTTTTTTTCACTTAACATTTCCTAAATAAACTTAATGATAATTTAATAATAAATTGTTTGCTTAACTTTAAATCCTTTTCATTTTTCTTTATTCTAGGATTTGTTATTTCAAGCTTTCTTTCTTGCTTTTCCAAATTTCGGTATAAATAAAAAGAAAACAATAAATTAAACTATAAATTGCACAAAAATCGGGGTTCACAAAACGGAAGCGGAAGCAAAAATATCGCACTAAGGACTGCAAAAGAGAATTAGCCACTTTTTAAAATTTTAACACAACAAATTTCTTTTCTATATTCTCTCGATTCGCCACTTTAAGTCTGACATTCACTTTAAATGAAATATTTAGAAAAGATTTTTATATATATATATGAGTATATATATATATATATATCAGATAGCGGCAACGAGTATTAAGCAAAGCTGCGAGTAGAAATGTCAACAAGCGTCTCTTAAAAGAGAGCTAAATAAAAACATATAAAATTTGTAAATATGTTGGCGTAAAGACGAACAACGTTATGGTAGTCCCCTCGAGGAACAAGTTTTGCCTTGGCGTATTCCAAACCAGGGCAATTTGTTTTTCGGGTAGAGAGTTTGTTGTAGCAAATAAAACTCTAGGAAGCCACATGACTTATGTTGTGTTGGCTTTCGAAGCCCTTATCAAGGGTACATATTGTCAGAACGGGGATCAGCATACCCCCGTGTTGAGGTGCCTCCTTGGCTGGAACGTTCAAGCTGTGATTTAAAATTAAAGACGCAGGAAGGGGAATTTAGTATCCCTACTACCCCCCGAGATGCTGTTGTCTTACAACAGACACCTCTACTGTAATGAACCAGTGGTGATGGTTAGACGGGTGAGTTGGTTTAAGCGCTGAAGCTCTTAGTGGGCTTCGGCCTACCAACTCATTAAGCCTTGTCTTCCATTGATTGCTGGGAAATTGCATACAGCAGGTATTAGAAGGCCCGAACTCCTCAGCAAGGTGTTGCCTATATGGTTACGAACATATGGCAAGAATTGCTACCTGTATGTGCCTAGTCAGACATGGCAATCAGCATACTACACTATAGCTGCAAGAGCGGCTATGGCCATATTGATCTCAGTGTGTTGGAAAGAAGAAAAATATGGGTTTTGAGACACTAAAACTTTATTGATCGCGTGGGAGTGGCAGTTCTTAGGTGCGAGACTCTACAAATATGGCAGAAAAAATGGAACACTGATACAAGCGAGATTGAATCACTATCACACCCTGGTATTGTCCGGTCACAGATATTTTTGCAAATTCCTTCACAGAACAGGGAAGTGTAGTACTCCTTTTTTTGTTTATATGATAAATATAGGGTGCTGGATGGCGCAGAGCATACTTTCTTTGAATTCCTCTGGTGGAATATAGAACGGCGGGAGCTTGAGCGAGAAACATTTACATTGGCCGCAGTGAATGTCATAGATACCATTATTTCGGATTATAAAAAGCAGTAACGAAATACCGCGAAAAATTCTACGATTGAAAAAGTGTGATTTGGATTGGGGGGTTACTCTCTATTGCGATGCGAAGGAAAAATGTTTTGTAATCGAAGAGTTGGTACCCTGCATTTCGTGTTTTCTTTTCGCATTTAATTTTCCCTTTCGCACATTTCATTTTATGATTCTTCGCTATTGTTTATTTTGTGGTACCAGTGTTGCTTCATTTTCAAAATATTTCGCGAAAAGGTTTGCACAAACAGCACTGGGTACCATATTATATTCGTATCGAACTTACTTTCGCAACGCAATAAAGTGTAACCGCCCTGAATCTATAAGTTAGAATATACGTGCGCCTGAACTTAGGCATATACATAAAGCTCAGGGGCACATGCCGATAGGGATTAGGTTGGTTTTAAAGCGGCAGTCCCAGGGTGGGGTTTCTCCCTTAACAAAGAGAATTTTTTTTTGGCGGATTCCGACACACCTCAGAGGCGATGGCGATGGAACGCGTGAGTTAGTCAGTTTTGCACCATATCACAAAAAAATGTCTTCAGTCCAGTACTTAAATCAAAATCGTGCTGTCAAAATATCTTAACGGGAGGTTTTAGAACACAAACAAAACAAAATTGTTGCTTGCATTGTCTTATACCATTACGTGACAACTTGTTTGAAAACTTCGTGAATGATTTGTTTGCTCTGCCGTCAATATGTCTTCGACAATTTTTTATTGCCTTGTGACTTAAGAAATCTTAAATACATGGCCAACTGGGAACGCTTGTGACTAATACACATTCTTAACAGATTTTTTTTTCTTCTAGTACGCAACTCGAACTTATAGCATGTTCATACGAAGGCCTATATTCAAGGTTCGCTCTCTCATTCGTGATTCGCAGTCTAATCTTGATTAAACCAACATGATTTGCCATACAAAATTTTGAGAGCGAACCTGCTTGGTTCAATTTGAATCTTCTTGCGAACCATGCAATAACCACTATCGTCTCCAAATCTGATAACAAATTATCGCTAGTATATCTGAGCTAGCTCTCAAAAGAATGTAAACAAAGAAGAAACAGATAATTAATGTGTGCACAATAAAAAGAATATGTTCACATTGGACATATAAAAATTGAATACTTACATAAAGATTTAAATAAAAATTGAAAAAAGAAGTAGTGAAACGTTTGCACAAAATATGTAAACGTCAGTGTGAAGCAAAAACGATCCCTAGTTTCGCAATCGTGATTCACAGAGCGAGAAAAGTGTTTCATATTTCCATCTGAACATGGTATTAACTAAAAACGACGAATGTTTGATTGGCTTTCATATTTTAGCTATTGTGAATAACACGACTCACTCATACCTGTTGCCGTTCTCTGGTTCATATTTATTTTAAAAATCTTTCCAAATGAGACATTTTTGCACACAAAATTGAAAGTCTTTGCTTTAACTAAATGAAGTAGTATTCTTGCCACAGTTTTTGCCCAGCTACCGTTTTAAGCAAAACTAAAAAAAAAAATAATAATAAAAACATATACAAAAACAAAATTATATAATTAAAAACATTTCTCTTTTAAAATTTATATTTGTGATTATTTTCTTATAAAAAAATTCTTTTGTGTAGGTTGCATTTGTATTTAAGGAAACATAATTTTAACTTTTTGGTGTGGTGGTGGGGGGGGAGGGAGGGGCTGAAGAGATTTGGGACTTTTTTCTTCTAGAGGATTATATAATGTTCTGTGGTTGGAATGTGCATTTAATGCAGCAATTAGATGTTTAATGTTTCTTTTGAAACTGGTTGTTTATTTTAAAACATATTTTAAGTTTTTAAGTTTTTCTGTTTGTAAAAGGTTTGAATTTATTTATGTAAGTTTTCCTTTTTTTTTTTTTTTGTTTGTTTTATAATCAGTCTAGTTTTGTGTTATTTTTAAGATTTTATTTTATTTATTTTTTATAATTATTGTTAAATATATTCTTAAGCTTAAAAACTATATAAAAGATGTATAATTTTATATAATTCCTTCTTTTATTTATTAATCTTTTTTTATTATTAAATATTATTTTTAAAGAACGTCAAAATTAGGAAGACATTTGGCTTTCTTTTGTTTTGTTTTTTATTAAATTATATTTATGTATATGTAAAATAAACAAATTAAATTTAAACAGCGTTTTTAAATTTAAATAAAAAATTATTTTATTTTGTTTATGACTTTTATAATCTATGTCAGGAATTTGTTTTTAACAAAATGTTGCTGAGAGGTAATAGCTTGAAATAGAATATCTGGAAGACAAAAGTTGATTGTAGAAAACGTTTAAAATTCCGAAGACAGAAACTTTAACTTATTCAAAACGCTAAAAGCTGAAATTAGGTCAAATTTTTGTGGCTTATTTAATGGAAATATAACAAAAGAGGATGGAAACAAACACAAAAATCTACCTTTGATTCATGACCTAACCATAATGTGCATAGATTGCTTTAAGCTTATCAGGGCTGTGAAAGTGATTTGAAAGCACAAAAAAAAATTTCCTTACACAAAATATTTTTGTGATTTTAAACCGGTAAGCTAACTTGCCATCAATTTGAAATCACATTCTAATTTTTGCACGTATTTTATCATTAATTTCATAATTTATTACATGAATTATTTATTAGATCTCTTTCCTATTGCGAAGACAGAAACTTTAACTTATTCAAAACGCTAAAAGCTGAAATTAGGTCAAATTTTCGTGGCTTATTTAATGGAAATATAACAAAAGAGGATGGAAACAAACACAAAAATCTAGTTTTGATTCATGACCTAACCATAATGTGCATATATTGCCTTAAGCTTATCAGGGCTGTAAAAGTGATTTGAAATCACAAAAAAAAAAAAATTTTCCTCACACAAAATATTTTTGTGGTTTTAAACCGGTAAGCTAATTTGCCATCAATTTGAAATCACATCCTAATTTTTGCACGTACTTTATTATGAATTTCATAATTTATTACATTAATTATTTATTAGATCTGTTTCCTATTGATTATTTAAATAAAATGATATATTTTCAGTAAATTGAAGCCAAAAACAGCTGTTTTTTGTGCTATAGAAGTGTATAAATCGCATCGAAAATCACAAAAAATTGTGATTTGCAGAACAGGCACAAATCACTTTTGTGCTTTTGAAACGGCAAGTGCTTGAAAATAACGTGAGTTTTAGATTAGGCCTGTATGTTAAAATTTAACGAAAATCCCGTCAAACGGGCTTTTGTGAATCTAAAACGATTTTTAGTTGGCCATAAAGTACATGTATGGATTTAATTATTTTAAGGCCATTGTTGCACAACTTCGTAACATTTGTGTTTTTTCTGAGTAGATTATAGAAAAAAGTATTAATAATAACAACAAACCGTGACAGTCAATCCATTTGGAAATCTGTGCTTTGAAATCACGAGAGTTTTAGATTAGGCCTGTAAGTTAAAATTTAACGAAAAGCCCGTCAAATGCATATGTGAATCTAAAACGACTTTTAGTTGGCCATAAAGTACTTATATGGATTTAATGATTTTAAGCCCATTGTTGCACAACTTTGTAACATTTGTGTCTTTTCTGAGTAGATTATATAAAAAAGTACTAATAATAACCACAAACCGTGATCCATTTAGAAATCTGATATTTCATTATATTTTCAAAGCAGGTAATATGCTAATTGGCCTAATGTTATGAAAATTTGTCTACCATTTTTAGGTATAGGAATGATGCGCGAAATTTAAAAAAAAAAAATGAACAAGATGTCCGCTAATGAAGTGCAAAGCAGAAACACAAACCGAAGAAGATATGATACGAAATAAGGCCTTAAATAAATCAACTTAAGTGATATTAGAAAAGGAGAAATAATCAGCTGAGTTAGAAAATTGAGAAAAGTCAGCTGTAGCACTAGAAATATTAGAGTGGCTGCAAATAAAAGGTGTGTTTCTTTACTCTACTTTGGGATACCGCGGGATTTCAATTTGCACGAAAAGTGTTCCCGTACATTAAAATTGGGCAAATGGGAGCGATTTGCAGAGAACAGTATGCGGGCTTATCTAGCCGTACTTTTTTCGGGCTGGTTTGGATAAGTAGTTAGAAGTCAGCTGTTTCAAAAATAAACAATAACCAAGAAAACAATTTCATTTGCATGATTTTATATATAAACCTATGCTATTAACTAAGTGCAAATGACTTTAAACCCCCAAAAGCACAAGAAACCATATTCGTTTTAAGTAAACATGACAATTTTTATTGCTCGTATCCAAACACGGCATATGTTGCTTTTTGGGCTAGAAGTTTGGCTTTTTGAGTTGCCGTACTTTTGGAAAATTTTAGCTGCTTTTGAGAAAATCTTATGATTGCCCTCATTTGCACGAAACTTACCCAGAAAGTATAGAAACACACCTAAAGTGACCATTGATTTCATCCACATCAGCATTAACTACCCTTTACTTTCGAAACACCCGCATTATTAATTATTAGTGGTATTTTTTCCGTCGCGTTTCATATTTGTTTTACATTAAGGTTTCTGTTAGTGTTTTCGTGTCAGGTGTAAACCGCTCTTAATGAAAACTGTAAATGTCATAAGAATTTTGCTTTACTTTATTTCCCACCAGTTAAAATCGTTAAACAGCTTCCAAATTTTCTTAAAAAGTTGAAAAGTTCAGGATAATGTTTTTATATATGTATGTAAGTATTTATAATTTGAAATTTGTAGGAATGTATCTTTGCCGTGTAGAAAATTTATCAGAAATTAATCACAAATATAAATAAATAAAAAAAATTATTAAACAAATAAATAAAAGCAATACAATATAACATTTGACTAAAACAAATCTTAACGATCTATATTATTTTATTATTATTATTATAAATTTGATTTTGAAAATATATAAAAAATTGATTTAAAAACTTAGCAAAATGTTTAACAAAAAAAATTTAACTTTTAGTTCTTTTGCTTTTTATATGCATGTATGTATATATTATATCCCATATAAAACTACATTTTCTTTATATTTTAAATCTTAATATGTATGTATATACATATGTATGTAAATCATTTCGTTTGCTTACAATTAGTTTCTAATTAATATAAATGACTACTACTAAATGTTGTTGGGTTCTTTCATTTCATTTTATTTTTTGTTTTTATTTTTCTTTTAGTTTAACACACCTCAAAAAAGTCACATAAAAAAATTATGTTTTAGAAAAGATTTTTCTCATCCATCATGAAAATATGTATGTAATTCTAAAATATACATTTTTAATTAGGCTTAAAATTAATTAAAGCAGTTCTTTTTTTTTATTTTTTCTATTTAAAATCTGCTTAGAAAAAAACTAGTATTCCGTCCGTTTTATGTTTTATTAATTTTAAAGCTGAAAATTTAATGCGAGTTAAAACAGATACATTTTTCTTAGCGATATGGTAAAAAAAACGAACAAGTTTCTCGTTTTTTTAATATTAAAAACGCCAAAAAATTTATTTTGTGGGCTTTGAAAAAATTGCCCTATTTGATAAAGCAATGAATGCTTAAGCATGAAAAATTAAAAAAAAAAAAAAACGCAATTAAACTTATACTTAACCATTGTATAAACTTAGAGTTCAAGGCATGGTATAGCGTACAAGATAATAATAATTTTAATCAATTATATAGTGTATTTTTTGCTTTAGAAATAAACAGAAATAATTTATAGTACTTTATCATATTATTTAAAATAAAACAAGAATTAATTTAAATGCACAAGCTACAAGAAAAGATATACATATACTGTCTTGTATGTAACTGTTTTGTTCTGTTTCTCAACTGTAGTGCACTTTCCGTTGATGGTCTGCAAAAATTGCAATAGCAGTAAATTTTCCATGTCTGGCATATGAATTTAGCAAAGCTCCGCTCATGTTTTGTTTTAACAGCGTCATGCAAAATAAATCGAATAGCGGTATTGTTTTCTAAAGCAAGCCACAGACTCTGCGACTAGTTGTACAACATGACGATGTTGGTTATTAGATTGTAAAGTTTGTGGGGTCGTCGTATGAAGTTGTGTCTCGGTTGTACGAAAGATTAAAAAGTTTTGATTTTTTGGGTGGTTGTATCGACTGGTTGTAAAATTTAGGAGCATGTTGTACAACCTTATTTCGATTTGCTCTTATTTTACAATACAATTGTTGCATCTGCGGTGATCTCTACTCAACAGAATTTTTTAAGAAATGAAATTGTGAGTTAATGTCGCACAATTTGGGCGCAAGACACACAACTCGGCAAATCAACGTGTTGTAGCAACGGTCGCATAGTCTATGGCATGGGTAAGAAGTTATCAAAAGTATTGTTTACGATAGTGTTAGGCAAAATCTTTCATTTGTGTGAATCTTTCATTCTCTTTCAGGAAGGTTAAGTGAATTAACAGCCTGTTTACCAAAAATGAATGCGAAAGAAAGCAAGTCACTCACATTCGAATCAATTTTGGTTTGTCTATCTCACTATTATTCGTTCGCATATTCTTTTGTATTTTGATTGATTTTTGACAGATCGTTCGCATAGAAAAGTTAGACGAACCCGAATCAATTTTCTTTCGCTTAGATTGCGAACGCAAGCATGCTGTCGAGATTGGTAAACTGGCCGTAATTCATTCTTTTCTTTCTGCTTGCCAAACATTTCAGAATGAATGAAAATGTTTCAATTATATGTGTCAGGTGGCAGCATAACGAATTGTTATACGAGTAAAGAAACTACGGAATTATTTATTTGTATCACAATTTTTGTGTAAACGCAATATATAAAAAAATTACCATATTTAACGTTCATATTTTAAAATTGATTTAAATTTAAAAGTGCAAAATAAAACTAATAACTGCTTTTGAATGTTTACAAGTACTGAATGAAAGATGATGAAATATGAAAAGAAAGAGCATGATGAAAGAAATAGAGAAAGATTACAGAAATATTTCACTCTTTCAGTTGAGAGAATCATTCAGTTGAATTAATTCATTCATGAACGACACAAGCCTAGTTTACGAAATTCGAAAATGTTTATTAGCGCATTAAATTAATTGTGTTGGCTTTAAGACCTTATAGGCTTATTAACAAAACGTTTGTATGACAATTTTTTTAAGCTGACGTCAGAGTGGGTTTTAGCAGCTATAATAGTTTCAAATATACATATGTAGTTAAAAACTATAATAGAAGCCACTGCTTAACCTAGTGTCTACAACTGCGATTAACTGTGACATAATATCTGATGGTGTTTTTTTTCTGGCAAAAATGTTACACATATGCAACATATTAGTGAAAGGCCAATATAAGCGGCTTGCGGCAACGAGCGGCAACCACCTGTTCTATTTGTCGCTTGAGTTTATTTGGTGTAGGCAAATGAACGCGGCTACTTGAAGAAAAATTTGTGACATTTTGATTTTTTGTAAAGCCAAAATAAATAAACAAATTCAATTGTTGAAATTTCAAAACCGAAAACTAATTTCTCTCTTCTATTTTCTTCCTTTACTTTTTGTATTGACAAATTGAAGCGGCAAAACAACATTCAACATTGCCGCTCGGCCGCCTTTAAGGCCCTGATTCAATATCCTACACGATCGTACGATTCATTCACAGGAAAATGTTTTAAAAGTCTGGCCGACTTTGCAAAATCACTTCAAAATGGCATTGACACTATTATACAAGTACGAATGCAATAATTTATATCACCATAATAAATTTTCATCACTTCAATTTATTTCTCGATTTCTCACTGATCTCACAAAAATCATCATGTTATGAAAATTTTTATAAAATTACGATTACGTACGATTTGTCAAAAACTCTGTCACGCAGTTGCATTTTTAGTACTTTTTCAGCACACTTGTTATATTTGTTAGATCGCACGATCGTGTACGAAAAACTATTATCACCACAATAGTTTCACATTATTTCAATTTATTTCTTGAGGCGCCAACAATATTCTTACATTTTTCACATTATATACCACACTGATCCCACAAAAACTATCATGTTATGAAAGTTTTTCAAATCGTGCGATTTGTCAAAAACTCTGTCTCACAGTTGCATTTTTAGTACTTTTTCAGCACACATGTTATATTTGGTAGATCGCACGGTCTACAAGTAACAGAATTTTCTCTGCGATTAAATTTGACGTGCTTATCTTAGAGTTTACCCGATTATGATTGCAATATTTTATATACTTGGTAAAGTACTTCTATCTTCGCTTTGTTTCCAGCGGCCACTCTGACATCATCAGCCTTGAATTTTTTTTTATTTTCAAAACATTTATCATGAAAATAAGTATCATATAGACAAATTGGTTAAATATTTCTTTTACTGTCATTGAGATATTCTATGAAAAAAATTAAACTACAATAAAAAAATTAAAACATTTTATCAGCTATGTCACAGAGCTCAACTCTAATTTTTTGGTTCTTCAAAAAAAAAAACAAAAAAAAAAAAAATTGCTGAAAACATTCTCGGAATGAAATAATTTCAAAATTATTAAATCATTTCTAATTTTAGGCTTTCTGAAAGAACTGATTTCTAGCCCAAAAATTCGTTAGTTTTTCGGTTTTTGAAGAACCGAAAAACAAATTACCAGCCATGTAGCAGAGCTCAATTCCGTTGGGAAAAGAAATTTACGCTATTTTTAAGCTCTTCAAAAATCGAAAAACTAAAGAGCTTTTTGGAATCAAACCATTTCAAGTTTCATAACTAACATTTTCTCATTGAAATTATTTCTTTTCGAAAAAGTTTTTAGTTTTTCGTTTTTTGAAGAGCAAAACAATGCGTTCGATTTCGTTTCCGAATGGAATTGAGTTGCGTGACATGGCTGCATAGCTTGTTTATACTTCGCCAAATCCATTTTAAATAGAAAACAAACTTAAAAAAACCAGATATACAAAATGGGCTGTAGTATGATAAAGCTAAGACTTGCAGTGAGTTTACCAATTTCGAAAGAATATGAGTGTGAAAGAAAGCTAGTCACTCACATGGATTTGTATATCTCACTATTATTCGTTCGCCTATTATTATGTATTTTGATTGATTTTTGACACGTCGTTCCCATAGAAAAAAGTTAGACGAACCCAAATCAATTTTCTTTCGTTTAGATTGCGACCACAAGCCAGCTGTCGAGATTGGTAAACTTTAACAGCCAGACCATCTTTTCTCAATCAATTTTCAGCAGTTGGCAACTCTGTGCAAATGCTTAATATCAGTTCTTAACTAACAAGATCTTTGTGCCCAGATATTTAAACGTAAAATCAAAGCTATTCATAGAATGCAATTTAAGTGTTAGCCAGACACCTCAGTTCTTCGTTTACAACTGTGATAATGTATACAAACATATGTATGTAATTATTTATATTTTTAAGCTACAAGTACATATGTATTTTGAAGTATAACAAGGTTTGCAGTTTTAATTCCTTCTCGTTTTTACTAAATTGTTACACAATCATATATAACAAAAATTTAGATAAACAATCTTTACGTACAAAATACTTTTCTCCCGTCCAGTTTATTCGTTTTTGCTTGTCCTTTGACCAAATAAATATCTGTAGGCTTTTTTTTTGTTATAAAATTTACAAAAAAAGAAAAAAAAAATGATCCTGCTTTATACTAAATGCTCATGTTTCATGCAAAACGATTTCATTTCAAAAAACATTTCTCTAAATATACTACTTTTTTTTCTTTGCTCTATTTTTGTTTTTTATAAGTTTTCATAACTTTTGTTAAATTATAAATTGTTGCTTTTATTTTTATTTGTTTTAATAAAAAATCTACTATTTTGTTTAAATATTATTTTCACTTTTTGTTTCTAACGGTTGACTTATATAATTTCCCTTGATTTTATTGCATGGTTTTCAATATGTTTCATGATTAAATTTGTTTTTCATTGTTTTGAGTTTCATTGTAAAAATATTATAACTTATAAATTTTTGCAAAGAAATTATACTTATTTTAATATTAATTTTATTTTTTATTTTTTGTAATTAAAAATAAGCTAAAACATAACAAAGATGGCAAATAAAAAAATGTTACTTTCAAACTGGATGTTAAGAGTTATGGATTCATATTACATTTACACCGGATCAAAAATCTAATAGGGCGTTTACATCTACCCAAAGTCTAGTAGTTTTAAATGAACATATTTAACAAATCCTTAAGCGTTTGCACTTCCATTTTTTAACATCTTGCAAGAGTTCATTTTCATAAAATTAATTTTGCAAAGGGTTTGACAGCCATAACTATATCACAATGAGATCATCATATAAAAGTATAGGTTTTACTGCACTTAGTAGATTTTCACTAAAATCACAGTTGTGTAATAGAGTACTAATAAAAATATACTAATAGTGCATTTACACCAACTCAAAATCTAGTAGATTTGAATTGAAATCTTCAACAAAATGTATACCGTGTACACCACCGTTTTTTGACATCTAGCAAGATTTCATTTGCTCAAAAATAATTTATGCACGCGGGTTTGACAATACAATATTATCAGAGACTGAATACACCAGCATTAAAGAGTATATTTTTTGTGCCCAGATATTGCATACACCACATTATAGTACAATTTTTGTTGCGGCGTAGTATTTTTAAGTACCTTTTGCAAGAAATCACAGTTGCATCGCTTAGTACTGAGTAGATTTCAGAAGATTTCGTCGAAATCTACTCATAAAATAGATTTCATTTTGTATGGGAAATCTTCTCAAAATCTACTAGATTTGGCTTGAAATCTCGAATGAGCAGATTTCGCTTTGGTGTAAATAGGCTATAAATTTGGTGAAAATCTAGTCACAATGTAGATTTCATTTTGTATTGGGAATCTCGTCAAAATCAACTTGATTTTACTCGAAATCACTTAGGGACTAGACTTGGCTTAGGTATAAATGCCCTTTAAAAAGACGTAAGGGTTTCCACTATCGAGCTTATGCATCAAGATTCAGTTTCTTAAAATTTGTTTCAGCAAGTTGTTTGACAGCAAAAATGTGGTTTATCACACAAGAGAATAGTTGAAAAAAGTCGGGCAAGGCGGCAGAAAATACAAAAACAGCATCATAACTGTCTCTGAGGGGCCGTTAGGGGGGTAAATGGGTAAAATGTAAGGTCAACCTCCGCTAATATTTCTCCACCTAAATTTCTTGTTAACATACATATATACCCCCTAACTGCCCTCCTTTAGGGGGCTGCCATTAGTTTGTAATATTTTAGAGCCATCCATCCTAACTAGCTCCAGAGTGCCCCTAAAGATACTGAATCTACGACCAACTTTCGATATTTTTGAGAACCCAGCATTTTTATAGAATATACCTAGCTTCTGTCGTCAATCATTAGGGTGGCCACCAAACAAAACTTTAATATTAAAAAAATTTTTTTTAATTGCACACATATAAGTATTTGTTTTATAATTTTCAGTTCAATAAATATTTTATTATTTCTTAATCAGTTTTTATTATTGAATGGCCACAAATTGTTCATAAGGAAGAATTATGAAAAATAAATCATTTTTAAAAATATGTTAACTAAAATAACAAAAAAAATATAATTCAGTTAAAATTTTAGCATTATTTTTTGGCAATTTAAAATAATTTTTGATATTTTGTAGCATAATTTTTAAGCCAATTTCGCTGTGAAATATATTTGGGTATGGCCACACTGATTATTATCAGTATTCAGTGTCAATTTCACGATAACGAAGCTGTTCGTTCGTTCGCACAATTACATTTAAAACAAAAAAAACATTCAAAATTTTGTTATTGTTTTAAATGTAATAGTGCGAACGAAGGAACAGCTTCGTTATCGTGAAATTGGACGTCAATCGTCTTGTGTCTATTCGTCGTTATTAAAACATGCCAATTTAGCTGTTTTCGTGCCAGATTTATAGCTTTTTAATGGCCCAAAAAGAGCATTTTTATTTTTTAGCGCCTTATTTTAAACAGCGCTAAATTAGCGCCTTTAGCACTTTTTCTATACAACAGTGTAGCATATGGTAATTGAGCATACATTGTTTTGCAACTGCTATTTTAAGCAACAGAAAATCACCAAGAAATGTTAACACCAAGACAGCTGACTTTTGTTTTCATGCAGGAAGATTGTTAAAACTTTACGAGTTACACAATTCTGAGAAAACAGAAATACTTTTTTTTGGTTTACGAAAACTAGTTTTGAAATCGAAGAGCTCGAAAAGTATCTTGATAATTTAAAATTTTGTGAGTGGAAAAACTAAACCAAAGCTGATATTTTTGGGATTAAAATAAATACTCGTAGTTATAAAAATGCAGCAAACCAAAACCCATTTTTACAGTTGTAGTTAACAAGCTTCGTAATTGATATATTGACCTTTACATACTCAAATGTTGAGGTTGAAAGGATTTTTAGAGTAATAAATTTTTTTTTGAAAATAATATAAGAAAGGTGAGCCAGGCAGATAGAATGTGCATAAATACAGCTAGTTCATTAATTTATATCAAATATGCATGAAAGTCGGCAAATTAGTGTTGCTGTAGTAACAATATTTTATTCAATGTTGTCACATATATTAAATCCTTACAAACGTGTGCTTAGCGCTTTTTTCGTTACGAAATTTTGATATCGCTGCTCACTGCGAGTAAGATTAAAAGATATACATAAAGTAATCTATGGCTCTAAACAAGAAGTGCCCAAGCTTGGTGCTCATTTGTTTTTGTAAAAGCACTTAGCTATATGCTATGCGCTTTAATATACACATGTGTGTGCACACATACAAGTGCAAAGCAACATGCTTCCCAGTTGGCAAAATCGTCCTGGACATATGCACGATTTGTCCTATTTTGTTTAGGTTTTGTAATGAACAGAGGACTATATGGGCGACAATGTCTTCAATCTGGCCTTGAGATCAAAAATATTGTTTATGCTTTTCTAATTAGTTTTTTCACTTTTTTATATTATTTAAAAAAATGTAAAAGGTTTTTATGTTATCAATAAAAAATTATAAATAGCTTGTTTTCTATGTTTCCCAGCTATCAATATGACGACATTTCATAGGAACCTACCCTAATCATCAGTAGACATATAGATAGCTGGGAAACATAGAAAACAAGCTATTTATAATTTTTTATTGGTATAAATGTTGGAAGCTAGAAGAGCGAATAAGAACTTAATTGTTTGGTTTTTATGTTATTTTAAAGATTTCGCTGACAATTTATTAGCATTCTCTACAAATTGTATTATGACGCTGTTAATAATTTTATAAAAATTTTCTGATGATATAAAACAGAGTAAATTTTTTAAAACCTTAAGATTATGAGACTTGCGCGCTGCCTACTGCGCCACCGAGGTCAACACAATGGGACCAAAGGGCCCCAAGTGGGCTGGTTTCATGAAACTGACGGCCTGTACAACTTAATTTTTTTAAAACATCGGAAGCTGAAAAAAATTAATTAATAATTTTCTTTAAATCACTATCACTAAATTTTCATCATTCACGACAGTTTATTTAAGACATCATCGGAACATATCTTCAACGATTATGTCGCCTAAGAAATCGTCTACGATAATGTGTGGGAAATCGCCGCCTACACAATCGTTGACGAGTGAATGTGAATATTGTCACATATGTATTCGTCGACGACATGGTAGAGGAAAATGTACTGCATATAATCGTTCACGATGTGGTGAGGTTAACTGTCGCTTGTGTGGTCTTGCGTGATTTCGTGGCCATTTGTTCGAAAATTTCGTCAACGACTTGTTTGAGGTGTCATCAACATGTCTTCCGCGATTTTCTATTGTCTTGTGTCTATCGTTTAAGATGTTTTTAAGACGTGGCCAACTGGGTTATTAAATAACATTAGTTTTTCCTTAAATGTATTAGTGTTTGCTCTTCCATATAGAACTTTTGTGCACCCCTGCTCTAAACAGTCAAAATGTGAAGATAGAATAGAATATCAAAAACTTTTAACATCCAAGTTTGTTTTTATATAAATAAAATTTACACGAAATAAAAACAATTTCTAAGTAAACTGTCATTTATAAAATGAAATTTAGTTAGTGTAGATGTCTACTCTGATGCAAGTAGTTAAGATATTTTGAAATTCGAAGCTTTTCTGCTTTAAATCTCCCAATCTTAATTATTCTTAAGAGCAAAATTAATTACAAGCTATTAAATAAGCAAACAAATTTAATAAATAAATAAAAAAAAAAAATTATGAAAATTTGTTTAAAAAAAACTTATGTTTTAACATAAACGACAAACACTCGTACATAACTAATTTAAATGTTTTTAAGGACTTGTTTTTTTTCCTCTCTTTTGTTCCTTGGATAATTTTTAATTTTAACACTTTTTACTAAAAAGTTGTTAAATGTTAAAAAATCTCCTCTTCTATATAATTTCTTTTAAACTTTTTATTTTTATAATCATGTACTCATTTCTTCATATACAAACATACAGAATGCGTTGGTTGGTTGTGTCATGATTATCAAATTTGTTGCAAGGACAATTTGCTTATTTGTCCTTTCTTCCCTTTTTTTCAATTTCTTAGATAAATTGTTTAGAATTTTTTTTCCCTTCTTTATAGATTCTTGTTATTTGTTTAGTTTAAGTTTCAGTTCCTTTTTGTTTTGTTTGTTTGTTTGTAATTATGTTTTTCATTTTGTTAATAAATTATAAATTTCACTGTTTAGCAAAATTTATTGTTTGTTAATTCTTCTTTTTTTTATATAAATTAAATAATTTTTATATTTTGTTGTTTTTTGTTTTAGTCTTTGCTTTACTGTTTTGAATTCTTTCTTCGTTTCTTTTTTCTTTAAATATTTTGTTGTTAGTTTCGTCTGTTGTTGTTGTTGTTGTTGTTGGTATTTGAATAAAATATTTTCTTGTATACAAAAGTTATAATTCTTGTTTGTTGTAAAGTTGTTCTTGTAAAGTAAAATGTGTTTTAGGTTTTCTTTTATTTTAAACAATATAATTTTGTTGTTGTTATAATTCTCTTTTCTTGTTGTTTTTGTAATTTCTGCCGTTGTTAAACCAGTCAAAATCAGCCCTACTTTTAAAGTGCCATGTGCTGCGGTATTAATAAATTACATCTGAAATACACACATATATTTTATGGTTAAAACATTTTATATTTTCTTTGTAAATATATATATTTTTTGTAAGGTCAAAGTTCAAAAGCAGACACAAAATCTTGTGATTAAGTTCGAAATTTTAATATTGAATGCACATGCAAAAAAAGCAGCAATAAGAAAAGCAAGAGAAAAAAGTGAATTAATATTAACACACAATTCGTATCTTGATCCTAGTTTTTCGACCTTTTTTAAATATAATTGTTGTTTAATGAACTTGAGGTCAGTTGTTGTAAAAATTATTCGTTTATTCAGAAATTTCCCTGAAGAAGACACACAAGTGGGTGTCGAAATATCGAAACAATAAATGAATAATTTTTACAACACGTGACCTCAAGCTCATTAAACAACAATTATATTAAAACACAATTTGATAAACGCTTAACGCCCTGAATGACTATAGACAGACATGGAATTAATCCGCCATATCCTAGAGGCGTCATCGTCGTCACAGCAAGACGACTTCAAAAAATACTCGGTTACACATTCGCCTTCGACAGCAATTATGTATTCTTCGATAGGCCTTCGGTATTTCCTAGACCTAAGCGATAGATAGAAGCTGTCGACAACATTCAATTGTTTTTGCCAACGAGTAAATAAATGAAAACATATTTGTGCCGACTTCATGTGACGACCATGACGTCTTATGGAATATGGGGGAATATATAGTTCGATTTTAGTACTTCTCATCTTTTATATATTTTTTTTAACAGTGGAAATCACCGATCAATGCAATTGACCGCATTCTTTGTATTACCACTCTTAAATAAGAAATGGCAATAGTGGATTATCAATTTTTGAAGAAAGTTATTTTTAGAGATGCAGCACATTTTCGCCTCAGTGGAGTCGCCAGTAGCAGAATTGCCGCATTTGGGCGAATGGTAATCCAAGAGAGATTGTCGGGAAACCAATGCAACCATAAAGAGTGATTGTTTGGTGCGGTTTATGGGCTGACGGCAGCATCGGTCCGTATTTTTCTAAAAAAGGACAACCAGGTATAATGTTCGCTATCGTGAGATGATAACGAACTTTTTATGGAACGAATTGGAAGATAGAGATGTGCACGATACCGAATTTGTGCCAATGGTAATCCAAGAGAGATTGTCGGAAAACCAATGCAATCATAAAGAGTGATTGTTTGGTGCGGTTTATGGGCTGGCGGCAGCATCGGGCCGTATTTTTTCTAAAAAAGGACAATTAGGTAGTTACTGTGTATGGTGTTCGCTATCGTGAGATGTTAACGAACTTTTTCCGAATTGGAAGATAGGGATGTGCACGATATCATCGGCCGTATTTTTTTTTCAAAAAAGGTCAAACAGGCAGTTACTGTGAATGGTGTTCAGTATCATAAGATGATAGATAGGGATGTGGACGATATGTATTTCAACAGGATGGTGCCACTTGCCTCACAGCTAACTTTCGTTACACAGTTTTTTAAAACTTTTGCTCTTTTGCGTGACGAATTCAATGGCCGCGTTAACTCACATGGTGGCGATATCAATTGGCCGCCAAGAACATGTGATTTGGCACCGTTAAACTACTTTCTTTGAGGTTATTTGAAAGAAAAGGTATTCGTCGATAAACCAGTAACAATTCGAGAGATAACAGATGAGATAATTCGGCACAATAACGCAATAGAAATTCAATTAGGCCTCAGTGTCATCGAAAATTTAGACCATCGGGTGTAGATGTGCCGCCGAACTCGCAGTGGCCATTTTCTTAATTTATTATTATTATTGGATGGGTTATGGCCCTCATCGGCCATTTGCACTGCGACCAATGTTGCTCTATTTTGCGCTCCCTTGCCCCATTATGGGTTGAGTATGTCAAGAAAACGGACAAGCTCTTTCATTGGGAGTGATATTAACACTTAACATATAAGCTTGTAGTAGCCTATATCTTCTGTGTCCCAGTGATCCACAGTGGGTGATTGAGTGCTCCGTTGACGTTGCAAATGTCTGTGTTGGAAATGCCAATTTTGTGCAGATGCTTGTAGCAGTTATAATGACCTGCAAGTGCACCTGTCAATGTTCTGAGACTTTTTATCAAAGTTTAGAAATTTCTTGGAGTGTTCAAGACCAGCTTTCTCGTTCCAATGTTGATCAACAATGGACTTCGACCCATTTCTTTATCTCCTCATTCAGGAGACTCTTATTGAAGCCAAAAGTTGGAGCGTGTCCAATAAAAGTCCCCTTTACTCTTTTCTTAGCGTAAATGTCAGCTATTTCATTGCCGTGATGCCCTTCATGTCCTGGCACCCAGATCAGGGTGACCTGGTTCTGGCTAGCCAGTTCGTTTAGCCATAATCGAACCATTCCAATATTATTATAATAAAAAGAAATGACATTAATTTTTAAATTTGAATTCTTGATCCTATTTGCTTTGACCTTTATTTAATTCTATATTTGCAAATAATTCGTTCAGCTCAAGGTCCTTTCAATACAAAATTTGAACTTACACACAAAAAAAACAAATTTTCCTGAAGAAGTCTTCCAAAGGAAGATGAAATATTGAAAAATACATTAAGCATAAAAAAAAAAGAAAAAGGACCTTGAGCTGAACGAATTATTTGCAAATATTTAGTTTTTATTTAACTACGGCCCTTAAAATTTAACCATCCTTTATAAGATTGGCTTCTTTTGTATGTTTGTTTTTTTTTGTATGTTTGTACCTCTCGCAACTCCTGTCATATGAGTGATTATGTCATATAATCGGTATATACATAAAATTGTATATACAGTGTTAACGTTCAGGGATTTGATATTTCGCTATAAGCATTAAACACATAGATCACAAAAAACTTCACGGCTTCGCTACAGCAAATGCCGCAACGTTTTGTTCTTCGACTCCTCAAACATTCTATTTAAAAAAGCTCGCTTTATTGATATTAAAAACACATTTCTTTATATTATTATGATCTAAATGTGTGTAACTCTAAGACACCCGAAGGGTAGTTTTATAAATAGTTTATAAATAAGCTTGTAGTTCTCATGGGCCAGTTGCTTTAAAAAGTTACTTAAAACGTTAAAAAAAAAATCAAAAAGCAACTGCAACTGCATTTGTTAAAGTTAATTTTCTACAAATTTATCCACCTTCGAAAAAAATTTTATTACCCGGTTTGGCATTAACTGTACACAATACATTTTGATAAATTGCTTTTAAATGTAAAAAATTGAGATAACTATTGTAAAAAAATTGAAATAACTTAAAAAAGAAACCTTGCAGAAAATAAAATATTATAAAAAATAAACAAAACTACGAAAGCTTAAACAAAATCACATAGTTTTTCGTTAAATGTTTTTAACTGTCTTACAAATGATGAATGAGTTGATAGAAGCACTACTTCATTTTAATATTTTATGGTTTTTTATTTATTTTTTTTTGTGAGATGAACAGATTTTAAGCAAATAGGCAAGCAAAGCAGGCAGACAAGCAGCACAAAAATTAAGATGACACGAGTGTTGCAAAAGGAAAAATTGAAAAAAAAAACCATTAAACAAAAAAGAAATCCATTAATGTACGTTTTGTTGTAAGAAATAAAAATACTAAATAAAGTGCAATATGATAAATAAAAGCATTTAATAGAAAATCACAAATCGAACAGTGGGACCAAAGCTTTGTAAGTTTCAGTTGTATGTATTCATATACTCGTAGATGTATTTATCCTTTTGTTTTTAAATAAAATAAAAATATATTTTTAAGTTAAAAAAAGTGGATAGTGTTTAATAAAAATAAATCTTATATAAAGAGTGTTCTTTAAAGATACAGCACTTTAAGTTGACATACAGCAGTGCTGTATTCGACAAATAGCATTTAACAGCTGATAGTTGTTGTTTAGTTTTGTTTAAGAATTCATTAAAGCAAGTGTGCCCAGCCCTATGCACTTGGTACTGAATTGTTTTTGTAAATGCGCTTAGCTATAGGGCTGTGCTCTTTAATACACACATATTGCGCTCATTACTATCAATGAAAAATACACAGAACATTTCGTCTTATATGATTTTTTGTCGTTCTTCACTGCACACACACAAAAGCAAAGCAAAAACACTTTCGCATGTTTTGCTGGTAAACATTGACGACATCGATTATCAGTGTGAACTTTGTTTTTGTAAATGTTTGGCTTTTTACAACAAAAAATATTAAATCAAATTAATTTTTTTCTTAAATGTATTTGTGTTTACTCTTCCATATAGAACTTGTGGGCACCACTGCATTAAAGCAACGCTTGCAAATTGTTCGAATTTTTTTCTATCGCTGTGTTTAACAGTTGAAAGCTTTACTTGCTTACAACTTTGTAACCATGGGCTAAAAAGTCCCAGGCCTAACAAAGAAAACACAGTTTTTTTTTGGTTCAAAATTAGCTTTATTCATTAAAGTAATATCCATCAAAAGCAGCGTAATCATTCCAGTGCGGCTCTAATATTTCAATACCACTTTTGTAGAACGATTTATCTTTTGCCTCAAAATAGGTCTCAGTTTTAGCGATAACCTCTTTATTCGTGCGAAATTTCTTACCGGTCAGCATTTTTTTTTGCAGGTCTGCGAACAGCCAGTAGTCGCTGGGAGCCAAATCTAGTGAATACGGTGGATGTGGGAGCAATTCGAAGTTCAATTCATGTAGTTTTGCCATTGTCTTGATTGACTTGTGACGCGAGTGCGTTGTCTTGATAAAGGAAAATTTTTTTCTTTGCCACATGTGGTTGTTTCTTTGCAATTTCGGCCTTCAAACGCTCCAACAATGCTGTATAATATTCACTGTTATTTGCATTCCCTTTCTCAAACTATTCGATGAATATTACACCACACACATCCCAAAATACCGAGGCCATAACCTTTCCAGCCAATTGCTGTGCTTTCGTGAGCTTTGCACGAGGTTCACCACTTGCTGTACACTCAGATGACGATCGTTTTTGGTCACGTGGCACCCACTTTGAACGTAACTTTCTCATCGTCAAATGCTCGTGATGCAATATAAAGCCAACACATTCTTTTGATATTTGTACGAGGTCAGCTAACTCACGCAACTTCACTTTTCGATCATTCAAAACGATTTTGTAGATTTTTTTTACGTTTTCTGGTGTTACCGCCTCACTTGGACATCCGCTGCGTTCTGTGTCGTGTCTGTACGACCACATTTGAAGCCAGCAAACGTTTTATTGTTGTTTCTGATGGAGCGGAGTCCCCATTAAACATCTGCTAGAATGTAACAGAAAGTATGCCGAAAACAATTCCAACATGTTACTACGCATTACTTTTTGTTAAAATAAGCATATTATATTGTATGATGTTGGTTTGCTTTATTACTGCTACCACACTCCAACTTATCCAGACAACAAAATATTTATGGTTTCTTGTTATTTTTTGTTTAAGACAAACAACCCTTTGTAAAAATTCATCGTACAACTTATCTGATGCTTTGTTCGCACGCACGCGCGGATACATACACGCGCCTGCATACTTTGTCAATGGATGCATCATATTGATCGAACTTTTTTTTTCGTTTAAGTGGTGACAAAAATATACTGCAGTTCTTTGTTGCATGTTTATTTTCTCATACGAAGCAATTATGTTAGAGTCATACGCGCTGGCATGTATAGACATTCATTTTATGTAAAAGAGACCAATGAAATTGAAAGCATATGAAATTTCAAAAGTTTGTATGCTTTGAGTGTATCCGCACAGATGTGTAGTCCCCATAATACTTTTCAAGTCATTGCTTCGCTTGAACGGTATTTTCCCCCATCAAGAACCAGTGTAAAATTAAAACACGAAATTGTTTTTGAACCATTATTTCGAAAATAACAAAGGTAGCATCACTTTTAGCACAATAACTCACAAACTAATGAATAGAATATCATGAAATTTTAACAGCTATCTTTTGAAGGTTAGTATTAACTGAAAATCATGAAATTTTAACAGCTATCTTTTGAAGGTTAGTATTAACTCAAAAAACATCACATGAAGCATCACTCTTAGAACAATAATAATTTACAAACTAATGAATAGAATATCGTGAAATTTTAACAGCTGACTTTTGAAGGTAAGTCATTAACGGAAAAAAGGTGACTGCAATAAAACTGGCGCCATTTATGTGTTAGGCCCGGGACTCTTCAGCCCATGTAGTAAATATCACTTAATTTTGTATATACATATTTATTATTGCGCTAAAATTGTATCTTGCTGGCCTATTCTTGTATTATATATCAATATTTGCAATAGCTTTTGCTTTGTAACAATCCCTATAAAAAGGTAAAACGGCAATTTTTGGAGATTAAAAAAAAAACAACAATTGAAAATATGTTTTCAAATATTTTTGATTTTGTAAACAAATCTTAAAAATTTTTGCCTGAAGAAGTCTTCCGAAGGAAGACGAAATATCGAATATAATTAAAGCATTTTTTACATAAAAAACAAAACTGACCTCAAGCTTAAAGAACATTTAAATTTAATTGAAAATAAGATTTGAAATATGTTGTAGAAACCCGAGCATATTTACCGACAACAATCACAATAATGGTTTTCAAATATCAGGAACCTAATTTATTTATTTTGCTACGATGTGTGTTTGAAAAGTATCATTAGAATATTTTTCTTTCTTATTATATTTCTGAAAATAATGGAACATATTTTTCAAAAGTTTCCAAGTCTACTGATGATTAGGGAAGCTCCTATGAAATGTCGACATATAGACAGTTAGGAAATATAAAACAAGCTGTTTATAATTTTTTTTGATTTGTATAAATTTTTGATGCTAGTATATAGTGAATAATAAACTCAATTGTTTGGTACTTGTTTAATTATATATTATTGCATAGAGAGTGTAAGTTGAAATGATTAGCAGCTTTTACGCAATTTTCTTTTTTTTTACTTTATTTTTTCCACACAAAATGGTTTTTAATCGTTTTAAACTTTGGTACCACCTTTTATGCTTAGCAACAAAAAATACTTTTTTTAAACTAATATTCAAAAAACATTAAAAAATAAAATTTAAAAGAAAAGGTAAAAGCACATGCAAGAAACTCAACACCGTTTTCTACTTTTGCCCTCTAAAGAAATCTGCCAATTGAAGACTGGAATGTTTTTTGTTCTCAACTTAAACCGATTTGGTGAAAGAAAAAGAATTTGGAAAAAGAAAAACGAAAGCAAAATGAATAAACACACTCACGCACTCACCTCGCGAAAACCTATTTGGGAGCGGCTGGATGTGGATACTGCGTATATGCCTCATCGGGTGATGCAGCTGTGCTAGCCTGCTCTGAATCTGTCATTGGCATTGTTGGTATAATTGTAGGTGGTGCATAATATGGATAAGTTGGACTAATATACTGTAATGATGGAGAGAAATTCTAAAAAAAAAACAAAAAAATAAAAATCAAATCAAATGCAATAACAAAAACAAACAAAAAACAAAATAAAATTTATTATCAAAAAAAAAAAAATTAAATAAATATTTTCGATGTAATATAACAAAGTCTCTACTGCTGTACTACAATTAACTTCTTGTACCAAAAATTGGTGTTTTTAATGAATATTTAATTAGTAAAAGAAAAGAAATTAATAATAATAATGAAACATTACATTACATGAAATGAAACACGGTGCTTTACACTTAGAATAATTCTGGTGCTCAATTCAATTTGCCATATAAATGTAACTTATACATGTGTTTGTTAGCTAATTTATGAGTGTTATTTTGTCAACTGCTTTAAATAAATGTTAGTATTACAATACAAACAAGAGAAACAGTTAAAATATGTTTGTTTTAACTGATGTTAATTGAGGTTGTACTTGTGAGCAAAAAATTTGATGAAAAATGAAAAAAAAGAATAACAACAAAAATTTAGTTTGATATATATTTTCCGTCTTCGCACTTACCGAATTGCCAATTTGCAATGTTGCCAATTGCGGCATCATCGTTCCATATGGCACACCTGTTTCACCACTAACCATCATTGATATACCGCGTGGTTGCACCTGATTGACAGCATCTGGTTTGTAGGAAGCAACACTCAACTGTGGTGCAGCAGCCATTTGCATATACTGAAATTATATTTAAAAAATTTTTTTTTATATGTATGTAGATATGTCTGTGTATGCACGTTTAATAAATATTAATCAAATATTGAAAGAATTCATATTTGTAGAAATTGCAAAGTGGAAGTAAAAAAATATGCTGGTACTTGTATACGAGTATGTATGCATGTATGTTGCAGCTGAGCTTCAACAACTGAACCAAGCAAAATTGTAAATAAAAATGTTCTTTTGACTTTTATTTCATTTGTAGAATTAACGGAAACACTACCCAGCAGTTATAGTACAATTTTTGTACAAGGAATTTTGTGTAAAATGTTTCTTAAGACAGTTGAAGATATTTTTCACCATCAATATCTTCAATTTTGTACTTTGTATAGGGTGTTTTTTTAAGCTAGATAGAACTTTAAATTGTAAAAAGTAACACAAAAAATTAAATTTTGATGAAACATTTTTTTTATTTGTTTCAGTATACTCTGACAAATCATCATGAATAGACTCACGCTTGAACAACGCTACGAAATTATCCAAATTTACTTTGAAAATCAGTCGTCGATTCGCGCAACTTATAGACGCAAAATTATGTTCAGCGATGAGGCGCATTTTTGGCTTAACGGGTTTGTTAATAAGCAAAATTGCCGCATATGGAGTGAGACCAATCCACAAGAGACCCTACAGACTCCATTACATCCAGAAAAATGCACTGTTTGGTGCGGTTTTCATGCTGGTGGCATCATCGGACCTTATTTCTTCAAAAATGAGGCTGGAGCTCGCGTTACGGTCAATGAAGATCGTTACCGCACCATGATCAATGATTTTTTGTTTGAAAATATGGATGACATTGATCCGGAGGAGATGTGGTTTCAACAGGATGGCGCTACGTGCCATACGGCGAACGCAACCATCGACTTACTGAAATCAAAATTTGGCGATAAGTTGATTTCGAGAAATGGACCTGTCAATTGGCCTCCAAGGTCGTGCGATTTGACACCTCTCGATTATTTCCTGTAGGGCTACGTGAAGTCACTGGTTTATGCTGATAAACCAGCAACAATTGACGCCTTGGAGGCCAGCATTGTTCGTGTTGTTCGTGACATACGGCCAGCAGTGCTCGAAAAAGTGGCCCAAAATTGGACGTCCAGAATGCGCTTCGTCAAGAACAGCCGCGGTGCCCATATGCCCGAAATCATTTTCAAATGTTAATGTCACGTATTGATCTTTCGAATAAAAAAAAATTTTGATTACAATTTAATTTTTTGTGTTATTTTTTACAATTTCAAGTTCTATCGGGCTTAAAAAAACACCCTATATTAAGATTTGAATACTTATTGTTAGTTCACATTATGAAGATTGCATAAATAAATAAAAGCTAAAAACAAAAAGTTTGTACAAATGTACAAACCAAAAATTTAATTTAAAAAATTTAAAAAGTTCATAAAAAATTCAATAAAAATATATATATCTTCAAAAGAAATACTTCAAGTAAACAATATGAATGAAGCCAATGTGCAAGTTAATAAATACATTTTGTAATATTATATGATAGTATCATTCGTCTGGCTCAAGTTCAGTAACTGGTTGCTCAATGACAGCAAACTGCAGTACAAACAACTGGGATTATATCAAATTGCATATGTGATCAATATGAGGCATATATAAGAGTTGGTTAAGCGGCCGTATTGAAAATACATCATATTCACATGGTACTGAGTTCGAATTCTAGTGGCTGCTGATGAGCAGTGTAGCGACTGCGAAACATCTTGTTGCTCCCCAGATTTAGTGTATTCAATTATTTTTTCCTGTCTTCTTTGATCAAGAGTTATTGATCGCGGCAATTATTGTTATCATTAAAAATAAAAATATTTCTTGGCTTTAACCAGGATTGAACTTGAGCCAGGCGAATGATACCATCATATCGCTCCTTTATTGCAATATAGTCATAACGCAAAAAAGCTTGTTTCGAGAAAAACATATTTCAAATTTTTAGTTTCCATACAAGTCTTAGAATTTTTTTTTTAGAAAATCTCTCCTAAAGGAAACAGTTTAAAGGTAATTTGAATAAAGTTTTGGCAAAATATGAAAGGTAATACTGTTAACAATTCTACATTGTTAACTCGAAAATCTCATTTTTTTGAGATATGACTATGTTTCAATAAAGGAGCGATATAATATTAGAAATATTGAAATAAGTTCGACTATTAATCATTAATACATACTTAAATACATTTTGGTTGTTAGCTAGGCAATGTTTGTTTGGTTATAAGCCTAATAAAAGGTATATTACTTTATTTTGCAAGTCTTAAATTTTTCATTGGATTCTTTGAGAACGAAATCTAATGAGATTTGTTACGATTGTTAAACTATCTAACATACCATTTCGTTTTCTCACCATCGCACTTAAATATAATGAAAAGTAGCAGTAGAAAAAAACTAGATGAAACATTGAATATCATCGGCTGAGCAATTATATGCAGGCGGTGCTTATGCCGGCATTTGAAAATATTTAACAGCTGAATGTTTTCACATTCCGCTAGGAATGGACGAGATCCCACTTAAAAGCTGGGGCAAATTTTATGAACTGCATAAGATAAGTGATTTAGTGTTTTGGTTGGATAAAATACAAAATAAATTGTATTTTTTCATAATATATTTTGCTTAGAAAAATTTAAGAAAATACACAATACAAAAATATTAGTTTTTGGATTTTTATAAAGTATTTTTGCTCTAATCTTTAACAACTTTAATTTAAAATAAATAAAAAGTCCCATGACTGTGAACGCCACTTGAGGTGAAAAGAAATTTCGATATGATGTTGATGACGTCAATCTATTGGCGTTATTACTTGTCTTAAGGCATTTGTGAAAGAACATGATATCGGGCTGTGAATGGCGATATCAAGTTTTAAATTTGTCCGACGTACTTATAAGTAATATACTTAAGCAAACAAATAATTTAAAATATCAATCATACGCACACAAATACTTCTTTACATTCAAACAAATGCTTTAACACATTGGTTTCCTAGTGAATTAATCATTTTCTTTTTCCGTATTATTTACTAATTATTAAAATTAAGTGTGGCACAATTGCCTGGGAAAAATGTGAGTTAGGAGAAATTATTGAAATTTTTCGATTTCTAGCAGCCAACTTGATATCAGCTTAAGTCAACTTAGAAGACTTATTGCCTCCAGCAACTCAATTAATTTTAGTTATACGAGTATATAGTAGAATAAAAAAAGCTATAAAAATGTAAAATAACATTGATAAAAAATGTTTGGGTGACACATTTTACAATTTAAATGTGTTTGCCAAACTATGATTAAAACTTATAGACGGCACCATTGTTTTACTGCAATAATTAAGAAGAGGCTTTTGCCCTTACACTTTTAGCTTTTTTTATAATAATTTTTCACCAATTCGTTTCAACAAAATCCAAGAAAAAAATATATTTTTTAATACAAAACTGCATGTTATGATCATTTTGTTTACAAATGTCGTATTTATGTGTACATAAGTTATTTTGTTGTGACTAATATAATCGCCTCTTTCTATTACTAACTATTTCACTCTTTCAGTCTTGGAATAAGAAAAATTAAAAAAAAGTAAGTGTTACTACGGCTTAACTATTTCATTGGTGTTTAGTCCCGTTTTATTACTGAATGCCACATCTTTGTGTACAATATTACTTTAACGAAATATTTGTTTTTCTTTCTTTGTTAAGCCACAATCAAACAATATAAACGTCAAACTGATTGCGAAAATTCGAAGATAAAATTACTTACAATATAATGGAAACACTTCGAAATGTTTAACTCAAATCAACTTAATTTGCTTACAATGGAAACTTATTATTAAATACAGATAAATCAAAAACAGAGTGACCAAATGTGATTAAAGAACACATGGGTTTCATAGCTTTATTGGTTGCAACAATATATTTTATATGAGAGTGCAGAGAGCTGTAAAAAAAGAATATGGTCGATTGCGTCGACCGGTGATTCCCACTAGTATATATTATTAAAGAACATTACTGCACTTTGTTCTATCCAAGATGAGAAAAAAATAGTTTTACGTTCAATTTAAATGTGAACTTTTTTGTTGGAGTGCATATTGTCTATTAAAGCTATATTAGTTTAGCAATTTTAATTCTCTGCAATGTTAAAAAATTAGAAAAGGAAATTCGGGCAATTAACAAAATGGATATGTAATTCATAATGAAATGAATATAGACGGAGAATAATTCAGTGGCTAGGGGATACATCATGACACAAGTTCAAATCCGAAAATGGGTGCTGATGAGTAGTATAGTGACTACGAAACAGCTAGTTGTCCCCCAGCTAAAGGTTTGATTATTATTTTTCTTGTCTTCTTCCAACGAAATTTGTATTGTAAAAACTTCTTCTTAAGAAAAATTTAAGAAAGGAAAAACTAGAACTAAAACCCATTGTGCAAATGTACAAAAACTAAAAATCTAATTTGGAAATTCCCATCATTAGTTTATTTACAGCCAAGTGAAAGTCGGGAATTCCCACAATTGAGCTGAATGGTCGATTAAAAGAATTTATTTTTATTATCTTTGACCAGTGTTCAAGGCTTGACCTCTACATATGCAGTGCATTATACTGAAACTAGGAAAATGGGTTATGTGAAGGATGCCTCCTTCGAACGAAGAGAGATTTAATGTAACACTAAAGTTTTTTATTCAAGCAATTAAGCTTTTTATTCGCTTTTTTAGCGTCTAATATTTATACCAATAAAAAATTATAAATAGCTTGTGTAAAGAAATGTTAGAGACGTGTATAAATGTTTGTTTTTTGTGTTTTGACAGGTATTATTAGAGCATTTTTCTTTCTCAGCAATTTAGATTGTTGGGATATAAAATTGAATGTTTCAAAAATTTTCAAAGTCTACTGATGATTAGGGTAGTTCCTATGAAATGGGAAACATAGAAAACAAGCTATTTATAGTTTTTTATTCAACTTTAGTTTTAAAACAAAATGAACAGAGTTTCATAGTTTCTGATTTAAAATCTCTTTTTAAATATTTTTTTTGTTATAAATTCAGATGTAACAACATTACTTAAGATGCTCCCTTGAAAATGTAGACAAAAAAATCGACGAAACGTCGGGAAAAGTATAACAACATGTTTTTTTTTCATTTACAAATAGGTCAAACAGCAAACACGTTAAAAAAAGAAGAATTTTCTACTCACCTGATCATCTACCTGAGTGATCGGCTGTGTCATCATATAGCCAGGAATCCATTGTGAACCAGCCATTGGATAACCGCCCACCTGAGGCGCACCAAAACGTGAATATGGCACCCCAATTGGTGTGCCCACATTAACACTAACACCATTCTGTTGCATGGCCGAAGGATCATAGGCGACCGGTATACCTTCGGCTGAAACGTCACGCCAGGTTCGGGTACCCTGATCTGGAGCCTTAAAGAGATTCTTCTTTTTGGGTCCACCATCGGCAAACTTAACTAATAAAGCATCTTTGGCACCGGGTATAGTTGTACCATTGAACATGGCAATGATGTGTTCACACTTTTCACGACTTTCCATGCGGGCAAAACCAACACCTTAGAAAAGAAGAATTTTATTTAGTTTTTCTCTCTCTTTATTCATTTAAAATAAAATGTATTTTGCATTTAAATCACCCTTTGAATTCATTTGAGCATCACGTAAAATTCTAGTGGATACAACTTGGCCATATTTGGATAACATGGCCTCCAGATCGGTCTCTTTGAAATTTGCTGGCAAATTTGCAATGTACAAGTTTGTGGGATCCTGTTCTTGTTGCTGTTGTTTTTGTTGTTGGAAATGTAGTATGTGGGAGTGAGTATTAAATTGTGTTTTTTTTTGTAATTTGTTTAAATTTTGTTTTTGTTTTTTCGGCCGCACACATAGTTTAACAGTTTAGCACAACAACACCAAAGTATTGATTTATTTTTTTCATAAAAATATTTATTTTGATGTTACAACAAGAGAGGCAAAATGCAAGTGTGTATGTGTGTAAGTATGTGTATTTAAGATGCAGGTGTTATTGTTTTTTGTTTGTTTATTTGTTTTTTTTTTTCATTTAAATTACAGTAGAAGTGTTGTTCGTTCATGTGGTTTATATGTGTTTGCAGTATTATTATTTATTTGTGGCAGACATGGTAGTTTTTGTAGAAGAAGGAATTTAGTGTGTTATTAGCGGTGTTTTTATTTGAAGAGACGACACATACAAACAAATGATGCCAAAATTTGAACAGGTTCATTATGTAAATTATATTTAATTGTTTATTTTTCATATACATATTTTTATTGTTTTTTTTTTTAGAGAAAAAGAGAGAAAGAGAGAAGAAAAAAGAAGTAGTTGAGTTTTAGGTTATTTTCTTTGTTTTCCAATTCATTATTTTATATTCACACATTCAAATGATTTTAAGCGTAATTAAAGTAGTGTGTTTATGCATGAGTTTTTATATAAATAAAAAAAAAATGCAACATTGTACAGATGTGGTCAAAACATTGCAAATATTTGCTGCAATGCAATTGGTATTTAATTATCAGTAATATAATTTGTAATAAATTGGTAACGAGATAATATTTCCCTATATTTAGTTAGTATCATTGAATGAAAAATCTGCAATAAAACTAAGATGTAACGATCGCCAAGCTTGAGGTCTTTTTTATAAAATTTTTTTAAAAATATTGACATAATAAGAGTATTTCTGAAAATACTTTGTATGATCGTTATCATGCCTCAACCACCGTATTCACCGGCCTTGGGCCCCGCTGACTTTTTCCTCCTTCCAAAACTAAAGACATCGATGAAAGGAAAGCGTTTTGCTACGATTGAGAAGATACAAGAAAAATCAAAACAGGAGCTATAGGTGATACCAAAAAAGAACCGTTTCAGAAGTGTTTCCAGGATTGGAAAAAAAACGCTGGCATAAGTGTATTATAACTTAGGGTGATTACTTTAAAGGGGAAGAGATAGTTATTGATGAATAAATAAATACTTTTTGAAAAAAAAAAATTTAAATCAGCCCTCGTATATTCATAATAAATAATACATAATATGTGGGGATTAAAAAAAATTAAGTAAATTCTTAAGGAATTATTAAACTTTGTCGTTATCAGTGTTCATGTGTTTGCACTGTAATTTCCACTGATTAAGTTTTCTCAGCTTAAACAAACTGCACAAAAAATATGAGAGTTATTTTGATGCAAACATTCCCATATTTTTATTTTGTACACTTATATTTCTATTTTCAACATGCCATAGTTACCAGCTTTGATTTTTTTCCATAAAGTTCATAAGTAGAATATCTTCTTTTTACTTTTTGATGATGATAATTCGAAAAGAGTAGAACTTTAAAATTGTGTAAATTTTTTAGGTGGGTGCATTTAATTATTTTTATCATTATTTTTAAATAATTTTTCATCAATTGCATTAAATTAATGCAACTGTTTTGACCATCACTGTAGTTATTATTTGTGTTGCAATAAATTAGTTGTATGTGTAATTGTGTGAGATTATGAACATATGTTGGTAGTTAGTTTTAATACCTAAAACTTAATGGAAATGTTTGTAGTAAGTTTGTGTTTTTGTGTGTGTGTGTGTGTGTGTGTGTAAATTTGTAAGTGCTTTTTAATTAGTAAAAACATACTTTAACTGTAGTTAAAGTACATAAAAACAAAATTCATTATATTTAAGTACTCGCTAACTGTCTATCTGACTAACAGTTTTCAAATTTGAATATGACGTTTGCATTCCAATTTCGTTTCTGTGCTCATTTTAGCCAGGAGCAAATTTTTTTTTTACAAGCAATTTTTGTTTTACGTTTATTTTTAATTAGTTGAGAAAGTACTTAAAACTTTAGTTGTTTCTATGCACTTAAAAACTTAAACTTAACTATTAGTGACAATAAAATATACTTTTAATTAATAAAATTGGCTGGCTGATCAAACGTGGCGAAAAACTTTGGCTACGCATAGAATATGGTTTTTCGCGGATTTTTTTTCAGGCATTTAAATGATAATTTTCTTAATAAAAATTTAAATTAATTCATTTGGAATGGCATTTAATACGTATTTCATTAAAAAAGGACATTTATTGTAAGTACTATGCACTTAATTTTGTGAGCACTCCAATGTTAGTTAGAAAGGTTAGCAAAAATATGTTGCTATTAAAAGCTTAAACTTCGCTATAAAAGTAAAATGAATGGGTTGTCCATTTACCCATCCCTGGTGGGTCAAAAAGCCGTCTATTATAAGAATGCATAACAGTTGCTCTTATGTACATATATCAAAACTAATATTATTTTTATTTCTTCACAAAATTTTATTAGAAACCTGCAATTTCGAGTTCGTTTGTGCAACATTTTCTGCTCTCTATAAGGGCAATAAATTATTTTCTAGAAAATTCACCATCTCTAGGGGAAAAATGTTTGCACTATATAACTTGAACAAATTGAGAAAGAGAAATCTGAAAAACAGATCACTTTTTAGTTCTAGCGGGTGTTTTGAGGTATCATATAAATTTGGTAATCGCTACAGGAAGATGGTCTGAAGCTTTTTGTAGCGGAAAATGGATGTCTAAACGTAGAATATATGACAGAAATTATCTACAGGATGACAATTGTCATTCCGTAAGAGAAACAATGGGCATTTTGAAATAAAAGGTCGAAAATCGTATTATTTCTCGTAGAGGAGGAGTGAAGTGACCATTAAAATGATGAAATTTGAAAAGTGTGATTGAAAATTTTGGAAGTCTGCCGGTACTGTGGATTGGGGGGGGGGGGGGGGGGGGGGGGTGTTTTGTTCCGACGATTTATACTTTTTGGGGACGATGCCATAACATAACAGGTGCACTTAATCAAAACCAGTATTATTTTTCCTCTAAAAATGTGCCATTTAGGTTTAACCTGCAATTAAATGTTCGCTTCTGCAACATTTTCTGCACTCTAGAAGGGCAATAAATTATTTTCTATAAAAGTCATTGTTTCTTAGGGCAATATGCTATATGCGTAAATTGAGAACGTTGGTGGTGGTCTGCAAAACAGACTAATTTTTGGTTGCAGGGGGTCTCCAAAATTAAGAAAATTTGGAAATCGCTACAGGGTGGTGATCCGAAGGTTTTTGTGGCGGAAAACTGGTGGTTTAAACGTAGAAAATATATCACATATTATCTACAGGATGCCACTTGTTGCTCAGTAAGAGAAAAAATGGGCCTTTTCAAAGATAAGGCCCTTGTGAAAGATAATGCGCATTATTTCTCATAAAGGAGGAGTAAAGTGGCCATTAAGATCGTGCACTTTAGCATCGTTACAGTTATTGAAAAACGTGATTAAAAATTTTGGAAGCCTGCCGAGGAAAGGGGAGGGGGGTTTATTGCAATAGCAGCGGCAGACCAGACATTCGTTCAATTTAAGTTTTAAATTATATTATTTTTTATATGTCCGAATGTCAAACAATTTATTGCAGTAAAGTTTTGAAAACAAAATAATAATAGTAAGTAAACTGGCAGGAAACTGCAAACCTCTGGTTACGATGATACTTTGCCTGACCAGCCACTAAAATATTTTAATACCTACATACATACACATATTTATATACAACATAATTATATATAATTTACTTACATCTAAGCCTTTTATTAATTTATACATACATACGAGTGTAATGCATACATAGATATTATATATGAGCATCAAAAAGTTTTTAAAGTGTTGTAAAATGTATAGCATTGTAAAATATTGTGCATTAATGATAAATTTGTAATGAAGAGAATCAAATAAACTTTATGATTAGTTGACATTTGTATTAGAGATTTGTTTTTATAGAAATTTAATTGTAAACTTATTGTTAAATATATTACAAAATGTATTCATTATTTGTTTGTAAGAAGGCCGGCTCAATAGTAGCGTTAAGAAAGAATATACAGAGAAACATGGTTATTGTTAATTATTTCGCATTTTAAATATTTAAAAATGTTCTGTAAGGTATGGAAAATTATCTACCTCTTATCCAGCAAGATAAATACAAAAGGGAAATTTTACAACTTTAAAAACAAGATGTTTGTTGAGAAAAGAAAACATTAGCAAAATATTTAGAGAAACAAAATCGCTGTTTTTTTTGGAAAAACTTTTCTGGGTCTACATTACTTCTGCTTTTCTACCCAAAAATTAATGTAAATAATTTATATTACTCAGACAAAGAAATACACTTAACAAAATACATAAAAAACTGTTAAGCTGCTAAAACTATTGTTCTAATTCTGTAACTTACATTTATACTGTTAACGCTCGCAACATAATGTTATACGTACATAACTCCCTGAGAACGTTAACAGACCATTTTGCGGGTTAAAGAATAGCGAGTGTATGCAAAAACGATTATTAAGTACTGTGACTACACATTTTTGATCAAGTTTTTGTATATGTTAGTAAAAAATTACAGATTTGTGTTAAAAAAAAGGAACAAAAAACATAAACGAAAAAAGAAACAGGGGAAAATTTAATTATTATAATCAAATCATGATTAACTAGCATCGATTGGCAGTATCATCACTTATTAAAGCAGATACGCAGGCAGGTCAATTAGTCCGTGTCTTTTTGAATGATATACAGATTTTATATAAAAAGTTATGTTATTTTTCAACATAGTCTCCTTCGAGTTCTATACACTTAGTCCAACGCTTCCCTAATATTTTATCCTTTTTTTGACGTTGCAATCAAATCTCTTTCCGGCGAGCCATTTTTTTTTAAAGCTTGGGAACAGGAAATTGGTACTCGGGGCAAAAATCTGGACAGTAAATGAGAGAACAAAATTCCTGGATTTTTGCCATGGGAGAAACACAAAATGTGTGCCCTATAAAGTCTACATATTCTGAATCAGCAATGATAGGAAATTCGATTAGGCGATGTCCGTCTGCCCGTCCGTTCAGTGAAAATCATTAGACTTAGAAACCTTTTTCTTTCACCACTCTATTACACCATCGAGTCATGAGTTTGCTATTGAAATTTAGTAAAATCGGTTCACATATAGCTGCAATATATCCAAAATTCCGAAAAAAGCCATCTTTTTTGCAATTTTGCATGAAAATTTTTGAAAACAAAATTTTTGAAAAAAATTTTTTTGTTCTGCTTCAAACTTGACACAATTATTTGGTATGACGATAAGAGGCAAAAAAAAAAAAAAAAATCCCCGATATCGATCCTTATATGTATACTCAAGATATAGCTTAAACCGATTTTTTGATGGAAATTATATAAGCGAACTTAAGCAACTTTTTTTTGCTTAAAAGCAGTTCTGGCAATAAAAGAAGGTTACTAGAATATAGAAAATGAAAATTTCCGCTACCGGTCCATATATATCCGAGATATAGCCTAAACCGATTTTTTCACGAAAATGTCGCGTAAGCGAACTTAGGAAACTTTTTTTGCTTATAAGCAGTTCTGCTAATATAAGAAGGTTACCAAATAGAGAGAATGAAAATTTCCTTGATCGGTCCATATATACCCAAGATATAGTATAAACAGATTTTTCTATGAAAACAATTTCTTTTGCTTAAAAGTAGCTCTGGTTATAAAAGGAGGTTACTGAAATATAGAAAAAAAGAAAATATCTGATATCGGTCCATATATAGCCGATATATAGTCTAAACCGATTTTGTCATGAAACAATTTTTTTTTTATTAAAAGCAGTTGTGGTAATAAAATGAGGTTACTAGAATACAGAAAATGAAAATTTCCAATGTCGGTCCCTATATACCAGATATATGTATAGTCTAAAAAGATTCCTCCAGGAAATTTTCCATGAAAGATTACGTTTTGGCATTTTTCCCCAATATCGGTCCATATATCCATATATCGTATATCCGAGCATATTTAGTAGTATATGCTATATATTTACGTGGCTATCGTGAAGGGTAGATTCAGCCCGGCTGAATATAATACAACAATCTTACTTGTTTTTATTAATTTTTTGCAAATACTTAAATATATGAAAACAAAGTTTTTGTTAAATAAATATTATACATATATTTAAATCTTTTCAGGCTCATTGCTAGCTATAAGCCTCAAAGCTGCACGAAATACGTTGTGAATCACTGGATAACCAGTTTTAAAGCAGCAAGCACTCGACTAAAAAAATATGTAATACAAGTTTTCTTTTCGAAGTTCATTTCGCATAAGAAAATAAAACACTTAAACTTCTGATTGTGCAGCACAATAAAAAGTGATCATTTACTTTCATTCGACTATTGTATTTTTCTGGAACATGCCTGATAGTTGAGAAAAGCCTAAATTGAAGCAAAAGTTAGATGTGTGGCCATACTGTGCTAAGTTAATGTAGACTTAAAGTAGGAAAGTTGTATGACAAAAACATCTGTCATAAGGAACTAAATTTGATAAACGTTTTTGCATACGACCATACGATTTTACTTTTAATTACAATTTGACTTTAATGATGTTTTGTTCACACTATTTATTTATAGTTATAAATTGTTTAATTACTCTCAATGCTAATAACCAAAAACTAATTTGTATTGCAGCTATTAGATATTCGAAAAATAAATAATTATTTTTGCTAAATGGTTTTAATGGGACATTTTAACTAAAATAAACATAATTACATATGTATGTATAAGTGAAACATTTAAATCAAGAATATTTTTAATTTAACTTAAAATGTTGTAAATTAACACTATTATAATAAGCCAATATTTCACTAGACAAAAACGTACATATAAGCTAATATAAGTTTTTATAAAAACAAAAATAACTTTTAAAATATGAAAAACCTACTAGTCACTGTTTTACACGAGTAATACCGAGTATGTTTTGCTATTTGGGGCTTTTGGGGCAAAAGCAGCAACAAATTTATATTCCATAAAACGGTTTTTTATTACAAACTAAAAATATGTATTGCAAATTTTGCCATAATTGGAGAATAATTTATTTAGTTTAATATTTAGTTGAATATTTAATTAAATTTTATGTTTAATTAAATATTTTGCCATAAACAGAAATATAATCTAATTAATAATGAATCAGGAAAAAAATTATACTTAATACACTACTTTGACGAACAAATTAGTTTTGTTTATAATTCATTATTTATAAGATTTATTTTCAGTAAATAACAAAATAATTGATTGAACAAAAGGCTTGAAATCCCAACAGCCTTAAAAAGATTAAGATTATATACATACAAGTAATAAATATATAAAAATAACAATAGAAACAAAAAAAATTAAAGCTTATACTGAATTAAAGCTTTCAGCACATATTATTCAAATTTTATGATTTCAATCAGCGGTCGAAACACCGAACTCGTGTTTTATTGGTGAGGCCTTTCCCAGCGGCAAGTACTATTTAAGGCACGTTTACATGGTAATACGTGATAATTAGAAATAATTAATAATTTTTTGTGTAAGATTTTTTTTTGCTTAGCTTAAACGCTCTGCGAGACGTTCTTGCCTCCCAGATTAATCGACCAAATTTTTTTCGGTTACTACTTTCTGCCAATGTAGTAAGAGCGCAAGTTTAAAAAGGTCAGTTCTCTAATGTCTCAACACCCTAATGTATAATTACGCAAAAATCCTTTATAAACTTAACTAAATTAAATTAGTTTCTACTACTTTATTATATTGTATTATCTAAGACGATTAGTTTTGAAAATAATTTCTTTGTTAAAACTACAGATGTTGAATAATAATTACTGCTTAAAACAAAGAGTTTAATAAATACAAATGTACATAAATAGATATACATATAAAACATAAATACATACATACATGTCTTGTGTAAATAGACATATAAACACAAACTAGTTATGAAATGAAATTATTTATAACTAAATACGAGTATTAAATAGCTAAATATATATATGTATTTGCCTATAAGCAATATGCACAAACAAGAGTTGCAATTTAAATATTTAAAGTTAACTAAATGTTCCTTTAAGCAAATAAACTTTACATATATATAAATACACAGTATGTTCCAGTACTCAACATCAAGCCGCAACAGGCTGACAAGATTGACTGTTACCATCATGAGAAAAATCAGGAAAAACTTGGGTTGTGTGAATAAAAAACATTTGAACTGGGTAAAATGCTTTTTTTAGATCTTTTTTTTATTTTTCTCATGATGGTTACAATGAATCATGTCATCCTATTTTGGCTTGACGTTGAGTTCTGGGACACCTTGTATACTTTGAAGTTTTGCTTGAAGAAGTTTTCCTTAGTAATGTTTCAAATTACAACTCCGGCAAGAATAATTCTAAAATAAAGTGTTTATACAGCGAGCCCCAAAATTACCGTAGAGGTGGAGCTTAAAAATTTAATAACTTTTTGGTTTAAATTTTATATAATTTTTTCAAATTATAAAATATATAAAATAGAAATGCTTTTACAATAAGTATTTTAGAGCATTTTCCGTAACATTTTAGCACTCGAATTTATGCAACAATATTGTTGGTTTAACTTGAGATAAGAAAAAAAAATAGTCAGAAACTGACATATCTGGCAAATACGTTTGTCAATCATTAGAAGTACAAATAAGTGTTTGACGTTTTAAGAGAGATGTCATAGCTGGGATTAACGCTAGAACTCGTAGATGATAGACGGCTTGAAAACAAGGCTAGCCACTCAAAAACATTTTAGCCCTATCATATAGTTACAAATTTGTATCACTTTTAACTCATTGTTCGAGCCGTTGATCAGCTTGTTATAAATGTGTACACACATACATATACAATATAAAGCTAAAACATATATGTATATGATAACAAGCAATGTACTTTTTGATTTTTGTGTTCCTATTGTTTGGAAAGCACATAAGCATATACATGTATGTGTATGCACGTAGCAGTTACATTTGGGTCTGGAATGCTCATTAGCAAACTACTAGAAATTTCACGATTTTTCTGAATTGAGAGTAAATTTTTTGTGTTGCCCGCTGTCAACATTGGATTTTGCCATTGGTATGCGTTTACACCAGCGTTGCCAGAATTAAGATTTTGCCTTAATTTTGAAGATTTTACTTTCAAAATAAGATTTGAAGATTTTTTTTCTCAAAATGAAGATTTTTAAAGCAGAAGAAATGTTTGAACTATTTGTAATTATCTACCAAAATACAAAGTAAAATAACTTGAAGTAATATTTTTAATAATATTACATAGGCATACATACATAGTTATATACAACTAATTTTGAAAGGAAACTTGATTTAATTATATTTTTACCTAAAACTTTTATTTTTATAATATTGTTTTATTAGAATAGTCGCCCCTTTTTCATAATTAACGTATCTTATTTTGGGGACTGACAAAAAAAGTCAAAAGAAAAACATTTAAAGATTTCTGGAAAACTATTTACTGGGAGATCATTTAAGAGGCAATATAAGTAAGTGAGACAATAAGTGTAAAAAATTACTACTTTGTAACGGGTGTCTGCCGGGAAAGTGCACTTCTTTGGTTTGCCCCCATTTTGGTAAACATTAGTCTTGACAGTTTATATTTGGCAGTTGTGAAGTAGACAAATTTATCATGGAAAAATATTAGATAAACCAACGGGTTTTAATCGTTAAAACATTTTATCAAAATCAAGCACCGTTTACAGCGACGATGAGAAAGTTACGTGAAAAGTTTGGGAGAACCAACGTGCCAACAAAACGCACTATTTATAGTGTAGTGAATGATTTCGAAGCACGGATCACAATGTAGTGCAAGATCGGCTGAAAACATTATTGCTGCTCAAGAAAGTGCTCAAACTTTGGGCACAATTTCGCATTTGCATTTGTTTCCATTTAAAATTCAGTTGACACAAGAACTGCTTCTACAAGACCATTTACGCCGCCGTATGTATGCCAATAGGATGTTACAGCTCGCCCATGACAACCACGATTTTCATGAAAAAATCATAAAGAGTGACGAGGCACATTTTCATTTCAATGGATATGTGAATAAAGAGAATAGTCGGTTTTGGGCAATGGAAAACCGTCAAATTATTAATCAGTCAGCTTTGCATCCATGAAAAGTCTGGTGTGCAATTTGGTCAGGAGGAATCATTGGACTTTCTTTCTTTCTCTTCTTTCTGTGGGGATATATGAAAAGCAAATTTTATGCAAACGAAAGAGAAATGCTTGAGAAACTCCAGCAAAATATTGGTGATGAAATTAATCAAATACGGCGCGAAATTTTTCAGAAAAAGTTATTAAAGTTTTAAGTCCCGAGTTGATTTTTAGGCCCCAATGTATACAAAAAAAAAATACGAAATAGGGAAATACCAAAAGACGCTCTCCCTCATCACAACCTTTTGCTCAGTTGATATTATAAATTTTAAGTCTCATAACTTCCGAAAATAAAATGTATTTTGTGTACAGTTAACAGAACACGAACACGAGCGATACATCGAAAACATTTATATGAAATGTTACAAAAAACAATTGAGAAGTTTATATAGAAATTTTCTAGACGCTTCTCTGCTCTTCCATATTATGATAATAAGCTGCCTTTTAATACTTATACTTAAAGAATGGAGTTTCGAAAGGTTCAAAACTTTGTAAGGTATTAGTTTTGAAAATAAGACACGTTTTTGATCCTGACCACTTTATACAGCTCAAGCTGTACAATGTGGTCTGCTTTTTCAGCTTTCAGTTATTCGAATAATTATTTAAAATACCGGTTTCGTAACAAGTCATGACGAGAGGAGCGCACAAATCATTTAATTCAAAGTTTTTCTTCTTTTCTTTGTTCAACTACCAGTAGCTAAACTATACTCTAATGTAATGACTTAAATATTTATGATGATGTTGTTTGTTGAAAACAAAACAAAATGAAAAATATATACTAAAGATTTATCATCTACAATTCACTAGTCAAATGGGCTGGGAGGTAAAGTAAACTGGTTTAGAGTTAAAGTAATATAACTTAAATTAAAATCGTAATACTATAAATAAACAAATAAAATTTTAATATTAAATAAAAAAATAAAAAAAATGAAGCAGAATTAATAAAATATGATAATAAAAATATGAAATAATAATGCAAGAAAAATATCAGCTATATTAAAATATTTTATAAAATTGTAGAAATAATAAACTAAAAAATCCTTTTCTGAAATGCACACAGAAGTTGCACGTGCACCCACTCATACATATAAATATGTTTGAAAAATATGCACGTATTCGTTTGCGGCTTGCAGCTGTGATGGTTGCAGCATCACGTTTATCGTGAGCCAAGTTTCAGTGAAAATATTCATAAAGTATATTTGGTTGGCAAAAGAAAATATAAATATATATTATACATACATACATATATTTTTAATTTGTTTTATTTATTTTATTTACGTTTGTTTGGTTTATTTTGTTTTTCTCCAGAATCTACATACATATGTATGCAGTCGTATGTACACAACAGTTTAAAAATGCAAACAAAAATCATGAAGAAAAATATATTCAACAATCATTTTAATGGCACAGGAAGAAAATAAAGAAATATGAAATTATAAGTGAAACCATTAAAATTTGCACAAAAAAAAACATGAAAAAGAAAACCTATTTGAAAAGTTAAGTGTTCCGTTTAAAAGTCCATTTAAGAACATAAATTTAAAAATGTCCAGGAAGAAATAAAAATTAATTGATCAAATGCAGTTGGTAAATCGTAAAAGCCGCTAGTTACAGAGACTTAACAAGCTTTTGCTATTTTATGAACGCCGCAATACTGTCAGCTCATTTAATTTTCCTTTAAGAACACTGCACAACAAAATATTGACAAAAATATATCTAAGGCTTGATATGAAAAGGGCGTATCTTGTTTTTGGTAAAATTATGTTTTACTTATTGTTGGTGGTATAGCAATAATATAGCAAAGATAAATCTGGTTTAAAGCCGTCAAATTCGACGGAAAAAATCGTCAAAATCGTCAATATAATTATTGCAAATCGTCAAAAAATCCTCAACTAGTAAAATTAATTATTGTATATATCAATGTGAAATAGTCGAACTTTATTTTTAATATTTCTAATATTATATGATGATGGGTTGGTATCATTCGTCTAGCTCGAGTTCAATCCTGGCTAAAGCCAAGAAATATTTTTATTTATAATTATAACAGTAATTTATAATTATAACAGGTTGCCGCATTGCTTCTGACATTTGGTGAAACCCACTTTGGGAATTCCCAAAAAGCCTGGACAGCTTCGTTAATCTCATCGAAGCCGGTTTTTCATATTCGTTGCGAGTTTTGGCCATGGAAAGTGTAGCAGAACTATTAGCGGCCATTCGATTTAGTGCGAAATTTGAAGTTGTCCTATTTTTTCGGGGAAGTAAGAGATTTCGGCGCTTTATAAAGCCGATTTTGGGAGTTTGAAAAAAATCGGAACGCGTTATACGGATAATTATCCGGTTATGTGGATATTTTATTAACAAGTTAATGAAAAATTTGATATCGAAGCGTGTTTTTTAAACTATATTTATTAACAATTTTTTTTTTGTAATTATTGGCAAGCTAGAAGTCTTTCATTTTCTTTTTAACTCAACAAAAGTTAATCAAATATTTGGTTTTCATTTAAAGTTCTTGAGGAATTAATTTTACAAGAGTTTGTTTGCTGATAAGTTGTAAAGGGAATATTATGAAATGTTTCATACAAAGTAGCACAGGTATTCAAAAACATAAAATTTATTTGCAATTAACTTAAAATTATATAATAGAGTTTTTTAAATTTTACTTCAAATTTTCCGAGCTAATGAAGATTAAAATAATTATTTCAAAGGATAAGTATTTTCTCCCAGATATTTAATTCGAAAGAAAAATAATGTATAGCTATGATTAAAAAACACTGTTTGAAATTAAAAAGTGTTACTTTGCTGCAGCAAATCTCCCTCTACAGCTGTACTGTCGCAAACATACAGACATCAAAGTAAAAGAACATTTACCGGATATAAATAAACGCACATAAACAGGATAAGATAGTGTAAAATAGTTTTGCTGGCATTTACACACAACGGAAAACAAATAAGCATTAAAAAATAAAATAAGAATCGAATAGATGTAATTAAAAAGTTAATTGGCATTTTCTGTGTGCATTTCAAGTAGAAAATTTAATATATAATGGAAACTCTGGCAACTTGCGTATGGTTAGCTTGCAATGAAACTTATAATTATGAAAAGAATTCAATTAAAGGTAATTTATAAACGAAGAAAATATAAAAAGTTAAAAATTAAACTAAAGTTTAATAAAATACAATAACTTAAGAAGATGAAACTATAGTTAAAAAGTGTTAGTAACCACAACCAAATTTACTAAAGAAAAATACTAATAAATACGAGTAGAATAAATAGAGGGTAACGGGGTAGGGAAGGGAGTGAGAGTGAAGGGGTGAGTATTACTTGCATGCAAACAAACGTACAATGGCCGGCCTATGAAGTACCCAAACACCCACTTTGGCCATTTGAGCTTGAACGCCCTTTGCCTGTAGTCCTTTAACAGCTCCTTCAGCATATGCAGGACATTCAAAGTCAACAAAACCATAACCTAGAATTTCAGGAAAAAAAAAAAGAGAGAAAGAAAGGAGAAAAAGAGAAGTGAAAAATAAAATATAGATTTTAATTTTACTTATTAAAATTAAGTATTTAAGAAACAATTTTCAACGCAAATCTTTTTTAACACCTCATGCATAAACATTGGCAAATACATAGATTTTTAAAACTATTAAGCATTTAACATACATATATACGAGTACATACAAATATAATAAGAATATTTTAAGGTAATGATAGTTTCTTTTCTGAAAACAGTTTTGAAATAATATTTTAGAACAATTTTCAAGAAGTGTTTTTTTACATATTTTTTTTTATTCTTGGAACAGTACTCTGGGGATAACCACTACATATGCAGTGCATTGTAACAGAACCATTAAAATAGGTTTTGAGGCGGGGGAAAGAGGGAGTAGTGTTTGTGAATATTTAACTTGAACTTTCAAACGTTATAACAGACAGGGAACACGTCTGTAGGTTCCATAGGCGAAGCATACGGCTGAAAATGCAATGCGTTGTACGATTCCCCGGGAAATCGATCACAAATGAATGAGCTCTGGACCATGAATGCATGTTACGTATAAATGTGCGAGTTTCGGGAACAAGATCCCTAATCTCGTCAGAGCAAATTCCGTTGTAGCAACAATATCACAGAGTATCGCACCCTACACTGCGCCGATGCTCCAGTGAATCAATAGAGTTGGATACCCTACTGTCACCAATAAGCTTCCTCGCACTCTCCTGCACACGGCCACGCCCCAAACATGGGAGTTGTATTCCATTTTCGGTCGGATGTAGGTGGCATAAATAATAAGGAGATCGGATGGAGTGAAGTACATCTTACACCGTTTCAAAAACCCAAGACACTTGAATGCTTCTTTAGAGACATCACACTGTATTTTCATTCCAGGAACATCAAGAGCATCCGATTCCTCTGCCATTTTATTATAACAGCATAAGTCGAGATAAGATGAAAAAAAGTTTTGAAGGGAAATTTGAATGAAAAACTAAATTTAAGAAGAAAATAAGTTAAACCATAATTATAAAAAAATTTTTTTGGATAATACGAAAAACTATTTCTGCTAACAAGAATACCATATTTATTCAAATAATAAAATTAGCAGCTATTTTTACAATTTCTAAAAATCGACTTAAGCTGTTATGAGAAAATGCCACAGATTTATAGCATCCATGAGTACGGATGAAGCAGCATCAGCGGTCATGTGTTTGTGTGTTAATAAACAACACTGGGTCCAAGCGTTAAAGGCGACCCTGTTTTTACGACCCCATTCGGAGATTAACTCACAGTGAGACATTCATATTTCGCCTCTTGGCAACGATCTCGGATGGGCTGGGCCTATAACTGAAAGAGTACGAATGGCAAATACTGCTGTCATCCGCGAAAGAGTGGTTGGGTGTTTGATATAGAAGGACGTTTAGGAAAATAAGAAATGGGTTAAGAGCACGAACGGAGCCTTGCGGTACCTCTGAATTAATCTTGAACTCGTTTGATGAGATCCCATTCGCATAGTGCGGCCTCTTAGAAAGCTAGATATAAACCGAGAGAAATCATTGCCGGCACCAAAAGCAGTAAGTTTTGCCAGTAGTTTAGTAGGCCGCACTCTGTCAAACGCTTTGGAAATATACAGAGCCACCACTTTACTTTCACCGAAGTGATGGATTGAGTGGCACCATTTCCCCGAAAGATATGCCAAAAGATCGCCAGTAGAGCGATCCTTACGAAATTCATATTGACGATCACAAAGTAATTTATACGATTCTAGCTACCTCACAAGGTAGCCATACTTTCCATCACTTTGGAAAGCGCAGAGCAAATTGCAATTGGGTGGTAATTTTCAGGGTTATTTGCCTCACCCTTTTTGGGGATTGGCATTACCTTCCAGCATGATGGGGACTCACCAACATGGTAATGTATACTGAAGTCATAGTAATGGCTGCGCAAGCGTAGAAGAACACTGCTTCAAGAACAGTGCTGGAATGCCATCCGGTCCAGGAGTCTTGTTTATGTCCAAAACCCTTTTAACTGCTCGAGCCAAGAAAAATATCTTTGGCATAGTTGTATATACTCTTTCGTATTCGGAAAGTAGTTGACTGCTTTCCGACAAGGTTAAGCAAGTTGTGTGTTTTATTTTATTATCAGGGTTATTTGCCTCAATCTTTTTGGGGAGTGGTGGTACATTTACAACTTTCCAGCATGATGGGGACTCACCAACATGGTAAAGTATGGTGAAGAGGCGTGTTAATGGACGCACAAGCGTAGAAGAACACTTCTTCAAGACCAGTGCTGGAATGCCATCTGGTGGAGGAATCTTATTTATGTCGAGGTCGGTTAAAACCCTTTTAACTATTCGAGCCGGGAAAAATATTTTTGGCATAGTTGTACTCTTTCAAGTGCGAGCAGTGGTTGACTGCTTTCCGACAAGGTTAAGCAAGTCTATGTGTCTACAACAAAATTAGTTTGTTGTGTTTTTTATTTTATTATCAGCCATTCGGAAACGCAATTGAACTCTCTTTTTCTTTCTTCAAAGCCAAAGAAACAAAAAAACTTTTCGAAATGAAATCATTTCTAATATCAAGTATTAAACTAGTATTGCCTCAGAGAACTGATGTCGTTCCAAAAACATTTTTAGATTTTCATATTTTGAATAATCACAAAACGGCCTCAATTCCGTTTCCGAACCAATTGAAATTCTGTGACATGGTTGCATATTTGTGTATTCAGTAATTATCATAAAATTTTAAAGGTTCTTATATAAAACTGGGAAATTCGATTTAAACTTTTTTAAGAGTGAATAGTAATCCACGGATAAGTACCCCGCCACCAATTCATATATTTTTGGGGCAGCATTTAGACAAATTCATTTCGATAATATTGAGAAAACTTCAAAACAAAGTTAATACTTTAGTAATACTTAAAATTTCACATACCAATTGTAATTGAGAATATCCTATTGGGTATACAAAATGCTAGAAAAATGCATTTATTATAATGAGTTGATGCGTTGCTGAAAGTCTTGTCTATCTGTAGTCACTTGTTTTATTATTTACAGTGTTGTAGTTAAATAGTACTTTCGATAATTAAAAAAAAGCTTTCAGGTTTAGTTTAATAAATAAACGTGAAAAGTATTTAAGTATCTGGAAATCATCTGCGGACTATTGTTTTGTTAAAAATTCACTCGCAAGATAGAATAAGCGTCAACGAAATGTATTATATAGGATTGACCCATAACAAACAATTTTACACTACAACTTTATGAGCACTAAGCATTAGAATAAACATTTTCTTTCACTACGAGTAAATTATACATTTTTTTCAGAAAAGAAAACATCATTAGTTAAAATGGCAAGTCTACATACATATAGGTATTTATTATTAAGTTAAAAAATTTCAAAAAAATAAGCGATCTTAAGACCAAATTCAAAGAACTTCATTTTAATATAAAACGTTTTCGCATTACCTAACCTTTAAGGCGGTGCTTGTGGAATTGAGAAATACTTAAAATTAGGATTAATTCAAAATTGAATGCAGGACTTAAAAAAAAACTGTTTTTATCAGTTAAAAGCAAACAAATCATTATTTAAAGAATGTGGTTTTTCCATTGTGAATATATTTATTTCTCCATTCTTTAAAATTTTTATAATATTTTCAAACTAAACACGAAAGCGTTTCACAATATTACGAAAAGCCTCCAACAATATTGCCATACTTTTAGTAAATTTCATATATTTTGTAAACAAAACCAAAGCTTCAAAAGCTTTAGCGCGAGGAAGAATAAGAGTACAAGAAAAAGCTTATTCTCCTAACAAAAGAAGAACATTAAATGATCATGAATCAAACAATGCCTTTTAGGCGCTGAAGTAACCTATTGTAAATGAATTATACTGTGAAATAAAATTTATAAAAAATAAAAATAAAATAATAATAGCTTATGCTTTGCGCTGGTCCGTTATGTTGTCTTTATCACGTGAGTTGTAGAATGTGACGTAGACAGAGATTTTTGTATACTATTGTAATAGTATACAACAAATTGTAGCAAGAAAGAAACTTTTGCGGCTAGGTTATTTTACGTCTAAAATTTAATAAATATTTAAAACTAAAAAATAATATATCAGCAATGTTCCAAGAAACGCGCGATCGTGAAAACGAACAGCGTTCCAAAAGCGCTTAATGTCTTTTAGATGTTCTAAGGAATGTGAGTTTTACTGGCGTTTCGGATTTGTTTACAACATCTGTTTTACACACGTGCATATGTATGTATGAAGTATTTATATAAAACGAAAAAATTTGACAACGTATATATTTTCAATTGGTATTTGTAATTAAATTACATTTCTCAATTCGGTATTTGTGATTAAAAATTGTAAAATTCTTTTAATTATTTATTTGTGATGCAGTTTTCTATTAAATATTGCAAAAAAAAATTAGTTCTTATTGCTGCTAATTTATTTTTATAGTGGCAACACTGCATTTACGTTTTGCTGCTAACAAAAATAAAAATTTAGTAAGTTAACAGCAGCAGCAAATGCTGTTGTGAAGTCGTGCAGCTGTGAAGTTGTTCAAATAATCAATTTTTTCTAAACACATGTATTTTAATTTTAACAGATTGCTGCTGGCTGTCGTCTATGTGTTTAATCCGGATGTGCCCAAGCCCTATGCGCTTGATGCTCAATGGTTTTTCTAAAACCGCTTAGCTATAAGGCTGTGCTCTTTAATACACACATACTGCACTCAGCACTAGGATTGAAAAATACACAAACAACTTTTTCTTATATTTTTTTGTCGTACTTCTCTGCACACACACAAGACAAAGCAACAACACTTTCACATGCTTTGCTGGTAAACATTTGCAAGAGCGATTATCAGTGTAAATTTTGTTTTTGCAAATGTTTGGCTTTTTACAATTCAAAATATGAAATAAAAGTAGTTTTTCCTTAAATGTATTAGTGTTTGCTCTTCCACATAGAACTTTTGGGCACCCCTGGTTTAAGCTTTAGTTTTGGCAAATTCAATCAGTTCACTTCAGAATACACAAGCGTCAATTTTAAGCGATATGCGTTTAGCGGAACAACTATTTGGCGATTTAAAATCGCTAAACCTTACTTCTTACCTATCACCTATATGGCGTTTTTAAATTGAAATAGCTAAATTTAAGCGATTTGCGTTTCTCCGAACATGCCTGCATATTGGATCTTAATGCAATAATTGCCTTATAGTTTATTCAATTGCCCTTACCAAATATAAAAAATTTAATAATCTCACGCTGTGCTGCCACCTTGTAAAATAACTATTTCTCGCTTAAACACTGAGTTCATACAGTAAATATAATTTTCCAAACAAATTGTTGAAAATACTTAAATTGAATTGCAACATAAATCTCAGTAAAATAAAACTCGATAAACATTTGTTCGGAAACAATAGTTGAATCCAGCTTTAGGCTCAAAGCTACACAAAAATGCCAGCGATAAAAATTAAAAACTTAATTAATTGTTCAAAGAAGTAAACGCCTGAAGCCGTGTAAATTTTTTTGTGCAATTTTAGTTTATTTCTTAGCTATTTTTTATATATATTTTTTTTATTTAAGTAACAAAACTCCTGAAGACATAATTGCGATATCATCCCTTAAATTGTGTTGTATTTTTGAATTATTGTTTAGCGTGATGTTGGTAGTTGTGCATAGTCTTAAAATGGAATTTAATAACAATAATCTTTGTTACATTCCATTTCAACAATGTAAATTTTTGCCATGCTTAGAAAAATGTTAAGTCCTTCTCAAAGAACTTTTACTGTGCTCATTAAAAAAGTTACCTTGGTCATATAATTTATTCAGTAATATTTTAATATTTGCCTGCAATTGTTTTAGAATACAAATTTGTAATTTATACGCTTAGAGGGTAAAATTATTAAATTTTTTCTTGGTTTTCGTTAAAAATAAATAATTTAAGCTCAAACGCATTCAAGCAAAACTAACAGCTTTTAAAAAAGCACAATAAAACATTAAAACTCTTAAAACCCGTAAAATTTATGGCTTTTCTTTTAACATGCTTTGAAAATTAATGGCATAATGTATTAAAATAAATAAATTTTTTGCGTCCATAATTTTGTAAATGGTCAGCAGATTAAATATAAAAGGAGTTTAACGGATTATTCACACCATCATGACTTATAATATTTTTATGATATGGAAAATTTTTAATGAATGGATAAGAGTGGTTTTTGTTAAATTGGCCGATTTTTCTTTTATTTCTTCAGTCCTAGCAAAATGCTTTCCTTTCATCGGGGTCTTCAGTTTTGGGAAGAGGAAAAAGTCAGCGGGGACCAAGTCAGGTGAATACGGTGGTGCTAACTGTTTTGTGATGTTTGAGCTGGTGCGTTATTATCGTGCAAAATCCCTGATTTTTTTCCCACAATTCTGTGCGTTTCTAACGAACTGTTTCGTGTATAACTTCAAGCTAGTATTCCTTATTGACCGTATGACCTTGTGGCAAGAATTCATGATGCATCACGCTATTGTAGTCGAAGAAAACAGTGAGCAAAACCTTCACTTTTGACCGAAGTTTACGTGCTTTTTTCGGTCTTCGCTCTTCTGGAGGCTTCCCAGAGGAAGATAGGTTTTTGGTTTCAACCCATGTTCCGTCACCAGTTATGAGGAAAACTGGAACGTCGTTGACGATGTTCAACAGCTCCTGAGCAATGTCCATGCGACGTTGTTTTTGCTCAAAATTTAGTAAATTAAGTAAAAAATCGAAGAGCACACCAAAACACAACTAACTTTTTTATCTGTCAAAACCAAACTGACAATCTGAAATGGCTGGTATTGGCATTATATATACCAACATAACAGAAAAAAATGCGAAAATCGAATTGCGAAAATTGCAAATAATGGTTATTTTTCGATCAGACCATGTATATATTTGCCAAGTAAAACAATTCATTTTAATTTTGGTAATTTTTTGTGCAGATTTGGTTTTTTTTTTGAAAAATTTTGTTTGCAATATTTATTTGATCGTGGCAGCACTGTTTGTAAAGTAAATTTCAGTGTGTGAAAGTGTTATTAAAATTAAACACAAATAGAATATTTTTTATAATATAATGCGAGCTATCTTCACTTTTATCCTTATTTTTCGCTTTAGTGATCAACTTGAAGTTGCCGTATTGCATTCGGGACAATGGGGGGGGGGGGGGGAATACCCAAAAAATTCGGAACCACTTCCCAAATCGGTTTGGAGGCGATTTTTCATACTCGGTATGCGTTTTTGCCGCAGAACATGCATCTGTACGGTCATACGCTTTAGTGTGAAAATTGGAAATGCCGTATTGCTTCCGGGGAAGTGGGGGAATTTTGGGGATCCACGAAGCCAATTTTGGGAATTCCCAAAAAAATTCGGAACCACTTCGCTAACTGGTTTGGAGCGGATTTTTGATATTCGGTATGCGCTTTTGTCGCGGAATATGCATCTGCACTATAAACGGTCATTCGCTTTAGTGAGAATATTTGAGCTGCCGTATTGTTTCCAGGAAAGTGTAGGGATTTTGGGCATTCACGAAGCCGATTTTAGGAATTCCAAAAAAAATTCGAAACCATTTCGCTAGCCACTTTGGAAACGGGTTTTCATATTCGGTGCGCGTTTTTTCGGTGGAACATGCATCTGTACGATAAATCGTTGGTCTCATGAAAGGCCCTAACGAAAATAATTGCAATTTTACAAGAGAAGGAAAACCTTTAAAGGAAACTGTATAAATAGGTACATCTAAAAGTAACTTTTTTTTGCTCAATTGCTTGTAAGAGCGATATGCATGAAATTATATAATTAAATCTTTGTGACATTGTGTACTTGTGTGAAACGCAGTAGAATCCCTAAAAGAGCTCAATTCAGGGAAAATGCGAGTTAGGGGCTTTATACGTGAGACTAACGAAATTGTCATGCGATGTAGTGCGAAAATTGACGTTGCCATATTGTTTTTGGGGACGTAGGGATTTTGGCAATTCCTGAAGCCGATTTTGGGAATTGAAAACAAAATCGTAGCATTTTATGTGGATATTTCTCAATTTCTAGTTTGATATTGTAGCGTGTTTTTTAGTTTTTTAAACTATATTTAAGCCTTAAGCCAAGCCATTTGGAAGATATTGGCAAACTGGTTTTCCGTGTATTGTAAATTTTTATCAAACAAACACCAGCACATTTTAAACATAATACTTTCAATATAAATATGATTTTTCAAAGATTACGAATATGTGAAAATATTTCTTGGTCTGTGCTTTAGTGCGGCAAAAGAACCAAAGAAGAAGCAGTGCGATATTTATTGTATCATTTTTCAAGCGGGATTACATAAATAACGTTAAGGTCACGTTCTTAAGAGAGAAGTAGAAAAAGAAAACAGAAACTTAGCGTGATATTTGAAAGGCTTTTACACTTATTATCTTTTTTAGTTAAGTAGAAATCTTTGGAAAACAAAAAATTACATATAAACATATATTTTTCTAATAAGTACTTTGATTAATATGGAATAAAAACTACTCGTAATACAAACAGGCTAAATGTTTAAAATACCAAGTGCATTTCATGATTTATGAATGATTTCGTAAATTAAAAATTAAATATAACAAATCACTATTAAAATAGAAAGAAAGATATTTTTTTTTCGTTATTTTAAATTTTCTAAAACGAGACTAATTATAAATTTATATTAAAAAATGCCAATAATTCCAGAAAAAAGTAATAAATTAATTACACATATTAAATAAAATAATTTGTAAAAGGTTTTTTTTTTTATCGAATAGTTTTGTACAAAAACACAAAAAACACATACAAATATACAAATAAAATAATTAAGTTTACACACACTCGCACAATACAGATTACACACACACGCACGCACACATACACACGTACGTACAAAAACACATAAATATAAATTAGTATAAAAATACAATAAAAGGAAAAAAATTAAAACTAAAATTGATGAAAAATGGTGAAAAGCAAAAAATACCTTTACATTTATTTGTTGTTTTATCTAAAATAGCCTTGGTGGATATAATAGTTCCATATCTGTGTGTTAGAGAGAAAAAAAAATAGGGGGGAAAGATGAGAAAGAAAACGAGATATTGAAATAGAAAAACAATGAGAGTAAAATTTTTAATTTATATAAAAATATATATTATATAAAAAAAAGTAATTATTTGAAATTGTAATATTTAGTGTAAAACAGTTGTTTTGTTTAAATGCATTTATGACAAATTAAATTTTTTTTGTGTGGATCTATTATAAAACAGTAAAATTCTCAAAAAATTAAATTATTAATGTGGCTTAGGAAATTTCCAAGTTACTACAGGATGTCCCTCGGAAAGGTATAGTAGTATATTGTTTGTTTTAATTTTTTATTAATTGAAATAGAATTGATCTTACATGGATAAATGTTTTATTTAATGTCGGCAATTATGTATAGAATACAATCCACCATATTCCATGAGGCGTCATCGTCGTCACATCAAGACGACATCAAAAAACACTCGGTTACACAGCTAGGTGTGTTATAATTGTAGGCTTAAAAGTATGCGCGTGAAAAAGTCATAATACGCAAGGATGAAACCAACGGAAAGTTTTTTCTATTAGGTGTACAACTTTGCTTCCGACGTGTTCCAATAGATGGCTGCAGCAGTAATTGGTAGTGGAAGTAAATAGATAAGACAACAAGCTAAGGTATTTGTAAACATAACATCATTGAAATATTAGTCGATTTGTGTTCGCATCATAAAGTTATTCTCGATTAAACATGTCAGCTTACGAGCCAAATTCTCGTCATTTGCGGGTGGCTTTAATTTTCTGCTTTAATATGAAGAAAACTGCGGCTGCGGCTTATCGAATATTCTCAAAAACTTATAATTAGAAGAACAATATGCCGAGAGTGTTTTCAATTCTTCAAGAACGGTGAATTTGACGTCGATGTCTATCTAGCATGACCATGGAGGAGAGACAGTTTTCGCAGACGCAGAATTGGAGGCATTACTTGATCACGACTCGTGTCATATGAAACAGATAATGGCAGGATCATTGGGAGTTCTAAAATGCCTGAAAGCCAAGGGAATGATTGAAAAACAAGGAAATTGGGTGCCGTACGAGTTGAAGCCGAGAGGTGTAAACAGTTGCTGACAAGAAAGAAACGGAAGGGATTTTAGCACTGCATTATGACTGGGGACGAAAACTGGGTTCATTACACTAATCGCAAGCTGAGAAGACAATGGGTATATCGCGGCAATGCTTCCACGGCTTTGAAGGTTCCCTGGTCAAGCTTAGTATTTGACCTGCTCCCCACAACGTATTATGAGTTGTTAAAACTGACTGAAACAATCACAGGCGAGCGTTACGGACTGCACGTATTGCATTTAAGCCAGACATTGAAAGACAAATGGCCGTAATACAACGAGAGACATGACAAAGTAATTTTACAGCATGATAATACTCCAGTCTATGTTGCGAAAGTGGTCAAAACATACTTGGAAATGTTGAATTGGAGAATCCCCCCCCCCCCCCCCCCCACCCACCGTAATCAACAGACTTTGCTCCCTCGGCCTAACACTTGTTTCGATCAGTGCCACCTGGACTCACAGATCAGTACTTCTAGTCTTAAGAAGAAGTAAACAATTGGGTCGATTCATCAATCGCTTCAAAAGATGACTAGTTGTTTCAACGCGGAAGTCATACATAGCCAGAAAGATGGGAGAAAGTAGTGGATAATACTTTCAATCGTATATGTATAATCAGTTTTTTTACAATTACGGCTCGAATTTCGGAAACCAACGACGGAAACAAAGTTGTACACGTATGTACTATATGATAGATGTGCTCTAATCGTAGGCTTATACGAGTGCCGTTGAAAAGGTCAGTGAGTATCTTTTATTGCAATTTGTAACAGCAACTAAACTATAAAAATAAACTCGGGAAAAATAAATTTCCAGAGAATTTATTTCCCTGCGAATACTTATATTGAATATGAAAAACAAAATTATTAATCAATTGAGTTTTATGCACTATATTAGCTTCTAATATTAACACCAATCTAAAAATTATAAACAGCTTGTTTTTTATGTTTCCAGCTAATATGTCAACATTTCATAGGAGCTACCCTAATCATCAGTAGACTTTGGAAATTTTTGTAAAATATTCTCAAACATTCAACTTTATATCACAACAAGCTAAATAAATTATTGAGAATTTAAAAAGAAAAGTGTTTTAATAATATCTGTCAAAACACAGAAAGTAAGCTTTTTTCTTTTGCACAAAAGAAAAAAGCTTGAATGTTTGAGAATATTTTATAAAAATTTCCAAAGTCTACTGATGATTAGGTTCTATGAAGTGTCGACATATAGACAGCTGGGAAACATAAAAACAAGCTGTTTATAATTTTTTGATTGGCAAAATTATTGATCTTTTCTTTTACTCTGAATTTTAACAACAAATGAATTTTGTGGCTGGAATTTTGTTAAATTTCTTACTTAAAAATTTTACTGTTTTACAAAAAGTTGATACAAATTTAATTTCGTATTAGTGAATTAAAAATTTAAAGTGTTATTTTTGTTTTCATTAAAGAAAATAAAATAAAAACATAATAAAATGTATTTAAATATAAAAATGTGAAGAGTTAGAAGAACATTAAGAAAAGAAGAAGGAGAAGAAGTAGAAGAGTACATACTGTGCACACATAGTAACTAAATCCTTGTCAGTTGTGCCTTGATTTAAACCTCTAATGTATAAATTTGTTTTTGACAATTGTTCGCCTTGTTGATTTTGTGTTGTACCATTGTTAGGACCCATTGTTGTATTTGTATTGGTATTACTTAGACTAGTGCTTAATGTTCCGCTTTGGGATCCAGTATTTGAAGAGCTGCTTGAATTTGTATTACTTGGTGACGTTGCAGTTGGAACACGTTGGCCGTACTGTAAATAAAAACCAAGCAGAAACGAATTTTATATAAATATATATATAATATATTTAGGAATGTAATTGTAGCAAACAAAAACAAAATCATTTGTTATCATAAATTTGCAACAGTTGCACTTAAAATTATTTTGTATAAAATTTGTTCAAAATGACCTCCGGCTAAGTTCGAAAAAGACTTAGCATATAAATCTTTTTTTTTATTTTTAATTCTTTTTAATAATATATCTATGTATATGTATAAAAAGCACACACGTAAACTTAATAACTCACTAACACCTTAAGGAGCTTTGCAAAGTTTTACATGAAAATGAGAAGAAAACCCCGTTTTCAGAGTTTTTTTATTTGCTTTTTTTGTTTTTTTTTTTTGTTTTCTTAAACGGCTACTACTAAATGCTACAAAAGAAGTGTGCAGTTGAAGATGAGTAGAGGCACGAAGGCTGCTTGCACTCGCAATACATTATGAACTTTTAATATCATGAGATTTCAGTTGCAGACCTTTTTGCTTTAAGTACTTGCGTTTTATTTTTCTACGGTCAAAGAGATGAGGCTGCATTTGTCGATAAAAGAAACTACCAAATAGATTAAATTTATTGATAATTTAATAAGAAAAAAAAAATGCAAAGAATTATTAAAGTAATAAACTGTTTAACACGAATCTATTGCCTGAATCCTATACATTTAAAAAATACAGGATAGCATTTAAAGTAATAAACTGTTTAACACGAATCTATTGCCTGAACCCTATACATTTAAAAAATACAGGATAGCATTTAATTTGTAATCAGAATATATTAAATAGAGCAGTTTTTGAGCGAAACACAAAATTCAGTGTATTGTATAAGAGAAGAAAGTGCGCCCATCAATAAACAGAGTACTTTTCGCTTAATAGTATACATTTGAATTTTGAAAACTTTCGTTAAAATTTTCTTTCGGTTTTCTTATTTTCCAAAATTAACGCAATTTTTTTTTAAATTAACGCAATTTGAATTAAATAGAAAACATAGATTTTATAGCTCGTTTATGGTTAGCAACCAAACTTTAGTTGCTTTGCCTGAAGGCAGCTCAACAAAAAAAAAAAAAAAAAAAAAAATTATATTAAGTATGGCGGTACCGTATAATAACTCCCAAAGGAAATAATTCCCAATGCAATAACTCCCAAATGAAATAAGTCCCAATAAAAATGAAATAACTCCCAATACAAACTATATTTGCACAAGGGCCCTGCTTAACTGTTTTAACCTCTATGGTATAACAAGTAACTCCCGATGAAAGAGGTCCTTAACTTTGATATCATACCATATATCATAGATTTATGACCAAAGGCCAGTTATACAGACGATATTTTGTTATCGAAGTCGGTGTTACATCACCATCATTGAGTTTTTAAATTTCTATAGTATAACAAAAACCGGCTCCGCTCACCAAAAAATTTCTGCATAGCCGAAGTGTTTTATTCTCTGTGGTATAACAAACACTGGCTTCGCTGACTAAAAGTTTTCTCTGTAGGCAGATTAATGGAATAAGTCCTAATTAAATAGCTTCCATTAGGTGACTGCTAAGAATAGCTCTTTAATTAATTAAAATGAAATAAGTTCTATGCCATATCTTAAGGTTGAAGGAGAAAAATATTTTGTTAGCGAAGCCAGTGTTCGAAATACCATAGAGAGGAAAATCTTTCAGCCAGGCCAAAAGCCGGTTACAGAAGAAGTAAGCGAAACCGATTTTAGTCAAATGAAATAACAACCCATAAAAATGAAATAACTCCCAATTATCAAAATATATTAAATAATCCCCAGCAGAATTCAGTTAGAAGTTATTTCATTATGAAATATCCTCTATAAAATTGGGAGTTATTTCATTATCCAATTTTTATGGGAATTGTGAATTTTTTGTTGGAGGTTATTTAATTTTTTTTCATTTGGTAATATTGTTGACGACCAAATTTGATGATGGACCAATACCACGTGGTAAATTATTTAAGATTTACCAGCACCTCCCTGTTTTTTGCAGCGCTCACACAGGTCGCAACTTTTTGTCATAAGTGTGTAGCCATATAGAAAAACCCCTTGGTTCTGTCCTTCTAAATCCTTTTGTATATAATTTCCCAGAAATCAATAAAAGACACGGCTAAATGAGAAGTTTGCCTGAAGCTCATCTAACCATCACTTCTTGTCCCTTAGATTACAGGTATCTGTTGCAAGATAACAGCACCTCGCTGGGTTATTAGCCCCCAAAAACCGGCTTTGCAGTGTAATCAGGAAAACTAGTCCCCTTCCCTGCAAGTTTAGATTTAAACCACAGTCAGAACGTTGCGGCCAAAGTAGGCTCCTCAACTATGATCAGATGGGTAAGCAGAACCTTCCGGGGCTTTGACCCCCCTTCTGCCAATTAATCCGTGTAGAACGGTTTGCAAGTCCAACACAACATAGGTCAGACGGCTTTCTAGAGTTTTATTTGCTACAACAAACGAAGAACTCATACCCCTGTATGCCTCAAAAAGCACAGTACCCTAGTTTGATGTCCGCCAAGACAAACCCTTTTCCCCAGGAGGCGTTTACCACAGACAGTTGTGAAAAATATTTACATCAGCACCTGCCTTGCGCCCTTATCTGATGATGGAGGCAATTATTCATGACTCACCAGCGTCCCCGTTTGGCTGACTAGGCTCACACAGGTAGCAATTTTTGCCATATGTTTGTAGCCATATAATCAATTTCTAATACCTCCCGTATGCAATTTTCCAGCAATCAATGGAAGGCAAGGCTTAATGAGTTGGTAGGCCGAAGCCCACTAGCAGCATCAGCCCTTAAACCAACTTAACCGTCAACCACTACCACTGGTTCATCAGAGTATGGGTATCTATTATAAGACAACACCTCGGGGGGGTTGTTAGCCTCCGAAAAAAGCCACACATTAAACAATTATCAGGGATGCTAACACCCACTTCCTGCGTTTTAGGTTTCAACCACAGCCAGAACGTTTCAGCCAAGGTAGGCACCTCAACCATGATCAGCCCGAGATGAACTGCAAGTAGAACCACCCGGGAGTCATGCTGATCCCCGTTTTGGCAATTTAAACCATTGGTAAGGGTTTCGGAAGTCAACATAACATAAGTAATGCGGCTTCCTTATTTGCCACAACAAACGAGAACCCCATTTCCCTATTTACCCGAAAAACGGAGTGCCCTAGAATACGCATAGGCAAAATCTGTTCCCCGGAGGGGTTTACCACAGACAGTAACATTCTAACTTTCATTGTTTATGAAGACCTATGTACCAATAATGTTGCTAGTAGTTTTCTGTGGATAGTGTTTCGATGGAAGCTTGTCGGTTATTTGCACTCCGAAAGAAATAATTCTGCTTATTTACGAAATTCTATATCAATAACAATTTGAGCGGGGCAAACGAATTATCGCTCAACGATATATCAAACTAAATAAAAAGAAAATTTTACTGAATCCGCCAATAATTTTCTGCGGATAGTGTTAATGGAAGCTTGAAGATTATCTGCATTCCGAAAGAAAAAAATCCGCTTATTTACGAAATTTAATATAAATAGTAACTTGAGATTCACCGCATACGTCAATTACACGGCCCGGAATGATATGACAAACCAAATAATGATATGTCAAAGCAAATAAAAAGCCAATTTCAGCTGTTAATTGGGCTATCAAATAAAGTAGTTTTGCCAGTTTAACGTAGTCAGCATTTTGATATGTTCAAGGTTAAAAAAGATTTGTAAAGCGATGTAAATATAGTAAATTTTTACATCAAAACACACGACTATTGTATTTTTGACAGTTTTGTATTAAACCTGTGTTAATTTTAAAAAATGATACTTTGAACAATATTTTATTGTTATTCAAGCAACAAAATGATTTTCAAAAAAAAAAAAAAAACAACTAACTCATGAGTAAATTGAAAAGAACCCTTGAAACAAATTAAAAATTCATATTGTAATATCCTTTGCTGTATGTGTAAGTATGTACGTGCATACATATATACATACGTAAGCAATATTTCATACCATTTCAGTTTTTAAATACTTTTGGCTGGCATGCATAATAAACATAAACAAATATTTTCTATGTTCTATTTTGAGCGGCACGACCATTTTTCTATACTGTCTCTGGCGTAGATTCTTTGCACTGCGATTTTTGGGGGGATATTTAACGAAAATATTCAAATTATTTCCGCAATGTGCGTTTTATGTTAAAAACATGCCACTCAATTCTGCATACATCTCGTCATCAGCATATCATCATGAGCAAATAAAATTTAGGCAGTTTATACAGCAAAAAAATAAAAAAAAAGATGAAGAAAAAAGAAAACCAGAAAAAGTAAAAAGTAACTTAAAAAAAGTATATTGAAAATACCATTAACTATGCGTTCCATTTATTTATTTATTTAGACAAAAGCAAAAAAAGAAGAAAAAAAAAAAGAACAAGAGAAGAATGAAATATATGACAAGCCTACAGAAAGTGTTTGTCGACACTCGTATTGTGTCAATGAATTTCCAAAATGGATTATTATGTCAAGCATGGAAAGCAAATGTTTAGGAGTGTGCGTGTTTACATGACTTCACATCATATTTAACAGTGTTAATAACATATTTGAATTTTAAATAAGCTTATGTACGAGATGCAACGTAAAATTATCTTCATGATGCTTGCCAAAATGACCTACTTCAATATGCACAATTATTGCACTGAAGTGCGGACATAGTCTTAGTTTTATAAACGGAAATAAAAAAAAAGTGAAATTGGCGTGCATCAGCACCTACCTTGATGGCCTTATCTGATGATGGATGGATTCACCATCACCGCTGTGTAGCCCTTTGCTAAAGAACTCCCTCTTGTTTCCCAATTTCCCAGACAGTTTATATAAGACAAGGCTTAATGAGTTGGTAAGCTGAAGTACGCTTGCCAATTTATCACATTTCGCGCTTTTTAGTACCCTAAAAGCCGCATCTTTCCCAGACAGTTAATATAAGACAAGGCTTAATCAGTTGGTAGGCCGAAGTACGATTGCCAATTTAGCGCCTTTCGCGCTAGTTTTAGCTCTTTTTAGTACCCTAAAAGCCGCATTTTCCCAGACAGTAAATATAAGACAAGGCTTAATGAGTTTGTAGGCTGAAGTACGGTTGCCAATTTCTTAAATTTAAAATTTTGAATATTACATTAAAGTAGATATCAATAATCTTTTACCCCAAATTTATATCACAAATTTTCTAAAATACCCAAAATTTAAGAAAAACACCAACACCAAAAAAAAAAAAAACCATGAGTATTTTCAAAACCTAATTTCATACTAAGGAATTTAAGATGATGATAACAATGCTGATGCTGCTGCTTTTGATGTTCATGTTGATAATTTAAAAATTCAAAACATGTCAAACACTTACGCATGTTGTACTTAAATGTTTTCTTTCTTATACATATGTATATATGTACTAGTATGTGCTCACGAACATGCAAAAAAAGTATATAGAAAATGAAAAACACTTAAATATTTTTGCATTTTAAGTTTTCATTTTATTTTTTTTTTTGCAACACGTTCACTTGAGACTTGAACAACAGCAGTGAGGAAATTAATGTCTACATCTTTTTTGTATTAAAATAAAAATAAAAAACAGCACTTTAAAGAAACCGCTGTATTCGTTAAGAAGCACACACACACACAAGAAAATGTATGTACTCGTAAGTGGCAGCCATAAGTATACACATATGTGTTTATATAGTACAATTCTTACACGAATCAGAGACCTAAAATCATGAATTTAAGTTTTACATACGTACTCGTAGAAGAAGTTGCTCACATGGCTACAAGCATATGGAAAAAATTGCTACCTGTGTGAGCCTGGTAAGCCACATGGGGACGCTGGTGAATCGTGAATAATTCACTCCGTGGAACTGGTCCATCATTAGATAAGGCTGTAAGGCAGGTGCTGATGTAAATCTTTTTCACAACTGTACTCATATTTCCAATACAGATTTACTTTTTACAAACAAATAAGTTCCGACAGAGATGATATTGCACGAGACTAAAGTTAGAACTCGCAGATGACAGCTGACCCGAAAATTAGGTTGCTCATTCAACAGTATAACCCTATTATAATACTAACTTCATATTAGTGTTTATTTAAAAATGTCTAGACCTGAGCCAAATTAGCGTCATTTGTAAGAAATATGCAGCTGAAGCACATCGGGTGCTCATAGAAGCATATAATGGGGTTGCTTTTATGCAATTATAGCAAACATAAAATCATGACGCAAGTTGCCCGGTGTAAAAGCCGTATATGCTTTGTACGGCTGGCAACACCGCAGCTTAAGCTGCCGCGAATTAACTTGAGGCTTGCTAACTTCTCACTCTCTCGTCAACCAGCCGACCAATAAGTGGTAATATTTTTGTGTTAAAAAAAAAGTACTAAAAACTATTGCATAAAATCAAATTAAACTAAAGCTTTGAAATAAGAATAAACCAAAAGTAGTAAAAGTTAAATCAAATAAAGTGTTGAGCAACTGCCACCAACAAAGGAAGTTTATTTCTTTCTGTAAGGAAGTTTTTTTTTCTTCTTGAACGTCACTTTTATCTTTCGCTACAGCAGATATCCCATTCCAGAGCAACAGCAGAATCAGTGCAGACTTTCTTCGGGCGTCACCAGTGAGCCCAGGTCAAGTAAAACAGAAGTGCTCAAGCTCTATGCACTCATTTGGTTTTGTAAAATCAAATAGCTATAGGCTGTGCGCTTTAATATACAACATGCTTTGGTGATGAAATAAAATTAGTTTTTTCTTAAGTGTATTGGTGTTTACTCCTCCATATAGAACTTTTGGGCACCCCTGAAGTAAACAATCAACAAAATGTTTGTCTGAAGTAATAAATATGTGTATACATGTATGTAAATATATGCCTATACATACATGTATAATGTATGTATATAAATGTGTTTATATATGTATGTATATAATGTATGTAAATTAAAAAATAATTTTTGGATATCATATTTCGTTTTTGTTAAAAAATAGTTGCTTTCGTTCAATAATAATTTTTACAGAAAGGTTGTTTGAACCTACGAAGTCCTTTACAGGTACACATTCAAACAATTTTTTAATTGATTCAGCGAACTTCGCTATTGAAGATGCACTTTTTTTTGTGTTGAGTGAGAGAACGTGTCGTGGGTTTTTTCAAAAGTTCACAAATTGTGATTTTCACTAAAAATCAGTGAAAGACCAAAAATTTACGAAGATGCAGAAAAGCAGGTATTATTGGAAGAAAATTTATCGTGTAATAAAATTCAATTTGCTTCGACATCTTTTTGCCATAAAACATTTTTCAAATAATTATTCCATTCTATTTGTTTTAGAAAAATTTTCAAATAAATTTTGGAAATTTTTTGATAAAATTTTTTTAAGAAAAATTTTAGAATGAGTATTCAGCTTTCTTTAAAAAAATTTTAAATAATTGATCAACTAAATTAGTTTTGAAAAATATTGGAATAATTATTCTGCTACATTTTTTATAAAAAATACAGACTCAACTAATTTTGGAATTTTTTTTCATATCATTATTGGATTCACTTTTTTATGAAAATATTTTCGAATAGTCTAGACCCCATTCAGCAAGTAGCCTCACATCGTTTAAAATCGTTCGGCATGATTAATAGAAAAATATAAACAATCTTGTAACCAGAAGGATGTAGACTTCAAGTAATTTGCTAATTTGTTTTTTTCCAGTAATTTTCTTTACTGATAAAAAATAGAGAATAATAGCTTAAATGGAGGCATTAATGGTTAATAAAAATCAATTTACATTTCATGACACTTCAACTTGGCAGAAGACTTAAAACATTTACAACTCTGATCAGCAACACACAATTAAATGAACTTTTAACGCTTACACACACAAATTAACCTCTTGAGTGGAAAACCCACACCGCACGATTTAAATGCCATACATACACACATACAATTATAATGACGAGTTTTTATTTTCATCGTTATTAATTTTCTAAGCTTTTGTGCAATAAGAAATGAAATAAATTTGCTTCCAGTTTAAGATGAGTTAATTTTATTTAAACTTCAGACATTTATACGCATCTTGGAAAACTTTCTTGAATACTAATTGCAAGTAAAAGAAAAGAAAAAAACGAAAAGAAATGAAGAGGAATGACACATATTAACTATACTACACCAAACACTCGATTGACAAGATCGAAAATAATAGATATTTAAGACATTTGCAATCAAATGCAAAGAAAACCGTATCTTTAAGTACACTGAAAGAAAAATACTTCGTTTCAGGAATGAAAACACTTCGTTCACCATTCTTTTGTTAATACCATGAAAAGTTTCATTTTGTTTATGTAAGCTTCATTAATGAGATGAAAATTTTGCGTAGCACCACTATATAATGTTTTACAAGTTCATTAATATTACGTATATTGTTTCATTTGAGTTATGAAAAACTTTTGCATGAAAATGTAAGAATTTTGTCATAGTTACTAACAAAAAGGGAACAACCCTAAAAGATAAGAGACAAAGATCCCTTTTGTGGACAACTCTTAGTAGATCTGTGTGTTCCACTGGTAAAAGATGAGTTTTCAAAGCATGCGACAAGGTATATCAGCAAATTGGAACTTCACCCAAACCCTCTTGCACGAAACAGACTTAATTTTAGTGGTCACACTCGGTTGAGAAGAAGGGATACCCTTGCCACCATCAGAGCGTTAAGTAGGTGATTTTACCGATATAATATGCGCATAATAAAACTTTTTGTCTAGCATTGGCTGGACTTAGTTAATTTATTGTATTTAGTATTAAGATTTGAGTACTTATTGTTAGTTCACATTGTGAAGATTCAATAAATAAATAAAAGCTAAAACTTTTAGTAGCGTGTTGGAAAAGAATAAAACTTCACATGCTAAAAAGTGTACAAGAAAAATGACTCACAGAGCCTACATGCCTTATATCAAGGAATCTGTGGCCGCACATTAACTCTAAGAAAACGGAGGAGTTATTAAAACTACCCTGACCTCACCTGAGAGCCACTGTAGCAGTCTTCACTGGACATTGCACGTGTGGGAACCATAACAGGAGGCTAGACTTACCCTATAATGACTTCTGCAGAAGTTGCGGAGACAAAGAAGAGGAGGAGACAATTTTTCATCTCCTCGAAACATGCTCGGCATTAAAGCATCATCGCCTAAGATATCTAAGCAAGAGGAGCTTCAATACCCTTTCATGTCTGGCCTCGGTCAATCTGACCGCTTCTTTCATTAGCAGCAGCGGTTGGCTAGTACATCAGCAAGTAATGCCACATTAAGCAGTTTCCCACCTTTCCTTTTCCTTTTCCTCTTCCTCACTCCCACTATATCCCTCTAATTTTTATTTTTCAACTCTACTATTCCACTTTTCAGGCTATCATAAAGGGAACGATCTTCAGGAGCCAAGTGAACTGGAGAATTTAGGTACTTTTTGGAGTATCCAGCGGGCAGGCTACCTAAACAGCGTAGTAAATATAATTTTTTTTTCATTCATTTATTTATTGAATCTTCAAAATATAAACTAACAATAAGTATTCAAATCTTAATACTGAATATAAAAGTTATTTAAGCCCAGCCACTGCTAGTCAAAAAAGTTTTTTTTTGTTTGGCCTTGAGTTGGCCAAATCGAATATTCACGTTTCCAAGGTCATGCTCTGTATTTGCTCGGCATAGAATATTATGAGTTGTTAAAACCCAGCGAACAAATCACAGGCGATCGTTATCGAACGCAATCAATGCATTTGAGACGAGTATTGAAAGACAAACAGCCGCCAAAGAACGAAAGACATATAAAGTGATTTTACAGCATGCGAAAGTGGTCAAGACATACTTGTACACCTTGAAAAGGTAACTCTTGCCACATACGCTGTATTCCTCAGACTATCACTTGTTTCGATTGATGGTAAATGTCCTGGCTAAACAGCACTTTAGTTCTTTTAAAGAAGTAAGAAATCGGATCGATTCGTGGATCGCTTTAAAAGATGACCAGTTTTTTCAACGCGGGATTCTTACACTGCCTGAAAAATGGGAAATAGTATAAAATATAACCAGTTTTTTACAATAAAGCCTCCAATTTCGGAAAAAACGGCAAAGGCAAAGTTGTACACTTATGCATTTCTAATTTAAGTTAAGTTTTTTGTATAAAATTTTTGAACAAAGTTTTTTTTTTTATGAAAAAGCTTTCTTTAAAAATTATAATCCCAAAATTACTCCAAATATTTTAAAATAAAAAATCTTTGTGTTGTTCATAGAACACAGACGACCAACTCGGGTAAGAAATTTGTATGAAAGTTACTCAATATTTTGAATGATTTAAATACAAGTTTGTTAGACAAGTCGCTCGTCTTTGTTCTTTGAACAGCACATTAGTTTACATACAAAATTTTTCACAAAATGTGTTCAGAATGTCACTCATTTTACATTTTTGTTTTCTTGGGTTTTTTTACATAAAAATTACTTTAGAATCTTAGCTCCTGAAAATCGAGTGTTAGGTGTATTAAGAGAAGTACACTAGGATGAGAATCAAAATAAACAAAAACAACACTAAACAAAATACAACGTAAAATTGAAAGGAGAAGATTTTTCTGGAATATTAACAACACTTCAATTAAGATGATGTGTAAGAAGGATTAAATAAATTTGTATTTCATTTAACAAGTGAATGTTTAAATGCTTGAATGACTAAATTGAGATAAAGGTTTTTTTTTTCTACAAAATTTCATGGCAAAAAATCGCACCCTTTTTGTCAGCGAATTTAGAAGTACATCAACACTTGCTTAGCAGTTATTGATTGCCACGAGAGGAAACAGCGGTAAACAAATGTGAGCTATTTGTTGTATTTTCACAAAGCAACATCTGCTTTACAAAGAATATTAAAAACAATCCTATTATTCACTGTTACCACTTTTACAGATTGTAATGTAAAATTAACCAGGTAAGCTCTTCCAATTTTGGTAAGCTAATCTAGCAAATCATTTAAAATTCTATAATTGATAATGAAATTCGTAAATAAAATAAAATGGTATAATTGCATTACATATACTAGTATATAATACACAAATATTCGAATAAAAATAATTACCCATATTCCGCTTGTCGGCAGAAATACCGTCGACTATATTATGACAACATCAGTTTAAGACGACATCTCGCATTCTCTAACAGTTTTGTATATGATGTTGCCGGTTTATCGATAATGTTAATAAATCCTAACACACATCTCTAATGTATGTGTCAGTTGCTTCGTTTTATTTACCTTTTGATTTAGAACAAAATAAGAAAGTTTGTGGAAGTTTTTAAATACAAAATGTAATTTCCAGCCTTAATCAGAATTCAGTGACGAAGTAAAGGCCATGTTAAACTATCATACACGATCGTGCGATCTACTAAATAAAGCATGTGTGCTGAAAAAGTGCTAAAAATGCAACCGTGCAATAGACTTTTTGACAAATCGTCATAAAATTTTTCAAAACATTATGGTTTCTGTGCGATCAGTGTGATATATATTGTGAAAAATATAAGAATATTGTGGTGCCTCAAGAAAAAGATTTAAGTAATGTAAAATTATTATGCTAATAAAAGTTTTTAATTGTTTTATTGTATATATAAATTATTTCAATTATACTTGTGTAATAGTGTGGCCTACAACGCCATTTTGAAGCGATTTTTTCAAGTCGGCCAGACTTTTGAACCAGTTTCCTGTGAATGAATCGTACGATCGTGTAGGATAGTGAATCAGGGCCTTAAGCAAAACAAACTGAAGTCGTGCATTTTTAATTCTGGCTGGTTCTACTCATTTTTTAAATTGGGCGGGATTCGTAATTTTATTCCAATTTTTTTTTTAATTTAATTTTCTTTATTAATTTTTTTTATGTTTTTATTCGTACTCGACGTTAAAAACTGTGACGACAAAATAACTGGCAATTAAAGATAATATTGCCGCCATTTTCTCTTGTAGAATATCAAATATGTGTCGGCAGTTATCGATACATGCCAATACTGACAACAGGAATACCGGGCCGGTTCGCTGCAAAATTTAAAAAGGGCGCCGTATTGTAGTGCCGCTGACAAGCAGAGAATATGGGTGAATAGTGTAAATACGACAGCTACTACGAGAGCTGTCGTTTTACGACTACGCCGAATATGGGTGAATGTTTTTAGATTATACCGACAAGAAATATCTTTCATTCCCTAATGAACTATTGTTGTTATATTAATAGAGGTGAAATAAGTGGCATTCAATTTTCAATGAATTAGTTATCAGAACAAAAATTAACTTGTTTACCTTTCTTACTTGGCGGTAACATACTTTTCTTTACGCATAAGAGAAGAAAAGCAAATATATATGTATGTATGTATGGAGCTTAATATCTCGTATCTCATATATATGTTTCCGTATCGTTTTATTCAAGAAATTCTACATTAAATAAACCTAAGTGTGAATAAGAAACTATTAAGCTAAATACGGGAAAAACAACATTTCGTAGATTTTATTTAAAAAGGCCTTAAGTCGCATTTTTTCCAAATTTTAGTTTTCAGTGATTCTGATACACTTAAAGCAGAATCGACAGATACGGTACCCTGCATTACGGTTTGGTATTTTCCTTTCGCATTTAACTTTTGCCTTTCGCACATTTTATTTTATCATGCTTCACTTTCAAACTATTTCGCGAAAAAGTCACGCAAACGGCACAGAGTACCAAATTATACTCTTATCCCATTTATCTTTGGCATCGAACTTACTTTCACAGCACATTAACGATATTGAACCACAATTAAGTCTCAGAGTCATTGAAAATATGGACATGGGATAGAGCTATGCCACCGAAGATCTGCCGAGCATTTGGCTGATATTTTGTTTCACACTGAATTATCATAGATCGATAAGCCCGAAACGAGTGATCTCTTAAAATACAATATTCCTATATTATTGCGAATTTACGAATGTCAGAAAAATTTATCGAGAATTGGGCTACCATATCGCTCCTTTATTGCAACATAGTCATAACGCAAAAAAGCTTGTTTCCAGAAAAACACATTTCAAATTTTTCGTTTCTATATAAGTCATAGAAATTTTTTTTACTGCATTATTTATAAAATTTCTTTCAAGTTTATTAGGCTGTTATTGCACTGATTTCTATACAAAATTTCTACAATAAGAGCTTAATAAACATGAAAAAAATTTTATAAATAAAGTCGTTAGAAAATATCTCCTAAAAGAAACAGTTTAAAGGTAATTTGAATAAAATTTTGGTGCAATATAAAAGGTAGTACTGTTAACAATTCTGCATTGTTAACTCGAAAAGCTCAATTTTTGAGATATGACTATGTTGCCATTAAAGAGCGATATATTAGACTACGCAGCTACTTATATGGCAGAAATTATAGTTCCAGAAGATTATCTTTGGATTAAAGTAAATTTCGTGTGAGTTTAAAAATTCATTCCATGCTATACTTCTATAAAAACAAGCTTGCCATTATTTTTATGCACTATGGCATGCATTACGTTTTTTTCCTTTTCCTGCAATTATGTTAGTTAGGGCCTTTCTACATTTAAATCAATTGTATTGTTTATTTGCAATTTTAAACACCAAATTGTTTAGTTGTGTTTTTTTTACTTTTCTAAGAAATTAAATAAAAAACCCCATTGAGCTTGAAGACTGATGACTAATTTCTTAGAAAAAAAGTGAAATTAAAAATATATAAGTATGTACGAAATATATAAGTATGTAAAGGAAACCCTACAAAAATAACGTTGTTGTCTATATAACGTTTGTTAAATACAAAATATGATTCAGTTAGTTTTGTTTGATATGTGACATACATACATATGAGTATACTATATGTATCTATCAACAACCTAAAGAATTCAAAAACAAACAAAAATAGCAGAACTTTTGTTTACTGCAAAATTTGTGTTGACAAAATTTGCCATAATTAGTAAAGCCCAGTTCAGACTATTATACTTTGTATTAATACTTGTCAAAAATTCAAATACATACGAAAAATAATATGATAAAAATTTGACATCCCATACGACTTTGTTGTTTTTTGAAACTTTTCAAAACGATAATACTTTACATTGGATCAGGGTTGTGTTTTTTAGCAAACCAGCTAATTAAAAATTGTGTAGTCGGCTATTTCGTAGCCGATGGGGTGCCGTCACTGATAGTATTTTTTGTCGTTATAAAAAAGCTCGAAATTTGGAATTTAGCTGTCATTTATAAATGTATTTTGCTCATGCTATATTTAGAACATAAAATATGTTTGTGCTATTGAATTTGGATGTGTTATGCATAATTATTATTTTAACTGTTGAAGAATTTCACGCGCCGGCACGTCTATCGCCTACGACGAATAGCTCACCTGCCGCCGTGAAAAGTTTTATGATGGCACATCTATGTTGGTTTATATCAAGTGTGATGGTGTGAATGCAAAATATAATTTACGTTAGACTTTTTGACAGTCGCAAGAAATGTGTTTAGACTTTTATCTCACAAAATCTTATGAAAGTATTTATACTTGTATAATAGTCTGATTGGGCCTTAAGTAAAAATATTTATGAAAACGTTTTCAAGTGATAAGATAGACGATTCCGTTTATATGTATGTATGGAAATATGAAAAGGAATGAATGTTCACAATGAACAGTTATAAATATTCTTACACAAGCATATGTATGCAGAAATGTACAAACATATGTACATACGTATATACAATATACATAAATATATTATAAATACGCACATAGTTATTTATGTATGTGACTTTTTTGATTCATAAATAAACAATTAACACACATAAACACAATTGTATCTTTATAAATGTAGAGACACATATATATCAGGGTGGCCATTTTGGCATTTTTGCGGCTAAATTTAGCATTTTATATTCTAAGCTGCAAATGTTCCATTTATAATCCATATACACATATACGAGTATTTAGCATTTTGTAACATTATTTAATTTAAGAATATTCAAAATATAACTTAATTAATATGTCAACTTAGACAATGATTGTCAAAATCTTTTATTAATATAAGAAATACTAAATTTGTTTGTGAAGAAAACAGTTTGAAATATATGTAAACTATAGGGCAATTATCAGAGATCTGCAACGGTTCACCACAACCATAAATACACCGGTTGTTTTCCCAACCATTTTCACATCCGAGTATTTTAAACACTCTTAAAAATTGATGCGGTGGTATTTATACCTGTCGTTCATTTTCGAAATCTTGATACATCAAATGTGTACGCTACCACTTTCGTAGCTATCTTGTGTATTTTTTTAAGAGTAAAAGAAATGACCACAAAAAATAGTATTGTTGTTATTAGCACTTAGTAAGAGAAGCATTTTGAATATTTGCTGTTTTCGCTTCTAATCGTTTTCTTAATAATGTATATTCGTCACAAAATCAACGTGTAAAAACAGCACTCTCGACAAATTCTTTTGCTGTGTATATGCGTCAACTTTTATTTGACATTAACTGAAATCACGGCTGCCAGATTTAATAATTTACAATCATGTTGACGAATTTGAAAGCAACAAACTGAATGATGATTTAAAATTTTTTTTTTTGCTGAAAAATTTTTCAAACAAAATTCAATTCAAACAAAATTTTTTCTCAATTGGTTATATGTATGTGTAAGTGTGCGTTTATTGTGCTTATAAAAATAAAAATTATTATAAATGAAAGAACATAAAGTAAAAGAAATTTGATGAAAATTTGCTTTATAATAAATATATATTTATTTTAAAGTAAAATATATTATTTTTACCGGTTTTGTACTAAATATGTTCGAATAAAATATGTGTATATATTTTCTTTAATATTTAGCAATTTGATCTTGTTTAAGTAATTAGTTCTTATTATTGCAATTCTAGATCATTTTGGTTTAATATAAAAAATTTAGCAGTACATATTTTCGATATTTCGATAATAGTTTGTTATCATCGTCAGGAAAATTCATTAATTTCCGTGATGATGATAACAAATTATCGAAATATTAAAAATAAATACTGTTGAATTTTTTATATTAAACCAAAACGATCTTTAGCTGCAAAAATAAGAACTAGTTGTGTATATTTTCTTTAAAACACAATCGCCAAACCATGATATTTCAAAAACCTTCTGGCAACGCTGCGCTTATTACGAATATGTTTACCAAGTGCAAGTGAGTAAATACATAAAACTGAACACACACATTCTCATGGGGAAATTAAATGTGTGGCTGCAAATTCTTATATAAAAATAATATTTTCGTTGTTAAAAAGAAGTACGATTGCCGATTGTAGAAAAAAATAATTGAAAAACCAAATCAAGCAAACTTGATTGAGTATGTTATATACTCTAGTACAGACGCAAGCTCTAACGAGTAGAAAACATACTTGTGCAAACAATATGCGGTGGCCAATCACACCGCAACTCAATTTAAGACGGGTGTACTTAGATCATTAAAAAGTCACTGGTTGCCAATCTCTGGTATTTACATCTAACCACAATCTAGTGAATTTGAATAAAACTCTTTAAACAAATTTTGAAAGTTACACTTCCGTTTTTGACATGTTGCAAGATTTCATTTCCATGATAGTATTATCATAAAAAGAATTATGTTTAATTATAACAATAATTGCCGCTAGCAATAAGATCAAAGAAAACAGGAAAAAGTAACTGAATACACAGAGTTGGAGGACAGCTAGCTGTTTTCTAGTAGCTACACTACTCATTTGTGTTTCTTAGGGAAGAATTTTGCAAAATAAATCCTCTACTCGTATATACATATGTTAACTAAAAATATAATTAAACACTTTAGCATTATATTTTGATTTCGGATTTCTTTTAGCATATTTTTAGTATTATTTTAAAGCCTATTTAACTGTAAAATATTTTTGGATATGGCCACACTGATACCTATGTACATACATGCATTCATACGTCAAGTCAACACACTGCTGATAATGGAATTATATCACTGACATCTGACTTTATTCTATACCAACAACAACAGTCATAAACACAATAACAAATACGCCCCAATATGATTTAATACGAGTATTTGGGTTTTCTGTTTATTTACTTTAATTTTTTTTATATTGTCAAAGCAAAAATTGCTTTTATATTTTATTTTATAAAGTTTGCCTGTCTTGCAAGATTTGTTAGTGGATTTCTGCCTTTCATATAATATTTAATATAACAGCACAGAATAGTATACAAAAATTATTACCTGTTAATCATTCTAAAGAGTCATTTTAACAGAACATTTATTCTCCTTTAGCATGTCGGTGCTGATCATGGTTAAGGAAACTGCCTTGGCTGAAATGCAAAGTCCCAGGAAGGAGAATTGGTTTCCTTGATAACTTTGGAGCATGTCAGTTTTCGGAGGATAATAACTCCCGCAACTGATACCTGTTCTGTAAAGAACCAGGGGTGATGTACAAGTATAGATGGGTGAGTCTTAACTAACTCACTTGATATTCTTAATGGTTGATTTCTTATTAGGCTAATGGTTGGAAAATTGCATACAGGAGGGATTAGAAGACCCAAACTTTTAAGCAAGGTGTTCGTCTATAGGGCTGCAAAATTATGGCAAAAATTACAGCCAGTGTGGGCCTAGCAAGCCACATAAGGGCGCTGGTGAATCGTGAATAATTCACGTCGTGAAGTTGGTCCATCATCAGTTTAAGCGTGCTTGGTAAATCAATTTCACAATCTGTAGTTCATTTTTTGTATCACATCTATATGTACTTATGTATGTATTTTATTTTTTAGTTGAAAAGCAAATGTTCACCGGCTTTTTCCAAATTAACAAAATTAGTGCTAAAGGTAAGAAAACCTCTTCTTATTCGTTAAGGTAATAAAGCCTATTGTATTCGAGCTGCCTACTGCCCAATTACAAAGTATGAGAGATTGTATTCGACCTGCCTACCCGAAAACTGGGGGTAATGTATACAATACTTCTTCGACCTACTTATAAAGTAAGTGAGTTAGTTTTCGAGCTGCCTGCTGTCGAATTACAAAGTATTAGAGATTGTGTTCGAGCTGTTTACCTGAAAACTGGGAGTGAGGTATACAATACTCCTTCGAGCTACTTAAAAAGTAAGTAAGATAGTTTACAAGCTGCCTACTGTCGACTTGCAAAGTATGTGAGATTGTATTTGAGGTGCTTACTGTCGACTTACAAAGTATTCGAGATTGTGTTCGAGCTGCCTGCCCACTGTTGACTTACAAGTTATGAGAGATTGTATTTGAGCTGCCTACCCGAAAATTGGGGTGAGGTATAAAATACTTACAAAATTAGTGAGATACTTTTCTAGTTTTCGAGCTGCCTACTGTCGACTTGCAAAGTATGTGAGGTTGTATTCAAGCTGCCTACTGCCGACTTACAAAGTATGAGATATTGTATTCGGGCTGCCTAAAACTGGGGGTGAGGAATACAATACTTCTTCGACCTACTTACAAAGTAAGTTGGATTGTTTTCAAGCTGCCTATTGCCGACTTGCAAAATATCAGAGATTGTATGCGAGATGCCTACTGATAACTTACAATGTATGCTAGACAGTAATGAGCTTTTGCTGGCTGAACACTTCACTATCACGCGTACTTTATGTGCAGGTTTAGGCGTTCACTCTATACATGCCGCAATGTATTTGGAAATGTATTTTAGGTTCGTATGTAAGATGGTGCATTAACAAATCCGATTATCGCTTTTGTAATCTAAAGTTTCACCGCTTGGTCATACCCATGATACAAAAAACAAGGTAGCCGCTTCGCTACAACAATACAAAAATAAAAAAAACAACAGGTATTTTGTTTGTGTAAAAAGGCGAATTCACACTTAAGCTGTCAAAAGTAGTTGATAACTAACATGTTAAAAAATTTAAATGGCGCCGAAAAGGTAAACAAAACTTGACAGAGAAAGTGCCGCCATATTAAATGAATTCGCTTGAATTCGCCGATGCATCCACCTAATAATGAATTCGCCTTGATCATACCTATGTAATTGTGTCATTGCTTTTTTTGACTCGATTAAAGAATTTTCCAGTTGATTCAAGAATTTTATACTTATTTTAAGAAATTTATTTGAAGAAATCGCAAGATTAGTTTTCTTAAACAACCTCTTTTTCAGCTTATTTTAAATATATTTTGTGTTATTTGTAGTTAAATATTTGAGTGGGATTCATATTAAAAGTGAACAGAAAATACTTAAATTTAGTATAAGCTATTTCTTTCTGTGTACTAATCTCTGTTATGTGCGCACTAAAGGGCTGCATAGAATGTTCTAAAGAACACATTTCACTACTATCCAGTAGTTCCAAGCACAAAACACACAAGCAGTATAACGTTTTGAAACAGAACAAACACATATACGACAGTGCTTGACAGTACTAGAATTCTGTTTCGTAGCAAAAACCAAAACAAAACATTAGACTGTAGCAAATAAACGATGAATCATAACAAAACATAGCGAGTGCACTAAAACGTTGGCACTAACGCATTGGCACATAAGCATACTGTGTATACAGCACTTATGCACTAATACAAAGACAAAAACCATGATCAACAACAACAAATTTTATAAACAAAACTGAATTAAAACATTAATGCAGTGCTTGAAGTTCTACTTTAACTTTGTTCCACTACAATTGGTTCTACTTGTGTTTGTTTTTATTTATTCTAAACAACTATAAAACAGTATTCGTTTATGTGCTTAGAATATTTCGGCACTGAAGTGTTTGTTTTGAAATGTGAAAGAAGAGGATGGATAGTACTTGAAAATATTACAATGTCTTGTAAGACATTTTTCTTGTGCTTGAGCAGCCCTCTAGTACGTACAGATCATACTTGTAGATGACATCATTCATGGAGCGTTTGAAAATTAGTTTAATTGACTTCCAACTATCAATTATGTGCGAGTATGCATGGACATATAGTAGATTTTACATTTAAGCCTCTTTTACATTAAGCCTCTACGTTTGTTCAGACGAAAGTAGTTTGTGGAAATAAATAAGAACTCTGTATCTGCGCCTCCCTTTTGACCCGTTGCATTTTGGAATGTTTAGCAATAACATTTGTGTTATTAAATTTACTTGTTAAATTGTTCCTCCATTTAATACAGTTCTGTCATTTCGTCACGTATTTTTAAAATAATTTCCAGTTCAAGCAAAAAAAGACGTAATAAAATTAAACCCTCAAAAATTTGCCAAATAATCTCATAAATATCGTCTTTCCAAACAACAAAACAACCAAAGTTGGGGAGGCTCTTTCTTTAATAACTTTAAATGCATTAGTCACGTGGGGAGTTTTCTTCATTCCTCTTTTGTTCGTTTGTTTTTGCTGGCTTATCAATATTTAAGCTATGAAACATGTTCGATATTATTAAATTTAAGTAAAAATAAAATAATGTGTTAAAATTAATATGGAAGACAACGAACAAACATCCCTTATCGTTAAGCTTATGCTTGTGTTTGATGATGATTATTACGTATATATTACAAAGGAACAAATTGAAGTGCAGACAGCCAACAGATGAGAGCCAACCACCTACTTCTACCCACCTTTTGACAGCCTCAACAAAACAGTCAAAAATTGTGTGAAAATAAGTTTCCAAGTGTGACATGAACATTATTTGGTTGCTTTTGTGCGTGTAGCAGAAAGAAAGAAAGAAAGGAATGATACGGCAGGTTTAGCCACAACTTTTGCTTTCAGTTTAGAGCAATTGGAAGTTCCTGCAAAATTATGTCCTAAATAAACTGGCAGGAATTTTATTCCTTAATTGATTGACAACATGATGTGCATTACATGTACTACATTTGTACACAGAAAGACATACCTAATAATATTGTTATTTAGTTGGGGCTATGTGCTTTAATAAAGGGTATTTTTTAAAGAGCTGCACAAGTTTGAAATAGAATAAGACCTTTGTCTTATTCTACTTCAAACTTTTTTCCATTTTTTAAATTGACATGAAATTTATTTTATTCGAAGGATAATCTTCTGGCATTATAATTTAAATATGATTTCCGGCATATCACTACCACGGCTGGCTCGGACTTTGTATAAGCTGAAGGTCCAATTTCAAAGTCGCACGATCCTGCAGGCCAATGCACGAACCCGGAACATGAAACTATGCGGAAACCAAACGTTTTATTCAATAAATTAATTGTTGCGCTAGCTGTTTGACATGCTGTGCCATCTGTTTGAAACCACTGATCCTACATATCATAGTTGTTCAATTCATATATAGCTATAGCTATTACCATTGACTAACAGAATCTTGTTTAAGGAAGTATGGATCGGTGATTCCATCAGCCCATAAACCGTACCAAAAAAGTAAGTTTTGCTGTATGTAACAGTGTGTCAACATACACTTGAAGATTATCATCACTCCGCACGTATAAAAAAAATATATGATTAACACGACAATATTCTAAGGGCAATATACTATTGTTGAATTATATGATTGTTGCCGACAATATTATATTGTTATATTCAAAACGCAACTCACGTGACTGACTATAGTTTTGTAAAAAAAAAGAAATTATATATAACTACAATATATTCTGCTTCAACATTATTGTAATAGTGAGCAACCATAGTACAAATTGAAGTTACCATGTTACTGTTATACCCAACCATATTATAATACCAACCAACCACAATTTATCATATATAACCATTAAGCACTCATAATACGTCACAAGTAGCTTTACTACAATACCACAATACTGTAGTAATTAACACAATACTCATAAATATAAAATAATTAAAATAAAGAGATAAAGTATGCTATGTTATATAATAAATAGTAATAATTCAAGAACTAAGGCAACAATTTTCTCCTTGATCTGGATGTATCTATTAGCTGAAACAAAACAACATCATTTATTTTCATTTCATCTGTGATTGCAATTTAAAATATCATACATTACAATACAAAAAATGATTGGTTGTTAAACAATAGTATCATCCAACTTCAGAATTTTTAATAGCTGTTACAATAGTAAGATAAGGTACTTCTTATAAGTGGACAAAAATGAAATATCACATTAATAATAAAGTATAAAAATATACTTATAAGCGGACACCTCTTATAATAGGACAAATAAATCGGCATTGGTGAGTGTCCATTTATAAGAGGATTCACTGTATTTATAGAAGAAAAAATTAGCTAAAATGGAAAAAATATTTGGGTTAAAATTACTAAAATCGGTTGTTCTGATGCCCAATCACACTAAACATTAAGCACTTAACAGCTGACACAATGGCCGCACGTTAAAAACTTTATACTTCTATAAATTAACCTTTATAAATGAGCCATTAAATCTTTATAGTTGTGGAAATAGATACATATGTAAGTGCGTGATTTTTGCATGACAAATTTTTTTTGAATGTCAGTCAAGTTGGTCAAACATTATATAATACATAAAAAATTTATTTAATTGAATGTCAGTCAAGTTCGTCAAACATTATATAATACATAAAAAATTTATTTAATTGTTGCTAGTTATCAATATTTATGATATACCATAAAGTTTTTCTATATGGTCTTGAGTACTTTTACCCCGTTTTATGTTCCATTCCCTGTAGCATAACTATAGAAATTTTGTTTTTCCTCTTTTTTTTTGCTTTCCTATCATGATCATCTAAAAATAACTTGACTAGCAGTTTTTACAATCCATTATCTATAAAAATTAATTACAACAGCAATCTAATTCCTGGTTTTGGATTTCAGTTTTAAGCTTTCTGCATTATAATTGACAATTTAACTCTGTTATTTATTTAGTAGTTTATATAACAAACACGATTGTGAGTGGGTAGTGGGTATCAAACCTCCTGTGTCTTAAAGGTCAATTCTTATGTGGTGTTTATGAGACACGATTTAGTGATAAGTCTAGAAAATTTGTATGAAATGCACTCAAAATATTGAGTGTATTCCATACTAATTTTCTACACGTCTCACTCAATCGTGTTCCATAAACACCACATTAATTTGCTTTTCATAACCTAGCTTAACCTAATCTCAAACTAAAAAAAAGTAATGCGAACTCGTGTGGTTCCTTTGAAAACATAGTTCAGCATATGATATAAAACTTCAAAATTTTTCACTCAATTCAAATCCAACGAACAACTAAGTACACCTGCATTTTCTAGTGAAGTATTCAATACTTATGGATAAAAATTTAATGTTAAAAATTTCATTGTATAAATGAACTTGAAATGTACATTTATATTGTATAAAAATATAGCGCTGCGGGTGTTCTAATCTTATTTATTGATTTAGATATTTTTGTATAAAAATGTTTAAGGATTTAAAATTTTTATTTTGCCATTTAAAAGGAAAGGTGGTATTGTATGCGATGTTTATTGAACAACAATGCGCATTGTGGAATTTTTATGAATTACTATTTTGCTTGAAGTAAAAGTTATTGAAAATATTCTGGTAAATACATTTTTTTTTACAAAGAAATTTTTCAATAAAAAAATAATAGGATTAACTGAAGCAATTGTAAAAGCAAACGGTTTAAGGAAAGTGTTAAAGTTCAGGGAAATAGTAAAAGTAATAAGATTTTAAGATATTGAAAGAGGATTTTTTTTCCACGTAATCTTATTTTTGTATCTTTTATGAAAATATCATTTGCTATTTTCTCCGCAATAACCAGCTATATATAAACACTAAAGACATCCGCGGCTATACGCAAATCACATAAATCTTTGAAATTTTAGCTACTTGTGGTTATTTGTGAATTTTTCAACGTTTGTCATACAGATTGTTATTGCTATTTTTTTATATATGTACATTGAATGTCAATATATAAAAGAGCTAATGAGAGTAACATATTTGGTTTATTTCTTCTGGCAAAAAAAAAAAAAAAAAACACAACGCGGGGCAGTACTCTTACTACTATAGGTATTTATATGTATTTGGTTATCACAAAATAAAACAGAAACATTGAGTAAATTATACATTTTTATTATTTTTTAAGAAAAACATATAACTAAGTTTGCCACTTTGTAGTGTCTAAACAAAAATAATAAGTCAGCAAACTGCAACTAAGACTAGACATCCATTTAAATCAATTCAATCTAAAATTTTACAGGCAAAGCTATAGTAAGATTTTTTAAAAGATTTATTTCAACAAAATCCATCTGGCAGTTTCAATCGCAAAAGACTTTACTGGAATCTCATGAAGAGTATTTTTGATCAACGACGAGCTCATCTTTTAATCGCAGATGATCCCTCGCACAGCAGTAACTGTTACAGAAGCTGTTTCTTCTATAAAAGTCATACACAACGCAGCTCAAGGCGCTTACGCTAATCATTGTGGAAATAGTTTAAGACTCGTGTAGATATTATCCTACAACTCATTAAGAAATCAGCCGTGTAATCTTTATCTGATTCATACAGAAAACAGCAATAGGTTTATGTGATTTTTTCATACTTTTTGTATAATTTGCGAAGATGGGTGGTGAACCTACACGTGGTAAATTCCATTCTTGAACAATAAATAACAGACTATAATACGCTGTTTGCTTTTGTTCTTCTATAATGTAAAAATCAATTAATTATGGGTAAAAAAAAAAAACATCAAAATTGTAATCGTCCAACAAACATTTCAAGATTAAATGCCGAGTGTTTCAGAAAAGTGTAAAAAGAAATAAAAAAGCCGATGCTTTTGTTATTGTTACTCGTTAGATAATCGTCGGAAAATTCTTTTGGGGATTGTACATTAAACACAATCGTCTAACGCACAACGTACGCTAGGTGTGGTGTTTCCAATTATACTCTGCGACTATAAATACAGCCCTAGATTTTTGTATATACGTGTGTAATTTAGAAAGGGAGGTTTTTAGACTTTTACAACTTTGAGTTGACAACACTGCTTTATTTGACAACCTATTTAACATCTGATAGTTGCTTTTTGCTTAGTTTGGTTTGACATTTCGTTAAGGGTAGACTAACACCAGAAAAACGTTTGCAAATTGTTGAAATTGTTTTTAATCAGAATAATGGTTCTGATCATCGATGAATAACGATACTGAACTTTCTTGCAAAATTTTCATCGGATATTGAAAAACCATAACATCTACTGAATATAATTATTTGGTGGGGTTTATTGGGTGAACTGCCGAAGTCATTGGCATATTTGCTTTCTAAAACGCAGACAGCGGGAATGTTCCAGTCAATGGTAAAATGGTTTCAGACTGCAATTTCTATTCTCCAGCCTTGGCAGCTATATGGCCGAAATCATAGCCACACTTTCATGTCAGTGACTTCGCCAACAAGAAGCATTGCTGCATTTCAGCAAATGAAAAGTTGTGAGCGATTATTGAAAAGCCGAAGCAAAAAGTAATTGTTTGGCGTAGTTATGCTGATGACGTCATCTTGCCGTAGTTCTTCGAAAATCAGATCGACCAAGCGGTTACCGTGAATGATATTCGCTATCAAAATATGATAATGGAATTCTTATGGACGATATATAGTTCGAAGAGGATGATGAAACTTGACATAGCGAAATGGCTTTTTTGTACGAAAATTTCAACGGCCGTGTTATCATATGTACGTGGCAGCGTTGTTTATTGGCGGCCATGATCATATGAATGGACGTTGTTGTACTTCTCTCTTTGGAGATATTTAAAGGCAGCAGTGTACGCCAATAAGTCAAGAGCAAAGATATGAAATAATTCGTTACAACAACGATATTGAACCTTAATTATGTCCCAGAGTCATTGCATTCTATTGAACAGACGTATGTCAGCGAAGTTGCGGTGAGCATTTGACCGATATTGTGTTTCACAAATAATTTTCATAGCTCCTTCTATCATAAAAAATACTAAGATTAGTTACAATTAACAACGTGCATTATGGTTGGACTACCCTTTACGTGGCAATTCAATTTTGTCCTGATGTTTGCTGCCCTACCTAGATAAATATTGCATTGAAAATAGTTATTAAAACTTTTGCAGAGACAGCAAAATAAATCTAGTTTTTAACCAATAAACGATTTGACACATACGAGAATGTATTGTATTGTATGTACAATAAGTTTTGCTTTCAAACACCAACGAATAGTAGTATATATGTACACACATGCATACATACATACATATGTATGTGTAAGTTATAAGTTGAAATGTCATTGCACCACTTTTTCTCTCATAAGTACAAAAACCCGACAGAAAACCGATTAGTTTACTTTGTAACAGTTATTGCAATTATTGTTTTAACAAAATTTAAAAAATTTTATTCATTACTTATGCTGCAGGAAAAAAAATCCGCAATGTTTGCTGGTTTATAGTCATGTCATTTTGTCTCCGTCTGTCGTCTATATGTAGTAATTAAACTTTAAGCCGCATGTGAGTGTGTATGTGTGTGCTGAGTGTAAAATCTGTCGTAAAACTTTTATCCAACTACCGTTAGTTACATCGCAACAAAGGCAACAACATACAACTTAACTTGTATTTTGTGACATCATCAAGCAGCAAAGCAAAAAGAAAAAAAAAAAAGTTATTTTCGCCACTGTGGGCTTGTTTTATTAAAACCGCAAAGAAGTAAAAACACACAACAAACACAACATCGTCATGAAAATCTAAACCTGAACCAAAAGGTGTGAGAAGTTTATTATTCTAGACAGGTTGTTCAGTTGTTACGGTACAAACAACTAACGAAGCTGACAAGGAAGGTATCCCAACTTACATGCCTAAATGCAAATGCATAAAATACTAATCACATGTGTTAATAAACTTCGCCTGTTAAAAGCTTTTTACTATGGTGTTTTAATATAATTGCTCACATTTTCAATATTTCATTTAAGAAGCATTAACTGCTTATAATATGCTAATAAGTTCTGCAATTTGCCATGATACAAAAAACAAGGTAGCCGCTTCGCTACAACAATACAACAATAAAAAAAACAGGTATTTTGTTTGTGTATGTTTTGACACTTAAGCTGTCAAAAGTAGTTGATAACGAACATGTAAAAAATTTAAATGGCGCCGAAAAAGGTAAACAAATTTTGCCATATTAATCGAATTCGCCTGAATTCGCCGATGCATCCACCTAATAATTAATTCGCCTTGGCAATTTGCATACATTTTCTTCAAATGGTTGGACTTCTTCGAAAAATATGCACAAGTGATGTGAAACCATTTTTTATTGGATGTTAACTTCCTCGACTTTCAATGAAATTTTACAGATTTTTTTTGTCAATAAAGGTGTGCGTGCGGTTTCTTGTTTTGATACGAAATTTCGCAATTAGCACGTTTATTGTAAATGACTGATGAATCGCATAAAACTCTTATGAAATATTTAAATGTCATTGCGAAGATTTTTTAAACGATATACTCGTATGTATATGTAAGATTTCAAGTGTATGCAGCTGTTCTATAAGCGTTCGGTTGGTGCTCTTTTATTGCATATAAATTTATATTTTATGTTATAAGATGATATGAGTAAAATTTATTTATGACAAGTACTATCTCTCAAACGAAAATTGTAATGACATATATCCGACTTAAGGTCTCATTAGTTTTTACTTTCTGTTGCCGTTCTGTTACGTTCATTTCTGTAGCAAATATTTTACAATTCCTTTTTCCGTGAAAATGTTCAAATAAAAGAAAAACATTGAAATGAAAAATAAAATGAATTTAATTTTTCCAGCTTCAGATCTTTGTTTTTGTTTTTTATAAAAAATTTACAATTTAAAATCTTTTATTTCTCAATATTTCGATAACAATTTGTTATCATCGTCAGGAGAAATTAAATTTCACAAACGAAGATCAAATAATATTGAGATAAAAAGAAAAGAAAAATAAAATGTGTACATAAATATTATCTTGTATGAAAAAAAAAAAAACAATAAAGGTGATCAAACAGCCCACTTCTTTCTCACAATCTGCAGAGTATATGATACTTCTTATACAATATATGATTTTTTCTTTGCTAAAAGTTTTAAAAATCTTTAATTGAAGCAAATTTTTTACCTGTTGACAAAAAAAAAAAAAAAATTATATACATTTGAATAAAAAATTAATATTTCCATACCTGAAAAAAGTAAAATACACATATCTGGCCGTCACTTAACGTTGAATTCTATTTTCAACAGATTAGTCCCAAACAGAACAGACCGAAAAAAAACAAACCATGTACATATAGTTTATATTCTGATTCAGAGCGGAAAATAACGTACAAACTAATTCTGCCTTTAGGGCGTGTGCGAAATGGTAGCAAAGTATTCTCGTATCCCATTTTGATATCTAACAAGCAGTACAGGTGTTTTTGTCTATCTTATAAGAATTCATAAGTGATTGAAAGCTGAGAAGAAAACACTTCTTTGCAACCTATAGAATCTTATATGAATTTCGCCTATGTGCACATTTTGTACAAAAGTTATAATTTATAGTATATAGTTAAAAGCATAAAAGCAATTTTTTTCCATTTAAAATGGGGGTTTCAAAGATTTTTTGCAAAACTAATATTCGGTAACATTGCCTTTCAAACAGATTCACACACACATTCGCTTTTTTTTGACAGCTCTTATTATAACATCGTTGCCATAAAATTTCTCATAAGAACGATCTCATGAAAATTATTATAAGACTGCAATAACACAGATTTTAAAGGTCGTGTCAGATAAAACTTTTGCTTCACTTTACGTTGGAAATTCGTTTTGACATCTGAGATAAAATATACATACTTATATGAAACATGTCACATAAAGTACTTTTAATGCAACGTGAAGAAAAGTTTGGCAACTCTCAACTTTTTATGCGTTGAAGTTTTTTTTAATAGCTCAAAAGCTCTATGCACTAAGAAAATAATTAGAACCAATTTTAGTAATTCGTCCCATAATATTTCTAACTTTTATTATCATAATTATATATAAAAATTAACAACCATATTTTTAGATAAATAAAAAAATCTTGAGCGCTGCCAAAGATTTTATTGTGAAACGTCACGCAAAGCGACAAAGTGTTATCTGACATGGCCTTAAGTCTACATGTAAGAGAATTCTCTCTGCGATCGAGTTTGACGTTCTCATCCTAGATATTATCGCAGGTGTGAACACTAATATGCTGTTTATAGAACACAGACGAGTACTCGTCTAAAAAATTTTATATGGAAATCACTCAAAAAATTTAGTAACTTTCTTACAAATTTTCTAGACGAGTTGCTCGTGCGTGTTCTATGAACAGCACATAAGTAAATACATACTAACTCTGGGTATAAATTTTGACCTTAGAGGCGAACGAAATGTTTATTTGAAATTTAACAATTTGATTAAAATAACTTAGATTTGAAAGTTTTATAATTAAAAAAGTAAAAATGAAATAATATAAAATTGAAAAATTCCTCTATTACGGGCGGATTGATATCGAACTACATAAGTAGGAAAATAAACACTTTTTTCAAAAACCATTTATTTCTCAATATTGTAGCCTTTTAGCTCAATACGAGTACACTTAGTAACACGATATTCCAGATATTTTATATCATCTGAATAATACGATTTTGGGAACCCCTTCAAATACGCGTTATTTTCTATTATCACTTCTTCGTTTGAGATGAATTTTTTTCCTGCGAGCCATTTCGGAAATAGGAAAAAGTTATTGGGAGCTAAATCTGGACTATAAGGTGAATGATGAACCAATTCGAAGTGTATTTCACGTAATTTTAGCATCGTATCTAATGCTGTGTGAACCGGTATATTGTCTTGAAGAAAGGGCATATTTTTCTTTTTTAAATGTGGTCGTTTTTTCTTGAGTGTATTAAATTGTTAATCGTCAATTGACCGAAAAAATCTCGAAGTGCGCGATATGTATTTTCAACGCCAATTTCATAATAACTTTAAAGCAGAAGTGCACGCTGTTCGTCTTTGGAATGCTCTTCCAAATAATCAACAGACAAACAACAACGCAATATCTTTTAGGAAATTTCTTTTTAATTTCTTTCAGTAATTAATTCATTTTTTAAGCAAGTTTTTTTTATTAGTTCAATCAAATTGTTTAGTTTCTAAATTATTCTTATTTTAATTACCTAATATCCATTACATCTGAATACTACTTGTTTGTACATATACAAAATCCTGTACTGTAACTATAAGACTTAGTCTTGTTGTGTAGGAAATATAAATAAATAAATAAATAAAATAAATATGTATTTTGATTTGAACGCCCTATTTCATAATAACTTTAAAGCAGAAATGCCCAAGCCATATGCGCTTGGTGCTCATTTGTTTTCGTAAAAGCACTTAGCTATAGGCTATGCGCTTTAATATACACATGTGTGTGTGCACACATAAGTGCAAAGCAACATTACTTTGGTATACTTTGCTTATTAAATGGAACTAGTTTTTCCTTAAATGTATTGGTGTTCGCTCTTCTATATAAAACTTTTGGGCACCCCTGCTTTAAAGCATTGCTCGATTATAAATTTTTCCAATGTTCAAAATGATCTAGTCTGAAATTGAGAAATGTCAAATGAAATGCAGAAAAAAGCTCGACGCTTAGGTGTAGTTCACAATCAATATCAGCCTTTAAAATTTAATCATGTGATGTAAAAAATTAACTCCACAAGGTTCATTGTTGTTGAATCCGACCTCAGTTTATTTTTACTCCAATGACTAAATAAAAAGAAAAAGTTTCAATTACTGCAGCAGTGTATGTACTTCTATTTCGTAAACGTTACAAAAAAGTCTACGCATTCAGAATTCCAAAGAACTATGTATGTTTATTACTTCATTCTCGTTTTTAGGTTCCCCCTTTTTTTTTTGTACCACTCCTTTTACATATAAAACTTTATGATTCAACTAATTGATTTAATGTCATCAAACATATTTTGCGCTTTTGTAATCATAACTCAATTTACTAATAACAATATTTGCTATTTTTATGAACATCAATGTTTTGCAAGAACAAAGTGCACTTCAAAACTGTGATGACAAATTTCTTTCAATTCATATTAAATAACCGGTTATAAAATTACCAGACAGATATCAAGACATTTGTCAAACAAATAGTTAAAGCGCCAGCAGAGAGTGCTTTTTCCCCCCTCTGTTTTTTGTTTTAAAATGTCGACCAGTGTAAATTTATTCAACCACTTGAAAGCTTTAGAATAAAAAAAAAATGTATTGGTTTAGAGCAAAAACAAAAAAAAAAAAAAAAAAAAAAAAGAGAAGAAACTTTATTGTCTTCACTTTCAAAGAAATAAGCAGTGGTTTAGTTGCAACCAAATACACACACATACATACATAAATATATTGCGTATGTATGTATGTGCATTCATACATATGTACATGTTTGCCTGAATGTACTTTTTACAACTTTTAGCAGAATATTTTTAGACCAGTCGTACTTGTTGAATTATATTTAGACAGCAAAAATATTTTCTATTAAATTTAATAGGAAAACTTTTCATTGCTAAAAACAAAAGCAACAACAACGATAACAACAAGATGTTTAAATGTAAATTGTTGCTGCTGATGCCGCTTGTTGCGAGCAACGACAGACTATTGTCACAACAATTGCACAGACAGGAAAAAAACTTAATTTGCGAATAAAAAATTAAAAAAAAAAAAAAAAAACAAATCGAAAAAGAAATATTACAAATTATGATAATTTAAATGCAAATTAAAATAATTTATTAAATTGTTGCTTAAGTTTGCATTTGTTTATCATTTTTCAGGCTTTTATTTTTTCTCAGTAAAAATTTTGCTAAATAAAAATTTACAACTGAATTTATTTTGACGAGTGTCATCGTCTAAAGCGCATTTATCAGCGTAAATGATGAGGATGATGATAAAGTGTCAGTTCTACCTCGTGTTTAAATTTTAAACTTTTCATGTGCATATAACAACAACAACAACAACAACAACAACAACAACAACAAAAAAAATAAAATAAAAATTTAATTTAATTAAGATTTTTGTGCAGAACATTTTTTAGCTTTTGTAAATTCATAAACTAAACAATTGAATAATTTTATTTTTAGCTTGAAGAACTAAAGAAAATTTATTTCTTGATTTATAATATTCTGGCAAATTGTTTTTTCTTTCTATGCTCAAAATAAATGGCACAAGAAAATTGTATATAGAGCGTCTAAACTTAGCAAAAATTTTGAAGGGAACAAAAGATTTAGTTATTAATTTAATTTGATTAATACAAGAAATCTCGTAAAAGATTATGTCTACGTCTTTTTTATAATTTGCAACATATTATTTTGAAATATATATGTGGAAGAAGCATTAGTTTTTTTTTGCATTGAACGAGGTCGTTACGGCTGAAATGTGTGATCGAGACATTGAATATTGGGTCCACCGAATCGACCCCAGCCAACTTTCCCACGGTGGCTATATGAACGAAGTCGAGTTCCATTCATAAATTCTCTGATTGTATTTCAAGTCTATCATAAAATTTTTAAAATATCTCATATGGTTTGCATAAACACATAGACAACAGCAGACTGCACTACTTCACTAAAACAAATGCCGCAACCGGAAATTGTAGTTTTTTTTTTTTATATTGGACCAGTACTCAGGGGATGACCCCTACATATGCAGTGCATTGTACCAGAACTAGGAAAATAGGTTGTGAGGAGGGGGAAAGCGGGAGTAGTGTTTGTGAACATTTGACTTAAATTTTCCAACGTTATAACAGACAGGAAACACTTCTGCAGGCAACTTGTTGCACAGACGAAGCGTACGGCCAAAAAACGAATTTTCTCTGTAATGCGTAGTACGATTCCTCGGGCAATCAACCACAAATGGATGAGCTCTGGACGATGAATGCGTGCAACGTAAAAATGTACGCGTTTCGGGTACAAGATCCCTAATCTCGTCAGAGCAAAATCCATTGTAGTAACGATAGAACAGAGTAACGCACCCCACACTGCGTCGATGCTGCAGTGAATCAATAGAGTTGGATAGCCTACTGTCACTGAGGAGCTTCTTCGCCCTCTCCTACACACGGTCGAGTAACCCCAAAATAGACTTTGAGGCACCGGCCCAAACATGAGAGTTGTATTCCATTTTCGGTCGGATGTAGGTGGTATAAATAGTAAGGAGATCGGATGGAGTGAAGTACATTTTACACCGTTTCAAAAAACCGAGACACTTGAATGCTTCTTTAGAGACATGAAAGATGTGTTCAGTCCAGCGAACATCACACTGTACCTTCATTCCAAGAACATCAAGAGCATCCGATTCCTCAATACCTATACCATCCATGAGTACAGATGAAGCAGCATTTGCGGTCGTTTGTTTGTGTGTTAATAAGCAACATTGGGTCTTACGAGCGTTAAAGGTGACCCTGTTTTTACGACCCCATTCGGAGATTAATAGAAGATCACTATTCAGTGAATCGTTCATATTTAGCCTCTTGGCAGTGATCTCTGATGCCCAAAAGAGTACGAGTGACAAATGCTGCTGTCATCTGCGAAAGAGTGGATAGAGTTGGAACATATTAAACTTTAATCCGGGTTAGTTTACAGAACAAGGCTGCATACTTAACAAACTGTTTGTAAGTATGTTGTTATGTTTAATGATGCTCCCGGCCAGCTGTTAATTACTCACAGTGTTAATCTTTTTTTTTCGAAAAATATTATTTTTTATTTATGCTATTTATACTCTCTCTCTGTTACGCAATAATAAAAAAATCTTATCAGTTTAAATGGTTTTCTTGACGATAAAAAAATCTAAATAAATACAGAATAAATATTAAAAAACTGATTTTATGAAAACATACACGCAAGCGAGTTTATTTACAAAGAATAAATTAAATACCAAATAAAATTATTTGTGTTTTGGGAACGAAAGTTTTATTTCCGAACATTAAGAGCAATTTCATATAAATTGTATTGCCTACACTAATAAACAAAGTAGTGGTTTAATAGTATAAATGTTTAAAGATATTCATTTTGAAATGTTTCAATTTCATTTTGTTAGTTTATTACAACATCCTACGAGCTTTACGAGGATCATTATGTAAAGTTTTCAAATTTACAAAATCGGTGTAAGTAATTTGTTTTTACATTGCGTAAAGAAAAGAAATATATAATGCGTTAACTATTTACTTTATTCGTTGATGCAATATATTCGTATTGTATATAGCTCTTGCTGTTTGAAATAAGTTTTTCAAGTTATATGATTCATACTTTTTTTCATACGCAAAAAAAGTGGGGAAACAAAAATATAGTTTGTATTATTGATAGTTGTAATCAATTTGAAGATCGACCTGTTTACTATTACTATTTCATAAAGACGTGTTAAAAATAAAACTAATGACTTGAGTGAGTATTTAGTTCAGCCAAGGGAACTGGTTTGTCTTAGTTACGTAGTAGTTCGGGTATTTAGAATTACTCATCATGGTAATATTACACAGAATTGTTACAAAGTCAATTTTCTTAACAAGATGTTTCTTAAAATTCCCCAAAACAAAGTTTAAACTTGTTTTGTAACACTGCTATTTAACGCTCTTATATTAGCTTCACTTGTATGTTTGTAACTCGCAAAACCCGCATTGAGTACAGTGGGTGTTTTTGAGGAGTTTGATATTCCACTATAAGCAAATAGTGTTGCCGCTTTGGTATGGACTACGTAAGCAAAGTTAGAGGACTTTGGCGATTCCTGAAGCCGATTTTGGGAATTCCCAAAAAACTTGGTAACGGTTCGGAACCGAACTTACACACTCGGTGAAACGTGTATCTGTATTTTTAACGGTCATTTTGGACCCGATCGTACAAGTAGTTATCCGGGTTTTTGTCAGATTTTACCGGTTTTTGGTGGGTTTTTTGGACATTTTGCTCTTTATGTGCAACGCAGTAGCACTTTTCAACATTTTCTGCCTCATTTTAGTGGCAGAATAATGATATCTATACGGCACGCTGGTTGTAGCTTCACTTGTATGTTTTTTGGTTTGCATGTTGGTAACTATCGCAATCTCTCTTATATACAATGGATAGTTTTGAGCAATTTTATATTATTATAAGGGCACCGCCTCAATGTCAAACTTTAAATAACTGAAAAGCCGACAAAATCAAATTCTTCGAACGATTACTGCTGCTCCATGGTATGTAAAGAACTCATGAATTCATAAGGAGTGTTCGCCTGATAAAAGAGGAATTTTCTAAGTACGTGACAAGGTATGGTGTTGTTTTTGTAAATTGGTTTGCTTTTTACAAAAAAAAAAAAAAAAAAACAAAATTAAATAAAAGTAGTCTAAATGTATTGAGTTTTACTCTTCTATATAGAACTTGTGGGCACCACTGCTTTAAACGCATCTCAGATAAAATTCCAGTGTGCTCTTTGAAAATGATCTGCCGAAACCCCGTAATTTTGGAAAAAGGTTGAATTGTTGTACAGTATTATTAGATTAAGCCTGAAATATTAAAAAATGCAAACATATGCAAGTTTGATGGTGTGTTCATTTACTATTGTCCATAAACAGAACATCCGATATTTTTTTTATTTCATGCTTAAGTAGTAACAATGGCAACTTTGAGTACAACTACAACTAAATTAGATTCAGTAAATTTAACGAAGTAAGAATGCAGCAAAACTTTTTAATTTTCCTGAATTATGCATTTTTGTCAAATAAAGATTGTGTTGAAATCAAGTTGTGTTATATGTATTTTTTAGATTGTTTTGAATTTTTCTACATGTAGAGCAACTTATTTGTTTCTTATTTATCTATCTACAAATTCGTTTACTGCAATCAAATATTTCGCAGTTTTGTTTTCTTTTTCGTTCTCTTATTCAACACGCTCTATCTGCCCATCACTGATTTAATTCCATAACATACGAAATCGTTCACTGAAATCAAATATATTTCTATTCTGCTTTATTAGCTAAAGTAATTTTTTAAAACACAAAAAAAAGCCAAAAGAATATGCAATAACATATTAAAATTTTTACTAAATTAAATTGTTTTAAAACCTTACTGAAGGCTTTAAGTGTTATGATGCGTTAATTTTTTGTATTTCAAAATGTAAATATGTCTATACTTGTCACAGCTTGACTTATATGTAATTAAATTTGATATCTGTTGCTTAATATTATTTTACGTATGCTTTTACGTCACCTTAAATGCAAAAAGACAACAATGACCAGAAATAGCAAAACGATTATGGATAATACGAGCAACATCTCTTTCACTTAAAAATATGGCTTAATGTTATATTTTGTCAGTTACGACAGTTTACATTTAAGGCAACGATATATTTTAAAAATACTTTTTTAATACTAAAATTTTGATAGAAACCTGTGGTGTGTATTGATAATAATCATCCAAGTTTCTTACCTGAAACGAGAAGAAAAGAGAATGTAAATTAATTAATTATTTGGAAATTCTGGTTCGTGGTTGGGAATAAAATCTTTAATTTAACATTCCTGCTGTAAATAAGAATAAAATGCTGCTTAGCTCGTAAATAAGTTTTTAAAAAAGCAAAGAGAACCGGTTATTTTACTGAGCGCTTTTAATATTCTTTTGAGTTTTAAAAAAGTATATTGATAAGAGTTGTTGAAACAAAAACATGAGTAAGTACAAATTTTGTTATTTAAGACTGGGATATCAGAATTTTTTTATTTGAGTTTACAAAATAAAAATAGTTTGTTTTCCTGTTTAAAAAAAATCGCTGAACTAGTTAAGAAGTCGTATTGTGAATATGAATTGTACAAACTAAGCTTAAGCAATAAAAATAAAAGACGAAAGAAAACCCCCATCTGGCAACGTTTGATAGCTGTCACAAGTGCAGGAGGTGAGTTTGAGCTGTGGTGGAGGTTTAGAAACACTTTTAATAACTTTTTAGAACGACAGTTGGGGCCGTTTTCATATTACGATTTGCACTAGCAGCTGAGCAGCACCGCCACACACTGAAAGCTTAACCTACCCACCGAAAACTTGGTAATGTGTTGCACTTACCTAAGAACATACTTTTCAACATCATAGTTTATACCGCCCGCATTACTTAGAATTAGTGAAGTAATGACTTGCTTAATATTTGTAGTATATGTATACATGTAATTAGTGTTTTTTGGTAAATATTCATGTACACTATTTAAAATGAAAATGGGGGAAAAAATTGATTTGCTAAAAGATAAGGTGCTAAAAACGGGCTTAAAAATGTCTAAAAAAGTGAAAAACGTAGTAAATCAAAAATTGGTTTTATAAATTTTGCTGTTCTAGCAATTTTACTATTTTAATTTGATACATCACAGTGCTAAAATCTTTTCCGTACTTAATTGCATGACGTTAAAAAATAATTTTTATGGAAAAGTTGGTGCACTACTGTCAAAACTTACTGCTTTTGGAATCGGTGATGATTTTTTTCGATTTATATCGAGCTTTCTCTGAGACCGCACTATACAAGTTGTTATAGCTGCAGTATGATCAAAATAGTTCACAACTTATTTAGGGTTACCACAAGGCTTGGTTCTTTCTCCTACACTATTTCTTATTTTTCTTAATGACCTTCTTTATCAAATTTCCAACCATATCCAATCTCTTTTGCGGATGAAAGCAGCATTTGCTATTAATACTCATTCAGTATAGGCTCAGGTCGGTGACAAGAGGCAAAATATGAATGACTGACTCATTAAGTAGTAATCTGTTGTTAAACTTCGAATGGGGTGTAAACTTCGAAACCCAGTGTTGTTTAATAACACATAAGCGGCTTCATCTGCAGTCATGGATGGTATAAATAACAAACCACAGATGCTACTTTATCTCTATAAGTGAAGCTGCTACTTTATCTATATATGTGAACATATTGATGAATCATTGAAGAATCAGAATCTATTAAAAGAAAATTAAGTGCGATATTGGACTAAACACATATTTATGTATCAAAAAAAGCATGCGGATGAGATACTTGGGCATATTAACGGCATAGAACCTCAATTATGCCTTAGCGTTATAGAAAATTTGGACCATAGGCTGGAAGTGTGCCGCCTAGGTTGCAACTATATTTTGTTCCATACATAATTGAATTATACCATTATTATCATATTAAAAAGAAATGACTATAATTCTAAAATAATTTGTGTTTTATTTAAAATCAATTACAAATTGGTTATCTCATCGATTTATTCGCCGCCTCGATTTTCAGTGACGGAGTCACAATATTCAAGTTTTTTCACCTCATTAGGATCTCGTTTTATAGCAGCTGGAGATTACAACGCAAAACACACTTTTTGGGGCTCACGTTTAATCACCCCGAAGGGTCGAGTGCTTTTTGATACAATTTCTAAAATGGGCTTAGACGTAATATCAAGCGGGCATCCCACTTACTGGCCGACTGACCGGCGAAAGATTCCTGATGTGATTGATTTTGGAGTGGTAAAGGGGTTCCCTGTGGAATGGATGCAAGCTGAGCCTTCGTTAGACTTGTCATCGGATCATTCACCAACTATTATTTCAGTGCGTTTTCCCCAGGAGACTTGGTCTCCGATTAACAATTTGCATAGGACTGTCACCCGAGTGAATTGGCTAAAATATAAAAAATTTTTGAGCACCCATTGCACTGAGAATATTGTTTTAAGAACACCTGAAGATATTAATGCGTCACTAAGCAACTTTAGCGAAAACCTTAAACAAGCCGCTGAACTTGCTTCTAGAGTTTATTTAACACGCAGAAACCTTCAAAATAGAACATATTCTTCAGAAATCGAGCAACTTGTGTTAGAAAAAAGAAGAGTTCGACGAGAGTGGCAACTTCGCAGGTCTCCGCAGCTAAAAACAAGGCTACGTGAGTGCACAAATCAACTAAGAAGTTTGCTTGGAAACCAAAAAACGGCTTCTCTACAAACGTATTTAGAAAGTCTGGATGGTACTCCTCAGTCCGACTATTCTTTATGGCGGGCGACTAAGGGTTTAAAAAGGCCAGTTAGAGGTAAGCCGCCCTTGCGAGAACCGTCTGGTGACTGGGCTAGAGATGACTCGGAAAAGGGTAATTTATTTGTTAACCATTTGAAAAACGTTTTTACCACAAATAGGTCTGACAATGCAAATGAGTTGCCACCTATTGTTAGTAGACCTCCTGTGCCTTTAAGATTCAATTTCCAAGAAATTGAAAATGCTATTGGCAATCTAAACCTTAAAAAAGCTCCAGGTATGGATAAAATCAGCAACAAAATGCTCGTAGAGCTGCCTCGTGTAGCTAAAAGAATTGTTCTTTTTATTTTTAATGCTATTTTACGACTTGAGTATTACCCTGCAGAGTGGAAGGTGTCCATGATAACAATGGTTCCTAAGCCAGGGAAGGATCACACGAAAGTAGAATCATACCGTCCAATAAGTCTACTGTCAACAATATCAAAACTTTTCGAAAAATTGCTAAAGGCGAAGTTGGATCCAATGCTTCATAAGGTTGAATGTATTCCTGATCACCAATTTGGTTTTAGAGCGAAACATGGCACCATTGAGCAAACACACAGGTTAGTTAACGTCATAAGAAAGGCATTTGAAGATAAAAAATATTGCTCTGCCTTATTCATCGACGTCTCACAGGCTTTTGATAAAGTGTGGCACGATGGCTTAATGCATAAAATAAAGTTTAACTTACCTGCAAACATACATAACCTTTTAGAAAGCTATTTATATTGTCGCCAATTTATAGTAAAAGAAGGCGATTTCATAAGCCCCGCTCAGTCTATTGAAGCAGGAGTTCCCCAAGGCAGCATATTAGGGCCTATCTTATATTTGATCTACGCATCTGACATGCCAACAAGCACCAACGTTCACACTTCAACATTTGCAGATGATACAGCATTCCTTAGCATACATAGTAACCACCAGCAAGCATCAATAAATTTACAGGAACATATCGACAAACTAGAGAAATGGCTGAAGCTTTGGAAAATCAAGGTTAATGAACAAAAGTGTGCCCATGTTACATTCGCACTGCGTCTAGGAACATGCTCACCCATTACTATTAACAATAAAGTAATACATCAACACAGTGAAGTCAAATACCTCGGAATTCATCTTGACCGTAGACTAACATGGAAGTCGCACATCGAGGCAAAAGTAACGCAGATGAAATTGAAAGCAGTGCAAATTAACTGGCTACTAGGCAGAAATTCGACCTTAAAGCTTGATTGTAAACTTTTGCTGTACAACTCGATTCTAAAGCCAATATGGTGCTATGGGATTCAATTATGGGGCACAGCCTCGGCATCCAACATTGAGAAAATTCAAAGAAGTCAAAATAGAATTCTCCGTAGAATTACAGATGCTCCATGGTACGTTAAAAACTCACGAATCCACGCAGATCTGAACGTACCTTTTGTGAAATCTGAATTTGTGAAGTACGCGACAAGGTATATTAACAAACTTGAATTCCATCCAAATCCTCTTGCAGCTAATATTCTTAATTTTGGTGGTCATACCCGTCTGAGAAGGAGGGATACTTTGGCTACCATTAGAGCTCTAAACAGATGACTGAATTCTGAAATAATATTCGCATAAAAATAAATTTTCGTCCAGCACTGGCAGGACTTTAATCATAATTTTTTTTTTTTTTAGTATTAAGATTTGAATACTTATTGTCATTACATTTTTTTATGTAGATTCAATAAATAAAATAATGAAGTTAAAAAAAAAAAAAAAAAAAATTTAAAATCAATATCTGCCCCTAAAATTTAACTACCCTTTATATCTCATCTTAGCATCAATCAAATTTTACGTTTTTTCCTCTAAAAACGCTTTTGCGGATTCTTCAATTGCAAATGAAATAATGACTCACACACTTGTTTGTTATACAGTACTTAAATAATTCACAACTTTACTTACACTTGATACCACGGTGTACTAAAACCCTAGACTTGCTTACTTTGACTCATTACTGTCTTCCACAAAGCTTAAAAATAAACTGACTTGCTGCCGGCCGCAGACCTAATTATACCTCATTATCTTCTTTTACAATTATCAAGATCATTCTAGCCATTCATAATTCTAGACTCAAATGCGCAAATATAATTCTTACGCATATACACATTCATACACATGATTGCGAACAATAAGCAAGTCACAACACAAACAATAATAAAATGGATACCAAGAGTACAAAACGAAAACAACTTGATTTGTAGTTGATTTACTTGAAATTTTACGTACTTTAAATCATGTATGTTTGTTTGTTTGTGTATTATGTTTTTAGTTTTATCTTGTTTGTATGAATGTATCGTACATTTGTAATAAGCAGATCTACAGCTGCACACTGGGTTAGATGTGACAAAAATTTTTAACAATGGTTATCCAAAAAGCACTCTGGGAAATCTTTAGGCAAAGTAAAAGATTTGAGGTCGCCTTTTTATTAATTGCAGTATATTCTAAGAAGAAATAAAAGAGTTTTAGAATTTCTCAAGTCATATAATATATATATTGAATAAAATTGGGGTAGCTTAGGTTGCTTAAAAGTGAGGCAAATGGTTGGTACTCGTATACTACGCAGGCTACCTTCTGTTACACCAATTTTGTAGTAAATCTTCCTTAACTGCCAGAGGCCTTGTGAAGACACGTTCTCCCGTAACGGGTAACGGAATACGAGTTTCAAGTTTATAGTTTAGGCTGATGCTCACCGTTGGCCAGATAAATTCTGAGTAAAAAACCATTTTTTAATTAACATGCAACTGACTTATACATTTGGCATAGTTTTTGAAATTCAATAATTATAATTCATAATAGTTTTTTTTTTATCTCAAATTGGTTATATTGAAGTTATGTTTAGTAGTTATTTTAAATGAAATATAAACATAAATCTTGGATATAAATTTCGCATTCAAAGAGTGTTTGCTTATGAGATACAATAATAATTGTTGCTTAAAATATTTTGCATTTTAAAACTATGTTTATTATCTTCTGACGTTAGAAGATGTAAATTAAAAAATACATATTCTTCAATAGAAACTTAAATATGCATAAGCTTAACAAAATTCAAATTTATTTCCTTTAACAATAAATATTGTTGATAAAATTAAAAAAAAATTATATTTTATTGCTATCAAACATTTTTAAAACGAAGGAAATACATACATATATATGTATATCTAAGAACACTTGGAAATTAGAGAATTACGTCACTGCATATTTAACTTGACAGATTTATCTGCTCCGACAGATATTTTAAAACCGCTTTATGTAATAATGTTGTATAAACACTTACTATTTCAATCTCTTCTATAATATAAATTATCAGAGAGATCAACGGCCTCCGATATTTAAAATAGCACGACACTAAATTTAAAAAACTGGCCATCATGAGAAACAGCAAGAAATATTTTTAAATTTCAAGCTGAAATTTCAGAACATTGTCTTATTAGAGCTATTGACTAATGTTTGTGAGGTTATTATCTCTATAGACATACATAAATAAAAAGAGAATTCCCCATTGTGCAATGTATTAATGTATATAAAAACTATTGATTAATATCTTTCGCTTACTTAATTACAGAAATATATTAATACTGTACAACAAACAAAAATAAATCAAATTTCGATTATAAATGAACATGACATGGAAATAAAACACAATAAAATTATTTGAACACACGTCATTCGATATTGGAAAAATGAAAATACTTGTAAAACAACAAGTAAATAAGTGAAGCTAAAAGTGGCAAATAATATGATTTAATAATTACAAATAAGAATTTCTTCAGGGATGGAAAACCTAATATATTTACTAAAAATTTTCAGGCATAATTTAAACTTTGATATCAAAACTGCAAAAATATTTATCTATTAGGTGCACAACTTTTCTTTCGCCGTTTTGCCGTAGCGGTAAGTGATAGTCGAAATAAATAAATCGTGGTCAGGTTGACAACCACTTATTAGAAATAAAATAAATCAAAATATTAAAAAATAAACGTTTTATAACATTGCAATTTTATTTTATAAAAAGCAAATAAACAACATATCATCATCATCTTGTAATTAACGGTAGCAATGACACAATGGGACTTTTACAGTGATGACATATAAATAACACGTAAGTGATATATGTATATACCTGCTAACTAGTACTCGCACAAGTACAAGAAAACCCCATTACTAGACACGCAAATACATATGTTCATACATTTGTATGTTTTGTTTTATGAATATGAATACAGTTGATTATTTAAGTTCACAACACGAGAGGTGACACACAATTCCCATATGCGTCCCAGTTGGCCAAGCAGACGTGATAAAAAAATCAATCATAACTTTTGCATGACTTCTCATCAGAAGTGGCATGTTCCAGAAAATAGAATCGTTAGCATTTCGTTGAACCTGAAATATATGATTGATATATACACTCTAAAACAATGTTGTTGAAATTTACGTCAATAATAGTCGCCAACACTTTGCCGAATATAATTAACCTAAAATTACACATTGTACAGGATTTTCTGTCACTGAACAACCAGTTTTTAACCAGTTCCTGTACAAGCAATAACAATTGCATATATGTGATCAGTATGTGGCAAATATTAACGTAAGAATAATTAAAGAGCTCGGTGGCTGAGTTGGTTAAGCGGCCGTATTAAAAATACATCATGTTCACATGATCCCGAGTTCGAATCCCAGTGGGTGCTGATGAGTAGTGTAGCGACTACAAAACAGCTAGTTGTCCCCCCGCTATATGGTATTCAATTATTTTTTCTGTTCTTCTTTGGTCTTATTATTATTTTAATTAACCCGTGGTCGGCTAAGAGTCTGAACACAATGTAGCGATATAGTGCGATTTTTTATACGATTTTGAAGCAAAAAACTGCATTGCGGAACGGCGTAAAATTAAAATTTGTTTTATTTTCATTGCGACCTGTATTAGCGTCTGAACACAATGTAACGATAATTTATTGCGGTGCGTTTTTCATACAAATTTGAAGTAAAAAACCGCAGTGCGGGGCAGCATAAAATTAAAATTAATTTTATTTTCTTTGCGGACTTTTATATTTTGTATATTTTTCTCTTTCCGATATTGCCATAGTTTTTGAATAATTGGCGATTTTCTCAACATTGTTGTAAACAAAAAACATGTTTTTGAAGTTTATAAATTTTTGTCATAAAAAATATTTGTATTAACGGAAGAACTGAAGAAGAAAATACGAGCATGGACAATACCGAAAGCCTTATTGAAAAAGTTAGGAAGTACAAGTATGACTGTCTTTATAATTTGCACTCGGGAAGGTAATTCCACGCATAAATTAAACGTGGTTTCTAACAAATTCAAATTTTTTTTTAACAGTTATAGCTTTTTTGTTTACAGCCATTGCAAAATACTTCACACAAGCACTAAATTTTTTAGAAAATTTTTCAAAAATGTGTGCACAAATAAATTAAGAAACATGTAAACTAACAATGACAAGTATTGCCGTCGCCATCTTCCATTGTATTATGTTTATTTTTCTCTCCCGCAATGGAAAATTGTTTCGCACCGCAAACATTGTGTTTAGACTCTTATTCTGTAAACTTTTGACTCTTTTTCCCATGTTACCATAGTTTTTGAATAGTTTTTGAATAGTTTGCTTTCGCGGCAAGAAAATAAAAACCATGACTTGGAAGTTTATAGATTTTTGTCATGAAATGTAATGTGAAATGTTCTCTTTTGTTAATAAAAGGAAGAAACACAGAATATGTTTCGAATGTTTTTGCTCCGAATGTAAGCGATTCAAACAGCCATCTTGTAAGTTATGGCCAACTGACTTACGTTACATTATATATCAAATAGACATCAGTAGTAATAAAAAAAAAAAAAAACAAATAAACACATTTATAATTTATACACTATAGTCCGGGGTGTATTTGTTTTTGCAAACAGAAAAATCTATAAAAAAAAACTACAAAAAAAAGACATTCAGGAAAGAACCAATCAAATACAGGAAAATCGGTCAGACAAACAGAAAAACAGCAAAAAAAAAAAGTATTTTATTTGGGCAGCAAAACCATTTGCAAATGCTGCAGATGCATTGGAGAAATAAGATTTTACGCCGCTTTTACACACAGAAAGTTTACTTTGTAAAGTCTTGAGTTTGGCGGTGGCTCAAGACTTTCCAAAGTAAACTTTACGTGTGTGAAAGAAGTGTTACACTCACTCAAAGAAGAAAGCAAAATGTAGAGAAAACATAATACAATATTAAAATCGTTATGAAAAAGTCAACATTCAGTTTTAAATAATTTCAAAAAGTCAACTATAGTTTAATTAGACAGATAATTTTTAATTTATATGTAAATAATACTTAACTACTACGATTATGTTTTAGGTACACAACTTTGCTTCCAACGTTTTGCAGTAGATGGCTCTAGCGTAAATGGTAGTAGATGTCATACAAAACGCTTACTGTGCAAACTAAATTAGCGCGTCAAGCGTAATTTATCAGCCAAAAATTCTCATACACATACAAAATGTATGAGACCAGCCCAAATAGCGCGGCGTCAATGCTTTGCAATTGAAAACTCCACTTTTGACAAAGCGTAAGAGAGAAAGCTTTACTGCCTCTTAGTATAGTTCGCTTTAAAACAAGCGTTACTCATTTTTTGCGGCCATTAGTAATCACACTTTCGGTGCTTTCCGACTAATTAAGTGATTTTATCACTTTTTATTATTTCTATTTAATATGCTTATTATTTCTTTAAAAACAAGGGTCGAATTGTTTTTTTCTTCTTAATATTGTGTAATTGATCGCGCTGAAGGTCTTTTTGGAAGTTTTCGGTTTTTTTGGTTCTTTATTATCTGGCAATATTTCGCTTTCCTTTGGATAGCTTCTTTGGCTTGAAGATTAAGAATTTCTATTTAATGATTTTTATTGAACAAGTTTATTGAGTAATACTGTTCATGGCACAACGTTAACGCTTTAAGTTATTAATTTAAGTTACTTACTACAGCGTAAAATCAAGGCGTTAAATTACGTTGCGCTTTACGCCCGAATTTAGATTGCACTGTTAGGTATTTGTAAACATAATGGAATCGAAAAATTAGTCGATTTGTGTCTGCATCATAAAGGTATTCTCGATTAAAAACTTACGAATCAAATTCTCGTCATTTACGGGAGGCTTTAATTTTTTTGCTTTAATAAAAAGAAATCTGCAGCTGAGGCTCATCGCATGCTGCTACTAGTGAAAAAATGGGCCGATAGTGGTTTCAGCGCTTCAAGAATGGTAAGTTGGACGTTGCAGACAAGCATTGCTGGAGAAAAGAGGTGGTTTTCGAAAATGCAGAATTGCAAGACTTGTGTCAACCGCAACAAGAATTGGCAGCATCAGTGGGAGTGACGCAACAAGGCATTTCAAAAAACCTGAAAGCAATGGAAATGATTCCGAAACAAGAAAATTGGTTGCCGTACGCAATGAAGCCGAGAGATATTGAACGGCGATTGTTTGCTTAAGTACAGATGCTTGCCAGGCAAAGATGGAAAGAATTTCTGCATCGTATTGTGACTGGGGATGAAAAGTGGTTTCATTGCGAAAATCTCAAGCGCAATAAACTATGGGGATATCTTGGCCATTACGCATCGACGGCCGAAGCGAATATTCACGGTGTAACGGACCTCACACTCATTACGACCATGCTCCCATTACAAAGTCAGTTGAGTTGGATACTGTCTTGATTGAAATAAAAAAATGTTTTTTTCTTACTTCAATATCAATCCGCCTTCGTATACAAGAAGTTTATACCTGATCGCTTTTAAATCGCAAACAAATATGAGTGGAATATGCAATTTTTGTGTATTTAAACCGTTTGAAGTGATATGGTCTACAAAGCAAACATTATAATTCGTTTGACTCATAATTTTTGGGAGTATCAGAAAATTTGTTCTTTTCAAATATACAAAACAGTACTGTTCATGAAAAAGAATTCATGCACTAATTTTTCTGTTGTTCTTTTGGCGTCTCTATTTGTCTTTGTTGTTAAGTGAAAGCATATTTACAATAATAAAACAAAATAGTCGAAAATGTTGAAACATTTATCTCTGTATATTCAATTGTCTTTAAAAAAAAATAATGAGAGTTGTAAAGAAAAATAATATTTTTCATATACATAGTCTTTTTTTTTTAGCAACTTTTACGTTGTTTATAAGTATTCTTGAGTTAGTTCGATTTATATTTTAAAGCTAACAAGAAGCATCATTGTTGTTTTCTACAGACAATAGAATCTAAAGTTAAATGTTTGAACATTTTTTAAACATTTTTTAACTTTACCCAGCAAAAAATCTGAAGGCTTTTGAAAGCAGTAAAAATATTTTAAGGCTTCTCATTGCGCTGATTTAAAACGCTTCCAGCTGTGCGCTAATAGAAGGGAGAGATTTTATGTCTTCCTCTCCAGTTCAAGTTGTTTGTAAACATCTTAAATTCTTCATGCTTAAGCGACTTCATATTAAAAGCAACGATGTTACACGGTAATACAATGTGATCAGACAACAAAATGAATAGAGGAAGATGTGCATGACAGTAGCGCACTTTTGATGGCCTAAAATATTTATTTATTTATGTAACTATACAGTTGCCGTAAATTTTCAAAGTATAGGATGCAAAACAAGGACGGTGTAACGAAGATCTTATGCCCACGATGGTAGTAACAGTAATTCGTTGCAACGCTGTGACTAACTGTATCGACCGACCTATGCCTTCACATAGGAAGTTGCCGAGTGGTTAATAACGAAATACCTCAAAAAAACTGTAACTAATACAGATAGTTGAGGTAGACAGTTAACCAATGAGAGTGAGACGTAAAATTCTCGAAGGCCAAACAACAGCGACAAGCCTGACGGCACTTAATAAATAATTACGATGGCGCAAGAGTTGTTCTCCTGCCCAGAGCTGCTTTACGACAGTGATGGCCTAAAATTGCATCTTATTATTATAAAAAAAAGAATTCCTAAGTGGAATATTCCGAGCACAAATCATGTCTTCTAGAACTGCTTTTCGTAGCAAAAAGGAAAACGGTAAAAGCGTCTCAATTGTCTGCCCAAGACCTGTTTCGGGCGATGTAGTAGTTTTTGCTAGGTACTGATGAATAAACTGAGCACCTACGACAAGTCTCACCTACATGGTGACAAGTGGGAATATAAATTTTATTGCTTTAAAAATGAATAATAAATTCATTTGTTTAAATGTTTCGTATCAACAAAACACCTTTAACTTGTGTTCAAAAACTTTTTAAATTTAATATTTATTTATTTATTTATATAAACGTGCACTTTAATATAAGTATGTATGTATATCAACTTTAAAAGTACTTACAATAAACTGTGGATAATAAGCCATTGTTCGATAATTAAGAGCAGCCACGCCCACTATAAGGTATTAAAAAGAAATTACCAATTTAGATGATATACTTTCATTAATACTTAATATGTATGAAGAATGTACATTGAATTGGTTAAGAAAATAATAAATTTTAGAAATAAAGAGGGGGAAAAAATTAAATTAAATTAAATTAAAGGGTGTTGTTAAGCTTTAAAGATTTTTGCTAAATATGTACATATGTATCTCAATGTATAAAAATGATAAAAAAAAACAGACAAACTAATAAAAGCCTGTATTCATATCTGACTCTAACTGAAGCAATAACATTTTAAATTCAGTTGTTGGTGTTGGAGTTTGCACATAAAATTAAATATGCGCAATTGGCATTTGGTGCTGCTGTGATTGTGCTTTTTCTACAAAATTTATAATTTAAAAGGTAGTCGTGCTAAAATATAATAAAATTTTTTTTGATCAAGCTTACTGTTAGCTTTCACTTGTTAGCTACTTTTATTCTCTCTGTTGTGGTAAAGTATGTTCTGAGATTTCTACTCAATTATACTCGTAGGAACACAACTGCGACGAACGACGAATTTCGCCCATCGCGACGAATTCGCCGGCAAATATTCGTTGCATAAGTACGTCGTGTGAAGCACAATATCAGCGAACTTTGTTTACATTCCGTGCAAAAAAAAAGAGTGAATATAACTACTAAGGTGGCCATATTAAAAGTAAACCTATATAAGTCCCATCCGAAAGAGGTATTTTTGAAAAAATTATCTCAAGTACTTTATATTTTGAGAACATCCTCATACATATTTTACTACATGGATTAATATAAATTATAAAAATTATTATGTCATGAAAACTACTTTTTTATGTAAGAAACCTGGTCACCTGATACTGCTTTCTTCATCGTGCGCTGACGAAACAATTAGAAATGAATCTATTTCAACTTTCGCTGAGTATGACGAATGTGTGCATTTTCATATACACCAATGTGTTTTATTTTTGGCGAGGAATATTCGCGACCAAATATTCGTCATTCGTCGCAGTTGTGTTTCTAGCATGAGTTGGTTAAATATTGTAATTGTATACAAAACAAATTATCTTGAGATAATTTTAATAAGCTAAAATAAAAATCTAAATTTACAATAAGTGTTCTTTTTTTAAACCATACTTTTTATTAAAAGTACTCTTTTTAAAAAGTATTTTTTTTTAAAGTTACTTCTTTTTACTGGTTTAAAAAGATACTTTTTTTAAAAGGTACTTTTTTAGAAGGTACTTTTTTAAAAGGTACTTTTTTAAAAGATACTTTTTTAAAAGGTACTTTTTTAAAAGGCCCTTTTTTTAAAAAGTATTCTTTTTAAAAGCTATGTTTTCTAAAAAGTACTTTTTTTAAAAGGTTCCATTTTTAAAAGGTACTTTTTTAAAAGGTAAATTTTTTAATAGGTACTTTTTGTAAAAGGTACTTTTTTTAAAAGGTACTTTTTTAAAAGGTACTTTTTTTAAAAGGTACTTTTTAAAAGGTACTTTTTAAAAGGTACTTTTTAAAAGGTACTTTTTAAAAGGTACTTTTTAAAAGGTACTTTTTAAAAGGTACTTTTTTTAAAATATACTTTTTTTTAAAAGGTCCTTTTTATAAAAAAGTATTCTTTTTAAAAGGTACGTTTTCTAAAAAGTACTTTTTTTAAAAGGTTCCATTTTTTTTAAAAGGTACTTTTTTTAAAAGGGTTTTTTTTAAAAGGTAAATTTTTTAATAGGTAGTTTTTCTAAAAGGTACTTTTTTTTAATGCACTTTTTTTAAAAGGTACTTTTTTAAAAGGTATGTTTTCTAAAAAGTATTTTTTTTAAAAGGTTCTTTTTTTAAAAGGTACTTTTTGTAAAAGCTCCTTTTTTTAAAAGATACTTGTTTTTAAGGTACTTTTTTTTAAAGTACTGCATCACCGGTACCTTTATGACCACGTTTAAAGTCAGCAAACCAACGCTTTATTGTTGTTTCTGATGGAGCGCAGTCCCCATAGCATAGTATATTACAAAATACCTAAGAGTTATTACTGAGCCGTTGATAAAGTGACAGATGTAGAAAGTGATGTGTGTCTGTATAACCAAATATGTGTTGAAAATTGAAAACGGAAGTAGCACTTGTGGGAAAATTGATTCTGTAAAAGTCATACTTTTACAACAAAAGCTCTTTTTTTATAATTTCTAACAAACATAGAAAATATCAAATAACAAAAATTTATGTTTAACAGAGTTTCGAGTATAACACACATTTGAAATACATAAATTATTCTGTACTAAACTCTGAAGTGAAAACACTTGACATTTAAGCTAATAGACGGGGGAAGTGTGAATATTTGTCTGTCTTTAGTTAAATGATACGAGTATAGTTTTCACAAGTGAGCTGGGAAATCAATTTTCAAACTATCAGTTTAATTAACTATAACTGATGAAGAATGTTAAGTGAAGAACAAAGAAAAAAGTGTTGGTTTGAAATTATTTTTTTGTAAGAAATAAAATTATGTATACAAATGAAAATAATATTATTTATATATATAATTGAAAACTTTCAGTTCGCTAGGTGATAGATGAATTCCTTTTAAAAAAAAGTAGCTATTGACCAGATGACAGAACTACAGGGTGCCATATTGAATGCAAGTCTATACAAATAATTCCGACAACATGTGCATTGTTATTCTATGAATTTATGTTTTATTTTTGGAAAAATTCAAACGAAAATAAAACTAGCAATTTCACAAATGGCAAATTCAATTGTTTGCCCTGCGTGCGTGAGGAAACGATTTTTGGTAGAATTAACAGTGGTTTAGAAAAGAAGATACATTTTTTTCTGACTAAAATAAAAAAAAAACAATACTTTCAATGGAAACAACTTTCCGAAACGGTTAACGGACATATTAACAATTGCTGAAATGGACATCACACACAGAATTGTAACAAAATATGTTGATGACCTTTTTGCAATTCTAAAATCTAGTCAATTAGATAATAGACTAGAAGCTCTAAACAGTTTTAATAGACAAATACAATTCACAATGGAAAAAGAAATTGACAATAGACTTCCCACTTTGGATTCATTAGTTATAAGAAGAATAAATAAATTGAAATCAGGCTGGTATCAGAAACTTTATTATAAACACCGCCATAAACATCATTAACAGAGTTATAGGTATAATTATTACAGGACTTCATGAAAACACTAAAGTGAAAATAAACTCTATATTACAAAAAAAAAGGTTTTCCAGAGTAGTAAACAAATTGGTAAAACAGGAGGCTTATTCTGAATTGCGATGCGAATGGTCATGCTACTCGAAAATACATATATGCGAAGAGCTGCTATTCTCTATTGCGATATTCGCATAGTACTTTTTTATTCGCATTTAAAATGCGAAAAGGTGGCAATTCCGCATTCTTAATTGCGAAAATAAAGGTCAAAGTCGCAAAATTCATTCGATAGCAAAACAGCATTAGCAAAGCACGAAAATGTAAGTATTATATTACTGTTTGTTCATTCATCTATTTTATTTGTTAAAATGACGATAAATTATTAAATAAAATAATAATTCGTTGCGGTAGCTAAGAGATTAATTGCTTTTAATAATATTTCACTTAGGGAAACTAACAAGGAGACTACTAAGACGCGACAATTCGAAGTAATGGTGGAATTCATGAAAAACGTAGTAATTTGGCGAAAGGCCACTTGAAAACACCAAATGCTCGACAGACAGCTCGACAGTGCTTTGTGGGATACATTAGCCGAAGAACTAAATGCAAGCAATAAGAGATGTTGCAGGATGTTGTTGGTAGCCACCTTGACCCAGAAATTTTAAAACAGCTGCTAATTTGATAATGGGCGGAATCGTACTTGATTTCGCTGCCATGCACTCCAAGCTAATGTAATACTCCATTTTTGAAAATAACACAAATTTTTTTTAATTAAACTTTTTTTTTTTTTTATAAACAATTTTTACTTGTAAAACTTATCGAATAAGAAAAAAAAATTGACATTTATTTTTTTACTTTGGAAGAGTATTGCCAGATTTTGAAATTAATTGCGAATGCGAATGCGAAAAACTTACAGAATACCAAATATCTTTCGCATCGCAATGACTTTCGCATCGCAATTCACAATAAGCCTCCAGCTCGCAGAAAAGAAAATGGAACAAAAGCACAACACTTCAAATGCTGAACCAGTTAAAACGTACAAGTCGTTGATCTATGTAGCAGGATTATCAGAAAAACTAGAATGCTCGGGCATGTATAATAAAGAAGGCTATAAACTTGCAATAGGAACGAAAATAGGAAAGTTATTCAGCAGCATATTTGATAAGCTTTCTCGTTGCCCTCAAAAAGTAACAAATCCAACAAAACACTCTTTGTAGACTTCATGGAATGCATTCAAACACACAATTAAATCAATTAAATACAATATTCAGCAACATGAAATAAAAAAAAAATGAAGGGTATAAAAATAAAAAAATGAAATAGTCTGTTATGAACTAGTGGGATGTAGTGTATGAAATATGAGGGCAGATTGATATTGAAGCTACCTAAGTGAGAAAAATAATTGTTTTCAACATACATCTCCTTGTAGCTCAATACACTTGGTATTCCAACTTTTTTATACTATCGCGTTTGAGCTAATCGTCCAAATGTGCGTACAATCGAAAAAATCGTACAAAAATTTGAGCAAACCGAGTCAGTGGAAGATGCGAACACACCAGTTTTCTCAATTTTACACTAATTCAATTTGAACTATAGAAAGGTGCATAATCGATAATATAATGCTTTAAAGGCTTATTATGAAATCGGACGTTCTAATCAAAATATATATAGTGCACTTTGTGAATTTTTCGTTTAATTTCATAGTCAAAATGTTCGTACAATTGGAAAAATCGTGCAAAAATTTTAGCCAACTGAGTCTGCAGAAGATGTGAAAGGGCCAGTGCATGCTTTTACAGTTCGTTCTGCAGAAAATATTGCTGCTGTTCGCGATAGTGTGGCTGAAGAGCCGTCCACGTCGTTAAACCAGCAACAATTCAAGAGCTAAAGGATGAGATGATTTGGCATAGAACCTCAATTATACCTCAGCGACATTGAAATTTTGACCAGCAGAAGGAGGTGTAACACCGAGATCATGGCTGCCATTTGGCCGATATTTTGCACCATTCATAATTGAATCATACCAATATTATCATAACAAAAAGAAATTATAATAATTTTTATTCACTATCAACATCGTCTCTTAACATTTATATGAATGAATTGCTGAGAGATAGAAAATATGTTTTTGTTGTGGTTGAGAAATATTATTAGAACATTTTTTGTTGAATTCTCATTGTGTTGTTCAAAATAATCAAATAAATAAATAGTTAAATGTTTGAATTTTGTTTTCCTAGTCTACTGATGATTAGAGTAGATTTCATGAAGCAAACACAAGAAACAAGCTGTATATAGTTGCCTTAAGAGAAACTCCCTGGAAAGGGAATATTATTAATTTTTGAAGCCGCATTTTGATAACATTTAGGCATGTTCTGTCAAACGAAAATCAATTAAATTTAGCGTTTTCGATTTGGAAAATGCTAAACAGGGGCTCTAACCAGCGTATAACGCAAGGAGTTTTGCTTTGCGATTTGAAATCGCCAAATTGGTGTTCTGGTAAACGCATATCGCTAAAACTTGGCGACTTCAACTCGCATGTGTCTATTGAGGTGACCTGATTGAATTTGCTAAAACTGAGCTTGCAAAAGAAAATAAAAACATTTACAATTAAAACTTAATAGCCCGATCAGTGAGGTTAACTGTACGGTAATTACCGTATTCTAGGGCAATTTTTTCCGTCAAAAGATAGCACGGTAATTTTATTACCTGTACGGTAATTTTCAAAAAAGTTTTTTTTATTAGGTTTCATTATTAATACTTCAGTTGCTTTATTAAAAATACAATAAGCTTACTACAACTTCGTAAGACTCGCCAAATTTACTGAACTGTGGCACTTCAGGTATAAATGAATTAAAATTACATCTTCTAAGAGCAAAAACGATAACGATTTTAATCAAATTTACACAGGTAAATAACTATTAAATTTGGTTTATGCGTATGTATAGGGTGTTTTTTAAGCCCGATAGAACTTGAAATTGTAAAAAATAACACAAAAAATTAAATTGTAATCAAAATTTTTTTTATTCAAAAGATCAATACGTGACATTAACATTTGAAAATGATTTCGAGCATATGGGCACCGCGGCTGTTTTTGACGAAGCGCATTCTGGACGTCCAATTTTGGGCCACTTTTTCGAGCACTGCTGGCCGTATGTCACGAACAACACGAACAATGCTGGCCTCCAAGGCGTCAATTGTTGCTGGTTTATCAGCATAAACCAGTGACTTCACGTAGCCCCACAGGAAATAATCGAGAGGTGTCAAATCGCACGACCTTGGAGGCCAATTGACAGGTCCATTTCTCGAAATCAACTTATCGCCAAATTTTGATTTCAGTAAGTCGATGGTTGCGTTCGCCGTATGGCACGTAGCGCCATCCTGTTGAAACCACATCTCCTCCGGATCAATGTCATCCATATTTTCAAACAAAAAATCATTGATCATGGTGCGGTAACGATCTCCATTGACCGTAACGCGAGCTCCGGCCTCATTTTTGAAGAAATAAGGTCCGATGATGCCACCAGCATGAAAACCGCACCAAACAGTGCATTTTTCTGGATGTAATGGAGTCTGTAGGGTCTCTTGTGGATTGGTCTCACTCCATATGCGGCAATTTTGCTTATTAACAAACCCGTTAAGCCAAAAATGCGCCTCATCGCTGAACATAATTTTGCGATAAAACAACGGGAAATCGACGACTGATTTTCAAAGTAAATTTGGATAATTTCGTAGCGTTGTTCAAGCGTGAGTCTATTCATGATAATTTGTCAGAGTATACTGAAACAAATAAAAAAAATGTTTCATCAAAATTTAATTTTTTGTGTTACTTTTTACAATTTAAAGTTCTATCTAGCTTAAAAAAACACCCTATACTTATAGAGCTCTTTTATTTATATAAAATAATTTTTTGCTTACTTAACATAAGCAAAAGGCAAATTAGGCGATGTTGTGCTGAAACTGAAGAGTTTTCTGAAATGCTTTTTAAAATTAATTTTTTCCGACTAGTTGTCAAATTTTTAATTGGGATTTCACTGAATAAATTTTACATTTGCATGGTGAAATTTGTACATAGAACAAAAATATTATTTCTGCAATTGCAAAAGTGACGTTTTTGGGTGTATTTTGTTAGTGTAAAGCCAGAATATACTCCATTATTTTGCAAACGCAATGATGCAAGACCATTTGCACAAGATTGTGAATAGGTCAGCTGTATTTTCTTTTTATTTCAAAGCAAAGTTGAAAGAATTTTACACATTTTCAATTAAGAAAGTCATATTAAAAAATTTCTCTATTTGTTGTCAAATTTTTTTCATTTTATATAAACTACCCCATACATATGAACATATGTAAAACTCATGGTGTATTTTTTCGGAAAAAACTCTGCAACGAAAAAAACTTGGTGAAAACACCAAAAATTCAATTAAGCGTTTTTCAGAACGCTTTGCGGTTTCAGATCGTGCGTTTCTCGGAACATGGCTTTATTTTTTGGGAAGACTCCGAAACGCCAATAAAACGCGCAGTCCTTAGAACACCAAAAATTCAACTAAGGGCTTTTCAGAACGCTTTGCGGTTTCAGATCGTGCGTTGCTCGGAACATGGCTGTTTCTTTTACTTTTTTATTTAAATTTTAAATATGCAAATGCAAAAATACGAGTAGAATAACAACTTTCCTAATGCAAGTTCATAAGTCAAATAAAAAAGTCATATTAACGAAAACGTAGCGTTTCAACATTGACTAAAAAATAGCTCAAAGTTTTTTTGCCTTGTTATGTTTTACAATCATTACTAATGTTTCTGGAAAAATATTAGTATTGTACATAGAAAGAATTTCGTCAGGAAACATAAAACATTAAACAATTTGGAAGGGAAAACATTTACTAACAAAAGTTAAAAAATTAAAACGAACTTTGTCATGTAAATGCTTTGAATAGTTGTTAAAAAATTATTTAATATTTTAACCGTCTTTAAAAATTCTAATTTTGATATTGTTTTTGTCAAAGCCTTTAGGAAACAAAAGAAAACAGTTTGAAAAAAAAAGAACTCTCTTAACATGACAAAGAACTGATAAGGGGGAAACCAACACATACAATTATAGAAATTTGCATTATGCCATTAAGCAAACAGAATAATAACAACTACTACCCTCAAAGCCATCAATAAGGCAAAATCCCTGAAATAAAAAATGTTGCAAAAAGAAAAAAATTTTACCATAAACTGAAAATTCGCTGCACAAAAGGTACAAAAACAAGGTTAAAGCTAAAGCTGAAGCTGAAGTTACTATCAAAGTGAAAACAGCGCCGGCTTTGCAAATATTTTTCATTTTAGCTTAAAAAGATTTCAAGGATAACGCAAGCATTTTGTTTAACAAAACAAAATAAGGGAAAAAATGTAAAAATGGAAAATCTAAACGAAGTAGACAGGCTGCTAAGCACGGAAAAACGGACACATACACTGCTTAATAGGTCTAAAGGGAATATGAAACTCAAAGAGAAATATACAAAACACACATAAACTCTTTAAATGAAACAAATCTTATCTTTTTGTGAAATTGTTATAAAAACTCGTAAAATGCTGAATTATAAATAGGGAAAAGATAAACACTTGTGATGGAAAAAGGTGACCAAATAATAATAATATATTTTGATGATAGTAAATCACATTTAGACGTTGTTGAAACGAATGTAATCGAGTGTAAGACCATGATCATGTGATTTGACACCGTTTTACGAGGGCGGATTGATATTGAAGCTACCTAAGTAGGGAAAAAATATATATTTTTTCAAAAACCATTTGTTTCTCAACTTTCTTCAATGAGCTGGTATATGAAGGCATAGATGATATGTGTTTATTCACGCGCACTGACTGCAACAACTCAATGTTTTTATTATATAATAATAAACTTTTTTTAAAAGATGATTTTTATAAATAGACAAATATAAATTTTCACAACCAAAATAAACATGTCTCTTTTTTCCAGCTAATTGTCGAAGAAAATTTGTTTATTTAAATAAATAAATAAAGCAAAATGCATTTATATTTTTGTACCGAAAACTTCTTTTAGCATGCTGGCCCTACCCAGCGTTCCCTGACTAATTCCTTCGTGTTGGTTATTTACATATTAACTCATTTGAAAAGCTTTTCTTAATTTTTATTTTTATTTTTTTTTTGCAAATCTTCCCATTGTGCACCGGCACGGTCATGGAAGGGTATATACAAATTACATGCATATAAAGGGGGTTTTCTATCTCATGATCACAATCAATTTTATTAACACTATAAATGAAATGAACCTGGTTCTGGCTAATAAAATTTTATAAATAAATTTTCTTTTTAAAGGTCTGTTTTTTTGAGGAGACAAAGCAGTGCAAAAAGTAAAGCACAAGGAACATACATAAACATGCACACCAACACACTTAAGCAAACAATTTCCCAAACAATCAGGGATACATCTTAATAAAACAATATATCGAGATAGTAAAGAAAAGGAAAAAAAACATATAAAAACAAGAAATATACACAAGGGTGCAATGACTGCAAGGCAAGGCAAGGTTAATAAGAACAAACAGCCAACCCACTTTCCCACCCAAGAAACAGTAAGCAAAGTTAAGTCAAATTAAAAAAAAGTAAAGCAGGAGTACTCAAGGCGAAGGGAAGTTTTAATCAGGTGCGGAGGAACGATAAAAAGTTAAGTGTGTTTGGGAAAAAGTTAGAGATGATTAACATAAAAGTTAAAACGAATAACAAAGCAATTTAACAGCAAATATTTAAGCATAGAATGAATATATCAAAAGAACTTATAAAAGTCGCAAAGTTAATGAAACTTTCCCCGACAAAAGAACAAAGTAGATGAAGAAGAGAAATTAAAGAAAAATAATTTGAAGAGAATTTCTCCAAAGGGGGATGAAACACAAAATCAAAACAAACAAAAAATTAAGCAAACTCAACAAACAAAAGATGTGCCAAGAAAAACTATAGAATAAAAGTCAAAATGTCAGGCTGTCTAGACTTTTCGTAAATGATATTCGCACACAGCACTTTCGAAATATTTAATGAATATAAATATTTAACTAATTATTGCCTTATTTATAAATAATATTTTATTTTCAATTTCGATAAAAAATTTGTCTAATAAGAGCTTAATATATATAAAATATTTTTTTATAAATAAGACTGTTTATGTATCTATTAGATTAAAAACGATTCAATTTAATTAGGAATATCATTCATAATATTCCTTGAAATCAAGGAAAACAATTATTATTTTATATACAGGGTGGCTGAAATTTTTTTTTTTCAATCATCCAAATTTGTTGAGTTTCTTTTGTTTCTTGTTTGCAATAACCGCAAAAAAAAAACAGGTACAGTGAGGCCAGGAGGCCCAACAAATGGATATCAGCATGCCACCGGGTAGTTCTGTTTGCAATTCAACTCACTTTGATCATGGTGTAGGTGCCTACCGTGGCTGGAACGTTTTGGCTGTGGTTGAAACCTAAAACGCAGGAAAGGAGAGTTAGTATCCCTGATAAATGTTTCGTGCGTGGCTTTTTTCGGGGACTAACAACCTCCCGGGGATCTGTTGCCTTTACAACAGATTATTGTACTGTAAGCAACCGGTGGTGATGGTCGACGGGTGAGTTGGTCTAAGGGCTGATGCTCTTAGTGGGCTTCAGCCTACCGACTCATTATGCCTTGTCTTCCATTGTCTACAGAAGGGATTAAAAGGCCCGAACTCCTCAACAAGAAGTTGCTCATATGGCTACAAACATATGACAAAAATTGCTGCCTATGTGAGCCTAGACAGCCACACGGGGATCCTGGTGAATCGTGAATAATTCTCTCCGTGGAATTGGTCTATCATCAGATAACGCCATAAAGGCAAGTGCTGATATAAATCTTTTTCACTCTCTGCCGGAGTTGAAAGGGAAACTGGTTTTGTCTTGGCGTACACCAAACCAGGGCACTTTGTTTTCTGGGGCGTAGATGGGAAGGAGTCCATCGTTTGCTGTAGCAAACAAAACTCTAGGAAGCCGCATGACTTGTATTGGACATCCGAAACCCTCATCAAGGACTAAATGGCAGCAAAGTCCCCGGGAGGTGCTGTTTGCACACTATCTGGTTGCTGATCACGGTTGAGATGCCTATCTTAGTAGTAACGAACGTTCTGACTGTTGTTTAAGCCTAAAATCGCAGGAAGGGTGATTAGTTTTCTAATATCTATGGTGCCCTGCCGGTTCTAGGAGGCTAATAACCCCCCGAGGTGTTGTTGTCTTGCAACAGATACTTGATGACGATTAGATGAATAAGTTTGTTAAGGGCTGATGATCTTAATGGATTTCGACCAACAATCTGCCGGAGTTGATAAGAAAATTCAATCTATCCGCACCTAAATCAGCTCCAAGCAGTGTCAAAGTACGCTAAGTACAAAATTTCTTAGACCAAATACGCTGAGCTTTATTAAAGTACGGCTTACACAAGCACTAAATGCTCAATTTTAGTCATACTTAATTCCGAAGCTGTATTTGAAATAAGCCGAAAGTGAGACTTATTTGAGAAAAGCTAAGATCGTACCAATTTTGAAAAGTGATTAATTCAAGCATTTTAAACTTGATTTAATCCCGAATCCGCACTTAAATAAAATGAAGAAGAGATTTAAGAACAATCACGTATTATTATCAAAAAACAGTTAAGCCTATTATTATATACTTTATTAGGTACTAATATATATAGCAATGAAAATTTATAAACAGCTTGTTTTTCTTTGTTTCATAGCTGCTTATATGTCGAAATTTAGGAGCTATTCTAATCATCAGTATAATTGGAAAACTTTCAAAAATATTTTCAAACATTTAAATATAATATAATATTTTAAATTAAAAATTGTTTGGTTTGTACATATGTACAACAGGTATTTAGTTCAAGTTTTTCCTTTCTTAATTTTTAAAATTTAAAAATTTAACAAATTAATAATATAATATTATTTTAAATAAATAAATGAGAATTTAAAAAGAAATGTATTCTTATAATATTTCTCAACCACAAAACCAACATGTTGTCTCTGAAAAGCTTTTACTCCTATCTCTCAACAATTCACTCGTATGTATGTATTTGTGTCTTTGCCGTGTTTATTCTCCGACTTAAGAATTTTATATCTATTTTAAGATATCGCAGAACAATCCCGTTTTCGGCTTGTTATAAGTACACTTGTAGTGTTGTTATTCGTACTTAAATTTTTAAGTACGACTTTTAAAAGCAAGTAGAAAATACTTAAATTTTATACGAGCTTTTCCTTTCTGTGTAGAAGAAAAGGTAGGGATACCTGTTTTGTCTGCAGAAACAGAGATGTCTAGTGATTTATCGCCAAATTTTGAAAAAATTTTGATATGATGTGCTTTTTATCCTTTTGGTGTTTGCATTTAGCACTAATTGATAAAGCTGCCTTTTGGGCGCCCTTTCAAAAAACACTGCTTAAATAAAGTTCATTATAATTGATAGTTTTTTTTTATATTTTGCATATTTTCTTAGTTTTAGGTGCATATTTAACAAACTTAAATTCCTAAACCTGATTTCAAGAAGCTTTAAAAGGAAAAAATAAACACTTGTTAAAATACAGCTTTAAAATTTTAGAGGCATACCAAATAAATAAATAAATAAAAGAATATATAAATTGGAATTAACAAATGGAAAATATATTTACATAAATATTTAGCTCTAGAATCGTTTATTTGTTTACCTTATACTTTCAGCAGCAGTTAGTTGTTAATATTAGTTCTGGTTCTCTTTTACCAATAGCCAATTCTCTTAATGTTGCAGGTGTTTGAAAAACTGTTGTCTTAGCTTTGGCTGTTGGTAGTTCCTCTTATTTATTTGGTAAGAGAATTATGTGGATTCTTGTTTTTGTTGCTGGGGTTTCCCGTTAGATTAAAAATATGTGTTCTCTTACGAGCCTGAGAGTTATTTTTGCCACGATTTCAATTCAAACAGAAATTTGCAACAATGTACTGTATTAAATAAATCTATAAACGCTGTATTTATGCACATATGTAAGTACTCGTATGTTGTTGTTGTTGTTACTAGACGTCTAAGAAAACTAGATAAAATGTTTTGTGTTTGTTGACAAAAAAAAAAAAGAAAAACTACTAAAATAGGTACAAGTTGCTGGCACATACATAATTACATACATACATACGTATGTAAAAGGAGGTAACAAGAGAATAAGTACTGGTTGGTAGTAAAGCTTTCTTCTTGCTTCTGTTTTTGTTGTGGTTGTCGTTTATTGCTCTTGCTATTTGCAGTCGGTATTTGCTGGTGGTTGGTTGTTTGTTTTGCTTTGTATTTTTTTTTTTTTTTTTTTTTGTTAAGCAACTACAAATATTTGTGTTTTTAAACACCGTCTATGAAGGAAAAACTAGTAGCAGTTTGTTGCAGAAGAAGAATTAACGAGAAGACAACGACACGACTCATAAAGCAAACAAAAAAAGCCAAAGAAAAACACACGAATGACAGTTAAGCGACAAAGCTGGGTATAAGAAACAAAATACAAACAAAAATATATAATAATTATAATTATTGTCTTCTTGTTGCTTTTTTAACCGCATAAGAAAAAGCCACTTTATTTCATGTTGTTGCCATTGCTTGCTGTTTTCTATTGTGTTTATTTATTGGATTTTATTTGCTGATTGGTTTCGAGTTGCCAGAGTGTTACAAGTGCCGAATATGTGTAAGGCGTGGTAGCAAACTTATTCTTTCCAAATATGGTAGTAATAAATATTATCAATCTTTTTGCAAGCCACGGACTGACTGTGCGATTAGATGTACAACACGATGATTTTATGAAATTGTCTCTCGGTTGAATAAAAGATATAAAAAGTTTTGATTTTTTGGGTAGTTGAATCGATCGGTTGTAAAATTTAGGAGTATGTTGTACAACTTTATTTTTGTTTGCTATTATATTTTATCTCAATATTATTTGATTTTCGTTTGTTAAATAAATTTAATTTTTGCAGCTTCAGATCTTTGTTTTTTGTTTTTTTATAAAAAATTTACAATTTAATATCTTTTATTTCTCAATATTTCGATAACAATTTGTTATCATCGTCAGGAGAAATTATATGCTATAAATTTAAATTTATAACATTTAATTTCTCCTGACGATGATAACAAATTGTTATCGAAATATTGAGAAATAAAAGATATTAAATTGTAAATTTTTTATAAAAAACAAAAATTAAATGTTATAAATTAAAATTTATAACATTTAATTTCTCCTGACGATGATAACAAATTGTTATCGAAATATTGAGAAATAAAAGATATTATATTGTAAATTTTTCATAAAAAAACAAAAAACAAAACTTAAATTTATATGTTTGCTATTATTTTATATATGCTATTATTGTATCTGTGGTCTTCTTTGGTTAACAAAACTTTTTGAAATATGAAGTCGTAAATTATTGTTGTATACAGAGTTATATAGTTTGTACGCTAAACACACAGCAGCAACAGTCGCATAGACTGTGGCTTGTATTACAACATAAATTAGCATGTACATATATGATGAAAAAGAACTAGGGTTTGACGTTTTTATCATTACAATTAGACATAAAACTATGTATGTGAGGGCATACGGTCATGAAATATGATATATTTTATTGTAACAGCGAATTTCCTTATACTCTTGCTTTGAAACACAAATACTCTGAATAATATTATCATACTTTGAGTAAGTTCCATAAAGATTGTAAATAAATATTGAATTTTCTTTATTTACAATCATAAAGATTGTAACAAAATTGTATTTTCGAAGCTTTGGCGAGATAAGAACAAAAAAAAAAAAATCAAAAGAAACATTTAAAACTGCAATTTAGATAATAATTTTGTAAATATAAAAAATTCTTGGTCATAAAGCAGCTCTGAGCTGGAGAACAGCTCTCGCGTCAGACTCATCGTTGTTGGTTGGTTTTCGAGAGTTTTGCATCTCATTTTCATTAGTTAACTGTCTACCTCAACTAACTGTATTAGTTTGCAGTTTTTTTTATTTATTTCGTTCCTAAATGCAAGTTGCAATGCATATTTGCAAGTTGCAAGGCATATTTGCAATGCATTCACTTCGTAAAGGCATACGTAAACATTCTGGCAACGTTCAATGTTCCTAATCGTTTGGTAACTCATTTTAATGAGTATCAGCTGTCAGAATCGCGCATCAGTTTTATTTTTTCTGCAACCTTTTTTATTTTTGATCAGTTTTCTTTTCGGGATATTTATTGTTCCTAACAAAAGTAGTCTCTTCTTTTTTCTTTTTTAATAAGTTTCAGCACTTGTCAACAAAATGGATAAATAATTTTGTGTTACCTCCATTAAAAAAAAAAAAAAAAAAAAAAAAAAAAAAAAAAAAAAAAAAAAATTGTTAAATTTTATAACATATGGTGCAAGCCTTTTTTGACCCGCACTGTTAGAATAAACCAGAAAGTCGTCAATAATAAAACCTTTTGAAATTAGAACTATTTTTTTATCGAAACTACATTATTTTGTATGAGTTGCATATAAACGAATGTAGGTAGGTACATACATTTATAAATATCGTTAGTGTCATGTAATAAAATCGTAACACATATTACACAAGTGCACTAGTAGTTCGCCTTTCATGTGAACATACAAAAAAATTGTTTCAGCCACCCCCTAGATTAAATATAATTGGTGGATTCAAACGGTGTCATATCACGCATAATGTGATATTTTATATTGTGCTTCGAACAAAAGTCAGAAAGTACTCGAATTAAAACGCTTTAAACGGAGTTTGCCGTAACTAAATCGTAAACATCTTAGCTGACTCAAATTTAAAATAATTTATGTCAAAATGCTCACAGAATTCATATTTTTTCATAATAATTTTTAAAGACTTTGAATACCGTAATTTGAAAGTTGATAAAAAAACGACATCGGAAATTTCAAATTATTTAAAACAAGAAAATTATTCGAAAATAAAATAAGTTTTTTTTATTATTTTTCCACGGCTGCAAATATTGCACTTTCAGTATTTTGTTCAAAAATTGTAATTAAAGATAATGTAAAAACAGTTCGGAAATTATTTTTTGTTATTTTTTTTTTTTGCCACCCTCTTAGTATTTTGCTCACTGTGTCGCCATTTTTAGTCCGATCATAACATTTTATATATTGGCGTTCATGACTCTGTAAGTGCTACACTTCTGTCTTTAATAATTTTTCATGACTACGACAAATCCTGGACATGACTTTTAACGGATTTAGAAAAAATTGTAGAAAAATTGAAATGAGAAAATTGTAGACGACGATATAAATAGTTAGCTACGCTACTTCGCATTAGAAATAGAGAACTTTGTTCATTATATTAGCACTTAACGGAAATAGAAACAAAGATATGGCAGCTCTGTATAAGAGTAAAATAAATTTTGTTCGTTTATAATTTATTTTTCTTTTTCTTTATTGTTTGATATTTATTTAAAGATTTTTTAATTCGTACACAACCACACCATAAAGATATTAAACAAATGCAAAATTACAATAAAAAACACACACACACAGAAAGTTATACACTCGTTATTTTACGGAAATGGGGTTTAAATAGCAAAAAAATATATATATATAATGCAAAAATTTGTTTTTTCTTGTTTGAGAATTAAACACGTCAACACAAATTATTTTAGTATATTATATTAACATATGTATGCATGATGGAATAGACTTTCTTTATGTTAGCAGATGTTTTTTTTTTATTAAGATTAAATCATCTTTAAAAAATTTATTTATTTCGAGAATTTTTTATTTATTGCAGATACCTATGTGCGTAAATAGCTATGTACATACTTATGTTTGTATGCATGTACATATATTTTATATATTTTTTTATAACACTACCTTTAAATATATAAATTTTTTATTACGTTTTGTTAAAAATTTGCACTTTTAAAATAACGATTATGACGTTTAACGAACTTTTTATTTCTTCTTTGCTTTCTTCAGAAAACCACTTTATGAGACGTTAACAACGACCTTTAAAATTTTTATTTTTTTTTTTGTTTAAACTTTCGAGCAACACTTGTTTCTTTTTTTATTTTTTTGTTTTTTTTTTTCGTTCTTAAACAACAACCCTACTTGTAGTTCAATTCAGTAAAGACTAAAATTATTTTTGCTAAAGTCCCCTTAAAACTCAAACGTAAACAGCCGGTTGTTATCTTTGCTCCACTACACAAAAATACACATACAACATTTCATAAAACTTTGCTCATTCACTCACTCACTTAAAACTACTCTTTTTTCCTCCATTTACTAATGCGCATTCTCTGTTCAATACTAATGTTAATCAAATTCTCTTTCATTTTTTTGTATACAATATTTATCAAATTAAATAATAGCAACAGCAACAAAAAGCAAAAAATATTCAATATAATACAAAAGCAACAATAAAGTCGTATAAATACCGGCATAATTTACAGTAACAAAACTGTTATCGCCACTAAGGCACACACATACACACAAGTACCTACACATACACACTCTGTAAAAAGCAACAAGAAACAATTTTTTACACATCACATTTTGTTAATTTTTTTATTTATTTATTATATTACAAAACTATGCAGATGTATAAACACACATACTTACATATGCATAAACATATTTAAAACTATTTAATTTTCCTGATTAAATTAAAATATTAAATTAATATAACTTCATTCCATTTTAAACTGATTAATTTATCCATATGTTTTCCATTTCTACATGCATACATACTTACATACATATGTTGATATGCTTGCATGTGTGAGAATCTGTAAATTTTTTTTGTTCTTTTGTTTATGAATTCACTTTGTTCTCCATAGTGTTGCCATTGCAATATTTCATAAGCTATAACTGCATTTTTCCATATTCTGCACTTTCTCTCAAATAATGGAACTTTATTTTCCTTTAGCTCAAAGTTTTCTTGCTTATTTTTCATCATTTTTCTAGATTTTCTTTGACAAAACCTACACACATATTTTTTCATTGACTCTTTCAACTGTAAAGAGTAAAGTGAAAGAATTATATTTTGCATTGTGCATTAAGTGAGAGTGTTTTGGTTTGTTAGTTTATGTACATACATACATATGTATTTGTTGTACATATACATATGTATGCATGCATGTACAATATTTATTCTCATTTTTCACTTATTCGTTTTCTTTAAACATTTTATGAACAAGTGTATTGTTGTCGTAAAGCTGAGTCAGCCCAGCACCACCCAACTTTAACTACTTGTTACTGTGGGTTAGTGTATGTAGGTATTTCACTGGAATTGTAAAGAAAGAAAGAAAACGAAAATGAAGATATATACATACATATGTTCAGTGCGTTACAAAATTACGACAACGTCACAAATTTATGTTAAGAATAATATTTACAGAGTGCGTAAATTATTTCCAGTTTATATACATATACATATAGGGTGTTTTTTTAAGCCCGATAGAACTTGAAATTGTAAAAAATAACACAAAAAATTAAATTGTAATCAAAATTTTTTTTTATTCGAAAGATCAATACGTGACATTAACATTTGAAAATGATTTCGGGCATATGGGCACCGCGGCTGTTCTTGACGAAGCGCATTCTGGACGTCCAATTTTGGGCCACTTTTTCGAGCACTGCTGGCCGTATGTCACGAACAACACGAACAATGCTGGCCTCCAAGGCGTCAATTGTTGCTGGTTTATCAGCATAAACCAGTGACTTCACGTAGCCCCACAGGAAATAATCGAGAGGTGTCAAATCGCACGACCTTGGAGGCCAATTGACAGGTCCATTTCTCGAAATCAACTTATCGCCAAATTTTGATTTCAGTAAGTCGATGGTTGCGTTCGCCGTATGGCACGTAGCGCCATCCTGTTGAAACCACATCTCCTCCGGATCAATGTCATCCATATTTTCAAACAAAAAATCATTGATCTTGGTGCGGTAACGATCTCCATTGACCGTAACGCGAGCTCCGGCCTCATTTTTGAAGAAATAAGGTCCGATGATGCCACCAGCATGAAAACCGCACCAAACAGTGCATTTTTCTGGATGTAATGGAGTCTGTAGGGTCTCTTGTGGATTGGTCTCACTCCATATGCGGCAATTTTGCTTATTAACAAACCCGTTAAGCCAAAAATGCGCCTCGTCGAAGTCGTCTATAAGTTGCGCGAATCGACGACTGATTTTCAAAGTAAATTTGGATAATTTCGTAGCGTTGTTCAAGCGTGAGTCTATTCATGATGATTTGTCAGAGTATACTGAAACAAATAAAAAAAATGTTTCATCAAAATTTAATTTTTTGTGTTACTTTTTACAATTTAAAGTTCTATCTAGCTTAAAAAAACACCCTATATATGTATTATATGTAAGTTACAAAATGCTTCTTGTATTGTACGGTGAACCGCCTACTAAAGCACTCCTTCTAAAAAGGACCGGACAAACTTGGTAGGACCTAGTTATTTGCTTACGTATTCGCCTAGACGGCCACTCTATTAACCGGACGAGGACACAAAATTAAAATTTTACTCCTTGCTCTCTGCTGTCTATGGGGACACTAGCATTGAAGCCAAGATGAATCGTGTTTTTAAATGAATTCACCGCGGTTGGAACTCAACACCAAGAATTGTATTTAGTATAAAAACACCAACAAAAGTTTATGACACATACAAATAAGAAAGAATTGTACCTATTTAATTTAATAGAACTGTACTGTAATTGAATTGGCTTTGACGAATTTTCCAAAGCAGATGAAACAGCGTTTACACTGCAGATGACGACTATATTGAAGCATTAAATGTTGTGCACTGAAAAGAAAATTCAATCCATTCGTACTTAAAATAAAGCTCAAGCGGTATCAAAAGTATGGTAATTACTGCTTTCTTAAATCAAGTATGATGCGCCTGACTCAAATACGTATTATTCAAGCATTAAATACTTAACCTTAGACATACTCAAACCTGAATCCTTACCACCCTTATTCGCGAATTATATAAGTACTATGAAAATTATGAAAAATTCAAATGAACCTATTACTGTTTCCTGCATGAATTATACGACTAATTTCTTAACAAGTTGTAAAATAATATCGACGCGACTCTCAGACGATTCCCTCTATGATTAAAATAAGCGTCTTTTACTGAGGCGTATAAGTCTCATAAAATAATCAGTAATAGTTATTCCCGTACGGGGGATCATCTGCGATTAAAAAATGAGCTCGTCGACGATCCGAAACACTCTTCATGAGATTCTCAATTACGATTGAAAATGCTAGCTTGGCATATTTTTAATGATAAAACAGAAAAATTCCTATAATCGCGTGTTTTCACAAAGGTATTTTGCTCGAACACCGGTTTTGCTCCAAACATGTAGATATTACTATGTTTCCACATACATATATGAGGATTTTTGAAAAGAGCAAAACACCTCAAACTATATGTTCTGGATCAAAACACTTCGACAACACTGCTTTTAATTCTTTTTCGGCTTGATATACTTCTGTAGGATCTTAGAAGGCTATATGTAGCTTCAAAGCATTTAACTCTTTTTTTTTCGACACAAAAAAGTCAACCAAAAATAGTTTTTTTTGCAATATATATGCTTGTATGCTTGTTTCTATTTTTACTACCTGTACTACATACATATGTATTTATGTATATACAACATTTCTTCATCTTTCTACCCTTTAACTAATCTGGTGTTTATGGGACATAAATGAGTTATACTTTTAGCAAAATTTTTATGAAATTCACTCAAAATATTGAGTATATATTATACAAATTTTCTAGACGTATTACTCAAACACCACATAATACTTAAATCGATCTACTAAGAACTATTGTATTTTAAACATGTTAAAACAGTTACTCTATCAAAAATACTTCAGCTTGACATGTTGCTAGATGTATCTCAGTTTTCGGCATGCATCCTCCCCATCTCTTCCCGTATCATCCAACAATGAGGACTTCATAACCTACATATTTCAAACTACAAAGATCTATGTACTTGTTTGTTAGTAAATTTTGTATTGTTTGAACAAAATAAACGCCAAACTTACTTTGAAAATTCGATATGAAAAACCCTTTATATTACAGTGGAAACACCTCGACAGTTTATTTACAAGATGAACACAAATATTTGCGGAGAAATCGCCAAGTCTGGCAGCCCCCGCTCCGGAGAAAGGAAATACTCATTCACACACTTTTAAGCAGACGCACACAACTTTAGTACGAAATTCTTCAAATAAACAAAATGAATGAATGCGAATCAGCAAAATTTTACTAAATTTCAATAGAGAATAAAATGAAATAATTAAAAAAGAAAAAAAAAAAAAATGTATTAAAAGCCATGCACTATCACTGACTGGCACAAATTAAAAAAAAAAAAAAAGTTAATAATATAAACACAATTTACCCAAAAAGAAACAAATTAACAACAGAAATAGAAATAATAAAAATAAATCAAAAAGCTAGCAGTATTAGAACAGCGAAACAACAATCAAAATAATATTTGAAAAAGCAGTGTTCAACACATACATACCTACATACATACATGCATAAGTAGATAGTAAGTACATATATACATAAATTAATTTGTTTATTTATATAATTTTGAGAAATTATGAAACAAAACAAAACACAAATTTTTAATGTACATACTCACATACGAGTATGTACATATGTACAAGTATACAACACGCCTGTATTTTCATAACATGAATGAACGAACAACTTATCAAAATTATTAACAGCCTTCAAATTGGTGTTGTAAGCATTTTGATATGGATCATTGGAAGTTTATTTTTAAACAGAAATGTTTTGTACAGAACAGATATGGTACTTTATTTGAAATTCAAATTTGATGATAAACTTGAAAAGAAACCGAACAGTATAACCATAAGGAATAAATGCTCTAAATGAAATATGTAGCTCCAAAACAAATTATTTCTGTTTAAGTAAATCCCCCTGAGAGAACAGGTTTTGCCTCGGCATAGACCAAAGCAAGGCAGTCTGTTTTCTGGGGCATAGAGGGGAAGGTATCTCCCGTTTGTTGTAGCAAACCAAACTCTAGGAAGACGCATGACTTAGATATATTGCGTTTGATTTCCGAAACCTATACCAAGGGTTAAAATTTGCAGAATGGTCTCAGACCAACCTGGTCAGATCTCTCGGTGCTGCCACCTTGTAGATGTTAATGCACCTTGAACACTTATTTCTTTACTTGCATGAAAGTATTATTTTTAAGAAAAAACCTTTCTTTTTATTGCATTGAACTTTTTATACAAATAAAAACATACATAGGTATATCATCTGTTAAATAGCAGACTTTACAAGTTTGTAAATACATACACATGTATGTATGTACCTTCATGTATCATAAAAATTATTATTTAACAAAATACATGGGTAAACTAATAAAATGCCTTTATTGAAGTGAACCAAAAAAGAAAGCACATTTTTCTACTTATTTTTTATAAATTGCTCAAAAAAAGTTCTTCAGTTAAGAAACCAATTTTGTCCTGATAATTTTTATATCTCAAGATGTCTAGCTTCCATTTCTATTTTAAAATTCTGCAAGCGGTTAAAAATTACAAAAGATACCGGCTGCTGTATATAGAATTAGTTTCTAGTTAGTACCAACTCATTGAGTTTTGTATTGGTGGGAAATTGCACGCGGGAGGTATTAGAAGGCCCAAGCTCTTGAGCAAGGGTGTTTGACTATATGGCTACAAACTTATAGCAAAACGTTGCCACCTGTAAGAGTGGAGTTAATCCATCATCAGACTAGGCCGTAAAGGCAGTGACTGATGTAAATTAATTTCAGAACTGTTCAACTAAACCTGTGGCGTTTTATCATAAGAGCTTAAGTCGATTTTTAAAAATTTAAAAATTTGCCGCTAATATGATTATTTGAATAAATATGGTATTCTTGTTTGCAGAAATAATTTTTCGTATTATTCGAAAAATTTAGTTATAATTATGGTTTATATTCTTTTCTTCATAAATTTAGTTCTTCATTTAAATTTCCCTTCAAAACTTTTTTTGATCTTATCTCAACTTAAGCTGTTATGATAAAATGCCACAGAAATATAAATAGTTCTTGTTTTACGGGGTATTTTTTTTGAGTTGCACAAATTTTAATCGTAATTAAACAAAGAAATATATGTATATTTAACATCAGTGAGACAATTTGCTATAATTTTATGGTCTATCCATATCTATCCCGCTGCTCAACTCCCGTTGAAACAACTATCAAACGGCGCTTTTCTAGAGTTGTACAAATTTAAATCGTAATAAAACAAAGAAATATATTCTTAACTATAATGAGACGGAGTTCATTAGATATAAGACTTTTCCGCATACAAGTTGCTGGAGGATTTTCACAAAAATTTCGCAGTATTTGCGCCCGCAAATCATCAATAACTCGCCGAAGGTTTTGCCTTTGTGTAACCCTAACCAGAAAACTCTGTATGCTGAGGTATGGAGGTGCAGGGATACCTTATTTCGCTCCTTTATTGCAACATAGTCATATCTCAAAAAATCAGCTTTTCGAGTTAACAATGCAGAATTGTTAACAGTACTACCATTTATATTGTGCCAAAAATTTATTCAAATTTCTTCCTTTAGGAGATATTTTCTCAAAAAATTTGCTAAGACTTGTATGGAAACTAAAAACTTTAAATGCGTATTTCTCGAAACGAGCTTTTTTGAGATATTACTATGTTGCTATAAAGGAGCAAATAAAACTCTAAAAAGTCACATAACTTAAACTGTGTTAGATTTCCGAATGTCTTATCAAGAGCAGTGGCTAAGCATGGATCAGCAAAGCCTACGAGAGGTGCTGTTTAGCAGATCATAGCACTGATCGTGGTTAAGATACCTACAGCTTATCTGAAATGTTCTTGCTGTGTTTTAAAACTAAAATAGCAGAGAGGAGTTATTGGCCCGCCCTGATAACTATCAATTCATTAAGCTTTATCTTTCATGGACTGCATACAGGAGAGATTAGAAGGCCCGAGCTCTTTGGCAAAGATTTTATCTATATTGTTACAAATTTATAGTAAGAATTGCGTCTATCTGAGCCTTAGTCAGGTATCTATTCGTAATAAAATATCGAACCAAACTAAGCTAAAGGGCAGCTTTCATATTCTTAATAGGTTGTTGAATAAATTAGTACTGCCAGCTCAAAGTTGTGAACCTCTCAAAATCATTATATAATATCAAATGAAGAGCGCTGTTATAGATGGATAGATATTGCAAAATTCGAAATAGAGTGAGACTGAGTCAGGCAAGTTTCATACCCAAAAGCGAAAGCGAGACAGATACATTGACTTAAAATGCGGTGCTAAAAGAGAAAAAAGCTAAGCTCTACAGAAAACATTTTAAATTATAAGTTATATAAAATCAAGCGATATCGATATAGACGATATGAATAATGCTCATTTTGCGGATCCAGTTGTTTAGTTAGAATTCGAATTTATGTATACATAATTTATGTATATAGGGTTCGATTCCAACTTTGTTTTTGTACTTCAGAAAGCAGAAAAACTAAAAAGTTTTTTTTGGAAATGAAATCATTTTTAACAGAATGTATTAATCTCATTTTGAAGTTAAAAGTGATTTCATTCCGACAAACTTTGAAAAACCTTGTTTCTTAGAGAATCCAAAAACGGAGTTGGATTCTATGGAGAAGTGCTCGGAAAGTAATGTTGCGCGAAAAATGTTCAATAACCGCGCCCCGTGGTCCACTACAATTATTCTACGCGCAGGACAGCAGAAAATGAATTACGGCGCTTATATTCTGAAACAGTTTTACTTTTCTTGGTAAGAAAATTATGAAATTTTAATTGGCACCATTTAGAAAACTAATTAATGTCTCCAGCGACATTAATTGATTTTAGCTGACATAAAAATTGTTTTTACAACTTATTTAACAAGGAAAGTGGAATGAATACAAGACATAATAAACCAACTTGTCATAAACCAAATCTAGCCTATATGTATACTGCCATATTTCGGCAGCGTTAATGACGACCTTAAGCGGCCTTTACAAAAACAATGAGCAACTGTGTGCATATGTTTTCTTAATTATTTGTATTGAATTGACATCTTTTTAATAGAAAAAAGAAAGAAACAAATTGAAATTGAATGAACCCATATGGAGAAACCTCTATAAAGGGAGACAGACTGAAATGAATACAAAACACACACACACACACACCCAGACACACAATTATACTTACGACAGTACATATTGTGTATCTTTAATGTGTACGAGTAGTATAAATAAGTTAATAATTGCAATACTATTAAGTATGCGGACAAATCTACATATACAAGTAAATTTTATTGCATATGTCATTGCTTGTTTGCATAGGAAGTATGTGGGAAAGGAGGAAATAAACACAACAAACATACATATCTTCCTACCCAACAAACATATTTACTTGATCTTAGTAACAAAATACGTAGTTAGGATGCCAGGAGTAATGAAGATCTGGGAAGTACAGTACGTAAGGCAATAGCTTAGAAATTACACAAATGTTGAGTAAACTGATAAAAGAGTGTTTGTTCCCTGCGCCGTTATACATATATTTCTCTCTCTCTCTCAAAAAAAATTAACGAGCGTTTCGGGGGTTTAAGGTGGAAGTAAAGAAAGTAATCTTTACTCCATATACGCAGAAAACGTATTTTAAAATGGATACGATTTGGCTTAATTTTTTTACTTCAAAAATTATTATTAATAGAAATGTATGAAATAAATATAATTTTCTTTTGCGATTTTATGAGACCGAGTCAATAAGTTCATAAAGAAAGAAATATTGACTACATATACGCAGAAAACGTATTTTAAAAAAGATGCGATTTGGCTTAATTTTTTTTTACTTTAAAAATTTTTATTAATAGAAATGTATGAAATAAAAAAAGTTTTTTTTTGCGATATTACGAGGCCGAGTCAATAAGCTTGTAACTCTTTGAATATCCCGCTTCTTAATCGATATGACAAAACTGCTCCTGTCAAATGCAACTGTCAGTTGACTCCTGTCTAAATTTGCAACTAGCTGCGTCATTCAGTTTGTGTTTGGCATCTGTTAATAGCAGAAATAGCAGACTACGGCGAATTTTGAAAAGAAAATGGAAAAAAGTGAACTTTTTGTGCTCATTAAGCATTTTTTTTTTGCGAATAAAAAAAAAACTCTTCACTAAAACCAAGGCTAAGCTTGGCAAATATTATGGGGACTCTGTACCGTCCATTTCTATGGTAAAGAAGTGGGTCACTGAGTTGTGATGTGGCCGTATAAACTGAATATTCTGGACGCCCAATTGAGGTCTCTACATCCAAAACAATTGCGAAAATTCACAATACGGGTTTAGTCGATTAGAGATTGAAAGTAAGAGTCAATGCCACATGGCTCAGCGGTTTTAATTTTGCATGGTTGCTTGGACATGAGAAAGTTTTCTGCTAGATGCGTGCAGCGTTTGCTCATAATCCGGACAAAGCAAATGTGCACACATGTGCGGTTTCCATGGCAAAAATCCATCTAATAGGCAATCATCCACCCTATTCTCCGGCCTCAAGTGCCTATTTCCTTTTCCTAAACTTAAAGAAATGGCACGATAGAAAGAGAATTGATTCCAACGATGAAATTATCTCACAAATAAATCAATATTTTATTAAATTAGATTTCTGGTTGTTGTACATTTTGTAGATCGGGCTTTAGTTCAAGTTTTTCGTTTCTTAAGTGTGTTAGAAAGGGGGGTTTGACAATAAAATATTGCTGGGATAATTTTGCAATTGCCTATTTATATATCACAAATCATACATTTACATTACATCTTTCATATTTTAACTACAAAATTAGAAAAGATTTCAAAACTACAAGTCTATTAAATTAGACTTTTGGATTTTGTAGATCGGGGTTTAGTTCAAGCTTTTCTTTTCTTAAGTGTTTTAAAAAGGGGTTTTTAACAATAAAATATTGCTGTGATCATATTGAATTTGCTTATTTATAGGTATATCACAAATCATACATTTACAATACATCTTTCATATTTTAGCTACAAAATTAGAAAAGATATCAAAACTACATGCAAAATAGTAAAACAGCACATGTTTACTCCCAAACAAAGTGAATTTAAAATGGTATAGTTGTAGTTTATTCTACATATGAATTGCATTAATGTACTCGTGTGCACATATAAAATAATCTCTTGACTTATGTTTTATTTATTCATTTTTCAGTCTTTCAAGGCAGCTAGTATTAATAATGAATTAATTCATGATTTAAAATAACTCGAGTAGAGACATGCTTTAGCGACTGAACGTTCTTAACTACAAACGTTTATCTTTGTGTTTGTTGGGTTGTACATACTGCAGCCATACACATTCAGATACTTGTGGGTGATATTTAGAGTAATGCTATTGTTATTGTTGCTGTTTTTACTGTGGCTGAAAATTATCTCACATTTTTCTAGAGGCGTAGTGTTTAGTAGGAGATAGGAAAAATTCAAATTAATTTTCATTATTATGAGGGCGGTGTTTCTTTTTTTTTTGCTATTGTTAATGCCGTTATCTTAATCTGATTTGCTTTTTAATAAGTGACGGTAATGAATTTCTCTACATTTTTTTTTTTTTTTTTTTTTTTGTGGATAAGAACACAGAATAGAAGCACAAAAATGCTAATTTCTTGCTTCACATATTTAAATGTAATATATTTTAATTTGTATATGGCTGGTTCCTGTAATGTTCTTACTTAAAATATTATAAAAATTATTTCGTAACTAAACTAATATACGAGTAATTTAGTAAGTAAGTGTTTTGCAATAGGAAGATAATCGATGTAACTGTTTAAAAGCACAAGTGGATTTGAAATCGTAAAAAAGTTTGTTATAAGACAAGTGTAAAAAGGATTGTTATAAAACAAACTTCTTGGTTACAGGTCAAATTCTGGCTTTGCAGCAACTTGAGTTAAAATAATCACGACAAGTAATTGTAAATACCCGAACGTAATCACCCTGTTGAGTTTGTTTTGTATCACAATGTTTTGGGATTATTTATTGAATACGAGCAACCACAATAAGGAACGGAGAATGAAGTTATGGGTTAAAATTTCCAGTCTGCACTATGGTCCGTCAGTTTCAATATATAAATTCCAAATAAAAATAAATGTAAAAATGATGATTTTATGAGAAATCAAGCGATCTAATAACAACGAGATTATAAAACAGATTCATAGATGACAACGTACAGATAAAAACTGCAATTGAAAACCTGCCAATTTTTAACACGCTTTTTCTCGTTTCACTTCTGCGAGTATGTTTATTTGTGTGCACGCTTGCTATACTGGAAACTCAGGTCATATAAATGATTATTATATACCTGGTGCAATTATTGGACTTGCTGTACTGCTTCCGGGACGAGGAGGGGGGATTTTGGGGATTCAAGAAACCGATTTTAGGAATTCCAAAAAATAAAAATTGGGACCACTTTGCTAACCGGTTTGTGACCGGGTTTTCATATTTGGTGCGCGGTTTTGCCGTGGAACAGGAATCTGAGCTGTAAACGGTCATTAGGTTTAATGCGAAAATTGAGGTTGCCATATTGCTTCTGAGCAAGTGGGGTAATTACGGCGTTTCTTGAAGCTGACTTTCAAATTTCTAGAAAACTATACTTATAAACTATATAACACCATAATATTTCTCTGTGTAATTATAGTATCTAAAATAGTTTCACTTGAAATAATATATCTTTTCTCTTAAAATACAATTTTTCATGGCAATATTAGTGCTGCTACTTTCATTAACTAAACTACAAGATAACAAATAATTTAAACATTTTATGGGCATCCAAGATATTATCAGAAAATAAAAGACATACATACATATGCAGACAAATAGATAACCAGGCAGCAGAATTAATATGGATAGGATAAAATACATGATAGCAATAATAACGATGACGGCGACAGTGATAGCGAAAGTGATGACTTCATTGTAAATTTATCTACTAAGTATGAATTAAATTTATCACTGTTTGCATTGGCAAGCTAACGTTCCGTTTACAAATTCATCCCACACATACAAAAAAAAAAAAAAAAATGATATAAAAAAATTCATTCCCTCATACTAGTGTCAAAATGCTCTTGTTTCATACCCACCTTCTTCCTTCCTTTTTCTTTTTTGTTTGCCAACAAAAACTATGTTTTAATCTGTAGTTTCAACAGAACTATTAGCGTACGACACCAACCGTATGGTTGTTGTTATCTCTACAACATTATCGTCATTTAGAAATGAAGGGGATATCGATATTGATGCTGACACTATAACCGATGTTGATGGCGATGACAATGTGATTTAAATCCAAAAAGAAAAAAAACATACACACATATTTTTTCATTTGCTAGATAATATTTGGCGAGAACAGGGAGTGATAAACAAAATATATAAAAATCAAGCGAAAAAGTACACATGGAACTTGCTCACAGACTGAATTGAATTCCATGCTTTGTTTTATATGTACATACATGCTATATAGCTATAAGGGCATTATAATGGTAATAAAGTATATTTTAAGCATTCATATACTTTTATTTAAAATACACGCAGAAAAAAAATATTCTAACGGAAAAATGCTATTGTTGAATTATACGAGTATGGTTGAATACAACCATATAATATGGTTTCAATCTGAAATTTATAAGCAAAACTAAGTACAGCCAACAACCGAAACAATACTCTATAAAATATATATTTGAGCCAAGTTATAACTATTGTATCATGACTAACACTGGTACCGTAAAAATTAAAATTTGACTGTCATATCAAACCATATAATATACGATTACTGGCTTTTGCATGCAGCTTCGCTGCCCAACAAAGTTTTATAGCAACTTTCATCCCCTATTTTATCCTTTTAGGGATAGAATAAAACAAAATCCTTTCTTAGCGGTTGCCTAGGTCATAACATCTACCTGCATGCCAGATTTCAACCCGATCCGTTTAGTGTCTAGGGCTATGCGTTGATAGATCACTATGTCAGTCACGCCGCTGGCGGCAACACAACAAATTTTGGCAGAGTATATACTAATTTTGTTACAACAGTATTCCAAATTGACTTTTCTCTGCGTGTACAAAACATTATTACTTAAATAAGTCTTATAACTGTTTTTTTTAAACGATGCGCATTTGATGTAGAACATTTTTGATAATTTAAAAGTCTGGCACTCCCTCGTATTTTTAGACAAATCTCGGTATTAGGAGAGTTAACTCCGAAAGGTGAAGATTAATTCCTAATTTGGCGATCAGGCTAAGTGTTAGCGAGACAGGAAAGAACACGACCGATAGCCATACTTCAATTATGGAAAGAATAGTGAACCTTCTGGAAAATATTTTTTTTTTCTGTGCACTGCCCGACAAGAGATTTGATGAAATTTTGTGAAGTCTGGTCCGGCCTGCGTAGTTTTGGAGATGGCACAGATCGTTGTAAGGACGTGTTTGACATCTTAACTAATGGTTGCATGTCGGACTCGGAAGTTGGTGTGGGTATTTTTATCCCCTTGTGTAAGAGGAGCATTAGCTTTAAGCTGCGAAATGAGTGTAGCGTAACATCAAGAAATAAATCACCTATTACTTCCGTTTATATATTACGATAATGTATATTTAATATTAAGTATGCCATAGACAAACATAGTAAATTTAATATCCAACATATTCGAATAAATGAATGATGTGACATTTTTAACACAACACTACATACTCATTGACATTGGCTTGGCCGGTTTGCTGGTTCTTTCAGTTGGTTATAGTGGTGTTAATGGTTTGTTGTTGCTGTCATTACTGTCATCAAATGTTCAAATTGACGTGTGGGTTTAAATTGCAATATCATCCGCCTCTTACCCTCAACATGCCCCCTCCACCTCAACACCATCATCAGTATTGCCATCAGCACCAATTTGCTCTTTCAACGCAATCTAGAAAACTTTATGATTACGATACAAAGTATTTAAACTATTCTTTTTTTTCTGCGGAATAAAGTTTGTGGCAATTTAATGGGAAACATTCGTATTTCGGTTTTCATTTGAGTACTTTTGAAATAGTCTACACAAAAAATAATAGTGAGTGTTGTGAAAATGTGTTTATGAGAAGTTTTATAGAAATGATCACTTTACGTTTTTATTAAAAATTAAAAGGTGTTATAAATAACCAGTGATTAAAAAAAAAGGGAACTTAAATCTTTTTAAGGATTTAAGTTTAATAAATTTAAAGAGATATATCTGTGGTATTTTATCATAAGAGCTTAAGTGGATTTAAAAAAATTTTTAAAATTGCTGCAAATTAGAATTTTTTTTCGTATTATTCACAAATTTTAGTTATAATTATGGTTTATCTTATTTTCTTCTTAAATTTAGTTCTTCGTTCAAATTTCCCTTCAAAACTTTATTTTGATCCTATCTCGACTTAAGCTGTTATGATAAAACGCCACAGATATAAAAGTAGTAGTCTATCTAGCGTTTTGAGTGATTTTTTTGCTATTATCTTTTTGGCAACACTAGTTTTGACAGCTCACGCAAGTTTTGTATCTTGTGTCACTGTCAAACATCTTCAGTTTGGTCTATAATTTAATCATGAATCGTCTTACAAACGAACAACGCTTGCAAATTATTGAATTTTATTACCAAAATGCGTGCTCTGTTAAGAAAGTTCATCGCGCGCTTCTTTCATTTTATGGTCAGTTTAATCGACCTACTGAGGCTTCTATTCGGGCTATTGTAAAAAAATTTCGCACCAAATTTACATTGTTGGGCATTAAACCACCAACACGCTTACGTAGAGTGCGAACTGAAGAAAATATCGCAGCCGTATCGGCCAGTGTTGGTGATGACCGTGAATTATCGATTCGGCTGTAGAACAGTGCTATCAATTCAAATGTGGAAGCTACTCGTATCTTTTAATATAAACAAATGATAAGCTCTGCAAGCGATATAAATTTTTGCCACTCAGCTATTGACATAAGGCTACGAGTACGTAATAATTGCCTTTGTTTAACAGATTAACAAACAAATTTGATTCACTGCTTTCCTCTGCTCTCTTTCATGAATTCTGATAACGAATGTCTTGCTGAGTGGCATATCCTGAGAATTCCAAAGTTTCTAGTGCGGGTATTGTCAACATTTAAATTTTGTTTGAAGTCAATTTGTAATGTGAATATTATATAGTATTAATTCTTAAATAGAATAATATGAATGAAAGTACATGAAAAATGTTAGAGCCGCTCACCTTTTAAAATCTATCGGGCTCCTAACACTTTATAAAACTATTTTCCCAAGTCTTAGGGCTCTAAAGTTTATAAAGAAACAGAATATATAAGAAGAGTGAATAGTCCTACCAAAAAACTAATTCTTTCTATTTATAGAAAAAACCGGCTGATGACTATATAAAGGTCTCTGAATCGCAAGAAAATATGACAAATAAATTTTCTCAACTCTCTAAATAAAAAACTTATTAAACATAGGAATATTAATTAAACATAGGAATAACCAAACCAAAGACTTTTAAAACATACAACGAAATTTGACAATCTTTACATATCTGTTTGTTTGTATATAAAAAAAAATAATCGAAACCTTCTGCAAAAAGTCATCCATCTAAGCCTAAAAAATAAGGACGCTCTCTTCAGTATCAAAAAAAAAAGGCAAAACATCTTACAATACTTAAAACCCATATCAATTTGCTATCAACTACTTTCCATGATGAGTTACCAAAAAGGGGGAATATTGTATTTTAGTTTTCATTTATAAATCTTAACACCATTATCCTTTTTAGGCAACAGCCTTTAGGCATTTTTACTTTCCGCACGCAGTTATATTTGTTGCTGCTGCTTTATGGGAGTTTTTCTTTGCTTCTTGTGGCCGATTTCATAACTTGCTTAGAAACAAATCAAACACAAAAATACATACATACATGCTAATGCATGCAGGAATACTTTTTGCAAATGGAATAACCCAATTAACCATATTTGTCAAAACATATTACCACTAAATTAACGAACCAAAAAATTTTTAAAGATTAATAACAAAAAAAAAAAGGGGGGGGGGGGGGGGGGGGGAAATGTGATATTAAGTGAAAAGGTCTAGTGTTAAATTGCTTGAGAATTATATTCTTCTCTCAGTATCGCGAAATTAATTTTGTGAAAATAAATTATATAAAATATGTTGTTACGTTTTCAACTTTTGCGGATTCTTCAATTGCAAATGAAATAATGACACAGACAGTTATTCATTATACGGTACTTAAATACTTTACAGCTTTATTTACATTTAACATCACTGTATTTACTTAACACACACTAGATTTGCTTTGTTTCCTGACTTGTGACACTCTTGCACAATTAAAAAAAAAATTGCCAAACAATTGAGTTTATTCACTTTATTAACTTCTAATATTGATGTCCATTAAAAACTTATAAACATTTTATTTTTTATGTTTCCTAGCTGTCTACATGTAGGCTTTTCATAGGACCCTAATCATCGGTAGGCTTTGGAAATTTTTGAAAGATATTCTCAAACATTCAACTTTATATCCCAACAATCTAAATAAATTATTGAGAGTTTAAAAAGAAAATTTTTTTAATAAACACACACACATATAAAGAAAAGTAGAGGCAAGTTTGTGCACGAGGCTTCTAGTTCATGATAATTCCAGACTCAAATGTACAATTATAATTGTTACTCACATACACCCACACATGCTTTCCAAACAGTAAGAAAGCACTAACAATAAACAATAAGAATGCAACAACAACAATTAAATCAGTAGTAGTTGATTTACTTGGAATTTTGTGTTATTTAAATTATGTGTCTTTCTTTTTGTACTATGTTTGCAGCTTTATGTTGTTGCTGTGAATGTGTATGCACATTTATAACATGCAGATGTATGGCACAAATATTAGCTTAGATGTGATCAAAATTCATAGCAATATACTAAAATAATTGTTTTATTAAGTCGGAAAATTGTTAAGGAATAATTTTTATTTGTTTTTTGGTGGCGATGTCAATTAGCCACCGAGATCATGTTGGACTTCTTTCTTTGTGGTTAGAAAGGAAAGGTGTAGGTTGATAAGCCAGCCACAATTCAAGAGCGAAAGGATGAGATAATTCGACACATTAACGACATAGAACCTCAATTATGCCTCTGCGTCATCGAAAATTTGGACCATCGGATGGAAGTGTGCCGCAGAGGACGGTCATTTAGCCAATATTTCGTCCCACATATAATTGAACCATACCAATATTATCATAATAAAAAAATGACAGCAATTTTTAAATAATTTGTTTTTTATTCGAAATTAAAATCGGCCTTTAAAATTATAATGCAAATGATTGTTATTTCCCTAATGAAACAATACCCATAAGCCAACGTAAAGCTTGGCCAAATAACAGAGATAAAGTTATAAAATTCATGCAATACATCGGTTGGAGTTGTGTTTTGTCTGTCATCCTGTGCACACGTCTTTTGTTACTGCTGTCCGTATTTGCTATATGTGTATGTTCCCTAATTCAATTCGTATCAAACCAAATTGCACCGGAATAGGTAGCAAGTTGTGTACACGTGTTTACTTTTTTTTCTCTTTTTTACCGATTTCCGTATTTTCTATATACATATGTATATATGTTCATTATTAATTTCGTATGAAATCAAAGTGCACCGGGATAAGTAGCAGTATGTGTACACGTTTTTCTTTTTTTTCACCGCTGTCCGTGTTTTCTTTATATGTTCAATATTAATTTCTTTTCAATGCACTTCATTACCTTGTAGTGTGGAAGGTGTTGGACTAAATTTTTCTAATCTGAGCCGTGTCGAAGGTATATGCACTGGGCACTGATCAGTTTTAACTAATTTGATTCCAATAAACCTTCACGAACACTACTCCCCTTCTCATCATAACCTATTTTCCTAGTTCCAGTACAATGCACTGCATATGTAGGGGTCATCCCCTGAGTACTGGTCCAAGATAAAAAAAAAAAAAAAAATATATATATACGAAAGTTTTCCATCCGCGTATTACATAAACTGAGCAAGCTCTGGATTCGTCTTAAAGATATGGTTAATTGGGAATAACAAGTCTTAATCGAATGTTTATATATGAGGGTGATTTCCTTTCAAAAAATTTGAACAATATAAGAAAAAACTCCTTACACCGTGTTGGCACCAAGGGACGAAAAGCATTAAGCGTTAAAAAGGGTAAGCTTTATACTAGGCATATAAATTGTGTTTTAGGAGGTAATAAAATCGTAAAACTTTAAAAATCCTATTAAGTGAATTAAATAAAAAAAAAACTTTACAAGCTTTTAAAGCAGGTAGTCGAAAAGCAAGTAAATATGGATATACAGGGTGTCTGCTGACAAATTTGTATCTTTAAATACGATTATTTCAAAAAGTAATAAACGGTGCGGGTGGTAATAATTGATTGTACGAGAGTGATTTTTTTGTTATTATCTTTTTGGCAACACTAGTTTTGACAGCTCACGCACGTTTTGTATCTTGTGTCACTGTCAAACATCTTCAGTTTGGTCTATAAATTAATCATGAATCGTCTTACATACGAACAACGCTTGCAAATTATTGAATTTTATTACCAAAATGCGTGCTCTGTTAAGAAAGTTCATCGCGCGCTTCTTCCATTTTATGGTCAGTTTAATCGACCTACTGAGGCTTCTATTCGGGCTGTTGTAAAAAAATTTCGCACCAAATTTACATTGTTGGACATTAAACCACCAACACGCTTACGTAGAGTGCGAACTGAAGAAAATATCGCAGCCGTATCGGCCAGTGTTGGTGATGACCGTGAATTATCGATTCAGCGCCGTTCGCAACAATTGGGCCTCTGTTACTCCACTACGTGGAAAATTTTGCGGAAGGATTTGGGTGTGAAGCCTTATAAGATACAGCTGGTGCAAGAATTGAAGCCAAACGACCTACCACAACGCCAAATTTTTGGTGGATGGGCTCTTGAAAAGTTAGATGAAGATCCACTTTTTTATCGAAGAATTGTGTTCAGCGACGAGGCTCATTTCTGGCTGAATGGATACGTGAACAAGCAAAACTGCCGTATTTGGAGTGAAGAGCAGCCAGAAGCATTGCAAGAGCTACCAATGCATCCACAAAAAACAACCGTTTGGTGCGGATTATGGGCTGGCGGCATCATTGGGCCGTATTTCTTCAAAGATGATGCGAATCACAACGTTACTGTGAATGGTGAGCGCTACCGTGCGATGATAACAAACTTTTTTTTGCCCAAAATGGAAGAGCTTGACTTGCATGACATGTGGTTTCAACAAGACGGTGCCACATGCCACACAGCACGGGAAACAATGGACCAATTGAGAGGCGAGTTCGGTGAACAGTTTATTTCACACTTGGGACCAGTCAATTGGCCGCCCAGATTGTGCGATTTAACGCCTCTAGACTATTTTTTGTGGGGCTATGTTAAGGCTAATGTCTATAGCGATAAGCCCGCTTCGATTGACGCACTGGAAGCCAACATTGCCAACATTATTCGTGAGATACCGGCCGAAATGTTGGAAAGAGTATGCCAAAATTGGACTAAGCGGATGGACCATTTGAGGCGCAGCCGCGGCCAACATTTGCATGAAATAATCTTCAAACATTGAATTATATCCACCCAACTATCGATCCAAATAAATATTTCATGCATTTTTCTGAATTTTATGTGTTTTTTTTTTAATTTCCGATAGTTCTTATAAAATCACCCATATATATATATATATATATATATATATATATATATATATATATATATATATATATATATATATATATATATATATATATATATATATATATATATATATATATATATATATATATATATATATATATATATATATATATATATATATATATATATATATATATATATATATATATATATATATATATATATATATATATATATATATATATATTTATATAACGTTGGAATTTGGTTCTGCAAAAATAATTCTGTTCTGAAGATATATTTGGAGATATATTTAGTTAAATTTTAAAAAATGTAATTTCTTATTCAAGTGACAGGCAGTGTATCTACCAAATACATAACATTCGTAAAACTTTGAAGCAAAACGAACAACTTTTGCTTTCAAAAATTTTCAAACAAAACTGCAAAAAAATGGCTATTTTCGGAATTTTGAATATATCTCAGCTATACGTGGACCGATATTATTGAATTTCAATAGCAAACCCATGAATCGATGGGGTAAAAGAATGGTGAAAGAAAAAAGTTTCTAAGTCTAACCGAAAAATTGTATGCGATTAAAATTTAAACTCTAAGAAATCTTTTCTTCATTACATTAATAGTTATAAAATCACTTTACGAAGTGACCTGGAAAAACAGAGAGCACCACTGTGTTCCATTTTGTGTTAATATTAAAACGATAAACTGTCAAATATTTCTAACACATACTAGTACATTTTTTCGCACATTATATGAAACATGCTTATGTACTTCTTTTATGCATAAATTTACCTCTTGAAAGCTAAGGAATAAAATATTTTCTTTTTTTTTTAGATTCTATGAAAGAAATAATACGTGCTTAGCTTTCTAATGAAATATTTTCATTATTGTATCATCTTTCGCATAAAATATTTTAAAGCTATTCCATTTTTAAAAAATTTGCCAGAGTTAAATTTTTAACTTTTCCAATACTTTAATGTTTGGATTTCATGCGGTTGTATCAATATGTTTCTTGCTTTAATAGTAAGAACTTTAATCCCTGATAAGGAATTTTACGCCCCTTTAAATAATGACTTAGTTTTAGTTGTTGATGCAGTTTATTAAAAGTTGTTTGGTTTTGAGTTTTGTCAACTATTTTTCTATTTATTCATTATTAAATATTTGTTTTATTTCGGGTTGTTCTTTATTTAAATTTTTAGATAATAAGCAGCAAACATCGTATTTAATTTTTTTTGTTTTTACTGTTGAAAATTATTCGATCAACAAATGCTTTTCAATCGCGCGTACATATGTCAATGCTAACACGAAAAACAAACTCTGTGGTTGACTTAAGGCCCCTTTAGCCCACGATAGGAATCGTAAGAGTAAATATGCCGTAAATGCAACTGTAAGTGCGCTTATAGAATATCTAAAATCGTGTCAGATGTTTTTGAAATTTTCCTCAAATTATTTTTATACCCTTCCCAAAAATGTAAGGGGTGTATATAAGTTTGTGATTCTGTTTGTAATGTCTACAATTTTTATTTCTGACCATGTTAAGTATACATATTCAGAATCAGCATTGATAGAAAATTCGATTAAGCGATGTCCGTCTGTCCGTTTATCCGCCGTTGAAATACCGTTTCTGAAAAAACCATTAGACTTAGAAACTTTTTTCGTTCAAAATTCTTTTAGCCCATCGATTTATGGGTTTGCTATTGAAATTCAGTAATATCGGTTCACATATAGCTGAGATATATTCAAAACTCCACAAAAGCCATTTTTTCTGCAATTTTGTATGAAATTTTTTTAAAATTTTTGCTTCAAACTTCACAAAATTATTAAACATGGTGACTAAAAGGCAAACATTTTCCCAGATATCGGTCTATAGATATTCGAGATATAGCCTAAACCGGGTTTTTAATGAAAATGTCGCATAAGCGAAGTCAAAAAATTTTTTTTGCTTTAAAGTAGTTCCGGTAATATAAGAAGGTTACCAAATACAGATAATGAAAATTTCCGATATCAGTCCATATATACCGGAGAAATAGTCTAAAGTGATTTTCTAATGAAAATATTATTAAACAGTTTTTTTTGTTTAAAAGTAGTTCTCGTTATAAGAGGAGGTTACCAAATATAGAAAATGAAAATTTCCGATATCGGTCCATATATACCCGAGATATAGTCTCAACCGATTTTCTAATGAAAAAAATTAAAAATTTTTTTTTTGCTTAAAAGCAATTCTGGTTATAAAAGGAGGTTACTTAAATACAGAAAATGGAAATTTTCGATATCGGTCCATATATACCCGGGATATAGCCTAAACCGATTTTCTAATGAAAAAAATATTTAAAAATTGTTTTTGCTTTAAAGTAGTTCCGGTAATATAAGAAGGTTACCAAATACAGAAAATGAAAATTTCCGATATCGGTCCATATATACCCTAAACCGATTTTCTAATGAAAAGATATATTAAACAGTTTTTTTTTTTTTGTTTAAAAGCAGCTCTCGTTATCAAAGGAGGTTACCGAATATAGAAAATGAAAATTTCTGATATCGGTCCATATACATATACCCGAGATATAGTCTCAACCGAATTTTCCATGGAAAATTTTTTTTGCTTAAAAGCAATTCTGGTTATAAAAGGAGGTTATTTAAATACAGAAAATTAACATTTTCGATATCGGTTCATATATACCCGAGATATAGGATAAACTGATTTTTCTATGAACATCTTTTTTGCTGAAAAGCAAAAAAAAAAAAAAAAAAATACAGAAAATGGAAAATTTCGATATCGGTTCATATGTAAGCGAGATATAGCTTAAACAACTTTTTCCATAAAAATGTCCATGAAAGAGGTCGTTTTTGGAAGGGTGCTTACAAGGCAAACATATTTTTTCTCCGTTATCAGTCTATATATATCCAAACATATTTAATTCAAATTTGCAATATATACTATACGAGTACGTGACTATTGTGTAAGGTATTTTAGATTCGGCCCAGCCAAATTGTGTGTTTTCTTAAAATATACAAATCAAAATATATAGCTCATATATAAGTAGAAAATGTTTTTCTTTCACTAATGAAATGTTTTGATGGTCCCGAGTTTGAATACTAGTAAACGCTTATGAATAGTATAGCGGCTAAGAAACAGCTAGTGGTACGTCAGCTTACTGTTCCGTTCTTTTATTCCTTTCATTTTTAATCAATACTTATTGATTATGGCAATTACGTTGCATGCTATAATAAAAAATTCCTTCTTGGCTGAAGGTGGAAATGGACTCATAGCTAGACAAATAACATCATGCAAAATATTTCCTCTTCAATAGTATAATATGTGAAAAGTTTTTATCTAATTTGTTGAAAATTTTATTAAACAAAACAAAACAAAACATATTGGGTTTAGAGATGCGATAATATCCTATTGTTATTTTCAGCCTCTAAGCCCCTATACGAGGAAATTCAGTGTTTGTTTATTTTAGTTGTATTCTCATGAATTTATCACGTTAATGTGTGTGCGTGCTTATGCCCTTTCTTATCTTAACCACGTCAAAGCAAAACCTAATAATAAGTAGAGTATTGAATACATACGCATATAAGTATGCACATTAGCGCTGTAGTTTAAAAAGCAGTAATTTAATAAAATTTAAGAATTTACAAAATCTAAACAAATGTATGATAAATCCAGACAGATGTTAAAGTTTTTTATCTACTATCCTACATAAGTGTACTAATTTGCTTCCGTCATTTTTTCCGAAATTCGACGTATTATTAAAAAAACTGGTTATACATTTATGATCAAAAGTATTGTCTATAGCTGGTCCCTACTTTCTTTAATTTTTCGGGCAGTATAAGACTGCGATTCTATAGCTTTTAAAGATCCAATAATCAAAACTTTCTTCTCCAATAGCCTCTTCATCACTTGCAGTAACGATTATTCTTTAATATTTAATATTGTTTAAGTAAAAGCTAATTTTGATTGACAGGGAATATCATTACAAATATACTAAGTACACAAAAAAATTATAGTAAAAATAAAATCAGCAAAATATTTATCTAAAAAAATAATTTATATGCTTATACATAAATATGATTCACTGAATAGTGATCTTCTATTAATCTTCGAATGGAGTCGTAAAAAGAGGGTCGCCTTTAACGCTCGGGAGACCCAATGTTGCTTATTAACACAAAAAAAAAAAAAAACAAAAAACGGCCGCAAATACTGCTTCATCTGTACTCATGGATGGTATAAATATTGAGGAATCGGATGCTCTTGATGTTCTTGGAATGAAGATACAGTGTGATGTTTACTAGACTCAACACATTTTTCATGTCTCTAAAGAAGCATTCAAGTGCCTCGGTTTTTTGAAACGGTGTAAGATATACTTCACTCCATCCGACCTCCTTACTGTTTATACCACCTACATCCGACCGAAAATGGAATACATCTCTCATGTTTGGGCCGGTGCCTCAAAGTCTATTTTGGGGCTACTCGACCTTGTGCAGGAGAGGGCGAAGAAGCTCATCACTGATAGTAGGGTATCCAACTCTATTGATTCACTGGAGCATCGACGCATGGTGAAGTACGTTATTCTGTTCTATCGTTACTACATTGGATTATGCTCTGACGAGATTAGGGATCGTGTTGCCGAAACGAGCACATTTTTACGTAGCACGTGTTCATCATCCAGAGCTCATCCATTTGTGGTTGATTGCCCGGGAAATCGTACTACGCATTACAGAGAGAATTCGTTTTTCAGCCGTACGCTTCGTCTGTGGAACAAGTGTTTCCTATCTGTTATAACATTGGAAAGTTCAAATCAAATGTTCACAAACACTATTCCCTCTTTCCCCCTCATCACAACCTAATTTCCTAGTTGTGGTACATTGCACTGCATATGTAGGCGTCATCCCCTGAGTGCTGGTCCAAGGTAAAAAAAAAGTATCAAAAAAATCACCTTGTATTTCGTATTTTGTTGTTGTTTAAAAAGATAATTGTTTTCGATCAATAACTATTTTTACTAAACTTTTGTATTCCTTTTGCTTACTAAACGAATTCCTCTGCAGGTCCGCATTCAAACAATTTATTAATTGCTTCAACGAATTTCGTTGTTGCACGCGAAAAAAAAATTTGTTTTCTGTCTAGCATATTCGATAAAATATCGCTACAATTGTTTTCGCAACAGGATTACTAGGCAAAGTTTGACAAACAAGAATATTGAAACAACCTAATTTCCTAGTTCTGGTACAATGCACTGCATATGTAGGGGTCATCCCCTGAGTACTGGTCCAAGGTAAAAAAAAGTATCAAAAAACTAACCTTGTATTTCGTATTTTGTTGTTGTTTAAAAAGATAATTGGTTTCGATATATAATTATTTTTACTAAACTTTTGTATTCCTTTTGTATTAATAATCGAATTCCTTTGCAGGTCCGCATTCAAACAATTTCTTAATTGATTCAACGAATTTCGTTATTGAGCACGAAAAAAAAATGTTTTTCTGTGTAGCATATTCGATAAAATATCGCTACAATTGTTTTCGCAACAGGATTACTAGGCAAAGTTTGACGAACATGAATATTGGCTATTGAAGGAGTTTGATGGTATGCCAACAAGCGGTGCTGTTACATCCAGTTTGATCGTCTACTAGTCGCTTACACCTATGTTTCATTGTTATGCTTTTAATACAAAAATATAATTTTTATACAAAAGAACGTTTAGAAACAAACATTCTATATTTAGTGCTTTCAAGGCAGCTTTAACAGGTAGTGTTAGGATTACAATAAATACAACAACAAAAAACATCATATGTATTTTGTTGGTGGAAATTACGAAAAGTTGTCAAAGTTTCGTTTTACTTTTGTTTGAAAAAGCAAGAAAGTCTTTGGGTTTTGGTAACTTTACGCAAATGAAACGAAAGACAGCTGTGCTTATACCACTACCCTAGTAAAGCTGCCTTGATTGCGCTTTTGTTGAAATATCGCATTTTTGTCCCATTTTGGTGCGTTTTGAAATTCCACTGTTGACAACACTGACAGCATATATTCTCGTGTAAAAATGTTCCAATATTGTTTTGTCTGTTTTTCCGTTTTTATTATTACTATTTTTTTTTTTTTTGCCAAACGACAAAACAAAAGCAAATAAGTTTTCCATAATAATGGCTTTAGTGCACGAAAGTCATGCTGATATCAGATTGTAGACAAAACTAATAATGAGCATTTAATTTCTTTATGGCAACAATAGCGAAGTAAAAAAAGTTCATAATAAAATTGTAAAAACATACAATAAAGCATGCCACATAAAACGTTTAATAATAAGGGGACGGTTAGAAAATATAAATTTTTCTCAAATTTTTGGTTAGAGAAGATAATGGTATGAATATACGAGCTTGAGGTAAATGTGAATGTAAACGTAAAAATGGCAATCTGTATTAAATAGATGTTAATTTTTGAAAACAAAAAGTATTTTGTTAAGTGCCGCCGAGGTTTAATATTTATTTTGATTGTAGAAGGCAGCAATTCATACAAATATTTTAAATTTAACATTAAATCACATTAACCTAATAAGAAATGCTAATGAAACAACATTGGCTAAACTAATAGCCCAAGGTGCATTAACGTCTACACGGTGGCAGCACTAGAGCAAAATTACAACAATACAACAAAAACAGGTAAGCTATGTTTGCCAACAATATTTGTAACTTTTTTCACAATTTTAAACTATCAGCCATGTTCCGAGAACGCGTGTTCTGAAACCGCAATGCGTTTTGAAAAACGCTTAATCGATTTTTAGGTGTTCCGAAGAACGCGCGTTTTACTGGCGTTTAGGAGTTTTTTCCGAAAAAATACAACATATGTTTTACATACATATATAAAATATTTGACAATAAATAGAAAAATGTTTCAATTTAGTTTTCTTAATGAAAATGTGTAAAATTCTTTAAATTTTTTATTGAAATAAAAGGAAAACATAATAAATTTTATTTTAAATCCCAGTGGGTGCTGATGAGTAGCGTAGCGACTACGAAACAGCTAGTTGTCCCCCAGCTAAAGATTTGATTATTATTTTTCTTGTCTTCTTCAATCAAAATTATTGATCACAGCAGAAAAAAAAAAATCCTTTTTAAGAAAAAAAAACTTAAGAAAGAAAAAACCTGAACTATAACCCGTTGTACAAATGTACAAACCAAAAATTTAATTTAAAAATTATAAAAGTTCATCAAAAAATTCAATAAATTTATAATAAATTTTAATTGTGAGTAATTTTATTTCCTTTTGCAAGTTCAGTTTTAGTAAATTCAATCAGTTCACTTCAATATACACCTGCGAGTTTGAGTCGCCAATTTTAAGCGATATGCATTTTGCAGAACACCTATTTGGCGATTTCAAATCGCAAAACCATATTTCTTGCGCTGTGCGTTTCTCAGAGCACCTATTTGGCGTTTTCAAATCAAAAACGCTAAATTTAAGCGATTTGCATTTCTCAGAACATGCATGTATGAATGTACCTTTTCATAATCATAAATTATTCTTATGTTCACAAAATACTTTTTATATGTTTAATTCAGAATAAAACACTAAATTCTCTTAACATAACGAAAACAATACACTTGACGTAAATGGCTTGCCAGTAGCAAAAAATTGGCAGCACTAATACGACTTTCGTTTTGAAATTGCGATCTGTCAAACGTCAGTTGCTAAAATTTCCGCCAAATTCATTGAGTAGTTTATTTGTTATAGTCGTTTGAAATAAGCAACTTTTGTGTTTCTTGAAAAATGGAAAAAAGTGAATTTCGTGCAGTGATTAACGGAAAATGGCGAAAGAGACAAAAGAAAAGCTCAATAAACATTACGGTTAGTCTGTTCCGTTAGATTACATGCTAAAATATTTAATTGCTGAATCTAAACGCGGCCGCACAAGCCCTGCAACAATACCATCAACAGAAAGGCCGAAAAAGGTGGTTACTAAAGAAATTATTAAGAAAATCCTCGATATCGTTATGAATAATCGCCGAATCAAGTTACGTGAGATTGTTGAAATGGTAAACATATCATGTATATATTTTTTTATATATTGGACCAGTACTCAGGGTATGATCCCTACATATGCAGTGCATTGCACCAGAGCTGGGAAAATAGGTTGTGAGGAGGGGGAAAGAGGGAGTAGTGTTTGTGAACATTTGACTTGAACTTTCCCACGTTATAACAGACAGGAAACACGTTTGCATGCAACTTGTTCCACAGAAGAAGCGTACGGCTGAAAAACGAATTCTCTCTGTAATGCGTAGTACGATTTCCCGGGAAATCAACCATAAATGGAAGAGCTCCGGACGATGAACGCGTGCGTTTAACATTTTGCATGAACATTTGCATATGAGAAAGCAAATATCGTTTGCTCAGTGCCGAACAAACACGAGTTCGACAGACCACTTCACAACGGTGTTTGGCTATGATAAAGCGTAATACTGTTGGTTTTTGGCGTCGATTAATGAATGTTGATGACACGTGGGGTGATGCATTTGGGTGAATTTTTAACAGCTGACGTTTGACAGATCGCAATTTAAAAAAAAGAAAACTAATGTTTGTGATGTCACCTAGCGCTAGGTAGCTTCAACATCAATCCGCTCTTGTATGTCCTGATTTTTAGAGGCTAAAAACTAAATTTAGATTTATGTATTGTGCAAGAAGTGCTTTTAAGTTGGTTTTATTTTTATTTGTTAGAAGAAAAAAAATATATATTTGTATTTTAATTTTATAGTATCTAAGGAAAACCGATCGATTTTGATGGCTTATTTGTTAAGGACTAAACTAAAAATAAAATAAGTGAATACAAATTTAATGCGTGGTTTAATTTTTTATTATATCATTGAGATTAAAAAATAATGTTTTGCTTTTAGTTTTGTTTCAGAGAACAAGTATTTCATCTAGTTCAAGCTTTCGAACTATGAGACCGAGTGCGGGTATATGTGTTACGGATATATAGGACGATTAAAAATACCTGCAGGGCAAGAAATTAGACAGCAAGTGCTAAGCCGAAAATGAAAGTAGAACTGTTGAGGGGGAGAATTATGATTTTCATGTTTTTTTTTTCTCACAAACAATAAATTTTACCTTTTTACTTTTTATATTAAATAACAATAATACCTGCAGAGGGATTTAAAAGGGTATTAATTTTATACAACTTAATTAAAATACTAAAAGCTGAAGCATTTTTTTTTTGCTTTTAAAACATCAGGATTTATTCTAAAAGACTGGCATTATAATAGGACGGGGAAACACAAAATGAAAACAAACGAACGCGTAATTCTTTTATGCCAAAGCAACAATGTCGATTTATCATCAACTTTAAGAGCAAAAAATAGGTCAAAAACAAAAAAAAACTTAAAAGCACCCAACAGAATGTATAAAAAATTCATACATTTACTTAAACATATTTTGAAATTAATATTTTTTTTATTAAAATCTTTGTAACGAAAGACGAAATGAAAAACTAAAAAACAAAATAACAAATTTACTACTTGTTAAAAAAAAAAAAGAAAATAAAAAATACTTTCTGGCACATTCATATTAAGACTCTTTGAAATAAAACGCTGAATACAATGTTCCATGAACAAGATTTATGGGATTTTTACGTGCTTTTATTTTTCAAAATAATACTTTACTGTAATGCAAAGATGTTGTTTGAAAAAAATCATATACAACAGGAGAAAAAAAAAAATTTTAATAGAAAAATTCCCGGCTTGTATTTAATAGGAAAAGCACATTGTGCTAGTGACATTAACATTTTAATAAAATTTTAACTTTTCTAAAAATTAAATACAAGAAAAGTTATTAACAAAAAGAAAAATGTTAACAATGTATAAAGGATAGTTCGAAAAATTATTAGCGCTATAACGCAGCAAAGTAATCTTTAGCCAAAGCACTTCCCAGCCGCGTACTCGTATACATTATACGAATACAAAACATGTATGTAATTTGACAGCTGATTAAAATACATCTACACAGCTATTTTCACTTGATGTTGCCTTAGTATCGCTGGGAAAAGTGTCATCTTTTGTATATTTTACTTTTGCCATAAACCAGATATGCCCAAGCGCTATGCGCTTGATGCTCAATTGTTTTTGTAAAAGCGTTTAGCTATAGGGCTGTGATCTTTATTACACACACACTGCACTCAGCAATGAAACATACACAAACAACTTTTTCTTTTACATTTCCCTGTCGGATAATGTGTAGCTGACTACGAAAATAGCCAACTTTTAATTAACTTGCTATCTAGTACGCAATGCAATATTTCCTTTAACAAAAATTTATTTTCTGTACCGTCCTTATCCATTTTGGTTCTTATTTTTCGTTTGAAAAAAGACAAAGTTGATCAAAATTAGAGCGCCTCCAAGGAGATTTTATTCAGTGAAAAATATAGGCTAAGCCGTCTTAATAAAATGAATTTGAGTATATATGTATGTTTTATTTTATATACATATGTATGTATATTTCTACCAACATGTCAGACCTCAATTTTTTTATTTTACGCCATATAATAACAAATCAGCAAAACGGCACCAAATTGGGCGCAAGTGGGCTGGTAGTCTGTTATAGCTTCCCTGTATTGGTGAAAACCTTGTTTTATGTTTCTGAAAAAGAATTCATTTCATTTTCCCAAAGATATGCAAATAATATAGTATTGCTATCTTCAAAACATTAACTGAAAGTTAACTTTTAGTAAGTTAACTATAAACTAGTTAAAAAGTAGTGCAGAGTCGGACAATTGACTACCTCCTAGGACATCACAATGTTAAAATATATAGTTAGTGGCTTCCATTGAAAAGTAATCCAAGTGTCAGTCAGCCTTAGTTGAGGAATAGTTAACTTAAAAGTTAGTTTAAAAATAACTCAGTTTCCTACAGGGTTGTTTACCGTTCTTCACTGCACACACACACAAGAGCAAAGCAACAAACATTGACGACAACGTTTATCTGTATAAATATTGTTTAAATAAAAGTAGTTCTTTCTTGAATGTTTTGGTGTTTGCTCTTGCATAAAGAGCTATTGGGCACCCCTGCCATAAACGAAACAATGAAATGCTACTTCAGCAAGAAAAAAAACTGTGTGTCGTGCTTCTAGGTGTATCTTCCTTTTAACATCTTTATTTGCGAAACTTTAATCTGCTTGTGTTATAAGAAAATATTACTTTGTTAAACTTAATAAAAGTTCGTTGTTCTTTTCCAACAAATTTAATTCGCTCATACACACTTCCACACAACACATACACACGCATAGAAATCCGTTTATTTGTAGCTGTTTGAAAAAAATTTGGCAATTTAAATTCTACACCATGATGGTGACATGTTTTGTTATAATATTGTGGGAATTTAGTTCTCCTTTTCTCTATTTTAGATATTTTAAGGATATTTAATATTCCAATGTGTTGTTTATTTGAGTAGAAAGAAAGAAAATAGTAGAGAGCAAAAGCTTAGCACTGCCATTTACATAAATTAAGAAATAGTCTCAATGACAAAAACGCTCAAATTAAAATCGTTTAACCTCAAAGAAACAAAAACTTGTCGGGAAATTCCAAGTACGAAAGATTTTTAAAGTTTTATGTTATATATTTATTTATGACTAGCATATACCCGAGATCTTACCTGCGGAAAACAGGTGAGTTCAGTATCCTGTTTCGAAACGAAATCGAAGCTAAAGCAACATATTTTATTAGCGGCCAGATGGCTGACGTATCACAAGATATTTGGAAAGAATATCATGATAGTAACGGACAGCAAGGCCGCCATCAATTCCCTGATTGGAATATACACCAATTCCAGTCTAGTCCAGGAATGCCGGACATCTTTAAATAAGATGGCGAGACTTTCTAACATAACCCAAAAATGGGTACGTGGACATGGGTCCAACAATGGCAACAACATCGCTGACGAATTAGCCAAAAAAGGGACAGCCCTAGAGGATAGGGATATAGATCCCTTTTGCGGACAACCCATATCAGCGTGTTGGAAAAAACTCCACACGCTGGAACACGCTCCAGAAAAGTGGCTTACAGAGCCCACGTGCCTTATATCAAGGAACCTGTGGCCGCACATTAACTCTAAGAGAACGGGGGAGCTATTAAAACTTCCCAGATCTCTCCAAAGAATGACGGTAGCAGTCATCACTGGACATTGCCCTTTTGGGAACCATGCCAGGAGACTAGGCCTATCCTATAACGACTTCTGTAGAAGTTGCCAAGATGAGAAGGAGGAGGAGACCAGCCTTCATCTCCTCGATACATGCCCGGCTTTGAGGCACCTTCGTCCAACATGCTTAGGCGAGAGAAGCTTCAATAGTCTATCATGTCTGGCTTTGGTCAAACCGACTGCTATAGCTTCTTTCATAAGAAGTAGCGGATGGCTAGTAAATCAGCAAGTAATGCCACATTAAGCAGTTTCCCACCTTTCCTTTCCTTCTTCTTCACTCCTTCTATATCCTTACAACTTTTATTTTTCCTTCTATCATACCCTAACTTTTCAGGCAATCACAAAGGGAACGACCTTCAGGACCCAAGTGAGCTGAAGTATCCGGGTACTCTTTGGAGAACCCAGCGGCCTGCCTACCTAACCTAACCTAACATATTTTGTTATTAATCATGAATTCGTATGTATGTATGTATATGTTTTTTTTATTAAGGTTTATGTTATTTCACATTTAAGCTGCATTCTTCCATTGTTTCGGAACAAAATTTTTGTTCCGAACCAATTTTAGCTTTTTGAGAGTTTGTTCTGAAACGATTAACTCACTTCGAACATTCAAACAAAGTTACCACATGAAATAACTTTGTAAACAAGACGTCGTCCTACTGTTACGAGGTGGCAGCTTTTCCATTTCTGAAATAAGCTTCTGTGCAATCGGTGCGTTGAAATTCATGACAAAATGGTTTAAAGTTTTTTTTACTTTTATTTTTTATAATAAACAATATAAAATATTTACTTGTGTATATCCTGTGTTTTCTTAAAATATATATGTCCATATAATGTGGTGTGGCAGCTCAGTTCAATTTTGCTTAAAAAATTAAAGTAACTGGCAACTCAGCTGAATTGGTTCAGAACAAAAAATTAAATTAAATCGATTCAGAGTCTGAACACAATGTTTGCGGTGCGGTACAATTTTCCGTTGCGGAAGAGAATAGTTAATATAGTATAACGAAAGACGGCTACGGCAATATTTGTCATTGTTAGTTTACATTTATTTGTGCATAAATTTTTTGACAATTTTCGAAACATTTTACTGCTTGTGTTAAGTTTCCCCCAGAGAACAGGTTTTGCCTTGGTGTATTCCAAGCCAGGGCATTCTGTTTTATGGGCAAAGAGGCGAAGGAGAGAAGCCCCAAGACTTATGTTGTGTTGGCTTGCGAAACCCTTACCAAGGGTATAAAATGGCAGAATGGAGATCAGCATTGCACCCGGATGGTTTTGCTTGAAGTTCTACCCGGGCTGATCACGGTTGAGGTGCCTAACTTGGCTGGGACGTGCTGGTTGTGGTTTAAATCTAAAACGCAGGAAGGGAGAGTTAGTATTTCTGATAATTGTTTGGTGTGCGGCTTTTTTCGGGGACAAACAACCTCCCAAGGGTCTGTTGCTTTTACAACGGGTACCTCTACTGTAGTGTATTTTGTATTTAAATACTTTTTTATATTAATTTATACATTTCTTGCCTTGTGTAAAACACTACTTCACAATTGAATTTTTTTGTAAAACTGTGTTATCACTAATTCACTCAAATTGAATTGAATTATTGGAATTTTAATAACAAATATTATAATGATTTAATTCGAAGAATCCCGTTAACGGTTTAATTCGATAATTTAGAAATTTTAGTTTATAAGAACAGCTTTTTGAAAATAAAGATAATAAATTTATCAGCCTAACAAGCGGCTTTTATTAATCTAATAAGCATTCATCTGCTTATCAAGAAAAAAAAAAAAAAAATAAATAAATAAAGGCATTAAAACTGCCTTATAGCCAGTGATGTTATTAAGCGCCGGCAGCTTACCCCATATACACACTTTACACCCTCATCACAGTACTACAAGAAACCAGTGGTGATGGTTGACGGGTGAGTTGGTTTATTGGCTGATGCTCTTCGTGAGCTTCGTCCTACCAACTCATGAAGCCTTGTCTTCCATTGATTGCTGGGAAATTGCCTACTGGAAGGATTAGAAGGCCCGAAGTCTTCAACAAGAAGTTGCTCATATGGCTACAAATATATGACAAAAACTGCTACCTGCGTGAGCCTAGTTATCTACACGGGGGCGCTGGTGAATCGTAAATAATTGACTCCGTGGAGTTGGTGCATCATCAGATAAGGCCGTAAATGCAGGCACTGATGTAAATCTTTTTCCTTACTGTTTGTTTGTGTTAAGTATTTTGTAATGGCAGTAAATAAAAAAATTATAGCTGTTAAAAAAATTGTTAATTTGGTAGCAGCAAAGTTTGTTTTATATACGGAGTTTAAAACTACGGCACAAGCTAATAGGAGACCCATTTATGTACCAAGGGATTCGAATGGAGTTTTGAATATATGCTTGCAGCAAATTGAAAGGGATTCGAATGGAGTTTTGAATATATGCTTGCAGCAAATTGAAAGCCAGGATGAGAAGCATTTTCATCTAACAGCAAGAATGAGTATTTTTCAACACAAGGTGCTCTTTTCTCTACTTAAATCGAAACTAGAAAAATATTCATTTAGAAACCCGCTTATCACCGGGTGTTGATTATCACTTACCTTACTGTAAGTGATGTGATAATGTATAATGTTAAATCTGCAATTTTAGTAGCGCTGCTCTTCTTTAGCCAAGACATCAACCAAACTTGAAGAAAATTTATCGAAATATAACTTTTTTATGAGGTATGACTGACGGCTGGAATGCTTCCATTTTTTTTCGAAATAATTCGGAAAAAACTCTTAAAACGTTTTTAAAAAGTAAAATCGTAACAATATTTTTTATGGTTATTGAATATATAGTATTAGGTATTTGTTTTCAACGATTGTTTTCATTAAATCGTTGTTTGGAATTTGCACCTGATTTAGCAGTAACATGAAGACAAAAATTTTTTGGTGTGTAAAAGTAATATTTTCTAAAATTCATGTGATTTCAAACCACATGCCGTTTCAGAAGCAGAAATGTGATTTAATGAAATCTTTTTAGCAATTACATTTTATTGGCTTTCCCATTTTTATTTAAGTTTAAAATTTATTATATTTATTTATTTACTTATTTCCTTTACAAAGCGTCATAATTTTCAACCTAAATGTTATTCTATTTATTCCCCCAAAATCATGCTACATTCTTGGTATATATGTACATATGTATATATGTTTGTACACATGTATATACATAAGTATTTGTGTGATGAGATTTTGGGTAAAGCGACATTGTATTCAACTGGCAGCCCTGACGCTGTTGATGTTGATGTCGATAACAAGACACCACTCTTCACTTTGTTAATACGTTAACTTGTTTACAGAGCCATTACGAAAATCATCACTAACACTTACAAAAAAAAAAAAAAATAATAACATAAAAAGTAAATAAAGCTTAAAGCGGAACCAAAACAGGAATTTAATCGCAACGTACTTGCAAATCTTATTCATTCTCTTTTTCATGCAATTTAGGATGTGAAAAATGTTAATGTTTCATGTATATGTTTCTTTTTTTTTCTCTTTTTTTTGCTTGAAATTTTAGCACAAAATTAATAAGAAAATTCCTTTGACACATTTCGCTAATATTACAAAGCATATCATCCATCGTATTGTAACGAATCAGTTTTTCTTTTTAATCAAATTTTATCAGTTTTATTTCTATTTTTCTTTATTTTTTTTTCTCATTAAAAGTTCAAATACAACAAATGTAAATGATTTAACACAGAACAGAGAGAAAATGTGATTTTTGATATTTTATCGAAGAGTTAAAAATAAAATAAAATCAAAAAGAAAAAAATAAAAGTTATCAATGTTAAATACTGCAGAAAAAAAATTGCATTCAACCCTTTCCAATACACACACACACACACACACACACACACACACACACACACACTCAAAAACATACAATAGGTGCTTCAATCAAAATTCACGGTCTTAATTGTAAATAAAACGAAATTTTGTTCAGAGAATTATCTTAATACCTTTTATTATCACAGAAGTATTTATGACAATTAAGTGTTAAACAAAATATCGGCTGAATGCTCGCCACGACTTCGATGGCATACCTCTATCCGATAGTCCATATTTTCAATCATTCTGAGGCATAATTCAGGACGTTAATTTGCTCTTGAATTATTCCTGACTTATTGACGTACACTTTTTCTTTTAAGTATCTCCAAAGAAAAAAGTCCAATCATATCATCTGATCACGGGGAACAGTTGTGAAAAAGATTTACATCAGCGCCATATGATTGCGGTCATATGAGCAACTTCTTGTTGAGGAGTTTGGGCCTTCTAGTCCCTCCTGTATGCAATTTCCCAGAAATCAATGGAGGACAAAGCTTAATGAGTTGGTAGGCCGAAGCCTACTAAGAGCATCAGCCCTTAAACCAACTCGCCCGTCAACCATCACCACTGGTTCCTTACAATACAGGTGTATAGGCAACAGATCCTCGGGAGATTGTTAGCCCCCGAAAAAAGCCACACACCAAACAATTATCAAGGATACTAACAACCCCCTCCTGCGTTTTAGGTTTCAACCACAGCCAGAACGTTTCAGCCAACCATGATCAGCTCGGGCTGAACTGCAAGCAGAACCTCCCGGGGGCCATGCTGATCCCCGTTCTGCCAATTTATGCTTTTGTTAAGGGCTTCGGAAGCCAACACAACATAAGTCATGTGGCTTCCTAGAGTTTTGTTTGCGGCACCAAAGGAGGGACCCCTTCCCCTCTTTTCCCGGAAAAACAGAGCGCCCAAGTTAGGAATACGCCAAAGCAAAACCTGTTCCCCCGAGGGAATCACGGGGAACAATTAAAATAGCCACGTCGTGGGATAACATGACCTTTAAATTTCTAGCACAAAAAAGCCATGGTTTCTTTAGCTTCGCGGCAAGCAACCCCATCTTAATGGAGAAGTACTGCTCGATGATGCCGCCAGCCCATAAACCCTACCAAAAAGTCTCTCTTTGTGGATGCATCCGCTTTTCAATAGCCGCTCGTGAATTCTTATTTACCCAAAAACGGCATTTATACTTGTTAATGAATCCACTTTGGCTTAAAAGATTCCGCTTTCGAACAGACAGCAGAATCCTTGACGTGGCAGTGAAAACTGTTAAAGACAAAAATGTAGCCCTTACGGAGCCGTGAATATCGCGATATAAAAATCGCAACACAGTGAACAAAATACTAAAAGGACGGTATTAGTAGGCGTGACAACAAATTAAAGAAACTAATTTTACTTTTACGAGTTACACATTTTTTTTTGCTGGAGTGGTAAAAAAAGCGTTCTTTTCGTTCCCAACGATAAGTAAATTTATTTAATTTTTATTTTTCTCTAATTAGAGTTTAATTCATTCACAGTTAATGAGTTTGCCTGCCTGCTTGTTAACAGAAAATTAACAATAATTCATGATGTGGTTGTAATAAATTAAGATCCTGCTGAAGTGTTGGATACGATTTTATTAATGACAAATCGACAAAATTTAAATACAAATTGTTCAAACGTTTGTGCAACTGTTACGAATGTATTTAAAGCTGCTTTTAACATATAAAACGAGACAGATGCATAATTATCTGTCAGACCGCATTTAATTGACAGCGAACATAACGAAATTTATGATCTGGTTTAAACTGATAAAAACTCGTACAAAGGCAATTGGTGTTTCAATAAATTTAACAAAAATACACACAAATGTTCAAGGACTTTTCAATAAAAATGAAATACTCAAATATTAACGTTTTTGGGCCCTAAAGTGTATTTTAGAATAGTTGGTAAGTGCGATGATTAGTTAGATACACTCAGAGTGAAGATCAAATGTTAAACTAATGTATATGAATTTTGAAGTATAGCGGAGTTCTTAAGAAATAACAATATCTGACAAGATTTACCTTTAACATTCCTTAATTTTATTTAATAGATTGTGAAAATAGCTGATTTATTGCTGTGAATACTGTATTCACAGGAAACAGCTGATGCAAACTAATACTCTCACAACTTACTTTATACAACATTCGCAGTAATGCTAAGCACAAATCGGTTGCTAAGTGCAAATCGGATAATTCGGAGAATTTTTTTTATATTTTGTATATTTTTTTACTGCATTGGTGCTCCTTGCAAACATCTTATATTCACCAAATTTTCAGATTTTTTTGGCTTATGGTATCAGAGATATCGAGTTTTAAAAAAATCGCGCAATAATACTCTTCGAATAAATAGTCTTAACTCTTTCAATATAAGTTCACACAAAATAATCCCACATATTCCAAGAGACGTCATCGTCGCTACATCAAGACGACATCAAAAAACACTCGGTTACACATTCGCCTCCGACAGCAACCATGAGTTCTTTGATAGGCCTTCGGTATTTCCTAAGCGGTAGATAGAAGCTGTCGACAACATTCAATTGTTTTTTGGCAATGAGTAAAGAAATAAAAAACTTTTCACAAATGTACAAACCAAAAATTTAATTTAAAAAACTTTTCGTTTGTGTCGATTTCATATGACGACGATGACGCCTTATAGAATATGGTGGAATATTTTGCATTTGTTTTCCGTCTACTATCTAATAGAAAATAGAAAAATAAAAAAGAGTCTGCAATATTCAGCTATGCCGAATCGAAAATGCACAATAGTCACGTAAATTTATAGTATATATTACAAATTTAAACTAAATATGCTCGGATAAATACATGCACCGACTTTGGGGAACAATTTTTTTGCGTAGTAGTAGATGCCATGCCAAAGAAATCTTTCATGAAAAAATCGGTTTAGATTATATCTCGGGTATATATGGATCGATATCGGAAATTTAAGTTTTCTGTATTTTAGTAACCTCCTTTTATAACCAGAACAGTTTTTAAGCAAAAAAAATTTTTTTAAGTTCACTTCCGCGACATTTTCATGGAAAAATCGAATTAGGCTATATCTCGGATATATATATTATATATTATATTATATTATATTATATTATATTATATTATATTATATTATATTATATTATATTATATTATATTATATTATATTATATTATATTATATTATATTATATTATATTATATTATATTATATTATATTATATTATATTATATTATATTATATTATATTATATTATATTATATTATATTATATTATATTATATTATATTATATTATATTATATTATATTATATTATATTATATATTATTTTATCATCAGAACTGATTTTAAGCAAAAAAAAGAAAGTTTCATGGAAAAGTCGATTTAGGCTATATCTCGGCTATAAGTAATTATGTAGACCGATATCGGAAATTTTCATTTTCTGTCTTTTAGTTACGCCCTGTTTTTTTCAGAACTGCTAAAAAAAATATTGTTCACTTACGAGACATTTTTTTTTAAATCGGTTTAGGCTATATGTCGAATATACTATGTGGACCGTTATAGGGGGAAAATTTTTCTCGTCTTGTATTTATGTTATTAAATTTAAAGCCAAATAAACAATTTCTTTTTACAACTTTTCATACAAAATTTCCCCAAAAATGGCCTTTTTCAGAATTTTGGATATATATCTCGGCTATATGTGAACCAATTTTACTGAATTTCAATAGCAAACTTATGAAACGATATTTCAACGGTGGACAGATGGATAAACGGACATCGCGTAATCGACTTTTCTATCAATATTGATTCAGAATTTATATACTTTATAGAAATGATGATACTTATATATACCCTTTATATATTTGTAAAGGGTATAAAAATGTGCACATTGAGCTTGGCTGAGATTTTCAAGATTTAATATTTACCAAATTTTTTTTTTCAGTGTTTGTACTCATTTATTTTCTTAAGACTTTTTTGTACTATACTTTAATTTTTCCAGAAATATTAAGACCCATTTGTTAATGGATTTCAAATGACTACTATTCTTCATGATTTTTCTAAAATTGAAAAAAAAAAATATTTTTTTTGTGTTAAACCACTGTGCAAAAATTCTCTAAGATTTCGCAGGATATATTTTACATACTAATCCATATATTTTGTGATTTGTATAATACATACATATATAAAATTGTTGTAAACTTCCAGGATGCTCTGTTTCACAGATTATCTTGACGCTGATTGTGGTTGACGTACCTGCACCTTAGCTGAAAACTTCTAACCACCACAGCCAACAATGCGGGCAATTAACAAAAAATGCATATATGATTAAATTATAGAGATGTTTATAGATAGAGAATAATTCAATGGCTTGGTGGCTGAGTGGCTAAGGGTTCATGATGCATTACGACCAAATTTGAAAATGGGAGCTGATACGGCTACGAAACAGCTAGTTGTCCGCCCAGCTAACAAGATTTGCTTATTTCTTCTTGTCTACTTTAATAAAAATTTATTGATCGTAGCAAATTTGTATAGTAAACTTGAACTAAAACCTGATGTAAAAATGTACAAAAACCAAACCAGGGTGCCTCGATGGCTGATTTGGTAGAGTACTCGACCAACAGTCTCGAGATCGTAGGTTCGATTCCTGCCACAGACTCTGGGTGTTACTGCAGATAAGCAAACAAGCTTCGCAGTTTTTGTGTTTGTTAAAAAAAAAAACATAATTTGATAATCAATAATGTTGGCCTAGATATCAAATGTGATAAAATTTAATTATATAAAAGTATAAGCATTCATTATATGTCAACTTTACAGCAATTTACAGAGAATGTCTGAAACACATTAGAAAAAATCTAGCTTAAATGCGTTAATGACGCATTTATAAGAAAATTTATAAATAAATGCGTTAATGATGCATTTATAAGAATCTAGTGTAATTGCAATGCCAATTTATTTAACAGGATTATATGTAACAATTTTGTATTTTTATATACAGAGGAACACAATAAATATAATTGAAATTTTTCGCAACTGACAAATGATGTACAGTTTCAATTATATAATGTATATATACTTTTAGTAATGCTTCATTAAGTTAGTTCTAAAAATTTGATTGATGCACTTAGCCGTGGAATTATGTTTGATATTTTATTCTTTTAAAATTTGAAGCATTTTGCTCATTTATGTAAGGTAGGCTCTTAAGTGGGGCGCATTAAATAGAAAAATATATTAAAAGCTTAAATATTTTCAGGTTTCATTTTATTTAAGTGCGAAACTTTCTCACTTGTAATGAACTTGTTCTTGAATTACTATATTAAAGTTTCTTAGAAATTTCTCCTGAAATTGTATACTAACATTGAAGCGAATTAATAATAATACTATTTAAAAGTAATGTATGAAGTATAATTTTTCTTCTGAAGAAAAGTTAACATTTTATACTCAGCACAAAACATCCATCTTAAAAATAGTTTACTTACTCACTTCTTTTGTTGGCAAAGTTAAAATTTTAAAATAGCTAAAGTACCACAATACCAGCGCATAAACTTGTGACTTACCTGCAAGAAAAGAAAGGGGGAAAAATCGTTTTTAATAAAAGCGAATGTGAAAAGGAAAAAAGTCATCTTAATTAATTATTAGAGATTGTAAAAGTTGTTGTAACTGCTAAATAAACTGTTTAGAAGCAGACAACAGAAAGGATTCAAAGCAAAAGACTTAAGGTAAAATAATAATAAAATTCGCTCCCCTGTTTAAAAAAATATATAAAATGACAACTCCATTATTATACCCAGCAAACATAAGGTACACAGAAAATTATAAACAGCTTGTTTTCTATGTTTCCTGGATGTCATCTGTAGATTTGGAAACCTTTGAAAAATATTCGGAATTTTTTGGCGAATTACGAAGCCGATTTTAGGAAATCCCAAAAAAAATTTGGAACCACTTTGCTAACCACTTTTTCATATTTGGTGCGCGGTTTTGCCGTGAAACATGCATCTGAGCTATTAACGGTCATTCGGTTTAGTGCAAATATTGAAGTTGCCGTATTGCTTATGAGGAAGCGGAAGATTTTAATGTTACCAGAAGCCGACTTTTGGGATTCCCTGAAAAAAAAAACTTCGCTAACCGACAATTTCTCTCGGCTTCAACTCTTACGGTACGCCGTTTTCTTGTTTCTGAATCATTCGTATGACTTTCAGGCATTTGGAAACGGCTTGTTGCTTCACTCCCTATGATCCGGCCAAGTCTTCTTACTTCCTCTTTTCTCCTCATCATAACCTATTTTCCTAGCTCCGGTACAATGAACTGCATATGTAGAGGTCATTCCCTGAGTACTGGTCCAAGATGAAAAAAAAAAAAAAAAATGAAGATAACGCCTCTTGAAATATGGGGGATTACGAATACCATTTGTTTTTATTTCTGACACTTTGCTTATGATTAGCTTTTCTTATTGAGACTTCTTTCTGATGATAACTTTGAACATTTGAGCGGCACTGTTTAGTGACAATTTTGATAGAAAATGCTTGCTGGGCAAGTACGTGCATATGTACAGTGTATCTGCTCACAAGCACAACAGTTTTCTTTAGTATTATTTATGTTTTAATAAATAATAAAATAAAATTTAATACATTTTTGATTAAATTTTAATTAAATTAAAAAGAAAACTTTGCTGCTGCTTATTAAACGACGAAAGATGACAGTAAGACAGTCGTATGGACAGACAGACAAACAGCATGATTGATGTCATTTCCGTTTACGAATGTTTCAACACGGATGAAGAGCTTTGTGTGTCTTTATATATTATGTATGTATGTATTAGAGTATTACATATGTATGTATTACAGTTGTAGTATTTGTTATGTGCTGTTGTTGCGTTCGTTACTGTAATGTGGTCGCAACTCGAAAGTGGAAACACAAAATCCTTGAGTTGATTTCTGCAAAATGAAAGTTTAGTTTTCTTAAAACTCTCAAGATTTGATGTAGTTTTATTTTCTTATTTTTTATTAAGTTTAAAGAAAAAAAAAAAAAAAACAAAAATAAAATTAAAGTAATGCAGTTTAAGTTTACAAAATGTAATCTAAGAAAATTATGTGCCCGAACTTCGGGATAATTATACGAATTTATTTTCCCCCAAAATATATGTTTGAGTGTTTGTGTAAATTGCAAACTGTTGGCTTGTGTGGCAAGTGCTCTAAGGCACTTTGCAAACAGAGCCACCTAAAACTTTAGTTGTAGCTTGAGGCAGAAAAAATAGCAAAGAACATTTTTAGCCATATCGTGTTGACTAAAGTTTCTAAAAGCCTCAAGTTAAAAAATAATAAACCAAATAAACTTTAATGTAAATATCTTTAAACTATAACACAAAGTATAAAATAAAAAAATGTAAATAATTAACTCTAGTGAAAATATGCTCATAATTTCGAGACCTTTTTCATATCAAGCATGTTCAAGCATGCTCGCTCATTTTTATAATAAAACTTAATATTAAAACAAAAAAACGTGAATTTAATATTCTTTCAACAACAAAGCAGAATTATTTTCATGTTTATTTAACATGATTGCATATTGAATTAATATATCTTTTTCTTTGGTATGAAAACCAGAACAGGAATTATTTTAATTATTAATATTCAATAATTAAATTATTTGGTGTTTAGTTAAGAGAAAGTCATTACATACTAGACGCATGCAAGTAAAGTGTGGTTAAATTTTAAGGGCCGCTGTAGGTTTTGCATAAAACACAAATTATTTAGGAATTATTGATATTTATTTTTACCAATCAAAATATTATAAACCTCTTGTTTTCCATGTTTTCCAGCTGTCTATATGTCAACATTTCATAGGATCCTAATCATCAGTAGACTTTGGAAATTTTTCAAAGATATTCTCAAACATTCAATTTTATATATCAACAATCTAAATAAATTATTGAGAATTTAAAAAGAAAAATGTTTTAATAATACCTGTCAAAATACAAAAAAACAAGCTTTTTCATTTATACACATCTCTAACATTTCTTTACACCTTTCAAACAAATATACTGAGAGTTGGTTGCTACGATTGATTTTTGAAAGTATCGAAAAGCAGAGAAACAAAATTCAAGTAATTGAGTTCTGTTCACTATATTAGCTTCTAACATTGATACCAATTAAAAAATTATAAATAGCTTGTTTTCTGTATTTCCCAGCTGTCTATTTGCCGACATTTCATAGGAGTTATCCTAATCATCAGTAGACTTTGAAACTTTTTGAAAGATATTCTCAAACATTCGACTTTATATCGCAACAATCTAAAAAAAGTATTGAGAATTTAAAAGGGAAAATCTTTTAATAATACCTGTCAAAATATCGGGTGGTTAAATTTCAAGGGCCGATGTTGAATGTGAACCACACCTAAACGCCAAGTTTTTTTCCGAATTTTATTTGACATTTCTCTATTTCAGACTTACTCAATTTGAACCATGGAGAGATACACAATCCAACAACGTGTTAAAGTTATCCAGACTTATTATGAAAATGATGATAAATTTTCAAAGAAAATCATCTTCAGTGATGAGGCACATTTTCACCTCAGTGGATTCATCAATAAACAGAATTGCCACATTTGGGCGAATGAGAATCCAAGAGTGACTGTCGAAAAACCAATGCACCCACAGAGAGTGACTGTTTGGTGCGGTTTATGTGCTGGCGGCATCATCGGGCCGTATTTTTTCCAAAATGAGGCCGGTCAGGCAGTTACTATGAATGGTGTTCGCTATCGTGAGATGATAACGAAATTTTTATGGCCCGAATTGGAAAATATGGATGTAGACGATATGTGGTTTCAGCAGGACGGTGCCACTTGCCACACAGCTAACGAAACAATTGCTCTTTTGCGCAACAAATTCAATGGCCGTGTTATCTCACGTAATGGCGATGTCAATTGGCCGCCAAGATCATGTGATTTGACACCGTTGGACTTTTTTCTCTGGGGTTATTTGAAAGAAAAGGTGTACGTCGATAAGCCAGCAACAATTCAACAGCTAAAGGATGAGATAATTCGGCACATTAATGGCATGGAATCTCCATTATGCCTCAGGGTCATCGAAAATTTGGACCATCGGATGGAGGTGTGCCGCCGTGGTCGCGGCGCCCATTTGGCCTATATTTTGTTCCATACATAATTGAGTAATACCAATATATCATAATAAAGTAAAATTACAATAATTTCCTAAATAGTTTGTGTTTTATTCAAAATCAGCATCGGCCCTTGAAATTTAACCACCCTTTACAAAAAACAAGCTTTTTTTCATTTATACAAGTCTCTTACTTTTGTTTCTTACGTGTGTTTCTCTGTTTTATCCGGTACTACAATGGACGTTGATCTAATGAGATTAGGTTCCTTATTCCCGAAGCCCACAACATTTTTACGGAACAGATATCGATATATCATGAAATCAAGTTATTTACAAAAGAAATTATTATCTGAATTTTATTATTAAAACATGTTTATTTATATTGAAAAGCGAATTCAGCAATTAAGATATTAAATTTTGCGGTGATTTTAGGACCTACCTGTCTTGCCTCATAGCCATATCTTATAATCCTGCTATAATTATTGTATCTACAAAATTCTTGTTCTAAATTTTTTGAAAATTTGTTTATATATTGTTAAAAAAAAAAAACCGCCTAAAAATTCTGTGAAATAATTTTGAAATTTTATGCCCAAGGGGAAATATTTTACTTTGACTTTAGCCTGGTTATGTAGAGTATACAAGTGGTTTAAAATCTTTTTTCCAACAACGAGGAGTACTTGAGCAAAATAAATTTTATTTCCTGTATTAAAACTTTAAGTCCTGCTTGTCACTTGGCAGTGTTTGCTACGAAAAGAAAACGAAACTTTGAATAGTTGCCAAATACGAGTAAGAAGTATAAAACCTATTGGTTTTACTTGAAAAAAAGAAGAGAAACTTTTTCCAAACGTGTAGTCATGTAAACAAAAATATGTGTAAGAGGAGTTTCAAAAACTCAGTGTCCTTTTTTTTTGGTGCTTAAAACTTTGTTGATGTTGGCGTTGTTTGAGCTTTTTTTTTTCTTCTTACTTTATCAACAACAAAGTTGTGTGAATTGGAATCGTGTTAAATATGCATCTGCACTATTGTAGTGGTATGCGTTACTCTTTCGGTGTTTACTCATCTCCTCTGTTTATTTTTGCTGTTCCTTCCTACACAACTTGTCAATTATGTTGAGGTTCATTAAACTTTTTGTCTACACGTTTCCCCACTTTTCTTGCCTTATTTTGTAAAATATAATATATATATATATTTTTTTATTTGTTTGATTTTGCTTAAATATTTTATAATCAACTACTCATATTGTTACCACTGCAGCAAGAATTTTTTTTACTGCTTTACGTTCTTCAATGAATACTGTCAGTTAGTGTTCGTATTTGTAGCTGAAGTGTTACTTAAGACAACCTTTGCAGTTTTTTCTCCCCCCACAAGGAGTTGAAGCAGAAAAAGTTACAAGTTTGATTTTTGTTTTGTTCACATTTAAAGGAATAAGTTTTTACAAGTAGTTTGTTTATTTAGTTTTAGTTTTTCTTCGCATTTTTTCCATTAAAAAGTCACACAAAGATTTTAATTTTCCTATAATTATTTGTTGAGAAGAGGTGTTTGACATATTGAGATAAGATTAAATTTAAGGATTTGTTCATTGGAACTTAAGTTTCTTTAAAAACTGTTTGACAAGAATTCAATGAAGTTAATAATATCGCCTCGTTTATTTCGTTTATTTTTTCATCAAAATCTGCTCTAATTAGAAACGTATATTTTTGGAAATATTCTGAATTCACAAAGTGTCTGAGTCGGCATTATTTTCTTTATAAATTTAAAACTTGTTTTTCGGGAAAAAGTCCATATAAAATCACTAAATAAAAGACAACAGCGGGGTGGCTGGTTGTGTGTTTTACACATAATTCTCAAGTCTTGATTATAATGCAATAAGTATAGCATGCTTTTAGGCGGATGTAGTGGTATAGTGATTTCAGTGACTTGCATTAGACTAGACAAGACTAGAGTGGCAATGGACAGGGTGTTTTTTGTTTAAAAGAGAATAAGTAAGCTGCTATACACATAGAAAAATTAAAAAGAACCTGAAAAAACATAGAATAGTTTATACATTGAGAGAAAAACGTTCGTAGATACAACGATTTTTTGTATTAATGTGACGATTTTGTCGTTGTTTTTGGGGTAACGTAAAGTCTCATTAGGGTTATGTATGTTGTTTCATTAAAAAAAGGACAAACGTAAATACCGAGTGTCCAAAAGTATACTATTTTGCTTTGCCGCCATTATAGTTAATATGATGTTATTTCTCTGGCCCAAGTTCAAATCTGGCTTTCGCCTAGAACTATTTTTATATTTAAAAATATTGAATAAGATTTGATATTTAATTATTTCATCTTGTTTCAGTAAATATTTCTTATTTTTGCAGCTAAAGATAGTTTTTTATTTTTATTAAAAATTCAACAGTATTTATTTACAATATTTCCATAACAATTTGTTATCATTGTCAGGAAAATTAATATTGAATAAGATCAACTACTTATCTTATTATATTCTATATATATACATATATCTCATGGTGCAGATGCTATCAACATACAGACACACATACATACATACAATACATACATACATACAATACAATAAAAAATAACTCGTTGTTCTGTGACAGCAGAATACAGTACAAACAACTGGGACTATAACAAATTACATATGTGATCAATATAAGTCAAATATAGACGAAAATCTAATTAAAAGCTCGGTGGCTGAGTTGGTTAAGCGGTCATATTAAAAATACATCATGTTCACATGATACCGAGTTTGAATCCTAGTGGGTGCTGTTGAGCAGTGCAGCGACTGCGAAACAGCTAGTTGTCCCCCAGCTGCTGTGTTCAATTACCTTTTCCTGTCCTCTTTGATCAAGAGTTATTGATCGCGGCAATTATTGTTATAACTAAAAATAAAAGTAATTTTTGGCGAAAGCCGAATTTGTACTTAATTCAGACAAATACCATCATATAATATTAGAAACATTTTAGTTAGCATTAGACTTGACAGTTTATTTTTGGCAGCCATGAAGTAGATACGCGGCAAAATCATTATATTTTGATCGTTAAAATATTTTATTAAAATCAATCGTCAATTACTGATGATGTGAAAATTACGTGAAATTTTTAGAGGATACAACGTGCCAACATTTATCGTAATGTAAATGAATTCAATGAAAGAGGACCTGTAGGTCCAATAGGCCCAAGCATGAACTACAACGTATAGGAAAATCGGCTGAAAACATTAGTGCTGCTCCAGAAAGTGTTCAAAAAAATCTATCAACCGCATTTCTACACCATGCTCAGGAGCTTTTTTCACCATTTTGCACAAGGATTTGCATTTGTTTTCATTTAAGATTCAGTTGACACAAAATCTTCCTCTACAAGACCATTTACTCCGCTGTACATTTTCTCAATAGGATGTGCCAGCATGACAACCCCGATTTCCCAGCTGGGAAACATAGAAAACAAGCTGTTTTTTATTTGTTGATTGGTATCAATGTTAGAAGCTAATATAGTGAATAAAACTCAATTGTTGTCATAAAATATATTAACACAAAGAAAACTTAAACTATGTACACACGGTTGTCAGATGTTACAATATTGTAAGATCTGGCAACATGTTGACAATATAGTGACAATGAAAAATTGTCCCGCAGAAGTAAATTGTATGTTCAGACGATCGTAAGAAAATCTTACAATTTCGTTGGTCTAACAAATAATTCATCTGACAACAAAAATTGTCAGTTCACACGGTTGTCAGATTGTTAGACGAAAAAAATTGCCAGACATGTTGTAAGGCATTGCCACTTATGTATATCAACAACGATCTGTTTGGCAGTGTTGCCCATCAAACTTTTTTCTGACAATGATGCCATTGTCAGGTGCATTAATTTTATACATCTGACAATTAAAACTGAGCTTACAATACCAGCCAATTATCTGGCAATGCCGACGAAGAGTGTTCTCACGATTGTCAGATGCCTGACAACATTGTCATCTTACCATTGACTGACAATGGTTTTTCTGACAACGTTGGCAGTTCATACGATTGTAATACATTTTCAGACAATTTTACTGGAAATATTGTAAGATCTGACAACCGTGTGTACGTAGATTTACTGTCCTCCCAGTGTTTTCAAGGTAATCCCCGCAAAAAAAAAAAAAAAAAAAAAAAAAAAAAAAAAAAAAAAAAAAAAAAAAAAAAAAAAACCTTCCGAAAATCATTTTTGACCGATTTATAACTAGCAGTGAAAATTTTATTAAGATATTTAAACATTTATGTAAGCCTTGTACAAAATGGGTTAAGAAAATTTGTGTAAAGAGTTTGTTATGATCTACATGACTATTGAGCGAGGCTGGTTCTTTGACGCTCAAATCCCACATGAAATCACTGAATCAACGTGGAGTCAATGTCAAGATCGACTTAAATTTGTGGCAAAATTTTATATTAAACTTCCCTCTAGTATAGTTGATAGGCTAAGTTGGTAAAGTAGATTTTATTTCAACGCTGCGCCTCAAGGTAGAGCTGTCAGAAAACCCCAACATATCCCCAATTTTTTAAAAAAGCATATTTCACTAGCATTAAATAATTAATTGTTATATACTAAATGCCGATGAAAAGAAAGTCCAAATACTTTCTCTTAAAAGCGTTTTTGTTTTAAACTCTTAAATAAAGAAATTGTCTTATTTTATCTGCCTAAAAGTAGGCTAAATATGACATTTTGTTTTATTTGCCTTCCCCTTTAATTAAGCAAGCATTTGTGTAGGTTATGTTCATTATATTTTATTTGGGTTAATAAAATAAAAACCTTATTTTATTCAAAATTGCACTCGTTTGGTTTGGTTTTCTTTTCAGTGAAAAAGACAGCCAGTCTGTCAGTCAGTCAGTCCGCTTTTAATTTTGTAAAACATCAAAATGTGAAAGTTTGTGTTTCTCTGTTTTATTCAAAACTCATTTATTTAAGCGCACTCAATCAACTTTAAACAATTATGATGACAGCAGTTAAGTTTACATTTGTGAATCTAAATTAAGAGACTTGTACGAAAAGTACTTCAACAAAAATACTGACAAAAAGTGACAAAAAAAAACTACAAATCAAAAGAGCTGGAGACAAATTGCAAATAGAAAATAAAATATAATTTATATAAAAAGGAAGTAAAAGTAAAAAAAAAAAACGAATGAAATGAAATGAACAAAAAGGAAAGAGGTCATGATGCAGCACATTATATGCATACACTGATACCTCGTTGTGCGAATAGTTGACTTTTATGTTCAAAGTACAATATAAAATATTATGACACTATGCGTGACATGACACTGTTTGCATACCCCAAATGTTGTAGTATATATACTAATGTTATTCTCATCACATTTCAAACTGCCTTTTTTTTGCGTGCATATTGAAACAGATATAAACTTTAGGATTTTTAGGGAAGGCAAGTTAAATAAAAAAGCTAATCAATCCCGATGTGAAGGTAGATTTATTGCAAAACTCAATGCAGTCCCTTCAGATAGAATAATAGGAATTCTGTCATTTACACGAATTCAAAATCTAGTTGAACAAAATTGCGATTTTTTGGGCTAAAAAAACAAATTTGTGCTAAACAATTCTGTCTTATATACTCGTAAACAGAATTGGATTATAATTTACTCCGGGTGAGTTAATTATAATGGGTTTTGGGGGAAAAGAAATAAAAAGAGGTTTAATATTTCTTTTTAAATAAATGATTTTAGTGGCAATGGGTTGATATCCTGTTTCAGATATTCACAGCCTGTTCGACGATATCGAATGAAAATGTATGCAAAAGAAAGCTAGTCACTCACATTCGAATCAATTTGGATTTGTCTATGTCACTATTGTTCGTTCGCATGAACTTATGTATTTTAATTGAATTTTGACATATCGTTCGCATAGAATAAAGTTAGAAAAAACCCAAATCAATTTTCTTTCGCCCTGAATGCGAATGAACTTATTCTCTCGACATCGGCTAACTGGCTGTTAATGTTACAAACAGTTTGAAAAATAAGTTGAACAACAATTCCAAATAAGAGCTAGAGAATTTCCAATAAGTTGATTTGGAGTTCGCTCTTCTCTCGAATGACTCTAATATGCTGGAAATGATCAGTTTCAGGCAATCTCAACTGACATTGGAACGAATCGCCAATGTGAATAACAGAGTGGTGAGTATAGGGTTAATTCAACAAAGTGGTAGGTATATATATATAGGCAAAATATAACTATCGGGTGGTTAAATTTCAAGGGCCGATGTTGAATGTGAACCACACCTAAACACCAAGCTTTTTTTCGGAATTTTATTTGACATTTCTCTATTTCAGACTTATTCAATTTGAACCATGTAGAAATACACAATCCAACAACGTGTTAAAGTTATCTAGACTTATTATGAAAATGGGCGTACAAATCAAAATGCATATTGTGCACTTCGTGATTTTTTTTGGTCAATTTGATCGTCCAAATGTGCGTACAATCGCAAAAATCGTGGAAAAATTCGAGCAAACCGGGTCTGTAGAAGATGTGAGAACACCAGTGCATGCTCATACAGCTCGTACTGCAGAAAATATTGCTGCTGTTCGCGATAATGTGGCTGAAGAGCCGTTCACTTCAACTCGTCGTCGTGCCCAACAATTGCTCCTCTCACGCTCGTCGTTGATAAACATTATGCATAAAGACTTGCATTTACACGCTTACAAGGTGCAATTGGCTCAAGAACTAAAGCCTCTTGACCATTCCCAACGTCGTGAATGGGCAGAATGGAGGCAAGAAATGGCAACAGTGGATGATCAATTTTCGAAGAAAATCATCTTCAGTGATGAGGCACATTTTCACCTCAGTGGATTCGTCAATAAACCGAATTGCCGCATTTGGGCGAATGAGAACCCAAGAGTGATAATGCACCCACAAAGAGTGACTGTTTGGTGCAGTTTATGTGCTGGCGGCATCATCGGGCCGTATTTTTTCCAAAATGAGGCCGGTCAGGCAGTTACTGTGAATGGTGTTCGCTATCGTGAGATGATAACGAACTTTTTATGGCCCGAATTGGAAGATATGGATGTAGACGACATGCGGTTTCAGCAAGACGGTGCCACTTGCCACACAGCTAACGAAACAATTGCTCTTTTGCGCAACAAATTCAATGGCCGTGTTATCTCACGTAATGGCGATGTCAATTGGCCGCCAAGATCATATGATTTGACACCGTTGGATTTTTTTCTTTGGGGTTATTTGAAAGAAAAGGTGTCCTCGATAAGCCAGCAACAATTCAACAGCTAAAGGATGAGATAATTCGGCACATTAACGGCATAGAACCTCCATTATGCCTCAGGGTCATCGAAAATTTGGACCATCTGATGGAGGTGTGCCGCCGTGGTCGCGGCGCCCATTTGGCCGATATTTTTTTTTCCATACATAATTGAGTAATACCAATATATCATAATAAAATCAAATTACAATAATTTCCTAAATAGTTTGTGTTTGTGCCCTCTATTAGGTAAGTGAAAATATAAATGATAAGTATAAGAAAATTAATTTTACAATTCATTATACTTGATAAATAAAAAAATATTTAAAAAAGATTAAAAAAAAATATTAATGCAATTCAATTAAAAACCATTTTGTTTTTTTGTCCAAATTACTGTGGATACAAGAAGATTTTAATTAAAATTTACAACGAAGTCTAAATCGTTTACAGCAGCATTTTTTGACATGTAGCAAAATATAATTTTCCCAAAAATAATTTATGCAATCGTCTTTGACAAAAGAATTTTATCAGCGACTGAATACATCGCAATAAAGTGTAATTTTTTGTTGACCAAAGACTGGAGACACCACATTAAAGTGCATATTTTTGTTGCAGTGTAGTATTTTTAAGTACTTTTTGCATGGCTTGGTACTAAAAAGATTTCAGGGGATTTCGTCGAAATCTAGATTTAATTTTGTATTTGAAATCTTCTCAAAATCTACTAGATTTTTCTTGATCTCAAATCTCGAATGAGCAGGATTCGTTTTGGTGTAAATAGAAAATTCTAAACCTGTACTAACCAGGCAGTAGTTTAAATGTTATTTTTTTATTAAATTTAAATAAACCAAACTTAAAATTTATTATATTTGAAAAAGAAATATGTAAAAATAACCCACCAGTACGAGTAGTAGCATTTGCGACGACAAATGTAAATGAAAATACGTGTTTCTGTGTTTGTTATGTGTATGTGTGTAGCACACTTCTACACTTGCACCAATATTAATACACTTAAAGCTTTCACAGATGTGTAAAGAAGCAAAAAAAAAAAATGAAAAAAAAACACGTGCAATTGCAACATTATTCAGCCTGCTAAAGGAAGAACGAACAAAAATAGTAAAACAAACAAGTACTCTTGAAAATTTTCAATGACAAAATGCGCAGTTGACTTTCTGAATGTGGCACTTGTTTAAGTGCACAGGGAGAAAGAAACAAACAGAAAATTGAAATAGTTGCTGCAGTTTTTGCATTCATTTTTTCATCCCTTCCCCCACCCCTCATGCACTTCTTTTATATAGGTATATTTATATATAATGCATATTTTTATTTTCTGCTAAAACAGAAATTTTAACAAACGCACTTATAACATTATTTTAAGGTATTAAAGCCGAACACACACACACACACACACACACACACACACACATATATAGATACACACACACAGACCCCTTTCACACTCTCCTGCAGTCATGCAAGCAAGAAAACTTACAAATACTTTAAACAAACATTTTGTCAAATCCGTTCGGAAGAAGATCCTTAATGTTTTTCTGCACTTAATATTTGTAAACGCACATGTGTCTCTGTATGCGTGTGTGTGTGTGTGTGTATGTGAGTTTGTATAACTATTCATATTTATGCAGTCATTTATTCAACAAACACAATAGAAAAACCTTGATGATTTTATTACTGTGAGTGTGTGTTTTTGTATTGAAAAAGGTTTCAATTTGCATTTGTGCGCTGGCAAGTGTGTGTGCGTGTGTGTATTTATGTGTGTGTGTGTGTTGGTGCGTTTTATTTCTTTCCGCTCTGTTACTGGCAAATGCCAACCAATGTTGATTACCGGGGTTAACCCAAAATATGAACAAAAATATATTTGCATACATACATATATTATTTTCCTCTTTGCTATTTTTGTCCTACGCCAATATTTTATGGATACTCTTACAACAGTTAACGGGCGTTACTTGGTTGTTTTTGTTGTTACCATCACGGTTCTATAAGGATGCGAGTTCAGTGGCAAAAGGAATATCACAAGAAGCTTTGATCAGTGTTAAGCCATTTGAAGAAAACACAATAACTGATTTTTTAATAAAACAAAAAAATCCGGTTTTGGAAGTTTCGGAAAGATGTCAGAACCAGTGTTGCCAGAAATTTTTGTCGGAAAATCTTTAGCTTTCAAAAAGAAAATCTCAATTTTAGTAAAACATCTGCAAATGAATATCTTTTAATTTTTTATGTCAAACACAAATATAATGTCATTTAATTATTACTGCCCGTCTACACTAGACATGAAACGCCGTTAAGACATCCTGTTAAAACATACCTTTGACGGCCCGATTGTTACATGGTGGAGTACTTATATGTCTTGATTTTTCATTATTTCAACTCCGTCAACAAAAGCACATCATATGGAAAAAATATGTTTTTATTGCAAAATTTGTTATCTAAAATAAGAATTTGAATTTATTTTTATTTTTTTCATATTAATATGTCATTTTCTGTTAAGACGAAGCTTTTAAAACAGACCTCTTAACAGCCGTGTCAAGACGGCAAGAAAACAGTAACATTTGCATTCTACACCTGACAGTAACAGTATTTTGCTGTTCCTATTAGTGTTCTCATGCCAGGTGTGGACAGCACTTTATAAAAGAATGATTATTCTAACATAACAACACCGTAAGAAAAACGCTTTGTTAGGCGAATGAAACCGCTTCATTCACCACACTGATTTTAATACCATCAAAAGTTTAATTTCGGTTATGAAAGCTTCATTAGTGGTATGCAAAGTCTACGTAGCATCTCTTTAATATTGTTTATAGCTTCATTAATGTTACGAAATTGTTTCGTTACGAAAAACTTTTGGTGGAAAATGTAAGAATTTCGTTACAGCTACTAAACAGTGTAGTAAATATAATGAAAATATTTAAATTGAAACGGTGTAACACGTACTTCACTCCATCCGACCTCCTTACTATGTATACTACTTACATCCGAACGAAAATGGTATACAATTCTCATGTTTGAGCCGGTGCCTCAAAGTCTATTTTAGCCAACCGTGTGCAGGAGAAGGCGAAGAAGCTTATTGATGACAGTAGGGTATCCAACTCTATTGACTCACTGGAACATCGACGCAGTGTAGGGTACGTTAGTCTATTCTAGCCTTACTACAGTGAATTTTGCTCTAACGAGACTAGGGATCTTGTTCCCAAATCTCACACATTTTTACGTAGCACGCATTCATTGTCCAGAGCTCATCCATTTGTGGTTGATTGCCCGGGGAATGGTACTACGCATTACAGAGAAAATTCGTTTTTCAGCTGTACACTTCGCCTGTGGAATAAGCTGCCGTGTTTCCTGTCTGTTATACCGTTGGAAAGTTCAAGGCGAATGTTCACAAACACTACTCCCACTTTCCCCCTTCTAACAACTTATTTTCTTAGTGCTGGTACAATGTTCTGCATATGTAGACGTCATCCGCTGAGTACTGGTCCAAGATCATCCGTGGAGCTGGTCATCAGGTAAAGCCGACAAGGCAGTTACTGATGTAAATCAGCGTCATATTCTGTATTGAATATGCTTAGTGCATAAGTCACAGCGCTAAACGAATAAGCCACAAACGATAATTCACTCCTTTATTGCAACATAATCATATCTCAAAAAATGAGCTTTTCGAGTTAACAACGCAGAATTGTTAACAGTACTACCTTTTATATTGTGGCAAAATTTTATTTAATTTACCTTTAAAATGTTTCTTTTAGGAGATATTTTCTAAAAAATTTTGTATGGAAACTAAAAATTTGAAATGTGTTTTTCTCGAAACAAGTTTTTTGCGTTATGACTATGAAAATTGTTCTCGAAGCCAATATACATCTCGTTGTGGTTCAAATTAGTATAGGCTGCACTAGTGGTGAGCAATATAGCATACGAGTATAGTACTGTAGCATAAGCGGTTTTTGAGCTACCTACAAAAAAACTTAAGCAAAAGCATGCTTTTTATTGACTTTTATTCTGAGTCGCTGGTTTTATGGTAATGAAGTATTGTATTGTATTGTATTGTATACGTTACTATACAGTTGCAAATAAATTTGCAAAGTTTAGGATGCACAGCATGGGCAAAGTAACGATGCCCACGTTGGTATTAGCAGTAATTTTTTGTGGCGCTGTGACTAACTGTACCGACCTATGCCTTCGCATAGGAAGTTGCCGCGTGGTTAACAACGAAATAGATAAAAAATGTTAAGTATGTAATGCTATGTACACACGGTTGTCAGATGTCACAATATTGTAAGACCTGTCAACATGCTGACAATGTAGTGACAATGAAAAATTGTCCCGCAGAAGTAAATTGTGTGTTCAGACGATCGTAAGAAAATCTTACAATTTCATTGGTCTAACAAATAATTCATCTGACAACAAAAAATGGCAGTTCACACGGTTGTCAGATTGTTAGATGAAAAAAATTGCCAGACATGTTGTAAGTTATGTATATCAACAACGATCTCTTTGGCAGTGTTGCCCATCAAACTTGTTTCTTACAATGATGCCATTGTCAGGTGCATTAATTTTATACATCTGGCAATTAAAACTGAGCTTACAATACCTTCAACAACGATCTCTTTGGCAATGTTGCCCATCAAACTTTTTTCTGACAATGATGCCATTGTCAGGTGCATTAATTTTATACATCTGACAATTAAAACTGAGCTTACAATACCAGCCAATTATCTGGCAATGCCGACGAAGAGTGTTCTCACGATTGTCAGATGCCTGACAAAATTGTCGTCTTACAATTGATTGTTGTGAGTGATTGACAACGTTGTAAGTTAAAAATTGGCAGTTCACACGATTGTAATACATTTTCGGACAATTTTACTGGCAATATTGTAAGACCTGACAACCGTGTGCATGTAGCTTAATATAGTTAGTTGAGGTAAACAGTTAACAAATGAGAGTCAGGCGCAAAACCAAACAACAACGACAAGCCTGACCGCACTTAAGAAATAAGTGCGATGACGCCAGAGCTGTTGCTCAGCCCAGAGCTGCTTTAGAAACTGTGGTAATGCAGTGAAAACAAGAAGAGTAATCTGAAAGCAAAGCAAGTGGTATTCTTTAAAATTTAATTTTTAACAGAAGCGACTATTATACGAATATTATGCGATCAGTTGTTCTAAAAAGCCTTCGAATATGCTCCCTGAAGTTGCATAAACAATTCAAATTCAAATAATTTTGCGTAAGAGGGTGTTAAATGTTGTCACTGTGTATCCTTGTTGTTTCTAAAAATCAAGTAACCCTTCTTTTGTTTTGATTTGATGGGTGGTATTGGGGTTCTAAAATACTTTTTTTTTTTTTGATTTGCGGTTGTTGTTCTTTTTGTGTTGGGTTTAAAATAATTTTGACATTTTTGGTTGGCACTCTTGTTGTTTATGTTTGCCACATATTTTCGGATTAAAGCAGTGAGTTGCAAAGGGAAGCATAAAACTGCAACAACATCGTACGTATAGTGTTATATGTCATATTGTGGTCTAGTTGGTTGGTAGTGTTGCACAGCACATCTCTATAAATTTACTTGTAAAGGTGTGAGTGGATTTGTGTCGGTGTAAGAATGCTCTTAATTTTACGAATCGTTTTCAAAATGTTGTGCACGTGTGTAGCAACATTCTGAGTTACTAGTTGTTGCATACTTTGTTCATAAAATCTATAATGGCAGCCGTGGCATGTTCTTTGTGATTGTGGTGGTAAAAGTGTGATTTTTTTTTCCTGTTTTTACATTTTTCTTTGGTACGGCTGCTATGATTTTTATTTGGGTTGGATGTGTCGCTAAAGCTTTGTTATGATTTTCGGTTAAAGCGGTAACAATTTTATTGTGATGTTTTTTCTTTGCTATTTTCATTACATGTGTACTCGTGTGTACATGTGTGTTGTTTTTTGGCGCAATTTTATTTCTTATTTATACTTTTTTTTTTCTTCTGGCACTTGAAATAAAATATGAAGTAAAAGTTTAAAATATTTGTAAATGCAAAATGGGCAAAAATTAAAAATATTGCGTCATTTGATGAATTCCTGCGTACTTCATGTTGAAATTTCCAAAGAATTTCGAATAACGTAAGAAAGAGAATTTTTCAGCACTATAATTTTGAATTTGTTTCACCACTTTACACAGCCACAGCCAACAGCAACGTTGCTAGACTATTGTAATTTTTAATAAAATTGTGCTTCCACAAGGGGACGTCCGACTCAAATTGGTAGGTTTAAAAAAGACAGGTTACTTATTTGAGTTCAGAATACATATATTTCAGTTCTTCTACATATCTCTCAGAGAAATGGTGCCACTCAATCCATCATTTCGGTGAAAGTAGGGTGGTGGCTCTTGATATTTCAAAAGCGTTTGACAGAGTGTGGCATGGTGCTCTATTGGCAAAACTTACTGCTTTTGGTGTTGGTGATGACTTCTCTCGGTTTATATCGAGCTTTCTCAGAGACCACTCTATACGAGTTGTTATAGATGGGGTCTCATCAAACGAGTTCAAGATTAATTCAGGGGTACCGCAAGGCTCCGTTCTTTCTTCTACCCTATTTCTTATTTTCATCAACGACATTCTCTACCAAACTTCCAACCCTATCCACTCTTTCGCGGATGACAGCAGCATTTGTCACTCGTACTCTAGTTATAGGCCCAACCTATCAGAGATCGCTGCCAAGAGACTAAATATGAATGATTCACTGAATAGTGATCTTCTATTAGTCTCTGAATGGGGTCGTAAAAACAGGGTCGCCTTTAATGCTCGTAAGACCCAGTGTTGCTTATTGACGCACAAACAAACGACCGCAAATGCTGCTTCATCTGTACTCATGGATGGTATAAATATTGAAGAATCGGATGCTCTTGATGTTCTTGGAATGAAGATACAGTGTGATGTTCGCTGGACTGATCATATTTTTCATATCTCTAAAGAAGCATTCAAGTGCCTCGGTTTTTTGAAACGGTGTAAGATGTACTTCACTCCATCCGATCTCCTTACTATTTATACCACCTACATCCGTCCGAAAATGGAATACAACTCTCATGTTTGGGCCGATGCCTCAAAGTCTGTTTTGGGGTTACTCGACCGTGTGCAGGAGAGGGCGAAGAAGCTCATCAGTGACAGTAGAGTATCCAACTCTATTGATTCACTGGAGCATCGACGCAGTGTGGGGTGCGTTACTCTGTTCTATCGTTACTACAATGGATTTTGCTATGACGAGATTAGGGATCTTGTTCCCGAAACTCGCACATTTTTACGTAGCACGCGTTCATCGTCTAGAGCTCATCCATTTGTGGTCGATTGTCCGGGGAATCGTACTACGCATTACAGAGAGAATTCGTTTTTCAGCCGTACGCTTCGTCTGTGGAACAAGTTGCCTGCAGACGTGTTTCCTGTCTGTTATAACGTTGGAAGGTTTAAGTCAAATGTTCACAAACACTACTCCCTCTTTCCCCCTCCTCATAAACTATTTTCCTAGTTCTGGTACAATGCACTACATATGTAGAGGTCATCCCCTACAAAAAAGTTCAACTTAAATGTTTGCAAACACTAATTTTTCTTTTCCCGCCTCCAAAACTTATCCTCCTAGTTCTGGTACAAAACACCAAAATTAAGTTTGGACACCAGATAATCAGATCAGATATTGTCGTTAATTAATTTGAAGACAAAAATGACTGTAACATTTTTCTGTGACTTGTTAGTTGTAGTCTGAACTCATAGGACGATAAATTGGGTACTGTGTTCGGCTAGATATTGCGTAGGATGAAAAAAAGCAATTGTTTTCGAATGGAGGCAATTCCAATTTTGTGTATATTGTTTGCAATAATTATCTTTTTTATTTTTATTTTTTGGGTCAAGGGTTGATATATTTTTTTTTTGCCTCCCTCCCATAATATCACGCTTACATCCAGCATAATCTGGGCATACGTTGCCAGACTTTTTAGCTTTATCAGGTGTCCCCTAAATATAACTGGCCAACTGCCCTAGACTTTGAGGGCTGATTGAGCACCCGAGAGTATTTAAATTTTTATTTTCTGCCCCGAAAGTTATGATAATATTGCTCAATGTTATAGTTCTACAGAAAAAAAATTTAAATGTCTTATATTTATTATTGCTCAGTTATAGTTCTGCAGAAAAAAATTTTAAATATCTTACATTTATTTCATCACTTACGAAAAACTATAGACTTAATTTGATTAACAAAAATGAATATTTTTATATTTTGTTTTGAAAAATATTTATAAATATTTTGAACAAATTTGGGTTTTGCTCGTTAAGTTTTTTGAACAGTTTTTATTCAATATTTAATCGAATAAAAATGAAATTTATTAAAAAACAAAAATAATTTCAATTGCTTAAACCGAGTATTATATTTTAATAAAGCAATTTACTTTTTATATGCAGACCAAATGCTTCGGTTTTATATTTAACATTTGCATTTATGGTTTATTTTCATATTTTTTATATTTCGTATTAATATTTATATACTTGTCATAATCTATATATTCAATATATAAATCCTTTCTTTTGTAGTTTTTATCTTTTGCAAACAAATTTTTTGTTTACAGCAAATTGCCAACAATTCAGACTTTTCATATTTCATTCTCGATGGAGAAACCTTTTGCCATTTGAATGCAAAAAAAAAAAAAAAAACAACAACAACAACAACAAAATGCCTACACACAATTTTTTATGCTCTTTTTCTTTATTTATTTATTTCCCAGTTATATCTTTTTTTCTTTTTTTTTTTTTTGCTTTTCCATTGTTAGTGTGAAATATAAACAATAAAAAAATGTGTACCAGGGATAAATGTAGAAAAGGTCATATAGAGCATATAAATCGCCAAGGAAAACATCATCAGATTATATGGCAAGAGCAGAGAACGAAAGAAAAAAAAAACAGAAGAAATTTTAGAAATATTTTTAAATGGAATTGTCGATTTGCAGAAACTTGAATCATCGAAGTGGATGTCAACAATTTAAGGATTGAAAAATTTAAAGAAATTAAAATATTTGTTGAAAAGTAATAAAAATATTTTATAAAGACATAAATAATTCATATCGCAAATTCTTTTACAAGTGGTTAGAAAAAAAAATTTTCTTCAACTTTTCTTAGGCCATGAGCTTAACAGTATTTTACAGTGAAACTTTGCTATAACGAACTTTATATAGCACACTTTATATGAAATACTTATTATAGCAAGTGTTTTATTGAGTCTATTGGTAGTGTTTTGTTTTTCGTTCCGTACACACGTGTTTTTCATTGTCGTCCGTGTTTTCTATACCTACACATATGTTTATTATTAATTTGTAATAAGCGAAATTTTACCGTAATAGGTAGAGTTTTGCATCATATGTGCACGTGTTTTTTTATTATATTATATTTTTACTGTCATTTGTTTTTTCTCTATTTGTTATTATTAAATTCCGTTTTATGTTCCTCCTATGTATTTTATTATCCTACGGTGTTGAATTAATTTTTGTTGATCTGAGCAGTGTCGAAGGTATGTACACTGGGCACTGATCAATTTTAACTAATTTAATTTCAACATCTTAAATGCTGTGATAATGTTTGTTTTGGTCGTTCCGTATGTTAAGTTAACAAACATTACTCCCCCTTTCCTCCTTCTCATACTCTATTTTTCTAGTTCCAGTACAACGCACTGCATATGTAGGGGCTATTCCCTGAGTACTGGTCCAAGATAAAAAAAAAAAAAACAGTGGGAAAATTTTAACACAAAAATATACTACTTCCGCGTAAGATAACATTGCCAAAAGAGCCATTGTTTCGCTAAGGGTGTGACAAGTGACACTGTACTGTTGAAAAAACATAACGTCCATATTCATATCTTTCAATTCGGACCATAAAAAGTTCGTTAACATCTCTAGTCGGGGTCTAGGTTCGATTATGAACGGCACGAAGATCGTTGTTAATAGAATCACTTATATTTTGTTTTATGGCGGGAATAAAATTTTTGTATATGGGCTTAAGACAGACAAATATATTATTATGTAACAAAAGTGTAGAGGATTAGTTGGGTATGATAACATCATGACGACATTAATTATTGTTGTGGTTACTTATTATATCGTTATAGTACACTGAAAGAATTATGCATCATATATTTAATGAAACTGTTTTATTAAATATTTTTCATTAATCCAATGAAACCTTTTCACAATATGCATGAAACTTCATATATATTATGAAATAGTTCCATCAGAATGGTTTCATTGAGTTTCATAGTTTCATTAAAAAAAGTCATTGGATTTATGACTACAACAAAATTAAGTTTTTTTTTTTAATTTTTTGAATTTTGGTAAGATACATATATTAATGGGCATTTATTAATCTTAAGCTACAGTTTTAAAAATGTCAAGTTTTTTTTTTATTAAAATGTAAGTTCTATGAGTTTCATAATTCCAATGAAATAGAATTCATTAGATCAACAACAAATAAATTTCTGGCTACCGAACTTGGCTATGTATGTACATATGTGCATGTACTCAAATCAGCATAATAATAGTTTAAAAAACTTTAAATACCAGTGTATTGAAGTCATTTGAATTAATAAAATCTGTTTTATTTGGTGAATAGTTGTTCAACATTTTCTTTTATCATAATTAGGTACAATTTCACAAAAGCAAGGAATAGTACTGTTTGTGTAATTAAATAAATTATCAATGAATAAATGAAATAATTCCATTGGTTTTATTACGTACATTTGTGAACATATTTTACTAATGTGTGTTATGATATTATTTCATTAAACAAATGTAACTGTTTTATTGATTTAATGTAAATTTTTCAGGTGCTCAATGAATAATAAAATTAGATAAATGAAATAACTTCATTAACCTTATGAAGGAGTTTCATATTTTTAATGAATATATTACATTAGTACAAAAAAGTTATTTCATTAAATAAATGTTACTTTTTCATTAATTTAATGTACAGTTTTCATATGCTTCATGAAATTGATTCTTTGATCTAGAGAAACTATTTCACTAATCATATGATTTGTCTTTCATACTTTTAATGAAAATAAGTCATGTTTCTTATTCAAATGTTTCATTACTTTTATGAAGGTTTTCATTAAAATAATCTAATGAAATTGGTTTCATTATTTCTACGAAAAGTTGCAATGGTTGAAAAATAATGAAAAAATTCATAAAAGTAATGTCAAAATTCAGAGAATTTTTGAACAAAATTTTTTCAGTGTAGATAATAATGTTGATTCAGAGGGTTGTGATGAATTATATCAGTGACAATATAATATTATAAGCAACAACCATACAATACGAGTACAACAATAGTTTAGGCCAGTGCCTCAAATTCGGTTTTGGAATTACACGACAGTGTGCAGGAGAGGGTGAAGAAGCTTATCGGCGACAGTAGGGTATCCAACTCTACTGACTCATTAGAGCATCGTCAGAGTGTTAATGTTCTGTCGTAACTACAATGGATTTTGCTCTGACAAAATTAGGTATATTGTCTCCGAAGCTCGCGCATTACATAGCATGCCTTTATCGTCCAGGGCTCATCCTTTTGTGGTCGATTGCCCGGAGAGTCATACTACGCATTATATAGGGAAAACATTTTTCATCCGTATGCTTCGCCTGTGGAATAAGTTGCCTGCAGACGTATTTCCTGTCTGTTATAACGTTCGAAATTTCAAGTCAAATGTTCACAAATGCTACTCTCTCTTTCCCCCTCCTCACAACCTAATTTCCTTGTTCTGATACAATGCACTGCATATGTTGGGGGATGACTCCTACTTATGCTTAGTACTGGTCCAAGATAAAAATAAAAAAAAGCCATTATACCAAAACTTCACTTTATGTAATATACTCGTAATCAGGATATCCCAGAACGCATTGATTGTAACCATCAAGAGAAAAATCAGAGAAAAGGTCCAGAACTCAACGTCAAACTTGAAACTGGGTGACAGCAATAATTGAAACCATCATGAGAAAAATCAGAAAAAATATCTATCCCATGCACTTGAAATGAAAATTATGGGCCTTTAAAAAAATCTAGAGTATTGGTCAAACTGTAACTAGCTGTCGGTAATTGCGGTTAAGTTCCATTTTATTTTCGTTCAAGCTTTGCATTCCTACACCTAAGTAAAATTTCTATAACTGCAGTCGAAAATAATGACGTAATTGTCACAAGTTTTCTACAATTAAGAATTTTGTTAGACTATGAATTAAATTTTTTTCTTTTAAATTTGTGTCCTTTGAAAGGCCCTTTTTTAAAAAACTATACTAAAATTCCTCGAAAACTTCGCTCAGTTAATCAGCATTGTAAAACGGTACAACCTCTGCTACTTTGATACTAAAAAACACTAAACAGCAAAAAAAAAAAAATAAAATAAAATAAAATAAAATAAAAACTTCAAGTAAGCCGATTTTTGCTGACCCATTTTTCTCAGTTCAAATGTTTTTTGTTCGCACAAACTTTTGGTAGGTTCTTAATTTCACAGCAATAGGAAGAGAGTGATGCATAGTGGAAGTGTTTGCCATGAGTGAATGAGATAGATAGTGATGCCACTTTTACCAAAGTCAACAAGATGGCTGCCCCCAGCGCATTATAAAGTGCAATTAAGAGATTTCTTTATCCAGGATGTCACCATTTTTCGGTTTAATATTGAATACTGTCTCATCCTGTATATAACGAATCATTGGCTAAAATGAATTGTTCGTTATATCCGAACTTAATTGCTCGACTTTATAAAAGGAAAGGAAATTTAATATGAAAATTTTTGTATGACCCTGGTTTATTATTCGAAAACCAAGAATTTTTTTTCTTTAAATTCCACTAATATGTTATTATTTTAAATATAATAACAAACATTTGTCGCAATTCAAAGTTCTGTGACTAACCTACATATCGTTAGTCTCCCGAAGAAAGGCTCTAACTTGCGTTTTCCCTGAATTGAGCTCTTTTATGGATTCTAATACGTTTCACACAAGTACACATAGTGTCACAAAGATTTAATTATATAATTTCATACAAGCAATTGAGCAAAAAAAGTTACTTTTAGATGCACCTATTTATATAGTTTCCATTACGATTTTTCCTTCTCCTGTAAAATTGCAATTATTTTTGTTAGGGCCTTTCTACATAAGACCAACGATATACTGAAAAACATTTGTTTCATTAATAAATTAACGCTTGAGTTAATAAAGTCGTATACACATTATTTCGTTGTTCATTGCCGCGCACTCATACGCACCACCACATCAACATTTTCACAGACATCAATTTAAACTTCAATATTTTTTTTATTATTTTCTATTATATTAAAATTAATTTAAAGTAAACTTTTGTTAAACAAAACCACAGATGAATTTCTAAGAAGAGATAATTTTTTTGTTTGTTAATTTTTTGTTGAAACTTTTGTAACATAAAAACATAAAACTTAATTTTGTCAACCGCATTAAAAGAGCAGATTTTTACAACTAAAATATCAAACAGCTGTTGCAAAATCCTATAGCATACCAGCTCAGCTATAACTGACGTATTTTATTTGGCGCAAGCAACCAACCAACCGCATAGCCCATTAGTCTGAGCGCCATTCCATCAACCTGTCAGAATGATGAGGATGAAAAAATAAAAGTTACTGAAAAACCAAACGCCCTAATGATAACAAAAGATTAAAATAAGGGGATAATACAAAAAGAAATACAAAGAAGATAAATAACGGCTGCCCAGCAAACAAGGACACCAAACAATTGACTTCGTTTATTTAAACAGTGGCTTTTGATGCTTTTGGAATAAAAAAGAGCATTAGCAATATATCAAAACTTATAGAAATTTAGCAAATGCCTGAACTCAAGTTGAAGAAGTGAAGAGAACTATGAAACAAAATAATGTCTGTGACAAAGGTTGCATTTATGTGCGCCGAAATTTACCGAAAACGGTATTTGTTGATCAAACCCAACTTGATCAGTGGTGCTAGCAACTGAACTTTAAAAAATTACCACATTTGTGTTGGAAACAATTCAAAACACTGACAAGGGGGCTTAAAAACTTTTATTATATTAATAACATGGAAAAGGGTGGACTATAACATTTGAACAGATCGTAGCAACGAAGCTAGAGATCGGTCTTTAAAAATTTACTGCCATGGCGCCCTTTAGCGGAGCACAACGCACATTTCGCGTACGCGAGTGCCATCGTAACAACTATTCTGCGACTGAAATTAAACGCAAATTTGTCATCTCCAACGATTCAAATCATTAAGCAATGGTTGCAGTAGTTCGAGATGACTGAATCAACATGATCAAAATTACAATTCGGGCGTCCTAAGCATTCTACACAGTAATATAAGGCTCTTTTAGTCTTGTGTGCTGAATACTAATAATAAATAAAATAAAAAAATAAAAACATAAAAAATCAGGGGAACCGGAAAGCGTAGAGCGAGTACGAGCATCTGCTCGAGAACAACCCAACATGTCTACGAGTATTTGTAATCCTCGATTATCTCTGTATTGCATGTTACAATTAGATGGGGCAACATGCCGTAAGTCAAATGACTTGTTGGCCCCAGTTCATCAGATTTTTGACCAGTAAAGCATACTCGAAAAGAGGTAACATTAACTGGACACCCCGTAGCTCTGATTTATGTCCAGTGAACTTTTTTCCTTTTGGGTTATCTAAAAAGCAAAGTTTTCAACGATCATTGCCAAACTAAAGAAAAATATACGTGAGGAAATGCAAAAGATTTCCATCGATACTTGTAGAGCAGTTATAGAAAATTTCCGGTCTGGGTTGCATCAGTGCCATAGAGAACAAGGACCGCATTTAAGTGATGTATTTAAAAAAGAAATGATAGCAAGAGGACTATTATCCTTAGAGGCCTGTCCCGACGTAAATTGTGTTCTTCTGCGGTGGTTTTGTAGAGCAATTGCCACATAAGGGCGCATGTGAGGAAGTTAATCTTCTATTTAATGACTACTACAGAAGTTGTTGAGACGAGTAAAAAGTAGAAAGTGTTGAGCACTTCATCTTGAGGTTCTATGCCATTACTATATTTAATTAGCTCATCCTTTAGCTCTTGAATTATTGCTGGCTTGCCTACGTACACCTTTTCTTTCAAATAATCCCAACGAAAGAAGTTCAACGGTATCAAATCAGATGACCTTGGTAGCCAATTGCCATGGCCACCACATGAGATAACACGGCCATTGAATTTGTCGTGCAAATGAGCAATTGTTTCGTTAACTGTGTGACAAGTAGCGCCGTTGAAATCAATCTTTGAAATTGAAATCAAATACTGTACACACCCACATCTTCCAATTCGAGCAATGAAATGTTCGGTAACATCTCACGATAGCGAACACCATTCACAGTAACTGCCTCACCGGCCTAATTTTATTATTGTTACTGAATATGCAAAAATAATTTAATTTAATTTTGTAGCGTTCAAGTATCACTTCGATGTGCAAAATCGACTTTTAACGTTGTCGGCTTCAATTCATATTTTCATGCTTTTTAATGAATCCCAATGCTTTTAAACATAAGAAAACGGCTTCTTGTGTAAACTGGCGGCTTGTATTTGAAAACAATCTTGATCGTCTAATGCTTCCAAGTCCTCATCTACAAACTTGTTTGTCCTTAATAGGCCTCTCTGGCCTATTCTGGCTTCTGTGTGAAAATCGCCAGTTTTGAGTCTTGCAAAGCATCGTTCACTGGGTTTTTTGATTTGGAGCATGTTGACCGGCAATCAATAGCTTTCAGCAGCCGTTTTATTCAAAGGAAAGAAAGTTATCAGACTTCTTTGCAAAACGTATTTTTTAAACACGAAACTTTATATGATTAAAGCAATTAAAAAATTAGTGTTTACGCTTTGGCGTATATCGAAGACTGAATTAAGGCCGGGTCATATAGAATCCGTCGTGCGTTATACGTTGCCTTTTTCAAATGATAACTAAGTAGAAATACATGTCATATTCCGTACTTCTCCGTCAACGCAAAGTATTTAAGTTGAGCAACTTTTAACGTACGTTGAGAAATTTGACAATTATTTGAACATATTTTTTGTGAATTTTGATTAAGGTTTTCGTAAAAAAAAAAAAAAAAAATATTAAAAACACATTGTGTGAAATTTTTTGTGCTATGTCTGAAATATAAATCGAAAGATTTTAATCATTAAAGTAAAATGCAGTTGATTTTTTATCTGATAACAAAGTACTGATTGTACCAACTTCATACTTTGTATACGTTGATGTCAGTTGAAAAAGGAGAAGGACAAAGTACGACGGATTCTATGTGACCCGGCCTTTGTAATGACAAATGTTTAGCCTCCCGGAAAAAAATGTTATTATTAGCAATAGCTATACTCGTATGTGATTGTCCAATTCGACATTACTTATTTTAAAGAAAATACTCAAAAATAATTCGCACCAGTAAAGTTGCATTTTCATTACTGTGCCACCTAAATTAGCGCATAAAGCGTAATTTATCTGTCAAAAATCCTCATGCACATACAAAATGTATGAAACCAACACAAATAGCGCGGCGTCAACGCTTTGCAATTGACAAATCCAATTTTCACACAGCGTTAGAGAGAGAAAGCTTTACTGCCTCTTAGTAAAATTCGCTTCCAAACAAATGTTACTCATTTTTTGCGGCCATTAGTAATCACACTTTAGGTACTTGCAGACTAATTAAGCGACTTTTTATTATTTCTGCTTACTGATTTTTATTGAACAAGTTTATTGAGCAATACTATTCATGGCACAATGTTAACGCTCTTATTTAAGTTACTTACTACAGCGTAAAATCTAAGCGTTAAATTACGCTGCGCTTTAGGCCCGAATTTCGGTGGCACTGTTAGGCCGAAAGTACCAATTTTCTCTTTAATATTATGCTAGGAACACAACTGCGAAGAACGACGAATTTTTGGCCGCGAATATTCGTCGCCAAAAATAAAAAAAATTGGTGTATATGCAAATACACACAATTGTGGCGTTGGTCGAAGTTCGTCATACTCAGCGAAAGTTGAAATAGATTCACTTCTACTTGTTTCGTCAGCGAACGACGAACAAAGCAGTATCAGGTGACCAAGTTTCTTACATAAAAAATTTATTTTTCGCGACATAATACTTTTTATAATTTATTTTAATCCATGTAGTAAAAAATTTATGAAAATGTTCTCATAATATAAAGTACCGCAAATAATTTGTTCAAAAATCCCTCTTTCGGATGGGATTTATATAGGTTTACTTTTAATATGGTCACCTTAGTATTTATATTAATTTTTTTTTCTTTGCAAGGAATGTAAACGTTGATATTGTGCTTCACACGAGGAATTTATACAACGAATATTTGCCGGCGAGTTCGTCACGATGAGCAAAGTTCGTCATTCGTCACAGTTGTGTTCCTAAGTCTGTGGTCACACAGAACGATTTTAATTGCCGAACTTATTAGCAATTTTCTTTTGGAATTGCTTTCTTGTCCACACACAAAAACTTTTTTCGGCAATTCTTGAGCAATTCTCTACCTTTTGCTTTATGCAATAACATTGTATATGCACATGCACATACACACATGAGAGAAAAGTAAGGAATTGCTGAGAATTGCCGAGTACCGGCAATTCTTTTTCCCTTCTTATTCCCCTCACCGAAAGCTTCTATAAAGTCAAGAATTGCCCAACTAAAGTTGCTGTGTGTGACCATACACTAACATTAAATAAAATAAAACATTTAGTAAACATTTCGCGATTGTAAATTTAAAAGTCATGTAAAACTTTACTAGTATCGTTATAATGGTGTAAAACCAATTTTAAAAAGATATTTTAATGGTAACCTTTTTCTCTATTCAAAGCAAATGTTTTATTAAAAGAAACACAATTTACTGGGTTTCTTAACAACTTGTCAGCGGTGGAAAAGATACAAAAAAATCAAAATGACATAAAAATATTATTATAGACCCAGCATCATTGCCATCCACCATCAGTCTCTCTAACACCAATATAATTTTTCTTAATCTAATCAAATTTTACGCTTTGATTTATTTTCTGCTTTTCATATTGATTTTTTGTTTTTGTCTCTGTTTGAAAGTGCGCAAAGTTAAAAGCAAAGAAAAAGGTCAAGACGAAGCAGCTAACGGACTTTAGATGGTTTCTTATGTATAAATGGTGGCAGCTTAACTGACCCCACTTATAAATGATATTTGGAATCCCAGCAGTTGTATGAAACTTTTTGATGAATAATAGACAAGATGTAAAATAACATGTGTATAATTAGCATTAAACAACACTGTGTCGCATTAAATACGAAGATATAACTAAAATTGTAGCGAAGTTTAGATTCGAGAAAAGCTACACATATAAAACTAGGACTTTTGTTATATAAGATGGATGGTAGAAAGAAAACGACTAACCACATCATATGACAGGCAGTATCACTTAACTATCTTTATAAAAAGGTGCAAAATATTAATTTGAGATATATTTTTATCGTATAAATTATTTATTTCAGAAAGTAGTTATTAACGCTACTTCCAAAATCGCCTTAGTTAAATTCGTGTAATCTGGCAGCACCATTTAAACACCTTAAAAAAAATTAGAATTACGTAATAAGAGTTTGATTGTTAAAAAACTTTCTACCGCCCTCGCCATTTTGCAAAGACTTAATCACGAGGCCGTTCAAACGTTCTTGAATATACTCGTAACCAAAACAACTAAATTTCCAGAAATTTTCCTGCCAAAGTATAGTATTTTTTCCTTGAATTTATATATAAATATAAATATATATTATTAAAATGAAAGATTATAAATAGCTTGTTTTTGTGCTATCTTCCCAGCTGTCTGTATGCCCACATTTCATAGGAGCTTTCCTAATCATCAGTAGACTTTGGACATTTTTGAAAGATATTCTCAAACATTCAACCCAACAATCTAAATAAATTGTTGAGAATTTAAGAAGAAAAATGCTGTAATAATACCTGTCAAAACAAACAAACAAACAAACGTTTTCATTTATACACGTCTCTAACATTTCTTTACACCTTTCAAACAAATGAACATCCATTGGTTGCTAAGATTGGTTTTTTTTTTTTTTTGAAGTATTGAAAAGTAGAGAACAAAAATTCAAACAATTGAGTTTTTTATTCGCTATTTTAGCTTCTATCATTGATACCAATAAAAAAGTAAATTATAACTAGCTTGTTTTCTATGTTTCCCAGCTATCTGTATGTCCACATTTCATAGGTTTGAAAGGTGTAAAGAAATGTAAGAGACATGTATGAATGAAAAAGCTTGTTTTTTGTGTTTTGATAGATATTATTAGAGCATTTTTCTTTTTAAATTCTCAACAATTTATTTAAAGTTGCATATTTGATAATATCTTTCAAAAATTTCCAAAGTCTACTGATGATTAGGGTGGCTCCTATGAAATGTCGATATATAGATAGCTGGGAAACACAAAAAACTAGCTATTTATAATATTTTATTGGTATCGATGTTACAAGTTAAAATGGTAAATAAAAAACTCAATTATTATTAAAATTTTTAATTTGTTTTTATTTGTTTATAAGGAATTTTAATAAAAAATACATTGCCTAATAAATCAAGCCTTTTATTACGCTTTGCACTTTGTTGAAAGTCCCCGGGGAAATTGCTGGCTCGGCCTATAGCCTTTTCAACAGTAGTGATGCAAGTAATGTTGGTTTTGGAGCCAGATTTGGAGCCGATCCAGGAAAGCAGATTTTGCCGTATAATTTGTTTAAAAATGTTTCAACTTCCTGCACCAAAAATTTTAAGGGCTGATGTTAAAAGTGCACCACACCTAAACGTCAAGTTTTTCTCCTGAATTTCATTTGACATTTCTCAATTTCAGTTTAACCCAATTCGAACCGGGGAAAGATACACAATAGAGCAAAGTTATCTAAACTTATTATGAAAATGGACGTTCAAATCAAAACGCATATCGTGGATTTTGTGATTTTTTCGGTCAATTTAATCATCCAAATGTGCACACAATCGGAAAGATCGCGCAAAAAATTGAGCAAACCGCGTGTATAGAAAATGAAAAAATACCAATGCATACTCGTGCAGCTCAGTCTGCAAAAAAAAAATTGCCGCTGTTCGCCATAATGTGGCTGAAGGGCCGTCCACCTCAACTTGTCGTAGTGCCCAGCAATCACGCGCATTGTTGATGAACATTATGCGTAAATACTTGCATTTACTCGCTTACAAGGTGCAATTGGGTCAAGAACTAAAGTCTCTTGACTATTCAAAGCGTTGTCTATGGTCAGAATGATGGCAAGAAATTGCAACACTAGATGATCAGTTTTCGAATTAAATCATCTTTAGTCATGGGGCATATTTTCACCTCAGTAGATTCGTTAATAAGCCGGATTGCCGCATTTGGGTAAATGATAATCCAAGAATGATTGTCGGCAAACCAATGCTGCCACGAAGAGTAGCTGTTTGGTTCGGTTTTTAAGCTGGCGGCATCATCGGGCCGCATTTTTTTTCCAAAATGATGCCGTTCAGGCAGTTACTTTAAATAATGTACACTATCGTGAAATCATAGCGTACTTTTTACCGCCTAACTTGGAAGATATTGATGTGGACGATATGTGGCTTCAACAGAATGTTGCCGTTTGACACACAGCTAATGAAACAATGGCTCTTTTGCGTGGGAAATTCAATTGCCGTATTATATCATGGATTAACGATGTCAATTGGCCGCCAACATCATGGTTTTAGCGCCGTTGGACTTCTTTCTTTGGGATTATTTGAAAAAAGATGTACATCGATAAGCCAGCAACAATTCAAGAGCTAAAGGTTGAAATAATTCATCACATTACGGACATAGAACCTCAATAACTCGTATTCATCAGTGTCTTTGAAAATTTGAACCATCGGATGGAGGTGTGCCGCCGAAGTGGCGGCGGCCATTTGGCCAATATTTTTTTCTGTACATAATTCACCTATACCAATATTATCACAGTAAAAAGAAATCACAATAATTCCTAAGTATTTTGTGTTTTATTCAAAATCAACATCGGCCTTTAAGGTTTAAACACCCTTTAATTGTTAGTTAGCTTAATTTTGCCTAAAAATTTTCAATTCAATCTTTAATGCGTTTCAGCACACGTTGGCATTTGTTTAGGTATGTGTGTACTTGTATAGAATTTATGACTTAAGTTTATGAAGCTTAACTAAAACTAAGTGAAATTTCCTTAGTCAAAAGCTTTTATTTACACAATGGCTGTTAATACTATTTCATAAGATGAATGTTGAATAGAGAATGTGAGTACAACAACTAAAGTGAATGAATGAATGACTGAATGTCAGAATGTTTGAATGAATGAATGAAAGTAGGAGTAAAGAAGTAGACGATTCAATAAGTTCCTTTTATAGAAGGTTCTGCTTAATTCCCTCCAGTTAAAATGTGTTTAATAAACATAAGAATTTTTATCGTAGCACACTTAAGCGTAAAAATTTTGTTGCACAGCATGAGAAGAGAGTTGAAAAGATGCTTATGAAATTTAATGTTAACATGCGAGTATACAGAAAAAAAATATTATTGGGGCTTTTAAACAAACTAATTAATTTATTAGTAATATTGGATAGGAAACTAAGTAATATTGGATTTCACTCATAGACAAATTCAGTGAAGTTTTTAGATTTGCAGGCGCAGTAAATATAAAATATATTTAATCATTTGATAGTGGGCAGCTCAGCTGTTAATTAGTAAAAAAGTGTTTTGATCGCTTGCGTAGTTTTCGTTGAAAAATGGAAAATCAAAAGGAGCATTTTCCTTATATGTCGCTTTTTCATGTCCGCAAATTGATAAAATTTTTAGTTGATACCACCAAATGTTGCTTATTTTTGCGATTCGACGCTTATCAGGCCAGTTCTAAAAATCACGTGATTTCAAAGCACATGCCGTTTCAAAAGCACACATGTGATTTGTGCCTGTTCTGCAAATCACAATTTTTTGTAATTTTCGATGTGATTAATACTCTTCTGAAGCACAAAAAAACTGTTGTTTTTTTGCTTCAATTTACTGATATTTTTATTTTCAGGTTGAGTTTTTTTATTCGCGGTATTTTTTGCAAAAGGTATTTTTTGCAAAAGGTTAATTTCTTCAACTGAATCTAAAAGATGAAATAAAATAAACCAATCAACCAAATCACAAAATAATACAACACATCTTTCAACAAAATAAACGTATCTAGTTTTTTTTCTTAATTTAGTGAATTATTTCGTATAAAATAAGTAATTTTAATTAAATAATCAAAAGAAAATACATTAAGTTATTTATTAATGTAATAGATTATGAAATTCATAATAAAGTACGTCCAAAAATTGGGATGTGATTTCAAATTAATTGCAAGTTAGCTTACCGATTTAAAATCACAAAAATAAAAAATATTTTGTGTGCAGAACATCTTTTTTGTGATTTTAAATCACTTTCACAAAAAGTGATTTGCAGAACAGCCCTGTATATATCGATTTAGAACCAAAAACATTCTTTTGATAAAATTTTTAGTTGATACCAATTTTTTGTTATTTTTGCGATTAGACTCTTATTTATCGATTTAGAGCCAAAAAACATTTTTTTGATAAAATTTTGGTGATACAAAATTTTGCACATTTTTGCGATTAGACGCTTATTAATCGCTTTAGAGCAAAAATAAAAAATAAAAACAAAAATTTTTTTTCATCAAATATTCAGTTTAAACCAAATTTTGCTTCTTCTTGAGACGCTTATTTATCGATTTAGAGTCAAAAAGTATTTTTTTTACTTTTTCTTATTTTTGCAATCAGATTTATTTATTTATGGATTTAGAGCCAAAACTTTTTTGATAAAAGTTTGTTGATACAAAATTTTGCATATTTTTGCGATTAGACGCTTATTAATCGCTTCAGAGCAAAAAAAAAAAAAAAAAACAAAAAAAAAAAAAAAACATTTTTTGATCAAATATTCAGTTGATACCAAATTTTGCTTCTTCTTCAGACGCTTATTTATCGATTTAGAGCCAAAAAATATTTTTTTTTATAAAAAAATCAGTTGATATCGAATTTTGCTTATTTTTGTGATCAGACGCTTACTTATCAATTTAGAGCCAAAAACATTCTTTTGATAAATTTTTTAGTTGATATCAATTTTTCCTTCTTTTTGCGTTTAGACGCTTATTTATCGATTTAGAGCCAAAAGAATTTTTTTTTGATAAAATTTTGTTAATAAAAAATTTTGCATATTTTTGCAATTTTGCATATTGCGATCCAATTATGGGGCACCGCCTCAGCGTCAAACATTGAAAAAATTCAAAGGCGACAAAACAAAATTCTTCGAACAATTACTGCAGCTCCATGGTACGTAAAAAACTCCCGAATTCACAAGGATCTGTGTGTTCCACTGGTAAAAGATGAGTTTTCAAAGCATACGACAAGGTATATCAGCAAATTGGAACTTCACCCAAACTCTCTTGCACGAAACATACTTAATTTTAGTGGTCACACTCGGTTGAGAAGAAGGGATACCCTTGCCACCATCAGAACGTTTGATTTTGCCGATATTGACCGTGCAAAATGAAACATTTTTGTCTAGCATTGGCTGGACTTAGTTAATTTATTGTATTTAGTAATAAGATTTGAATACTTATTGTTAGTTATAAATAAATAAAAGCTAAAAAAAAAAATGTTTTTTGCGATTAGACGCTTATTAATCGCTTTAAAGCAAAAAAAAAAAAAACAAACATTTTTTTGATCAAATATTCAGTTGATACCAAATTTGGCTTCTTCTTTAGACGCTTATTTATCGATTAAGATCCAAAAAGTATTTTTTTTTTTTATAAAAAATTCAGTTAATATCAACTTTTCCTCATTTTTGCGATCAGACGCTTATTTATCGATTTAGAGCCAAAAAACATTTTTTTTTATAAAAATTTGTTGATACCAAATTTTAGTAGTTTTTGCGATTAGATGCTTATTAATCGCTTTAGAGCAAAAAACATTTTTTGATCAAATATTAAGTTGATACCAAATTTTGGTAATTTTTGCAATATAAAGTTGAATGTTTGAGAATATTTTAAAAAAATTTCCAAAGTCTACTGATGATTAGGCTAGCTCCTATGAAATGTCAACATATAGATAGCTGGGAAGCATGGAAAACAAGCTATTTATAATTTTTTATTGGTATCAATGTTAGAAGCTAAAATAGTGAATAAAAACTCCATTGTTTGAATTATGCAAATATAATATTATGCTTGAAACACAACTACGGCGATAGCGTGGCCCCGCTAGTACCTGAGAAGAAATAAAATATTTTTGATTTTCGGTCATGGCATACAAACACTAATATTCAACACGTCAGTAAATAAACAAAATCAAGTTTGCAATGCTTGTTCACTAAGTTTATAGAAGTTTTGGATTTATTGTATATTCATTTTATTTTTAAAGAATAATCATGTTAATTCAATATTATACTATGTTATTCTAATTATATTGCAGTTCATTTTACAATAATTCAACTTTTAAACTAGAAATTTTTTAAGTGTAGCCTGTATTTTATGATTAAGTAATTTAAGGAATGTTTATGAGACACAAATAAGTGATACGTCTAGAAAATTTGTAGGGAATACACTAAAAATATTTAGACATTTCATATAAATTTTCTAAAGGTGTCACTCATTTGGGTCCTATAAGCGCCTCTTAACAAATTTGTTATCGAAACAAACAAAAATGATTTTGTTTAAATGTATGTGTTTGCTGGGTAATTGATTTGACTGATTTTATATTTGCAAAAAAAAAAAAAAGAATGTATGTATGTTTTTATTATATTTTTTTACGGCTTTTAGTTTCTGGTATGTAAAAATTCATATTATCCATTAATGCACTCATGGTTAGGTGCGTATGTGTGTGCGTGTGTGCGTGTGTTTGTATGCATGTAGGTTTTTTTGGCATATCAGACGTTGAAGTTTTTATGACATATTCGAATGAATTGTAAATCCTTTTAATTGATTGTGAGCTGTATGGTTTCATTAAAGGAATGAACAGAACACATTTCTACATTTTTTTTTATATATTATAAATGGAGACACATACATATGTATATTTATATCACTATAATTGTTAGTACATAAAATTACTGTAAAAAAATGACAATTATATTTATATATTGCATTATAGCTTCATATAAATTAAGTACGAGTGATTTTTTTGCTATTATCTTTTTGGCAACACTAGTTTTGACAGCTCACGCACGTTTTGTATCTTGTGTCACTGTCAAACATCTTCAGTTTGGTCTATAATTTAATCATGAATCGTCTTACAAAAGAACAACGCTTGCAAATTATTGAATTTTATTACCAAAATGCGTGCTCTGTTAAGAAAGTTCATCGCGCGCTTCTTCCATTTTATGGTCAGTTTAATCGACCTACTGAGGCTTCTATTCGGGCTATTGTAAAAAAATTTCGCACCAAATTTACATTGTTGGACATTAAACCACCAACACGCTTACGTAGAGTGCAAACTGAAGAAAATATCGCAGCCGTATCGGCCAGTGTTGGTGTTGACCGTAAATTATCGATTCGGCGCCGTTCGCAGCAATTGGGCCTCTGTTACTCCACTACGTGGAAAATTTTGCGGAAGGATTTGGGTGTGAAGCCTTATAAGATACAGCTGGTGCAAGAATTGAAGCCAAACGACCTACCACAACGCCAAATTTTTGGTGAATGGGCTCTTGAAAAGTTAGATGAAGATCCACTTTTTTATCGAAGAATTGTTTGTGTTCAGCGACGAGGCTCATTTCTGGTTGAATGGATACATGAACCAGCAAAACTGCCGTATTTGGAGTGAAGAGCAGCCAGAAGCATTGCAAGAGCTTCCACAAAAAACAACCGTTTGTTGCGGATTATGGGCTGGCGGCATTATTGGGCCGTATTTCTTCAAAGATGATGCGAATCACAACGTTACTGTGAATAGTGAGCGCTACCGTGCGATGATAACAAACTTTTTTTTGTCCAAAATGGAAGAGCTTGACTTGCATGACATGTGGTTTCAACAAGACGGTGCCACATGCCACACAGCACGCGAAACAATGGACCAATTGAGAGGCGAGTTCGGTGAACAGTTTATTTCACGCTTGGGACCAGTCAAGGCCGCCCAGATCGTGCGATTTAACGCCTCTAGACTATTTTTTGTGGGGCTATGTTAAGGCTAATGTCTATAGCGACAAGCCCGCTTCGATTGACGCACTGGAAGCCAACATTGCCAACATTATTCGTGAGATACCGGCCGAAATGTTGGAAAGAGTATGCCAAAATTGGACTAAGCAGATGGACAATTTGAGGTGCAGCCGCGGCCAACATTTGCATGAAATAATCTTCAAACATTAAATTATATCGACCCAACTATCGATCCAAATAAATATTTCATGCATTTTTCTGAATTTTATGTGTTTTTTTTTTTTTTAATTTCCGATAGTTCTTATAAAATCACCCATTATAAACATTAAATTTGGAATAAAAACAAAATAAATTTAATGGCTCGCTGGCTGAGTGGTTAAGGCAGCAGTTCATGATGCGTTAGTTGTCCCCCAGCTTTCGTATTCAATTATTTTTTCCTGTCTTCTTTGATCACAAGTTATTGATAGTGGCAATTATTGCTTTAATTATAAATAATTCTTGGCGAAAGCCAGATTTAAACTTGAGCCAGACGAATAATACCATCATTTAATATTAGTTATCTTAAAAACTCGATAATGAAACAAATTTTTAAGCGGCTATTAGACCATCAAACTGGGTCCAATAGCAACGGCTGATGGCATGCCATCAATTTCGTTTAATAATTACAACCCGTGTTGGTCAAACTTGGCCTCTAGTGCAATTGTGGAACTTTTATTAAGACGATAGTATCTTACAATATTTGATCAAATTTGTTATTCAGCAACATTATTTAATTATATTCTCTGCCAACTGCAACAAAAACTGCCTTTTGGCTGTTGTTTAACAACAGCAGAAAATTTAAAACAAAACTGCTTAATCGAATTACAAAACAAATCTGCTAGTTTAAACTACACTTTTTCTAAAATCACTTAAAGTTCGTTTTGATTTATTAATAATTCTGCAGATATTAAAAAACTAAATAAATTCAATTGGAAAAAACCATGCGCCAAATAAAACTCATAAATCAAATAATTTAGTTATTTATTAGAGTAGCAAATTTTAACTCACAATAACTGGACACAAAGATTATGTTGAAAAAATCAAAATCAATAACATTTTGGCAATAATAAATATTTTGTTTCTAGATGACCATTAAGAATAAACTTCGTTGCAACAAAATAGCAACATTTTTTTTAAAGCTGATTATACACTCGTACATACATCGTTGGTCGCATATGGAGAGACCCCAACTTGCACTTTCCTTGAATTTGCGTTATTTTACTATATAATTTTATATTATAAATTGAATATTTTTGGGTTGAATAAATATGTTTTTAGCTTGTGCAAAAAAGTAAAATATTGATGATTATAGTTTTTATTACAATATTTTGTTTCCTTTCCCTCTAAAGTTGTAATTATATTACTTAGGAAACCAATAATAAAATGTTTAATGCAATAATGTTAACATAGTTTTTGAGGAGTCTTAATATAGATTTTAAAAACTACTAAGGAAAAAGCTTTCTCTTTGATCTCAGTGCTGGGGATTTTATGCAAAAAATAATGTTTCAACAACACACGGAATTCAGTTTTAAAATGTCAAGAGGTTATCTAAATGACGGCTGTTGTCGGCAGTGTTACAGATAAATGCGCAACAAATTAAGACATTCAGGATGGCAGCAAATAGCTCTCGTTTATCTCCTAATTGCTCAAATGGTTTTTTTTTTGTAATCCCTAAAACATTTTTCTATGAAAAAATATTTTATCTGTAAAACTCGCACGACTTTTTTCTGCTTATAGACAAATTCATTTTAATTTCTTCACGAGTAACAAAGTTCTGTTCGTTATCTTGCGCCAGTTTTGTATTATAATTTGCCAAATTGATAAACAAGCACGTTACTTGTCTCAAACTAGAGGATATGAAAGAAAAATGTAAAAAAAGTGTACTAAAATAAAGGTTTACTATTTAAAATAAACTTAATTGTCGGCTTAATAAAATGGTGGGAATTTATCTGAGACACGTGCTGCAGTTACCATTTGACTTTGGTGCAATAAAAGGTCATCCATTTAGTGGTTCGAAATCAACAGCCTGACAAGGCTGCAAGCTATTAATTTCTTTTTTTTTCAGCTGAAGTGTTATTTAATGAACGAAAGATTTTCCACCTACAAATATAAATAGTTTAAAAGCTGAAGAATACATAAAAATAGTGATGGGTAGAGCAATTATGGCTACTTTTCGAATTTAACGCGGTGATTATGGATTAACTGGCCTACTGTGCAAGGAGCTAGCAAGATTATAAAGAAATTTAAAGAGAACAGATTGGTGTTGGATTTATCACACCTATTTCTCTTATTATGTTGCTTGAGGACGAGCCCTGTATATACAGTGCATTATACAGGAATAGGAAAATAGTTTATTAGGAAGGGAAAAGCGAATTCTCTCTTCAATGTGTTGTGCGATTTACTGGGCAATCGGAGAACCTCTGGACGATGGCCGCGTGTTATTGAAAAATATGTGGGTTTCGGGAACAAGATCTCTAATCTGGTCAGCGAAAAATACATTGTCGTAGCGATAAAGCAGGGGAACGTTCCATACACAGCGGCCACGGTCCATTGAGTCAATAGGGATGTATACCCTACTCGGGGACAAGATCTCTAATCTGGTCAGCGAAAAATACATTGTCATAGCGATAAAGCAGGGAAACATTCCGCACACTGCGGCCATCGTCCATTGAGTCAATAGAGTTGTATACTCTACTCTCGCCGGTAAGTTTCTTCGCCCACACCAGTACACAGTCAAGTAAACCAAGAATAGACTTTGAGGTACTGGCCCAAAAGTGAGAATTCTATTCCATTTTCTGTTGGATATATGTGATATAAATAGTCAGCAGATGGGATGGAGTAAAGTGATTCTAACACCGTTTCAGAAACCAAGACATGAAAAATGTGGTCAGTCCAACGAATATCACACTGAATTTTCATTCCAAGAACATCAAGAGCATCCTCAATATCTATACTATTCATGCGTATAGATGAATCATCACTCAAGGTCATGAGACTGTGTGTTAATAGATAGCACTGGGTCTTACGAGCCTATTCGGAGATTAGAATAAGATCATCATTCAGTGAGTGTTTTGTATTTGCCTCTTGGCACCAATGTCTAATAGACTGGGCCCATAAGTAATGCTGCTGTCATCTGCAAAAGAATGGATGGGTTTTTGGAAGTTTGGTAGAGGACGTCATTAAGAAAAATAAGAAATGAAGTAGGAGAAAGAATAGAGCCTTGAGGTACCCCGGAATTAATCTTGAACTCGTTTGATGAGACCCCATCTATAACAACTAGTATAGTGCGGTCTCTGAGAAAACTCGATATAAACCAAGAAGAATCATCACCGACACCAAAAGCAATACGTTTTGAAAATAATGCGCCCCACCAAATACCTTGGAAATATTCATAGCCACCACTTTACTTTGACTGAAATGTAGAGCAATCCCTGTAAAATCCAGTTTGACGATCACAAGGTAAATTATGCGCCCCACCAAATACCTTGGAAATATTCATAGCCACCACTTTACTTTCACTGAAATGTAGAGCAATCCCTGTAAAATCCAGTTTGACGATCACAAAGTAAATTATGCGCCCCACCAAATACCTTGGAAATATTCATAGCCACCACTTTACCTTCACTGAAATGTAGAGCAATCCCTGTAAAATCCAGGTTGACGATCACAAAGTAAATTATGCGCCTCTAAGGATTTGTATCTGTTTCCATTTAAAATTCAGTTGACACAAGAGCTGCTTCCACAAAACCATTAACGTCCGCGTACTTTTGCTAAAAGAAGGTTACAACCCGCCTATAACAACCCCGATTTCCATGAAAAAAATCATAACGAGTGATGAGGCAGTGAGGATATCTGAAAAGCAAAGTTTATGCAAACGCATCAGAAACGCTTAAGCAACTCCAATAAAATATTGGTGATAAAAATAATCAAATACCACGTGAAATGCGCGAGCATGTAAGGAAAACTGTGCTCAAAGGAGCTGGCATTTCTGAGGCTAACAGAGGCGGACATTTATCTGATATCGTATTCCATACATAACACATTTATCAAGATAAGACACATTTTCTGGCATTAATCAAAAATTGTAAACAAACCTTCTCGGCAGACAGCCTGTATATCGTGCTGAAATCAGTGTAGTATTGCGAAAGTAATCCAGTTTTCAAAAAACGTATTTGTCTATTAATGTTATTTTTTGTGTGAGCAAGTCTTAATGAAAAGTACCACAAATTATTGTAGTGAGCATTATTTGATCTCTGTTTTTACGTACTTGTTAAACACTTTCTTTCTTAATCTGGTTGTACTCGTAATAAAACCTAAAGTCATTTTTTTTTGCCAAGCAGACATCTTGTCCTGTTTTGAATTTTCAACTAAAGTTTTTGTAAAATTACTTTTACCATTCATTGCAAACATTTCTTTTTTAAATAGTTTTTTTTTTCTTCTTAAATTTTAATACTTCGTTATTTGTTTAAGCAAATGACACTTGATGAAAGTTGAGGAAGAAAAGTTTCTTAAGTTTATTAAAGTTGCACACACACTGGATTGTACTCGTATGTATTTGATAGTAGCTTTAGCCAGCGTAAAGCACATTATATACAGACAGTTCGCCTTTAATTTGATAGACCGATTGGGTGCTGCTGGTGATGATACTGCTGGTTTAAGAACTTTTTTGTCACAGCTTAAAGACTATGCACATTTAGATGTCCTTTTTTCTTTGAATTTAAAAATAAACATTTAATATTGAAATCTAAACACAAAGTTTATTCAAAGTTGCATCAAGAGATATAACGAAAGTCCAATTGAGACAAAACTATCTAAACTTTCAATGGCTTTATACCACTTTTAGAGTCAAGTCTTGCTTCGTAAATGAGTGTTATTATTAGCGGTGCTCGCAACTATTTATTTTGTTTGCTATATAAGTAAAGCTTTTGAGGAAAGCACGAGTAAGCTGAGTAGGTCAAGTCAATCATTAACAAAACAAAAAAAAATATATATCAAATTGCAAATTATAACGTAATTTCTAATAATTTTGTAAATTAAATCTAATTGATTGTGTAGCCAGTAATAATTAATTGCAAGACGTTTACGTGCCTCATAAAAATTATTACCAACTAAGAAGGCGTTCGTACATTTAGCGTTTTCGTTGCGTACTAATTAAACATTTCAATAATTACCTATTTTACTTATTTCGTTTTCTTTACGTTATCAAAATTTTCATTACATGCATCGAAAATATTCTTTAGTTAAAATTCGAATACAGTGAAACTTTGATATAACGTACTCAGTTATGTTTTTTTTATCTGGGAAAAGTTCTCAGGGAATGACCCCTACATATGCAGTACATTCTACTGGAACTGGAAAAATAGGTTATGAGGATAAGAAAAGAGGCAGTAGTGCTTGTGGAAGTTTGTCTTGAACCTTCTAATAACAGTAAGGAAAGACCGTAACAGACATTATCACAGGCTTTAAATTGTTGGAATTAAACTAGTTAAAACTGATCAGTGTATATACCTTCGACACTTGTCAGTCCAAGACACCAATTAATGCAACTACTCCCACACTTCAAGGTAATAAATTACATACAAAAAAAATGAATAAATAATATATAGGTTAGGTTTGACAGGCTGCCAGCCATTGTAAAGCCAGCCCACTTGGCTCCAGCCATATAAAGAAAAACCAAAAACGTGACAGTGAAACAAGAACAATTACAGATTTCTAAACCCTTCACAAAAATGTAAAGGGTATATACGAGCATAAGTTTATGATTCCGTTTGTAATTTCTAGAATATTCATTTGCGACCTTATAAAGTATATATGTATATTCAGAATTATAATTAATAGAAAATTCGATTAAACCATGCCCGTCTGTCTGCCGTTGAAATATCGTTTCGGCGAAAACTATTAGTCTTATAAACTTTTTTCTTTCGCCCTTGTATTACTCTATCGATTCATGGGTTTGCTATTGAAATTCAGTCGGTTCACGTATAGCTGAGATATATCCAAAATTATGAAAAAAGTCATTGTTTTTGGCAATTTTATACGAAATTTTTTGAAAAAGGAATTGTTACTTCATACTTAACAATATTTCCAAAAAATTTTACTAGATATCGGGCCATAGATAACTAAAATATGGTCTAAGCTATGGACAGTTCTGACAGGACATTGTCTCATAGAGACGCATGCTAGGAGGTTAAATTTTCCATTTTATGATTTCTGTAGAAAGTGTTGAGCACTTCCTTTGTCCCTGCCCAGCTCTCTGTTCTATGAGAGCGCTGTATCTAGGCTTACCTAGACGGGTTGGCAGAAATATCGGAATGCCGATTGAACGGTCTGGATTCCTTTATCCGGCTTTCGGGTTGGTTTGGATCTGAACCGTTGGGGGAAGTGTAAGTCTCATGGGCTGCACTTCTCCCTCAGGCAGCACACCGGGACCAAAGGGACCCAAGTGGGCTGGTTTCATGAAACTGGCGGCCTGTACAACTTATCACTTAACCTAACCTAACCTAACCTATGGTCTAAGCCGACTTTTCAATGAAAAAATTGTTTTTTTGCTTAAAAGCAATTCTGCTGACAAAAGAAGGGGTTACTAATATACAGAAAAAGAATACTTCCGATATCGGTCTATACATGCATATACACCCGAGATATAGTCTAAACCGATTTTTCCATGAAAAAAGTTTTTTTTTTGCTTAAAAGCAGTTGTGATAATAGAAGGAGGGGTTACTAATTTACCGAAAATTTAAATTTTCGATATCGGTCTATACATACCATACATATATCCGAGATATAGCCTAAACCAACTTTTCAACGAAAAATGTTTTTTTCTGCTTAACAGCAGTTCTAGTAATGAAAGGAGGCTACCAAAATACATATAATGAAAATGTCCAATATCGGTCTATATATCCCCGAGATATAGGCTAATGGTTTGAAGCAGTTGTGGTAATAGCAGGAGGTTACTAGTATACAGAAAATGAAAATTTCCGATATAGGTCTTATATATCCGAGATATAGCCTAAACCGATTTTTCAATGAAAAATTTTTTTCTGCTTAATAGCAGTTCTAGTAATAAAAGGAGTCCCACAAAATATATATAATGAAAATTTCCGGTATCGGTCCATATATAACCGAGAACTGCTTCTCGGGTATATATGGTATTAAAAGAGGGTGACTAAAATACAGGAAATGAAAATTTCTGATATCGGTGTCTATATACTCGAGATATAGCGTAAACCGATTTTTCCATGAAACAAGATTTTTTGCTTAAAAGCAATTCTCGTTCTAAAAATATGTTACTAATATATAGAAAATTAAAAATTCAGATATCGGTCCATACATACCCGAGATATAGTCTAAACCGATTTTACCTGAAAAATTTTTTTTTGCTTAACAGAAATTCTGGTAATAAAAGGAGACTACTAAAATACAGGAAATGAAAATTTCCGATATCGGTGTCTATATACTCGAGATATAGGGTAAACCGATTTTTCGATGAAACAAGATTTTTAGCTTAAAAGCAATTCTGGTTATAAAAAAATGTTACTAATATATAGAAAATTAAAAATTCAGATATCGCTCCATACATACCCGAGATATAGTCTAAACCGATTTTACCTTGAAAAATTTTTTTTTGCTTAACAGAAATTCTGGCAATAAAAGGAGGTTAGTAAAATACAGAAAAAGAAAATTTCCGATATCGGTCCATAGTTACCCGAGATATAGCCAAAACCGATTTTTCCATGAAACAATTTTTTTTTGCTTAGAAGCAGTTCTGGTGTTAAAAGGAGGTTACTGAAATACAGGAAATGAAAATTTTCGATATCGGTCCATGTATACCCGAGATATAGCCAAAATCGATTTTTCCATGAAACAATTTTTTTTTGCTTAAAAGCAGTTCTGGTTATTAAAGGAGGGTACTGAAATACATCGTAAGAAAATTTTCGATATCGGTTTATGTATACCCAAGATATATGTATGTAGTCTAAACCGATTTTTCCATGAACCATTTTTTTTTTATTTTTTTTTTTTTTGCTTAAAAGCAGTTCTGGATACTGAAACACAGAGATGATAATGAAATACAGCAAATTAAAATTTCCAATATCAGTCCGTATATATTCGATCTTTCCATGAAACATTTTTTTGCTTAAAAAGAGTTTTGGAAATATACGGAGCTTACTTAAATACAGAAAATCACAATTTTAGATAGCGGTCGCTATTTACGCCTGAGATATAGCCTAAGCCAACTTTTCCATGAAACAAGATTTTTTGCTTAAAAGCAGTTCTGGTATAAAAGGAGGTTACTGATATACAAAAACTTAAAATTTCCGATATCGGTCCATATAGACCCGATTTTTCCATGAAAATTTTCATGAAGGATTACTTTTAGTATGGCGATTATAAGGCAAAAAAAAAATTTTTTTCCCCCGATATCGGTTCATAAATATATGTATATCCGAACATATTTAGTTCAAATTTGTAATATATAATGTGACTATTATGAATAGTCACATTAGATTCGGCCCAGCCGAATATACTACACTCTTACTTGTTTTTTCGGATTTTTCCTATGATGGTTACAATTAATTTTGTCTCACTGTTTCGGCTGGACTTTGAGTTCTGAAACACTCTGTATATAACAATGGTTACTAATGGGTTAAGTAATAAACTTGTCATAAATAACCCACAAAACAACATTAAAAATAATCATATACTAGTACTAGTTGTCATTCGCTGACTGTAAGACTTTCACACTTCTACTAAAGCTCTTACGATGCATAAAGACATTTGAAAATAAGTTCAGATACAAACAAACAAATTTATAAATTATATGAATTTCTTAAACAGAATTTCAATTGCATGTAATTCGGTTGTAATTATGCTGTGCTATAAATTATCTGGTGCTGACATAAATACCAACAATAAGCCAAGACTATAAAATGAGCGTAGTGATTTATGATAATCATATAACAATGATTTATCATCCATTCATAAGATTAATATACCTTTAAATTATCTTCTCTATACAAAAGCAATAATGTTTGTGTGCGATTGTGGGTTATAATATCAATAATTACAAAAGTACAATATTTATCAAAGAATTCAATTATCATGTGTGTATGTGTGTGTGTGTAGCTACACACATAAATATGTTTATATTTCTTCACATAACCAACCAAGTTTCTATGTAAGTTCTAATGTTAATTAACGTAGAAAAAAAATCGATACTTCTGCTACTTTGGCAGTATTCAGTACGATTATTATCTTTTCTGTCAAGAATTTCAATTAAAAATTAAAAATAAATTTTTTCAGTTTATTGATATTTTTTATTAATTGTAAAGTAAAAAATCTGTTAGGGCTACTTTTAAAAGTTTAGAACGATAAAAGTTCAAGTATTTAATCAAACTCGCTTTGAGCTTTAAACACATAGGCCACAGCAGACGTCACAACTTCACAACAGCAAATGCTGCAATCTGCAATTATAATTGTGTAGGCGACTACTGAACAATTTTGCACACGGCAGCAACATAAATTCATTTGAATAAAAGTATATTTCAGTGTGGCCACCTTAGAGTTTTTTGCTTTACGCAGTTCCATTGTTTTACAGAACGAGTTCTGTTTATATCAACCCTTCATGAAAAAGTTCTTAAAAGCTAAAAAGAGCGTCTTAATTAAAAAAGTTTATGTTTGCTATGCTTACTTCAGGTCAGGCGGGTCTTAAAAGTTGAAAATATATTCTGATATATCTTCTGATTTATAATGAGAACAATATTACAGAATCAGATTTTTTTTGTTTTTATCTTAATATTATTTGATCTTCGTTTGTTAAATAAATTTAATTTTTGCAGTTTCAGTCCTTTGTTTTTTTGTTTTTTTTTATAAAAAAATTAACAATTCAAAATCTTTTATTCCTTGATATTTCGATAATAATTTGTTATTATTGTCAGGAAAATTAAAATGTTATGAATAAATGAATTAAAAGATTTTGAATAGTTAATTTTTTATAAAAAACAAAAAACAAAGATCTGAAGCTGCAAAAATTGAATTTATTTAGCACTGGATTTTTATGTCAAAGTTATCAAAATATGGACAAAAATGATTCGACTCAAGATAAAAAATTTATATAAATTATAAAATTTTTTGAAGTAAAATCAACTGGTATGAGTATATATATATATATATAAAGGCTTTTCGTTTACACATAACCCTGCAGGAAATGTCAATAGTAAAACTATAGTGATTACCTATTGACGATGTCACCAGTACTACTGACAAATTGTACCCTTACTAATGCCAACTACTATTGACACAGGCTTGTCCTACGAAATCTACCAGTAGACTGCGTCAATACTGACTAGGTAGTTCTTGTGGGGTCATATAGAGAAAATGTCAATAGTAAGATTGTACTGATTTACTATTGACGACATTAATGCACTGTGGGAAATGTCCATAGTAAAACTGTATTGATTCCCTATAGACGCACCACGTGAAAAAATGTCAATAGTAAAACAAATAGTGATTGCCTATAATTATAAAATATTTAACAAGTTTACCACTTTTTGCTCACCTTTACCTTTTTATATCACTTTTTATTATTATTATTTTTTATTAAAATTAGCTATTTTCTTGCGGCCACAGATAAATTTTTAAAATAAATTAAATTATTAACAAAAAATATTCTCTATCTATCAAAAAGACAAGGAAAAAATTTATTGACTGTGTCACCAGAAAGACACCATAAATGTTGACAAAAATGTTGACATGGATACACTTAACCCCATACTTCCTTCAGGGAAACGACACAAATAAAAACACAAGTTAATCAATTTTTTTTTCTTTTCAATGAGTGTACACGTCGATTATGTTGCAGCAACTCGCTCGTCATATGAAGTTTACAATATATAAATCACTTTATAATTTCTTTTAGCCTCTATTTCTCGAGCTTCTTCTTCTATAATCTTTGTTTTTTTTAATCTCTACAAAGAATGTAGAATGCTAGATATTCTAACAAGAAAACTTTTTCATGATTCCTTTTGTGTGCCTCTTCTTCTACCACGCTATGCTGCAAAAATTTCTATAAAATGACAAAATTTTGCATTAGACAACACAAACATTCAAGATGTTTGCACAAAAATCGTACAAACATGCTTCAAATATGTATACAAACAGGCAAATACACTCTATAACAACGCTAAATATTTGTACAAAAGTAGAAACTTTTTGGCATGTTTGGTAAGCTGTTTGTGTAGTTTATTTGGCCTTTAACAAGTTCTCTTATAAAATTAAGAATTCTTATTTTGAGGAAATAAATTTATTAATTTACTTAAAACCCCATTTAAATTTTGTTCTTTTATTATGTTATAACGAGTGATTTTTTTGCTATCATCTTTTTGGCAACACTAGTTTTGACAGCTCACGCAAGTTTTGTATCTTGTGTCACTGTCAAACATCTTCAGTTTGGTCTATAATTTAATCATGAATCGTCTTACAAACGAACAACGCTTGCAAATTATTGAATTTTATTACCAAAATGCGTGCTCTGTTAAGAAAGTTCATCGCGCGCTTCTTCCATTTTATGGTCAGTTTAATCGACCTACTGAGGCTTCTATTCGGGCTATTGTAAAAAAATTTCGCACCAAATTTACATTGTTGGACATTAAACCACCAACACGCTTACGTAGAGTGCGAACTGAAGAAAATATCGCAGCCGTATCGGCCAGTGTTGGTGATGACCGTGAATTATCGATTCGGCGCCGTTCGCAGCAATTGGGCCTCTGTTACTCCACTACGTGGAAAATTTTGCGGAAGGATTTGGGTGTGAAGCTTTATAAGATACAGCTGGTGCAAGAATTGAAGGAAAACGACCTACCACAACGCCAAATTTTTGGTGAATGGGCTCTTGAAAAGTTAGATGAAGATCCACTTTTTTATCGAAGAATTGTGTTCAGCGACGATGCTCATTTCTGGTTGAATGGATACGTGAACAAGCAAAACTGCCGTATTTGGAGTGTAGAGCAGCCAGAAGCATTGCAAGAGCTACCAATGCATCCACAAAAAACAACCGTTTGGTGCGGATTATGGGCTGGCGACATCATTGGGCCGTATTTCTTCAAAGATGATGCGAATCACAACGTTACTGTGAATGGTGAGCGCTACCGTGCGATGATAACACAGTTTTTTTTGCCCAAAATGGAAGAACTTGACTTGCATGACATGTGGTTTCAACAAGACGGTACCACATGCCACACAGCACGCGAAACAATGGACCAATTGAGAGGCGAGTTCGGTGAACAGTTTATTTCACGCTTGGGACCAGTCAATTGGCCGCCCAGATCGTGCGATTTAACGCCTCTAGACTATTTTTTGTGGGGCTATGTTAAGGCTAATGTCTATAGCGACAAGCCCGCTTCGATTGACGCACTGGAAGCCAACATTGCCAACATTATTCGTGAGATACCGGCCGAAATGTTGGAAAGAGTATGCCAAAATTGGACTAAGCGGATGGACCATTTGAGGCGCAGCCGCGGCCAACATTTGCATGAAATAATCTTCAAACATTAAATTATATCGACCCAACTATCGATCCAAATAAATACTTCATGCATTTTTCTGAATTTTATGTGTTTTTTTTTTTTTTTAATTTCCGATAGTTCTTATAAAATCACCCATTATAAGAAAATAAAATATTTCTAGGAGCAAAATATTTTTATGTCTAAAATGTTTTTTTTATACACTGGTCACACGGTTTTTTTGTTTGTGGTCAACAAAAATAGAAATTACTTTAATTCGAGTGCGATAAACAAATCAGCATGGACAACAACCTGCAGTCGTGCCGTCTTGTTGTTGTCTAAATAAACGTTCGCATTTAAATGCATGTATTTTATATATGACATATTGAAGTCGGTTGTCTGCTGGCTTCAATGTGTTTAATGCTATAGAAAGAGAGTGCTGTTGCTTTAGTACGGAAATTTAGGTTCCTGTTCCGGGGAAACGAAAGAATTTTAACGACTCCTGATGCTGATTTTGGGAATTCCTAAAAAGCTCGGAACCGGTTCTTCATATTCAGTGTGCGCCTTTACCGTGGTACGGGTATTTGAGCTTTTAACAGTTATTTTGGATCAGGTTATACGGATAACTATCCCGTTTTTTGTCGTTTTCATCGATTTTTGACAGTTTTTGCTGGACTTTTTTTTACCTATTGCGGAGTTTTTGCGCGTTTTGTGTAATATAAAACGAGAATTAAATAATCTAAATTCACATCACCAAATAGATCATCCAAAAGGTTCTAAGCTGAACTAGTTCCACATTAAGAATATAGAATAGGAAAGAGTATAAATAATAGAATTTGCCATATGTGTAAGTAACGGCTTCGTGAAGAGAGAAGCAAAATTTAATTACAAAATAAGTTTTTTGTTGGCCACCAAAAGTAGTATTTAAAACGGATGATGAAAATGTTGTTGCTCATTATCCTTGAAACCATTATCCTGGCAAGTTTTAATAATAAACCTGAGACTTATTTTATATAACTAAAGTTTATTGAAACGTGCTTTTATATGTGTGTGGGTAAGTGTGTGTATGTGTGTGGGTAAGTGTGTGCGTGTGTGTGTATGTGTATGTGTGTGTGTGTGTGTTGTGTTGTGTGTTTGTGTGTGTGTGTGTGTGTGTGTGTGTGTGTGTGTGTGTGTGTGCGTGTGTGTGTGTGTGTGTGTGTGTGTGTGTGTGTGTGAGTGAGTGTACAAAATACTGTGCCCTATTTTTAAATAGTATTTTAATGTAATCCAGGCCTAGATTCAAGTTTATGCAAAAATTATGTTCTTAGAAAATGAGCTTTAAAATAATTTATCTAAATGAAAACTGTAGTCATGACCTTTTAAAATAAATTTCAAGGAAAACGTTAAGTATTCTTCAAAACCATGTTGTTAAGAAAACATGACCTTTAGGCAAATGCTGTTAAAGGTTAAAAGAGAAACGCTGCTGCCACTATTGCAAAACATGTGATAATGCATTTGTGGGATTAACAAATTGCTATTAATAAAAAAGATTTGTTATTTTTTCTTGTCGTTACTGATACTAAAGACCAATTTTTTTTTAATCTTGCACCAATACTCTAGGGATGATTTCTACATTCGCAGTACATTGTACTGGAATTAGGAAAATACGTTATGAGGAATTGAAGTGGACCCAAGTGGCCTGGATTTCAATGGCTGGCAGTCTATTAAATCTAACCTAACGCGCTTATTTGACGCCAGCTTTCTTATACTTTATTTTTATATCTCTATAAAAACACCCTTTGTTATGATTTTCTCTTGTGTCAAACTCTAAGATTTATTTATTTGAAAAAAAAAAAACAATATTTTACTACTTTTTTCTAGTTTTCATTTGATGACCAAACACTTAACTTCACTATTGTCATAAAACAACTTTTCAAGCTCACACAAGTTCAAATAAACTTTCTTATTCATTAAGAATTTTCCCATAAAGAAATAAATTTTGTATTATTTTTTTAATTTATTCAATACCTCTGGGATTCCAATTAAGTCTTATGAATAATTATTCTCAATAATTTGCTGAAGCAAAAAAAAAAACCATTCTATTCTATTCACCATTCATTCACCTGTATAAATTAATACAGAAAAAGGTCAGTCGTACGCTGAATCCTTCAAACTTTTGTTTTGAAACAAATATGAAGTTGTGGTGTGAAGGAAGACTGGTTTTAATATTCACAAAATTTGTTCATGCACAAACTTGAATACATAAAGGGTGTGCAAGATTGAGGTGTAATTTTAATTTTGCTGACACTTTTTTCCCACTTAAAAAATTTTATTTTTTCAGTTTTTTTTTTATCGAAATTGGGAAATTAAGAATTTGAAAAAGAAGAAAGGCTCAAAAAGCTTTTTATCACGCTTATATTAGTTTCACTTGTATGTTTGTTTGTTTGCAACACTCGAAATCCAACCCATATGAGCAAGGTGAATTTGTATCATATAAATGCGATAAATACAACACTACAAAAAAAATTATTTTTCAAATCTCAAGCGAAAAATATAAACACAAAAAATATTAAAAAAAAATATAATAAAAAAAGTTTCACAAGAAAAAAAAAACTTTTAATTATGTCTTAAAACTTTTAGTTATTTCGTGAAAATTAAAGTCTCAGATCATAGAACTTGGAAAGATGGAGATTGGCCAGCCAGATTGGGGAGGATTCTGGATCATACCTAGCGCTCAAGCTACAATACATTCCATTGACATCTGAAACTGATTGAAATTAGAAAAAAAGTTGTCAGCTGCGCTGTCAACTTCACCTGTTATGAATTCGTTTTGTTTATAACTGATGATTACATATCGTTCCTTTATTGCAACATGGTCATAACTAAAAACAGCTCGTTTCGAGAAAAACGTATTTAAAACTTTTATTATTATTTTTTTTTTTTTGAAACTATCTTCTAAGGAAAACAGTTTAAAAGTAATTTGAATAAATTTTCTGTTAACAATTCTGCACTATTAAATCAAAAAGCTTATTTTTTGAGTTATGTTGCAATAAAGGAGCGATATGTAGGTATATAAAACTGTTTATTCAGTGTTGCTGCTTTAAGCTTTAAACACATAGACGACAGCAGACAGCAAGCAGCAATCTGTCAAAAATAAAATATATGTGTTTAAATGCACACAATTATTTTAACGACATCATTAGACTAATTTCTATTTTCGTAGGCAGCAAAAAGTAAATGCAGTGCTGCCACTAGAAATATAAATTGGCAGCAATAAGAACTAAAATTTGTTTGAAATATTTAATAGAAATAAACATCACATAAATAAAATAAATAAATAAATTGATTAGTTTTTACAGCTTTACGTGATATTATTACGTTTTCAGTCAGTAATTTGAATTTTATTCATGAAAAATATATATGCGGCACCTCTGAAATTTGTATTGTTTAAATACACATAGTGCTGCTGCTGTCTTTAAAATAATTATGTTGCTGACGAGACGGCAGCATTTGAAGCTAACTTCATTTGTAGTGAAGTTGTGAAGTCTGCTGTCGTCTAAGTGTTTAGAGCTTTAAGGCCAACACCGCTTTTCTAATCGAATCAGTACAGATTTTTCATATGTATGGCGCGTTTTGACCGTGGAACGTGTATCTGAACTAGTAACGGTCATCCGATTTGTTGCGAAAATTGAAGTTGCCGTATTGTTTTTGAGGAAGTGAAGGTATTTTAACGTTTCCTGAAGCCAACTTTGGGAACTCCCAAGAAACTTGGAACCGCTTCGCTAACCGAATCGGAAAAGATTTTTCCGTCTATGGAACGTGTGTCTGAACAATTAACGGTCACCCAATTTGATGCGAAAAATGAGGTTGCCATACTGTTTTAAGGGAAGTGAGGAATTTTGGCGATTCCTGAAGACCATTTAAGATATACCCCCTCAAAAAAAAAAAAAAAAAAAAAAAAAGCTCGGTACGCGTTAATAATTATAATTATAGTAATAATTGTCTGATTATATGAATAATTAGTTTGATATCGAAGCGTGTTTTTTATCTTTTTAAACTATATTTACTATTATTTTCTGTTGGGTTTTTGAAATTGGTAGTGTACAGCATTAAGCCCATAACAGTTCAAGAGCTTAACCACCAATATTAGCGAACAAATATTAACAATTGAAAAATGTGGCTGATACTTTGAGTAAAAAAATTAAGAGCATGCCAATTGACCGACGTAATTTTTCATTTTTAATAAACTAAAAAAAAATATTTTTAATATTAAAAAAAAGTTATTTTTATTAATTTTTTTAATTAAAAGGATACCTCCTTTTTCAACACCCTTTACCATTGCTCAAACATAACGCCACAGCTTTATTGTCATTCACAGGATGATTTCTTCTGGTGATGTTCTTGTTTAACAACTTTATTTTAATTTGCAACCACTTCCGTTAAGTCTTTTTTTGTTTTTCAAGATTAATTAATTGTAATTTGTATTCATGCAACGCTTTGTTTAACTTCTATTTTTTTCAATTCGTTGCCAACACCTTTCCGCCTTGAAGAGAGTAATTTTGGTTTTTGTATTATTTTTCTGGCGAAATTAGAACTAAAGTTTGCAAAACTTTTTGCTATCACTATTCTGCTCCCATCCTAATAGCAATTGATTCAATTGCTTGATTGTTCAATAGAAAGTTTTCGAGAAATTCACAACAAAAAGTTGTCTTTGGGGAATATCTGTAGCTCGTTTGTCAGAAGAGTATCCATCCCGCTTGTAATGCGATGGCCTACATCAGTGATCATCGCGCAATGGACGCAAGGGTAAGCTTACTTATACATTGATACGATAAGAGTTCTCTTTGAGGGGCCTACAGTCCGCACATTTACTTTTATAATAATACTTTAATCAGAAGTTTTTAATTGAAGCTTTTGAAGATTGTATAAGCAATATGGTAACTAACGAGTGATTTTTTTGCTATTATCTTTTTGGCAATACTAGTTTTGACAGCTCACGCACGTTTTGTATCTTGTGTCACTGTCAAACATCTTCAGTTTGGTCTATAATTTAATCATGAATCGTCTTACAAACGAACAACGCTTGCAAATTATTGAATTTTATTACCAAAATGCGTGCTCTGTTAAGAAAGTTCATCGCGCGCTTCTTCCATTTTATGGTCAGTTTAATCGACCTACTGAGGCTTCTATTCGGGCTATTGTAAAAAAATTTCGCACGAAATTTACATTGTTGGGCATTAAACCACCAACACGCTTACGTAGAGTGCGAACTGAAGAAAATATCGCAGCAGTATCGGCCAGTGTTGGTGATGACCATGAATTATCGATTCGGCGCCGTTCGCAGCAATTGGGCCTCTGTTACTCCACTACGTGGAAAATTTTGCGGAAGGATTTGGGTGTGAAGCCTTATAAGATACAGCTGGTGCAAGAACTGAAGCCAAACGGCCTACCACAACGCCAAATTTTTGGTGAATGGGCTCTTGAAAAGTTAGATGAAGATCCACTTTTTTATCGACGAATTGTGTTCAGCGACGAGGCTCATTTCTGGTTGAATGGATACGTGAACAAGCAAAACTGCCGTATTTGGAGTGAAGAGCAGCCAGAAGCATTGCAAGAGCTACCAATGCATCCACAAAAAACAACCGTTTGGTGCGGATTATGGGCTGGCGGCATCATTGGGCCGTATTTCTTCAAAGATGATGCGAATCACAACATTACTGTGAATGGTGAGCGCTACCGTGCGATGATAACAAACTTTTTTTTGCCCAAAATGGAAGAGCTTGACTTGCATGACATGTGGTTTCAACAAGACGATGCCACATGCCACACAGCACGCGAAAAAATGGACCAATTGAGAGGCGAGTTCGGTGAACAGTTTATTTCACGCTTGGGACCAGTCAATTGGCCGCCCAGATCGTGCCATTTAACGCCTCTAGACTATTTTTTGTGGGGCTATGTTAAGGCTAATGTCTATAGCGACAAACCCGCTTCGATTGACGCACTGGAAGCCAACATTGCCGACATTATTCGTGAGATACCGGCCGAAATGTTGGAAAGAGTATGCCAAAATTGGACTAAGCGGATGGACCATTTGAGGCGCAGCCGCGGCCAACATTTGCATGAAATAATCTTCAAACATTAAATTATATCGACCCAACTATCGATCCAAATAAATATTTCATGCATTTTATGTGTTTTTTTTTTTTAATTTCCGATAGTTCTTATAAAATCACCCATTATATATCAAATTATAAATGGTTATACAGCTGAACAACTATAAAGTTAGTAAGGAAATCTTCAACAAAGCAAACAACTTTTTGAAATTTTAGCTACTTGCGCTTACTTGCAAGTTTTTCAATGCTTTTAATATGGATTGTTATTAGGAGTCTTTTACATACGAGTATGTATAGCAATGTCAATAAATATGGAGATAATGAGAGTAACATATTTGTTTTACTTTTTCCAGAAAACAACATAGCAAAATTGTATGCTGTTACTACTATTAACAAGTTGTGTTTTTATTTATTTATTTTTATTTATTAATTTGTTTATTTGATAAACTAACACAACAAGGTCATCTTCTGTCATCTTATAAGTGAGAGTGTTAGTAATAAGGGCAGACAATTATATACGTATGTATGCAAATTTAATAAAAAGTGAAAAACAAAAGAAAGAAAGAAACAGAACAATTAGTGTTATCACTTACATAAAAGGAAAAACAGGAATCACTAGCGTTACTTTGCATAAAGAAACTTTTGAATTGTCTTCTACAAAAATAAAGTTTTTACTTCTATTTTAAACCTATTAGCGTTGACTATCTTTTGAAAATGATTTGGTAATACGTTTCAAAGGCTAAATGCGTGAATTAAATACTGGCGTTGTGATATAAGACTCCTACATGTTATTTGAATAATTGTTCTACCACAATTTGATCTAGCTAATTTTATTCTTTCCTAGATTGTGATTGACGGTTGTTTAGAAATGATTATTTTATGCAAGAAAGTTAGACATTTGTGTTTGAGTAGATCATCAAATTTGAGGTGAAATATTTGTTATGAGTATTGGGAAATGTGATCAAGACGCCGCTTCTGGAAGATACATCGTGCTGTACTGTTATAAACAACATTTAGTTTACGTCTGTCTTCGCTGCCACAATTTGCAAAGATTTCACAACCGTATAAAAGAGAAGGAATAAGATACGTTTTTGCTAGTAGCATACGTATGTTAAATGGAGTCTTTGACAGCTACCTACAACAATGCCAATATGTGAACATCATGTCAACCGCTCATGGAACATGATTCCTCGATTGGTAGCTTTAGTAACAAAGGCGATTTCGTCATTATGGTTTCTAATGTGAAGATTCTCACGCATTAGAATCCATAATGACGAAATCGCCTGTGTTACAAAAGCAACCAATCTAGGAATCAGAGGTAAAATATACTGGTAAAAAAATCTCAAATGAAATAAAAACAAATAGGGGTGCAGTATATTCGGCTTGGCCGAATCTAAAGTACCCTTCACAATAGTCAATTTTAATTGAACATTCACTTTCAATTCATAATAACGATAATTCATGAAATTCTTAGATATACGTTTTCCCTTTTTATATTTTAATAACTTTCTTCTATTAACAGATTTAATTTTAAGCAATAAAAGCAAAAAAAGTAAAAAGTTCGCTTACGCAACATTTTCATAGAAATATCGGCTCAGGCTATATCTTGGGTATATATAAGGCGATATAGCGATTTTTCGTTTTCTATATTTTAATAACCTCCTTTTATACCAAAACTTCTCTTCAGAAATTTATTTTTTCATAGACAAATCGGTTTAGACTATATCCCAGGAAGGAACGATATCGATAATTTTCATTTTCTGCATTTTAGTAACCTTCTTTAAATTCCAGAAAAAAATTCTTTAGACATTTTCATACAGAAATTGGTTTAGGCTTTGTCGGGTATATATCCTATATCGCAGAATATAAGTAACATATGGAACGATATGGAAAATTTTAATTTTCTGTACTTTAGTAACCTCCTTTTATTACCAGAACTGCTTTTAAACAAAAAAAAAAAAAAAAAATTTTCACAGCAAACTCATTTAGGAGTTTATCTCAGGTATCGAAAATTGGAATTTTTTGTATTGTAGTAACCTCCTTATATTAACAGAACTGTTTTTAAGCAAAAGAAATTTTTTAAGTAAGCTACGTGGCATTTTCATGAGAAACTCTGCTTTGGCTATAACTCGATTATATACATGGTCTGATCAAAATATAACCTTTATTTTCAAATTTCGCGAGTTACGTATGTTCGATTTTCGCATTTTTTCCCCCCTGTTATGTTGAAACACATGTCTGTTATATATGTTGGCAATATCAGCCATTTCGGATTCTGTGTGTGTTTTTGACAGATTAAAAGTCGTATTTTGGCGTGATCCTCGATTTTTTACTAAATTTACTTAATACACAGAAAAAATTATAGTAAAAATTTGTGGGCATATACAAAAATATCAGCAAAATAATCTTGGATATCGTATTTTGTTGCTGCTTAAAACAATTTTTCTTTTCGATCAATAATTATTTTTATTAAACTTTTGTTTGAATCCACAAATTCCTTTACAGGTCCGCATTCAAACAATTTATTAATTTATTCAACGAATTTCGTTATTGAACATGAAAAAAAAATTTTCCTGTGAACGTGGTGAGGACATCGCTCAGGAGCTGTTGACCATTGTCAACGACGATACAAATTTCCTACAAAAAAGTTCACAACTGGTGACGAATCATGCAAGACATTGAAATCATAGCACAATCGTCCCAATGGAAGCGTTCTGGAGAGCACGGCAAGTTCGATAAAATGTGAAGGTTTTGCTCATTGTTTTCTTCGACTGCAATGGCGTGGTGTATCATGAATTCTTGCCACAAGGTCGTACGGTCAATAAGGAGTACTACCTTGAAGCTATGCGCCATTTGCGCGAAGCAATTCTTCCAAAACGCACAGAATTGTGGAAAAAACAATCATGGATTTTGCTGCATCATAACGTACCAGCTCACACATCGATGCTTATGCGTGAGCTTTTGGCCAAAAACAAAACCGTTGTCATGCTTCACACACCGTATTCTTCGGACTTGGCCCCCGCTGACTTTTTTCTCTTCCCAAAATTGAAGACACCGTTGCAAGAAAAGCGTTTTACTAAGATTGAGGAGGTAAAAGAAAAATCGAAACAGGAGCTATTGGCCATACCAAAAAGCTCGTTTCAGAAGTGTTTCGAGTATTGAAGAAAACTCTGGCATAAGTGTTTTATATCTGAATGGCATAACTTTGAAGGGGACACTCAATCTTGTCACCTTGCTTGGGATTAAATTTGAGTTCTGGGACACCCCAGAACTATTGTATGTATAAACGAATAAGTAAAGTTAGTATTATGATCAAAAGTTTCCAAGCAACTGGGTTTTATTATTTTCTTTAGTAATATTTACGAGAAGTTAAAGATGAATATCGCAAAACTTTAACAGGAAAAGTTAAAACATGCCTAGATATGCCTCTTTCATGATTAAAATGCTTATTTATCTATTTTTTTTCTTTTCCCGAGCCTATAAGTCTACTGTGTTATAAAAGTTGAGGTTTCAGCTTTTGATTACTTATCTGATTTTTCTTAATTTTGCTTAAAAGTCATTCCTGTGGGAGTCCTGATAAGTTTTGTTGTTAAATGTTTAGATTGAATTTGTTTTTTCTTTTGGATGTTTAGAATAAAAAAAATCTAACACTAATTCTATTTCTTTTTTCCATTTCCTTGAATAGTCTCTTGTGTGCTCGACCGCTTAAACTGTTAAATGGGAATAATTTTCAACGTTCATTTAACATCAGCACAAGGTATGTCTATAATTTTCATCTTTTTAAACAAGAAGTTAACAAAAAAAAAAAAGAAAAAAAAGAAAACACATGAAAAAGTGGTTGTAACAGCAAAATAAAATGGCTTTTTATATTGAACTTTAATTTTCCATTTTCCGTTTACCATTTTACTCGTATTAATGCAACATTTTAAAAGTTTCTTGTGCTCTTTTTATGCCAACGAATATAAAACTTTAATGTCTTAACACTGAAAGTGGATTGTTGTAGAAATCATTATGATACATAAAGTACAATATTGTTAAGTCTGCTGCCTCAAAAGATTCCTAGAAGCAGACCATAAAAGTTTAATGAGGTTTAAAAGGGACTCTTTAAAAATATATTCTTCTCGTTTTTTTTTCTTCTACTGATTTTTTTTTGTCTTGCCTTTGGAATATTTTTGTTGTATACTTTATTTCTGACCTTTAAACAAGCTGTAAGAGTAAATAGATAAAAAAAAAAAAAATATTTGCGTCATTTTTTGTTTGCAAAACTTATTTGTATAGATCAAGTGCGTAGCCAGCTGAAGCTTTCGAGGGGGGAAATTCTGCTTGGAAAGAACATTATTGAAAATTTGTATTAAAGCAAATAGCTTATTAGAGATATAATAAAATATAAATTTATGAACTATGATTATGATAATGGGTGGGGAGGGGGTGTGGGTTTATAAGAATATCCTTTTTGCTCTCCCTCCAAACTCGACACCTGGTACACATGTATTTGTGATTCTTCGATGTTTAAACTTTAGTTGTATGTTTTTATGTTTTTTTTATTTAAGTATTTACATATATTTATATTGTACACACATATGTCAATTAATTAGTTCATCTGTTTGCCAAAAATAAAAAAAAGTTAATTAATTATATAGAGATGAAATCTTAAATTAGCAACTGTCCTGCAATATATTTTATCGTTTTTGTTGGTGTTTGAAGTTGAATTGATTAAATTTTGGTAAATGTCAACTGTATTGATTTATTTGTATTCATTATAAGAGTTTCCAATGCAGAGCAATAAGTTAGTGGCAGTTGTGTGTCGACCCAGTGGTAAAATGTTCGCCAACGATAGCAAACTGTTGCTTGGAACAAAAGAAAAATTTAGCAGCTATACAAATTTATTTATTTTTTATATTTTAGATACATTTTCTTTCTTGGGCCAGTTAACAGGGGATGACTCCTACAAGTGCAGTGCATTGTACCAGAACTAGGAGGCGGAGGAAAGAGGGAGTAGTGTTTGTCACTGTTTCACTTGAACATTTCAACGTGACAGGAAATACGTCCGCCGGCAACAACACAAATAAACCGTACGGTTGAAGAACAAATTCTCTCTGCAATGCACTGTGAGATTAACTGGGGAGGAGAAAAGAGGGAGTAGTGTTTGTCACCGTTTCACTTGAACATTTCAACGTGATAGGAAATACGTCCGCTGGCAACAACACAAACAAACCGTACGGTTGAAGAACAAATTCTCTCTGCAATGCACTGTGAGATTAACTGGGGAGGAGAAAAGAGGGAGTAGTGTTTGTCACCGTTTCACTTGAACATTTCAACGTGACAGGAAATACGTCCGCCGGCAACAACACAAACAAACCGTACGGTTGAAGAACAAATTCTCTTTGCAATGCACTGTGTGATTAACATTGCCCACAAATAAATGAGCTCTAGCCGCTATACGCGTAAAAATATGTCAATTTAGGGAACGAGACGTCTAATCCATTATAGTACCGACAATATAAAGAAATGCACCCCACACTGCGGCGATGCTATAGTGAGTCTATAGAGTTGCATACCCAACTGTCCCCGATAAGGTACGGGCACAAATATTAAAGTTGTATTGTATTTTGTATTGTATTTTCGGTCGTACATAGGTGGTATAAATTATAAGAAGGTCGGATGGAGTGAAGTATGAGTTGCATCGTTTCAAAAAAGCAAGACAGCTGAATGCTACTTTAGAGACATGGGAAATGAGTTCAGTCATGCGAACGTCATACTAAATTTACATTCCAATTAATTTCTCAATTTATATAAAGGGTGTTTGAATTTTAAGAGCCGATGTTGATTTTAAATAAAACACAAACTATTTAGAAACTTCTTTTTATTATGATGATAATGTTACGAATTTGTATCACTTCTAAGCCAGTGTGCAGCCGTTGATCTGCTTGTTATAAAAGTGCAGCACATTCACACAAACAAGATAAAAACTAAAACATAATACGCAAATAAACACACATGATTTAAAGTAAGTAATATTCCAAGTAAATCACCAACAAACAATATTGTTGTTGTTCTTGCATTCTTGGTACTTCGTTTCTTATAGTTTGTTGTTGTAACTTGCTTATTGTACGCAAGCATGAGCGTGTGTGTGTATATGCGTAAGAATTATATTTATACATTTAAGTCTAGGATTATGAATCACTAGAAAAATCATGATGATAAAAAAGTATAAATAGCAGGCAGGTCAGCGGCAATAAGGCAGTTTCTTTTTAAACGCTGTGCAAGATAGTCATAAGTCATAAAAGTAAGCAAGTCTCGTGTGTAAATATACAGTGGTGTTAAGTGTATATAAAGTTGTGAATTATTTAAGTACTGTGTAGCGAACAATTATGTGAGTCATTATTTCAATTGCAATTAAATAATCCGCAAAAGCCTTTCTAAAGGCCAAAACATAACAATAATATTCGTATGATTCAATTAGGTATGGAACAAAATACCGACCAAAGAGCCGCTGCGAACTCGGCGGCACACCTTCATCTGAAGAACCAAATTTTCAAACACGCTGAGGCATAATTGAGGTTCTATTTCGTCCATGTGCCGAATTATCTCATCCATTAGTTCCCGAATTGTTGCTGTCTTATAGAAATACACTTTTTCTTGCAAATAACCCTAAAGAAAGAAGTCCAACGGTGCCAAATCACATGATCTTGGCGGATAATTGACATCGCCACCATGTGGACAACATGTTCATAGAATATATTCCCCAAAAGAACTATTTTCTCGTTAGCTTTTTGCCAACTGGCACCGTCCTGTTAAAACACACATATCGTCGTACACTGCAAATAACCCTAAAGAAAGAACGAGATAATAGCTGCGCAAGCGAGCTATTGTCTCGTTAGCTTTTTGCCAAGTGGACCCATCCTGTTAAAACACACATATCGTCCACATTTATATCTGGCGTTTCGGGCCATAAAAAGTTAGTCATCATTAATTAGTAATCATTTCATGGCAAACATCATTCACAGTAACTGCCTCATTTTGGAAAAAAACGGCCCGGTGATGCCACCAATTCATAAACCATACCAAACAGTCAATCTCTGCAGGTGCATTGGCTTTTTGACAATCACTCTTGGATAATCATTCGTCCAAATGCGGCAATTCTGCTTATTGGCGAATACACTGACGTGAAAATATGCCTCATCACTGAAGATGATTTAATTCGAAAAATGACCATCCAATGTTGCCACCATTCTGACCATTGACGACGCTTAAATGGTCAAGAGGCTTTAGTTCTTGAGTCAGTTGCAGTTTGTAAGCATGTAAATGCAACTCTCTATGCATAATGCTCACCAAAGACAAGCGTGAGAGATGCAATTGTTGGGCACGACGACGAGTTGAGGCGAACGGCTCTTCAGCCCCACTAGCACAAACAGTAGCAATATTTGCAGCAGAACGAGACGTACGAGCATGCACTGGTGTTCTCACATCTCCTACCGATCCGGTTAGCTCACATGTTTACACAATTTTTCCGACTGTACGCAAATTTGGACATATAAATTAACTGAAAAAATCACAAAGTGCACGATATCCATTTTGATTTGAACGCTCATTTTCATAATAAACCTGAACAACTTGACGTTAAAGTGTGGTTTACCTTCAACATAGGCCTTTAAAATTTTACCACCCGATAGTTCAGCGGCTTGCACAGTGGATTGGAAGTGATACAAATTTCTAACAATACCTCGCTTGCCAGTCTGATAAACCTTGTATATACTTATGTTAAAGTATTATACATTATTGATTCTGCTTTATTAAATGTATTTTGAATGTTTCTATTTTTATATTGGCTGACAAAGAAGTATTATCCTTTAAAACGCTTTTAATCCTAATAATGTGTTTTCTACGAAACACCTCATCACTTATTGTAAGGACCCTCTCCACAAAATTTCTAGCTAGTGTTTATTTTGTTGTTTTATTTACAATTAACATGAAGCTTTATGGCTAGACTACCCTTTAGATTACAGATGAACTAAAATACATAAAAATACACTGTTTGTTGTTATGTGAGGCAAATACTCTTGAATAAACATTTTTAAAATAATTAATAACATTTGTTCGAGTGCAATCGTTTAGATGAGTGAATATTTCCGATTTAAGTAAATTGCTATTGTAAATGCCTTCACGGTATGTTCTAAAGCTTTTAACAAAAGCACATATGCACACACACCAACACACACACAAACACGCACTCGTATATCATTCAAACATCTGGTTATTTATGCGTAAGTATATGTATTTTAAGTTTATATTTTATTATACAAGTTTAAGTTACTTGTAACATTGTTTAGCTGCAAATACTAGACATGTACAAATAGACATGACTGATAGAGGGTAACTAGAAATGAAAAGTAAAAGCAAACGTTTCCTGATTTTAGAAAATCATTTCTAAAACGCACTGAGGTGAAAATGTTGTAATATATAATATCCGTTTCAGGTTCTGGCTGACAGATATGTACATTATTTTATCATTTTATAACGTCCTGGAACTACACAGCCCACTGCAAGCCACACCAACCCAGTTTCTATACACTAAACTACAGTGCACGCCCGGTATTCACCACTAGTCATTATACCCACAGCCCTTTTATTGAGGCAGCTGATATTTTAGCATTACAGTTTTCTATGATCGAGACAGTTTTTTATAAGTAAGGTTAAATTTTCAGGGATTTTTTTTAATTTGAATAGAAATATATTTAAAAAATTGGGTTTTGTTTACTGCTATCAGCTACTAGGTTAGTTTAGGTAGGCAGGCCGCAGGATACCCCGGAATAATCTAGGTTATCCAGCTCATTTGGGTCCTGTAGTCGTTCCCTTTGTGATTGTCTGAAAAAATAAAATAGTGGAGTGAAGCAAAGAAGTTGTAGGAAAATAATAGTGAGTGAAAAGGATGGGCGGGGATGGAAAGAAGATACGGGAACCTTTTAGTGTAGGATAGGCGGGGATGAAAAGGAGACGCGGGAACCTTTTAGTGTAGCGTTACATGCTGCTATACTAGCCATTCGCTGCTTCTTATGAAAGAGGCTATTAGCTGCTAACATTGATACTAATCAAAAAATTTTAAACAGCTTGTTGTCTATGTTTCCCAGCTGTCTGTAGCGACATTTCATAGGAGCTACTGTATGAAATGTCGACGTATAGATAGCTGGGAAACATTGGAAACAAGCTGTTTATAATTATTTGACATGAAAATATTTTAAAAAATTATAAACAGCTTGTTGTCTATGTTTCCCAGCTGTCTGTAGCGACATTTCATAGGAGCTACTCTATGAAATATCGCCATATAAATAGCTGGGAAACATGGAAAACAAGCTGTTTGTAATTATTTAAAATGATATATTTTATAATAAAATATTAAAAAAATTATAAATAGCTTGTTTTCTATATTTCCCAGCTATCTATATCTCGACATTTCATAGGAGCTACTCTAATAATCGGTAGACTTTGGTAGATTTGAAAGATATTCTCAAACATTCAACTTTATATCCCAATCTAAATAAATTATTGAGAATTTAAAAAGAAAAATGCTCTATTAATACCTGTCAAAACACAAAAAACCAACTTTTTCATTTATACACGTCTCTAACATTTCTTTAAACATTTCAAACAAATGAACAGGTATTATTAGAGCATTTTTCTTTTTAAATTCTCAATAATTTATTTAGATTGTGGGGATATAAAGTTGAATAATTGAGAATATTTTTCAAAAACTTCCAAAGGCTACTGGTCGCTCCTATGAAATGTCGACAAATAGACTGCTAGGAAACAAGCTGTTCATAATTTTTCAGTTGGTATCAATGTTAGAAGCTAATATAGCGAATAAAACTCAGTTGTATGAAAATATTTTACTAATACTGCATTTCTAATTTTTTGAAAACTAATTGGGGCCCTGTTATGGTAAAAATTCAGTTCACGCATCTTGTATGCTTTTTAGTTAGTCACGAATATCCAGCGCACACTGTATCGTTTGTAGGTTAAATTTAGCTTTATTGTTTTTAATGGTGGAGGTGGGGGGTTTTCAAATAAAAATTTCTGTTATGTCACAAGTCGTAGAAAGCGAAAAGATGTTTTGTGATTTTAGGATGTCATGTCCTGGAGAGATTGATGTTAGACACAAGAATAAATGTAGCAGGCAATGAGTTGAAATAATCAAAGACAAATTCCATTGATATACTACCAACTGATTTTGGAGTTATTTTATTTATTTATTTTTTTTTTTTTGTGATATTTAATATTGCTTAGCGCTACTTAAACACACATTAATAAATGAATGTGCTTGTGTGTGTATGAATATTTGTTTTACCCAATTCTTACCCAATTGTTTATGTAGCTCTCGACGACAAATATTACGATTGGCAATTTAAGGCTGCAGAAGAGTTTGAGAACTAGATTATTTTCTTAATGATAAGCTAAATTAAAGAATGTTAGAGATTTTTGTGAAGGTGAAATTCTCAGAAAATATATTAAATATGTAAAATTTGTCTGGTTGATTTTAAACGCCACACCCTGCAGAAATTATTGGAGTACATGATTCGTTTTAAATAAAAAGGAGTAGTTACAACATAGTCCGATGTAGTGCAAACATGGACCATGATGATTAAAAATGATGTTTTACAATACTCGCAACATATGATTAAAAAATACAACTATGGAAACACTGTTCCGTCATGTTTTGTTTAGTGTTTTCTGACAAATATCTGTCACAGAATTTGTTAATTTCATCTCTAACCATGTTAAGATCACGATGAATATTTTTATTATTCACAAACCATGGATCGCAAGTTATTGTTCTTAATATTTGTGATTGGAATGTTTGAAGATTTTCAAGGTTTGAGTTAAATTTTATTATATTTCATTTAATTATTTTATTTTTTGAAAAACAACGAAAATTTTACAAAATTATAGTTTTTAAAGTAGTCTCTTGTAGTGTTCCATCAGAGTAATTCAAAAATAGTTTCCAAACTAGTTTTCTGTGGTAATCCATGGAGTAAGTGGCATGAAGTAATTTCAAGACTAACCCTGTGTTGATAATTTGCGGATTAGTTACTTGGACTAGTTTTCGGATTACTCTGACATAATATTTTTTGGGATTACATGGTCCTCTCCTAGAACATTGTAATGTAATATGGAGCATGTTTTCCCATATATTTGGATTACGTTTGGACTAGTCCTGGCCTCTTGTGGAGTACTCTTTACATGCATGTAAGAAGTAGTCTCGATTTGTGCAGGGCAATAGCTTTAATTGTTGAAGGAAAGTTTTGTGTGGAGCTCGTTTAGATGCTCGGCAAACACATCAACCCATAATCAGGCTAATGTTATTTAAATTGTACACTTAAAGAAAAATTTCCTTTCAAGAACCCACTGTGGTAATATTTGCATTGTAATGTGGTAATAATAATACATTGCTTTCCCAAAATAATATCTTCTCTAGAACATTAAATTTTATGGTGCTTTTAGCCCCACTTCTGTTTGGACAACAGAAACTGATTTTATATTTATTTCTATTCTATACGAATTACTGTTTACTTTACGAGTATTATTATTATTCTTGCCTTGTGTATACAACACAGCTGAACATTCATGCTGCGATGTTGGGTAGGCGTTCACAGACAAGAGTCTTTATGTACTCTTATGCTTAGAATTCTGTTCTAACAGATAAATAAACATTAATACCCATTTAGATGAATTATTTTATATATTCAAAAGAAATGGTTAGAAAACATTAGTGTTTATGTGCGAATGTGTTCAAAGTATCAAAATGATATTAAAGAAATAAGAAATCGCAAGTATCGTAAAATTAGCTATACAAATATACTCAGAGTGTTTCTAGCGCTGTGTGTCATATTCCTATCACGGAAATGCTCATAAAAGCAGCTTAAACTCCTCTTCTTTTATGGCCGGCTATAGAAAGAATTAATATTTTTTCGACTTCAACAAACTGGCTGGGGAAAGAAGAAAGGTTTATAGGTTAGACAGTAAACAAATTTTATTATTCTGAAGTATTATATTTGAAATTATTATAATTAAGTAACATTTCATGACATTGTCAATAAAAAATAATTAAGATGTAAGTAATTTTTCTAGTCGAGTGGCAATTCTTAAATCTGTAAGTTTTAAAACCGTAAAAAATTTCTGGTTCCAGAATCCTTAGAATTTTCAGACGAATAGTATGAAAGTTTGCAACACACTTATGCTTATGGCGCAGAACTACCTTTATAGCTTAAAGGATCAATAACTAAAACCCGATGAACATATCGCTCCTTTATTGCAACATAGTCATATCTGAAAAAGGGAGCTTTTCGAGACAACAATGCAGAGTTGTTAGCAGTACTACCTCTTATATTTTGCCAAAAATTTATTCAAATTACTTTTCAACTGTTTCCTTTAGGAGATATTTCCTAAAAAAATTTTCTAGGACTTGTATGGAAGCTAAAAACTTTAAATGTGTTTTTCTCGAAACAAGCTTTTTCGAGTTATGACTATGTTGCAATAAAGGAGCGATATGTATGTGCAAACCAAAAATTTATTTTAAATAAAAAATAAAAATAAAAATTACAAAAAATTCAACAAAAATTCAATATTTTAATAACTCTTTTAGTTTATCTATGTTTTTTTTTTTTTTAACACAACAGAGCAGCGATCAAAAATTGTTGAATTTTATTTTTAAAAACAAAGGCCAGTTCAAACCAGAAAGGTAGTTTTGCGTCACCTTGTATTAGCTTCACTTGTGTGTTTGTTTGTTTGCATGTTTGTTGCTACCCCTGTTTTATGTAGTGTGTACTTTTGCGGAATATAATATTCCACTAAAGAAAGGAATGTTGCCGCTTTAGTGCGAAAATTGAAATCACCACATTGCTTTCATCATTGTTCCGGGGAAGTGAGCGGATTTTAACGATTCCCAAAGCTGATTTTGGAAATTCCCAAAAATTCGGAACCGGTTCGCCAACTAGTTCGAAACCGGTTTTTCATATTCGGTGCGCGTTTTTGTCGTATGACGTGTATCTGAATGGTCGGATTTTGGAAATTCCCAAAAATTCGGAACCGGTTCGCCAACTAGTTCGAAACCGGTTTTTCATATTCGGTGCTCGTTTTTGTCGTATGACGTGTATTTGAATTTTTAATGGTCGTTTTGGACCTGATTCTAAGCGTATTTACCCAAATTCTTGTCTGGTTTATTTATTTTATTTTTACCTGGGTTTGACTGGTTTTAGTACTGCTTGTCAGGATTTTGGACGCTTTTGGGCAGGTCTTTACCAAGGTTGTGCGCATTCCGTATAGTGCAGTGACACTTTTCAACGATTACCTTTGGATTTTAAGTGGCTGAATAGTTGATATTTTCAAGACAGGTGCGGTTATGAACACGCTTATATTAGCTTCACTTATATGATACTAGATTTCATGAGTAGCAGTAGTTTTGGCAGTTCACACAAAATTTCTACTACCACTGCAAACAGATACTTCACTTTTTTCGTTAAAGCATCCAGTGGCTTCTTCATCATCTCTTCATAAATCTTAATAGCGAAACGCCGCCTTAAGTAGGCCCATCTCGAGAGATTTATGTGGCTTTGAAACGTACTTTTGTCTGCCAAAAATAGTAACAGTATTATAATTCGATTCTAGCCACACTTTTAGTTATCAACTATACGAGTATAAAAGCTGTTATTTGGCCGTTGTTATTATTCTTTGTATCGCAAGTTTACGAAACGAGTTTATATCGACAAATTTATTTTGTTGGACGAAATTAATTTGATACGGACGTTTTAAGGCTGCCCATAATAACTAGCAACAAAAGTTCTATTCTATAACAACATCATTAGTTTTCTCTAATGGGATTCCGCAAATTCAAAGGGTTACATCTTAGCAACCCAAAAACAAGCTGACAGTTCCCTTACTGTACTTTCCGCAAGAGGTCTGAAATATAACTTGGCAGCCCGATTTCTTTACTAACAATTCCCTGATGGCCACCAACTCGGAAGCTCGAAAACATATTCGCCGTGTCCTTGCTATCGTAGGGTAGTGGAGTTCGACAACGCCCGAAAACTTGCATGCAGCAACCTTATCATGCAGTTACCTTATCCATAGAAGGCAATTGAACAGCTGTTGTGAAACCAGGGTTTTTTGCGCATAGCTGTGGGCCAGTTCGGCATTTAAAAAGCCTAGCTAAAAGTTTAGAGACAGTTCTTTGCCACTAATACCTCCTTTAGGCAGCAGGTTTTGTCTTGGCGTTAAACAAACCAGTAGTGCAATTCACTAACCAGTTTTAACGCTAATAAAATTCGTTTAGAGAAATTAACACTAGCGTTGGTGTTTTCGCGACTCTATAACAGTTTTTAACACTATTTGTCTTCGTTTTAAATCAGCTGTTTTTATAGCCTGACTGATTAGCGTTAACTAAACACCAATTATTTTTGTGGTGTTTATCTTAACAACAATGTTGTTAAAATTTCTACTAGAATAACTTCGCTGTATTTGGGATACGACTTGTCGGAAGACTCCAACAGTCGGTCGACGTTTTCTCTGTGAGAACTTATCCTATTTATCAAAAAATATTTTAAATAATAAACATATAAATAGTTTTACTTATCCTAAACATGGAACTATTTGCAAATTTGTTTGTTTTTTTTCCTGTTCCTCTTTGTGGTTTTCTTTATTTTTAACAAAGCTGCCACATTATTTCAAATTTTTTTAACATACAACCAGAGGTGTTACGAATAAGTTAGTGAATCACATAAGCTTTAGTGCAAACCACAGTAGCTCGCGTTAAGTCATGCTCTTTTAAAATCGTTAAAAGTTAGTGAATTGCACTACAGGGCACTCTGATTTCTAGTGCATAGATGAAAGGACTCCCTCGCGTATTGTGACAGGTATAACTCTAGGAAGCCGCATTACTTATGTTGTGTTGGATTTCTGAAACTCTAATCAAGGGTTAATTGGCAGAAGGGGGATCAGCAAAGCCCCCGGGAGAAATGTTCTGGCTATGGTTTAAACATACAATAGAAGGAAGGGGAATTAATTTCCCTAATAACTCTGTGCATGCCGGTTTTCGAAGGCTAATAACCCCCCCAAGATGCTGTTGTCTTGCAAACATGAACCTGTAATATAAGGAAGCAGGAGTGAAGGTTTGATGGGTGAGTTGTTTAAGAGCTTATGGTCTTAATGGGTTGCGGTCTATTTACTCATTAAGCCTAGCCTTCCATTGACTGCTGAGAAATTGCATTTAATAGGTATTACAACGCCCAAACTATTAAGCAAGTGGTTTATCTATATGTCCACAAACGTTTGGCAAAAAGTTGTGACCTGTGTGCGCCTTCTGAGCTAGAGAATCATGAATAATTCACCCCATGGAATCATCACACTACGCCGTCAAAGCAGGTGTTGAGGTTACATAATTTTGCAATCTGCCAATAATTTCATGTGAGGAAGCCATCAGGCATTCGGTGCTTTTAGATTTCCGCAAGCCTTCTCATGTAAGTAACCGAGAATTCCACCGATTGTTCTCATCCTTAACTGTTCATTAACGACTCTATTTTGTTTTTTATCTAACATACGGAAATGGAACTAGTATCGTCCAATCCATAAACTTCTTCTAATTTATAACAGAACTCAAGAACTGGAAAGTAATTTCAGCTATTCACACATTCTCCCTTGCGAAATAAATTCCGCTTAATGATTTAAAATATAAAATTTAGCGAAGATTTATGAGTATAGAATGAAGATTTATGACCTTTAAAATTCCTAAGAAAGCAATAAAGCAGCATGGTTCCCACAGAAGACCAAAAGGATTTATACAATAATAATATTAGAAGACAAAACAACCTAAAGAATTTTCTGTTTTAGTCATCATTTTGAGGGAATAAAAGCTTTTATTGCATGCACATGTATATGAACTGGCTTTTTATCTATTACTGGCTAACAAATACAAGATACGAATTCTTTTTATCACCGCAACAAATCACTGAATGGATAAATAATAGAATAAAATAAACGGTTTCAGAAAAAAAAACAGCAGCAAATAAATACAATCATACATTTACGAGCAAACAAATCGATGAACGCAAAAACATTTCTTATTTGAAATAAATTTAAATTTATTCACATTTGTGTAATTTTATATATCCTGCGATATGCTTAGCACACAAAGCTCTATTTTTTTATTAACAAAAACATTAGAATTGATAAAAGAAGAAGATGTAGCTAAATGAATAGAAAGTTAATGCCCAGTTTACTGGAGACGTACGAGTATGAGTGACCCGTCTACAAAATTTGTATGGAAATCCTTTAATATCTGCAGAGTTTTGTTAACATGATGTATATTTCAATACGGCCGCGTAACCAACTCAGCCACCGAACTTTTATAACGAGTGATTTTTTTGCTATTATCTTTTTGGCAACACTAGTTTTGACAGCTCACGCACGTTTTGTATCTTGTGTCACTGTCAAACATCTTCAGTTTGGTCTATAATTTAATCATGAATCGTCTCACAAACGAACAACGCTTGCAAATTATTGAATTTTATTACCAAAATGCGTGCTCTGTTAAGAAAGTTCATCACGCGCTTCTTCCATTTTATGGTCAGTTTAATCGACCTACTGAGGCTTCTATTCGGGCTATTGTAAAAAAATTTCGCACCAAATTTACATTGTTGGACATTAAACCACCAACAAGCTTACGTAGAGTGCGAACTGAAGAAAATATCGCAGCCGTATCGGCCAGTGTTGGTGATGACCGTGAATTATCGATTCGGCGCCGTTCGCAGCAATTGGGCCTCTGTTACTCCACTACGTGGAAAATTTTGCGGAAGGATTTGGGTGTGAAGCCTTATAAGATACAGCTGGTGCAAGAATTGAAGCCAAACGACCTACCACAACGCCAAATTTTTGGTGAATGGGCTCTTGAAAAGTTAGATGAAGATCCACTTTTTTTTATCGAAGAGTTGTGTTTAGCGACGAGGCACATTTCTGGTTTAATGGATACGTGAACAAGCAAAACTGCCGTATTTGGAGTGAAGAGCAGCCAGAAGCATTGCAAGAGCTACCAATGCATCCACAAAAAACAACCAACGTGCGGATTATGGGCTGGCGGCATCATTGGCCCGTATTTCTTCAAAGATTATGCGAATCACAACATTACTGTGAATGGTGAGCGCTACCGTGCGATGATAACAAACTTCTTTTTTTTGCCCAAAATGGAAGAGCTTGACTTGCATGACATGTGGTTTCAACAAGACGGTGCCACATGCCACACAGCACGCGAAACAATGGACCAATTGAGAGACGAGTTCGGTGAACAGTTTATTTCACGCTTGGGACCAGTCAAGGCCGCCCAGATCGTGCGTAGTGTAGACTATTTTTTGTGGGGCTATGTTAAGGCTAATGTCTATAGCGACAAGCCCGCTTCGATTGACGCACTGGAAGCCAACATTGCCAACATTATTCGTGAGATACCGGCCGAAATGTTGGAAAGAGTATGCCAAAATTGGACTAAGCGCATGGACCATTTGAGGCGCAGCCGCGGCCAACATTTGCATGAAATAATCTTCAAACATTAAATTATATCGACCCAACTATCGATCCAAATAAATATTTCATGCATTTTTCTGAATTTTATGTGTTTTTTTTTTTTTAATTTCCGATAGTTCTTATAAAATCACCCATTATATTTATTTTAATTTTTTATTTTATTTTTTTATATATATTATTTATATCTATAAAAATTCATAATCGATACTAATAAGCACAATTCTTTAATAATTTAAACACAATTGGCTATTATATTTATCATCCCTGGTTGGTTTTCCAGAAAATTTCTTGAAATAATTTCCACAGGCATTTCTAATAAAAAATATTTTATAATATTAATCACGCTTTTAATTATATACGTGAAGTACAAAGAACATCCTCGTTTATTTCTGTTTTACAAATTAAAGATGGAAATTACTTTTTCCTACATTTTTTTTTCTTGTTCTTCCACGTCAGTAGGCGCAACTTTCAGTTTGAAGTTTTTTAATATCAAAAACTGTTGTTTTATGTTTATAAAACTATCTTTCAGAGCTCAGCGGCACATTTGCTTACAAAGAATTACTATGTATATATTACATATATACATATACATATACATATACATATACATATACATATATTTTTTGTTACAGCAAAGTTCTTAAAAGCTTGTGTTCTACTGTCAAAACATGACAGCAAAGTTTGTTTCCAGTCTGTTGCAAAAAAAAAAAAAATCAGGATTCTCAACCTTCTTTAAAGTATTTGCGTATTAAAGTATGTACAGGGTGGCACAGAACAACCTTTATAATCAAAATGAAATGGCATAATTAAGATGTTCTTCGTAGTCTATCGTCCTTAATTCTTGAACAAGCTGAACGTTATTCGGGAACATGTGCGAGGTGGCCAAAATCCTCTGAACAGACCTCCGCGATAGAACCAGTTGTGCAAAACGTTGATGTTTCTGGGCTATCCTGTACACTATTCGCAACGCTTTGGATATTTTCTGCCGTGTGGACCATGCGTGGTCTGGTGTCTTACTGTAGCAAGTTTTCCCCCCGGGGAACAGGTTTTGCCTTGGCGTATTCCTAACTTAGGCGCTCTGTTTTTCGGGGAAAAGAGGGGAAGGGGTCCCTCGTTTGGTGCGGCAAACAAAACTCTAGGAAGCCACATGACTTATGTTGTGTTGGCTTCCGAAACCCTTACCAAGGGTATAAATTGGCAGAACGGGGATCAGCATGGCCCCCGGGTGGTTCTGCTTGCAGTTCAACCCGGGCTGATCATGGTTGGGGTGCCTACCTTGGCTGAAACGTTCTGGGTGTGGTTGAAACCTAAAACGCAGGAAGGGAGTATTAGTATCCTTGATAATTGTTTGGTGATGCCTTTTTTCGAGGGCTAACAATCTCCCGAGGATCTGTTTCATATACAACAGATACGTGTACTGTTAGGAACCAGTGGTGATGGTTGACGGGTGAGTTGGTTTAAGGGCTGATGCTCTTAGTGGGTTTCGGCCTAGCAACTCATTAAGCCTTGTCCTCCATTGATTGCTGGGAAATTGCATACATGAGGGATTAGAAAGCCCGAACTCCTCAACAAGAAGTTGTTCATATGATCGCAATCATATGACAAGAATTGGTACCTGTGTGAGCCTAGCAAGCCACACGGGGGCGGTGGTGAATCGTGAAAAATTCACTCCGTGGAATTGGTCCACCATCAGGTTAGGCCGTCAAGGCAGGTACTGATGTAAATCATTTTCACAGTTGTAGCAAGTTTGTTGTAGTACAACTTGTTAACAGAAACTCCATCATCAGATAAGACCGTAAAAGCAGGTGCTGATGTAAATCTTTTTCATAACTGTAGCGCATTAAGCCCCCCGGGAAACAGGTTTTGCCTTGGCGTAGTCCGAACCACGGCATTCCATTTTCTGGGGCATAGAGGGGAAGGCGTACCCCGTTTGTTGCAACAAACAAAACTCTAGGAAGCCGCATGACTTATGCTGTATTGGAGGTGGACCACTCTAGTGTACAGTTTGATATTGTTTCGAAATGGCTGATTGATAAAAATCTGGGAAATATGTATATCTTACTTACCGTTGTTGCTGCTGGTGTTGTTGTTGTATGCGGCGTATATGCAGCATAGGCTGGTTGCGGCAATGGAGCTGTGTAACGATATGCCTGCTGTGCAACGGCGGCAGCAGCTGCTGCTGCAGCCGCAGCTGGTGTATAACCTTGTGACGTCCAAGTAGCACCGCGATACTGAGCGCCAGCTAGGCCGCCGGCAGCAGCTGCAGTAGCAGCGGCAATAGCTGTTGCTGGACTAGTCATGGCTGGTGGACGTGGAGCCCCTTTTAAAGTGACCGTTGGAGCTGGGGGCGCAGCTCCCGGAAACACGTTACGCGGTGGTGGAGGTGGTACAGCTGCTGTAACAGTAGCGGCAGTTGGGGTAGAAGAACTTCCCTGAAAAAAAAAAACAAAACAAAATGAAACAAATTGTTATTTGCAAATTTTGTTGGGTTGCTGCTATTGACCTAGATAATGCATGCAAACATTGTCAATATTTGATAAATGAATTTTGTTTTTCTTTGGCGAATGTGTTTTATCTATTTCAACACTGGCCTAGAGATATTTTTTGTTCAAAAAACTATCAAATAACATGATTTTACCGTTTAGAAAGTGTATCATTGTTAAACATGCTACCGCGCCCTCAACCACTTATATAGATAAGAAACAGAATACGAAAAAAAAAGAAAACATTGCAACTGCTAAAATTTTACATGCAATTTCCTGTTTTGACATTTGCCATTTTACAACTACATCTAGGCATAACACAATTTCTGCAATTACACCCACATACTAATACACACACACACAAACACATTTTTACAAAAGCAATTACATCCATCTATCATATACTGCAATATGGTCATATGTCAAAAAATTTAGATTTTTACATTAAGCCCTAATTTTACGGTGCGTAGTTTTCTGTTGTTAAAAACCACTTGACCAGTTAATTTTAGCTTTCAATCTAAAATTTGGATTTTCGAAAACTTTACTTTTAGAGTTAAGTCTTTGTTGCAGCAAATGATTGTTATATTAGACATTTGCTTTTTTTTATATATAAAATAAGTAGGAGTATATTTCTGCTTTACAAATTCACTATTTTTTCTATTGTTTTGCTTACAGCTGTAATGATTATCGGTGCAGGGAGCTTCTACCAGTTGGCTGTTCTATTGCCTTGTTGTTCATTTTATATTGCACGAGTATTTGTGTTAGTTGCATTTTGCAACAATGCAGCTCTTTTCAACCACATCCGTTATTAAAAGAGAAAAAATAGACAATTTTTTTTTTTCAGCTGCAAAAAAGGATCCAGCCACAATATATGTAACGATTGCAAAGACCAAATATTTTCACAAAGATAAAAAAAAAATGTCCATCGTTTTTGGTAACGAAAATTGTATTTATTTTCGGCATTCTCTTTTTTTTCCACCACTTATCTTCTGGTTATTTATTTTTTGCCAAACTTCCGTTGACCAATTCTTTAGTAAATGTTTAATAATGAATAAGAGCATTATCAATAAATACTCCATTTCCAAGTGGCACAAAATATATAATGGAGGAAATTTTGATGGCAAAAAAAAAGCATTAGCTTTTCAGCGGAAATTTCATTAAAAGAGTTAATATTTACGTGATTACAACACAGACATACTGCTTATACATGCATACCACTACGATTGCCAAATGTAGGAGGCATACGAAATCAGTTACGAAACAGAGAACAACTTTGAGCGATTTCAAAAAAATTATACTTACTCAACACCATGAAAATACTTTCATTTTGTACAAATTGGATTTTGTATTCAGCCGCATAAATGCGCAGTTGATTTTTAATCAGTAAACACAATGATTGATGACTTTGCTATGTGAGTGAAATCATCGTTAAGATTCGTGCTTGAATAAAAATGAATGCGCATATAGTTCGGCATTCATTTCTTGTTTGAATTTTTGTGTTGGAAGAAAAAAAATTAACAAAAATCAATGCAGTGATGTATTGAACGGGTTTTTCTGTATGCTTCTATTGAAAAAACCTCAAAGTAAAATACACATATATAGAAACAAAAGGTTTTCATGGAAAAAAAGCTAATGTGCATATGTATATATGTATTTATTTTTGAACATTTGTTAAAAAACATAATGGTATACATATAACAAAAACAACTTTTGTTTCACTGCGCTTTTAAATTAACTTCGCCCTTTAAAGTAACATACAAAATATGTTTCAAATTTGTTTATACAACACACAATCGAAGCAACATCTAACGTTAAGCTCAGTACTAAAACGAACGCGCAATATTTACAAGACGAGTTGATTTTATTCAGCATTAAGCTTTGTTGCAAGATTTTTGTTGATAACAAATTCAGGTTGTTTACAAGGCAAGTTGATTTCACTCAACGTTGAACTTTGTTGCTGGATTTTTCTTGATTACAAATTTAGAATGTTTACAAGACGAGTTGATTTTACCCAGCGTTGAAATTTGTTGCCTGATTTTTGTTGAATACAAATTTTAGTGTAGCAAAAACATGATTTTTGGTGATCGCTGTTTTTTTTTCTTTGCAGATTTCTTAAAAGAAAAGTTGCTAAGTATTAATTTAACAAGTACTCGTACATATGTAGAAGGATGATCTATTATTTAAGTTTGATTCAGACATCTGAACAGGATGTGTCATTGATTTCCAACCTGCCTTAACGGCTTAAAAGGTACCCTGCACAGCTATTGTCTTGCATTTCCTTCCTGAAGATTAGGTAGTCAAGACTATATCTATCCCCCAAAAAGCACAGCGCCCCAATTAGCCATTCACTAAGACAAAATCTGCCTCTCGGTGGTCGAGAACACACTTCAGAATGATTTACATGCGCACCTGCCTTGACGACCTTAACTGCTGATGGACCAACTCCATCGGGTGGCGTGGCTTGCAAGCCTCGAAGGTTTAACCATGAAAATAAAACTCCTCACTGAGCCAGTGATTTCTAGTCCCTGCTGTAGGCGATTTTCCAGTCAGTCATTAGAAAAAAGAAAAAGCTTTTGAGTTGGTAGGCCGAAGACCAATAAGAGCATAAGCTCTTGACTAACTCGCCCGCCTAACCATCACTATGGGCTCCTTACATTACAGGTATCTTTTGCAAGACAACAGCACTTCGGGAGTTATTACTCGCGAAGTTATCGGAAAAGAATAATCCCCTGCCTACGATTTTAGGCTTCAACCAGCCGGACGATTCAATCACCGTGAAGGCACCTCTAAACTGTGATCAGCGGCAGAATGGTTTGTAAGAAGGTTCTGCCAAAGGCTTTGCCGATGCCTGTTCTGCTAATTAACCTTTGGTAAGAGTTTCGGAAGTCCAAAATCACTTAAATCATGCGGCGTACTATAGTTTTATTTAAAACAGACAGAGAACTTGTACCTTTCTCTGCCCCAGAAAACAGAATGCCGTGGTTAGGCGTACACCACGGCAAAACCTGATTCGCGGAGGAAAACATCTGAGCACTGAAGAAACCTGACGCTAGATAGCAGCACAAACACTAAATTGTTTTTATTTTAAAATTGCGATCTGTCCAACGTCAGCTGTTAAAATTTCACCCAAATTCATCGATTAGTTTATTAGTTGTTGTCGTTTGAAGCAAGCAACTATTGTGTTTCTTGACAAATGAAAAAAAAAACATGAATTTCGGAAACGGAAAACGGCGAAAGAGACAAAAGAAAAGCTCGATAAACTTGTAGGGTGAGTCTGCTCCGTCAGCTTACGTGGGAAAATATTGGATTGTTGAGTCTTAATGCGGCTGAAATGCGTCTTTTGTGAACACCTGGTGTATATGAAGGAGTTACCAGATCGATACAAAATTTAACATGTGTTCATAGCAGAGATGGAAGTTTCCAAAACATTTAACTTTTTTCTGTTTATACGGCGCTTTTTGTGCTAGGACCGCCCTTGTAAATTAGTCAGAAAGTACCTAAATTGTGATGACAAATGGCCGCAAAAATTAAGTAATATTTGTTTTGAGAGACATTAAAGCTTCCTCTCTTAAGTACCCTGGAGACGATCAAAAAACACGTCAATCAGTGCATATGTGTGAGTGTCGTGTTTTTGTCGTGTAAAAGGAGACGTACAAATAAAATCGTCAATCATCATTTTTATTTTGACTTCACTACGTTCGTTTCTATGTCACCAACGGGCGATGAATTATTGCTATCTAGTGCAATTTTGTCAAGAATAAAAAAAACATGAAAAAAAAACAATGTATGAAAAGTAGTAATATATGACCAAATTAAATTCAATAATCATAAACAAAATAAAATGCAATATTAAAAAAATATATATAGATGTAGTTTTTTATTTTACTTATTGTTGTTCCTTTCGATAACAAAACTGACATTTTTATCGTCAATCACAACTGGAGACTATCAAAATAATTACACGTCAAAATAAAATATCAAAAGTCTTTGATATTCATCAATCAGAGCCGACAACCGATACAGAGATACACCCGAAAAAGCATGAAAGCACGCACGCACTAAGAACGTTGATGTGTTTTTTTGATCGTCTTCACGGCACTTTACGCTCTGTCAAATCTGGATTTTTCAATTGTAAAGCGTTGACGCCGCGTTATTTGGGTTGGTGTCAAACATTTTGTATGTACTTGAGGATTTTTGACAGATAAATTACGCTTGACGCGCTTATTTAGGTTGCTGATTAAGTGTATTGAGCAAAAAGAAGAACTATGTTGGTAAATAAGTGGTTTTTGAAAAGAAATGTTATTTTTCCTACTTCCCTACATGTTTTTCTTCCTAATTAGGTAGCTTCAATCCGCCCTCGTATTACCAAAACTAACATCGGTCTTCAAACTTTAACTACCCTTTACAAATTTGATCTGATAACAAACTTTGCAATATACACTTTCAAAATAGCTTGTTTTTTCCTCCCATCGCAAGATCTAGCCTACGATTATTATAACAATTAAGTTTTTTATTTGCTATTTAAGCTTCTAACATTTATACCAGTAAAAAATTATAAATAGCTTGTTTTCTATGTTTCCCAGCTATGTCGACATTTCATAGGAACTACCCTAATCATCAGTAAACTTTGGAAATTTTTGAAAGATATTCTCAAACATTCAACTTTATATCCCAACAATCCAAATAAATTGCTGAGAATTTAAAAAGAAAAATGCTCTAATAATATCCGTCAAAACACAAAAAACAAGCTTTTCTATTTATAAACGTCTCTAACATTTCTTTACACCTTTCAAACAAATGAACAACCGTTGGTTGCTACGATTTGCTTTTTGAAAGTATCGAAAAGCAGAGAACAAAAATTCAAACAATTAAGTTTTTTATTCGCTATTTAAGCTTCTAACATTTATACCAGTAAAAAATTATAAATAGCTTGTTTTCTATGTTTCCCAGCTATCTATATGTCGACATTTCATAGGAACTAGGAAAGGTGTAAAGAAATGTTAGAGACGTTTATAAATAGAAAAGCTTGTTTTTTGTGTTTTGACGGATATTATCAGAGCATTTTTCTTTTTAAATTCTCAGCAATTTATTTGGATTGTTGGGATATAAAGTTGAATGTTTGAGAATATCTTTCAAAAATTTCCAAAGTTTACTGATGATTAGGGTAGTTCCTATGAAATGTCGACATAGCTGGGAAACATAGAAAACAAGCTATTTATAATTTTTTGCTGCTACGATTATTATTACACTTTGCTTAGAAAAATATTAGTTAACCTGCATATAAGTATGTAATTATACTTTTTGAAACTACTCCTATGCTTCTTAAATTGCCCAATACTTTTGATTGTATTCCCCATATCTCCAATTGTACTACAAGGATCCAAAGATTTAAATTCCAGTATAAAAACATTGTAATCTCTGTTCTGTTTGTAAAATATTGTTTACATTTTGTTGCATTTTCAACAACTGCATTTGTTATCAGCATCAAAAACAGATAGAAATATTCACCAAAAAAAAAAAAAAAACAAGAAAACATCGATACCAACAATGTTCTGCACCAACATGTTTGTGCATGTAACTTTGTGTGAGTGTTGTGTAACATCAATACTTGATTTCATTCATTTATGGCTTAATATTCTGCTAAAACGGATATCGTAGACAAAAGTTACATACACACACACACAGATAAAAAAAAAATTGCAATGGCATTAGTAGCAACAGCTAAAAGAGCCAAACAGTCGATTTGTTGGAAAAAAAAGAAAATTTCGTGGCCATTGTTGAATAAACCAATTTTCATGTGAGATGAGCAAAAAAAAAAAAAAAAACAAATATAATAGCTTTAACTACCGGTGTGTAGATGTCCTTGAGAGAGATGGCTGATGATATATACACGCACAAATGGCAAGTTTTGTAAAATTTTTATACATTTTGAAACTTTTTGTTTATATTGTTCTAAACTCAAGTTTTAGGCAATCTGTTGATTGGAAAATTTACAACTTTGGAAAGGAATTCAATGATTATTATTTCTTTTTTTCTTCTGTTTTTCAATCAATTGGAGCATAAAAATCAGAAGATGAGTTAGCAGGTTGTAGTAGTGTTGCACTTTGGCGGGAAATCAATATAATTGAACAATACGAATACAAAACAGCCAGAGGTGCTGTGCAACAGCAGATCAAACTATAAAACTTAATACGAGTACTCTAAACTATTTGATTGAAAAGGAAACAGTATGCAAAAACTTTAAACTTTTATAGATTGGCATGATACCAGCTAATTTAGAAATAGCTTGCAACAGACAATTTTTTTATATTTGACCAGTACTGCAGGGATGACCGCTATAAATACAGTATTCACTTATTGTACCAGAGCTAGGTGGGGGGAAAAAGGTACAGTGTTTGTGTATATTGGACTTGAATTTTCCGATGTGACAGGTAAGATGTCTGCAGGCAACTTGTTCCTTAAACGAAGCGGACGGCTGAAAAACGAAATATCTCCGTAATGTGTTGTGTGATTGGGACTCAGGATCATATCTAGAACCATCACTGTACTTTCACCAAACTAATGGATCCAGTGGCACCATTTTATCAAAAATAGTGCCAAAGGATTGTTTTAAAAGTGGTCCCCACGAAATCCTTATTGACGGCCACAAAATAAATTGTGCGCTTCTAGATACCTCATAAAACGTTAGTTAATCATACTTTCCATTACTTTCGAAAGTGAAGAGCAATTTGCAATTTCGCGGTAATGTTGGGATTAATTGCCGCATCCTTTTTGGGGATTAGCGGTTTTTTATGAAAATAAAAACTGCGAATCTTTTTGCTTGTCCCAAGGTTTGTGGCAGGATTCAAACCGGCGACGTCAAGTACTCGTAGCAATGTTTCAGCACATTGGGAAGTCAGCAACATATTATTTTATGGTAAAAAAGTGTGTTAATGGACGAGCCAGCGTAGAGACATAATGTTCCAAAACCAGTGCCAACCGGTCCAGGAGACTTATTTATATTAAGTTCAGTCAAAACCTTTTTAACTACCAGCATTCGGAAAAATATCCAAAAACTCTTCAGAGTACGGCGAATGGTTCACTTCTGTCCGGCAAGTAAGAATTGTCGCCAAAAGTTACAGCGAGCAGGTTAGCCTTGTCAACTGGGGTTACTTGCTCATTCTCTAAAAGAGTTGGAATTGTTGAGCTATCGTTATTCGTTAGTCTCCTAACGAATGACCAAAAGCTCTTACTGTCCCTGCGAGCAGCAACAACTTTGGCGCGAAGACTCTGCTCGTGAATACATTTTTCACGCCTAAGTTCCCTGGCAGACGATGTCCTGGTCTTAGCAAATCAGTATCTGGGTTTTAGTTTGCACGCCAGATAGTGAGTTCTTCTTCTCTGGATCTGACTGCATTTTTGCACGTCTGATTAAACCTAGACTTTAATCTTGGTTCAGTTTAAGTTTGCCATTAAAATGCTCGTAAAATTTGTTGCTCAATGGATCCTTTTTATAGATATATTTTAATAATTTCGTGGCTACGTTATGAACATCTGGGAACGAAACGGAAGCAAAACTAGTGCAATTATGCTGAAAGATGCTCTAATTCTGACTTCATACTTTTAACGGTGTGAAGTCAGAATAGGTCTCAAGTGGTCGAATGACGAAGCCAGAATGGGTTGAGAGCATGGAAATCACAAGCAACAATGCTACTGATCGAGGAACTTTCCAGGATTTTCAGTATAGATTCCCAGAGGGCATCGAAACCATATATGTGTAGCGGAGCCTACAAAGTCAAAATTGTAGCTAATAGCATTTTATTTCTTCTATTTTGAGCTTTTAAAACTTTGAAGTTATAAGTTTTTACACCTTGACTCTTCTCTACCGATACTCGTTTTTTCACTTTATTTTCTCGCCGGGATGTAGTGTCGCACGATTTATTTATATAACACAATATAGTTATTGCATTTTATGTAAATTAATTAAAAAGCTGCAAAATCGTATTTAGTTGCTTGTAGAAATTTACTAAAGACATTTCAAAAAGTCATTTATAAATGCCTGTAGAAAGAAGGTTTCGTACTACATACATTAAAGTTTACATATGTATGTTTTGTCTGAATGACAAGCTTAAATGCAGGCCTTTATTTGTTTGAGCCAAACAATAACAAAGGCCATGAATGATAGTGTAATAAAACCATAAAACGAAAAGAGAAAATAAAAACTAAAGGTCATCAATAAAATACAGCTGACGCAAATTTTAACATGAAAAAGATTTAGTTTTATGTTTGCTCTTTTTGTTGTTATTTTTGAGCTTTATTTATACTCTATTAACCCTTGACTGAGCAATTTTTTCTTTTTAATTTTGGAAAAATAACACAAAAATTTTAAAAGTGTTATTAGTAAGTTTAAGTCAGTTTTAGTGTTTCTTTATTTGCTTGAGAAGTAACTTGATATAAATTATAGTTACAAATGGACGTAACGTATTTGAAGTACAAGCCAGATGAGCTTTACAGAATATATACGATTTTGTAATGTGAAAATCGGGGGGAAATCTTTCACTAGATGGTCTCTTTGATCGGACAAACCACAGCTCGTTTGAAAAAATTACAAAACGCCGGTGGCTCTTGAAGTGATTTATTGCTCTTCACTTCAACTGAACTGAGGATTCAGAGTAAAATCTCCTCTCTGGATATTTACCATATTCGGCTGGCTTTGGTGCATGAAGAAGTCGGTGTTCTGAATCAAAAATATTCTCCTATGCAGAATGAAATCTCTCATCAGTGGAATTCTTTGCATTCACCTCAACACACGTGCAGTATATTGGTGTATGAAAAACTGGATGCAGCTCTATTCGTGAAAAGGGAATACACTTGGGTTTCGGAGTAATATCTTTTCAGGGTATTTTATGTATCCACCTGAACATACTGTGCTCTGGTGTTTAAGTACACGGTGAAGCAGAGAAATTCTCTTCTTCGGAATGAAAATTTTCCTAATGGTATTCACTGCATTCATCTCAACACAATACACTCTAATGCATAAAGAACTTTTCACAATGTTATGGCCTTCGTGAAAAGGGAATACGTTGAGAGTACGGAGTGAAATGGCTATATCTAGCACACTACGCTCTTTTGAATAAAGAACTAGGTTCTCTTAAGCGGAGAAATTTTCTTCATGCTAGCATATAAGAGAAATCTATTGAGTGTTCAGAGTGAAATCACTTCTTAAGGTATTCTCTACACTCAGCTAAACACCATAAAATCTGGTGCATGAAGAACTGTTTAATTCGGTCTGAAAGAATTCTTTTCCAAGTAGTCGGCCTTCGTGAAAATAGAATGGAGGCTTAGGAAGGAAAATTTTCCTCCGGGTATTTTCTAGATCAATCTCAACACAACTCTGTTGTGGTACAACGAAGTCCGTGTACGTTAAATCCACCACTGAGTGGTTTTGGTACAATCTCAGCTCGGGATATTTCCAACGTGCACCACTACCAAACTTCACATCTGTGGCTCCCACGCTCCCCCCGGGCACCAGGCTTTGCTTTGGTGTATACCATACCAGGGCACTCTGCTTTCTGAGACACTACTCTTGGCCGATAATGGTACACTACTGGCCGCTTGTTTAATTGGCCTTGCCTCGCCAGTATCAATGACCATTCTCTCTTATCTCTGACCCTTTACGGCAAAAATGCAGGCATATTTTCTCAGCAGCTGTTCTGATTTGTTATTCTCAGATACTTGCCGTTCGGTTAGCCATCTCTCCACAGGTTGGTCAAATATCTCGCGTTCTTTGGCGCTTAAATTATTTTCCTCTGGCTCCAACGCACAATTGATAATTGCCTCTGATTGCATTTCCTAGAGCAGAAAGCATTCTCTTTCTTGTCTGCACTTACTTGCACAAGGGTTTTTGCAGTTAGTTACCTCTGCTGGTTCTATTTTTTTTTTTTTTTTTGGTGGAGTTCATCGAGTTTCTTCAGCAATGAATTTTAGCATCTGGAAGTTGCTGGTTTATTGTAATAAATAAAACTCTAGGAAGCCGCACGACTTATGTTGTGTTGGACTCCCAAAACGTATTAACTGGCAGAAAGGTATTAACTGGCAGAAAGGGAATCAGCAAAGCCCCCGAGAGATTCTGGTTGCAGACCATCTCAGCGCAGATAAAGTGTCTCACTCGTATATAATATTTTGGCATTGACTTAAACCTAAGCTCGCAGGAAGGGGAATTAATTTCCCTAATAACTAAGGTGCCATGCCGGTTTTCGGGTGCTAATAACCCCGCGAGGTGCTGTTGCCTTGCAACAGATGCCTGTAATGTAAGGAACAAGAAGTGAAGGTTAGGCGGATGAGTTGCTTAAGGGCTGATGCTCTTAATGGGCTTCGGCCTACTAACACATTAAGCATTGTCTTCCATTAACTTCTAAAAAATTGCATATAAGGGGGATTAGAAGGTCCGAAGTGTCCAGCAAGGGAGTTGTCTACAAACTTGTGGCAAAAAGTTGCAACCTGTGTGAGCTTTGCAAGCCACTCGGAGGCGCTGGTGAACCGCGAATGATTCACCACGTGGAGTTCGTCCATCATTAGATAAGACCGACAAACAGGTGCTGATTAATTGTTAAAAGCTGCTCACACTAGTCTAAAAGAAGTTATTTAGTTTGTGTTGCAGCTGCAGTCCATCGTGTACACAAGAGTAATATGACATAAAGTATCAAATGACTCGTATATTAAACACAGTGCACTGAAGGTTAAACAAGAGTTTGGCAGAAGTTCCCTCGCTTTTATTTTTTTAGACGACAGAATAATGTTGTTCAGAGAACAATATAATATGCATGTGGCAATCTGCTTTTTAATGGGTCCTTTCGTCTTATTTCTTTCGTACAAATGAACATGCGGCATGCTGTCCTCGCTTTTAAAGTTCTTTGATGGCCTGTATTTTTTGTTTGGTTTCTCAAACAATGGCAAACTATGGAAAAACTAGTACTAAAATAAACAGCAGCAGCAGCAACAACAACAACGGCTGTTTTAACACACATATGCACATGTAATCACGGCAATATATATGAGTGTACGAGGAGAGTTTTTATATTGAAAAGCATATACGAGCTTATACATGTGTGTATAAACTAAGGAATAACAGGGTATTTTGATATATGTACATACGTTTATATATGATGATGCTGATGACAATATTAAATGACAAAGTAATTTGATGTCAACACACTGATAACATACTGTAAAATATATGTATGCGTATATAGAAGATTTATTTTGTTTTCCGTTTGGTTGTTTTTGTTTGTCATTTACTTTAATTGATTTATGAAACGATTGTCTTTAATACAATTATTTTATAATTTAAAACTAAATCCAACTTGAAGTAATTTTATTATTTAGGTTAACAGGAATATGTATTCAATTGAAGTTTTATTGCATGTGTGAACACCCTGCATTGTTATACAGTTTTATCGTTACTACAATAGATTCCAATCTGATGAAATCAGGGATGTCGTTCTAGAAATCAAAGTCTTCTTATGTATTACGCGGTTGTTGCCTAGACTATTTCCGCTCGTTGTGGATTGGCCAATGAATCGACGTACTGCAGGAAGAATTCATTCTTCAATTGTATGGTATGTGAACTAGGCGCAGGTGCTCTGTCATTTAGAATGTAGTAAGATTCAAAACGTTCACAAGCACTATTCTCTTCTCTTTCCTCCCCATAACTTATTTCATTAAAACTCAATCCTTCCGTACTTAAATCAGTTTCAAGCGGTGTTAAAAGTACGGTAAGTATAGTTTTTCTTAAATCAAGTACCGTGCGGTTGATTCAAGTGCGGTTTATTTAAGCACTAAATACTAAATGTGAGCGCAAGATAAACAGTAAATATAGAGAACAAGAGAGCAAACAATGCAAAAATCATTGCACCTCATTTGAGTGGACAATTTTATCAAGTGTGCAATAAATATGTTGTGCACTTCATATTGTTCAATAGTTCATTTTACTTACACTTTTTTTGAGAGTAAAATCTTTTCCTTTTCAGAGAAAAATTTAAATTAGATTCTTTTTATTCATCAATAAACGTAAAATATTCAAGCTATTACAGTTTCTAGAATGAGAACAAATGAATTAAAAATTTAAGGATATTAAAAAATATAATATAAATATTTAGGCATATTTTACATGATACCACACTAGAAATAATGTTTGCGTGAGCGTCTTGTATTTTGTAAAATATTTCCCAAATCTTTTCCCCGTAAACTTAACTGCGGTAAACTCTCCAGTATTAATTTTGTCTTTGCTGATCTACGGGTTGCAACTCCATACTAACAATTGTTGGTTCCTATTAGAGTTAAAAATTTTTAGCTCTAATAGGAACCAACAACTGCTAATATGGAGTTGCAACCTGTAGATCAGCAAAGACAGAATTAATACACACATAATACATTAATTACATACCTCTATACCCTTAATGAAATTAAAATATACATATACTTTCTAGATATTAAATTATTTCTATTTTAGCCACTCCAACGATGGAATTAATATCAAATAATGCAAATACAAAGTACAAACCGTACGTCATGTTATCGTACGTGCCACCCAATATATTCAAAACATAATTTTTATCCTTCGTATGATGGTTCGATTTTGTAACACGCTTATATTAACTTCACTTGTAGGTTTGTAGCTCTCGCAACCCCAGTTCAGAGTGCGTACTTTTGAGGAATTTCATATTCCGCTCAAAAAAAGAGTGCTGCCGTTTTTTTGCGAAAATTTAAGTTGTCTTATTACTTTCGGGGATATGGGGGGATTTTGGCGATTCCCGAAATCAATATTGGGAATTCCCAAAAAAAAACTTGGAACTGCTTTGTTAAATGGTTCGCAACCGAATTTTCATATTCGGTGCGAGTTTTTGTACTTCGCTGAATTTGTTCAATGTTAGATATTGAAGAGGTTTCCCATAATTGAATTCCATAGCATCAAGCAAAATGTGAATGAAAAATACTAGTATTTTTGTAAAAAAAGGCATGTGACCCTTTGTGTCACATATTTTTTGTTTCTGAAAATTATGCTAGTATTTTTTTATGCACTATGGTTAGGTTGTACAGGCCGCCAGTTTCATGAAACCAGCCCACTTGGGTCCTTTTGGTCCCGTTGTATTGCCTGAGGGAGAAGTGCGGACTATGAGACTTACACTTCCCCCGATTCACTATGATTTTAAGCATATTTTTCAAATTATTTCTTACTTTTTAATTCGGTATCGCAGCGTGCTGTTTAGCTTTTTCAACTACTTTTATTAATATTTTCTCTGACTTGAAATTCTAATGCAGAGCGCTGCTCTCTGTTCTGCCGATGAAGGCCATTCCTCCTCTCCAGTGATTTAAATTTAGTTTAATAGATTGTTTTTTGTGCGCCGTTTTTGGCTCTAACACTACTGTAAGTAATTAGGAGGAAAAAAACAAAACTTTTTCTTTCTTTCGATTGCTTGTTTTAGTTTAACACTTTTGAATTTTATAAACTTTCAAAGACTTTCTTAAGCCTGCTGTCATGTGTAGCGCCGCTCTAAACGCTAAAAAAAAGGAAAGAAAGAGAAAAAAATCAAAGAAGCAAGAATAATTTCTGAACATGCAACAGCCATCTCGTTACCATTGTTTTTAACATAAATGCATTTTATTAAGTCTTAAAAAACTGTTCATCTCTTTTCTGTTTTCCGCAATTTTTTCTTTAACGGCTTTTATTATAATTTTGTTTTCTTTGTTCGGTTTAAGAAAGAAAAAAAAAAAGGAATGAAATGAAATCTAAAAAGAAAGACTTTTTATTTTGTTGTCAGGTAATTGACTAAAGAAAGCATGAGCAACACACACACACACACTCATACAACACACACACATCCTTACAAACAAAAAGAATTGAAATAAAAGAAAAACTAAAAGAAAGTGAATACTTTGTTGTAGTTGTAGTCAAAGTTTCCTGTTCATGCATTTTTTTAAATTCATTAATATCTTTTTTTTTTTTTTTTGTTTTTTTTGTTCCACTCGGTCTCTTTTGGCTTTTGAAAAGTCAGCAGAAGAGAAAAGAAAAGTAGTTTTTTGTTTGCATTTGAAAGACAGTATGAATGAAAGAAAGAAAGAAAGAAGGTGTGAGGATTTGAATATATGTAGACGAGTGTGTGTGTGTGTGGTTTCCGGTTTTCATTTGAATTTATGAATTTATTTTAATTTTTTCTATATTTTTTTTTTTATAAGCAAATATGCATTTTTTTTAATTTATGCAATTTTTATTGTGAAACTAAGTTTTTCTGTTTATATTATTTTTCGATTGTGTTCTTGAGAACATGATATTGGAAGCAAAAGTGCGTAAGAATTGAAAGAAAATACAATAAAAGCCAACAATGTGTTGATAATTTATGTGCTCAAAATTGAATGTTAATACCAGGAATCAACTAAAAGATTATGCTATTTTTTTATATTTAAATACATGAATATTAATTGAAAATTAATAAATGGAAACAGAAAGAAACGAAAGGAGCTTTATTTTGGGAATGGTAATTGCAAAAAGTACAAAATAGTATTTTTTTTTTTTTTTTGTTCTGCAAACTCCTCACTTGCTTTGTAACCTATTCATGCCGTTCATGCCATAATTAGGAGGCTGTTCTTTGTTACAACAAACTCCACACATCTCCCTGTGATTCATACGAAGTCAAAGAACAATGATGTATACAACGAGTTGTCTTTCAACAATCACTTTGAACGTTCATTATAAACATGTGCATGGTTACACTCAAATCACAAAAGTTTCGTTTGTGAGTTTATCAATGTGTCCTGTACGGATATACTCGTATTGGTACTTCTTCAAATACAATGAATATAAATGAATGGAAAAGCTAATGACTAACATAACTGTTTTACTTCTCTATATGTATGTATACCCCCGGCACCGGTGACAAAAAGTTACTTGGTATTGATAATTCCAAATCTTTGAAGTCTACCTAGATACCAGTATGCTAAATTAAACACAAAAGCTGTATTTAATAACTGCCACATTAAGAAATCTACTGCTACCATACAAGAATTCTACTGTCTTTTGAAATTATAAAAAATAACTAAGAAAGGAGTTTGCTAGCGAATGAATTATCAAGGTATTATTGTATGTACCTGTAAACAAAAGTCCAAAAAATGATTTTTTCATAAAAAAAGAACATCTCAATTACACTTTATAGCCAACAAATACTTATGAAAACCATAATTATCTTTATCTCTTCTGCCATTTACAATAACGTTATCTGTATCAGTGGCAGCACAGCCCCCCCAAATTATCATCAGTACCCAGAAGCCAACAACTTTTCTAACTGCACACCACGATTTACAGCCATTTACTTTAGCATTTCTGTATTATTTGTTATTTTCCGTGTACTTCGATAAAAAAAAAAAATCCACGCAAACATGGGAGTGCTTCTTAAATCATGCCAAAACATGCTTCTGGTTAACCAGGCTTAATGTGAGAGTGGGTGGAAAAGTTTTTTTTATATTTTGGTAGTTAACTTTTTTTCGTTAATATTTTGTGATAATAAATTAAAAATTTACGACAGGTAGTTTGTTGGTTGTAGACGCTGCTTTCAAAAGCAAAGAAATTTTTCATCTCAACAAAAAGTTTTAGTTTAATAAAAGGGATCTAAAGGATCTTTGTTTGCCATAGAAAGCAGGCCATAGAATGAATCTGTTTAAAGTAATCGTTGTTGTAGTAGCTATTTATGGAAATTCTAAAAGCGGTTGTATTTGATTGTATTCGTAGCAATATAAAAATACTTATAACAAACAAAGAGGTGGGTGGTTTAGGCTTGTGTGTGTGTGTGTTTTTTTTTTTTATACCACAAAGTGTGTATGTTTGTCGACACATACTTGAAATCTTCAGTTCACTATCTATACCAATAAATATGACAACATGAGGGTTTTTTACAACTTTGAATTGGTAACACTGCTTTATTTGATAACCCATTTAACAGCTGTTAGTTTGTGTTCGAATTTTCATTACGGACAACAGGCGTATTAAGGACTTTTCCTACAGGCGCACTAAATATTGAACTATATCTTGTTTCCGTTGATCTTCATGTTATGACCATCTCTACCTGTAGCGCATTAGGCCCCATGGGAAACAGGTTTTTGCCTTAGCTAAGGCCCAACCAGGGCATTATATTTTTTGGGGCCTAGAGGGGAAGGAGTACCCCGTTTGTTGTAACAAACTAAACTCTAGAAAGCCATATGCCTTATATTGTGTTGGACTTTCGAAACCCATTTCAAGTGTAAAAATTGGAAAATGGCGAGCAGCAAAGCCCCCGAGAGATTCTGCCTTACACATCTCTTGGTGCTGATCATGCTTAAGGTGATTGCATTCGCTAAAACGTGCTGGCTATGAAATTACAGGAAGGGGAATAAGATCCCTGATACCCATGGTGTATTCTGGTGTTTGGGGTGCTAATATCTCCCCGAAGTGTTGTTGTCTTGCAACAGATATCTATACTGTACGGATCCAGGATTGATGGTGAACTACATCGCAAGCCAAATTTCAAAAACATCCTTTCATTTTCTTGCTTTCATCAAAATATTTCTACAGTTTGTTTTTTAACATAAAAAAAATTTATTAAACTTTTCGTCTATTTTTAACAATTCTCTATGCAATATTAAATCAGTTTACATACCACTAGAAAGAAAAACAATATAAAAACAACATATCATTATAATAGCCAGATTGAACTTGCGCTGGCAAGAAGATTCTTGTTTTTTATGGTTCTTAGCCAATGGATTTTTTTTATTAAAAATTTACCCATTTTACTTCCAAATTTTTGTCATGTTATTATGCATTTTGCTTTTTCTCCACTTTTTTATGAACTCTGCTTTAATATATGTATGTGTAAAATAGTGAACAATAGATAAATGTACATACGTATGAATGTTCATACTGCTGCAACAAACCAAACCCAACAATTCCATATGCATCTCTTCCATCGAATCTTTGAAACCACCACAAATATGTATTTCACTTCAGCAGTTTACCTCCTTTCCAATTTGAATGCTTAGCATTCTTTCATTTTGGTCATTAATCACGTAAAGGTGTTTTTAATATCTTGACACATTCGTTTACACACTTATACACACACTAGTTCATATTCACACACACTCAAACACACCTCATTCTTACCCAGCAAACACTAAGGTTTGATTTCAAATTGAGAGTGATTTGAAATCGAATACTGTGTTAACATATAAGTGTTTTGCTCGAAAGCACGTTTTTTGGGCCAAACATGTAGAAATAAACATGTTTTCCCAAACATTTTTGAAAAGAGCAAACCATTTCGAAAATGTTCTGAACAACAATAATATGATATACAACGTTGTGTTTTTTATTCAAAGCGATTGAAAAACTCGAAATAATTACATTTTATTTTGTCTTTGAAAAAAAAAAAAAAACAATTAGAATTAGAATTCAACAAGAAAATTAAAATTTTTACATGAAATAAAGAAAATAAAGAACAATAAAAACAAATAAAAGTGTGGTAACTCCGGCTGGGCCTAACTTGAAATACCCTTCACGATAGTCATGTATTCGCGTATATTACATATTTGAACTAAATATGCTTAGATATATGTGAAACGATATCGGAAATTTTCAATTTCCATATTTAAATAACCTGCAACTGCTTTTAAGCAAAAAAAAAAAAAAAAATTTAATTTCTCTTACGTGACATTTTCATGAAAAAATCGGCTTAGGCTACATCCCGGGTAATATGGCTCGATATAGGAAACTTTAATATTCTGTATTTATAAAACCTTCTTTTATTACCACGACTGCTTTTAAGCAAAAAAAAAAAAAATCTCGAAGATACATGTATGGACCGATATCGGAAATTTTAATTTTCTGTATATATATAACCTTCTTTTATTACCAAAACTGCTTTTAGCCCAAAACATTTTTATTCATGACTATAGACTATCTGCCTTATTTATAAAAATTTTTTCAAGTTTATTAAGCTGTTATTGCACTGATTTCTGTACAAAATTTGTACAATAAGAGCTTAATAAAATGAAAAATTTTTATAAATAAGGCCGTATATCTCGGATAAATATAGACCGCTGTTGGAAATTTTCATTTTCTGTGTTTTAGCAACCTTCTTTTAAAAACAGAACTGCTTTTTAACTAAAAAATTTTTTTCATTGAAAAATCGGTTCGGATTATATTTTGGGTATATATGGACTGATATCGTAAATTTTCATTTTCTGCATTTGGTAACTAACCAGAACTGCTCTTAAGCAAAAAAAAATAAATAAAAATAAAAAATAAAAATTGTTTAAGTTCGCTTACGCAACATTTTCATGAAAAAATCTGTTAAGGCTGTAGTCAGACATATACGGACCGATACTGGAAATGTTCATTTTCTGTGTTTCTGAAACCTTCTTTTATTATCACAATTACTTTTAACAAAAAAAAAAATGCTTTTCATGGGAAATTCGGTTCAGACTATATCTCGGGTATATATGAACCGATATCGGAAATTTTCATTTTTTGTATTTGGTAAGCTCCTACATATACAACTGTCTTTAATTTGATGTTTGAATAGAGACCTTCTTCGGCTCTATTCACCGCATAAAATATCGAGTTAACTATCGCATCGAATAACAATACGATACTTGTAGTTTATGCCAAACGATGCATAAATATGTTGATGGTTTGAATTTGCTTTTTCAGTTCATGCTGCCACATTTGTTTTAAGCCTGAGAATTACAATCAAAAACAAATTGATAAAACATTGAAAATCAAATGTTGATATTCAAATGATTTTCAATTTGAAATTAAATGTTAAAAGGGTTTGAAAATTATGTTTGATATCAAAAAATAATTTTTGTATCAAAGCTTCGATTTCGTGTTTGTTGGGTAGTCACACGAATGCAGTATGAAATTGTGTCTTTTTTTATTGTGGGATAGAATTTAATGAATGGCTTCTGCTTTTAATGGAATTTCGTTAAAATATTTAAAAACATTTTATAATGAAATTCTTTGCAGTTTCAATATTTAAACAGGTTATGCAAATCAATTTTTTTTTTAATTTTAAATACTATAATAATACAGGGTGGCTGATCAATTTTACTACATTAAGAAATTCAAATAACTTTTTATAAAGTTAATTACATAAACTTTATAAAAAGTTATTTTTTAGTAACTCATTTGAAAAATAATAAGTTTTTCTTAAAGTAATTCATGAAGAAAATTATAAATAGCTTGTTTTCTATGTTTCCCAGTTATCTATAAAAAAATTGTTTTGTAGCACAATTGGTCAGCCAGCCTGTATAAAAAAAAATATTATAGCTTATTTAAAAATATTTAATATTTTTATATTATTGTTATAATAACCTTTCCAGCTCTTTAGAATCGTAATTTTTTTTTGTTGCTTCTTTTTTTTTGGCTGCTGTTTGCCAGGTGGACTCTTTTCACTTTGTATTTAATATTTCAACTTTTGCTTTATTTATAATGACTTACCACACATACACATACAAGTGGCATATAACACATATCTACTTAAGTTTATGTGTGTGTATCTACTACTTTTAACTTTACTTAAAATTAAAAAGTGCTCTTATATTTCAAACGACGGCAAAATTATTACTTATGACATGGTGTGGTGATGATGACATGTTCCTAAAACAAAAAAAAAAAAACAAAAACAAAAAAAAACAAAAAAAAGAAGAAAAACGTAAAATGAACTCATCTCTTAAAAACAACAGCATGTGAGTGAGTTTCCATGTGAGCTTATAAACGATTTTTCTATATAATTTTTGCTTAGTAATTACTTTTTTTGCAGTTGTTTTTTTTCTCATTCTTTTTCATTCGTTATATGTATGTAGTGTTGAAATAATAAATTCCAAATCATACTTGTGCATGTTTGTGCTATTTTCAGCATAAAACCTCTTTAGGAAGCCACTATTTTTCGTTTTAAATACATAAAAGAGTTGCCAGATATATGAGTTTTATACAGTTTAGTGGGATTTTTGTTAATAATGGGAGAATTAGGTTTAACCTTCCAAAAGGCAACATTTAGTGGGCAAAAAGAACAATGCAATTTTTTTTAGCTTCGAGTAGTACTCTACCTCTACGAAAGTCAGCCCCTGGATTGTACTGGAACTAGATAAATAGATTATGAGGAAAAGGAAAGAAAGAGGGAGTAGTGTATGTGCACGTTTCACTTGTATCTATTAATAGCAACATGGAAAGAGCCAAACAAATGTTATTACAGCATTTAAAATATTGAAATTAAATGACTCAAAACTTATCAGTGCCTTCTGTATATACAGTGGCGAGCAGAAGTGAGTGCATATTCATGACATTGACTTTCGCCGTCCATAAACAAATAATCCTTAAAGCAAATCAAATAATTTTTTTTTATTTTTACTAGTTTATACGAAACAAACAAGAGTAAAAAAATGCAATCATAAATGAGATGAATTCAAAAAGTTTAAAAGAAAAAACGAAAATAGCCCGCATTTTGCACATTTCAAGGTAATTAATAACTAATCCAATTTCAATACTGGGTCCATAGATCCTGATTAAAAATAACTTGATTTACGATGTTTGGCACAGGTTAGATTAGGTAGGCAGGCCGCTGGATACCCCGCAATAGCCTATGTTCTCCAGCTCACTTGGGTGCTGAAGTCGTTCCCTTTGTAATGTCCTGAAAAGAGGGATAGTGAAGTGAAGAATATAAGTTAGAGGGATAAAGCGTGAGTGGAGGAGATGTTTGGGAGGAGATAGAAAGGAAAGTTGAGAACCGCTTAGTGTGACGTTACATGCTGCTGTTCTAGCCAACCGTTGCTGTTTATGAAACAGGCTAGCGCGTTTGGATTGACCCAGGCCAGACACGATAAGCTGTTGAAACTCCCCTCGGCTAGGTATCTTAGACAGTGATGCTCCAATAACGGCTTTGCACCGAAGAGGTAAGGGATCGTCTCCCGCTCTTCCTCGTGTTGGCAACTTCCGCAGAAGTCGTTTTAGGATAGGCCCAGTTTGCTGGAGTGTTTCCCAAACGGGCAATGTCCAGTGATGACTGCCGCAGTGACTCTCAGGTGAAATCAGGACAGTTTTAATAGCTCCCAAGTTCTCTTGCGTTGATATAAGGTATATGGGCTCTGTGAGTCATTTTTCTTAAGCATATTCCAGCGTGTGAAATTTTATTTTTTTCCAACACGCTGATAAGGGCGTGTGATGATTAAAAATGAGTTATTTTAATTTCTAATTGCAATACGAATCGTCAGCCACCCTATATAGAACACGCCCTAGTTTTTTTTAGTTATTTAGTAGCTATACAGTTGCAAAGTAAATTTGCAAAGTATAGGATGAACAGCATGGGCGGGGTGCCAAAGCCCTATGCCTAAGATGATATTAACAGTACTTTTGTAGCGTCGCTGTGATTAACTATAACGACCTATGCCTTCACATAGGAAGTTTCCACGTGGTTAACAATGAATAACCTCTAAAAAAAACTGTAGACCAATACAGTTAGTTGAGGCAAACCGTTAACCAGTGGGAGTGAGACGCAAAACTCTTGAAGACCGAACAACAAACACAAGCCTGACCGCACTTAAGAAATAATTACAATGAAGCGAGAGCTGTTCTTCAGCCCAGCGCTGCTTTACGACTGTGCCACACGCCCTAGTTTTTTTTTTCTAAGAATCTTTTTCAAATTGATTTCTATCGACCACTTGCTTATACTCAGTTAATTAAGACATATCGCTCCTTTATTGCAACATAGTCATATCAAAAAAAGTTAGCTTTTCGACCTAACAATAAAGAATAGTTAACAGTACTACCTTTTATATTGTGCCAAAAATTTATTCAATATACTTTTATCTCCTTTAGGAGATATTTTCTAAAAAAAAATTGTCTAAGACTTGTATGGAAACTAAAAATTTGAAATGTGTTTTTCTCGAAATAAGCTTTTTTTTTTAGTTATGACTATGTTGCACTAAAGGAGCGATATAAATTCGATCACCTCCATAAGTTTATCCTTCATTACGAATTGTTTGTATTTCTCTATGAGGTTGTGCATTTACGAGTAAGTATGATTTAATATTTGATTTTAACACGCTGCTTTCCTTTCCTTGCTTTCGCTGTAAGCCTGTTGGCTTATTTGCTTTTGTGAATGTGCATAAGCACGCGTAAAAAAACTTACAGCTACCTCTTTTTCCTTTTTCATATTTATTGGCAATGATTAATGCTGCTTCATTACAAAATTAATGAGTTTAATTGTATGGATTTTAACTTGTGTTGTTGCTGACTGCTTAAATGCTTCGTTCAAACTTCTTCATATAACCAATTACGCTGTCATGCAAGCAAGGCCTCAAAAAAAGCATGTAAGGTAAAATCCATTATATTTTATGAAAGCTACACATGAGTATCTTCAATTGGCTTTCTATTGGTGTACTCGTATATATTTATAAGAATGTGGCGACTAGTTGTTGTGCCTTTCATATAAAACTACATGATTTTCTTGGTTTAGTTTTATGATTTGTTGATAAAGGTTGTAACCAAAATCAAGTAAAAGTGGGGTATATTCGGCTAGGCCGAATGTAAAATACCCTTCACAATAGCCACAAGGATATTTTATTTATATATTTTTATTTATTTAATTATATATCTTATAAATGCAAGTGCTAGTGAATAAATCAAACTAATAACATATAACAGACAAGAAATTAATAAAAGGAACATATCAAAAATACAAGAAATACCTTTTTACAGAAAAAGTATAATAAACAGGCAGAAAAAAAGAAAAAAAAAATAATATGTAAATATAAAAGTACATAAATTATTTGACAAGGTTTGTCTCAAAGAAAACGTTCATCTAATATTAAATTACAAAAAAAATTTATGTAACTCCTTTTTAAATGCATATGGTTTGGCAAAGAATACCAGAGACTTGTGGTATATACAAAAAATTTATGTTGTGATAAAGTTGAATGATTTTTCTGTCTCGTTTAGATCTGGCAAATCTGATTCTACTAAACATATATATTGCTTGTTTCGATATAATTATTTTGTGCAGGAATATTAGGCATTTAATTTTTAGGAGATTTTCAAACTTCACTTGAAATATCCTACACGAAAATAGTGAAATGTGATCACGACGTCTTGTTATATTGTTGTAAGCGACCCTAAGTTTTTGTTGATCATAAAGTATATATTACATATTTGAAGTAAATGTAATCGGACATACATAAATGGACCGATATGGGAGAAAAATTTTTTTTGCCTTGTAATCGCCATCCCAAAATCGGTTTTCAGGTATGTGAGGTATATATGGGCCGATTTCGGAAATTTTAATTTTCTGCATTTTAGTAACCTCGTTTATTACCAGAACTGTTTTTAAGCAAAACAAAATTGTTTAAGTTCGTTTATGCGACATTTTCATTAAAATTTCGGTTTAGACTATATCTCAGGTATACATAGGCCGATTTCGGAAGTTTTAATTTTCTGTATCTTAATAACCTTATTTTTCTACCAAAACTGCTTTTAAGCCAAAAAATTTTTTAAGTTCCCTTACGTGACATTTTCATAAATAATCGGTTTAGGCTATATCTTGGGTATATGTGGACCGATATCGGAAATTTTCATCTGTATTTTAGTAGCCTTCTTTTATTACCAGAACTACTTCTAAGCAAAAGAAAAAAATTTTGATAGAAAAAGCAGTTTAGGCTATATCTCGTGGATATGAGGGCTGATCAAAAAATAAACATTATTTTAAATTTTCTGAAAAAGTATTTATTTATTCATCTTGTCCCCTTCAAAGTAATCCGCTCGGATATAATTATCAGCCAGCCTTTTTTTCAATCCTCGAAACACTTCTGAAGCGCGCTTTTTAGTATCGTCAACATCTCCTGTTTCGATTTTTCTTTTCTCTACTCAATCGTAGCAAACCGCTTTTCTTTCATGGGCGTCTTCAGTTTATTGACGAAGAAAAACTCATCGTGGGCCGAGTTCGGTGAATACAGTGGTGATTAAGACCTGCTAACGGTTTTATTTTTGGTCAAAAACTCTCGCATAAGCATCGATGTGTGAGCTGGTGCGTTATTATGAAGCAAAATCCATGATTGTTTTTTCCACAATTCTGTGTGTTTCTGATAAATTGCTTCGTGCTAATGGCGCGTAACTTCAAGGTAGTATTCCTTATTGACCATACGACCTTGTGGCAAGAATTTATGATGCATCACGCCATTGCAGTCGAAGAAAACAGTGGGCAAAACTTTCACATTTGGCCGAACTTGATGTGCTTTTTTCGGTCTTGGCTCTTCGGGACGCTTCCATTGGGATGATTGGGCTTTGGTTTCAATGTCATAGCCATACACCCATGATACGTCACCAGTCATGAGCTTTTTGAGGAACTCTGAATCGTCGTTGATGATGTTGAACAGCTCCTGAGCGATGTCCATGCGACGTTGTTTTTGCTCAAAATTTAGTAAATTTAGTAAAAAATCGAAGAGCACTCCAAAACACGACTAACCTTTTTATCTGTCCCAAGTAAACTGACAATCCAAAATTACCGATGTTTCCGGGATATAAAGCAGACGTACTTAAGTAGCAACATAATGATAGGAACACAACTGCGACGAACGACGAACTTCGGCCATCGCGACGAATTCGAAAATATTCGGTGTATAAATTCGTCGTGTGAAACACAATATCAACGAACATTGTTTACATTTCGTGCAAAGAAAAAAAAATGAATATAAATACTAAGGTGGCTATATTAAAAGTAAATCTATATAAATCCCATCCGAAAGAGGGATTTTTGAACAAATTATCTCAGGTACTTTATATTTTGAGAACATCTTCATAAATTTTTTACTACATGGATTAATATAAATATAAAAAGTATAATTTCGTGAAAAATATTTTTTTATATAAGAAACCTGGCCACCTGATACTGTTTTGTTCGTCGTTCACTGACGAAGCAATTAGAAATAAATCTATTTAAATTTTCGCTGAGTATGACGAATGTCGACCAACGCCATGATTGTGTGCATTTTCATATACACAAATGTGTTTTATTTTTAGCGACGAATATTCGCGACCAAAAATTCGTCGTTCGTCGCAGTTGTGTGCCTAGCATAAGAGAAAAAAGTGCGAAATTTTTAAATAACGGTTCTTTTTTGATCATACCATGTATGAGAAAATATTGTATCAAATTTAACACGGCTTATAGATATTTTACTACACAAAAATAAACTTTCAATGTAATCCCAGCCGTAACTTGGCAAGTTCAATAAATTGCCTAGTGAGACTTTGGATCTGTTTGAGTACTCGTAATAAGTATTTTCTCTTTTGCTTTTTCAATAAACTATGGCTTATCTAATGGTTTTTAGTGTTGAGCTCTTGTTTTTCTGACATTCAATTAACTTAAGAAAAAAAAAAGCTGGATAAAATAAAAAAACTGTCACTTTTCAAGCGAAACAAAAGAGCAAGCAAATTATTATAAACTAATATATTTTTGTAGAGCAAAAATACTGGCAAAGAAATTGATGTTGTAAAAGACCACCAGAATAGACATGAATAGAAGAAGTGCTTGTCTGTTATAGAAGGCAATTTTCTTTTTCATAATTTTCGCACTAATAGCAAATATCCCAGTTAATAATGTTGTTGGAAGGAGAAGTAATTTCACAACTTTACCGCAAAGCAAATTGCAAAGTAACTCAAAAAACCAAAACTTCGTTAGTACGAGTATATGAACAACACAACAAATAATTAAAGATTTTAAAATTTTTGTATTATTTTTAGAAGACCTAAATTTATATAAAAATGTTTGCTTGGTTAACAGGAAGAACTATTATGCCAATTTACTTAAAGAAGAAAACGAAGCCACAAACAAAACATAAAAAGTTTTTAACAAACTGAAAAGATGACAACTAATTAAATGATGAAAATCTTTATCATCAGCACCAAACCCATGAAAAATTTTATATATTTCATGTTCAGGCAAGAAGGCAACCACTTTAATCGAAAAAAGTAATAAATAGTACTTGAAATAAAGTATTCTGTAGTATTTTCTTTACGAAGTATTAAGGCCCATTTAGCCGACCGTAGAAATTGTAACTGTAACGTAAATGTAACTGTACACGTAATGTAAATGTAGTAGCACTTATAGAACACGTAAAACCATACCATGTATTTTTGACATAAACAAAAAACAAAAGTCCATGTGAAGAAAATGTGTTCTGTTTTTCATTTTTATATTATTGTGTGTTAAAGAAAATAATAAATTTTTCATCGTCCATATCATTATATCAAATAAATTACAAAAATAAAATAAAAGCAATACAGCTGTTCATATCAGTGATGAGACTTCATAGTATTCAGTACATATACAAAAAGTACGAAAATTGTTTAAATGGTACCTAAAACTTCCAATATTCTTTTTTCTGTTTACATGTCGACATTTCATACGACCGCCAGCTGGGAAACATTAAAAAGAAGCTGTTTGTGTAGGGAATCAAAAAGAAGATACAGACAACATAAGTGCAAACTACAGGATGATAATAAATTAAAAAACTGTGATATTATATATACTTTGTTAAATATTTGTGGTTGGTTTTTCAAAAAAAGTTCGTTTTAATGTATCTGTTGTTATAGAAATATATTTGATATTAGTGTTATTTTCCACATAACCTAGATTTCCCGTGAAGAAATCAACAAAAAATTGACGAAACGTTGGGAAAAAATGTAAATAAAATTGTTTAATTTTCCATTGGAAAATTTAGGTCCACTTAGCGTAGGGAAGAACTAAGGTTCTTAAAAATATCGAAGCTGTTTATAATTTTTTGACTGGCACCAATGTTGGAAGCTAATATAGCGAATAAAACTCAAATGTTTGAATTTCTGTTCTCTGATTTTTGATACTACCAAAAAAACAAATAAAACTCAATTGCTTATAATATATAACAATATTAATATATAGCAATACTAAAATAGTAGTTATGTACATGTAATTATTAGTTTATTATACTTAAAAGATATTAAACATTTTTTATTATTACATTTTTATTTTTTTAAAGACCTAAATTTAATACTGTATTGCTTTCTTACATTTATATCAGCATAAATAACTCTATATTATAAACCAATTATTAAAAACCCTTTTGTCTTTGCAAGATTGTGTTTGAGGAATATATTTTGGAAATCAGGCTAATAAATGTTGGGGTTACAAATAATGTGAAAGTTGCAAAAATTGTGCGGAGTGTATAAATTGTGCTACCAATGTATGCAAATTCATTTTGCGTATTTTACAAAAAAGTCTTAAATTGATTAAAATATATTATGTGTGTATACAAATTTAGCTACTTAAACAGTTCAATTATCAAATAAACAAAAAGTACTAAAAGAGGGCCACTCTCCCATTCACAATAATAAGTACCATCACTGACTACATTTGTCACGTAAACACGTAATGAAACTATATTTTCTACAGGTTGAGACGTTACGGTTACATTTCATTACAGTAGATAGACATTTTCTTGGTTTCTCGTATAACAAAAACGATCAGCTGTTCCAACTACATTTACATTTCTACATTTACGGTCGGCTAAATGGGCCATTAAGCTTTCGAACTAAACTTAAGCCAGACGGGCAAAAGACTACTTTAATTTTATGCGAAAAAATTGTTTTATAATTATAACAATAATTGCTGTGAAACAATAGGACCAAAGAAGAACAGAAAAATAATTGAATACCATTAGCTGGAGGACAACTAGCTGTTTCATAGCCGCTACACTACTCATCAGCACCCATTGGGATTTGAACTCGGAATCATGTGAACATTTAAAACAATCAAAAAATAATCTTTTTTCTGGACTGAAGTTGGACTCGAACTCACAACTAATTAGTTAATATCGTACATATGTCTATAACTAAAAAAGTTCAATGATTAATAATTCACATACAAAATTTTTCTTAAGCTTATGTTACAGGGAACGACAAAAACTTGCCATGGACTTAGGATTCCCACTGAGGCTACAGATTATAACGCAGAAAATAATTTGTAACTGTGTTTTGGAAGAGTTCGTGTAAAATGTATTTTAAAATTTTATAACAAAAAGCGAAATATTTCTGTCGAATATCTTATTCATGTTGCTTCTGACTGGTTATAAAAATTAGATCTATTTATCGAGGAGAAACTTGTAGGTCTACAAAAATTTTCCATGCAAAATACCGTTTCTGAGAAAACTATTAGACTTGAAAACTTTTTTCTTTTAACATGGTGCTACTCAATTGATTCATGGGTTTTCTATTAAAATTCAGTAAAATCGGTTCACTTATAGCTGAGATATATCACAAATTCATATTTTTTTTTTTTTTTTGCAATTTTGCATGAAAATTAAAAGAAAATTATTTCTTTTGCTTCAAACTTAAGATAATTATTTGGCATGGCATTTATAAGGGAAAAAATGTTTCCCCGATATCGGTCCGTGATATAGCGTACACCGATTTTTCCATGAAAATGTCGCGTAAGCGAAATTAAACAACTTTTTGTGCTTAAAAGCAGTTCTGGTAAGAAAAAAAGATTACTTAAATATAGAAAATAGAAATTTCCGATATCGGTCCATATATATGCAAGATATAGCCTAAACTGATTTTTTTTAATGAAAATGTCCCGTACTTAAACATTTTTTTTTTGTGCTTAGGAGCAGTTCTGGCAAAATAAAAATATGTAAATACAGAAAATGAAATTTTTTGAATTCCGAATTCTAAACATATATTTTCTTTAATCTTAGATCAGGAGATGACCCCTACATATACCGAAACTAGAAAAATAGGAAAAATATGAGGAGAGAGGAAAGAGGGAGTAACGTTTGCGAACATTTTTATTATTTTAGCTGTATTACGTCTTTGGTTGACGTATCTGAGGATATAAAGGCTGATTTTGATGATGGAAATTTATGTGTGGTCGTTATGTTAGATCACTCTAAAGCATTTAGCACTTTTGACCATACAATTGTAAAAATAAAACTTGAGAACTTCATGAACTTTTTTCCAACCTACATTAAAGTTTCTAACTGGTATTTTCTCTCTGTGCTGATACATGGTTGAGGGTCCTACCTTGCCTGAAACATTCTGACTTTGGTTTAAGCCTAATATCTGAGGAAAGTGAATTAGTTTCCCTGATAACTATAGTTAATTCTCCGAGGTGCTGTTGTCTTGCAACATATACCTGTCTGTAAGGAACCAGGAGAGATGGTTGGACGGGTGAGTGGGTTAAAGGCTGATTTTCCCAAACTTCGAGGATGGGAAAAAACGCTGGCATAAGTGTGTTACATCTGAGGGCGATTACTTTAAATTTGAAAAATTCAAATTTTTTATTGAATTTACACACAAATAACAAATTTTCCTGAAGAAGTCTTCCAAAGGAAGACGAAATATTGAAAAATACATTAAACATTTTTTAAAAAAACAAAAAAGGACCTTGAGCTGAAGGAATTATTTGCAAATATTAAATTAAATAAAGGTCAAAGCAAATAGGATCAAGAATTGATGAATAAATAAATACTTTTGAAAAAATTTAAAACAACTGTTATTTTTGATTAGCCCTCCCTCGTATCTACTTTGGCTCACCTTGTAATGAAATCCCACAACGTCTTATTATGCTTATGTAAATTAAAATATTTGACCTTTAAATTAAATTATCAATTTCTTTTTATATAAAAGATAGATAATTATGTCAATGTCTTAAAAACTTATTAAATTTGTATATTATGTTACAAAAGCTATCAAATTTTTTTGCCTACAGAAGTAAAAAGTTTGCTTTCATACATTTAAGTCATAAACACTATAGCAACGAATGTTTCGCATAGTACAACGAATGACTGTACGTACATTCACCCTCTAGAACCAAAATTTTAAAATGAAAGATCATCGAAGAAAAAAACAAACAAGCAATTAGAGTTGCTTGGTCAATTTGGTTGGTTAGTCGGTTAGTCGGTTGGTCGGTTGACTGACTTGCCGGCTGCTGGTGTGATTTCTACAAATGACTTTAAGAAGTCTTTTGCCTTTTTCCATGTTACAAATAGTTTTCATAAAAAAACCAAACCAACAAAAACAACTAAATCGCAATTGTTGTGGGTAATAAAAAACAAATTTATATAAGAGTTTCCAAAAAGAAAATAATTTAAACAAGTCATCATTCTTATCTAGGCTGGTTGGTTGCTTTGGTTGGTTTCTCTAAATCTTTTGCTGATGTTTGTTATTTGAGTTGTTGATATTTAACATTGATTTATAAGATTTGTAATCAGTACAAAATAAATACTGGAGAAATACTAAACAACTAAAAAAACTAATTAAACTAATGATGATTTCAAAATCAAAAAGAAGAAAAATACTTGTAAAGACGGCTTGATTAAGACATGACAATGACAACTAACATCACAAGGAGAAATATCACAAATTAGAAAACGACTTCATTAAGTCAATATTAATATTATTATATGGCTATTGAAAAAGAGGAGTTGAGGCTGTGCTTAAAGCTGAAAACTACTTAAATTTTGCATAAAATTATATAGTTGAGCTGATAATATTTTGAGAGGAATTAAATATATTACTAAACTCTATAATATTACCTTAAAAACGTAAAACGTAAACTGAATTGCATTTGTATAAACTTCAGCTCTTGCTAATCGTTGTTCAAACACTTTTTTAAAGCACTTTTCTAAAACAAGAAAATGTCTTGCTCAATGTTGCTGTAAAAGCAAATGACCATAATATATTTCAAAGTAAGCTTATTATGATCATGACTTAACATACTTCATTCCTATTCCAACTTACTGTTTTTTATGTTAGTGCTCAGTTTATATCGAACTGCCTCCGAGATCGTACGGATTGGGTCTTATCAAACGAGTTCAATACTACATACTCTAGTTCTACATACTCTAGTTTTTATATTTCTTAATGAACTTTTACGCCAAACTTCAAAACTTATTCACTTTCATGCAGATAATAGCAACATTTTCCATATTTAACTATTCACCTATAAGTCCACGCTATTCAAAACCGGTACTAAGGGCCAAAATATATATGACATACTGAAAACACAACTTTCAAATGGCGTCATAAAACGGAAGCGATTTAAATGCTCATAAGATCCGATATTGTTTACTAACTACAGATGAATAACCGTGTATGATGCTTTATTTGTGCTCGCGAATGATATAAATCAGAAGCGCCCAAGCCCAATGCGTTTGGTGCTTATCTGTTTTTGTAAAATCACTTGGCTATAAGCTCTGCGCTTTAATATACACATGTAAGTACACACACACAATTACAAAGCAACAACACTTTCGCCTGTTTAACTGGTAAACATTGACGACTTTTGCTTTTTACAATAAAGCATATTAAAGAAAATTCCTTAAATGTATTGGTGTTTGCTCTTCCATATAGAACGTTTGGGCACCCATGATATAGATATTGAGAAATCGGATGCTCTTGATGTTGTTGAAAAGAAAATTTAGTGTAATGCTCTCTGGGTGTCACAGGTTTTTGAAGCGGTGTAAAAAATGCCTCACTCCACCTGATCTTACTATTTATATCACCTAATCCAACCGCAAATGGAATACAAATCTCTTATTTGAGCTGGTAACTCGCAGTTTATTTTGGAATGACTCGACTGTTTGAAATAGGGTATCCAACTCTCTTAACTCACTGCAGCATTACCACAGTTTAGTATACGTTACTTTGCTTGATCGCTATTACAATACATTTCACTCATGATATTTGAGGCCTCGTTGCGTAAAACTTACATTTTTATACGTAAAGCACGTACACAGTTAAGAGCTCAACCATTTGTGATCCATTGTCCAACAGAGCATTTTACACAGAAAATTCTTTAGGTTCATTTGTAGAACGAATTGCCTGCAAACGTTTTTCGTGTCACTTACAAACCGCAGAGTAGCAGATTATGCCTTTCTGCATGCCTAATCAGGAAACTCTGTCTTCTGGGGCCTAAGGAGGTGTTCCTAATTTGTTGTACCAAACAAAATTCTAGGCTGCCTCATTATTTATATTGCGTTGCACTTGCAAAGCCTTCACCCAGGTTTAAATGGCAAAACGGGGAACGAGAAAACCCCCGGAAGGTTCTGTTTTATAAACTCTCCTGCTACTGATCATGGTTGAGGTGGCTATCTTGGCTGAAACGAACGTTTTGGCTGTTGTTTATACATAAATTCGCAGGGAGAAGTATTAGTCTTCCTTGACAGCTATGCTACATGTCGGTTTTCTGGGGCTAACAACCCCCCAAGTGGCTGTTGTCTTGCAATTGATACCTATAATGTAAGAAACCAGTAGTGGTGGTTAGTTGGGTGAGTTAGTTAAAGGCTAATACTCTTAGTGGGCCTTGACCTACCATCTCGTTAAAGCATGTCTTCCATTATGTGTATGGGAAACTACATATAGGAAGAACTAAGTGGCCCGAGCTCTTCACCAGGTGGTTTGTTCATACTGGCTACAAACTTATGGCTAAATTTTCGGCCTGTGTGAGCCTGGTAAGTTACACCGGTGCTGATGAGTCGCGAATAAGTTGTCTCGTGGAGTGGGTACATCATCAACTAAGGCCATCAAGGTAGGTGCCGATGTAAATCAATGAAGCATCTTGTCAGTTGCAATGTTAGAAAGTTCGAGTGCAATGTTAATAAATGCAACTCCCTAATTTGTCATAAACTATTTTTTTAGTTCCCATACAATGCTCGGCATATCAGAGGAGATTATCTGTGCTTTAATCCAAGGTAAAAAATACATTTCATAGGTGCTAAATTACTCATCACTTGACTTCAAAAATATTGGTTGTTTAAACTCTTATATACAATTTCTACTACTTTCAAGAAAGTAATGAGAATTAAGAAGAGAAATACTTTGTTATTACCGTTACACACAAAAAAACATTATGTAGAATGTAAATGTAAATATTTGAACATATTATGCCAAGGTTTTCAAGTCCACTGACAGTAAGAGTAGCACCTATTAAATGGCGATATATAGACAGCTAGGATACCCAAAAACTTGCTAACTAGTAAAATAAATAATACTAAAAGTATTGATATCAAATTAAATCTTAAGGTTTACCTGATAACAGTGTGGCTCTATATTGATAACATTATGTCATTTAACTGATTCTTATAAGTCATTTTGTTGATGTTAGTTAGCCATCATATTCATTACAGTTTTTCATTGAATTGAATACAAATTATAGACGGTCTGATATTAGCCTGCCACTATATTGATGACATTTGGTCACGACATTGACTTTATTTAGTAATTTCTTCCATACTAGAGGATCATTGCATTGCTCACAAGCTTATATCCAACATATTCCGTTAAAGTAGCACTATGATGTCAATATAACATTAATGATATCATAGCTCTAATTGCTGCTAATGACAATTAGAGCCACTGATATAGTGGTTGATATTACAGCGACGAAAAGTGTTGTGCAGTCAAAAATGAACACTCTTGGCATTGTATTGATGGTAAAGTACATCGTAGCTATGACGGAATTTGTAAGAGTATATATATATTAAATTAAATTTTAAAACATGTGTCTACGTAAGTTACAAAAACGACAAAACTTAATTGTGCTCAATTAAACAGACATTGTTAGGAAAGAGCGGCCAATATACAACACACACACATACATATATTTAACCATTCAAGAACCGACATACAACCATGCACACTTTTACCAAAATATTTTAAAATTTTCAAGAGTAAAACACTAAAACAAATTTATCATTTGTAAAGAAAAAACTGACAACTAAATTTAACAAATTTCCCTGCTCTTGTTTCCAAGTATCTGTTGGCCACTCGGCTGCCAAACTGACTGTTTAACTGCCAGCATCCGTTGCTCTACAGCACTCCCTACACCTCGTGCTAAACAAGAGTGAACAAAATGTATTTTTTTTATTTTTTTTTTAACATCTTTTCGTATCCTTGAACAAATAAAGATATAGGATAATCAAGTGTATACTTGCATGTGCAGATAAAGAGTATGTGTGTGTGTGTGTGTGTGTGTGTGCAAGTTCTTTGCAAATGTTAGTTTGTTTGTATGTGTGTGTGTTTGTTTTTGTGCGGTTACATTAAAACCAGACATTATAATTTTACTTAGACAAAAGTATGGTTTGTGTAGATTTGCGGTTGCTTAAACTACAAACATTTCAAAGCAAAAACTTGTGTAAATTAAATGTCAACCGAAAATGTTCTGCTCTTTCTCTGTCTGTTTTAATAAAAAAAAAAATCTAACGCACACAAAAACACGCACACACATATACACACACACACCTAAGAAAACATTCAAGCCAACACACTCACTGACTCCATGAAGCAAATAAAAATTTTGGAATGATTTTTGGTAAAACATCTACAACATAATTGTCACACATAATAATGGCAGATGAAAATTAAATTCCATTATTAAATTTTATTATAGTTTTTTCTTAATTTAATTTTATGTTCATTTGTATACGAGTATACCCAACAAACACATAGTTAAGCCTTTCGTATAAAGTGACTTTATCATTTGATATCAAATATAATTTCGAAATATGAAAGTTTTGATTTTAATATTTGAAGTCATATTCAGAATCATTCGAATATAAATATTTGATGGTTTGTGTCAGTATTTACTAAAAACAATGTGAACAATTTAGAGCAGGGGTGCCCAAAAGTTCTATATGGAAGAGCCAGCATCAATACATTTAAGCAAAAACTACTTTAAATTAAAAATTTTTTGGTTTGTACATATGTACATCGGATTTCTTAAGAAGGAAAAACTTGAACTAAAGCCCGATGTACATATATACAAACCAAAAAAATTTTAATTTAAAACTTATAAAGTTCAACAAAAAATTTAACGAATTAATAAAAACTACTTTGATTTAATATTTTGTTAATGTAAATAACAAAACAATTTACAAAAATAAAATTTACACTGATTCTCGTTGTCGTCAATATTTACCAGAAAAGCATGCGAAAGTGTTGTTGCTTTGCTCTTGTGTGTGTGTGGAGTGAAGACTGACAAAAAATGTATAAGACGAAGTTGTTTGTGTATTTTTCATTGCTAGCACTGAGTGCAGTATGTGTGTATTAAAGAGCACAATTGAGCATAAAGCGCATAGGCCTGGTCACATCTGATTTAGAGAATACAATAAAATGTGAGCTAAACTTAGTTATGTATGCAGTAACGATAAATAGTCGAACTTATTTAATATTATATGACGATATCATTCGTCTGGCTCAAGTTCATATTATATAACGGTATCATTCGTCTGGCTCAAGTTCAAACCTGGCTTTCACCCAGAAATATATATTTTTTTAATTATAACAATAATTGCCACGATCAATAACTTTTGATCAAAGAAGACAGGAAGAAATAATTGAAAGCTTTCCCCCAGGTTTAGAGTTTTCAATTATTTTTTTCTGTCTTCTCTGATCTAAAGTTATAATTAAAAATAAAATATTTCTTTGCGAAAGTCAGGTTTGCACTTGAGCCAGACGAATGATACCTTCATATAATATTAGAAAAAACCTAGTTATACTAAGTCAAAATACGTGTTGTATGATTAAACTGTGATTCAGAACGAACATAAACCAACTACTTCGTGATTTCGAAAATTTCACAACTAAGAAAAATAATAATAATTATAATCGAAAATTCAAATTAAAAATAACAAATAAAATAAAATAATAACGAGTTTGTTAAGTAAAAATTTATTCTCATTTATGTTCCTCATTGTAAACCATTTTTGAAAAACATTTAAGAATTGCATGTAAAACCAAGTTGTGAATAAATTAATTTCTCGATTTGAAAATAATTTCGTTTTTTTGTTCAGGATACTATGGTTTTCAGTTTGATTTCAAATCAGTATCAAACATTTGTCATATGAGAAAACGTTTGATTTCACATCATTATCTAAATGAAATTCAACCCGAGTGTTTGCTGGGTATGTGTTTATTCTTGAACCCTGCAAATAAAATACACTGAAAAAATAGCTTTATAGTTCTAATTAAATAAAACCATTTAACATTAAATTTCGGTAAAACTATATAACAGCAAAATTTTATACTTTTAACGCAAATTATACTGCAAAATCGTTGCCAGTAAAGCGTAGGTAAGTTTTATTGAATTAAAGAGAACCAAATACTCAATGGTGAAGTTTGCCTCAATAAAATAAACCTAAAATATATTAACATGATATTGATATTAATCAAACGAATTGCAAAGGTGTGAAGAAAAATAGAGATGTGTGCAAAAGAAAAAAACTTGTTGTTTGTGCTTTGCCAGGTATTATTAAAACATTTATCTTTTTAAATTCTCAATCATTTGTTTAGATTGTTGGGATATAAAGTGGAATGTTGAGAATATCTTTCCAGAGTCTACTGATGATTAGCGTAGCTCCTATGAAATGTCGACATAACTATGGACAGCTGGGAAATATAGAAAACAAGCTGTTTATAATAAAAAATATAGATAAACTAAAACAGTTATTGAACATTCAACTCATAATGGTAGTAATGCGCCACCCTGTATAATTTTGTTCAAATGATTGAATCTGGTACGTTACCAGAGCCATATAATAGGTTTGTGTTGTGACTTAATATATTAGAATATATCTTCACAAACATAAATTTTTTCTGTGTAACATAATTACAAATCACATTTAGCAACAGAGAGTTAATGATATGTAAGAATGGTCAAAGAATAAAGAAAATAAATATTTTATGAAAATCACAGTGCAGAACAGAATAGTAATTTTCGCTTCCAGTAATAATACAGGTCGTAAAATACAAGCTTATATAATTAAGAATCATTATAAAGAAAATGCTTATTGTAGCCACCAAGTTTGAAGATATGATTTATTGGAGTTATTTTATTTTTATTTTATTTTAATGTATCGGGTTTAAATACTATAAGGTATTTCGCCATTTTGAAAGCGAAGGCATGAATTTTTCGTTAGAATTTACAGATGATAACCGGCTTGAAAACTAAATTGATCAATCAAATCCAATATAGCCCTTAAAATTACCAACTTTTTTTTTGTAAATCTATTGCTAAAGCATATATCCCCTACTTTAGCTTCTTTATAAAGATTACAAACTTGTTGCTATATTATACAGTCCATTATTCTCAAAACTTTTACTGAACTCTTCAGATCCCTTTATTTCATTTAAAAAAAAATGGCTACCAGATCTCAAGATGAGTCTAGCCCTTCTCCCAGAGATCAATTCGATTTTGACAGTGATCGCTTGCTCATTTTTTGCGAGAAATTCAAAAAGGCCGATAATATCGACCCAAATGAATCCCTTCTTGAGGCTAAGCTGAAAGACCTCGAGGCAAGGTGGGGAAGAGCTGAAACCTCGTACGAAGTTTTTTAACCAAAAATGTCAAAATTTGTGACATGGAATCCAAACGGAGCTTGATGAATGGAAAAAAGTAGTTACAAGTGAAGGAGACTACTTTGATTAAATTTAAATTTACGTGCTTTCAAAAGAAATATTATTTTTTTGAAAAGAAAAAGATGGCGGGAACTTCTTGAATAAGCGGCCGTGTTTGCTGGCCGTTTAGTTTCTGCGTTTCAACTTGAAACGCAGTTAAAACCTGTTGAAGCTTGCTATTTAAATATCTGTCTATTAAAGGCCCCCCGGGGTACAGGTTTTGCCTTGGCGTATTCCTAACTAGGGCACTCTGTTAAGAGAAGAAAGAGTCCCTCGTTTGTTGCGGAAATAAAATTCTAGGAAGCCGCATGACTTATGTTGTGTTGGCTTCCGAAACCCTTACTAAGGGTTTAAATTGGCAGAACGGGGATCAGCATGGCCCCCTGGTGATCCTGCTTGCAGTTCCACGCGGGCTGATCATGGCTGAGGTCCCTAACAAGGCTAAAACTTTCTGGCTGTGGTTGAAACCTAAAACGCAGGAAGGGGGTGTTAGCATCCCTGATAATTGTTTGGTGTGTGGCTTTTTTTTTAGGGAAGAACAACCTCCCGAGAGTCTGTTGCCTTTACAACAGATACCTGTGCTGTGGGCAACCAGTGGTGATGGTTGACGGGTGAATTGGTTTAAGGACTGATGCTGCTATTGGGATTCGGCCTACCAACTGATTAAGCCTTATGTTCCATTGATTGCTGGAAAATTGCATACAGGAGGGATTAGAAGGCCCGAACTCCTCAACAAGAAGTTGCTCATATGGCTACAAACATAAGGCAAAAATTGCTACCTGTGTGAGCCTAGTCAGCCGCACGGGGGCACTGGTGAATCGTGAATAATTCACTCCGTGGAGCTGATCAAAACCAAAGTAGCAGATTTAATAGGCACATATTAGAATCTATTAATGTCGGCGTTATGTAAACTTGTTAACAGAAAGTTCATAAGTAGTCTTCAAAGCAGTTGTCAGAAAATAGGGTTACGGCTCCAGAGTTTAAAGCAACAAAAACCATAAAAATTAACCGCAATAACCGAAAAATAGTTACAGTTTGACCAATTTCTAGGTTTTTCTTAAATGACCATAATCTTCAAACTACATCGTTATAGCCGCAAGGCACGTGCTGATGTAAATCTTTTTCACAACTGTTTTTTTTTTTTTTTTTCAATAAAAAAAAAATCCTTTTTTCTCTTACAGCCTGTTCGACGATATCGAATGAAAATGTACGCGAAAGAAAGCTAGTCACTCACATTCGAATAAATTTGGGTTCGTCTTTGTCACTATAGTTCGTTTCCATGAACTTATGTATTTTACTCGAATTTTGACAGATCGTTCTCTATGCGCAAGTTATAAAAAAACCCAAATCAATTTTCTTTTGCCCTGAATGCAAATGAACTTCGGCGAACTGGCTGTTAATATTTTATCAAAAAATGTAAACAACAGCTGATTCGAAGATCGGTTTTATTGGCATTCAAATGAATACAACATTCCAAATGAATGAAAATGAATGAAAAGCCAACTGGAATTCTATGACTGCATCGAATATTTTTTATTTAGCAGCTTTAAAGTTTTATGCTTACAGAGTTTTCCTTTTGGCTGGGAAAACACATAAATGGCTGTCATGTATGAAAGGAAAACAACTTAATTGACATTTAATTAAGTCTTAAGATAACAAGGAGACAGAACTTTTTCTAAAACAAATTATAAATATACTTTTGCAGCAAAACACAAGAAATAACTTTTTTTTAAAAAATGTTTGAATTCAATTAAAATTTTCTCATAAAAAAGTGTTATGTACAAAAAAATTATTGAGCCATTCGTACATTAGTATACTTTATATAAAAAAACCAAAAAATTTAAATTTTTATTTAGTAATGTAAGCACACCCGACCTCTGTTTCTTTGCCTGACTAGAACTATGAAACTTTTTCGCTTTGTCATTGTAAAAAGGCTCAAAGAAAAAGTTATATAAGGGCTTTATCAAATTCCTTTTATTCCACGTAATTTAAAAACTCAGCATTGAAGTGTGACAAATAATTTAAAACCGAAACAATTTGAAAGGCTATAATCTCATAGTCCGCATAATGGCATAATGTTATCGATTTATGTACCTGAATGCGCTGCACACTCACTCGCTCATTGTTTTTTTTTTTTTTTTGTATTCTCCCTACGTAATTTGCGTTAATTGCTTCTGCAACCACACGGCGGTTTGTTGACGTGTCATTTGACATGTTTCATGCCAAACCATAGAATATACAGCATCACAAAAAAGGACACAAGAAACAACAAATAGCATAAAAGTTTTACGCAATAACATGGACACAAATTAATGATTTTTTTCCAATTAAATATAAAACCATAAATCACATTAAGAAAATTGTTGTTAAGTTTAGAATTAAATTCAAAATATATATAATTTTAAGCAAAAAATTTCTCTCGATAACAAGTGTTTGCAAACACTTGTTAAGCTGTACATAATGCTGTATTTAATACCAATCAACCTTTTTTTGCGTTCTTACTCTTATTACAGATGACAGGAAAAGGGTTAATCTTTTTTTTGTTTTGAGAACACATGACCAAACAACAAAAGTGTATAATAGACTGCCGGAAAACATCTCATATCAAATGGAAATACTTACAAAAGCAACATCGTGTTAAAAGGCTTAAAATAAACCACAACCTAAAAAAGGACTGAAGAGAAAAAGGAAAATAGCAAGCTCTTTAATAACAACGCTTAAATGCAACATTTTAGGACCTCCTTTTAAGGTAATAACAAGTTTCTATAAGATTTATTTATACTACTAAGTTAATTTAAGTTAGGAGTATAAATAAATTTACGCCGTTCTCAGAGACCTGGTATGACACTAGAATTGGCAGGTGATAACCGCCTGAACAAACTAAGTTTATTATACTGTAACATTTTTAGCTTTGAAAATGCTTTGCGTATACTTCAATTGCAAATGAAATAATGCAACAGATTCTTATTTATTACACCACAACTTTTTTATACTTAATTGCACAACGTTTAAAGCTTAACTCTGCCGAATATCTGCCTACTATTTTTACTTTTTTTTACCTTCTACATTATTCAGGAAGCTTCTTTTTTTAAACAAACACAAAAACTGCGAAGCTTTTTTGCTTGTCTGCAGTAACACCCAGGGTCTGTGGCAGGAATAGACCCTGCGACCTCGAGACTGTTGGTCGAGTACTCTACCAAATCAGCCATCGAGGCACCCTAGTCTAGTTATAATCATCTAGTTAATAATAATTCCACACTCAAATGTAAAAAAATATAATTCTTACGCTTATACGCATTCACACACATGCTTGCGAAGCAATAGGAAGGCAACAACAACAAACAATAAGAACGCAATACTAAGAAAGCAATAACAGCCTTAAAATAATTGGTGGTTGATTTTCCTGTAATTTTGCATTCCTTACATCATGTATGTTTGATTGGTTGTGTGTTATATTTTTAACTTTAAGCTGTTCCAATATTAGCATCACATATTTTTTTTTATCTAGAAATTATTAAATTTGAGCCAAAGAAGCATCATTTGCGAGAGCTTTTAGTAAAGCTTTTTAATGTAAAAAACAAGGCAACTGAGGTGTGTTTGATTGGTTGTGTGTTATATTTTTAACTTTAAGCTGTTTATATGTATGTGCGTGTACATTTATAACAAGCAGAACAACGGCTTGTACAGTAGGTGAGAAGTGATGTGAAATCGTAACAATATTGGCATCATATATTTTTTTATCCAGAAATTACTAAATTTGAGCCAAAAAAGCATAATTTGCGAGAGCTTTTAATAAAGCTTTTTAATGTAATCACGCTCTTTTAAAAATGTTTATTTAGTGATCGTTGAGCAAGCGATGAAAACACATGTAGCTAATCATTGGAATTTTTTCAGAAATTTATTACATATGGTTTCTGGACAAAGCATGGTAAGCACAAGCGTTTCCATTATAACTCATTGTTAATCTCGACTTACTTATGTAAACAAAATTTTTCATTTAGGAAACGAATTTTTATACTAAATCACAATATAAAATATATTTTTCTTAAAATTTTATTTACATCCATTTAATAAGTTTGTTATATCTGAAAAATTCTATATCTAAATATTTTACTTATGTGAAGTGTTTAGCATAACGTTCGCGGAGCAGTTCCCTCACCACTACATTTTCATTTTGATTTTTGAGCATCACTATCGTAGAAGTGTATAATAGGTCTGCCTTGAGTGAGAGATTATGTCATGAGTGGTTTCAAGAGCATAAAAAATACAGTTTGATGTAGAAGATAAAAGTCGTAGTGAAAAGCCAAAAAATTACAAAGATGTACAATTGGAAGAAGACACGTCTCAAACATTTAATAGAAGTCACTCAGCAAGCAGTCTCACCTCAATTAAATTCATAAGAAATGATTCCTAAACGACATAATTGGCTTCCATCCGGATTAAAATCGAAAGTTGTTGAACATCGATAGTGCATGAGTGAAAAACTCTAAGGTGGCCGCAGTGAAGCATACTTTTATGGAAATGAATTTACTTGCCTGCTATGTTCAAAATAATCCAGTATTGAACTACATGCCTACAATTAGGGATGAAATGATACGAGTAAATGTAAGTAAATACTCTATACTTTTCTTTCGATACTTTTGGTATCGATGCTTTACTACCGAGTACCAAATAGGTAACGGTCAAATATACTCGTATCGGTCAGAAATACCCTTTTCTTATTGACAGTCAACAAACTGAGCTGGTTACCATGTTTGCCATAATTTTATTTGTTTTCAAAGTTTTTTATAAAATTAATCCATGCAAATTGTGCACGCAAATGGGACTACTAAAATCAGGTTTGTGTTTGCATTTCATAAAGAAAGGAGATAAAATTATGGCCATGATTTTGACATAGTAAAATAAATAGTCCAGTTAGTAAAGTCATTCGAATTTTAAAATCTTCAGACCATAATTATGTGACTTTACCGAAGATTATACCAATGCTAGATTGTCTTACATCCAAGCTACAACGTTTTTCTTTGTTCATTGAATGTGTTAGACAGTTAGGGCCATGATAACAACTTACCGGTAAGGTTGGCGATAGTCAAAGATGCCTTTAGCACAAGTGAGCGGTTAAAGTGGCCGTTAACCATTTTTCATTATTACAGCTTATGTGTGTAAAATTAAATTTATCTATTTCAAAGTATTAAAAGAAGTATCTAAGAATCTTCTTTTAATTAAATTAACGTTTAGTTAGGATTTTTAGAAAAACGTTTTCCAACATCGTTTTTCGTTTCGACGAAAAACGAACCACCTACGTTGAAATTATAAAATATTTGTACAGTAAATAAACGGGTAGAGATAGTAGAACCCAACAGTATGGCAAAAAAATACAAATTAAAAACTACTTTTAGGAAATAAACAGTGTTGTGGCAACTAAACTTCTCTTTAATTGTAATTCTTTGAGTAAAAAATATGGTAGCTTGTGTAGATATGGCAACATCAAATATAAAACCTCTCGTTAAAATTTACTGGTCTCGGTAATTCATCGCTTACTTTTGGGTTAAAAGTTGTAATGATAAAATGTGATTTATTCGGCCGATAAAATCCTAACTTTAACTAACGCCAAGTTGTAATAACGGGCATTACAAGATAAACTATTGGCTGAATGTAGCAGAAGAATTTTTGTGATAGTATTACTGCGTTTTAAAAATCTTCGCTTCCGGGATACTAATTAAGATGCCTCAATTTCAGAAGATCAAGTCCACAACGATGATTTTGATTTTTGGCGCTATGTGTTCTTTTCCCTGCCGCTAATCGTATGAAGAAATCAACCTATACAAGAATGTATCAATGCTTTTTCTTCGATACCGAGTAGGAATCGATACTTAGCGACCGATACGGTATCAAGCATAAGTATCGAAACCCCAGTGTTATCGTTTCATCCCTAACTACAATTGCCGGTTGTAACATGCGCTGTCATGAAGTAGTAAAGTCTGCTGTGTTCCCTCTGTGTTTGATGCTTTAGTTTTAAACCTCTTTTCGTAGTGGACGAGTATTAAATAATCTTGTAGTTGCTCGTTTTTCAGATTAAAGTAATTTTATTTTACAAGATTAATAACAGCCGGATTTTGACAAACCCGGATGTAAAAAGAAATCTATAAAAATATTTATACTCCTTTTACTCTTAAACTGTTGCTGTTTTGCTAAAAATCAAGTTTTATTTTAAATACATTTATCAATAATTTTTCTTTTTCATTTACAAAAATATTACAAAACATTTATCAAAGCTTTTATATTTAATAACCCCGATGTTTTTCCTTTTTTTTTTTTTTTTTTTTTTTGGAACATTGTCAAAAAATTTTATTTTGTAAATCCTACCAAATCGTTATTGCTCAATTACAAGCATTTAAAATAAAATAGACCATGAAATGGTCAGTGATTAAAATGATTGTTTTTCATCTACCTAATATGCATTGCGATGACGTTTTTATTTCGATTTTTTTTCGTTGTTATGATTATTTTTATGACATTCAACTAAAAACGAACAAATTAAGTACATTTTTTGGAATTTTATGCTGACTTTAAGGCTTTTTTGATTGTTCGCTATGACATATTCCATTTTACAATAAATGAGGATTATGAACTCAAAAAGCAATAAAATGAAAGGAAATTAATATTAAATTAAACATAGAAAAAAGAAAATATAAACAAACACACAAGCCAGTACACAGATACAGAGATATATTTAAACAAAAAATACACAACATGGATTAAAGTTTACTAATTTTGGTTTCTAAAAATTTTATTACCAATACTCGTAAAACGTATTTTTATTATCTGCTGTCTCACCCGGCAAACGCTGCTATGCCTCTAAATTACATTTATGTATATTGAAATGTGTAAAAATTGTTAAATGAAGAAAAAAAAAATTAATTTTTGGATAAAGACCTGCGTTAATCGTCTTTGCGAACACAAGTCGTGCCGGAAACCACCAGCGTTTATAATATAATAAAATGGAATGGCAGCCACTGAGACTTGTGGTACCACAAATACCAATAGCTTTTGTATACCTTTTTCTTTACACTCTTTTTAAGAAGCAATTGCTTTTAAGAAGTGTTGATTTAGGGGTAGAGTACTCCAACAACAGTCTCGAGGTTGCAGGTTCTATTCCTGCCTCAAACCTTGGGAGTTACTGCAGACAAGCTAAAAAAGCTTCGCAGTGTTTTTATTTGTTTAAAAAAAAAACTTTAGATGCTTTCAGACTAATTTAAAAAAAAAGACAACATTGTTCATCAAACTTTACACCGCCAGTCGAGCATCATTACAAACACGTGGTTGGTTTATATTTTGCAATATTATAAAGGTTGGTGCAATTTTCACGTCCGATGTTGATTTTGAATAAAACACAAATTATTTAGGAATTTTTGTAATTTTTTTTTTTATTATGATAATACTGGTGTATATTACTTATATCTGAAACAAAATATTGGCGATTCTATGGTTCCAAATTTCGATGGCGTTGAGGCATAATTGAGTTGCTATGCCGTTTATGTGCCGAATTATCTCATTATTTAGCTATTGAATTGTTGCTGGCTTATCGACTTACATATTTTCTTCTAAATAACCCAAAAGAAAGAAGTCGAACGGTGTAAAATCACATTATCTTGGCGGCCAATTGGCATCGCATCAATTAAGCATCCAGCGCATAGGGCTTGGGCATATCTGGCATAAACAAATCTTAATACTTGTAGTGTTTTAACTTTTGCTAATTAGGTACGTTTAATTTTATATATATACGTTTAATTTTATATATATAACTGTAGGACTAAAACCATACATGAACCCAAGAAAATTGCTGTCGGATACTTGAAAGAATAGAAGAGGAATTTTGTAAGTACGCGACAAGGTATGTTAAACTGTAAACTTCATCTATAAACTGGAACTTCATCTATACCCTCTTGCACGTAATATACTTAATTTTGGCGGCCACACTCGGCTAGGAAGAAGGGATACCGTTGACACCATCACATTGCTCAATATTTGATTCTATTGAAATAACTCCTGCATAATAAAACCCTTTGTCTGGCATTGGCCGGACTTAAGTAAAAAGCACATTTTTTAATTACAAATTTAGCATTAAGATTTGAATACTTATTACTAGTTCATTTTGAAGATTCAATAAAAAAAAAGTTTAGAATACAAAAACAGTTCCATTGCAGACTAGCAATAAACACAAATTTTTCTGGGTTGTATTATTCATATTTTTGGAAAAGATTTACTTCACTGAAAAAATTCCAACTTCTACTGATTATTAGGGTAGCTCCTATGAAATGTCGACATATAGATAGCTGGGAAACACAGAAAACAGTTTATTTATAATTTTTTATTGGTAGAAAAAATTCTACTAAAAATAAAATCAAAAAAATTTTTGTCTTGCAGCCTGTTCGACGATATCGAATGAAAATGTATGCGAAAGAACGCTAGTCAGTCACTCACATTCAAATCAATTTGGGTTTGCCTATGTCACTGTTGTTCGATCGCATGAACTTATGTATTTTAATTGAATTTTGACACATCGTTCGTATAGAATAAAGTTAGAAAAAACCCAAATCAATTTTCTTTCGCCCTGAATGCGAATGAAGCTTTCGACATCGGCAAACTGGCTGTGATAAAATAATTTGTATAATTGGATATCGTATTTTGTTGTTCTTGAAAAAAAAAAAGTTTTTTTCGATCAATAATTATTTTGACTAAACTTTTGTTTGAATTCACAAATTCCTTTACAGGTCCCCATTCAAACATTTTATTAATTGATTCAACAACTTTCGTTACTGAACACAAAAAAAACATTTTTTTGCTGTGTTCTCTTCGTTCCGATCAGTGACAATATAGGCCGGTGAAGTGAAATATTTATATTTCATTTATTTACATGAAATTCTCTATATCTTCATTCATTGCTGGTTCCCTCTCTCATGAATTGAACATACATTTCACTCATTCCTATGAAGGGCATTAATTGCCTGACTGTTACTTGTTATTTTTGTTTAAAAGCCAACATCACTTAAATCATGTTAAAATTATTTGTCTGTGTAGTAATAAAAACTTACATGGTAAAACAAACAAACACTAATTACCTGTCTCTACACTTAAAAATTTATAAATATTTATACAAATTAGTTTTTATCTATTTTCGTACCTGAGTATTGGAAACACACAAAATTACCAGCAACACCCAGCAACAGACGCACAAACGAGTAAACGCCGAGTTGAACACAAATACATATAATTGATCACACACACATGCTTACATACATTCAAATACATATATGTATGCATAATTGAAACTGTGATTTTGTAAATAGAGTTCGTCCCCTTCCATGTTTTTCTAACAATTTGTATGAATTATTTTACTGGCAAAATATTTGGAGGAGGAACAAAAATAAAAAACAAACAAAAAGCTTTATACTCGTACGTTTTCATGAAATACGAATATAATTTAAGCAAATTGAATTTGCTTTTTAGCCACAGCCTTCCGTTTCCTGTTATTTTCGAAATTTATTTGATTTACATATGACCAAACTATGGAATTGCTAAGAAAGTATTCCTCTAACAAGCTGTGGTCAAGCCAAGAGTGAAGTGAGTGGGGCAGTGAGTGAGTGATTCAAAAGAAATATCAATCAGACTGCTGACAATATTAAACACACTTTTAAAGTACTAATTCATTTTCCTCATAATAAGTAAGTTGAAAAGAACAATCAGTGGGGCAATGCATTGTGACAGGTGTAAAACATTTTACATGAGAGCATATTATACGAGTATATAATTGAGAGATGAAACATTTAAAATTAAAAAATAATTACAGTTTAGGCTTGAGAACCTTTTTTTTATTTATTAAAAATATTTTATTTAATTTAAAAAAATATACTTTTCTTCTGCTATATTTCGGCATACATTGTTGGTCATTCCTCAGGGAGTTATTTGAAATAATTTGTAGTGTCGTCAAATGTTTATATTTCCAACTCTATTAACCTACTTGGAAATATAAAAATCTGACGACACTACAAACTATTTGAAATATCTCGCTGACGATGACCCACCATGTTGGCCAAAAATAGAGGAGAAGAAAAATATATATTTTTTTAAATTATAAACAGCTGTTTCCCAGCTGTCAATATGTCGACATTTCATAGGAACTATCCTAATCATCAGTAGACTTTTTTGAAAGATATTCTCAAACATTCGACTTTATAAGAATTTAAAAAGAAAAATGCTTTAATAATACCTGCACAAAAATCATTAAACTCAATTTTTTATATTTTTAAAAATTAAATAAAGGAAATTATCTTGATCCTAATTTTTTTACCTTTTTTTTACAAATTGAAGTGAAATATTTATTCAACATTAAACATTATAGGTTCAAAAACACAAATTTGCAAACAACAAACATTTCAGCTTGCACACTATAAAACTTTTATCAAAAGGCCAACAGATGCTTAATCTGATGATGGACCCACTCCCTGAGGTGGCTTCGTGTATATGTGACTTAAGCTTATTATTGTTGCCTTGCTACAACACCTTAAAGACATTTAGAGGAAGTTCCAATCCTACAACATTTCAACCCAGCTAGGTACTTCAACCTATCACCAGCGGCTAATAGGCTATCAGACAGTTCTGTCAATGTATGAGTACTCTGTCTACAACTGACAAAATTCTAGAAAAATCTATTTTTGAAGAGCTATCTAGCAATATGGAAAAAACCCATATTTTATTTGATCGCCAAGAAAGGAATTTCAACAGAGGAAGCAGTGATTAACTACATTTGTAAAGGTATTGATGAAGGTTACAATGGAGTGGCAGGTATGTTTTGTTGATTTGACAAAAGCGTTCAAACTGGTTGACCATGACACTCTATGTGCGAAACTTCGTTGTAGTGAAAAAGATTTACATCCACAAAGTGAATTATTCACGATTCCCTAGCACCCCCGTGCTGCTAAATACACTCACATAGGTAGCAATTATTGCGATATATTTGTAGCTACTTCTTGTTGAGGAGTTCGGGCCTTCTAATCCCTCCTGTATGCAATTTCCCAGCAATCAATGGATGACAAGGCTTAATGACTTGGTAGCCCGGTTTGTCTTAAAATGCAATAAATTTACTTAAGGACTATTTAAAAGGAAGAAAGCAATTCAATGAAATAAATGATTCGAAAAGCTACGTATTGGATATAAATTGCGGAGTATCACAGGGAAGTGTGCTTGGTCCAATTCTAGTCGAAATTTATGTTGATATCTAAGCTTATTATATGACATCCATCTATACCATCGATTTATTTCCACTATCACTCATCGCTACATCCATCTATTGCAAAACGGCGGAAACAATGTTGTACACCTAATAAAAGCAATACAATATTTAATCATCGTCTATAAAACATGCCAAGATTGAAAGAAGAGTGTGTGCAAAAATGAACTTAAAAATGTTTTTGTTATTTTTATTCGTTAAATAATCAACTGAAGATTTTAAAGGAGTTGTATGTCAAACACAATCGTCTAAAAATATCATATGATAGCTGGGAAAAGGCATATAAAGATACATATGTGAGCTCTCCTTGATGTATATTTATGTATATTGTATATGTACGAGTATGTAAATGTAATTGATTACTATTCTACAAACACAACATTCTTTAATAACTTAAATGTTAAACACCCTTACACCTTCCTTAATAGCTTTTCTTCGGGGGAATTCAATACAATAATAATAATTAAAATTTAATATTTTTTCAAACCTCCACTGGAAAAGTTATCAAACAAAGGCAAATGGGAACAATATGACTCTGAACACTCCGGCACTTAAACAATTCACAAATTATGAAAACAAACATTTCATTGTCTTGCTGTCAGTTGTGAATCTCGTTGCTCTCTGGCTGGCAGAAAGTAAAGAAGAGCTGCGGCACTTGATGTAGTGGGAGGGTGGGGTGGTGGCGGAATGGGTTTATAATGGTTAACTGTGAGGAGGAGGAGGAGGACGAGGAGGAAGTAGAATAAAAAGCGTGCAAAAGTAAATGTTGGCTTACAAGTGTTCTCAACACATTTGGTAAAAGCTGAGACAATGAGTACTTTTTGTGTTGTTTTTTTTCTCTCTTCGTTTTGCCTTTTCCAAAATTATATTCATGGCTGACAGAAAGTGATGTATTTTATGGGCAATAAAATGTTTGCTCCTTTTAAAAATTATTTGCGACAAGTTGAAAAGTGCAATTGTGTGAAATTAATGATTGTTGAAAATTTTCTGTAAACAAAAAAGCAAAGTTTTTCTATGACTCTGTCTGTCTGTTTGTCTGTCTGGTTGTCTGTCAGTCAGTCTAACTAATTCCTTTGCTCTCCCACTTTATTTTCCTTACACAGACATTTACATGTTTTAACAATAGAAATATGTATGTATGTAAGTGTGAATGTTCGAAGGAACCAACGAACAAACAAACGAACGAACATATTGTAAAATTCATTTAAATGTAAATATTTGTGCATGCATTTTCGAAAATTACAATTGAGTTTCTTTGTTATCGTTGCAAATAAGAAAATTGTTTGTTAAATTGGATAAAGATTTGTTGGATTTTGGGGTTGAAATGTTAAATAAATTTTACCATCAATGTTTGCTTCAAAATGTTGTTAATTAAATGAAATGAAAACTTTTCAAGAAAACAAAAAAAAAAAAAAAAAGGTTTATTTGGCTGTGGGCGTAAAAAAAATAAATTTATTTGAAAAAAAAAAAAAAACGAAAAGCTGAATTTAAATTGTATAGAGAAAGAGGAATTTGAAGCAGTTATCTGAACAGTTTGATTACAGAAATGTTAAACATTTTTGTAACTATTTCTGTTACGTCAATAGCTGAAAAGCAAAAATATATATTTGAAGTACAGATAAATTTCAGCTATTTGCTTCCTTTGTTTTTTTTCTTCTGGAACTCTAGGATTTATTATAGAAAACTTTCTCCCAACTTTCAGGCAGCATACGAGTCCCGCGTTGAAAAAACCTGTCATATTTTGCAGCAATCCACAAATCGATTCAATTTTTTACTTCTTCATAAGACCGAAAATGTTGACAGCACACCGACTAAAGAACTTTTAGCACAAAAAATGTTAAGCGCGAAACGCACCGAGTTGACAACGCTAGTTAAAACTGACCAATGTCTAGTCTATATATCTTTGAAACTACTCAGACTAACAAAATTTAATCTAACATCACCCACACTGCAAGTAAGTTAATTACATTGAAAGAAATCAATGATGAATGTGTACAGAAAAAATGGAGTACAGCGTCTCTGTGTCCACTATCAAAAATTATTTCCACCACTTTCACTACTGCATATAGTTTCGCTTTTTTTTGTTTTTTACTTGGACCAGTACTCAGAGGACAACCCCTACATGTGCAGTGCATTGTACCAGAACTAGGAAAATAGTTTGTGAGGAGGGGGAAAGAGGGAGTAGTGTTTGTGAACATTTCACTTGAACTTTCCAACGTTATAACAGACAGGAAACACGTCTGCAGGCAACTTATTCAGCAGACGAAGCGTACGGTTGAAAAACGAATTCTCTCTGTAATGGGTTGTACGATTCCCCGGGCAATCGATCACAAATGGATGAGCTCTATACGACGAACGCGTGTTTCGTTCGAATGTGCGAGTTTCGGTAAGAAGATCCCTAATCTCGTCAGAGCAAAATCCATTGTAGTAACGATAGAAGAGAGTAACGCACTCCACACTACGTCGATGCTGCAGTGAATCAATAGAGTTGGATACCCTACTGTCACTGATGAGTTTCTTCACCCTCTCCTGCACACGGTCGAGTCACCCCAAAATAGACTTTGAGGTACCGGCCCAAACATAAGAGTTGTATTCCATTTTCGGTCGAATGAAGGTGGTATAAATAGTAAAGAGCTCGGATGGAGTGAAGTACATCTTACACCGTTTCAAAAAACCGAGGCACTTGAATGCTTCTTTAGAGACCTGAAAAATATGATCATTCCAGCGAATATCACACTGTATTTTCACTCCAAGAACATCAAGAGCATCCGATTCCTCAATATTTAACAAACATCACACTGAATCTTAATTTCAAGAACATCAAGAGCATCGGATTCGTCAATATTTATACCATCCATGAGTACAGATGAAGCAGCACTTGTGGTCGTTTGTTTGTGTGTTAATAAACAACACTGGGTGTTAAGAGCGTAAAGGCGATCCTGTTTTTACGATCCCATACGGAGATTAATAGGAGGTCACTATTCAGTTTCTGCCTCTTGGCAGCAACCTCGGATGGGATGGGCCTGCAACTGAAGGAGTACGAATGGCAAATGCTGCTGTCATCCGCGAAAGAGTGGATAGTGTTGGAAGTTTGATATAGAAGGTCGTTAAGGAAAATGATAATAGGGTAGCTCCGCTTGAAAGATTGTGGAGGCCTTACTAAGAGTTATTCTTTTGCGTAGACTATGCCCTACTACTCCCGCTCCTTGAGGTATTTTGGATTCTTCTATGTATAACTTTTGAGAACCATCCCGAAACCAGGGTTCGTACCACATTCTTCACTTATCGGGAAGATGATCCTGATGCTACTTGGAGAGAAATGTACTGGATCTATGTGGTCACTCGGCTGAGACATATCTATTATGTTTTTGATGTCCTTAAGTATTACAAGATGATTGAAAAGTTTACTCAACTTGAATTTTACTGTTTGTAAAATGAGACTGTCTGTATGGTTACTTGCACTTAAACATCCATGTTGAGCGGTTTCTATACCCTTTTTTGGGAATAGATCCCATCATTCATATGATACATAGAAATGCAAATCTCTATACCCTATGAAAACTTGATATGGACATTACCTGTTTGATTTTTTCCCACCATACCAGAGCCCGATAGTATCGTAGATCTTAGCATTTAAGTATATATCTATTCATTTTCGTTAATTAAGATATTTTGAAAAGAGGGGTCTTTATACGCTGTTCAGCCATATGCCATCATTGAGATTACCGCAATTAGCGCCTTAATTGATCTCACTATTCCATGCAATAATTAAACTAAGTTATTCAACAACTAGTAGAAAACTGTTATATAATTTAGTAAAATTTGAAAAACCACTGTTGTTGCAGGTGTATTTAGGGAAGAAAAATATATTCACAATAACAATTTGAATGTCAGGTAAAATTAAAACGATTTTGGAATTAAAAGTCAATCATACTAAAAATTTGAATGTCAGCAAAAATTAAAACGATTTTGGAATTAAAAGTCAATCACACGAGTTGCGACAACTATATGTTTGTATTATAAAGTAGCAATATTTAGTAAAAAAAAGAGGAATTTTCCCTATTTCGGTAAATTTACAAACTCAAATTGTCATGGCAAACAAAAAAGAAATTATTTCCTATTGCCAAATGCTAATGTCTGTATCAATTTTGTATGTATGAATAGCCAAGAATAGTGTTCAATAATCGTATATTGCCTCACATGTCTGAACACACTATTGTTGAATTGTTTTTAATTTGATAGCTGCAATTAAATGATTTCGTATTTAACATTCCGTTATGTTTTATATTTTTAAGTAAATATCAATTCATTATTTAATAAATTTTCTTCTTATTTTAAACATAGTTTACTTAAAACAATTTGTTCATAAAATATTCACAATAACAAATCGAAAGTCAGCAAAAATTAATACTATTTTGGTATCAAAAGTCAATCACACTAATTGCGACAACTACATGTTTCTATAATAAAGTAGCAACCTTTAGTAAAAAGAGGAATTTTCAATATTTTGACAAATTTACAAACTCAAATTTTCATGGGCGAAAAAATTATGTCCAGCTGTTAAATGCTAATTGAGTAAGCTTAATTTTGTATGTATGAATAGCCAAACAATAGTGTTCAATAATTGAATATTGCCGCACATGTCTGAACACACTATTGTTGAATTGGTTTTACAAACACTTCTCCCTCTTTCCTCTTCATCAATCTATTTTTCTAGTTTCAGTACAAAGCACTGCATATGTAGAGGTCATCCCCTGAGTGCTGGTCCAAGATAAAAAAAAATTGTAAGTTCGATTTCTTATTTAACATTTCTTTCTTTTTTATATTTTTAATAAACATCAATTCATTATTAAATAAAATTTCTTTTTATTTTAAACATATTTTACTTAAAACAATTTGTTGATAAAATTTATTTTTAAGTCTTTAAAATTGTTTAGAATTTTTGTACTCGTATATCAATTTAGGTAACAGGCAAACGTACTCGCATATGAAAAACGATAAAGAAGAATAACACAAACAATTCCCTTCCAATAAGTCTTTAGAATTTGTAAGAATATTAACCGCCATATGGTCGAAATGAAACTAGCAACAATGTTCAATTTTGTTCGAGATGAAGAAGAAGCAAATAAAAAAGGAAAATGTAATATCAAGCCAGTGTCCTTTTTCTCATCACATTCTGTACTTTAGTTACAATTACTCAATTTCTCTTGACAAACTTTGAAAAATGGTATTATTGGCACATACTGCACGTTCTTATTGTGGAACGAAGAAAAGAATTTCTTGAAGTGAGAATAATAAAAAATTGAATTTTCTTTAAAGACTTCGTTAAGCTGAGATGGGAAAAGCGTAAAAGTAACTTTTTCAAAATGGACGAGAAAACAAGAATATAAGACTCTTTAACAAATGGGCCACCAAAATAGCAAAAAAAAAGATAAGATTTTATCCACATACGCAAGCATTTTTATACCCTTCACAATAATGAAAATTGCGTTTGTAAATTCTACAATTTTTATTTGCGACCCTATAAAGTATACATATTCTGAATCAGCATTCATAGAAAATTCGATTAAGCGATGTCCGTCTGTCGGTCGTTGAAATACCGTTTCTGAGAAAACCATTAAACTTAGAAATTTTTTTCTTCCGTCATTCTATTACCCCATCGATTCATGGGTTTGCTATTAAAATTCAGTAAAATCGGTTTACATATAGCTGAGATATATCCAAAATTCCGAAAAAAGCTCTTATTTTTTGCAATTTTATATGAAAGTTTTCGAAAAAAAAATTGTTTGTTTTGCTTCCAACTTCACACAATTATTAAGCATGACGATTACAAGGCATAAACAAATTTTTCCTAATATAGGTCCATATATACCCGAGACACAGCCTAAACCGATTTTTCATGAAAATGTCGCGTATACGAACTTAAATTCTTTTTTTTTGCTTAAAATCAGTTAAAATAGAAAAAAAAAATAAATATTTTTGATATCGGTCCATATATACCAGAGATATAGCCTGAACCGGTGTTTCTATGAAAAAGTTGCGTAAAGCGCACCTATACAACTTTTTTTTGCTTAAAATCAGTTTTGGTAATAAAAAGAGGTTGCTAAAATCCAGAAAATGAAAAATTCTGATATCAGTCTATATATGTATACCCGAGATATAGCCTAAAGCGATTTTCTCTTAAAAAAAAAAATTCCAGTAAAAAAAATTCGTTTTGCTTAAAAGCAGTTCTGATTTTAAAAGGAGGTTACTAAAATACAGAGAATGAAAATTTCCGATATCGGTCCATATATTCGTGTACCCCAGATGTAGCCTGAACCGATTTTTTCATTTCATAAATGTTGTGTAAGCGAACTTAACAAATTTTTATTTGCTTAAAAGCAGTTCTGGTAATATAAGGAGGAGGTTACCAAGTAGATGAAATTAAAATTTTCGATATTAGGTCCATATATGTACATATGCCCGAGATATAGCCTAAGCATACATATATTTCCATGAAAAAAATATATATTTTTTTTGCTTAAAAGCAGTTTTGGTTAAAAGTAGAGGTTCCTTAAATACAGAAAACAAAAATTTCCGATAGCGGTCCATATATTTGGTTCAAATTTGTAATATATGCTATATATATATATATATATATATATATATATATATATATATATATATATATATATATATATATATATATATATATATATATATATATATATATATATATATATATATATATATATATATATATATATATATATATATATATATATACTTGACTATTGTGAAGGGTATTTCAGATTCGACCCAGCCGAATATACTACACTCTTACTTGCTTAATATTAAATACACATGAAGAAGAAACGTTTTCTGAGAAACCAGTAAGCAATTTCCTTTTTTTTAATAAAACATAAGGGCTTTATTATTCTTCAATTATTAAGTAATATTTGCGTTTTCTTTTTAAAAGAATGTATTAAAAATAAATTAAAAAAAAAACTGAAATAGAAAAATTAAATTTAATATTTATTTTATTTGATCTTCTTATTTTTGCTGCTAAAAATCTATGTTAGTTTTATATTAAAAGTTCGACAGTATTTATTTTCAATATGTCACTAACAATTTGAAAATAATATTTTTAAAAAATTATTTCAAAATCAAAATATTAGCAAAAATATTGAGCTATTAAAAGGTCAAAAAAAGAAAAATACGAGGATGGAAACTGAAGCTACCTTAGTAGGAAAAAAAATATTTTTTTTTAAAACCATTTTTCTCAACATAGTCTCTTTTTAGCTCAATATTCCAAATCCGTGGCAAATTAAAACTTTCGGTTTTCACTTAGCAAAGCCGCAATTAAGATTTCCTCTTTGTTATAAGAATAAACGAATAACATAAATTTTATGTTTGTTGGGCAATTTGTTAAACCATATATTTATCACATACGAATACTTTAAATGCAAATTGCTTTAAGAAGAGTATGCAAACAGTAATGCAATCAAAAGTAAATTTGTCGTTAAAGAAAGAAAAGGGGAAGAAATATTACTTAGGCTCTTGGACTTAAAGCTTTAATTATTTTGACAAATAGGGGCTGCCATTTAAAACAAATGTGTCCTGTAGAGTAAGTACCTGCAGATAGCAGTTTGAGGAGTTTGATGTTGAAGAGAAGGAGTCATGGTAGTTAAATTGCTGTAAAAAAATAATGTCAACTCATAAGGCTAAGGCTTTCAATGCAAATCCAACGTTTATAAAAAGAAACTATAACCAATAAAGTAACATTTTTGAAAAGTTTTTGCTTGGCTAATTACTCGTGTATTGATCGATTTTTTATTTTAATAGCTTAACAAATGTAAAAAAAAAATATAATAAAAATTCGTGAACAGACAAAAATATTTAAGTTCAATAAGAAATCGTCATCAAAAGCACTTTTAAATATTCTGGCTGCCAGATGATATAATATTGAAAAAATAGTAACAAAGTTGGCTATTAGGCTGTGGTCAAGCGAGGCGTGGAAAGAGTTGACATATGTTCATGCCTCAATAATAAGAATAGTAATGAACCTTCCGGAGAATATTGATTACTGCTCACCGGCTCTATTGCCGAGATTTGATATAATTTCGTCAGGCCTCGGAGGTGATCGGCACGGATCGCCAAGAGGACGTGTTTGAAATCTTTACAGATGGATCTCAGTTGGAATCGAGAGATGGTAAAGGTATCTTTATCCCTCTGTATGAAAGGAGGCCTCCCCGGTGAACAGATTTTGCCTTGGCTTATTCCTAACCAGGACACTCTTTTTTCAGGTAAAGAGGGGAAGAGGGCCCTCGTTTGCTGCGGCGAATAAAAATCTAGAAAGCAGCATGAAGCTGAGTTGTCTTCCGAAACCCTTAGCAAGGATATAAATTGGCAGAACGGGGATCAGTATGGCTCCCGGGTGGTTCTGCTTGCAATTCCAGCCGGGCTGATCATGGTTGAGGTGCCTACCTTGGCTAAAACGTGCTGGCTGTGGTTGAAATCTAAAACGCAGGAAGGGGTGTTAGTATCCCTGATAATTGTTTGGTGTGTGGCTTTTCTCGGGGACTAACAAACTCCCGAGGGTCTGTTGCGTTTACAACAAATACCTGTACTGTAAGGAACCAGTGGTGATGGCTGGACGGTAAGTTGGTTTAGGGACTGATGCTGATACAGGGCTTCGGCCTACCAACTCAGTAAGCCTTGTCTTTCATTGATTGCTGGGAAATTGCATACAGAAGGGATTAGAAGACCCCAACTCTTCAATAAGAAGTTGCTCATAAAGCTACAAACATATGGCTAAAATTGTTACCCATGTGAGCCTGGTAAGCCACACGGGGCGCCGGTGAATCGTAAATAATTCACTCCGTGGAGCTGGTCCATCATCAGATAAGGCTGCAAAGGCACGTGCTGATGTAAACCTTTTTCACAACTGTATGAGAGGAGGATTAGTTTTAAGCTACTAAATAAGTGTAGCGTAGTGTAGTCTGAAATCGCGGTCATAATGAGCTAACTAGTTAAGATATTACAGGATATATGGGGTGGATATCTGAGTTTCTACAGATAGTAAGACTGCGCTGTTTGCACTGGTTGGAGTCTATATAACGTCCAGGTTGGTTCATGACTACCAGATATCTCTAAACAGGATAGTGAGACATTCGAACCTGCAGCGTTTTTGGGTACGAGGGCTTAGTGAAGTGCCTGAAAATATTGTAGCGAACGAACTGGCAAAGTCCAATGTCCAGCTACAACAAAAGGATATAGATGGGATCGTTGGAATCTCGCTTAGGAGCGGTAAAAAAAAAGTATAGCGACAACTTTTAGAAACGGCTCAAAACAGATGATCAAATAAGGTTATCTGTCGAATGTCAAGGCTGACATGGCCTAGATATGAAATCAGGAGAACCTTTATCACTAGGGGCTTGGCCCGAAGGAGGTTGCGAATTGTTTAACAATAGAATTGTTTAACAATTTTTTTATTTTTTTTTTAACAGCTCAATTATTTATTGTATTTTCTAGAAGAACTAATAATAAGTATGCAAATCTTAAAACTAAAAATTAATTAATTAATATAGAAAAAAATTAATTAATATTGAAAAATTTTATTTACTTAGGTCCAGCCAATGCTAGACGAAAAGTTGCTTCTTGCGTGTATTTTATTAGTAAATCAGCTTTCCAACGCTCTGATGGTTGTAAGGGTGTCCATCCTTATCAGTCGAGTGTGGCCGCCAAAGTGAAGGCTGCTACGTGCGAGAGGATTCGGGTGAGACTCTTTAACTTTACTCTTTGACTTTAACAAATAGTATTAACTCTAGAAAACTTGGAGCAAAGGGTTACGGCTCCAAAGTTCAAATGAACTAATAAAAATTAACTACCAGTAAAAAATTATAAATAGCTTGTTTTCTATGTTTCCCAGCTATCTATATGTCGACATTTCATAGGAACTACCCTTATCATCAGTAGACTTTGGAAATTTTTGAAAGATATTCTCAAACATTCAACTTTATATCCCAACAATCCAAATAAATTGCTGAGAATTTAAAAAGAAAAATGCTCTAATAATATCCGTCAAAACACAAAAAACAAGCTTTTCTATTTATAAACGTCTCTAACATTTCTTTACACCTTGTTTTTTGTGTTTTGACGTATATTATTAGAGCATTTTTCTTTTTAAATTCTCAGCAATTTATTTGGATTGTTGGGATATAAAGTTGAATGTTTGAGAATATCTTTCAAAAATTTCCAAAGTCTACTGATGATTAGGGTAGTTCCTATGAAATGTCGACATATAGATAGCTGGAAAACATAGATAACAAGCTATTTATAATTTTTTACTGGTATAAATGTTAGAAGCTTAAATAGCGAATAAAAAACTTAATTGTTTGAAAAATTAACTACAATACCAGAAAAATGGTTACAGTTTGCCCAAATTTCTAAGTTTTTCTTAAATGCCCATAATTTTCAAACTACATGCGATAGATTTTTTCTGATTTTTCTTATGATGGTTACAATCAGCACTATCACTCCGTTTCGGCTTGACATTGAGTTCTGGGACAACCTGAATATATAAAATAATTGTAGTTTTTGCCTTCTTAATGCGTTTCGGGCCTGTCCCACAATATCGAACGAAAACTTTTTGTGATTAAGCAAGATTTTGATCAAAAGCAAACTACAGACCTAATCGCCGCATATCAACGTTATATAAACTTGTTAACAGATGATTCGTAAGTAGTCTTCAAAGCAATTTTCAGATTTAGGGCTACGGCCTAAAGCTTAAATTAATAAAAATAATAAAAATTATCCACAATAACCGAAAAATAGTTACAGTTTGACCAAATTTCTAGGTTTTTCTTAAATGCCCATAATTTTCAAACTACATGCGATGGTTACAATCACACCGTTTCGGCTTGACGTTGAGTTCTGGGACAACCAGTATACGAGTATACAAAATAATTGAAGTCTTTGCCTTCTTAATGCCTTTCGGGTTTGCCCCACGATAGCGAACGAAAACTTTTTGTGATTAAGCAAAACTTTTATCAAAAGCAAATTAATTAATCGCCGCATATCAGAATCTATTAATGCCTGCGTTATATAAACTTGTTAACAGAAGGTTCGTAAGTATTGAAGACTACTTACGAATCTTCAGCAATTTTCAGTATCACAAAATATTGGCGAACGTTAACGATCGGTCGATATCGTGGGACCGGCAAAAATTTAAAAAAATAATAAAGTAGATATAGGGAAAATTTTATATGTATATTTTATTTGCCTTAGAAGAGAAAAGTTTAAACATTTAATTAGATAAATTAAACACTTCAGGCAGGTAATTTGTTGTTTATTTAATTTATAGCATAAGCTTTTAAGACACACTGAACACAACACCAACATCTTATATCTCAACATTACAAAAGAAACCACAACATATGTTGCACAGACGCATGTATACGAGTACGAATAAATACAAACATAACGAGAAGTGTTTTCCACTACATACAATTCATTTCCTTAATAAAATACTTTTCTGTTCATGTCCTGCAGCACCCTTCGCCATCTACTCACGACTGAGACACACAGCAGAGACAAAAAGTGTAAAATGTGATTGAAACCAGCTGTTGTGAGGAACTGACGAAGGAATGGAGGGATGGGGGTGAGTGAAGTAGTGTAGAAATTTTCTTATATAATATATTAGTTTAAATTCAGAATTTTCTTTTCAACTTAAACAAATTAAATTCAAACAATTTAAAAGAGCATGAAAAATTAAAAACATTGTTGTAACCGTTGAATTGTTGTACGTTGTTGGGCTGCAAACGTACTCGTATGTTCTTCGTACGTAACAAAATCCAAAGTAATAAAAAGCCTGTTAAATTGTATAAAATTGCAATTCAAATCAAAGGAATGAAAACCATTCATTTATTTTTGTTTCGCATACAAAAGGAATTTGTTTATCTAGTATTTCTTAGTATTTTGTTCTGTTTAATTTCTATTTTAGAAATTCACAACTACATTGCGGCTTGAGTGCAAAAAACAACAAAATGGACGAGAGAGACCAGGCGTTAGCAACAGAGTAGCCTTTTTCACAATACAAGTAGTTAGAGTAATGATTTCCTTGGTGAATTTGTGATTTGTAAGTTACATATCCCAAAGCTCATTTCAAACTTAGAAATTAAACTGAAGAAGAAAAAAATAGAATAAAATGAAAAAATAATACTACTTAAAATAAATTCAAGCAATAGAATGCATTTCTCATTTTGTGGTTTGGTGTTTTTTTTTTCTCTCTTTCATTCTTGTTTCGTTTGCTTTTATTTTGTAGTTAACAGGAAGTGTTATGGCTGGCCAAACCGTACAATACAATGCAGCAGGACGAAGCAGGATACAAAACTTGGATAGCAAATAATAAAAACAGGAAATGATAAGTATTTTATAAATACTCATGCACATACTTGTTAATGCAAATTCTTTTATAAAATAAATATTGGTAAGACAATTTTCTTTTTCATTCTCTTTCTCTTATTCACATTAAATTAATGTTGAGTTGAAAAATTGCAAAGTAATTAAAATGAAAAATTATTGAGTGAATGAAATTTATTTCCTTAACTTGGCAGAAAATTTGTTTTGCTTGTTGAGTTATTTGAAAGAAAATTTATATAAGAAATAAATAATATATATTTAGAGATGCAAACATTGACAAGCTGTTTTATATTAAATATGCTGTTTAAAATTAAGAGTATACGAGTATCTTGTCAGCAAATCATTTGTTTAGGACAGAAAAGCCCAAGACCTATGCGCATGGCGCTCATTTGGTTTTGTAAAAGCACTTAGCTATAGGCTGTGCGTTTTACAAGTGCAAAGCAACCAAACTTTCGCATATTTTGCTTATTAAATAAAATTAGTTTTTCCTTAAATGTATTGGCGTTTGCTCTTCCGTATAGAAATTTTGGGCACCCCTGGCTTAGGTCATAGGTTTCTCCATTAGAAACCATCAAACTTTGAGAATGTTAAGATTTTGCTGTATAAAAGAAGATAGAATATGTTCAAAATAGCAATTAAAAATTGTGTAGCTTGAAGATAAAGCAAACTAAATAAAGAAAATAAATAAAAACAGAAGTCTCACTTTTTTATTGTAGTAGCCAACATTAACTAAATAAATCCTGCAATTTCTACAGTACCCTCCAGGAAAGACAGGCGTGTATAACTTTACCTCCGCCGTTTTTTCCCGAAATTCAAGACTTTATTGTAACAAACTGGTTATAAATTTATGATTCAAAGTTAATCGCTGGCCGCTACTTTCTCCTGTCTTTCAGGCACCGCACGAAACCCGAGTTGAAAAAACTGGACCGTGGGCCTGACTGTGTAAAGCAAGTGATAGTTTGAAGTAGCAACGCCTGGATAATACGGCGATTGAGGAAGGACTTACCATTTCAATGCTTCCCAGTATGTCTTGACCACTTTCGCAACATGCGGTTAGGGATTGTCATGCTGTAAAATCAATTTATCATACCCTTCCTTCTATTGCTTCCGTTTGCCTTTCAATGCTCAGCTCAAACGAATTACTTACGTTCGATAGCGATTGAGTAGCGAACAGTTTCAGTTGGACTTAGCAACTAATAAGACACGAAGCCGAGCTGGTTGCACCAAATACTAAGCATGACCTTCGAACCGTGAATATTCAGTTTGGTCGTTGAAGTGGAAGCATGGTCCGGATATCCCTATGATTTTCTGCGCTTGGAATTATCGTCATGTATCCATTTTTCGTCGCCATTTACAATGCCACGCAGAAATCACGCTTCTGCCTTGCAAGTAGCAGTTTAGAAGCAAACAAATGCTGTTGAACATCTCGCGGCTTCACCTCGTATGGCACCTATCACTATTTCTAAATCATTTCTACGACTTTACAAAATGATTTTTTGGGTCACCCGTAATAATCCTGCCAATTTTTTATAGCCTTTGACATACATGTTGATCAAGTAATGCTTCCGTTTTTGTATTTTCTAAAACCGTCTCTCTACCATCTTCATACTGGTCGTCAACGGCAAAATCAACGTTCTTGAAGCATTGAAACCACTCTGGACAACGACCTCACCATAGGTATTTGAGAACATTCGATGTTCTTCAACCGCAGATTTCTTCATATTAAAGCAGAAGTTTAAGGCCTCCCGCAAATTATGAAAATTTGGCTCGTAAGCTGGCATGCTTCGTTTGCCGGTTTTGGGAATTCCCAACAAATTGTAGAAGCAGTCCGCTAGCCGGTTTGGAATCAGTTCTTGATATTTGGTACGGATTTTTGCCGTGAAACATGCGTCTGAACTATAAATGTTCATTCACTTTAGTGCAAAAATTTAAGTTGCCGCACTGCTTCCGAGAAAGTGGGGGATTTTTGGGATTCACAAAGCCGAGTTTAGGAATTCCAAAAAGAAAACTAGAAATCGCTTTTTATATCCGGTGCGCATTTTCCCCTAGGAACGTTTATCTGAACTATTAACGATCATTTGATTTAGTCCGAAAATTGAAGTTGCCATATTGTTTCCGGGGAAATGCGGAACTTTGGCGATTCCTAAAGCTGATTTTGGGAATTCCAAAAAGAAACTCTGATCGCGTTTTATAGATAATAATCTGGTTATATGGATAATTAGTTTGATATCGAAGCGTGTTTTTATTTTTTTGAACTATATTTATTTCTACTTTCCTTCCTTTCCTTTACCTTCTACTCTCTTTTCATTTCTTCCCTTTTCTTTACATTTTTTCATATCGCTACTTTCTTACTTTCTCTTCTTTTCCTTTTTTCCTCTTAGTTTCTTTTTTTTCTTTCTTTCTCATTTTTCGCTTATTTCTTTTTTTTTTATTCTTCATATTTTTTCGTTTCATTTCTGTTTATTTCATTTCTTCTCTTTTCTTTTTCTCATCTCATCCTTCATTTTATTTTTAATGTGATATTATTTTTATAGTAGAAAATTAAATTTTCGTGGATTTTTATAACCCTTGGTGGGTTATAAAAAAATAAATTACTATCATAAAATATTTAGAAAATTTTCCTTTCGAATTTCTTTGAAATATTTTAACTAGTAAAATTTCAAAATCTATTTCTAATGTTCTAATCTAGTTCTAATGTTAAAAAAAAGACAAAAAAAAAGTCATACAAAAAAAAGTACCCGTTTAAATTTTAATGAACTTCGCGTGGTCGCTGATTATTTATTTGAACAATTATTTTTTTATTAAGTGGAAACTATTATAAATCATTTCAGCAAAAATAATGTTTGTAACGAGTTCATATTTTCCTTTCTTAAATAGCATTTTATTATTTTTTCAACTCACGCTGCTGCTTTTCTAAACATTGTCATCCTTTTGGCGTCCATATAATTATGACAATTTATTTATTTTCCTTTCATTTTTTTTTTTTTGTCATATTTTTTTTTAATGGAAAAACGAAAAAATCGATTCTACATTAAACCAAAAGTAACAACGTAGAAATATGTATTTATTTCATTCTTGATGAGTATTTGTAGGTGGCCTTTATTTTATGGTTATAAAATTTCTGATTTGCTTAAAGCATTTTCGGAATAAAACACCACCCGACAGCCAATCGCCATAAATTCTACAGCAGCAGTGTGTTTGTTTATTTTGCTACGATACTTGAATCACGACCATTATTATGAACTCATTTTTTATTTATTTATTATTATTTTTTTATTATTTTTGTTGGTTTTTGCTGTACAATCAAGCAAAGAAACGTTCATATTCTTAGTATAGAGCATACACAACTACACCCAGTATTAAGCAGACTCAAAGGAACAGTAGTAGCCACCAGCACAAATCATGTAACGTCTAATTTGGAAAATGCCCCAGAGGCTTAAGAAAAACTGTTTGTTTGTGTACATTTGATATGCAAAGTTCGAAGTTCGAACTAGAATATTCTCGTTCAATCTGTGTTACGACAAATGAACTTGACTTTATGCTGCGTTTACATGTACGAATTTTCTGGGCTAAAAACCTCATACTTCACGCCAGATTGGCTTCTAGCATGACATTTTCTGCGCTCGCAGCAAATTTTTAGCTGCGTGTACAAATGACTTCAGAAAGTAAGCACAGCTACATTATTGGCCATAAATCCTTAGAATTACTGCTGGCTGGTCGGCATTGTTGTTAAGCCATAATTATGATAGAGTATGATAGATGGCCTTGGAAAAAACCACCTACTACAGTATCGTAGAAAGCACATGTAAGCAACTTATGATTTTTTTTTGTCTTGGACCAGTACTAAAGTCATAGCCTGTACATATTAGAGGGCTGCTCAAGCACAATAAAAATGTCTTATAAAACATCGTAATATTTTCAAGTACTATCCATCCTCCTCTTTCACAATTCAAAATAAACACTTCAGTGCAGAAATGTTCTAAGCACATAAACGAATACTGTCTTTTAAGCATTTAGAACCAAATGAAATAGAACAAAAATGAAGTAGAACTTCAAGCAGCGAAGCAATGTTCTACTTCAGTTTAGTTTATACAATTTGTTGTTGCTGTTTATGGTTTTTGTCTTTGTATTAGTGCACAACTGCTGTATGTACAGAATGCTCATGTGCGTGTGTTGTTGTTGTTCATGATTTTTGTCTTTGTATTAAGCACAAATATTTAAAACGCAGTATTCTCAAATGCCAATGTGCTTGCTGTGACTCATCGTTTATTTGCTTTATTGTGTTATTTTGGATGTTGCTGTGAAACAGAATTCAAGTACAGTCAAACACTGTCGTGAATGCGTTTCAAAACTATGAAGTGTTTGTTCTGTTGCTGAATCTTCTATAATTTTTTTTTTGCCTTAAGAATTGTTTTGAAATATACAGTGCTTGGAACTACTGCACAGCGGTGAGTAGTGTTCTTTAGAACATTTTGTACAGCCTTTTAGTACATATGCAGTACATTGTACTGGAACTAGGAAAATAGACCATGAGATGGAGGAAAGGGAGGAAAGGGAGAATAATGTGTGTGGAGGTTTGACTTAACACACGGAAAGACAAAAACAAACGTTATCACTGTAATTAATGCATTAAATTAGTTAAAACTGATCAGAGCTCAGTGTATACGAGGATGGATCAAAAGATAACCGTTATTTTAAAATTTCTCAAAAAGTATTTATTTATTCATCAATAACTTATCTTGTCCCCTTTAAAGTAGTCCCCCTCAGATAATAATACATTTATGCCAGCGCTTATTCCAATCCTCGTAACACTACTGAAATGCACTTTTTGGTATCGCCAGCAGTTCCTGTTTCGATTTTTCTTTTCTCTACTCAATCGTAGCAAAACGCTTTTCTTCCATTGGTGTCTTCAGTTTTGGGAGGAGAAAAAAGTCAGCGGGGGCCAAGTCTGGTGAATACGGTGGTTTAGGCATGATAACGGTTTTATTTTTGCCCAAAAACTCACTCAGAAGCATCGATGTGTGAGTTGGTGCATTATCATGGTGCAAAATCCATGATTGCTTTTTTCCACAAGTCTGAGCGTTTCTGCCGAATAGCTTCGCGCCAATGGCGCATAATTTCAAGGTAGTATTCCTTATTGACCGTATGACCTTGTGGCAAGAATTCATGATGCACCACGCCAAAAACCTGCACATTTGAGCGAACTTTTTTTTTCTGTCATTTATTTATTGTATCTTCAAAATATGAACTAACAATAAACATAAAAGTTATTTAGGTTCAAGCAGTGCCCGACAAAAAAGTTTTATTTTGCGCGAATAATATCGATAGATATTGACCGAATTGGACGTGATTTTTTCGGTCTTTGCTCTTCTGGACGCTTCCATTGGGAGTATTGGGCTTTGGTTTCATTTTCATAGCCACACACCCATGATTCATGTCACCAGTTATGACCACTTTTATAGTTCTAATTAGATATTTAACGAACAGACCTATTCTATTATAGTATAAAACTATTTAAAACTGTTTTGGCTGTGCATGTATCTGTGTATCTGCTTAACAAGAAATCTTAACTCTGTTGAAAAATAATTCAAACCATTATAATCAGTTTCAATATAAGTAACTTTAATCTATTTATAAACAAAATTTTTCTTTAATTCTTCAGTTACAAATAAATGTGTTAATTGGGAAATCTAAAAACTATATTCAAAGTTCTTTCATGGTCGGTACACAAAATAAGCTTTTAGTTTGACTTTTGTTTATATTTATTACATCTTTGGTTTATTTCAGAAACATGGTACGTGCTCTTTAAGAAAATAGTAGACTGGCTCACTAAGAAATTTTTTTAATCTTTTTATTTGAATTTAGTTTCAAAGTTAAAACTGTTAGCTGAGTATTGTTTTTAGTCAAATTGTAATAAATAAGATATATTGTTATGAAAATTAATAATTTTATATTGTTATATTGAACTTATACTCTATTTCATTAAGATCTTATTATTCTCCAAGCAGTCCATTAAACAAATCTTGTTCATTAATCTCTGACACATGCTTCAAGTTGCGGCACCATGTTGTTGCCGGAATGCTTAACCACAAAGCATCAAAAACAGTTACCCCTCTAATATGAAACATGTTTGGATGTATTCATACATATATATGTATGTATGCATGCATGTGCATGCATTATTCAGTTCGATTTAATAAGAAAGTTTCTTAAAATTTAATTTCCTTGAGATTTAAATGGTTGCTTTTAATATTCTTTCCATTAGAAGTTTTGCAAAAGCATAATGTTTCATATGAGATTTCATAATTAAGTAAGAATAATATTGGTTAACTCTAAACCATTTCCAAATGGTTATATGTCTTCATACATATGTATTTTAAAACTTAAGATTAGTAAGTTTAAACTCAAAATAGTTTATTGCAAAGAAAAAGTTAATGGAAAATATGTGTTAAGTCTAATACTCTTTGAAAATATATTTTGTTCTAGAATATTTAGAAGATCAATGTTAAAATAAGTATTTTGCAAAATTCCAAACAAGTTTTTTATGCTAATATGGATAAATCCGAATCTGGAGCTCAAGTCTCAAATTTCTGATACAAATTTTAGCAATCTTGAGGCAACTCCGCATGTTCTTGTTTAATCTGTAAACATGTTCACAGATCCCCGTGGAATATTTTGTGGAGGATCGGCAATTCCAATAAAAACCACAATTAAGCACTATACTCGTTTTTCACTTTATTCACTGTATGTCATATGATTTCTAGATTAAGTAGGCCTAAGGGCATGTAATCTTTTTGATATAAATAAATAAACAAGTAAAATACTCGTATGCTGAATGAGACACGTGGGGAGTATCTCCAATCAACAAATATTTGCATTGAATATTTTTATAAAAAAAAAATTATTATTTTACACACCGCCCTGATTTTCAGTAACTGAAAACCAATACTCACTTTTTTCAAATTACTTGGTCCTCGATTTTTAGCGGCTGGCGACTATAACACTAAACACATTTTTTGGGAGTCACATTTGCTTTCTCCGAAAGGCCGTGTGCTTTTTGACACTATTTCTATAATAGGCGATTACCAGCAAACACCCCATTTGTATTTATCCAAAATCTACTAGATTTGAGTGAAAATTTTGAACAAAATCTTAAGTGTTTTTTGACATCATTTCCATAAAATGTATTTTTTCAAAGGACTTGCCAGTAATAACTGTATCACAATGAATGGATCATTTAAAAGTATAGTTTTTTTTTTATTGCAGCGTAGTACTTTTAAGTACTGCTGTGAACAAACTCACAGTTGTGTAATAGAGTACTTATAAAAATCTACTAGATTTCATCAATCTAGTTGCAATGTGGATTTCATTTAAAATGGGAAATCTTATCATAATCAACTAGATTTGAATTGAAATCCTTTAAGTAGATTTGGCTGCAAATACCCTATTATTGGCCGCCAGACCGACGAAAGATCCCAGATGTTATAGATTTTGGAGTAGAAAAAAATTTTCCCTTACAGTCTATTTACACCAAAGCGAAGTCTGCCCATTCGAGATTTCAAGCCAAATCTAGTAGATTTTTAGAAGAAATGAATGAAATCTCCTTTATGAGTAGATTTCGACAAAATCTCCTGAAATCTACTCAGTATCAAGTAATGCAACCGTGTTTTTGTTCAAAAAGTACTGAAAAATACTACGCTGCAACAAAAACCACATTTTAATGTGGTGTATGCAGTCTCTGGGCAACAAAAATATACACTTTAATGTTGGTGTATTCAGGCTCTGATAAAATTGTTTTGTCAAACCCGCATGCACAAATTATTTTTGTGAAAATGAAATCTTGCTAGATGTCAAAAAATGCTGATATAAACGATATAGATTTCGTTGTAGATTTTAAATCAAATCATGTAGATTTTGAGTTGGTGTAAATGTAGTATTATAATGGATGCAAGTGGAGCCTAGATTAGATTTGTCATCAGATCACTCACCCAATGACTTCTATGAGCAATATTCCGTATACATCCCGAAGTATAGTGTCCATCACTCACCCACTGACTTCTATGAGCAATATTCCGTGTGCATCCCGAAGTACAGTGGCCATAACCTTGCCAGCCAATTTCACTGTCTTCGCCTTCTCCGGAGCATTTCCACCATTGTTTCGATTGATTCTTGGTTTCAGGTGTGTGTAGTGGTGGACCCACGTTCCATCAACTGCTATTAATCGAGGCTAAAAACCAGGATTTACGCTTTATCAAACACCGCTGTGAAGTGGTTTGTCGAACTTGTTTTTGTGTGACGCTGAACAAACGCGGCAGCCATCTTGCCGATAGTTCTTTCATACAAAAATGTTTATGCAAAATGCTGTGCACACATTAATATGATATGTTTACCATTTCAACAATCTCACGGAACTTGATTCGGAGATCGTTCCTAACTATATTGAGGATTTTTTTGATATTTTCTTCAGTAACCGCCACTTTTGGTCTTCTTGTTGATGGTATTGTTGCAGTGCTTGTTCGGCCGCGTTTAAATTCAACAATCCAATATTTTACCTTGTAACCTGACGGAGCAGACTCACCGTGCTGTTTATCCAGCTTTTCTTTTGTCTCCTTCGTCGTTTTCTCTTTTCAAATAATCGTGTTGAATCACTGCACGTAATTCACTTTTTTCTATATTCTTAGCAACACAAAAGTTTCTTACTGCAAACGACTTCAATAAATAAACTATTTAATGAATTTGGGTGAAATTTTAACAGCTGACGTTTGACAGAGTGTAGTTTAAAAAAAAAATTTGTGTTTGTGCTGCCATCTAGCGCTAAATATCTTCTGTATTTACAAACATGTATTTTATATTTGACACAAAAGAATATAAAACACAAACGTATATTTTATAGTGAAAGGCCAATTTAAGCGACATGCGGCAATGGGCGGCAACCAGCTGTTGTATTTGCCGCTTGAATTTGTTTTATGTAGGCAAATGAACGCGGCTAATCGAAGTAAAAATTTATATGCCAAAATTTAAACAAAGAAAATATTTTGACTTTTTTAACGCAAAAATAAATTAATAAATTTAATTCTTAAAAATTTTAAAGCCGAAAATAAAGAAAATTAATTGTTTTTCTTCTATTTTCTCTACGTTTTTTTTTTTACTTTTTGGTTTGACAAAAAGTGTTTATATTTTACAAATAATTTTTCAATAGCTCTATTCACAATCTTGTGCATTTGTGATTGCAAATGTATGCAATTGCAAATATATGCTACCAATTGTGAACCACCTCTGTTGGTTAAGTTTGTACTACTTTTTGCAAAGCACTAAAATCACAGCTGATTGATAATCGGAGTAGAAAATAATTTGCTAAAATTTTAGTCAATAGTAAATATGCGAAAAAAAAAGCTTTAAGGAGCAGTTAGTGGACTTTTTAATAGAAAAAGCGATTTTAAATTAGATAAAGACATCGATTGGTGTTATTTGAATGTGGGACTAAGCGGCGATTACAAACTAATTGGCTTGCATCGCTGGTTGTCAACTGTCGATTTGCAATTAGCTTGTGCATAAGCAGAGCAAATAAAAACTATAGGTCTTAAGTATTGCACATACACATAAGACTAGCAAGTGCATTGCCGTGTATTTTGTTAGCGTAGAGTAAAAATATGCTAAATCTTTTGTGCAAATGCAATGATGCAATACCATTTGCACAAGACTGTGAATAGAGCTAATAAGTTTTTGCATTTAAAAATCGTGCAATAAACTAACGGCCGTATTCATAAAAAATATTGGATGTTTATTAAACACCTATTTGACATATTTTCCATAGAAATTTGTCAAATAACAGTTTAATAAACATAAAATATTTTTTATGAATAAGGCCATAAATATATAAATTAAGAACAAGGAAAGCTGTCTTTTGTGTTTGAAGCTGTTTTTGTGTTTGAAAAATATTATTGGAACTTTTTCAATTTGTAAACAATAATAAAACATGTGCGTGTAGGTGTGCACAATATAAACAAATTTTGATAGTTATCATCACAGAAAAAAAAATGTTGGCCACCGTTTCGACACCGCCTGTACTCGTATATTATTGTACCATGGACACATTGAAGTCTGGGGTCTAATCACCGCATACGATATCGAATTAGCTATCGTATCGAATAACATTACTATACATCTAAATTATGGCAAACGATGCATATTGGATCGTAAATTAAACAAAATGTAATAGATTGAAGACCATACGTTTCCTAAAAGTAGGAATACAAATAATAAATCCTTTAACTTTTTTATATTATTGCAATACAATTTATTCGATATCGTATGCCATGATACCAAAATGAAAAATTTCGATAGTTTTGCTCGATATCGTATGCGGTGATTTGGCCCCTGTAGTTTTCTGCCTTCATTGTGTTTAATGTATTAGACGAAATTCTTCATTCGGCTCACTTGTGTTCCTATCATTATGTTGAGATATATAGGGTGTTTTTTTAAGCCCAATAGAACTTGAAATTGTAAAAAATAACACAAAAAATTAAATTGTAATCAAAATTTTTTTTTATTCGAAAGACATTAACATTTGAAAATGATTTCGGGCATATGGGCACCGCGGCTGTTCTTGACGAAGCGCATTCTGGACGTCCAATTTTGGGCCACTTTTTCGAGCACTGCTGGCCGTATGTCACGAACAACACGAACAATGCTGGCCTCCAAGGCGTCAATTGTTGCTGGTTTATCAGCATAAACCAGTGACTTCACGTAGCCCCACAGGAAATAATCGAGAGGTGTCAAATCGCACGACCTTGGAGGCCAATTGACAGGTCCATTTCTCGAAATCAACTTATCGCCAAATTTTGATTTCAGTAAGTCGATGGTTGCGTTCGCCGTATGGCACGTAGCGCCATCCTGTTGAAACCACATCTCCTCCGGATCAATGTCATCCATATTTTCAAACAAAAAATCATTGATCATGGTGCGGTAACGATCTCCATTGACCGTAACGCGAGCTTCGGCCTCATTTTTGAAGAAATAAGGTCCGATGATGCCACCAGCATGAAAACCGCACCAAACAGTGCATTTTTCTGGATGTAATGGAGTCTGTAGGGTCTCTTGTGGATTGGTCTCACTCCATATGCGGCAATTTTGCTTATTAACAAACCCGTTAAGCCAAAAATGCGCCTTATCGCTGAACACAATTTTGCGATAAAACAACGGGTCTGTTGCCAACTGCTCTATTTGGATAATTTCGTAGCGTTGTTCAAGCGTGAGTCTATTCATTATGATTTGTCAGAGTATACTGAAACAAATAAAAAAAATGTTTCATCAAAATTTAATTTTTTGTGTTACTTTTTACAATTTAAAGTTCTATCTAGCTTAAAAAAACACCCTATATTATCTTTTTTATTCTTCGTTTACCCCAATCAGCACTTGTCACTGTGAGCTATTAGAAAGCAGTCGAAACCAGTAAAATAATACATATTATATATTTTACCTCAAACCTGCATTAGATGCATGTCGTTTGATTTGGCCATTAAGTCCATTAAAAATACATATTTTTTCCTAAATTTCATTTTGATGTCCAGTCTTTCTTTTCGTTTTGTGTAAGCGCCGCTGATAACATTTTCATTTTATGAGAAACGTTTTTTTTTTGGTCATTTGCAATAATTTTGCTTATTTTTCATTCATTTAATTTGTTTGAATGTTTTATTTTTATTTTATTTTTTTTATCACTTCTTTTTTACGGCTGTGATTTTATTTTCTTTCTATTCTGTTCAAAATGCTTCCATAACAAATGTAACGAGTTTAACTCTTGATTTCCGCCAGAGACTAGTGACCAGTGAGTGGTGAGTGGTACATGTGGAAATTTGCCAAAGTGCTCTTGGGTCATAAATGGATTTTTTCCTTAAATGCTCTTATTTTTTTTGGATTTTGCTTTTTTGTTTTTTGGTCTTGAAATCAGTTTTATGAAGTGTATGAAGTATGTGTTAGTTGTACTTTTGGAATTAAGTGAATTTTTATAGAGTGATGAAATGAAATTTGGTGGAAGAATATAATCAATTTTCAGCAATTAGAAAGCGTGAATGAGAGAGAGAGAGAGAGAGGGCAAACGAGAAATAAAAGAGGATTTACCAAGAAAAGCAAATCTAAGTTATACATATAACACAATAGTTAATTCTGTTTCTTGAATACGGCTATGAAATAGCAATTACATGTTTTGTTAAGCGTATTAAAAATTCTTTTACCGAAAGCACAATTTGAGTTCTTTATTTCCACAAAAAAAAAAAAAAAAAAACACCCACTCTATCACCAAAATCATTGAAGCACCAAATCATTGAATTAAACATTAATTAAACAAAAGCACACAAACAAACTTTAAGAGTACTTGTTACACACACTTTAACCCGCTTAATGTACACCCTTGTTTTTTTCCCAACACGTGTTAACACGTAAGTGTTAAAGAACGTTTTAAATAATTATTTGCAGTTAATACAATTTTATTAATTCAACACCATTTATTTTCAAAACAAGCAAATTAATTGTTACCAAATTCACTTCGTAAACTTTGAAAGCAGGGTTTTACAATTGGCATGAGAAGGGCCATATAAAGGGTTCTTATAAAAAGCAAGTACAGTGGGGAGCACAGGTGAGTACATGTTAGTAGTTTATAGACCTGCAGGGCGCATAACATTTTTAATATTTATAAGATTTTTGCTGCTTAAGATCTTGTTTTTTTTTATATATAAAAAATTTAACAATTTGTTAACATTTATTTTTCAATATTTCGCCAATTAAAATTGTTATAATTTAATTTAATTAATTTTAATTATTTTTAATTTTTTCTAAAGATGCCAACAAATTGTTGGCGAAATATTGGAAAATAAATGTTATAAAACTGTTAAATTTTTTATATCAAAAATAAAACAAGATCTTAAACTGCAAAAATTTTATTGATATTTAATAAAGAAAGATACAACAAAATATTAAGATAAGACGTAAATTATTTTTTATTATTAAGTTTTTTATTCGCTATTTAAGCTTCTAACATTTATACCAGTAAAAAATTGCAAACAGCTTGTTTTCTATGTTTCCCAGCTATCTATATGTCGACATTTCATAGGAACTACCCTAATCATCAGTAGACTTTGGAAATTTTTGAAAGATACTCTCAAACATTCAACTTTATATCCCAACAATCTAAATAAATTGCTGAGAATTTAAAAAGCAAAATGCTCTAATAATATCCGTCAAAACACAAAAAACAAGCTTTTCTATTTATAAACGTCTCTAACATTTCTTTACACCTTTCAAACAAATGAACAACCGTTCATTTCTTTCTCAGGCTATGCGCTCATGTCAACAAAATCGAGAGGATGGGTCAGTAAAATATTTAAATAATCCTCCCATTTCATGATCCCATTTACTTTTTGTATTGGACCATGTGAGCATCGCCACATAATGATATTGCCTACGTTAGCGCTATCAGACAAACATATTTCGGCACGTTTAAAATTCGCCAGGAAAAATACAAGGGCTGGGCTGTTGATTACTAGAAGGTTATAATATGGTCCGACGAATCCAAATTTAATAAATACCGGACTGATGGTAAACAGTATTACTGGCGTCGGCAGCAGGAGAAAATTCAACGACATCATGTGAAACACACCATATTGTTACGAATTTATTTCATTTCAAACTCATTGTGCAGCCGTCGAAATAAACAAATCTACAGGCACATCCACACAAACGCTACAAAACTAAAAAAAAAACATTATACACAAACAAAAAAACATACATGATTTAAAGAAAACAATATTCTAAGTAAATCCACCAAAGATGATTTTATTGTTGTTGTTGTGTTCGTGTTCTTTGGCAAGCTTGTGTGTGAGCAAGGTGAATTCGTACTAGGTATATGCAAGAGCAATAAATACAATACTATAAAAAATAAATCTTTTTCAAATGAAAAATATAAACACAAAAAGGAATTTAAAAAACTATATAATAAAAAATTGCAAGAAAATACAAACTTTTAATTATTTCGTGAAAATTAAAGTCTCAGATTATAGAGCTTGGACATGTGAAAATGGTCAGCCAGATTGGGGGAGATTCTGAATGATAGCTGGCGCCTCAAGCTACAATACATAATTTAAAAAATTGTTTAAAAAAAAATGTTTTTTTTTTCAAATTTATTTTAATTATGGCCCTTGACATCTGAAACAAATTAAAATAAAAAAAAACTTATCAGCTGCGCTGTCAATTTCACCTGTTATGAATACGCCTTGTGTGTGAGTGTGTATATGCGTAGGAATTATATTTGCACCTTTGATTATGGAATTGTCAATAACTAGAAAGATCATGAGGTACCTTTGATATGGTAGTGGTATAAGCAAAGCTGTCTTTTGTTTTCTTTGCGTAAATTTATCAAAAACACATAGATTTCTTGCTTTTTGAAACAAAATTTTGACAAGTGTTCGTAAATTCTAGCAACAAAATACATGTTGATATTTTTTATTATTGTATTTATTGTAATTCTGCCACCATGATGATTGTAGAAGATAATAAAGAAGAAAGGAATGGAAAAAAAATTATAAATAGCTTGTTTTCTATCTTTCCCAGCTATCTATATGTCGACATTTCATAGGAACTACCCTATCTAACATTTATACCAGTAAAAAGTTATAAATAGCTTGTTTTCTATGTTTCCCAGCTATCTATATGTCGACATTTAGGGTAGTTCCTATGAAATGTCGACATATAGATAGCTGGGAAACATAGAAAACAAGCTATTTATAATTTTTTACTAGTATAAATGTTAGAAGCTTAAATAGCGAATAAAAAACTTAATTGTAAGAAGGGAATGGTTTAATTTTAAGCGTTGTGTAAGTCAGTATACTAAGCAAGTGTATTGTTTTTATATACAGTGGTATAAATGTAAATAAATTGTGCTCAATTTTATTACTGTGTAACCAACAAGTGTGAGTATCATTATTTTAGTTGGAGTTAAGGAATCCGCAAAAGCATTTTAAAAAGCAAACATGTAACAATATTATAATTTTTTTGGGAGCTTAGTCCCTACTTTAACTTTGTTTGAACTGCATTTGGAAATATACATGTTCCGTAAAAAAACAAATCAAAAGTAGTTGTCATTTTCCAAATGCACAAAACCTTCTACACAAACACACACGCACACACACTTACATGCGAACTCAAATTAAATATCTCTCAAGGACTCGTTGTTTTACATCCTGAGTTGATGGTTTTTCTACAGAAAAAAAAAAATCATGGTATTTTTCATTAAGTTCCTACTGACGCATTCCTTTATTTTCTTCCTTTTTCCGCTTTCCCCCCCACTCAAATCTTTTTTATAAAGTCATCTGGTAGCGGAAAACGACATACTGATGGCTGTTTATGGTTCGCCACTTTATTGTTGTTTCAATTTAAATTTTATTGTGCTGTGTAGAGTAAATCGTTTTCAAGTAATCCGACAATAAGTGCGAGATAATTCTAAAGTGCTGGGAATTTTATTGGTAGTAAAATTACAGTCATAATTATATATGTTTTGCTCAGTAACTTTTATTTCATGCAAAAAATATTGCGTTTTATTTTCGCCAAGGCAGACTTTAACATAAAAGTGTATTAGTAACCTTTGGGAAAATTTATTTTTCCATTTAATTAATTTTTCGAATGCCAGCAGCATATTTAATTTGTTTAGTTGAGAGGAAAAAAACTAAAAAAAAAAATAAACTAAATGTTTTGTTTGAGCAAAATTTTCATTAATTGGGAAATTTTTATCTACAACTGAATGAAATGTCTGAAGAGAGAAAACGTTAAAGAAAATTTAATAGCAGTGTCATGTTATTGAAAACCCACTACTTTTAAATGTCAAATGCGAATGGCGTCAGCTCAAGAACTGAGTGATAAATAAAAGCAAGAAAGCCAGCAGTAAAAACCAACAACAACAATAGTTAGAAAACAAAGATAGATTTGTGACTCACAGCCGTTAGATTTCTCATCCATCTTAGTCAGTTGCATACGCAAACAAAAAGGAGAAAAAAAGAAAAAAAAAAAAAACAAACGACCGTAAAAATGTAAATGACTGACTTGAATGAAAAACGATTAAAAAAATCCACAAATATCTAAAAGATATAGAAGCCCCCCATTCGTTGAACTACTTTTAAACTATTGCTGCTACAACTCTCGGTCTCTAAAGTGTTAGAGGAGTTACGGCAAACAAATAAATCCTTTAAAGAAGAGCAAAAACTCTATGAAAATGCAAAAAAAGAAGAAAAAAAAAACAAAACTTCTAGATAAAACTAGTAAAAGGAAAAACATAAAAGTGGTAGAAAAAACATGACATTTAAATGCAGTTTTTGTTGTTTTATCCCCAAAAAAAAAAGCCGCCTTCACAAGCACACACGAGAGGCCATACAACAAGTGCACTAAGAGAAAAGTTCTAACCTTTTCTAATGCATTTAATGCATTTGTGGTGGTGTTAAACATGGCGTGGAACTTAGTTGAACTTTAAAGGTAGCAACATAAAGTGTTAAATAAATTTAAACAAAATAAATTCTTTAAAAACCTAGTGCGAACAGTTGCCGCATTTGGCGATTTATCATCATTTTAACGAGTGCGAGTGGGTGCTGAAAACAGCATGTTGACGATTTAAATTCTGTTTTTGATGAATTTTATAGATTTTAAGCCAATTTCATTCTACAACTATATACTTTTTGGGCCAATTTAACCCTTATATTGTGTTAAGTGATCAAAATGAGAGGAATATAGACAGAGAATAATTCAAGGGCTCTGTGGCGGAGTGGTTAAAGCGGCCTTTCCTGATGTGTCATGACTCGAGCTCAAATTCGAAAATGGGTGCTGTTAAGTGTAGCGACTACGAAACAGCTAGTTGTCCCCCAGCTTAAAGATTTGCTTATTACTTTTCTTGTCTTCTTCAATCAAAAATGATTGATGACAGCAAATTCTTATAGTAAATATGCGTTTGCTGTCTGTGAACAAGCGGTGTTTATTTTTTAGTTATTAACATACGAGTACATACTTTTTGTAGTTTAATAATTCTCCGCGGCTGTTCATGTTGCGCCATTTTCGTACGTTCAAGTACGAAAATGGGTACTGGTGAGTAGTGTAGCGACTACGAAGCAGGTAAGGCGTCCCCAAGCTAAAGGTTTGATTATTTTGCTTGTCTTCTTCATTCCAAAATTATTGATCACAACAAATTTGTATTGTAAAAAATCGTTCTTAAGAAAAAACTTAAGAAAGGAAAAACTTACTATTACAGATAGATATTAACAAAGAATTTAACCCATAACTTACAATCTCTCAATTCTTTTTTTTTGCCGTTATCGTAGGTAAATCAATTTTAACCGCCAACACCGCAACTACTAATGCGCAGTTGTGTGTATTCAACGTTTTTGTCAACCAAACTTCCACAAAGTTGAGAACGATAATACCACGAAAAATCAGATACATAACTAAAATGCCAACTAGCAGTTGAGTTGAGAACGGTAATGCAAATGTAACAAATATAACCAAACTTTTGCAAAAGTAGTGAACTGCAACAGGGGTATTAATCGACCCATTACTTTTCTTGCAGTGTACTACTCATATGTTATTACCATTGTTGTGTTTGACATGGCAGTAACTATTTTCCGCAGGTGTAAACACTTTGTAAAGGAATCATCTATTCATTTATCTATCCACATGCATCTTTAATAACGACAACCCATTTTATTCACACAACAAGTATACAAAAATCCAAACAAGCCACCACCACCTATCACATGATACCCAAACCAACGAGAAAGAAAAATTATCATTGACAAAAAAAAAACAAATATGAAAAGCGAATCTTAAACTGTTCTTTCTTTGTAAAACAAGGAGTTTAGGATACTAAAGTATAATCCTTTTTAAAAAGTATATAGTATATAACATATGAGGATTTAGATTTAGAAAGTTTGAAATATTTTTAACCAAATAGCTGAGGTGGACTAATTTTCTAAATGGTGTTTAGTAGACACAGTAATGTTGACAGCGGCAGGTACATATGGTTTTGGTTCCAGAGCCTAGAACGAAAAGTTAAAAGTTGGGGCACATCCCAGAAAACTTCTATTGTTCTCACTACAGCCAAACATTTGTGATTTTACTCGCTTAATAATTTGTCCATATTCCACATTATTTAATTAAGTTATCGCGAGAAGAGTACACTTCACGAAATGGTTAGTTTAGTTAGTTGTTTTTTTTTATATCGATAGGTCAGAAACTCTTTAGATTAATAGTTTTTATACCAGTCATACCTACATTGCCGCTTTCAGATCTTCGACATAACACTGCTAACGACTTTGCACAAACTACATCACCAAGTTAATTTCAGATCTTCGATATAATGCTCCTAATGTCTTGACACAAACTACATCACCAAGTTACTTTCAGATCTTCGATGTAATACTCTTAACGTCTGGGCAAAAATTATATCACCAATTTACCTGCTTTGCAAATCCCTCCAAAAAAATTTATATCGCACTAAAGCGCTAATTATAAAGGGAAAATAGCTAAAATTATATTTTTCTTATATTATATGATGATGGGTTGGTATCATTCGTCTAGCTCGAGTTCAATCCTGGCTAAAGCCAAAAAATATTTAGCCAGGATTGAACTCAAGCTAGACGAATGATACCAACCCATCATCATATAATATAAGAAATATTAAAATAAAGTTCGACATTAATACATACATAAAATTATATTTATTAAAAAAACATAAGTTCTTGCAGCCAACTTCACGCTGTAAAAATCGGATTTTCTAATTCTAAGGCACTATTATATTTTGCTTGCTGCCATACAAAGCAAAAATCTTTTGACTGCTAGACAAAGCTTGAAAGAATTTTGAATATTATATCATTTGATATATGTCACAACAAAACTTGTTTTCCGCATTACCTTGTCCAGGGTTAGTAGTAAAAAAGATTTACATCAGCATCTACCCCTACGGCCTTATCTGATGATGAACCAATTCCACGGAGTGAATTATGTACGATTTATTAGCACTAAGAGCAGCAGCCCTTAAGCCAATTCACCTGTCAAACATCACCACTGGTTCCTTACAGTACAGGTATCTATTGTAAAGGCAACATACCCCCGGGAGGTTGTTAGTTCCCGAAAAAAGCCACACCAAACAATCATCAATGGTACTAACTCCTTTTTCCAGCGTTTTGGGTTTCAACAACAGTCAGAACGTTCCAGCCAAAGTAGGCACCTCAAGCATGATCAGCCCGCAAGCAGAATCACCCGGAAGCCATGCTGATCCCCGTTCTGCCAATTTATAACCTTGGTAAGGGTCACAGAAGCCAACACAACATAAGTCATGCGGCTTCCTAGAGTTTTCTTTGCTACAAAAAACGTGGGAATCCTTCCCCTCTTTACCCGAAAAACAGCATGCCCTGGTTAAGAATACGCCAAGACAAAACCTGTTCCCCGGGAGCTCTTCCTGGGGTTAGAAAAAACTCTAACGGGTAAAATCAATTATGTTGTATAACTCAAGCAGCAGTTAACAACAAATGGAGACATTTTTCACTCATCCGCCATCAAAACCGCTCAATGAGTGATAAGTCATTTAAATTATTTCACATTTGCCTAAGAGAATGGAAGCCTAATTTTTTACTTGGGAACCTCTGCCCGTATAAAAAAAAAAAGTAAAATATTATACACACAGTATATTTTAGCATGTTGGTGGCGTATAGTTTTTCGCAACTTTGATATTTTCCTAAGATCTTTTTACTTATAGACTTTGTCGTATAGTTTTTCTTTACTTTGTTTGTTTCTAGCGATAGTTTGACAGCGTAAAATTAATATAAATGGAATATTCATGCATATAAAGACGAATAGGACTAAAGAAAAAAAACTAAAACCAGATGAAGACATTTTTCGTAGTCGTTTCCAGCGAAGACAATGACAAGTATTTGAGACAAGGTATGAAGAATAAGAAGAGGATAAAATGCATTTATTAAAATGGAACAGGAGTGGATTATTTCTTTACAATTTTAATATTGTGAAAGCAAAGAAATAAACATGCCAACTATGGCGAATGTCAACAGGATTAAAAACTATTTATGGAAATTTTATTAAAAGAAAAAACTTAAGGTTTATTTGCCTAAAAACTTCTTCCGCTTACAGATGAAAATTATTTAGTTCATAACATTTTTTTTTAATTTTATATGATTTCTTAACGTACCTGTTAGAAGTTGTATTGGAAACTTAAGTGATGTTTAAAATTTGACTTACCTAAAAAGAAAAATGAAAAAAATCAATTAAAATATATAAGCTTTGAAAGATGGAAATTTAGTAGTATGAAAATGAATTTTTTTCAAATTGTTAAGGTAGATTTACACGATTGAAGGCATGTTGTAGTCTTATCAAAATTTTGAAAATTTATTTTGATGTTCTATTTACACGTTTCAAAAATTTGATCAAAATATTTTTTCAATATATTTAAAGATCGTTTTATAGAAATTTGATCAAAATTTTTTAAGCTAATTTACACTACTGGTAAACTTTTTATATTGAAAATATTGACTTTGATCAGCTGTATTGCTTCTTTTGCGAAATCATTAATTATTAAGAAGTATGGATGACGACACAATCATCATAGCATCAACATTTTTAATATTGGAGGGGGAAGTGGCTAATAATAATGCAAAAAAAAAAAAAAAACAGAAGAAAATAAAAGGAACATTGGGTTCGACCTTTTCTTTTGCAAGGTAATGGTCTGTATTTGTCTTTTAGGGAGCGATTGAAATAGATAGATCCTGACCTGTACAAAAACTTTGTGCGAATGTCACCAGACGATTTTGATTGTTTGCTTAATTTCGTCACTTCATTAATAGAAAAGGCCAGTACTAATATGCGAGAATCTGGCAATTACTTTTTCTGTTGCGCAAATTATCATTTATGCTATCACTTTTAAAAATATTGATATATTATTCCACAAATATATAGTTATTAAATATGTTACACTTACCCACGCATATTAATTTATTAATTTTAATTTTATTCTTTAAGAAATTTAATTACATTGCCACTTGCCACAAAAAACATATGTAAATAAAAACATGTGATATGTTTTGAATAAAAACAATGAACATGTAGTCAAATTATTTATAGTAATCAATATTGCCAGATGCGCTTTTGAAGCTTATTTACACGGCATCAATAAAATCTTCAAAAGTTTTGTTCAATCAATTTTGAATAAAAAATTTTGAAGAAATTTTCCTGTTTACACGAATTTGAAGTATTTTGAAGAGCAATTTTGAAGAAAATTTCAATCGTGTAAATATAGCTTTACAATCGAATCTTCTAAACTTGTGTTATTTATTCATATTAAAAAACAAATTTAAGTTAATCTATTTTGAATTTAATAATTCCCAGTCTGAATTGAATAACTATTGTGATTTTTTCATTAGTTTATGATTTTATGACACAACTTAATGACTTTTTGACGAAAGAGCAAACTTTTTGTGAACTTAAAACTGAAGTTATTGTACTTTCTTGGTTCACATTCGTGTCGACAAGTTCCAACCAAGCTCGCTAAAGAAGGTCATCACGAAGCCGATAAGTATTGACGTAACCTCGATAGCTGATTTGGTAGAGGACTCGCCCAACAGTCTCTAGGTCGCGGGTTCGATTCCTGCCTCAGAACCTAGGTGACAAGCAAAAAAGTTTCGCAGTTGTTTTATTAAAAAAAATAAATTAAAAAAATAAAAATAAAAACTTATATTTTGAAAATAAAGTAATATGCAACCGATTGTAAAGGCCGTGTCAGATAAAACTTTGTCGTTTTGCGTGCAGTTTAAAACTTTAGCAGAAAAGCGCAAAGCAAAAAGTGTATGTCACAATAACAACTTTGGCAACGCTCACGATTGGTTTATTTATCTAAAAAAATGGTTGTTAATTTTTATATTTAATTATTTCTTATGATAATATAAGTTAGAAATATTATTGGACGAACTACTAAAATTGGATCGAATTGTTTTTTTAATGTATAAAGCTTTGGAGCTATTAGAAAAAACTTCAACGCGTAAAAAGATGAGAGTTGCCGAACTTTTCGCTTCATGTTGCTTTAAAAGTACTTTATGTGACATGTTTCATGTAAGTAAGTATTTTTTATCTTAGGTGTCCTTATATGGATACCTGGACATTGTGGCATCAGTGGCAATGAATACGCAGACAAAGTAGCAAACGGAGCGTTGAATGCTTCTGTCTTATCTACGTATAATCACAATGCAATTGACATAAGCAAATTCATAAAAAAATATTTTTTTTGAAAATAACAATACATTTGAACAAACATCTGAATGGTACAGAAATATTAACGCAGATAAAATATTAATTGACCATTTCCTTAAGAACACGGATATAAAAAGACTTATCAAACTTGAAAGACTTCGCCTAGGACACTCAAAATTATCCCACGGATACTTGATTAACTTGCCTGTACCTCCAATTTGTAGATGTAATACTACAGCATCCTTCTAAATCGTTTATTCCTGACTTTCTCAAAATTTCAAAATCAGCGTCATACAACTTTACAAAACTGCCCTAATCCTATATCCCTATTAACCAAACCGACAAAAAATAACATTATCCAAATAAAAGATCCAAGCTTTATAATTTAATCTAAAATATATCTCCAAAATAAATTAGAAGTATTTATTTTATTATCATAATTTATTTTACACTACAATTGGAAAAAATTTTGTGCCTAAGGCCTATATATACTATTAGTTTATAATTTGTAATTATTCACTAATATTTTAAATAAATAAATATCTGACACTCCTTAAGCGATTGTGTCAACAGAAAAAATCAAAATACGAGCGAACATGTTGAACACAACAAACAACTAGCATCCGATTCAGATTAGTATTTTTCTACTTATATTGTTAAATTAAATGTACATAAGAAGCAAAGAAGAAAACAAATGCTAATAATATAATTTTCAACTTATCCAATCTTGGCTTACAATGTATACAGTGTTGGATGCATCTTACGGCCTAGGCCATCGCTGTATGAATGTAAGTAAGAATTGTATACATACTTCGGATGGGTCACGCTTACATTGCCAATGGTCTCAGAGCGAAGATGTATGTGACAAAAATTTCCCTGGAATAAGTATTTTGCCTTGAAGTTGAGTGCAGCTCTCTAGTGTTCACTAAATTGGTACCTAAATCCCCTTAGGTTATTCCCAAATTTTAGTCCCTCACTCGGTTTATCCCCAAACCGATAATTTGTTAATTTAACCTATTGATTTCATCAGGTAATTACTCGCTAACGAATAGTCTTGAAGAGAAGTGATCATGGTAAATGGCTAAAGATTGCCATTAGGGAAGAAGTATGTATGCATAACACAATAAACAGGAAAGACTGTCTCTCCATATATATAAACACACATACATATTTAAGTAAGTTGCTCGTAAGTATCTCCTACGGCAGTTATCTGTTTTTCTTTTCTTTTAATTTCAACGTTTAAAGGTAGAAAGATATGCACGTGTGCATGTGCAAAATTTTTAAAACAAATATGCAAATTGAAAATAACAACAAGAACAAATTAAATTTGCACTACACACACACACACACACTCACACACAATAAAAGCTTATAACGATGGAAAAACTAAAGGAATAAAAACAACATTTAAAACGGAAATAAATAAAAACCAAACAAAAAATAAACAAATAAATGAATATTTTGCCTTTTTTTATTCCTGTTGGGATTTTTTTTTCTGTTCTCTTTTCTGTTTTTGTTATTCAGTTTATATTAGTTTTCGCCTTTTATTTGCATAGAATTTTGTATTGGTATCTCCAATTGCTATCTCTGCTCTGCTGTTAGAATTTATAACTTTAGGGGTTTTATGTAGATTTTATAGTTTTATTTTTTTTTCGTTGCTTTACAGTAGGATCTCGATTTAGTAGAAAGTTAAGAATAATTTGTTAAACTTGTAATTGCATATAATTGTATACATGGTCTGCAAAACATATAACCGTTATGTTAAAATTTCTTGAGTTACGTGTGTTCGATTTTTGTATTTTTTTTTTGTTATGTTGATACACATGTCTGTTATATATCTTGGCAAAATCAGCAATTTCGGATAGTCAGTTTGTTTTTGACGGATAAAAAGGTTAGTCGTGTTTTGGCGTGCTTTTCGATTTTTTACTAGATTTCCTAAATTTAGAGCCAAAACAACTTCACATGGACATCGCTCAGGAGATGTTGATTTCCTCGAAAGGCTCATAACTAGTGACGAATCATGGGTGTAGGGCTGTGACATTGAAACCAAAGCCCAATCATGCCAATGGAAGCGTCCAGAAGAGCCAAGACCGAAAAAAGCACGTCAAGTTCTGTCGAATGTGAAGCTTTTGCTCGCTGTTTTCTTTGACTGCAATGGCATGGGGCATCATGAGTTCTTGCCACGAGGGCGTACGGTCAATAAGATACACTACCTTGAAGTTTTGCGCCATCATGGATTTTTTACCATGATAACGATTACACATCGATGCTTGTGCATGAATTTTTGGCCAAAAACAAAACCGTTATCATGCCTCAACCACCGTATTCACCGGACATGGCCTCCGCTGACTTATCCTATTCCCAAAACTGAAAACACCGATGAAAGAAAAGCGCTTTGGTATGATTAAGGAAAAGAAAAATCGAGAGAGGAGCTGTTTCAGAGGTGTTTCGAGAACTGCAGAAAACGCTGGCATAAGTGTATTATATCTGAGGGGGATTACTTTCAAGGGGACAAGTTAGTTATTGATGAATAAATAAATACTTTTTGAAAAAAGTTAATAATATCGTTTATTTTTCGATCAGCCCTGGTATTTTCTACTATCGAAAATCACCCTTGAGAGCAGAATTTGCAGCCTGTTCGACGATATCAAAATGTATGCGAAAGAAAGCTAGTGACTCACATTCGAATAAATTTGGGTTTGTCTATGTCACTGTTGTTCGATCGCATGAACTTATGTATTTTAATTGAATTTTGACACATCGTTCGCATAGAAAAAAGTTAGACAAAACCCAAATTAATTTTCTTTCGCCTAGAGTGTGAATGAACTTATACTTTCGACATCGGCGAACTGGCTGTTGGTTTGGTGTTCGTATAAAAATGGGAAGTCCCTACTTTGTTATAGCAAATACAACTCTAGGGAGTCACTTAACTTTGGTTGACTTAGACTTCCGCAGCCCTCACTAAAGGTTAATTGACAGAACGGGAATCAGCAAAGCCCTCGGGAAGATTTGTTTTACCAATCATCCCGGTCTGTGTATATCTTTTCTAAAACCGACAGTGGTTTAAACCACAGAGAGCGGTAGTGGGTCGTCCTTAATAACTATGGTGTACGCCTATTTTAGGGCAGCTAATAACCACAGGGAGGGGTTATTAGTCGTCTTGGATGTATACCTGGTTTAGGGCAGCTAATAACCACAGGGAAGGGTTATTAGTCGTCTTGGATGTATACCTGTTTTAGGGCAACTAATAACTTCGCGAGATGTTGTTGTCTTGCAACACATATCTATAATTTAAGGAACCAAAAGTGATGGTTAGTCGGGTTAGTTGATAAAGGGCTGATGCTCTCTATGAACTTCGACCTGTCAACTCCAGGAGCTTTGCATTCCATTAACAGTTGCATAAAGCATCAGTTAGAAGGAACTAACTCTTCAGCGACGTAAATCAATTACACATCCTTCCATCGAAAACCAATTCTATGAATTTTTCTTTTATGTTACCATATCCATATTTTACTGTATGACTACTACACCGTATGCTTTTTTTTCTGGGGTTTTGCAGCTCTTCATAATTAAATTTTGCCGTATTTTTTATTAGCCAAATTAATCATGATAATAAGTTTTCGTACATACCTTTATTTTTGTTCAAATATTCATTTTATCTGCTGTATTTTATTTGTACTGGTAATAAAATTGTGTTCCTATTTGGAAACGAAATCAATGCAGGAGTTTTTAATTGCCTTAATAAAACTGACAAGAGTTGTATATTAAGTTTTTAATATTATTGTTTATCATTCCTAGAAAAGTACAGAAAAATTAGCAAACAATAAAAATGCAGAAAATCAGCTTAAATACAGTTTAAACTACAACGTGGTAAGAAAGTTAATTTAAAGAATATATTGCTGTGGTTTAGAGGTAAAGAATGAACTAAAACAATTTCTAATACCCGGTTCTGAAGTGAAGCGTATTCCAGTAAGGACGTTCGATCGGAACAAATGGTAGCAAGAAGTAGTAAGGTTTAGGCCATAAGACGGATGCGGTAAAACTTCCCTTACACTATTTTCCAAATAGTTTTTTACCGGTCTTGCAATATGTGGCCGAGCGTTGTTACGACACAAGGTTATAGTCTCGTGCCTGGCCGAATATTCTGGTCGTTTATCGTTCAGTGCACTCTTGAACCGAATTGATTATTCTCGTTATAGGTCCACAGACCCGATCTCAACATAATACAAAAAAATCTCGTCGGCATCACGGATATTCGACTTTTGCATTGTGGTTTACATATTTATTTTTACGCTTGATGTTATCGTAGCATATTCATTTTCCATTACCAATAATAATACGATGCAAAAATTACTTCCTTTTATAGCATGCAACGTCTCTCTGATTCAATTCATATGGTACCCAATTTCTTTACTTTTTATGAATGCCAATACTTTTAAATGTGGGGGAAATGGCATTATCGTTAGTGTGACTTCCAACGATAATGCAAGTTCACCATGCATTTAGCATCAATTTTTGTACAGTTATGTTTCCTGAATTCATTTGTGTCTGTATTTCCCAGAAACAGAGGGTATGCTTCTGTCGGCGGTCACCGACGCCGATAAAGCATAACGCCGCCACTGGTGACAGCTATTTAAAGTTGCCAGATGATGTTTTTTCCTTTTCATTAAATTATATAAACTTAGCTTGAATAATTCGAATTCTTCACTAAGAAAATTGGGCGGCTGATCTGAGATCTCCTTGTGTTAAGTATCAAAATTACCACTTTTATATCAGAAGTGTTTTGAGTTTGTACATAATGACTGAAAACTTCTACCAACAATCGATAAATTTCAGCAGCCGTTTTCTTTATATGAAAGAAGGTTATCACACTTCCCCGTAAGGCATATTTTTAAGACACAAAATTTGACATTGTTAAAGCGCTTAAAAAAATTGGAGTTTACACTGTGACATCTTTCAAGTACTGAACTATAATGACCGACTTTTACCCTAAACAGCATTATTAGGTGTACAACTTTGCTTGCGCCGTTTTTCAATAGATGTCATATAATAAGCTTAGGTATTAGTAAACATAACGCTCTCGAATGAGTATTAGTCGATTTGTGTCTGCATCATAAAGCTATTCTCGATTGAACACATCAGCTTACAAGCCAAATTCTCGTAACTTTCAGCAGGTTTAAATTTTCTGCTTTAATATGAGGAAATCTGTGGCTGAAGCTCTTCGAATGCTCTCAAATACTTATAGTGAGGCCGCTATTAATGAAAGGACATGCCGAGGGAAGCTTAAATGCTTAAAGAACGCTGATCTGCTGGGCGGTGAAAGAGAGAAGGTTTTCAAATATGCAGAATCTGAGGCATTGCTTGCTCAAAACTCGTGTAAAAACACAACTAGAATTAAGAGTGACACAACAAGCCATTTTAAAACGTCTGAAAATCGTAAGAATCATTCAGAAATAAGGAAATTGGCTGCCGTACAAGTACAAGCCGAGAGATTTTGAACCGCGTTTGTTTGCTTCTGAACAACTACTTGCAATGCAAATACGCAAGGGATTTCTGTAACTGGGGACGAAAAATGAGTTCACTATAAAAATCTCTAGTGCAAAAAATTATGGTAATGTCCCGGCCAGACCGAATATTCACGGTGCCAAGGTGATGCTGAATATTTGATGGGACCAGCTCGGCGTAGCATTTTATGTGTTGTTAAAACCGACTGAAACAATCGCCATCGTTATCGAACACTGTTAATGCGTGTAAGCTGAACATTGAAAGACAAACGGTTTTGGGCTATAAGTCACTTTATACATTTTGATAACAGCTAACATACACTAACATAGTATAGAGCAGAGAACAGATTGAATATACTCACGTTTTCTGCCCATTCATAAATTCATTGCTTTTGTATTGCCTTCGATTGAGAACAATAACAATATATACAGTGCTCTGTGTTAATAACATTTCATTTGCTCATTGCCTGCGAACAATCTCTTTTTTTGATGCCGTTACACATCAAGCAATGGAATAACATGATTCGTTCAGTATTCGTTGTTGTGTATAGCTTGTAAGTAACCAGTATTTATATTTTATTGTACCTACTTAAAGTAAAAGGAAGTTATGAAGTGTAAAGAAATTTTAGAAAAAAATAAATTGCGGTGTTTTACGTACAATTAAGAAAAATCATAAAGTAAAATTTGGCAAATACATTTTGTTATTCAAAATGAAAATAAAGAAATTATTAATGGATATGTGCAATGCGGAGTGTAATCTTTTGTTTATAAGTATATAACGGACAAATCTCAAATTTGATTCGGCACAAATTCTGAAATGCATACGAGTATAATATAAATTTAAATAAAAATAAAAGATTTCCTTTACACTTTTGGTGTACGGAAACCTAAAAACGTACAATCGTTCCGGATTGCCTGTTTCCACACTGTCTAAATGACTTAAAATCTAGAAAATTTGGGACTTAAAACGCCCAAATCTAATTTCAAAAATTAATATTGTTTATGTTATGTTTATATAAAAAAAATAAACTCGGAGAAACCAAAAATTTTTATAAAATTGTTCAAAAGATTTATAATTCTGCAGTTTTAGTAAGAAAATTAACGATTTTCATAATATACCGGCATGTTTCAAAAAAGTAGTAGAATGAAAATAAAAAATTATTTGAAAAGTTAACTTTTCATTTTTGTTGTTCTGAAAAAGTAGTAGTTTGGGTGTTTAATTTTTTCGTTCGAACTGAACTTCGAAAATGTTCAAATAACTAGTACTGACACGAACCACGTTTTCATTTTAATTGCTTTTTATATAAACCAGTACAGATATGACCCATATTTTCAATTTTATTTAATTTTTTGCGATATGCCTTTTGCCTAAAAAACGACGTGCAAAATTTTTTATCTAATGGTTGTTATTTTATAAGACCAAAATTTAGTTAGGTTCATCAAATTCTCCGTCAACAACGATGATCGTAATATTTTTTAAGTGCTATTTTCTACAAAAATTTGGTACAGCCGATGGGAGTAAATCCAAGACATGAAAGTGATGACGATGATTCAGATAAGTTAGTGATTCCATAACCGATGTAATAAGAGATGATATCGCCAATCGACTTTAGTTAATAAAATAGCAATTATTAGTTTTTTATATAATATTCTCCTTATTTTCCCTATAAATATATACACAATTGTATCTCGAAGAAATATTCCGTCATCTAACTCTCTTATATCAATGGGATTATAATTATACTAAGTTTTCTGTAAAATATTTCATTTTCACAATAAAATTAAAAAGTGTCTTCAAACTACTCCTTTTTGTGTAAAATTAGTTCCAAGAACCAGGCAATTCACTACAAATTAATGTTCGAAAACAAAACACAAATAAAAAGTATAGAGTAGAATGTAGAACACCAAAGCTTCAAATTGAAGTGATTTCAAACTATTTTCACTTCAAAGTAGAATCCAGAACATACCCGTTTATTTAAGATATTTTGAAACAAATACTAATATTATATTGTTAATTTTTTTTCATACAACTTGCGAGTATAACATGTTCAGACATTTATTCAACCATCATTAAAACCATTCGTATCATTCACTAAGTATTCGCTGCTTTTAAGAGTGTTAGTTTGCATTTCTAGAAGGCAAGCAATGTATGCATAAGTTTTCGTTACACTTCGTTTTTTGAATAACAAAATGATTGCTTTACTAAATTGATTACTATCGTCAACATGAGACTGTATTTTGGAGATTGTATTCAAAACCATAAAATTTACCAATCAAACCGTTCTCTGGTATAGAGCATTGATCACCACGTAATGGCCTCAAGGGTAATCGTGCTTATACATGAGCATACTCAGTATATTCTCTTTGTTTGCACCGTCAATAATCTGTCGTATTTTACTAGTACTTTCAATAGAAGTTAAAAAAAAATATAACTTTTCGATTAGTATTAGCATTGTCTTCCAACTCTTGTTTAAAAAACCATGTTTGCAAGTTCTGTGTGCTGTAAGATGAGTAATTTGAAAGGAAAGTAAGAATATGTGGACTGTTAAGGTGATGGATAGCCAGCCAGTCTCATTGTTAACATTTTTTATGCAAGTTTATTTTCGAAACTATGTATTCGTATGTACACGCAATTGTTTTGTTGGCCTCTAAATCACGATTGATTACCACAAGAATAATTGCCTTTTCGTGTCAACTTCATGTCAACCATTACAGTTTTCTACGCACGTAACACTGGTTGAGTGCTAATGAGCGGCATGGTGGACCTGAAATAGCTACCTGTCCCCCAGCTATGAAATCCACTTTTCAGCTTTATCAATCTCTGAAATAATATATAAAACTTTTTCTTACTTAGTTAAAAAAAAAAAATATTGTAAAAGGAACTAAAACTTGATTAAGTAATTAAATTATAATACAATTCGAGTTACTATGTACGTAATCACCTAGAAAATCTTCTATTTTATAAGTACTCGTAGTTTTTTATTTTTTATTGGAATCTTTGAAAGTAAAGATTTTTTGTAATGATTTTGTTTTTATCTTTTATTCCGCTTAATGCATTTAATTAATTATTTTTACTATATTTAACAAATGAATTTAGTATTCCACGATTTAATTTTTCAAAGATGTGTAAAGAATACACAAACAACTAATCATTTACACTCGAATTCTTATTTGGCGCTACAACGTGCCAGTGTAAAATGATGTAACACCAGATAATCACGAAAATGTTGATGAAATGTTAAACAAAATAAAAGAAAGAAAAAAAAAACAAATAATTGCAACCATCGACAATATGACTGGGATTTTACGAGCAGTACGGATTTATACAAAAAGTATTTCCACTCAATTATTCACACGTTTCAAACATAAAACTGCACACGAGTGTACTAGTACATACATTTTGTATTTATTCACTTGCACCAGTGTTGCCAAGCGTAGGGATTTTTCCCTTTTTGTACAGATTTATTTTGTTATTTCTGCAGTTAGGGGGGAAATTACAGATTTTTTATGATTAAACATATTGTAGGGATTTTAAAAATCATCAAGAATGGTATAATTTTTCGGAAAAAAATTATTGTCTACATTGGATATCTACATATTTTGATATTATTGGATATCTACATATTTTGATATTATTATATTATATACATAGCATATAAGGTACTTTTTCAAAAAGTACTTTTTCAAAAAGTATTTTTTCCAGAAGTAGGTTTTCAAAATGAGCTTTTTCGAAAAATTCCCTTTTTAAAAAAAGTAATATTTGAAAAAATTATAAATAGCTTGTTTTCTATGTTTCCCAGCCGTCTATATGTCGACATTTCATAGGAAGTACCCTACATATAGATAGCTGGGAACCATAGAAAACAAGCTATTTATAATTTTTTTTTGGGGGTCAATGTTAGAAACTAAAATAGTAAGCAAAAAACTCAATTTGTTAAATTTTTGTTGAACTTTTTATAATTTTTTAAATTAAAAATTGTTTGGTTTGTACATATGTACAACAGGTTTTTAGTTCAAATTTTTCCTTTCTTAATTTTTTTTTTCTTAAGAAGGATTTTTTACAATACAAATTTTCTGTGATCAATAATTTTGATTGAAGAAGACAAGAAAAATAATAATCAAATCTTTAGCTGGGGGACAACTAGCTGTTTCATAGTCGCTACACTACTCATCAGCACCCACTAGGATTTGAGCTCAATTGTTGGTAATATTTGAAACGTTTTTTTGTTAAAATATACAGTGGTAAATAAAACATTTTTTATAGTAAATTAATTTATTGTTTAGATGGTACATCGGAGATTTTGTTGTTGGTTTACTAGACACCATTTATAGCGTTTTTCATATGATCTCTACTGGAAAAACTTGGATTCGTCGTTCCCTAAACTATTTTTTCAAAAAATCTAAACTAGTTTTTCAAAATATGTTAATGGTTTTTCTGACAAAATCCAATCTTGATTTAAAATTTGTTTTTAGAGACGAAAGTTTTTCCTGTGCGATGCGTCCACGTGTGGCACTTTCCTTAAGCCTCCGTCGAATAGTTCTATATAATATATGGATGCCATTGGCTCTTTAGAGCTTGGAATTCGGTTAGCTTTAGAGGCACTTACGACTATTCTATGGTCTCTGGTTGTGAGTTTACGTGATTTGAAGACTCTGAGTATATTACGAGGGCGGTTCGGAAACTTCTTAGCCTAGCACAAAAAGCGCGGTATAAACAGAAAAAAGCTAACTGCCTGGCCCACTATGTCACTCGACATCGCTCGCTCGTATAAATACATTTGAAACAAAAACAAATTTTAAAATGTTGTTTTTGTTATGCATGTATTTATGCGAGCGATCGATGTCGAGTGACATAGTGGGCCAGGCAGTAAGTGTTTTGGAAATTTTCATCTCTGCTATGAACCTAAAAAAATTCCTTGCTGGCAAGCGTTTTAGCTCAAATGAAGATGCAATTACAGTTGTAAACCACAATTTTGAAGACCTTGAGGAAAACTATTTTAATCAAGGGATAGAATCGTCAGACAAGCCTTGGACTAAGTGTATTGAAGTTTCAGGAGATTATATTGTAAAAATAAAAATATTTTTGAAAAACTAACTATTCTTTTTTACTAATAGGCTAAGAAGTTTCCGAACTGCCCTCGTATTTGAGTTCACAAATTTATCAAAATAGTTGCAATACATTATACATTTTTTATGTAGAGCAAATAAGTAATTGAGAAAATGCATTTACCGTCTTCTCGGAGCCTCATTAATCTAATGAGTATCTTGCCTTCTTCTTCGGAGCAGCTTGGTGTTTCCCCTTTTACCTAGTGGCTAATATCGGTATAAAATTTTGCGGATATCATTTAAAACATGCTTATCAACAAATTTTCGCAACAAAACAAAATTAGATATTAGAATAACTGTATTTAAATAGCAGAAGTAGAAATGTTTTAATTATGTGGCCTATTAAAATTCAGTAATATCGGTTCACGTATAGCCGAGATATATCCAAAATTCCGAAAAAAACATTTTTTTTTTGCAATTATGTGTGACAATTTTTGAAAAAAATAAAAAAATATTTTTCATAGGCACAAAAAATTTTTCCCCGATATCGGTCCGATAGCCGAGATATATCCAAAACTTCGAAAAAAACATTTTTTTTGCAATTGTGTATGACTATTTTTGACAAAACAAAATTTTTTTTTTCTAGAGGCACAAAAAATATTTCCCCGATATCGGTCCGTACCGATATTGGAGATATAGCCTAACCAATTTTTTAACGAAAATGTCGTTGTAAGCGAACTTAATCATTTTTTTTTTTTACTTAAAAGCAGTTCTGATAGTAAAATAAGGTTACTACAATATAGAAATGGAAATTTCCGATATCGGTCCATATATACCCGAGATATAGCCTAAACCGATTTTTAATGAAAATGTCACGTAAGCGAATTTAAATTCCGGTAATAAGAGGAAATTATTTAATTAATAAAAATTTAAGTTTTTCATATCGGTCCATATACCCAAGATATAGCCTAAACCGATTTTTTTCCTGAAAATGTCGCGTAAGTGAACTTACAACAACTTTTTTTTTACTTAAAAGCAGTACTGGTAATAAAATAAGGTTATTTAAATAGGGAAATGAAAGTTTCCGATATGGGTCCATATAGACCCGAGATATAGCATAAACCAATTTTCCTTGAAAACGTCACGTAAGCGAATTTAAATTTTTTTTTTGCTTAAAAGCAGTTCTAGTAATAAAACGTGGTTACTAAAATACAGAAAATGAAAATATCCGATATCGGTCCATATAAGTATACCCGAAAAATAGCGTAAACTGAGTTTTGCTTAAAAGCAGTGCTGGTAATAAAAGGAGGCTACTAAGAAACTGAAAATTTCCGATATCGGTCCATATATACCCGAGCATATTTAGCTAAAATTGCAAAACTACATATATATTTACCTGACTATTTTGAAGGGTATTTTAGATTCGGCTCAGCCCACTTGTCTTTTTTTTTCTTTTTTTTTGATTGCCTCAAGTTGGCAGACTGATAGGAACCATTTAATAAATTACTTTTAAAGCAAAGTTTTAAGTTTTCATTCTTTAAGGTATCTGAGTCAAACGACAGATAGACACATTTATCATTACAATTGTTACACGTACCGATGCGTGTCCTGTTCCATATTTATTGGTTTGTATTTTTTTCCTTTTTTTTTTGTTTTTTTTTTTTTTTGTTTTGAATTGAATATCTGCTACAGTGTTGCAAACTGCAAGGTTATTTCTGACTTTCCTTTTTTGTATAAAATGTTGCATTCATACATTTTGATACAAAAGCACACAAGTGAGTATACAACATGATTCTTACACATTCATATACTTTTATTCTTCATATCGTATAAATTATTCCTCTGAGTGATGCGCTTGTTGAATTATTAATGTTGGTTTTCAGTTTTTTTCTTTTTTTTTGTGTTTTATCTCAGTAATCATCATTATTTAAAATTTTTATTTTACAATTTTTGTCAAAAGAACAACAATTGCATAAAAGTTATGTGTTTGCAGATAAATATTAATGTGTTAAGAGCAATTCGGGGATAAAGGGCAGGATTGGTGTCCCGTAGTGTGTAGAGAAACAAATCACAGCTAAGTCTTAACACTAAAGGAAAAATGCAGACCAAAATGTGAAATTTTCTTGAGAGCTGTCATTTACAGCGAGTTTACCAATCTTGGCAGAGCGTGCGTTGGCAATCTAATTGAAAAGAGTAACTTGGGTTTGTTTTACTTTATTCTATGAATAATAGAATTTTGGAACTCCTCAAAATACGCGTTTGAGATTAATCTTCTTCCCGTGAGTCATTGTTTCAAGTTTGGAAACAGAAAACAGTCACCAGGAGCTAAAACTGGACTATAAGGTGAATGATCAACCAATTAGAAGTTTATTTCACATAATTTTAGCATCGTATCTAATGCTGTATGAAACGGTACATTGTCTTGAAGAAAAATCACTTTTTTCTTCTTTAAATGTAGTCGTTCTTTCTTGACTCCAGCAATCAATTGATCCAATAATGTACGATAATACTTTTCTGGGATTGTGGATCCTTTTTCAAGTGTGCATCCCCAATATAATGGCCATAACTTCTTCGGAGCACTTCCATCAGCTTCCACCCATTGTATCGATTGATTTTTTTTTCAGATGTGAGTAGTGGTGGGCCCACGTTTCGTCAACGGTTACTAGTCGACGCCAAAAATCAACAGGATTACGCCTTAACATGTCCAAACACCTCTGTGAAGTGGTCTGTTGAACTCGTTTTTGTTCGAAACTGAGCAAACACAGCACCCATCTTGCCGTTAGCTTTTTCATATGCAAATGTTCATGCAATATCTTGAACACACGTTAATGACTCGGCGATCATTCATAACGATATCGATGATTTTCTTGATACTTTCTTCAGTAACCACCTCTTTTGGCCTTCCTATTGATGGTATTGTTGCAGTGCTTGTTCAGCCGGGTTTAAGTTAATCTGTAATCTGATGGAGCAGACTCACCGTAATGATTATAGAGCTGGCTGAAGATTGAACCATCAATCGAATGCGAATTAATTTAAGACCTTTGCCACTTTTCATACATTACTATTATTATAGGATGGGACGCGGCCCTCATCGGCAACTTGCGACCATTGTAGTCCCATGTGCGTTCCGTTGTCCCATTACGGATTAAGTACGTCAAGAAACGGTACTAGCATTGGGAGTGATAGCAAGTCCCCTTCACTCAACGTATGCGCTTGTAGTAGCCTGTATCTACTGTGTCCTAAACCCCCACAACGGGTCAACAAGTGTTCCTTTGTCTCTTCTTCCTCACCGCATTATATGCGGAATTATGTGTTGGAAATGCCCCACCTGTACAGGTGCTTTAGGCAGGTATAATGGCCTACAAGTGCATCAGTCAGTGTTCTTAAGCTAGATTAACCCATTGTTTCCGAACAAAATTTTTGTCCGGACAAAAATTTTTTTACTGAGAGTTTTCTGCAGCACGATTCATCCATTGCAAAGAAATGTTCCGGAAAATCAGAGCTGCCATATGTAAACAAAAACTATTAGTTTTACAAGGTGGTAGTACTGCTTGTTATTATTTTGATTTATTTTCCTGGCGTATTTTACATATTCTCAATTATTAGTAAATTTTGTGTGATAATAATGGAAAAAAGAAAACTGCATTATTATTATCCAAGTACATAAATATAAAAAAAAATTAAAAAGAGCTGCAGTGAAAGAATACTCCGTAGAATTACAGACGCTCCATGGTACGTTAAAAACTCACGAATCCACGCAGATCTGAACGTACCTTTTGTGAAATCTGAATTTGTGAAGTACGCGACAAGATATATTAACAAACTTGAATTCCATTCAAATCCTCTTGCAGTTAATATTCTTAACTTTGGTGTTCATACCCGTCTGAGAAGGAGGGATACTTTGGCTACCATTAGAGCTCTAAACAGATGACTGAATTCTGAAATAATATTCGCATAAAAATAAATTTTTGTCCAGCACTGGCAGGACTTTAATCACAATTTTTTTTTAGTATTAAGATTTGGATACTTATTGTCATTACAATACTTATTGTCCTTACAATAAATAAAATAATAATGTTAAAAAAATATATACATATATATCATACATACGCGTACACTCTCTTCCTGGCTTTTTCATTTCTTCAATAAGTTTTTGCGCAATCAATTCATTTATTTCCATATTAAAATTATTACATATCTTTTAATAACTATTAAAACTATGTACATACGTATATCAAATGGCAGCCACAATCGAAATTTCATCAGAATAAAGCTACTGTATAAATTTTTTATTCGATGGGGCAACTCAATACAATTTTGTATGAAAAAATAAATCCTATTGGCATCTCAGTTCAATTTTGTCCGCACAAAATATAAAAATAAACCAACTCAAGTTGGGAGTTGTTCGTAAAAAATATTTTCTCTCTCTCTCGAGAAGAGAGACGTCAAACTACATATAAAACAAATTTTGTTCGGACAAAAATTTTGTTCGGAAACAATGCGTGAATCCAGCTTTAGGCTTGTCTTATCCAGTTTTAAAACACGTTCGGCTCAATTTGCATCAAAGTTTAGAAATTTCTTGGTATGTTCGAGACCAGCTGTCTCGTTCCAAGGTTGCCCAACAAACTACTCCGCCCATTTCTTTATCTCCTCATTCCATGCAAGAAATTATTTAATCATTTGAAGGCGCTGCCATACAGGCGTTTTGTTATAAAACACTTTCAATTCCAGCGTAATCAATACGGTTCAGTTTTAATATTTTTATACAATACTTTTGTCCTTTTTTTTTAATATGAACATCTCTAAAACAACAACTCATGTGAGTTATTGAGGACACGTTTCCAATTCATTTTTTTTTTTTTTTGTGAGATTTGTTAAGAGCACGAATGGTTGGTTTGCCTCTCATTGCAATGTTTGTGTAACAAACAACCACATCTGTTTGTGTAATTTTTTTTTAAGCCCGTAAAAGTATCTGTGAGAGTGTCAATTTGCATGACGTATTGATACGAATATTTTTGCCTGTGCAGATGTGTAAAAACATTTTACAATTGTTTGTCTGAATGCACATTTTTTTAATAGAATTCAGCTGTTGTTGTTGTTTTTTTTATGTCGTGACCTTAAGGTGTGACAAAGTGCTTACAATGGAAATATTTTGCCAACAAATAAAACTGAATCTACGTTAGCTGAAACTTTTGAAAAAAAAAGAAAAATGTTGATTAAAGTGTGTGCGCCTAAAAAGTTACTTTTATAGCTTAAGGGCCACTTCACGACAAAAGGGCAAAATATGTTCAATTTTCGAGGTGTCTATTGGCCTTGAAAGTGAAATATTCATTTACAGCAATGAAAGATTTCCTTTTTTAAGTTAGAGAATTTTTTCCTTATTTAAGATGCCTACCGATGTCATTATGTGTGGAACATAATACAATGCAAGAGCTCGCTGCAGCTTAGCTGAGTGCGTTATTCGGCAATTAACTTATTAATTGAAATAATTAAGGGTTTAGGAATATGATTTAAATACTGAATTAGTCTTCGAAATTCTCGGACCTAACTAAACACTCAATTTTTGTGAATGAAATGTTATTGTGCGTAATAGTCCCTTGCCAGCAATTTAAGATTTTTCTCAAACTTAATGAACCTTCAAGGAACAGAATTATCTACTCGAGATCGAATGATCTTAAAAACATAAAAGTAGCTGTTGGAGTAAAAATGTAAAATATTAGTCCCATGCCAGTAGTTTAAGATTTTTTTCTTAGGAATATGATTTAAATACTGAATTAGTCTTCGAAATTCTCGGACCTAACTAAACACTCAATTTTTGTGAATGAAATGTTATTGTGCGTAATAGTCCCTTGCCAGCAATTTAAGATTTTTCTCAAACTTAATGAACCTTCAAGGAACAGAATTATCTACTCGAGATCGAATGATCTTAAAAACATAAAAGTAGCTGTTGGAGTAAAAATGTAAAATATTTAATATAGAGCATAATATAAATTTCACTGTCTTCACTCTGGCATAGACACTCTCAGCTAAAACTTTTGCTTGGTTTGAGAAATATTATACGAGTATTAATTGTACAACTTTGCTTCTGCCGTTTTTTAATAGATGGAAGAGCTATAAGCGATAGGCGCAATAAATAGATCCTAGGTGTCATACATTAAGTTTAGGCATTTGCAAAAAATGCCACCGAAATATCGGGCGGCAAAATTTTAAGGGCCGATATGTACCACGCCCAAAACGTTAAGTTTCTTTCAGCACTTAATTTGGCATTACTCAATTTCAGTCGAGCAACGAGTTAAATTCGTCACACAGAAGATATTCGTCTGAAATTGGACAAATTTTGTAAGGAAAAAGTCGAGTTAGAAGAGAGTTACAACTTCGCAGGTCTTCCCAGCTTAAAATTAGGCTCCAGGAACGCATAACTCAATTAAGAAATCTGTTTCATATGCAAAGAATTGCTTCCTTCAAAAATTATCTGGAAGGTGTTGATGGTACTTCTCAATCCGACTATTCTCTATGGAAAGCGACAAAGAGCTAAAAAGATCCGTAATAGATAAACCACCTTTGCGAACTTCAAGTGGCGACCTGGGCAAAGAGCGATTCTGAAAAGGGGATGTTGTATGTTAACCATTTGAAAAATGTTTTTACCACTAATGATACAACAAGTGATTCAGTTGAACTACCGCAATATGCTATTAGACCGCCTTCAGACTTAGTTTTCAAGATGTCGAACACCTTATTTCTAACACAAACCCCAGAACAGCTTCAGGTATTGATAAAATTATTGGTAAAATGATTAAGCAGATACCTTGTGTAGCTAGAAGAATTCTTGAATTCTTGAATTGGACTACACCTTTTTTTTGCATTTCATTTGACATTTCTCAATTTCAGACTAATTCAAATCGATGAAAAGATACACATTCTTATTATGAAAATGGGCGTGCAGGTCAAAGGCCATCCCATTCGCTTCGTGATTTTTTTCGGCCATTTTAATTGTCCAAATGTGCATACAATCGGAAAAATCGTGCAAAACGTTTAGTCAACCGGGTCTGTAGCAGATGTGAAAACATCACTGCATGCTCGCAGAGCTCGTTCTGCAGAACGAATATGATAGTGTGCCTACAGCACATCATTAACAAAAGACTCTTTGTCCTAAACAATAAATAACACCAAGCTATAAATATGTATTTTTTATTTGGATAAGTTGAGAATGGTGAAGCAAATCAGCAGCATGTAATATAATATTCTTGTTTGTGCAAAATGTAATGCTTATCACCACAGTTTAACTGTTTTCGCAATACTTTCTGTTACACTCTGGCATAGGTTTAGTGTCAAGCCACAGTTGCCAATTGACCGGTACGTCACGGTCTTATTGAATCGCTTTCGTATCTAAAACATCAACTGCAATAAAGAAAAATCTATAATATTTCTATTAACAAATTTATTGTTTGTTGGTTTATTGTTAATTTAACATGCTTTCATGTCAATATTAATACGAAAATTTTATCAAACTTACTTCCATTTTCTTATAAAACCACACTGTCTTTTTTCTTTCTTAGTGCCTGCAAAAAGCTTATAGCAAATACTATGGGTTTCTTTAACAAGCCTCAAACCACTTTAATAATAAATATCCCAAGACAGCAAGCTGATTCCTTTCACAAATTACGAAAAGAAAAAAAGAAAAACATAATTGTAAGCCAATCGTTCAGTGACCTTTAACCTCCAATAAACAACAATTACATTATTATTTGGGCTTTTTGCTTCTCTCACTTTTTTGATTGACTGCAATAGAAGAACTCTTAATAAATCCCAACTGAATTTCCATGAAATGTTACAAACTCATACAACTTAAATTTTAATCAAGTTTTAGATTTTGTTACTACAGTTTCTTTGCCACAAATACAAACAACTGGTATTTTTGCAAAAAAATAATAATAATATAAAAAAATACAAGAATTTAAGGAAATACTGAAAAATGTAAAAATAAAATTTGTAGACTTTGATAGCGACGGCGATAGCGTTTGCTGAATAGCAGACAGTTAAATTATGCAGATTTAGGCGATAGAATTCTCTTGTTGTAACATGAAAAAACAACTCAAACAAAAACCACCAAACTTCAGTAAATAGTTGGCGAAAAAAAAAGCAACACAAAAAGGGAGAAATTTTTAACTTTAAAAGCCGATATGTGTGTGTGTTTTTTTTTTTTCTAATCCCACCAAAACCGCTAGAATGCAAGTACAAAAAGAGCCAACAAAAACCATAAAAAAGAAACTTAAGGTAAAAGTCAGCCGGTTTTAAGTGCAATTTCTGCATTCAGTTTGTTTTGCCTTCATTTCTCTCCCTCTAGTGCTTGCCGGCCCAAAAAAAAAAAAAAAAAAACCAAGTGCATGCAGCCCAACCAAACAAATTCAAATCTACTCAAGTCAAATCAACCATCCACCGATTCATTCATTCACATTCAACTCGCCAGACATTCAGTCATTTAATCACCCGGTAACAAGTTGCAAAACAACAATAAATTCCAGTTGCCCCGTCAGGGGAAAAAATAGCAACACAATTTGTTTGTAAAATATCAATAAAAATACTTTAAGCTTCAAGGTAAATTCAACTAAGCTTTATTTTCTATGAATTGCGAGTCACAAATAGACGAGCAGGGATGGTTGCTGCCGCGCAAAAATAAAAAAAAACGCATAAAGACATTTTACAGCTTTAAATTTAAGCAACAAAAATTATTTCCAGATATATCCAAAAATTCTAGTTTTTTTTTTTTAATTTTGGGATATAAAGGGTGATCCAACTATAATCTACAGCAGGCAGCAGTTCATGATCCCAGTTCAAATCCGAAAATGGATCCTGCCGCGCAAAAATAAAAAAACGCCTAAAGACATTTTACAGCTTTAAGCAACAAAAATTATTTCCAGATATATCCAAAAATTCTAGTTTTTTTTTTTAATTTTGGGATATAAAGGGTGATCCAACTATAATCTACAGCAGGCAGCAGTTCATGATCCGAGTTCAAATCCGAAAATGGTTGCTGCGGCGCAAAAATAAAAAAACGCATAAAGACATTTTACTGCTTTGAATTTAAGCAACAAAAATTATTTCCAGATATATCTAAAAATTCTAGTTTTTTTTTTTTTTAATTTTGGGTTATAAAGGGTGATCCAACCATAATTTATGATATTAATCGTCAATCGCATCTTAACATCTAAATTAATGGCCGACATATTGTGACATCGGGTTTTAGTTCAAGTTTTTCCTTTCCTTAGTTTTTCTTAAGAAGGCTTGATACTAATAAAAAATTATAAATAGCTTGTTTTCTATGTTTCCCAGCTATCTATATGTCGACATTTCATACACTGAAAGAATTATGCGTCATATATTTAATGAAACTGTTTCATTAAATATTTTTCATTAATCCAATGAAAACTTTTCACAATATGCATGAAACTTCATATATATTATGAAAAAGTTCCATCAGAATGGTTTCATTAAGTTTCATTGTTTCATTAAAAAAAATCATTGGATTTATGACTACAACAAAATTTAATTTTTTTTTTAATTCTTTGAATTTTGGTAAGTAATATTAATGGGCATTTATTAATCTTAAGCTACAGTTTAAAAAATGTCTAGTTATTTTTATTAAAATGTAAGTTTTATGAGTTTCATAATTCCAATGAAATAGAATTCATTAGATCAATGACAAATAAATTTCTGGCTACCGAACTTGGGTATGTATGTACATATGTGTATGTACTCAAATCAGCATAATAATAGTTTAAAAAAATTAAATACCAGTGTATTAAAGTCATTTGAATTAATAAAATCTGTTTTATTTGGTGAATACTTGTTCAATATTTTCTTTTATCATAATTAGGTACAATTCCACAAAAGCAAGGAATAGTATTGTTTGTGTAATGAAATAAAGTATCAATGAATTAATGACATAATTCCATTGATCTTATTACGTACATTTGTGAACAAATTTTATTAATGTGTGTTATGATATTATTTCATTAAACAAATGTAACTATTTCATTGATTTAATGTAAATTTTTCAGGTGCTCAATGAATAATAAAATTAGATAAATGAAATAACTTCATTAACCTTATGAAGGAGTTTCATATTTTTAATGAATATATTACATTAGTACAAAGAAGTTATTTCATTAAATAAATGTTACTTTTTCATTAATTTAATGTAAAGTTTTCTGGTGCTTTATGAAGTTGATTCTTTGATCTAGTGAAATTATTTCACTAATCATATGATTTGTCTTTCATACTTTTAATGAAAATAAGTCATGTTTTTTATTAAAATGTTTCATTACTTTTATGAAGGTTTTCATTAAAATAATCTAATGAAGTTTGTTTCATTATTTCTATGAAAAGTTACAATGGTTGAAAAATAATGAAAAAATTCATAAAAGTAATGTCAAAATTCAGAGAATTTCTGACAAAAATTTTTTTCAGTGTAGCAGTCACCCTAATCATTAGTAGACTTTGGAAATTTTTGAAAGATATTCTCAAACATTCAACTTTAAAAAAATACACAGAATACGAAAGATACACAAGATACGAAACGAACGGCAGGTATAAATACCACCGCATCAATTTTTAAGAGTGTTTAAAATACTCGAATATGAAAATGATGTTGTATATAATGAAGTTGTATACCCAACTTATGGCTGCGGTGTACCGGTGCAGATCTCTGAACCAGATATTAATTATTTGAACACACATTTACATATGAATTGCATACGATTGCATATTCAGCTTTTACTTTATACTCGTATATAAATCTTACAATTATTTGGCATTTTATACAACTTGTTTCAGCTGTGCAGTGCAGTTTATATTTCATTACCCTATTTGTAAGTGTTTTTAATTGAAAATCCCTACAAATAAAAATAATTAATACGATTTTGCTTTTGTGTTCAATCTGAAAGACTGCAATTATACCCGGGGGGTAAAACCACAACAATTACATTGAGTTGGCTGAAAGTAAGAGAATGCATGTGAATGCTTTCTATAATTGAAGCTTCGCCAAATTTGAATTTATATAATATTATAAATAAATATGTTTGCTTAAAATGATTACAATAAAAGAAATGTAATTTTCTCCACGATACACAGCGAATAGATACTATAACTACAATATGGTACTTACATTCCATTAGGATGCAACTCGTCTATTTTTTAACTAACTATTTTTAACCATTTTCTGTTGTTAATATATGACCTATTCCATTTTAAATTATTATTATGTGTATGTATTTAAATAACATATTCATAGCTTATTAGTTAATTATAACAAAAATATGGGTCTATAAAATTAAAAGTTTTTATAACATTAATATGGTTTACTATGAAAGTAATATGATTCCTTTTTTAGACAAAAGTAAGTTTGGTTGCTGTAATAGTATTGTTGGCTATGAATTTAATACTGTAAGTTTTATTATTACTATAGTAACATAATACTAAGCAAGAGGTTAGTTTATTAAGATACAAACATAGGTATACGTGTGGTAACTAACAATACTATGAAGTTGTCTACCATATTTCCGATCAACTATATTATAATTTTACCCAATTATAACACTGTTACAATCATTAGAATTTTTATGATCAACAATACTATTGTTGTGATCAAGCATTCTAATATTTCACACATTAATCTAATACGATTCTTAAAGTTTCGATCTCAGACGAAGTGCTGAATAAATATTTTTGTTTTATTAGAGCTAATAAATACTTCAATATTAAAGAGGACATTTCTGCTTCGCCTCATCGAGATGAAACCCAATGAATTTTCTTGAATTATTTCTAATTATATAATTGTTGAATTCACAAGCTCAGTCGTATCGTGTATCGATGTATTTGGAGAGACAATTTCAAACACAAACATTAAACTCACAAAAAATATATTTGAAAATTGTTTTTGCTTGAAAGTTTTGTTTTTTAAATTTTCTCTCCAAATACATCGATACACGATACGAATGAGCTTGTGAATTCAAAAAATATCTTTCCAGAATATTATAGCTATTTAAAAAATTTTTTATAAAACTATATTTAATCATATTAATGACATTTCAAATATAACAATATAATATTATCATTAACTACATACTTATGTACGTAAGTCAAAAATAATATTTTGTCCTTATAATATTGTTGCGTTAACCATATATTTTTTTGGAAATATATATGACTATATATGCACATAATTTTTCTACAGGCAGCAGTCACTGGTTTGTGCAACGTTTTAATTAATTTGTAATCAATTGCAGTTTTTATTCTTTAATTATGATGGAATAAGTTGACTATTTCGACTTCACGTTCAGATTCTTTATAGTTTTGTTTTTTAATTTCATTATGTTTCTCTCTCTCTCTCCCTATTTCAATAACAAATTAATGACAAATTTTCAATTCCGTTTGTATTATTTTTTGTTTCCTCTTTTATTGATAATTTTTCATTTAATTGACATGAAACATGCAGAACTAAAATCGTTGATGTTGCCTTTAAAATAAAATATATATATTTTTTTTTGTTAACGTGCCATGCAAATGACACTTGAAGTGACAATGAATATTACGAATAATTGATTATGATAAAAACACGTACACACGTACATAAGTAGTAGATATGTATGTATGTGCTGATAACCAGCAAAACAGAATTTTTAATGTAGACGAGAGAATAACTAAAAAAAAATTTTTAAATGAAATTGGAACAACAGAATTCCTGCTGTTGTCAAACTGATTTACATCAGCACCTACCATTACGGCGTAATCTGATGATAGACCAACTTCATGGGGTGAATTATTCACGATTCACCAGCGACCATTTATGGCTTGCTAGGCTCGTACAGGTTGCAAGTTTTTGCTATAAATTTGTAGCCCATTAGACAAACCGCTTTCTTAAGAGTTCGTGATGTATGCAATTTTCCAACAGTCAATGGAATACAAATGCGTTTCTAGCCCGAAGTCTATGAAGAATATCAGCCCTTAACCAACTGTCCCGTCTAACCATCACTCTTGGTAGCTTACAGTACAGGTAACTGTTGCAAGATAACAACAACTAGGAGTGTTGTTAGCTCCCGAAAATCGGCATGCATCAAACTAATTCCCGCGATTTTAGGGTTAATCCACAACCAGATTATGTCAGCCAAGCAGGCGCCTCAACCATGCTCCCCGCCGGCATAGTCTGCAAACAGAATCTCTTGGGAGCTTTGCTGATCCACGTTCCGCCAATTTTAACCCTTGGTATGGGTTTCGGAAATCCAACACAACATAGCTCATGCGGCTTCCCAGAGTTTTATTTGCTACAATAAACGAAGGAATCCTTCCCCTCTATACACAAAAAACAGGGTGCTCTGGTTTGGAATACGCCAAGGCGAAACCTGTTCCCCAGGGGGAGAATTCATGCAGTAGTAAAAAAAAAATTTACATCAGCACCTTAGATAAGGCCTTTAAGGCCTTAGATAAGGCCTTTACGGCCTTAGATAAGGCCATCATTAGATAAGGCCGTAAAGGCCTGGAGTAATTCCACGGGGTAAAGTATTTATGATTCACCAGCACCCTCGTATGGCTAACTAGGCTCAAAAATGTTTGGCATATGTTTGTAATGTGAGTAACTTCTGATTGAGAAGTTCCGTCCTTCACTTGTCATACATCACCACTATTTCCTTACAGTGCAGGTATTAGCTGTAAAGGCAACAGACCCTCTTGAGGTTGTTAGTCCCCGAAAAAAGCCATACATCAATAATTATCAGGGATATTCCTGCGTCTTTAGGTTCAAATCACAGCTAGAACGTTTCAGCCCAACTTGGTTAATGACTGATGCTCTTAATGGACTTCAGCCCACTAACCCATTGAACTTTGTTTCCATTTACTGCCTGGGAAATTGCATAAAGAAGGAATTAGAAGGCGTGAGCTCTTCAGCAAGGTTTCTGTTCATATGGCTTCAAAGATATGATAGAAATTGCAACCTGTATGAGTCTTGCAAGCAAGATGGGCTTACTAGTGAATCATGAATAATTCACATGGTAAAGTCATCAGATAAGGCCGTCAAAACAGGTGCGCACGTAAATCATATCCTAACATAAATCACCATATTATGTAATTTAAGAACCATACTAATGTCGCAAAGAACTTTATTTTAATAGAATCATATTTTTTGGTGATTGTTAACTCATTATATAGACATATGGCTCCTTTATTGCAACATAGTCATATCTCAAAAAATAAGCTTTTTGAGTTAAGAGTGCTGAATTGTTAACAGTACTACATATTATATTGTGGCAAAAATTTATTCATATTACTTTTAAACTGTTTGCTTCAGAAGATATTTTCTATAAAAATGTCTAAGTCTTGTAAGCAACTAAAAATTTGAAATTTTTCTCGAAATAGCCTTTTTGCAGTTATGACTATGTTGCAACAAAGAAGCGATATGATAATATAGGATATGATATATTTTCATGAAATAAAATAATTAGAAATAATTCAAGAAAATTAATTGGGTTTCATCTCGATGACACGAAAGCACAAATGTTCTCTTTAATATTGAAATATTTATTAGCTATAATAAAACAAAAATATTTATTCAGCACTTCGTCTGAAATTGAAACTTTAAGAATCGTATTAGATTAATGTGTGAAATATTAGAATGCTTGACTACAACAATAGTATTGTTGATCATAAAAATTCTAATCACTGCGACAGTATTATAATTGGGTAAAATTATAATATAGTTGGTCGGAAATATGGTTGACCAGTTCATAGTATTGTTAGTTACCACACGTATACATATGTTTGTATCTTAATAAACTAACCTTTTGCTATCCACTAACTAGCCCAGAGCTTGACGACCTTACAACATAAGAGCAAGGATTACATATTATTCCACTTAGTGTTTACTGGGTAACAGCATTTATATACATACACTCGCACACACACACACACACACACACACGTCTCGCACAGACTATTTGAAATGTGGAAAAAGAAAAAAAGAATACCACACAAGTCTTCATGTGTCAATGATTCATTCCTATTTGCAATTTGAAATGAAATTCTTTGAAACGAGAGTGAAAGACGGGAAGTTATTGTTAAATAATATGATTTCTTTTTATTTTTCTATAACGCTAGATAATTTGATTTAAAATCGAAAAAAAAAGTTTAAGCGCTGAAAGGGTGACTTGATTTCAACAGTTTTTAATCAATATTTGTAAACATATAAGCCCTTATTCTTAAAAAAAATATTTTATGCTTATTAAAGGCTTATTTGACATATTTCAAATAAGTGCTTAATAAACAAAACAAAGTTTTTATAAATTAGACCCTTAAAATATATTAAAGTACACGCGGAATTATCACACTTACGTGCTGTTCACAGAACACAGACGAGCAACTCGTCTAGAATATTTATATGAAAGTAACTCAATTTTTTGAGTGAGTTCCATATAACATTTTTTAGATGTATGCTCGTCTGTGTTCTACCAACTGACCGCACTTAAAAAATAATTACGATGAAGCGAGAGCTGTGCTTCAGCCAGGAGCTGCTTTACGATTGTTAAAAAACACTCTTGAAGTTCCTGTGATGATCATCAGATCTTAAGTATATAAATATATTCAAAAATCACATAAAACAACATACATACAGAATTGAGATCGGTCCAGACCAGTTGTCACTGTAGCACTTGTTAATAAAAACAATAACCAAAAAAGAAACAAAACTAAAGCAAACGTGCCGGACCGTCTGGCCTGATAATAAAAAATAAAAAAAAACTAAAATAACGTCAGTATTTATTTTTTCTTGTGCAACATGACGTAAAAATAATAAAAAAAAGAAATGTGTTAAAAACAAATTGTCTGTCTGCTTGCACGTGTGCGGTGGGGTTGAAGGTTGTTGTTGTTGTTCTTGTTGTTGGTTATTCATGTTGTACTTGCATGAGGCCAACAATGTTGTTTAATTCTTTCGGGGAAGTGGCGATAACACAAAAGGTGGAAACAGAAACAAACATATAGAAATGAAATTAAAATGTTAAACACATAAAAAGATATAAAAGCAATCGCTGCAAAAATTAAAACACAATAAAACACGTATAAGAATTGCTTGCACGAGTACAATGTTAATGAAGAGGACTTTTTGCATAATAACAAACTTTTTATAACTTCCGTCGCGTTACAGTACAGTGAAACTTCATTATAACGAACTTTATTATTACTAATAACTCAATATAATGTAAGATTTATTGAATCGTCAGAAAAATCTTTACTAATACAAAGTGTTTCGCACAATAATATGCTACAGTCATAGAAAAAAGCCTCTTCATATTGATGACAGCAGGTCATCAGAAATTTGACATCAATATTATGTAAAAAGTTATCAGTAATGTAACAGCTGACAAGTCATCAGAGAATTTTGTGATATATTGAGTATCATCAATACTACAACAGCAGTGACATCAATTCAATACCACATTTTATTACTAATTATAATACATATTAGATTTTGACAAATAAGCTGTATTACAATTTGAATACTTCTGGAGTATTTACTTTATGCTTTCGATGTAGGATACCCAACTGAACACGCCATAGAGCTAAAAACGGATTATTTGGTTTTTTTCAATCGGCTTTATTAATCGACTGAAGAAAAATTTCGGTTAAAGTAAGAAAAATTATGGTAAGGTAAAAACGATGTTCATAGAGGCTTGTGTTTTCAAAGTAATGGAAAATTAAAAAATTGTTTAAAAGTTACGGCAACCCTAGCTACGATGCAGCGACACCAATTCGCCGTATGTTTTAAACTACATTTTTTATTTTATTTTTAACTAGAATTAGAGATACCATGTTCACGACATATATGTGTTCAACTTTAGGTTGAACACAATTATTAATAACATGTATCATTGAATTGATGTCCCCACAGTTGTAGCATTGATGATACCCATTGTACACTGAAAAAATTTTGTTAAGAAATTCCCTGAATTTTGACATTAGTTTTATGAATTTTTACATTATTTTCCACCATTGTAACTTTTCATAGAAATAATGAAATAAATTTCATTACATTATTTTAATGAAAACCTTCATAAAAGTAATGAAACATTTTAATAAGAAACATGACTTATTTTCATTAAAAGTGTGAAAGACAAATCATATGATTAGTGAAATAATTTCTCTAGATCAAAGAACCAATTTCATAAGGCAAGCACATGAAAACTGTACATTAAATTAATGAAAAAGTAACATTTATTACTATTCCTTGCTAACAATACTATTCCTTGCTTTTGTGAAATTGTACCTAATTATGATAAAAGAAAATGTTGAACAAGTATTCAACAAATAGAACAGACTTTATTAATTCAAATGACTTCAATACAGTGGTATTTAAATTATTATTATGCTGATATGAGTACATGCACATATGTACATACATACCCAAGTGCGGTAGCCAGAAATTTATTTGTCATTGATATAATGAATTCTATTTCATTGGAATTATAAAACTCATAAAACTTACATTTTAATAAAAATAACTAGACATTTTTTAAACTGTAGCTTAAGATTAATAAATGCCCATTAATATATCTTACCAAAATTCAAAGAATTTAAAAAAAGTTAAATAATGTTGTAGTCATAAATCCAATGATTTTTTTTAATGAAACTATGAAACTTAATGAAACTATTCTGATGGTACTATTTCATAATATATATGAAGTTTCATGCATATTGTGAAAAGTTTTCATTGGATTAATGAAAAATATTTAATGAAACAGTTTCATTAAATATATGACGCATAATTCTTTCAGTGTATGACAAAATTCTCTGATGATTTTTGCTATTGAGATTGATGTCAGTTTTCACATTACTGATGACTTCTTGCATAATATAGTTGTCACAATTCTGATGACCAGCTATCATCAATATTTTTTTTTTTTTTTAACTTTATTATTTTATTTATTGAATCTACATAAAAAAATGTAATGACAATAAGTATTCAAATCTTAATACTAAAAAAAAATTTTAATTAAAGTCCTGCCAGTGCTGGACAAAAATTTATTTTTATGCGAATATTATGCGAATATTTTTTCTATGAGTGTATACATATCTGTTCATATATACTATACATAGCGCTTCTTTATTGAAACATCGTCATAATCAGTGTTGCCAGAAAGAAGATTTTGCCTTCATTTGAAGATTTTTTTCCGAAAATTAAGATTTTTTTTTCTGGTAAATGAATATTTTTCAATAAAAATTTCTGGCATCACTGGTCATAATAAAAAAAAACGCTTGTTTTAAGTAAAATACATTTCAAATTTTGAGTTTCCATATAAGTCTTAATAAAATTTTTTTTAGAAAAGGAGAGATAGCGAAGAAGATAGTTTAAAAGTAATTTGAATAAATTTCTGGCACATAGTCATAATCAGTGTTGCCAGAAAGAAGATTTTACCTTCATTTTAAGATTTTTTTCCGAAAATTAAGATTTTTTTTTTCTGGTAAAGGAATATTTTTCAATAAAAATTTCTGGCATCACTGGTCATAATAAAAAAAAAACGCTTATTTTAAGTAAAATGCATGTCAAATTTTGAGTTTCCGTATAAGTCTTAATAAAATTTTTTTTAGAAAAAGAGAGATAGCAAAGGATATAGTTTAAAAGTAATTTGAATAAATTTCTGGCACATCGTCATAATCAGTCTTGCCAGAAAGAAGATTTTACCTTCATTTTAAGATTTTTTCCCTAAAAATAAGATTATTTTCTGGCAAATGAATATTTTTCAATAAAAATTTCTGGCATCACTGGTCATAATAAAAAAACGCTTGTTTTAAGTAAAATGCATTTCAAATGTTTAGTTTTAATACAACCGTTCGTGAGTTAAATATATATAAAAAAACACATGTCTGTTATATATGTTGGCAATAACAGCCATTTCGGATTATTAGTTTGTTCTTGACAGATTAAAACGTTAGTCGTGTTTTATTGTGCTCTTCGATTTTTTACAAAATTTTGAGCACAAACAGCATTGCATGGGCATCGCTCAAGAGCTGTTCCACATCGTCAACGACGATCCAGATTTCCTCAAAAAGGTCATAAGTGGTGACGAATCATGGGTGTATGGCTATGACATTGAAACCAAGGCCCAATCATCCCAATGGAAGCGTACAGAAGAGTCAAGATCGAAAAAAGAACTCAAGTCGGGTCAGATGTGAAGGTTTAGCTCACTGTTTTTTGATTGCAATGGCGTGGTGCATCATGAATTCCTGCGACAAAGCTCAGAAGTGTGGAAAAAACAATCATGGATTTTGCACCATGATGCTGCACCAGCTGACACATCGATATTTGTGCGTCAAAACCAAAACCGTTGTCACTGACTTTTTCCTATTCCCAAAACTGAAGACACCGATGAAAGGAAAGCGTTTTTCTACAATTGAAGAGATAAGAGAAAAATCGAAATAAGAGCTGTTGGCGATACCAAAAAGTGCATTTCAGAAGTGTTTCGAAGATTGAAAAAAAAGCCGGCATAAGTGTATTATATTTGAGAGGGATTACTTTAAAGGGGACAGGATAGTTAGTTGTTGGTGAATAAATAAATACTTTTTTAAAAAAAATTTAAATTACGGTTATGTTTTGATCAGCTCTCGTATATGTAAACCATAATTATAATAATTCAAGTTGGCTGAAAATTGCGTCTTTTTCGCTATTTCCTTTACAACTCTAACGCAGCGTGCTGTTCAAAATATGCGCATTTACAAACTATCGTAAAACTATACTCTTTACAAGAATTTCCAATTATTCTATTTCCACAAAAATTTTGTTATTGTATGAACTTGTAGTATTGTGTTTTTTTTTTCTTTTGTTATTTCTACTTCTTTTATTTATTTTCTATATATTTTTGTGTAGCATTTGAAAACGAAATATAAATAACAAATTTATGCAAATTTCTTAGAGATTATTCAGTTCATTAAAGAAATTTAACAGTGTGTTTCAGTTTATTTTCCTTTTCTTTTTTTCTTTTTTAATTTACTAGTCGTACAGTTTGCTTTAAATATGTTTATCTGGCAAAAGAAATGAACAAATAATTTTGGTAAATAATTCATATGATTTAATCATGCAATAAGGGAACTTGTAAAACGTCGTTCTAACACTTTGCAACACATACTGCTATGAAAAATATTCCTACACCTTCATAAACAAATTTTGGGAAAAACTGGCAGAAAAATTTGTAAAAATCAAAATGTCTGCATTTAAATATGAAATCAGTTACAAAATTTGTTAAACACTTTTAATGCCAGTGGCAACGAAACATTTGTAAATATAAATTTGTAAGGCCGTTTGAATTAATTCCTGCTATTAAAGTGATTTAAGGGGATTGTGTTTCTTGTGCTTGAGCGCTTCAACAAAGAATAATTGTTAATTTTATGCACACACTATTCAGTCCCGCTCTATGGCTGTAGTAAAAGAAAACTCGAAATTAAAAGGAAGCTATATAGTTTAAAGATTTAATGCTCAATTCAACAACTACGAGGGCGGCTACATATTGCAACTACCTAAGTAGGAAAAAATCAGTTTTTCTCAAAAAACCTTTATTTGTTAAGATAGTCTCCTTTTAGGTTAATACACTTAGAGCAAAAAAGGCAGGGCTTTAAATCACCGTATAAATCACCCCTTTATTTCTCAAGATAGTCTCCTTTTAGGTTAATACACTTACAGCAAATTTTCAAGATGTTTTAAAGCCGTGTCTGAAAGGCATGTCTTGTACTGAAAAGTTCTTTAATTTAAAAAAAAGAAGAGACAAACAATTAAAAAAAACGACAACTTAAAAATTATCATCAAGATGTAATATGATTTTGGTAGGAACTTTAAAAGAATATTATAAAAAAAGTCAGGGCTTTAAATCACCGTATAAATCACCCCTTTATTTCCCAAGATAGTCTCCTTTTAGGTTGATACACTTAGAGCAAATTTTCACTATGATTTAAAGCCATGTCTAAAGCGCCTGTCTTTTCTTTTGTACTGAAAATTTTTTTAAATAAAATAAAACCATATTTTCTGTTTTTCAAGTTTTTTTTTCTAATTTCTTTTTGACCCGTTTGTTATTTTTTAAATTGTTTATTTTCATTCGACTGGCAAGCTAACCACATCGATTATGCCAAAAGGGTAAACAGAGACAAACAATTATTTTTAACGATAACAATTAAAAAAACGACGACTTAAAAATCATCATTAAGATGTAATATGATTTTGGTATTATAAAAAAAGGCAGGGCTTTAAATCACCGTGCAAAAATGCTGCACCTTTCCCAAAATGTCTCTTTCTGATAGTTTTATTCGTTATTTTTTCCAATGAAATTGATGACAAACATGAGCAAACAACTTTCCTTAGAGTTTATGGCTTCGATGGCGCCTTGAATCTTCTATTGCTACAATGACAACTACAACTTGTAATGATGTTACTGTTTTTTATGGCGATATAGAAAAGGAAAACATTTAGGAATGAAAATATAGAAAAAATCAAAATACGAGACAATACCACCAACATGAAATTTGACTAGATTTGTTTTCATCTGCAATAAATTCCGACCAAAAGGATGAGTGCATGTACAGATGTATGAGTAAGTGATTTTGCATGAGTGTAGTTGTGTAGTTGTATGTGTTGAGCAATATGCTGATGAAGTAAATCTCAAACAGAATGAAATGTATGCATATGAGATGAGTAAAGTGGCGAATAATACTTTTGAGATTAAAAATTCATTAGAACAAAACATTGTTCTCTATAAGACATTTTCATAATGCCAGCGTATTTCTGCACATATTCCAATATTTCTGCCACATTATAGAGCACCGGTCTGCCTAGAACCATAGCTGTTATATAAGAAAGAACTGTACACTAATAGAAAAAGTACAATACCCTTTTCCTCCTTGCCATCCTTACGACAAAAAAGGTACATATCACACAGTTCAGAACTGACCTAGTTCAATTCGCGTACATCACATTCCGATATTTCTGCCAAATCATGGATCACCGATCTGCCAAGAATCAAAACCTTTATACACGAAAAAACTGGGCGCTGCTAGAGAAAGTGCTCAACACTCTCTTTCTCCTTCTCACCCCTACAACTTCCACAGAAACCATTAAATGAAAAAAATTAATCCCTTTGCATGCGTCTCTATGTAACAATGTCTCGTTAGAAGGGCATTGTAATACGCAACCTCCGTTAGGATAACTCTCTAAGGACAATACTTCTGCTATTACTATAAATGAGCCATGTTAGACTTGACATTCGACCATCAGCAGCAAGACAACCAAAATTTGATTCAGATATTCTTTTTCCGCATTTACATTCTATCATTTAAGACTTTTACAGCCTGTTCGACGATAGTGAATGAAAATGTATGCGAAAGAAAGCTAGTCACTCACATTCGAATCAATTTGGGTTTGTCTATGTCACTATTGTTCGTTCACATGAACTTACTTATGTATTTTAATTGAATTTTGACACATCGTTCGCATAGAATAAAGTTAGAAAAAACCCAAATCAATTTTCTTTCGCCTAGAGTGCGAATGAACTTATACTTTCGACATCGGCGAACTGGCTGTTAGTAAAACTTTGTATCACTTATTAAGTTTTGCATTTAAGTTTGAAAATGTAAATCTACTACCAGACACCCTGTTTATTTTAATATTATTTAGGGCATACACAAGCTGATGATATACAAGCACAGAGAAGATAATTTTTGGTATGAAATTGTTTAAAGATAGCTGTAGTTAGCAATAATTCTCATTTAGTTCATGCGCTAAGAAGTATAAGAGGGCAACGAACAAACTCAAAGGGAACAAAGGCGGTGATCACTGAAGTGTAGGTATTATAAGTAACGCGAATAAGCCAATTCCTTATTCGACCAATTTTCACGGCTGACTATTCCTCCAGCGATCTTCGGACTAGACCCTTCGCCTAACAGCTTTAAATGACTATTCCCCCAGCGGTCTGCGGACTAGACTAGACAAAATTTACAGCTGATTTATATAATGCTGCAATCAGTAATATATGTGACTTTTCTTAAAATAATAGTAAAAAACAGGTAATAAGTCATTTTATGATTTTTTACACAAAGTAAATGGAAGTTTTGAATAAAACTTGTTTATACTTTCATATATGTATATATATTAAATGCCAGTAACATAATATATGGATTAACTTTTCTTGTTTTAAATAATTTGCAAAACGTTCTCGGGTTTTTTAATATAAATTTTTAAATAAATTTATTTAAACATTTTTATAAAAAAAACAACCTCGAATATTGCAAATTATTTCAAACAAGAAAATTATTTAAAAAACACATATATGGATTAACATTAAAAATATATCCTGCCATCTCCTAGAGAATTATTGCACAGTGGTTTGACAAGAAAAATTATTTTTAGCAAATTTGAAAAAAAAAAGTCAGGAAAAATAGTAGTTATTCGAATCTGTACTACAAACGGAGTCTTTAAATTTTTGAAAAAAATCAAAGTTTAAAACAAAACAAAAAACAATCAAGAAAATCGGGGAATACAAACAGTGCCAAAAAAATTTTTTTTTTTTTAATATTTAATCCCGAAAACCGAGTTTAAGCCCACTTTAGATATTTTGTTATTTTTTATTTGGCAGTAGACAAAAAAGATAATATAAAAAAAAATATTCTACTTGGGCTGATATTTGAAAAAGTTATGAGTATTTAACCCAACACAATTTTGGTATTATGCGATTTTTTTAACCCTATAGCTCTAAACACTTAGACGACAGCAAACTTCACAACTTCACGAGTACAAATGAAGTTAGCTGCAAATGCTGCCGTCTGGTCAGCAACATAATTATTTTAAAGACAGCAGCAGCACTATGTGTATTTAAAAAATACAAAATTCAGGGGTGCCACATATATATTTTACACGAATAAACTTAAAATTACTGACTGAAAATGTTGCGTATTACACATAAAAAGAAAAGCACGCGTTTCACTTAAACTCCAAATTACAACTGTCTGTTATTTCTTCATTGTCGTATTTTTCTATTTACATAAATGAGCGTAAAACTACAAATTAAGCGACATTAGAGTTGCATTTAAAAAGCAATATCCAACAGAAAACATAATAATATCTCGTAAAACTGTAAAAACCCATCAATTTATTTATTTTATTTATGTAATATTTATTTCTATTAAATATTTCAAACTAATTTTAGTTCTTATTGCTGGCAATTTATATTTATAGTGGCAGCACTGCATTTACTTTTTGCTGCCTACGAAAATAGAAATTATTCTAAGTTGGCAGCAGCAGAAAATGCTGTTGTGAAGTCGTATTGCTGTGATGTCGTTAAAATAATTGTGTGCATTTAAACACATGTATTTTATTTTTGACAGATTGCTGCTTGCTGTCTGCTGTCGTCTATGTGTTTAAAGCTTATATCTCTGAAACCACAAGAAAAAAGAAAAATTAAAATTGGATGAAATGTGCTGATGAGAAGGAACATCAACTCGGTGAAAAATAAAGCGAATGAAACAAATTCTTTTTCTGAACTGCCTGATTTGACTTGAAATGCCCTTTTATGTAACAGCCGTATTGACCTGAGGGGATTCCAACTAGCTCATGATGGAGCACATATAGCTCAGAGAGGTTCCAACCCTCCCTCAGGGTACGCCGTTCACAAAAAAACTGAAAAAAACGATATTTGAAAACACAAAAAAAAACTCACACTTTAATGAGGTATTTTCTTCGATCGGACACCACTCACTCAGGACCAGATGATGTTGCCCTGTTCGTAGCATATTATTATGATGTAGAGTTGTTTAATATTATTTCTCAGCATTACACTAAACTTGAACTTTATCTTAAATTATTGCTCTTAATTGATTTTTTGATCATCTTAAATACGTTTTTATAATGGTTTCTTACAAGGCGATTTAATTATTAGGTGGATGCATCGGCGAATTCAGGCGAATTAGATTAATATGGCGGCACTTTTTTTGTCAAGTTTTGTTTACCTTTTTCGGCGCCATTTAAATTTCTGTACATGTTCGTTATCTACTACTTTTGACAGCGTAAGTGTGAATTCGCCTTTTTACACAAACAAAATACCTGTTGTTTTCTTTATTGTTGTATTGTTGTAGCGAAGCGGCTACCTTGTTTTTTGTATCATGAGTTTCTTAAATAACAATCAAATATATTATTGGCAATTTTATAATACATCAGAAATTTTTTCTTTTCTTGTATACAACATGTTTTGCTTGACACTGTTTACATATACATATGTATATCTATTGTACATACAACATCAAGAGTCTAGCTAACATGTGTGCTGTTGCAAAAAAAAAGAACGACGACAAAAACTAAACTCTTTTAAAAACAGGGAAAAGCTAAGAAAATAAAAAAAGTTAAAATGGAATAAAGTAAATAAAATAGATGACTTTAAAATGTAAAATTTATATCATTTGATTTAATTTTTTCTCTCTTGTACTTTCGCATGTAGTTCTAGTTGCAGTACACTATGATTGTGTAAATTTTCAAGACGACATGTTACACTGGAGACTGTTGTAGCAGTGACAATATGAAATGTTACAAAGAGCGAAAGGGGATATCACTAGACAGATGCAGACACACAAACAAACGCATGCTGTTCAACTGAAAGCTGCATTTTTTTTAACCAAATTTTGGCAACAAAAAAAAGCAAAAATAATAATATTTGAAACTTGTTAAGTATTTGATAGTAAAAGAGTAATTTTGCAATACAATACTAGCAAGAACACAATAAAAAAGAATTCTGTTTTAAAAAATTGTGTTGAAACACAAACAGACTTCTCTTAAGCAATAATTAAACAATTTTTTAATAAAGTACTATAAGTCAAGCATGACACTGAAAAAAAAATTTTTTAAATAGAAAAAAATTTACAGAAATGAGTTGTAACTTATCCCGCTGTCTATCACTTTTGTTTAATTTTTAATAAGAGCCAGTACTCTGAGGACGAGCTCTACATATCGTTGGTCTCATGTAGAAAGGTCCTAACAAATATAATTGCAATTTTACAGGAGCAGGAAAAATCGTAATAGAAATTGTATAAATAGGTAAATTTTTTTTTTTGCTCAATTATAACGAGTGATATTTTTGCTATTATCTTTTTGGCAACACTAGTTTTGACAGCTCACGCACGTTTTGTATCTTGTGTCACTGTCAAACATCTTCAGTTTGGTCTATAATTTAATCATGAATCGTCTTACAAACGAACAACGCTTGCAAATTATTGAATTGTATTATCAAAATGCGTGCTCTGTTAAGAAAGTTCATCGCGCGCTTCTTCCATTTTATGGTCAGTTTAATCGACCTACTGAGGCTTCTATTCGGGCTATTGTAAAAAAATTTCGCACCAAATTTACATTGTTGGACATTAAACCACCAACACGCTTACGTAGAGTGCGAACTGAAGAAAATATCGCAGCCGTATCGGCCAGTGTATGTGATGACCGTGAGTTATCGATTCGGCGCCGTTCGCAGCAATTGGGCCTCTGTTACTCCACTACGTGGAAAATTTTGCGGAAGGATTTGGGTGTGAAGCCTTATAAGATACAGCTGGTGCAAGAATTGAAGCCAAACGACTTACCACAACGCCAAATTTTTGGTGAATGGGCTCTTGAAAAGTTAGATGAAGATCCACTGTTTTATCGAAGAATTGTGTTCAGCGACGAGGCTCATTTCTGGTTGAATGGATACGTGAAGAAGCAAAACTGTCGTATTTGGAGTGAAGAGCAGCCAGAAGCATTGCAAGAGCTACCAATGCATCCACAAAAAACAACCGTTTGGTGCGGATTATGGGCTGGCGGCATCATTGGGCCGTATTTCTTCAAAGATGATGCGACTCACAACGTTACTGTGAATGGTGAGGGCTACCGTGCGATGATAACAAACTTTTTTTTGCTTGACTTGCATGACATGTGGTTTCAACAAGACGGTGCCACATGCCACACAGCACGCGAAATAATGGACCAATTAAGAGGCGAGTTCGGTGAACAGTTTATTTCACGCTTGGGACCAGCCAATTGGCCGCCCAGATCGTGCGATTTAACGCCTCTAGACTATTTTTTGTGGGGCTATGTTAAGGCTAATGTCTATAGCGACAAGCCCGCTTCGATTGACGCACTGGAAGCCAACATTGCCAACATTATTCGTGAGATACCGGCCGAAAAGTTGGAAAGAGTATGCCAAAATTGGACTAAGCGGATGGACCATTTGAGGCGCAGCCGCGGTCAACATTTGCATGAAATAATCTTCAAACATTAAATTATATCGACCCAACTATCGATCCAAATAAATATTTTATGAATTTTTCTGAATTTTATGTGTTTTTTTTTTTTTTTAAATTTCCGATAGTTCGAAAATCACCCATTATAATTAAATCTTTGAGACACTGTGTATTTGTGTGAAACGTAGTAGAATTCCTAAAAGAGCGCAAGTCAGGGAAAATGCGAGTTAGGACCTTTCTACGTGAGACTAACGATATGCAGTGCAGTATACTGGACTTAGGAAAACAGCCTTGGGAAGGTGCCAGGAAATGGATGCATAATTGTGTTAGAATATTAAATCTAATTAGAAATTTTATTTATTTAATTCCCAACACCACATTTAACAACCGCATGTACGAGTATGTACATGAAAGACAAACATGTGTCCGTCCTCGGCAGCCTTCTCGTTTCCCCTATTGATTTTAATTTTTTTGCAAATATTTGCCTGGTTAAAACTACAATTTATTTCGTAAATTAAAAAAAAAAAAAAAATTAAACGTATGTACGAGAGTATATACAAAAATTCTATTGAAAGCTAAAACAACAACAAATAATTTTCATGCTTTATTTTTTATTGGCATGTTTTTACCACCTTCTTTCTTTCTTCTGTTTTAATTTCTAGCTTCATTCAAGTGTGAGGAGTTGTGGTTTTAGGTTTCTTTGTACGAGGACGAGCGTTAGTTGTATTGTAATTGACAACACAACTCAAATAAGTTGATAAAAATCAGCTGTTCGAACGTGACCTTTGCTCTACAAAAAAACCAATCTCATTTTATTCAGGGTGCTTCATTCGCTCCCCTTCGCCAGCAACTCTACTTTATCTGATGAAAATGATGCTGTTTTTCAAAAGAGAATATTTGCTGTGATGTTATTCAAGTGTTTGAGTGTGTTCATAAGTGTGTAAAGGAAATTGTCTCTGTGTAGAAAATAAAGTCTACAAACAAGTTTTCTTGATTTTCCCATCCTTCAGCATATTGTGATGTTTGCTTTGAATAAAAAAATAAAAAAAATAAAAAATAGAAAAAAATGTAAAAATATTTGAAGTAGATGATTGGTATGAAGGATTTTTATATTAAAATCAGAAAATTGTTTATAAGCTTTAAGGCGTCCAATGTCTCTGCGGTAAGGAAATATATTTTTATGGCCGGATTTAAGATGATGTTTTCCTTACACTTGATTTAGTAAGATATACATGCATACACACTTCAAGGCATCGTCACGAGAATATTAAATTGAAACAAATTTCTAAAAAGTTTTTGGTTACAAAAAAAAAAAAAACATCATACTATTTGATAGTATTTTACATTGAAATGCACTTGAAAATATTAAAGATACAAATTAAATTTTCCTACTTAAAACTGCTCTCATTGTAAACAATTATAATTTTTTTTTGTTGCTGATTTACATACAGCACAAAAAATTAAAAGGACTTTCAATTTTTAATTTCGTTTTTACACTTCCGTTAATTAAAATTTTGTTTTCGTTTAACTCGCAGGCAAACATATGTGAAGTGCATATGGATTGTTTTAAATAGAATTGAAAGCAGCCACTATTTGCAACAACAAACAGAGGAAATGCAATTGCCAAAGAACATGTTTTTCATTGTCATTGTGTTGTACACAGAAACGAACATCAACAGTGCTAGAAAATAACAACAAAAAGGAAGAATTATATGTTTTTGGTGTTAAAACTTGAGCCCCCAACAAAAGGACAAACAATAAAAATGTTAAATAGAAAAAATAATATAAAATAAACGCATTTTGTTATAAATTTTATATGAACAGAATAAATTGTCTGCAGTAAACATTTTGTGTTACACCCATATTTGTTGCACCAACACAGTGTCAATGGTTTGAATTAAACCAAACTTTAGCTGCAGGTATGCCTACATATCTCAAAGTACCCAGTGGTAAAAATAATATATGTTAAAAATCTGGTTTGGACAGCTCACACATGGCGTATAGTTTACTGCTTTGTCAGTTTTATTTACTAGCGTGTGGCAAGGCATACTTGAGCCCCCAACAAAAGGACAAACTATAAAAATGTTAAATAAAAAAATAAAAATTTTTAAAATAAACGCATGTTGTTATAAATTTTATATGAACAGAATAAATTGTCTGCAGTAAACATTTTGTGTTACACCCATATTTGTTGCACCAACACAGTGTCAATTGTTTGAATTAAACCAAACTTTAGCTGCAGATATGCCTACATATCTCAAAGTACCCAGTGGTAAAAATATATGTATGCATATATGTTAAAAATCTGGTTTGGACAGATCACACGTGACTTATAGTTTACTGCTATGTCAGTTTTATTTACTAGCGTGTGGCAAGGCATACTTGAGCCCCCAACAAAAGGACAAACAATAAAAATGTTAAATAAAAAAAAAATAAAAAATAAAAAAATTTTAAAAATAAACGCATTTTGTAATAAATTTCATATGAACAGAATAAACTGTCTGCAGTAAACATTTTGTGTTACACCCATATTTGTTGCACCAACACAGTGTCAATTGTTTGAATTAAACCAAACTTTAGCTGCAGATATGCATATATATCTTAAAGTACCCAGTGGTAAAAATAGTAGATGTAAAAAATCTGGTTTGGACAGCTCACACATGGCTTATAGTTAACTGCTTTGTCAGTTTTATTCACTAGCGTGAGGCAAGACATTGCAGCAATATATTTTATATATGGCTTAGAAAGGATCCACAGCAGACTTACAACCCTAGTACTTTATGTCATAAGTGTATACAGATTTATTATTAACACCTTCTTTGGTTTATGTTGTGGCAACACTGTCTTCTCCTTGTACACAGATTATCCTGTAGATACATTGATACACATTGCTATGTTTATATACATCTTTCAGTTATTTTTTTGCTTCTAAAAACATTTTTTGAATTGTTCAAGTAAAAACATAGTAAGATTTGTTTTAAACGTTGGCTTGATTGAAAATTGTGTCAGACTAAAAAAGACAACTGAACCGAAAGGAAGTGAGTTTTATTCGTTTAAACGCCTTACAACATTATAAAAAGTCAAGAAAGTTGGTTTAAGTTCTTTTTCCACATAATACTGTAAATTCCTGAATGTGTCAATGCATCTGTGCTGTCAAGCCTTGAATTCTCCAATTTATACACTTTTGATCAGTCAAGGGCTAGTGGAGTCTTATATATAAGAATAAAATTTTACTAAAGCTAATAAAAGACGAAATACTCGTAAGAATTTTTAAGCTTTTTGCACTTAAATATTTTTAGAGCACAAAAGTTTGCCGGATGTAACAAAAGCTCAGATTTGTGGGACAACTGATTAACTTTCCTACGGAATGACCCTTGCCACTTGCAAAGAAAACACACCTGTTTAATAATGATAATGATAATTCTTATTAAAATTGAAGAGAAACGTTTTCTGAGGTCCTTGTGAGAGCTATTTATTAGTGATTTACCACTGGGCACTTATGCACTTAGTTTGCAACAAAAAAAAATTTATTTATATAAACACAATTGTTTACTGTCTGAAAGCCATGAGTACTGACATAAACAAGAAGTGGCCTACAAAGCCAGTTTTTAGATCTTGTGATGATAGTTCATGCGCTGGACTATTAACTAAAAGCTCATGGCAAAATTTATTTTGTTGAATGCAAGCTTGAAGAATAGTTTTTGGAATGCTTACAAGTTTTACAAAAAAACGATCAGGTCATTTGCAAAATTAAAAATTTTAATTTAATGTGATCTTGGCAGTCAGTTTCTTAATTTCTTTGTTATGGCTGAACTGGCTGAACTCACGTGTTACCCAGATTCATGACATCCAGTTTATGCCACAAGAACTCAATTATAATGCTACAGTAACGTATATGCAATACAGTCACTGTAGTTTGAACACTCTCGTTTACAGCAGCAAGAAATCGATCTGCACAAAAGTCTTATACCTGCCACATACTGGACAAGTTTAGTGCTCAAGTCTGGCACTCTACAGTGCGCTTGTGTAGTGTATGGGGCTGTTTGTGCTGTTTACACAGTGAACTGAGCAAAAATCTAAACGGGTTTGTTGGTTTCATTACAGCTCTGTTTTTATTGCTGACACAGCGCTGCCGCTTTTATTTAGGTGCGCCACTTTGCTACAAGCGGCAGGCGGTATGACAAGATTGCTTTAAAACTTGTATGCAAAAGAACACTAACATAAATCAGTTCAGCATCAACTTGTAGAGAATGCGAGGAATAAATGGTATGTTGAGAACATTTGGTGGATATTGAGCCTAACATCGCTTGAGCATGATTGTTGGACGACTATTTTTCTGAGGTGTCTGAGGATAAGGTTGGGAACCGTGGCGGCGGTTCTGATGGGACATTGTTACATTGGGAGGCATGCGAGGAAATTAACTGCCTGGTTCACGATTTCGTTTCGTTAACAATCGCTAATGTTTTATATTAAAAATAAGTGACTTATAGTCAACTATTATTCTACTTAGGGATATATCAAATGAAACAAGATCAGGGGAAAATAAAGCTTATAAACGGCATCGGAATAGCTTTTTGACTAAAAAAATCTGATGAACGTTTACGAAACGACATCGTGAGCCTGACAGTTAGTATCTGCTTACATAAACGTATTATTTAATAGCACATATTTTGTAATATACGAGTAAGGTGACGAAAACATATAGATAATAAGTCTACCCTACTTTAACTCTACGCTGACTAATTGAATTTCGCAGTGTAAAAACAAATACTTGGATTTTAGTAAAAAGTTGGTTAGCACGATTTTTTATAACTCTTGAATGTCAGAACGTTAATATAGTGACGAGAGAAAGAACTGAACTTCCTTCTATTATTGCATAATGCTACATACTTATGTATGTAAGTAATATAAAACCAAATTAAACCCAAACTCAAACACAGGAATGAGGAGAAGAAAAAGAGTGTTGAGCGCGTCCTACCCGTATGTACTTTTTTTTTACTGGGCATTTCTATACAGCACGGACACTACAGACATACTGCAATGCCGTCTAAACGGAATGGGTTATCAGGTTCTCGAGTTGCTTTCGATCTAAGCCGTAGGCGGACATGTAGAACTCCCAGGCTACATACCTTTCTTAGGCATGACAAAGAGACCAAGGAAACATGCAAGTGGGCTAGTTTTCATGAGACTTGCGGCTTCTAAAATCTATACGGGTACTTATACCTGAGGAAAAACTAAGCTATGCAAACATATTTTTGTTTAAATTTGCTGGATTTTGTAGAGATTGGTAATTGTTCCATGTGTGCACGTTTTTATTAGCAAACGGACTTTGACTTGTTTAATGTGAAGATTACAGAACATGATCCAGTGACACATCTAGATATATTTAAACAAAAGCTCTGAATTTTTTATATGCATTTCATATAAATTTGTTAGACGTGTTACTCACTCACGTTCTATAAATAGCACATAAAGCTTCTTATTCAGCACTTTATAGCATTCGTCACAGCTGTTGACGCAAAAGAGACAAATGAGCCTGAACAAGATTTTCAATTCGTCAGGAAAAACATCAAGGCTTGTTGATAATCGTCATGTGGAAACAGTTTTAACAGCCATTTTGAGTGTTTGCTAAACCAGCTTTAAATTTCTATTTACAGTCGTAAACTTAAATTGTTATAAAACTCTATTTTTGTTTATATGTTTTTACATTGAGTTAAGCGGAAGTTTGTTTTCCTCTTCAACAGAACAACCATTATGCTGAAGACTGTGTATTTTGTGCTGGCAACAATACACGAGTACTTGCTAACAACAGCTGTTGACAATGATGGCCGGCCATGTGCCATCATTATTCTTTAGACCAAAACAAACTTATCATCCTTAACAAACGCTATTATCATAAAGCCAAATAAATAAACAACGAAAAAAAAGGAGAAAACAATCACAAATATTAAACCAAGTAACGTAGGCACGTCACAATTGTCATTTAAAGAAATTGAAGTTTACTTTGCCCCATGTGTAGTAATACGATACAGGTTTGAACTTTAGAATTTTGCTGGCGCTGCACAACATCAAGTTTAAATGTGAGTCGGTTTGTTGACATTTTAACTTGTGTTATCAGTTGCCGCTAGCCATCAGTTGTTATGTTGCTTTAATGTTCATCGGCAGGCTGGTGTAACTTAAGATTATCAACAATTTTGAGCGAACTGCTGCAACTGCTGTTAACTGCTTTTGGGCTTCAGCATTTAAATACTTAACGAATTTACTAAAACGATTAATTAGATGTGAAAAAGATGTGACTAACTTGAAAAGCAGGCAAATAATAAAACGTAATTAGAAGAAGTGTGAATATAATTAACACGAGAAGCACAGGATATTATTAACTAATGTAGACAATTTTTAGAAAACACTACATGAAGAAATTCTTCACTTTAAAGCCTAGTGTTGAGATTGAATGTGTGAAAATTTTTCAGCAACATTACTTATTTCGTACGGAAAAATTGAAATGTACTCGTGTTGGCTATTTTTTCTCTTATTCATGTTTCTGTTTTAATTTTAAGTATACATGTTTGTACTTCGTGCGAAAAAAGCTTTGCTTATGTTATTTCGCAGCTGAAAAAACAATAAAGGGTGGTTAAATTTCAAGGGCCGATGTTGATTTTGAATAAAACACAAACTATTTAGGAAATTATTGTAATTTTATTTTATTATGATATATTGGTATTACTCAATTATGTATAGAACAAAATATCGGCCAAATGGGCGCCGCAGCCACGGCGGCACACCTCCATCCGATGGTCCAAATTTTCGATGACCCTAAAGCATAATGAAGGTTCTATGCCGTTAATGTGCCGAATTATCTCATCCTTTAGCTGTTGAATTATTGCTGGCTTATCGACGTACATCTTTTCTTTCAAATAACGCCAAAGAAAAAAGTCCAACGGTGTCAAATCACATGATCTTGGGGGCCAATTGACATCGCCATTACGTGAGATAACACGGCCATTGAATTTGTTGCGCAAAAGAGCAATTGTTTCGTTAGCTGTGTGGCAAGTGGCACCGTCTTGCTGAAACCACATATCGTCTACATCCATATCTTCCAATTCGGGCCATAAAAAGTTCGTTATCATCTCACGATAGCGAACACCATTCACAGTAACTGCCTGACCGGCCTCATTTTGGAAAAAATACGGCCCGATGATGCCGCCAGCACATAAACCGCACCAACCAGTCACTCTTTGTGGGTGCATTGGTTTTTCGACAGTCACAGTCTGGATAACTTTAACACGTTGTTGGATTGTGTATGTCTCGATGATTCAAATTGAATAAGCTGAAATAGAGAAATGTCAAATAAAATTCGGAAAAAAACTTGTCGTTTAGGTGTGGTTCACATTCAACATCGGCCCTTGAAATTTAACCACCCGATATTACCAGAAACAATTATAAATTTAAACATATTGCAGATACATTTTGTGTGTTTTTCGCCTTAAAAACTCAGCACTACATTTCTAAACTTATTTCGCAAATATTTCATACTAAATCCTTTTGTATACAATTTGAAAGAATTTCGCACGAAATAATGAACTCAAAATTAGCCTTAGGATAAAAGTTTACTAAAAAAAACATCTTTTTTTTATGTAAGAATACCCCTTATTCCAAGAGACATTAGTTGGTCAGTGGGGTTACTCTCTATTGCGAAAAAAATCGAGGAATCGGTACCTTGTATTGCGTTTTCGTATTCTCTTTTCGCATATAATTTTCTCTTTCGCACTTTGTATTTTATTACTCTTCGCTATTGTTTATTTTGTAATACCAGTGTTATTTCATTTTCAAACTATTTCGCTAAAAAGTTTGCGCAAACAGCACTGAATTATACTCTTATCGCATCTAACTTTCGCATCGAAATTATTTTCTCATCGCAATAGAGAGTAACCCCACAGATCAATAGAACATCAAAAAACTCTGTCATACTAACGTACGAGAAAAATATCGGCCACTAAGACAGTCAAATAGGACTGGAGCGATACTGTACAAATGTGGCAGTAAAGACACAAGTGGAAGATGTTCGGCGAAGCATATCCAGATATGCAGAATATTGTGAAAGAGTTTAGCAGGAAATGGTGGGTGGGTTAAGGAGATGAGTTACTAGTTTAGTCAGGTATTATCCGTTTAAGGGTATTTTCGCAAATTCCTTCATATTTGTTGCATTTGTTTTTGTTGATGTGAGGGATATATCATGGTAGATGACGCTGAGCATACCTTTTTTGAATGCTCTCCCCCGTGGGATGTAGATCGGCAGTAGCTTAAGCAGAAAACTGATGTAATGACCGTAGCTAATGTCTAAGATACTATTAGATTGGATGAAACCAAATGGAATGCAGTAGCGAAATACTGCGGATGAAACCAAATTGAATGCAGTAGCGATATACTGCGTTCCATTTGGTTTCATCCGAACTCCGTACACTTATTTCATTCTACGATTAAAGAAGCGTGTTTTGGACTAAGCTGATTCTATATGTTAGAATATAAATAGGCTGCAGTCATATACATATATATATGAATATAAATATAGCTCTGGGTTAAGCAGAGGGATAGGGGCATCCTGAAGTCATATATTGGCAGATCCGGGATGGATTTTCTCCCTTAGAATAAGAACGGGAAAGTTTTTAAACGTTGTAAGCGGAATACGACATACTTCAGGGGCCTCTGAGATGCGTTCATAATATATTCGTGCCTTTAAATTGCAAAATCAAGATCGTCTTTGACTGCCAAGAAAGCAGCAGAGGGGACTTTTATTGGACCCACTTCAACTTTTGGCTTCAATAAGGGTCTCCTGAATGAGGAGATAAAGTAATGGAGGAAGTCCATTTTTGATCACCATTGGATCGAGACAGCTGGTCTTGAACACTCCAAGAAATTTCTAAACTTTGATAAAAAGAGGGCCGAATGTGCTCTAAAACTGGACAGGAAAACTCTCAGAACATTGGCAGGTGCTCTTACAGGTCACTATAGCTGCTTTAAGCAGCTGCACAGGATGGACATGTTCAACGCAGACCTTTGCCGATTCTGCGATGATGAAGAGGAGTCAATGGAGCACTTAATCACCCACTATGGAGCACTGGGGCACAGAAGATATAGGCTACTACAAGCTTATATGTTAAGTGAATGTGACTTAATATCACTCCCAATGAAGGAGCTTGTCCGTTGTCTTGGTATACTCAACTCATAATGGGGCAAGGGGACGCACAATAGATCAACATTGGTCGCAGTGCAAATGGCCGATGAGGGCCATATCCCATCCAATAATAATAATAAATAATATTAATCGCCTTTGACAGTAGATATCTGTTCTTTGATAGGCCTTCGATGTTTCTAAGCGGTAGGTAGAGATCGTCAACAACATTTAATTGTCGCTGACAACGAGCAAATATATGACAACCTTTTTGCGTCCACTTCACTTGCAATCTAACTTCAATGTAGAATTTCTGCCCATAAGCCAATTTAGTTGCACTGCTTTCAATTTCAGCATCAATGTGAAACTCCCACGTTAGCCCACGGTCGAGGTGAATACGAAGGTGTTTGACTTCATTGTGATACGGAATAGCTTAATTATTAATTTGTATGTTTGTTTACGCGGTATGTGTGCAACTGTGGAAATGATTTACATCAGTACTTGCCTTGACGGCCTAACCTGATGGCGGACCACTTCCACGGAGTGAATTTTTCACGATTCACCACCGCCCCCGTGTGGGTGACTAGGCTCACACATGTAGCAATTCCTGTCATATGATTGCGGTCATATGAACAACTTCTGGTTGAGGAGTTCGGGCTTTCTAATCCCACATGTATGCAATTTCCCAGCAATCAACGGAAGACAAGGCTTAATGAGTTGGTAGGCCGAAGCCCACTAAGAGCATCAGCCCTTAAACCAACTCACCAGTCAAACCGTCACCACTGGTTCCTTACAGTACACGTATCTGTTGTGTAGGCAACAGCTCCTCGGGAGATTGTTAGTCCTCGAAAAAATCCATCACCAAACAATTATCAGTATGTATGTGTGTAACGTGAGTACACTTTTGTTTATTAACTTTGATTTTTCAAAGCTTTAGCCATTTCCCTAATATTTAAGGAGTATGTCCTGCAAATTTCGCGAAGCTAATTGATGGTTTTCATGTCATTTGCAAAAGTTGAACTGAGGATTCCGGATCTCGTTGGCATATCAGATATAAAGTAGGTCCCAGTATGCTACGTTGGGAAACTCTTGCTTCGATTGGCTGAGTTGGGCTTAACAAATCGCCTTCTCTGTTAACAGAAGCTTCTGAGGGTTTTCAGGCAAGTTAAATTTTATTTTGAGCATCAAAGCGTCATGTCACGTTTTATCAAAAGCTTGGGAAATGTCAATGAATAGAACCGCACAAAAGTCTGTTTTATGACCTTGACTAGTCTGTGTCTTTGTTCTATTGTACTATGTTTAGCCCGAAAGCCGAAGGATTAAGGATACATTCCACAGTGTTCAATATTGCAGTCAACTTAGCCATTAACATTTTTTCGTACAGTTTTGAAACTTACATTAGAAAATTCAACATTGGAGAATTTCCCTAACACGACTTCCTCTCACAACCTATTTCCCTAGCTCTGCTACAAGGCACTGCATATGTAGGTTTCCTCCCTTAAGGCCAAGATAAAAAAAAAATATCATGCTCACTTTGTCAAATGCGTCGTGTTCAACGTCAATGGCAAGAGCTGAGGAAAATATTTTGTCTTCAAATATTACATCTGAAAAATAATCATTCCAATCATTTAAATATTTATTTTAATTTTCTTACATTCTAAATGCAACAAACTAAGTGAAGTAGCAAAAATTGTTGGAACATTTTACGCTACAATACAAAAATCACTGTAGTTTTAATTCACAAGGACAATTATTTCAAAGTTGTTGGCATATTTTTTCCTTTTCTTTTTTTCCTTTTTGCTCAGTAAAGACATATTTACATGCTTCAGCCGCTCGTCCAGTCATTCATATCTAATGCACTGCCACAGCAGCAACATAAAAATTGTTGCCATCAAACGGTCGGTGCATTCAGTTGAAACTTTCATTTCATTATCACTCTTCAAACTCGTGTAGACCAGCAGTTTGAATTTATGACGAATATATTCCCCTGCTTCTTCTTTCCCCATTTTTTGTCTTTTTTTGTTTTTAGTTTTGTAAGTGGAAAGTAACAAATAGTTTTATTGTCAACTATTTTTCTGTAAGATATAAAAAATCATGGACACTGGGGAGGAGCAAAAAAAAAAGAAGAAATTTAACCAAATCGCTTGCTAAACTTTTGGTTGTAAACTTTTTTTTTTTATAAAACTAATGATTTTAGCAGTTTTTTTTCGGTATTATGTTATTATTTTTGTTTTAGTTTTTGCTCCTTCCAAAACACGCTTCGCAAACACACACACACACACACACACATCGATAGCAAGTTTTAATATAAACTGAAATGAATTGTAGCAGAACAAAAAAAATAAAATAAAAGTTAAAAATATAAAAAGTTAATGCCTGTAATTTATGATAACAAATGGCCGGCAATATTTTAAACATTTCAACTACCAAACAATTTTAATTAAACTCTATAAAGAATACAATTGCGTTTGTGGAAAACGCATGTACGATTGTGTTGTTCACTATTGTGTATAAATTAAGTAAACAGCAAATTATGGTCAACATGCGTTTATACTCGTGGACTAACAAAAAGATTATTTTGGGATATGCATTACATAGTGTAATTGTTTTCTGGTTAAAGATCAAATCTGGCTTTCACCAAGGTTACGTTAGGTAGGCAGGCCGCTGGATTCTCCAAAAAGTAGCTTAGATGCTCCAGCTCACTTCGTTCGTAAAGATCGTTCCCTTTGTGATTGCCTGAAAAGTGGAAGAGTAGTCGTGAAAAAAATAGAAGTTAGAGGGATTTAGTGCGTAGGGGGTAGGAACCGCTTAATGTGGCATTACTAGCTGATATACTAGCCATTCGCTGCTCCTTGTGAAAGACTCTAGCGCGGTCGCATTGACGGAAACCCAACATGATAGGCTAGTAAAGCTACCCTCGCCTAGATATTTTAGACAGTAGTGCTTCAATGCCGGTCATGTTTCGAAAAGATGAAAGATTGCCTCTTTCTCTTCCTCATCTTGGCAACTTTTGCAAAAGTCATTATAGGGTACTCTTAGTGTCCTGGCATGGTTCCCCAACGCGCAATGTCCAGTGATGACTGCTACAGTGACTCTCAGGTGAGATCTAGGCAGTTTCAATAGCTCCCCCGTTCGCTTCGAGTTAATATGCCGCCACCGATTTCTTGATATAAGGCATGCAGGCTCTGTGAGCCAGTTGTATTGGGCACTTTCCAGCGTGTAGCGTTTTATTCTTTTTCTGCAAGATGTTAAGGGCTGTCCACAAAGAGGATCTATAACCTTATCATCTAGGGTGCTTCCCTTTTTGTCTAGGTCATCAGCGACGTTATTGCCATAGTTGGACCCGTGGCCATGTAACCATTTTAGAGTTAGGTTAGAAAGTCTCGCCATCTTGTTTAAAGATGTCCTGCATTCTTGGACCAGACTGGAATTAGCGTATAGTCCAAACAGGGAGTGGATGGCGGCTTTGCTGTCCTTTACTATCATGATATCCCTACCGAATATCTTGAGAAGTGTCAGCAATCTGGCCACTTTCTTTATAGCCGATATTTCAGCTTGAAGAATACTGCATCCGTCTGATAGTCTGAAGGATATTAGATTGGCTCCAACCAACAAGCATTTTTATATTTTTAATTATAACAATATATATCGCGATCAATAACCCTTGAACAAATAAAACAGCAAAAAATAATTGAATATTAAAGCTGGGAGAAAACTAGCTGTTTTGCAGTCACAACACTGCGCATCAGCAGCCATTAGGATTCGTTTTTTAATTAGTAGCGCCATTGCGCTTATAGCTACGAGCAACTAGCGTTACTTTTCCTCTGCTCTTGAGTCTCAAAAATGGCAAAATAAAGGCGTAATTCATTTAGTGCCCACAAATGAAGAAAAGTTAGGAAGCGCAGTAGTTAGCATTATTTGCTACGCATTATTTGTAGCAGCTTATAGCGTGTTACACATTACATTGGACATTACCCATTGGCCAAAGTGTCGATTACAGAAGCGATGATCCGATGCACACTTGTGAGTCAGTAAGGCACGCCATTTTATATACGAACTTAGTATATATTTACAAATACATTGATGCATATGTAAAGTGAACGCCTACCACCTTGGGGTGAAACGGTATGAGTAAATACAAGATAATTTTCTTTTGATGCCAAGTACTTTTAGTACCGATGCTTTGCTATCAAGTACCAAGTACGGAAAGGTAAAAAATAATCGTATCGGTCAGAAATACTATTTATTATTGACAAACAAAAAATCTGAGCAGGACACCATTTATACCATCACTTTATTTGATTTAAAAGTTTTTATAAAATAAATCCGTGCCAACCAAATTGGGTAAATGGCGATAAGATTGCATTCACGATCCTAAGATACTAAACATATTTGAATTATTTATTAAAGAGTTTTCAGGCCAGAATTATGTGACTTTATCCAAGATTATACCAACTAAAAATTGTCTTATATCGAAGCTAAAAAAATTTTCTTCATCTATTGATTGTGCCACACACATTACAAGGTAAATTACTGGGTGAATTCAGCAGAGGAGTAGCTATGACAGAGTACCCGCATTTGAAAATATTCACTTCCAATATTTTAATTAAGATACTTCAATTTCAGCCAGTGGATCAGAAGAATTCCATACCGAAGATTTTGATTTTTGGCTTCATGTTCTTCCTTAAGCCTTAAATAGTATGTTTAAAATAAAAATCTTAAACATACTAAAAGGTTTTATAAGTCCGATTTTTTTACGATATTTCAAAACTAAAATGACGATGTTTTCAAAAGTGATCAGTATTTTGGCGATTTCTTCCATATTTTTTCTGGCATCCTTGAATAGTAACACTACTCGTACTTGGTAAAGCTGCCTTGAGTACATACTTTGCTTGAATCTCTTTTTTCACTCTCTCTCCCTCTCTCTCTCCCCCCCTCTCTCTCTCTCTCTATCTATCTATCTCTATCAATAGTCTTTGCTAGAACTTTATCGTCCTTGTCCTTGTTTTTCCTTTATAAAGTTCTGCATTTAAATTTGCATGTTAAATGCTTTTAAGACGATTGCATACAATTCCATTCCACAAACAATGCAACAAAATACGCAAATATGGTTTTGTGCAACTTTGTAATTACTGTTCTTGTTGTTGTGACTTAATTCAGCCAGAGCGTCTACCATCTCATATGAGCTCACGTGCATGAATGCGTGAAATGTCCGCAAATATCTATTAACATATGTATTAAACATCTTGTTCAAGTTTACTTTTAAATAAAGGACTATTGAAAACAACTTTAATGCAAATAGTTAGAGAGGCAAATTATTTCGTTTTGTATTCTCAAGAAAATGTTATTACAAAACATCGGTTTGAATTAAGCTTTACTTAAACTTTCATGTTTGTAAAGATACAATAAATTCATAAAAGCTTACATTTCAAAAGAGGTGACTTGTTTTACAATAATTTTATTAAATGTACCTTTTCGTTAAAGGTAAGTTTTAGTAAAAAATACTTTTTTTATTAAAGCTATATATTCATCTAAGGTATTTTTAATATGAGCTACCTTTTATAAAAGATACTTTTGTATAAGGTACTTTTTTATAAAAAGTAGTTTTTGTAAGAGGTAATTTTTAAAACAAGGCGTTTTTTAATAAAACGTATTTTTTTATGTTATATTACTTTTTTAATATAAGATACTTTCCTATCAAAGGCACTTTTTATAACAGGTAAATTTTTATAATTGGTACTTTTTTACCTAAGGTGTTTTTTTTATAAAATGTACCTTTTCAATCAAATGTATGTTTTTTTTTTTTTAATAAATTTCAATGAAACCAAAATGCACTGGAATAGGTAGCAAGATGTGTATACGTGTTCCTTTTTTTCTCTTTTTTTCACCCTTGTCCGTATTTCCTCTATACATATGCTCATTATTAATTTCGTATGAAACTGCACCGATTTTTCGCCGTTGTCCATGCTTTTTTATTAATTATATAATTATTTTATTGTATTAATTTCTTTTGAATGCATTTCATTACCTTGTAGGTGCTGGACTAAATTTTGCTCATCTGGGCAGCATCGAAGGTATATACACTGGGCCCTGATGAGTTCCCACATTTTAAATGCTGTAATATAGTTTGCTTTAGTCTTTCGTAATGTTTTTGTTAAAGTTAAGACTCCAAAAACACTACTCTCTCATTCCTCCTACCTTATCATAACCTTTTTTCCTAGTTCCAGTACAAAGCACTGCATATGTTGCAGTCATCTCCTGAGTACTGGTCCAAGATACAAAAAAAAGGATGTATGTTACTTTTCTATAAAAAGGTAATTTTTATAAAAAGTACATTTTTATGAAAATTACTTTCCGATAAAAGCCACTTTTTTTATACAAAGTAGTTGTTATATAAGGCATTTTTGTACAAAAGGTTTTTTATCAGAGGTATTATTTAATAAACGGTACATTTTTGTAGAAGGTACTATTTTATAAAAGGCAATCGTTTACAAAATTTATGTATCTAAAACGTACTTTTTTACTATAGGTGCTTCTTTATAAAAAATACTTTTATATAAAAGGTATTTTTATATAAAAAGTACTTTTTTATAAAAATTACTTTTTTGTAAACGGTTTGCTTTATAAAAACTAATTTTTTATGAAATGTAGGTTGCTACTTTATAAAAGGTAATTTTGTAAAAAAAAACTTTTTATATAAGGTACTTTTTTACAAAAGGTACTTGTTTTTAAAAATTTATACCAAATAAGCTACTTTTTATGAAAAGTACTTTTTCTAAAAGGTACTTTTTTTAGAAAGTACTTTTATTAAAAGGTTCTTTTTTATAAAATGCATTTTTTAATAAAGGGTACTACACTCTAAATTGCACTTTTTTATTAAATGTATGTAACATTTTTATATGAGACCATCGTTTAAAAAGTTTTTTTTTATAAAACGTTTTTTTTATAAAACACAAAAGGTGCTTTTTATAAAATGTACTTTTTTTTAAATATATGTAACTTTTTAAAAAACAAATCCGCAACAGGTACATTTTTAAAAAAGTTACTTTTCTGTAAAAGTCAATTTTTTACAAAAAGTTTTTGTTATAAAAGGGATTTTTATATAAAAGTTAATTCTTTAAAAATGGCGCTGTTTTATAAACTGTAGTTTTTATAAAAGATACTTTTATATAAAAATTACCGTTTTATTAAAGCGGTTTTTATAAAGGTTGCTTTTTTATAAAAAGTAAATTTTTTACAGGATGCTTTTTCTAAAGGGTAGCTTTTAACCGGTACTTTTTTATAAAAGGTAATTTCTTTTAATGTAATTTTTTATTAAACGTACTTGTTTTTATAAAGAGAATTTTTTTATTAAAGGTGCTTATATTACTTATGATTAAGTTTTAATGCATCAAAACAGGGAAAAGTTCCGTCAGCCCGTTTGACCATTTATACGCCTTTGGTCATATACATTTAAAATTTTAACACCCTCAGTTTATATGTATTTTCGGTGACTTAGAACATAAACCAATAGTGCACAGAAAAAATTTGTTTTCATTTGCAATAACCGAATCCACTGAATCAGTTATTAAAATGATTGAATACGGATCTGTAAAGGCATTTGTGAATTATTTGTTTACTTCTTCAAAAAACGAAAAGCTGAAAATTTTTCGGAATGAAATCATTTCTAATTGCAAGAATAAGACTAGTATTGTCTTATAGCATAGATTTCATTCCGAAATAAGTTTTAGATTTTCGTTTTTTGAGAATTAAAAACACGATTCAATTCCATTTCCGAACGGAAGCGAATTCTGTGACATGGCCGTATATTTTTAAAGTTCAGTGTCTCACAGCTTACTCGTAAGTAAATAAGTTCTTTTAAAATGTTAAAGCTTAGATAAGTTCGAAACGGAAATTGTTAAGAACACATTTTACAAGAGTATTGTGTATTTAGATTTTCTAAAACTATAAACCAAAAAAAGAAGTATATAAAAAGTCTCGGCTTATTTCAAATAGTTAGCGTAACCTATTGTCTTTCTGATAAAAAAACAGTTCTATTAAACGCTTATTTGAGAAATTTTTATGCAATATTTGTTTTTAATCAACATAATTTTTTCTTTTTATAAATAATGCGTTTAGTCGTAACTTGTAAATACTTAACTAAATTAATTTTTAATATTAACACTAATTAAAGCTTTCAGTAAAATGCATTGCAGAGTTCACTTCTAAATTATTTTCCTCTTTTTTGTAGACAAGCAATTATAATAAAAGCTGTATTTTTAAACATGTTTTTTTCTTTTTCTTTTAATTTCATTTTATTTCTTGAATTAACACAAGCACAGTGTGTCCACAATATGTTGACCAGGGAAGAGACAGCTAGAAAATACATCTCAAGAGTTGGAAAAACACATTCCATAGAAATGACAAGGAAAAAATGTTGTAATGAGTTTTGAATTCTGGGTGCAAATTTATGTGCATGTCCACATTCATTTGTTATGTATTCGAAACAATTGTGTGTTGGGCAAAGGGTGGTAAATATACTTAAAAATCCACAATGGCCTAAGGGCTGAGTTCTGCTCATGGAAAATTTTGTAATCAACTTGTAAGAAAACACATGTTTACTTACAAAAGATCTTAAATTCTAAAGCATTTATTAACGTCAACCTTAAAGTTTATGAAAGCAAAACTTGTGTTAGTTAGTGGTACAAAATTTGTTAAGGGTTGGTCCAACCATAACGCCCGATATTGATTGTAAATAAAACAAAATACTTTCAGAAAATTATCACAATTTTTACTGTAATAGAATGATCTTTGACGATTATGTGCAGAACCATAAATCCGCCAAATACTCGTCTAACCGACGGCAGAAATTTTCAATTGTTCTGAGATATAATTGAGATGACAATGTTGGTAAGGTTCCAAATTATCTAACTAACTCTTGAATTGTTATTGACTTATCAACGAATACTTTTGCCTATAAAAAAATTTTTTTTAGGTTTTTCTTAACTCTTATATCTAAGGTTTTGCAGACGCCAAATTCTATAGAAAAAATTGTGGAATAATATTTAAAAAAATTCTGTTCCTTTCAAATCGAGCCACCCTAATTTCCATATACACAGATTACAGCTATTTCAATTATACAATATTGTTCCTTCTCTTGAGCTAAAAATTGTTGGAGAAATGTCATTTGTCAGGTTCGTTTAAGATTTTTACAGGACCTTCAGCAATTAATTGTTGTTTTAACTTTAACATCAGGCTGACTTTGTATGTACTCGTACTTTAAAATTTGTTTTTGGAAAGTGTTTGTGGTACTCGTATTTAACAATAATAAAAAGGAATACTAGCGGGGACTTGTAGGTGTGAGTGAAACAGTAAACCAGAGCCTACTGCAAGTGTTAATAAATTTCTTTTTTTAACTTAACTAAACAGTCATATCCATCCCCCAAAATTAATTTTGCTTAAATTCGTTTCATTATGCTTGGCACTTTCCGCAAAGTCACTCCCAAGCAATGACAGACAGTCTTACACTGCTCTTTCATTTGACAATTAACACCAAGGGTTAGTAAAAAAAAATTAATTAGTTTTTGAAAGACATTTGCTGAGTGGGTTTTAAACAACAAAAATTAATGAAGTTTGTTACCAAAAATTCATAAAATCAGTTTTCATTAGACCAGGCTCCCGCTCAACGAACTCAACCCAGGCATTGCTGCTCAACAAAAATTTAAAAAATGTTTAGGAATAAAAATTTTATTTTTTGTAGCAAACTTATTATTATCCATACTTATATTATATATGTAGCAAACTTATTATTATCCATACTTATACGTTCTACGTTAAGAACTTATGTGATATTAGGAATGGCGGCGTGGTAAAAATATTTCAAATAATCACTTTTTTCAACATAATCATATCTAAGCAGGTAGTTTAAATACATATTTAATAATGGCCAATCAAGTTATCTATTTTTGCTGGTATTTTAAGTGACCAGGGGAGATACAGAAATGAAGGCCACGACTTTTATATAAAAGGTACTTTTATATAAAAGATACACTTTTATAAATTTTTTTAAAAGGCACTTTTTTAGAAAAGGCACTTTTCTATACGTCACTTTTTTACTCATTCAATAATGGCCTTCTTTACAAAGTATTTTTTTTAGAAGTTATTCTTATGAAGGAAGCTATTATTTTAAAAAAGGGTACTTTTTTAAAACTTTACTGTTGTTTTTTATAAACGGTACTTTTTTTATAAAAGGTACTTTTTTATAAAAGGTACTTTTTTATAAAAGGTACTTTTTATAAAAGGTATTTTTTTGTAAAAGGTATTTTTTTGTAAATAGTACTTCTTTGTAAAAAGTACATTTTTGTAAAAGGTCCTTTTTTAATAGGTACTTTCTTTTAAAAGGTAATTATTTTTTGAATGGTAGTTTTTTCTTAAAGTTACTTTTTTTAAAAGGTACTTTTTTCTAAAAGGTCCCTTTTTAAAATATACTACTTTATTTAAAGGGTACTTTTTTTAAAGGTATTATTTTAAAAAAGTATTATTTTTAAAAGGTACTATTTTAACAGATACTTTTTTTAAAATATACTTTGTTTTTAAATAAAGGTAGTTTTTCATAAAAGGTAAATTTTTGTTAAAAGCACTTTTTTATAAAAGGTACTTTTTGTGAAAGGTACTTTTTTATAAAAGGTACTTTTTTACAAAAAAGTAACTTTTTCTAAAAGGTACTTTTTTATAAAGCTTATTTTTTATAAAAGCTACTTTTTTATACTAGGACTTTTTTGTAAAAGGTAGTTTTTTTAAAAGATGTTTTTTTTTAAAGATACTTTTTTTTTTAAAGTCGCTGTTTTTAAAAGGTACTTTCGTTAAAAAGTACTTTTTTTAAAAGATACTTTGTTTTGAAGGTACTTTGTCATAAAAGGTACATTTTTGTTAAAGGTACTTTCAATAAAAAGTACTTCTTTTTGAAGGTACTTTTTTATAAAAGTTTAATTTTTATAACACGTATTTTTTTATAAAGGGTAATTTTTTCTTCAAGGTATTTTCGTTAAGAAAAGTTTATTTTTTATAAAAAGTTCTTTTTCATAAAAGGTACTTTTTTACTGGATGTACTTCTTTTAGAAAGTATTTTTTTAGAAGTTTAGTTTTATGAAAGGATACTTTTTTGTAAAACATACCTTTTTATAAAATGTACTTTTTTATAATACGTTTTTAATACTCTTACTCTTAGGTAAAAGGTTCTTTATCTTAAAAGTTAATTATTGAAAAATTTATTTTTTGTTAAAGGAACTTTTCTATAAAATGAACTTTTTGATTTGAAATTTCTTAATTTCTTTTAATAGGTATTCATAAAAAGGGCTTTATCTAAGAGGTACTGGTCATAAAACCTTTATTTTTATGGAAGGTATTTTTAAAAGGGGGTTTTTGTGAAAAGTACAGTTTGTTATTAACATTTGTTTCATAATCGTATATGCGATACGTATTAAAAAAGCAGCCTTTTGCAAGAACTACTTTTTTAAAGTTTTTTTTTTTCATAAAAAAAATTGGTTTTTTTAAAGTTTGTTTTATGAAATTACCACTTTGGCGCGACGAATTCTTTGAAATTGATAAACACCAAATTATCCCAAACATTTCAGAAATGTTACGTAAACACTACACTTCACGTCACACCTAATAGCTGTTAATTTTTTTCTTTTGTTAAGTTAAACTACGCCGACAGTTGTTTAAGAGCCAACAAAAATATGTGTAGGCTGTTACTCATATTACATACTCGTACACCTATAAAATAACATTTTCACGCTATTTTCAAAAATAGACAAAGCAATTGCCCGCAAATTCGCTACAATTAAAATTGAGTTCACTTTTAAGCCCAAAACAACGTTGTCACCATGTTTTCCCCTATCTTCCTGTGTAAATGAGCTTCTTTTTTATCCTGAAAATGGCAAATGATAAAATGAATTTGCTCATCATTTTGCATTCAAACACAACAACGTCAGTATTGAGGTTGGTTGGTGTTGGCGAAACTTTTACCCTAAAAACTCTTAAATGGTATTTGCTTTTGACGTCAACAATTTAACACCCTTCCGAGAAGCTAAACGTAACGAACACAAATGAGCGAACATAAGCGAACGAACTACCAACAACTGCTCGTTCGTTTTTAAGCCCACAACAACATGTTGCAAAATTATTAGAAAAAAGCCAAGAGCCACTAACATTTATTTCAAGCAATAATTGGGATGATGTCTGTGCTAAATATATTTGCTGCAAGCTGCATTGTCATCGGGTGGAATAATATACGGCAATAAGGAACAGTGTAGCGTTGCAAGCAAAAATTTAATACCAGCATAGAAATAAACATCTTTTCAATAAATGTAGATATATTAATATAATAAAAAAAATTAATTTGTGTATAACCAGTTTTCTACAAGGCCTCGAATTTCGAAACATAAGATATGGCGAAAGCAAAGTTGTACTAGGTGTATAATTAAAATGTACTATAAAGAGAACTTGCTATTGATAACGTTTCGAAAATCAGCAATAACATGTTTAAACATGTTAGTGACACCGTTTTTCTTTTCGAGCTTGTTGCTCATTGATGACGTCAAAAGGCGAATTGAATTACAATACAAACCTAATTGCGCAAAACGTTTGTACGAACTGAACTCAATTACCATTTCTTTATAACGCATGAATACTAAAAGGCTGCATAGAATGTTCTAAACAACACATCTCACTACTATACATCAGTTCCAAGCACTATATTTTAGAACAATCTTTAACACAAAACAAGCAAGCACTGTAACATTTGGAAACAGAACAAACACTTTATAGTTTTGAAATACATATACGACAGTGCTTGACTATACTTGAATTCTGTTTCATATCAAAATTCAAAACAAAACATCTGACTGAAACAAATAAACGATGACTCATAGCAAAACATGACCATAGATGCCAGATAAATCTGGTTTAAAATCGTCAAATTCGGCGAATAAAATCGTCCAAATCGTCAATATGATTATTGCTAGCAAAAATTTTACTTTATTATTTTTATTTCAACGGCGTAAAGTACAGAAAAACAAGTCATGGTTGCCTTTAATAAAAAACTACAGCTACAACAACAAATATATACTCCTACACTCATAGAAAACCTGTCATAACTGTGATGTATTTTAACATCAATGCAATGCCAAATGTCATCATTTTTGACCCCATGACACTTTTAATCGCTGTGATGTCAACCATTTCATCAGTTGCTTCAATTATAAACAGTGGCATTTATGATTATTATTTCTTCAATGAATTGTCATACTGACATCATTGGGATGCTTTATCGTAATACGTTTGATGTGAGCATGTAATCAATGCAATGAAAATTCAATACCGAAGAAAGTACTAAATGAAGTCAATGTAATGACAAAATATCATTAATAGAATGGTGCACTAACATCAGAATAATATAATTGGATTCAATCTCATTGATATGGTAGCTCATTGAAATCAGAAAAATGGCACGTGAAGTAAAATTGATGACAAGGCTATCATCAACATTAAACTGTAGTTCAATTTAATGATTTCAAAATTATGTTCAAACACGTTACTTTATATTGTACCATTTTCAAGAAACCAATGAGAATTAAAAATGTTCTAATAATAATTTTGATCACTTCCTGGCATCAATACAATGCCTGTGTGGCGCATAATCATATTTCAATTGTGTGTATGCTGTGAACGAGAAAATATTCTCTTTCTTTGCATCGTAGTCCTTCTTTCTGTTTCACTCTCTACGATGCCATTATATTTATGTAACTAACGTCGTATATGATAACTAAATGTCATTAATATGATGCATTTTTTCTACTTCCTAAAAATCAATTTAAATTTAAAAATAATAATTTTAACAACCAAATTCCTTTTCAACAATAAATAGAAAACATTATAACACTATTTAATCTTTTTTACAATAAATTTTAACAAATTGGATGTATTATAACTATTAATAAGATGTATCATAGAATTGATGTCACCCCAGTTGTAGCATTGATGATACTCAATATATGACAAAATTGTCTGATAACTTTTGTCGTTGAAATTGATGTCAGGTGTCATATCACTGATGACTATTTACATACAATTGATGTCACAAGTCTGATGACCAGCCGTCATCAATATGAAGATGCTTTTTTCTATGAGTGTATAAACGTGAAGTTAATTTCATAAGTACACCTACCATTCATTACGTTCATGGTCGTATTCATAAAAAACTGAAATAAATTTGAAATTAACTTTAGTAAAATTTTGTAAGATTTCATTTAGTAATAGGTACTAAACACTTCTGCCAAATCGCGCATATCTACGTCACAACTAACTAACTACCTCTTCAGCTAATTTCTCACTTTGGTTTTGTTAACTTCCAAGTACCTGGATGCAAACTCACACATTTGCAGAAGACGATAAGATTAATATTTTTGCTCTAAACTTAGTCGTAAAAGGATACTTTATTCCAAAAATCTAACAGTTTCATATTTATAGCGTAAAAGAAATTTACCAAGTTTAACTGGTATTTAATTTCTCGGCTTGCGAATTCTACGCTGATATAGGAAAACTCTTTCATTATGAAAAGTTACTCCCTTCTTCTATAATATTGTAAGGTTTTATAGAAGTTAACGTTTTGAATTTATTTTCAAATTTAGTCTCCTTAAACTATGAGCATACACTTTTACTTGCAAATTTGTAAACTTTTTAGCTTATAATTTTTTTAAACGCTATACACATATGATAATTTAAGTTCACCTCTAACATATAGAAGATATGTATTCTTGAAAATAACTATGAAATAATATTTCAGTTATACAAACATACATATATGTTAACGTACCATAAATATTACCTTCATTTCCTATGTAAATTAACTTAAAAAAAATTAAATATGCATGAAAGATATGGCAAAAAAAAGTGATCTACAAAAATCGTCAAAAATAGACCTTAAATCGTCAGAGTGTTATTTTCAGCACCCAAAATCATAAAAATGACGATAAATCGTCAAATATGGCAGCACCCATACAAAGACAAAAACCTTGAACAACAACAACAACAAATTATATAAACAAAATTTAATTGGAACATTACTTCAATGCTTGAAGTTCTACTTCAATTTTGTTCTATTTCATTTGGTTCTAATGGGTGATTTTATAAGAACTATCGGAAATTTAAAAAAAACACATAAAATTCAGAAAAATGCATGAAATATTTATTTGGATCGATAGTTGGGTCGATATAATTTAATGTTTGAAGATTATTTCATGCAAATGTTGGCCGCGGCTGCGCCTCAAATGGTCCATCCGCTTAGTCCAATTTTGGCATACTCTTTCCAACATTTCGGCCGGTATCTCACGAATAATGTTGGCAATGTTGGCTTCCAGTGCGTCAATCGAAGCGGGCTTGTCGCTATTTTTAGCCTTAACATAGCCCCACAAAAAATAGTCTAGAGGCGTTAAATCGCACGATCTGGGCGGCCAATTGACTGGTCCCAAGCGTGAAATAAACTGTTCACCGAACTCGCCTGTCAATTGGTCCATTGTTTCGCGTGCTGTGTGGCATGTGGCACCGTCTTGTTGAAACCACATGTCATGCAAGTCAAGCTCTTTCATTTTGGGCAAAAAAAAGTTTGTTATCATCGCACGGTAGCCCTCACCATTCACAGTAACGTTGTGATTCGCATCATCTTTGAAGAAATACGGCCCAATGATGCCGCCGACCATAATCCGCACCAAACGGTTGTTTTTTGTGGATGCATTGGTAGCTCTTGCAATGCTTCTGGCTGCTCTTCACTCCAAATATGGCAGTTTTGCTTGTTCACGTATCCATTCAACCAGAAATGAGCCTCGTCGCTGAACACAATTCTTCGATAAAAAAGTGGATCTTCATCTAACTTTTCAAGAGCCCATTCACCAAAAATTTGGCGTTGTGGTAGGTCGTTTGGCTTCAATTCTTGCACCAGCTGTATCTTATAAGGCTTCACACCCAAATCCTTCCGCAAAATTTTCCACGTAGTGGAGTAACAGAGGCCCAATTGCTGCGAACGGCGCCGAATCGATAATTCACGGTCATCACCAACACTGGCCGATACGGCTGCGATATTTTCTTCAGTTCGCACTCTACGTAAGCGTGTTGGTGGTTTAATGTCCAACAATGTAAATTTGGTGCGAAATTTTTTTACAATAGCCCGAATAGAAGCCTCAGTAGGTCGATTAAACTGACCATAAAATGGAAGAAGCGCGCGATGAACTTTCTTAACAGAGCACGCATTTTGGTAATAAAATTCAATAATTTGCAACCGTTGTTCGTTTGTAAGACGATTCATGATTAAATTATAGACCAAACTGAAGATGTTTGACAGTGACACAAGATACAAAACGTGCGTGAGCTGTCAAAACTAGTGTTGTCAAAAAGATAATAGCAAAAAAATCACTCGTTACTTGTGTTTAGTTCTGTTTGTTCGAAATGCTTATAAGACAGTATTCATTTATGTGTTCAGAACATTTCGGCACTGAAGTGTTTGTTTTGAAATGTGAAAGCAGAGGATGGATAGTACTTGAAAATATTACAATGTCTTGTAAGACATTTTTCTTATGCTTGTGCAGCCCTCTAATGTATACGAGCATTTAAAATAATAAACATTTCAAAGAAATTCAATTATTTTGGGTAAATTTGTAACTCTAGAATGTTTGTGTTGCAATCAAATTTAATTGATATTGAAAACACAAACAAGCCTCTGGAAAAGAATATTCCTTTTAACATCATTACTCGTATCAAATAATTGTGATAATTTCTCATTAATGAGCAGCACACTTTCTTACATATAATTTATCTAAATAGCAACAAACTGTTATTTAGACTTTAAAAATAACTGCAAAATATTGAAATACTTATTGAAATTATCTGCCCTTATAGTTGGATTTTTTTTTTCTTTTTTGTTACAAATGAAAAGAAAAAAAGATTTTCAATTAGTACAAAAATGTATGTCAATACTTTCCTTTGAGGCATTTAGAGACAAATATTGATACAAATTGTGAGTTGGATTTTTTGTGTGTTGTCAAAGAATGCGAATTTCTATGCAACTGAAATTCGTTTGAAGGAAAAGCCAACAACATCGTTATGAATGGAAAATATCAATTTATTGAAATTAATTTCAAGATTGGGGTTTTTTTTTAATATTTGCTTTGGAAATAAAATAAATAAATTTTATTAAAAAGTAATATTTGTATCTAGGCAGGTGAAATATTCATATCCTTCCTTTATTGCAACATAGTCATAACTAAAGGAAAAAAGCTTGTTTCGAGAAAAACACAATTCAAATTTTTAGCTCACATACATGTCTTAGAATTTTTTTTTTTAGAAAATATCTCCTAAAGGAAACAGTTAAAAAAAAATTTGAATAAATTTTTGGCACAATATTAAAAGTAGTAGTAGTGTTAACAATTCTGCATTGTTAACTCAAAAAGCTAAATTTTTGAGATATGACTGTGTTGCAATTAAAGGTCGATATATAAATAGGCATTTCCATACTCATATTGTAAAAATGGAATTAAAATAATTAAAACTAATCAGGCATAGATATGCATTTTTTATCTTACAACACTACACAGGGGATGACCCCTCTCGATGCAGTGAATAGGCTCTGAGTAGCGAGAAAAATGGAGTAATGTTTATGGATCTTTGACTTGAACTTACCAACGTTGTAATTGAAAGGCAACACATCTGCAGGCAACTTGTTCAGAAGAAGTACCATACGGCTAAAAACTCTTTTCTCTCTGTAATGTATTGTTCGAGTCATACCACAAATGGATACGCCCTGGAAGATGATCGCGCGTTACGTGACAAAATAATGGGTTTTCGAACAAGACCCCTGATCTTGTCATCGCCATCGTAGGAACACTAAAACAGAGAAACGTACCTTATACGGCAGTGATGCAATAAGTAAGTCAATAGAATTGTATACCCTACAGTCACCGCCAAGCTTCATCGCCTCTCCTACACACTGTCGAGCAACCCTAAAATGCATTTTGAGGCATCAGGTTAAACATAAGAGTTGTATTCTATTTTTGAATTTTTTATTTATTTTTTTATCTTGTATTCTTTTTTTTTTTTTGTATCTTTTTTTATATCTTTATTTTTTATCTTGTATCAGTACTCAGGGGAAAACTAGGAAAACAGGTTGTCAGGGTTGTGGGATGGGGGAAAGAGGGAGTAGTGTTTGTGAACATTTGACTTGAACTTTCCAACGTTATAACAGACAGAAAACATGTCTACAGGCAACTTATTCCACAGGCGAAGCGTACGGCTGAAAAAAGAATTCTATCTCTGTAATGCGTAGTACGACTCTCTGAGCAATCAACCACAAAAAGTTGAGCTCTGGACGATGAACGCGTGCTACGTAAAAATGTGCGAGTTTCGGGTAAAAGATCCCTAATCTCATCAGAACAAAATCCATTGTAGTAACGATAGAACAGAGTAACGCACCCCCACACTGCATCGGTGCTCCAGTGAGTCAATAAAGTTGGATATTGTCACCGATGAGCTTCTTCACCCTCTCCTGCACACGGTCGAGTAACCCCAGTGCTTTGCTGTCGCCACAATAGGGATGCAGGCAAGGAGGTTAAACCTTCCATTTAATGACTTTTTTAGAAGTTGCAAAGACGAGGAGGAAGTAGAGAGCGTTGAACACTTCCTCTGCCAGTGTCCAGCTCTTTCTTATATAAGGGCATTGTACATAGGCAGACCGATGCTGCATGATTTGGATGAGGTATCAGAATGCGTTGTAAGTGGATTGGACTCCTCTATCCGATACTCGGGTTGGTTCTAAGCCAGTGATATGTAAATCTACTGAGATACGTATCACATCCAGGCAACACAACGGGACCAGACTGGACCCAAGTGAGTAGGCTTTACAATAGCTGGCAGCCTGTTAAACCTAATCTATCCTAACCCAAAAATAGGCTTTGAGGCACCGGCGCAAACACGAGAGTTGTATTCCATTTTCGGTCCGAAGTAGGTGGTGTTAATAGTAAGAAGATCGGATGGAGTGAAGTACTTCTTGTACCGTTTCAAACACCCGAAGCACTTGAATGCTTTTTTAGAGACATGCTATAGTTAGTGTAAAAAGTAAGGAGATCGGAGGGAGTGAAGTATCTTTTACACCGTTTCAGAAAATCGATACACTTGAATGCTTCTTTACAGATCTGAAAAATGTGTTCACCCCAGCGTACATCTTATTGAATTTTCCTTCTCAGACCATTAATATCCCATTTTTCAATATCTTTACTATTCACGCGTACAAATGAAGTAGCGGTTTGGAACAGCTGTTTCACATTCAGTGCATGTTTTTGCCATGGAACATGCATCTAAACTGTAAACTGTCATTCGCTTTAGTGCGAAAATTAAAGTTGCCGCTTTGCTTGTGAGGAAGTGGAGGGATTTTGACGTTTCCTGAAGCAGACTTTGGGAATTCCCATAAAACTCGCAACCATCACGCTAACTGAATCGGAGCCGGGTATTCATGTTCGGAGCGCGTTTTAGGCGTGAAACGTATATTTAACTATTATGAAAGATCATTCGTTTAAGTACGAAAATTGAAGTTGCCATATCGTTTGCGGGGACATTGACGATTCTTGAAGCCGATTTGAGAATTAAAAAAAAAACTCGGAATGCATTATACGAATAATCATCTGGTTATATGGATAATTAGTTTAATATCAAAGCGTGTTTTTTTAAGCTATATTTATTTAATTGCGCTTAGTAATTGGGATTGTTGGTAAAAAAAATACTTGCTAACTAAATGAGTTATTGGCTTCCCAGCTATAACAACTAGCCTTTATTGTCATTCTATCTTCTATAATGCTTTATAATATTATTATTGTTATTTTTTCAAAAACTACTCTGAAAACTTTATAGCACCAGAAAACCATGAAGGAGTATCAATTAATGCGAGCAATACATTTATATTAGAAAAATAAGTTATTCTAATTCACTTTTTGTTTGGAAACGCGCATTTATATATAAGTATGTATTGTATTACAAGAAATAAATCATTTGTAAAATTCTATTTAATTAAATTAACATAAATAAGTGGACAAATAAAGCGAAGAATTGCTGCATGAGAAAACACTTCATAAGACGATTTAAAATGTATGTTTATCAATTTAAGCATTCCTACAAGCATAAAATATACAACTTATGGTTTTATAAAAACCCTTCGGTTATTTGTTGACATAATTTAACAGAAATGTTTTAATAAAATGTATTTCCCTTTTATGCGGTCAGCACAGAGATTTCCAGTCAAGAGGGAAAATAATTTTAAAGCTATTTTCATATTTTGCAAGATTAAGTTTTCAAATGGTTCTTTTGTTTGAGTTTTGAATTAACAAAATACTTTTTACCCTCAACAAATAAATTAGAGGGAATTTAACAAAACTAAATACACAAAGAAAAATAATTTTTTCTAGCATATAATGAATTTTGTCAAGTTCATATTTTTATAGGATATTAGTGATTTAAATTTTTATTGCTTTATTTAAGGAAACTTTACACAAAAATTTTTATTTACTAGTTCAGTTTGGTAAATCTATTCGAAAATGCGTCACTGTGTTGCATTTAAGGCAATATAGCAAATAGCAAATATCTCGGGTTTTAAAAAGCATATAGTACATAGTCATAGTTGCCATATTTGACGATTTATCGTCAAATATTATTGACGGTTTTGTTTGCTGAAAATACCATGTAGACCATTTGACGATTTAAGTTCTGTTTTTGACGATTTTTGAAGATGAAATAATTGCTTTCCTTAGCTTTCAAAAAAACTTTGATTTTACAACTACATTTTTAAGTTAATATCCGGAGAGAATGAAAGTAATAGCAATGTTATATTTATGTTTTAATAATACTAACTTTGAAAATTTTCTGTAGATTTTCCCTATTCGGGCTTCTATATATGGTCAGGACTTTTTACTTTTATTGTAAATTCTTATTTTTAGTTTTTTAATTCAAATAGATCGGTTCAGTCTTTTAGGAGTAATTTAGCTATTTATTTGTTACGAGCACTAACAAAACAAAATATTTGTATGTATTTGACTTAACTGTGTTTGTATGCGGATTCTCCCAGTTTTATTGAGTTCAACATTGGTTTTTATATATGAGAGCACTATTTATTGAGTTCAACATTGGTTTTTATATATGAGTGCATTATTTAAGAATGGTACAAAAAGAATGCGGTCGATTGCATCGATCCGTGATTTCCACTAGTATTTATATAATAATGAGATTTCATTGGGAAGATAAATTCAAAGCTTTAGGTCTTCTTCTAATATAATGAAAGAGTTTTATCATTTCGTTGTAGGATGCGAAAGACGTAAAATTTAATACGAATTCAGGTAACTAATACTATTGAACTTGAGATAATTATTTTATGATAAAGGTGATATATATTATGAAAAAATAATCAAAAATTATTCTTCACTAATTTGTCCACCCTAGTGGCTCTCGAGAGCTCAGTAAGTTTATACAGGCAGCCAGTTTCATGAAACTAGTTCTTTTCTGGTCCCGTTGTGTTGCCAGAGGGAGGTATGCAGCAAATGAGATTTACACATTCTCCGACGGTTCAGATCCAAACTAAACTGAAAGCCGCAGAAAAGAATCCATCATGTACACCCCGTATTCCCATATATCTGCTAGTCCGTGGAATATCGATTCGCCTGGATATGGTGCTCATACAGAACAAAAAGCCGGGCACCGACACAGTAAGTGCTCAACGCTCTCTTCCTCGTCTTCATCCTCACAACTTCTAGAGAGACCAGTAAATGAAAAATTTAACCTCAGCATGCGTCCCTATAATCTCCTGTCAGAACTGCCACCAAAATACGTAAATTTTGCCGGGGAAAACCTCTCAGAATGGTAGTTCTATAATCATACACAGGCCATACCATTCTCACTTCTGTGCAGTTCCTACAAGTTAACCTGGCACTTCACTACTATAGTAGCAATGATGATGATGAGCTCCGGCTTTTGCCAGTTCATCTGCTACAACATTATCGGACACTCCCGGCACAGCACTCTCATAGAACCAAGAGCCGGGCAACGACACAGTTAGTACTCAACGCTCTCTTCCTCGTCTTCATCCCCACAACTTCTAGAGAGTTCATTACATGGAATATTTAACCTCTTAGTATGCTTTTCTAAAATCTCCTTTCAGAACTGCCACCAAAGTACGTAAATTTTGCCGGGGAAACCCCTCTGAATCGTAGTTCCCCTAACGTTAACACAGGCCATGCCATTCTCACTATTCAGCAAATAACTTCACCAGCGCATCTGTCCTGTGTAGTTTCTAAAAGTTGACGATGCACTTCGTTCTCAAGGCTTTTAAGCGGCACTGCTACCATTGTATCAATATATCCTTGCTGTAGACGAGCTCCAGCTTTTGCCTTTTCATCTGATATAATATTAGCAATCACTCCGCTGTGCCTCGGTGCCCAGAAATGATTTAGATTTGAAAGTCCCGCTATCTCATTAAGAGAAATTCGGCATTCATTAACCAAACTGAATATCATATAAACACGAGCAAGGGCATTTAATACAGCCTTACTATCACTACAGGTTCGGCTATTCTCCCGTATACCAGTTAATTGCTCTTAGTATAGCTGTAATTTCATCTTGTTGGTTAATGGGTGACTCGACGACTGATTAGGTAGAGAACTCGACTAACAATCTCGATGTCTCGAATTCGATTCCTGCCACAGATCCTGGGTTTTATTGCAGACAAGCAAAAAAGCTTCGCAGTTTTTGTGTTTGTTTGAAAAAATATATATCAAAATTTTCCTTCTTTGATGCATATTCTACTTTATTTTTTGCTCTACACAAGTTTTCGAAAACGGCGTATACTCGTAATATGTATCATAGGAAATATGCAAATCACTTGGTTGAGATATCTACAGCATCAGCAAGCTCCCACATTTTCAATCCCCGGTAGTCCAATATCACTTTGTAAATTTCATTGATCATTTCTAGTGTGACGGCGTCTTTTGAGGAATCTAAAGGTTAGATGTAATTTGAACTACTACTCGTATATTTACTGTTGCCACAAAATGGCACCCTGCTTGGCTTATATAGTATTCTCTTAAGTTCACTGCTGGGCTTTTTACATAACAAATAATGTCAAATCTACATAAACTTGTGTCCATTTTCATTAAATTTAATTTTCAATGATTGTTGCATATAACTTTTCTTTTCCCCATTTCATAAAACTTTTATAAATTTAAATTAAATAATCAGCAACAATTGCAGTTCACTTTTAGCCATTATAAAACTATTTGCATTTTTCGAATTTTTATACGAGTACTACTTACTATACAAGCTTCTAATAAATAATTTTTCTACCATAAAACTAAAGTAAAGGGCAACAGTTTTAAAACAATATTTTTAAATTTTAGTTGCATATTTTAGGGGGAAATTGTAAAGTTGCATATTTTAGGGGAAACACGTAACCAAATGCATAATTATTTAATAAGTAAATGTGCCGTAAATTTAATTGCCATTTAAAATTGTTTTTTAATTTAAAAATAATATTTTCTCAAAATGTTCCTTCCATTTTGCACCTACAGCTTCTTTATATATGTTAAGCAAATTATTTTCTTTGCCATTTAAAGGAGTTTGTGAAATTTGATATTGTGTGCAAATGTTGCTCGCATTGAGTTTAATGCGGCCGGCCATACACTTGTTAACATTTTAAGCTTTTGTTTAACATTTGTTATTTCACACATGAATATTGTCGAGTACAAGTTGAAGAAGATATTAGGGTACAACGAAGAATATTGTTACGTTTTTGCTTTAAAAATGCTTTGGCGAATTCTTCGATTGCAAATGAAATAATGGCTTACACATTTGTTCCTTATACAGTACTTAAATAATTCACAACTTTATTTACACTTGATACCACTGTGTACTAAAACCCTGGACTTGCTACTTTCTGACTTACGACTGGCTTGCACAAAGCTTAAAAGTAAGCTGACTCGTTGCCGCCTACGTGCCTGCTATTTATACGTCATTTTCATCTTCTGCAATTAGCAATATCATTCTAGCTATTCATACTTCTAGACTCAAATGTACAAATATAATTCTTACGCATATACACATTCAAACGAATGCTTGCGAACAATAATCAAGTCACACAACAACAAACAATAATAAAACCAATACAAACAATAGAAGAAAAACTACAGCATCATTTGTAGTTGATTTACTTGGAATTTTACGTACTTTAGATCATGTTTATTTGTGTATTATGTTCTTAGTTTTATCTTGTTTGTATGAATGTGTTGTACATTTATAATAAGCATATCAACGGCTGCACTGTGGGTTACATGTGACAAAAATTCTTAACAATATATATGTATTTATTATGTTCTTAGTTTTATCTTGTTTGTATGACGCTGTTGTACATTTATAATAAGCTGCACACTGGGTTAGATTTGACAAAAATTCTTAACAATATGCATGTATTTACAAGTACGAGTTAAAGATGATATTACGGTACAATGAAAATAAGACATTTATAAAATAATTACTAGCTTTTGCCCGCAGCTTCGCTCACCAAAGTTTTACACACATTGTCATCCCCTATTTTATCCTCTTGGGGGCAGAATTATTCAAATCGCTTTCTTAGCAGATGCATGCGGATAGCATCTACCTGCATGCCAAATTTCAGCCCGATCTGTCCTGTGGTCTAGAATGTGCGTTGATAGATTACTATGTAAGTCACCTTTGAGTTATATACGTTATTTATATAGATTGATCGTATATTTATATAGATATAGATAGATTGATTTAGATAATGCCAGATATTGTTTAGAAGAAGCAATGATTTGATATCCAAACTTTATAGCAACTTATGCGTTCCAGCTCTTTAATCAAATTATTCAAAAATTGTTCAATCGTGAATTTTAATTCCGCTCGATTTTGCTTTACCTTCTTTAGACTTTGATCTAATTTAGTTTTATAATTTTTAATTGAAATGTGGCGATATTGTTCGTAATCGAAAAAATCGTGCAAAAATTTGATCCAACGGGGTCTGTAGGAGATGTGAAAGGGCCAGTGCATGCTCGTGCAGCTCATTCTGCAAAAAATATTGTTGATGTTAACGATAGTGTGGCTGAAGAGCCGTCCAGCTCAACTCGTCATCATGTACCTCTCACGCTCTTGGTTGATGACCATTATGCATAAAGACTTGCACTTACACGCCTGCCAAGTGCAACTGACTCAAAAGCTAAAGCCTCCTGATCATTCCAAGCGCCGAATAGAGGCAAGAAATGGCAACACTGGAAGCTCAATTTTCGAAGAAAATCTTCCTCAGTGATGAGGCAAATTTTCACCTCAGGGGATTCGTCAATAAGCAGAATTGCCGCATTTTGGTGAATGATAACCCGAGAATGATTGTCGAAAAACCAATGCACCCAAGCAGAGTGACTGTTTGGTGCGGTTTATAGGCTAAACCGTATTTTTGCCAAAATGAGGCTGTGCGGGTGCACACGGGGATTCAATAAAAATAGTTAAAGGAAAGCAGAGGACTTACCGTCGTCCAAGAAAAAGGGGGGATGATGTACTGAGATGACTTTTGTTTTCCGATGCGTGACGATGACCAGGGCTGACGGGAAACTGACCTGTTGATGCGCTCGCTTTGGCTGCTGCTGATGGTGCTGACGTTGCAATAAATGACCCAGAAGTCGACTGGAAGTGGGATGATGTGGTGCCTCGTCTTGATTTTCGAGCGGCGACAGGTAGCTGCAGATGAATCAATGTATGGCGTCCAGAATTTATACCAGTTGATACCCCCAGGGGCGAATAAAACACACTTTCTTTTCTCTTAAACGATATGGTGCCTGTAAGTGGCGGCACACCTTTATTTAATTCTTGAATTGAATAATTATCCACGGTAGTCACACAAGCAAAAGAAATAAAAAACACTTTGAGTTTTTTTTTCTTTGCTTATAAATTATGAGTTGTGAACGCTCTGGCTGTTATACATGAACTAACAAAAAGAAAATGATTCAACACCGACATGACCAGCTGCCAAAAACAACGAGTAAGTTTTGCTCGTTGGTTTGGGCAGCCAGTGTTGCCGGGCTTAAAATCACTTTTCGACAATTAGTGTTGCCAGGTCTGAACATCCCGCCCCCCCTTGTTATACAGGATAACAGAAAAAGGTCGGTATGCTTACAATTCAGGTTCTAAATTTAACAGACAGTTCAAAAGGTTACTTAAAATAGAGTCTATAAAATATGATAATTCACGGATGTATAATTCACAAAAAATGCAATATGTATATATGTAAGAAGAAATGCACAGATATATATAGATCGATTGATATATATAAGTATATAAAAAAGACTATTATACGGCGAATTTTCCAATTATTACCCAGCCTAACACGGTGTCCTGGGCAAGTGGTGAACCAATTGTGGAACATTGTATCCCAGCGCGGATGAACCTTGGGTAGACATCTGCTCCCAATACAAAATTTATTGAGTTGCTTTCCAGCCACACGCACCCTGTTATCAGGGCCATGAAAAAGTTTTTCAGTGCGACCAAGACGCCTCCCCTGCTTTTAAAAAAAAAAACATAGAAAAGTGCAATTTTCTAAATAACCCCCTCTTTAATAATATACTTGAGACATACATATGTACATCCATACACATATGTATGTATGTGCATAATCATCTAATTAACCGAATCTAAAAGCTTAAAACTGATACATACATATGTACATCCATATACATATGTATGTAAGTGTATAATTTCATCAAATAAAGCTTATTATACTTACCTACATATGTACGTACCTACAATCTTATTTTAACCCCCTGAAAAATCAAAGATTACTTACATACTCGTGTACATACTATGTACGCACATCTACATACATATTCATATATGTAGGAGCATATAATCTAATTAAATTTACAAAATCATAAATTTTTTAGAACTGATACATACATATGTACTTCCATATACATATGTATGTATGTTAATAATTTCATAAATCAACCCCCTTTTTTCTCTGTAAAAAAATAGATTTGTTTAATACGTACTTACTTATGTACATACATACATAGGTGCGTAGAACAAATCGTCAAATTAAAAAATTTTTGCAAAAAATTTTACATACATATATACGGTTCCCGCGTGAGTGCGTACATACATACGTACATATATATTTTGCGAGTGCAACTACATATGTACATACATACATATATTTTTTGCGACAACGAAAAATACAAAAGTACAGCGGTATGTACAGGTTCGTCCAAAAACGTCAGTTTGGACAAAGTCATAAAAATTCATAAATCTGCATACCGTTATACCTAAAAAATAGAAGGCAAACAAGACGCATACTGCGAGAAATTATACACCTCCACTACATTTCGCAATAAGGATGGTCGATATGTTGTGTCGCTACCCTCTAAACAAGAATATCCTGAAAAATTAAATATTGGGCAATCCAAGAAAATCGCATTTTCTCAATTTCTAAGAAATGAAACAAGATTATTAAAAACCCCCCAAATAAAATCCGAGTATGATCGTGTAATCACAGAGTATTCTACTCTGGGTCAAATGACCAAAGTAACCCCCGCACATGGTGACAGCGGCACATATTACCTGCCCCACCATGCTGTCATAAAACCCAACAGCACCACAACAAAATTACGAGTGGTGTTTAATGCCTCAAGTTCATCATCCAACGGCACGAGTCTCAATGACCTTCTTCACCCAGGGCCCATCTTACAAGCAGATTTGATGGTATTAATCTTGAGGTGGAGAGTTTTCCGCTACGTTTTTAATGCGGACATCGAGAAAATGTACCGCCAAATCCTGGTACGCCCCACTCATACCCCCTTTCAAGGAATTAGGCATCGTAGCTCTCCCCATGAAATAATTCAAGACTATGAACTGAATACCGTAACATTCGGTGCAAGCTGTGCCCCCTATCTAGCAATCAGAACATTGCTTGAACTCGCTGCTGAAAACGAAACCGCTTACCCTACAGTCTCTGAAATTCTGCGAAATTATATGTACGTCGACGATGTTCTCTACGGAGCTCACACCATATCATTGGCGCGAAAAGCTCGAGACGAACTAATAACTGATTTTGAGACTGACGAAGAAAAGAGACCTATTCAAGTTCACGCAACTTTAGTTGAAGCTAACGATGTCCTGGAAAACTTTTCCGACCTCCCTCGTTACGACCTCCCGGGCGTTACGAGTCATATGCTATATGTTTCGTTTTTACAACCACGCACGAACAAAGTTGCAAGCAGATACAACAACACTGGAATTGTCGGCCAAGGAAAAAGTTTTTCAGTGCGACCAAGACGCCATTGATTGGGGGGTACATTTCCGTGTCGGGCAACTACAAGATTGCCGATAACGAGATTTCGGTGGGGGTACTTCCATTTAGGGCGTTTATGGAGTTCGGCAAGATACTCGTTCTTCCATCTACGAGCCAACTGGTGGTGGAATATTTTTAACTTTTGCCAACGATTCACATAGCTGAGTGAATGGCTGGATAAATCAGGTTCTGGCGGGGATAAAAGAGGGGTTCCAATCAAAAAATGGCCCGGAGTTAACGCACATAGGTTAGCAGGGTGTTCACTCATCGGGCTTAAAGGTCTGGAGTTGAGGCAGGCTTCTATGCGAGTAAGCATGGTGCTGAATTCTTCATAGGTAAATGTGTGGTTGAGGCATAGTTTTTTGAAATGTGCCTTGAAGCTTTTTACTCCTGCCTTCCAGAGGCCTCCCATATGAGGAGCGCCAGGCGGAATAAAATGCCAGCCGACGAGACTGAAACTCTCCTGTGCCATCAAGCCCTGTCTCACAAGGGACAGGAATTGTTGTTTGTCCTTAAATAAAATGTTGGAGGCGCCAACAAAGGCGGTGCCATTGTCGGAGTACAGTGTGTGAGGGGTACCTCGTCTCGAAAAGAAACGAGCAAAGGCAGCGAGGAAGGCCTGTGTGGAAATTTCTCCTGTGACCTCTAGATGTATCGCCTTGGTGGAGAAGCATACGAAAACTAGCACGTATCCTTTAGTTACTTTACAGCCACGTCCCACATAGGATTTGATGTCGAAGGGCCCAGCGAAGTCAACTCCGGTGTTGTGAAAAGGACGAGATAGCTGTGCACGTTCGGGTGGTAATGCAGCCATTATTTGCTGGCTGATTTGTCGCTTATGTTTTGCGCACGTAAGACATTGGGATATGATCGTTTTTATTAACGTTTTGAGTCTAGGGACGTAATAGCGTAGCCTTGTCAACCGGTATAAAAGCGCGTTTTGACCATGTATCGAATATTTGTGCAAATGCTTAAGTAACAGACGGGTAAACCGGGCACGATAAGGTAATAAAATGGGGTAACGTTCATCATAGCTCAAGTTAGGGGAGTTTGCCAAACGACCGTTGATTCTTATTGCTCCATTAGAGTCGATAAAGGGGTTAAAAGTTAAGAGCGAACTCTTGCGGGACAATGATTTTTGTTGAGATAATTGTAAATATTCCTCTCCGAAATTAGATTTTTGGCAGGCGACGATCAGGCGATTTTTGACAAAAACTATTTCCTTGGCCGACAATTCCAGTGTTGTTGTATCTGCTTGCAACTTTGTTCGTGCGTGGTTGTAAAAACGAAACATATAGCATATGACTCGTAACGCCCGAGGGAGGTCGGAAAAGTTTTCCAGGACATCGTTAGCTTCAACTAAAGTTGCGTGAACTTGAATAGGTCTCTTTTCTTCGTCAGTCTCAAAATCAGTTATTAGTTCGTCTCGAGCTTTTCGCGCCAATGATATGGTGTGAGCTCCGTAGAGAACATCGTCGACGTACATATAATTTCGCAGAATTTCAGAGACTGTAGGGTAAGCGGTTTCGTTTTCAGCAGCGAGTTCAAGCAATGTTCTGATTGCTAGATAGGGGGCACAGCTTGCACCGAATGTTACGGTATTCAGTTCATAGTCTTGAATTATTTCATGGGGAGAGCTACGATGCCTAATTCCTTGAAAGGGGGTATGAGTGGGGCGTACCAGGATTTGGCGGTACATTTTCTCGATGTCCGCATTAAAAACGTAGCGGAAAACTCTCCACCTCAAGATTAATACCATCAAATCTGCTTGTAAGATGGGCCCTGGGTGAAGAAGGTCATTGAGACTCGTGCCGTTGGATGATGAACTTGAGGCATTAAACACCACTCGTAATTTTGTTGTGGTGCTGTTGGGTTTTATGACAGCATGGTGGGGCAGGTAATATGTGCCGCTGTCACCATGTGCGGGGGTTACTTTGGTCATTTGACCCAGAGTAGAATACTCTGTGATTACACGATCATACTCGGATTTTATTTGGGGGGTTTTTAATAATCTTGTTTCATTTCTTAGAAATTGAGAAAATGCGATTTTCTTGGATTGCCCAATATTTAATTTTTCAGGATATTCTTGTTTAGAGGGTAGCGACACAACATATCGACCATCCTTATTGCGAAATGTAGTGGAGGTGTATAATTTCTCGCAGTATGCGTCCTCCGGGGGTGACTTTGCTCTTCTCGGGAGGTCTTCAAGCTGATTATTCAACTCAACGGTGTTGAAAAACGATAAGACCGAATTTCTGCACGGGTTTGTGGCGACCGTGCCTGTGATGATCCAACCGAAAACTGTTTTTTGAGCCACCAGAGAGTGTTGATCATCCCACTGTAAGCCGTCCTGAATCATTTTTGGGTATACATCTCCGCCGAGCAGTAATTCAATTTCCTTGCACCGATGTTGGTAGCTATCCGCTAGCTGCAACTTTGAAAAAGTGTCATTTTGAAGTGCTGATGACGGATAATGGGCAAGTTGGCCAGTCAGCTTGTTGATGACTAATGCATTTAACGAGAGCTCAAATGCAGAGTCGACTGGAGAACCGATTTGTATTTCACAGCTTTGTGCCGAGATGGCGGTTACAGAATCGCTCAAGCCGTGTATTTGAGCCTGTGAGGATTTTGTGTCAAGGCCCAGATGCATTTGTAATTTTCTTGAAATGAACGTTGCTTCAGATGCTGAGTCTATTAAGGCACGAACAGTGCATTTTAGGTCACCGTGGTATACGTCGACAAGTGCGGTTCCTAGTATGACCGAGTGGGCGGGAGTTTGCAGCTGAGTCGCGAATGATTGCAACGCGCGATTCGCTGATTGTATTGATGTAGAAGGCATCACGTTTATGGGATTTTGGGGGTTTTCCTGAGTCTTGAGGACTTTAGGACTTATATGGAGGTTAGATGATGTAGGCTTTTTAGATGCAGTGCGGTGGAGCAAAGAATGATGTTTGCCTTTGCATGTGTTGCAAGTGTATTTGCTTTTGCAGTTTTTAAGGTTGTGTGAAGTTCCAAGACAGTTAGTACATCTATTCTGCTTCTTGACTGCAGCATAACGTTCATCAATTGACATAGATAAAAACACAGAACAGAATCGTAAAGGGTGAAAATATGAACAGAGCGCACATTTTCCCTGATTGTCCTGGGAAACGTTTGTCTGGTAACTTTGAAGTTTCTTCGTTGCTGACTGGTTAAGTTTATTTGTCCTGGTAGCTTGCGGGGTCTTTGCGGAATTTGAACTAGAATATGTGGAACGCATGTCGGCTATCGATTCTAAAGTATGAACCCTGGCCGTCAAAAATTCATCAAGCTGCTTCCAGGTGGGCAAAACTTTTGTAGGCGGCAAAGATTGCTCCCACAAGCTAAGTGTTGTCTCCGGCAGGCGCGTGCAGCAAGTGTAGACAATAATACAGTCCCACGCCTCGGTAGACATGTCTAACAAGTGAAGATTGGTTCGACAATCATTAATTGTGCGCTGCAACCGCCTGAGATCACTGCCCGTTTCCCTTGAAATCGGTTTCATGTTGAAAAACAATTTTAATTGCTCGTTGACGAGGATCCTTGGGTTCTCATAGCGATCCATGAGATTTTGCCAAGCCATGTCAAAACCTTCGTTGGTCATGGGACAGGTTTTGAGAAGATCACGTGCTTCACCCTGTGTTTTCTTCATCAAGTGACACATTTTTTCAACGGGGGTCAAACGTTTATTGTTGCGGTACAGGGCCGTGAACATGTCACGGAACGTTGGCCAGGATTTATAGTCACCGTGGAAAATTTCTGTATCGCATGGAGGTAGTGAAATAGAAGGTATGGAACTTAATTCCTTTGCTGTTGAAGGGGACGCCGCGTTATCTTTGGCAGGCAGGATATCACAGAGGTCGTTAATCCTTGCCAGTACCATGGTGTACGCTTCATAGGTAGAATTAAACCGTTTATCCAAGGTAGCCATGTCCAGGTCCTCTTTTATTGTCTCATACATATTCACCGCGGTTACATATGCGGAATCGAACGTTGTCCAAAGCCGCTGGATGTGAGCTTCATGAGCATTCAAGGTGTGAATCGTGTGCGATTCTATTGCCAAGCCTTCAAAGTAGCTTTGAAATTTTACTACTCGATCCGAGGAATGTAAGAGATTCTTTAACGTGGCCATTTTATTGAATGTATACGCGCTATCTAATGGATAGTACTGCTGTGCAAGGATTCCACAAAAAAATAAAAAGAGTTCTTTACGTTTTTTTTTAGACAGGGCTGCGTATCAGCGCGCTGAAGTGGGGGGTTTGTTCAATTTTCCAAAATTGAGGTAAAAAATTTTAAAGAAATGATGTATGGCACCTCGTATCGGCTGCCACGGCAAGTTGTGGAGAATAATTCTTGATGTTCCAAAGTTCTCCAATGATGTTTCGCCGGAGAGTTGAGAATTACAGAAAGGCGATGCGTAAAAATTTAAGGTTGCAGTGATGCTTCGTATGAGCTATCACTGTTTAGGGGGTTAAAAATTAAATGCCGAAAATTTTCTAAAAATTTCAGTTGGTACCTCGTATGGGCTACCAACTTGGTGTAAAGTTTTAAAGTTGCAGTGGCGCTTCGTATAAGCACCCACTGTTTATGGGGATTCAAAAATAAATTCAGAAAATTTTCTAAAAATTTTCAGTTGGTACCTCGTATAGGTTACCAACTATGTGCAAAATTTTTTTTTTAAATGGGAGTGGTGCTTAGTATAAGCCACCACTAAGTATGGGGGTTAAAAAATATTTTCAGAAAATTTTCAAAAAAAATTTCAGTTGGTACCTCGTATAGGTTACCAACTATGTATAAAAAATTTTATAAAAATGGGAGTGGTGCTTAGTATAAGCCACCACTAAGTATGGGGGTTAAAAAATATTTTCAGAAAATTTTCAAAAAAAATTTCAGTTGGTACCTCGTATAGGTTACCAACTATGTATAAAAAATGGGAGTGGTGCTTAGTATAAGCCACCACTAAGTATGGGGGTTAATATATTTTCAAAGAAAAATTTTAATAAATTTTCGTTGGTACCTCGTAGAGGATACCAACTATGTGCAAAGTGTTCCAAGTGGTGCGTTGTATAAGCGACCACTTTTTATGGGGGTTAGTAGTTAATAAAACGTTACGTGTTATTCGCCAAACAAATTTTCGAAATATTTACTTTTTATTACCTTTATGTATATTGGTTTGGTTTGAATTATCAGGAAAATTCTGTGAAATAAAGTCCTACTGGGTGTACATACGTTCAGAAATAAACCATTTATTGTTTTATGTTCCAATTCTATGGTTTGAGAATTAAGCCACTTGTCTTCTTTGTTCTTGTTGAATTCTCAAACGACCCACGTAACTAGCTGTTGGTAAATAATTTCTTATGTACCAAAAGTGTCACTGACCTACATTAGCTTATGCACATAAACGACACACATACGCACATACATATGAGCACTTCATTTGTTGTCGCTGTGTGTGGTTTCTTTTGATCGCCACTAATTGGTTCGATGTTCGATGCCAACTTGTTGTTTATTTACGAACATTAGTCAAAGAAATTACTATTGTTCTTGGATCAAGGTCAAACCCAAAAAAATGCAAATACATACGGGCATAAAGCAAGTATGGAAGAACAAATCTTTGGCTTGCTTTTGAAGCTTTCTGCTTTGTACAAAGTGTTGATTTTTGCTGTGCACCTGATACTTTGGTTTTTTTTTTCTCTTTGTATGTATGTATGTATGTATTTCAGGTGGCTGTGTATGCACAATGAAGATGTAAGTATGAAAAAATTCCGCTGGCGGTATATTTGTTGTTGTTTTTTTTTTTGTTTGCTTCTATTTTTTGTGTATTATATTTTGCATATACAGTTATGCCAGATTCTGAATATTTTATGATTTTGTCCAAACTAACGTTTTTGGACGAAACTGTACACGCGTAAAATAACCAATATACATATGTAATTTTCGATGCCGCGAAGATAATATATGTACATACATATGTAGTTGCACTAGCGCGGGAAAATCTACATATATATGTACGTATGTATGCACTTACGCGGGAAACGTATGTATGTATAAAAAACTTTTTTGCAGAAATGTGTTAATTTGACGATTTGTTCTACGCGCTTATGTATGTACGTATGTATGTACATATGTATGTATGTAAGTACGTATTAAACAAATCTGTTGTTTAACAGCGAAAAGGGGGGTTAATTTATGAAGTTATTAACATACATACATATGTATATGGATGTACATATGTATGTATGTGTCAGCTTTAAAAAATTTTAGATTTGTTATGTTATGGTAATTAATTAGATAATTAATTAGATTATTATATGCATATACATATGTAGATGTACGTACATACTTATGTATACCCAGGTAAGTATTCTTTGATATTTCAAGATGTCATATAAATTTGTAGGTACATACATACATATGTATGGATGTACATATGTATGTATCAATTTAAAAATGTGGTTTTTTCAAAAAAGGAGGGGGTAGAGGTTAAATTGTGCACATATGTATATGGGTGTGTGTAGGTAAGTATGGCCTTTGTTACTTTTCTTTTTGTTTTAAAATCACAAAAAAGGGGGTTTGTATATTTGTATGTACTTATGACGACACACCAGTGTACGTATGTATAAGCTTTGGGGGTTAAATTTTTAGAAAAGTGGCCATAACCTTTAGTTTTGTATGAAAAAAAGAGGATTGCCGGTTTATAGCTGGCCCGGATCCGGCTCGAAGGACCAAAATGTGCGGGTGCACACGGGGATTCAATAAAAATAGTTAAAGGAAAGCAGAGGACTTACCGTCGTCCAAGAAAAAGGGGGGATGATGTACTGAGATGACTTTTGTTTTCCGATGCGTGACGATGACCAGGGCTGACGGGAAACTGACCTGTTGATGCGCTCGCTTTGGCTGCTGCTGATGGTGCTGACGTTGCAATAAATGACCCAGAAGTCGACTGGAAGTGGGATGATGTGGTGCCTCGTCTTGATTTTCGAGCGGCGACAGGTAGCTGCAGATGAATCAATGTATGGCGTCCAGAATTTATACCAGTTGATACCCCCAGGGGCGAATAAAACACACTTTCTTTTCTCTTAAACGATATGGTGCCTGTAAGTGGCGGCACACCTTTATTTAATTCTTGAATTGAATAATTATCCACGGTAGTCACACAAGCAAAAGAAATAAAAAACACTTTGAGTTTTTTTTTCTTTGCTTATAAATTATGAGTTGTGAACGCTCTGGCTGTTATACATGAACTAACAAAAAGAAAATGATTCAACACCGACATGACCAGCTGCCAAAAACAACGAGTAAGTTTTGCTCGTTGGTTTGGGCAGCCAGTGTTGCCGGGCTTAAAATCACTTTTCGACAATTAGTGTTGCCAGGTCTGAACAGAGGCTGACCAAACACTTACTGTAAATGGTGTTCGCTATTGTGAAATGATAATGAACTTTTTATGTCCCGAATTAGAACATATGGATACGGACGATATGCGGTTCCAACAGGACAGTGCAACTTGCCATACAGCTAACAAAACAATAGCTCTTTTAAGCGACAAATTCAATGGCCGTGTTATCACACTTGATGGCGATGTCTAGTGGCCGCCTATACCAAGTGATTTGACGCCGTTGGACTTCTTTCTTTGGGGTTATTTGAAAGCAGAGGTATACGTTTATAAACCAGCAACTATTTAAGAACTAAGGTATGATTATGGATCACTTTTCGAGATTCATCGTGTTGATACATTTTGTATGTAGATGAGGATTTTTGACAGATAAATTACGCTTGAGGCGCTAATTTAGGTTGCCACAGTTAACAATACTCGTATATATTGAGCGTGATATAAATTTTGTCACATATAGAACTGCATAGCATATATATATAACACAAACTTGTTGCAGCCTAATATGCACTCATGAATACTCATGTCTACATATAAAAATATTTGAGGTGTTGAGATTACACAAAGATTTTAATTCAACTTGAATTGTGTTAAGTTTGGTCAGATATTTTCATTAACAAATACACAACTGAAGAACACAAAGAAGCACAAACATATTCTGACAAATGCACACAAGAGAAATTTGAATGCATCGGAGTCATAAGTCCAAAATAAGATTATGAAATTGTTGCTGCCGAATTATATAATACACGATTTTCCTCATTATGTATGAGCAAATCATTTAGATATTTGACATTTTATTCGCTTCAAATGGAAATATTTAAGCTGTACGATTTATGTATTTTCTGAGAAATTAATTTTTCGAATTAAGACTGTATTGCTGCAACTGCCGAATGGATTTTTACACTAATATCTCAATCTGAATGTACATATTATACATATGTGACTATCATTTATGCACAAAGAGATTTTAGGAGTGTGTTCAAAAAGAACATGGAGCAAATTGAAATGAAATGTTTATAGTTTTTTTGTGTTTAGTATATCACTGTAGAAAATTCTATAGAAAATTAGTTTTGAAGGTAAACGATTTTGAAATGTAAAATGTTTCCTTATTTCTCCATATTACAGTTCTTTTTTAATAATGCTGAACTTTCGATGACCTCAAGTTATACAAGTATAATAAATAAATATTGTACAATATGAGACTATCAGGCCGGTTCTAAAAACGGCGTGCTTTTAAATCACGAAACGTTTTGAAAGCACGCAGACTATTTGAAGCTGTTCTGAAATCACGTGATTTTACGGGTTTCGTGCTTTTAATTTTTCGAAAGTACGAGAAAACAGCTGTTTACTTACATTTTATAGTTTTATATTCTTAACTACAATAAAAAGTGAAAATCAAGTAAAAATAAAAAAGCTCACTGCTAAAGAGAAAACGTAAATCGCGACCATTGGTAAAAAAAGTGTCTATAATTTTATTAATATTTATGTGTCTGTATGAATAAAACTTAATTTTATTACAAAAAAAATGACCAAACAATCATTTTAAATACATCAAAATATTTTTATTAAATTTATAATGAAAAAAACACAGAGAAAACATCCAAGTGATATCAAAAAGCCAGTCATTTGGCTGACCGGTTTAAAATCACGCGATTTCAATATTTTCTGTGTGCAGAACATCTTTTGCGTGATTTGAAATCACTTTGACAAAAAGTGATTTGCAGAACAGCCCTGTATATACCTATGAAGTAACAAGTACTCGTAGAGCTTTTTTGAATATACGAGACATAGGTAAACAACTTTGCTTCCGCCGTTGTTTTCCCACGAAATTCGAAGCTTTATTGTAAAAGACTAGTTATATATTTACCATCCAAAGCATTGTCCATCGCTGGCCACTACTTTCATCCATGTTTCGGGCAGCGTTTGAATCCCGCTTTGAAAAACTGGTAAATTTTTCAAGCGATCCACGTAACGATCCAACTTTTTACTATTTCATAAGATCGGAAGTGTTGGTCAGCTAAACCGACAGAGAAAAAACTTTAAAACTTGAAAAAAAATATATATCGAGATGTGATCAAAAAATAACCGTTACTTTAAATTTTTTTATAAAGTATTTATTTATTCGTTAATAACTACTTGCCCCCTCTCAGATATAATAGACTTATGACAGCATTTCTTCAATCCTCGAAATACTTCTGAAACGCGCTTTTTGTTATCGCCAACAGCTCTTGGTTCGATTTTTCCTTTAGCTCTTCAATCCTAGCAAAACGCTTTCCTTTCATCGGTGTCTTCAGGTTTTGGGAAGAGGAAAAAGTCAGCGGGTGCCAAGCGCGGTGAATACGGTGGTTGAGGCATGATAATGGTTTTGGTTTTGGCCAAAAACTCACGCACCAGCAGCGATGTGTAAACTGGTGCGTTATCATGGTGCATAATCCATGATTATTTTTTCCATAATACTATTCATTTCTGACGAATTGTTTCGCGCAAACAGCGCATAACTTCAAGGTAGTATTCCTTATTGATCATACGACTTTATGATAAGAACTCATGATGCACGATGCCATTGCAGTCGAAGAAAATAGTAAGCAAAAGTTTTACATTTGACCGAAATTGACGTGCTTTATTCGGTCTTGGCTCTTCTGAAAGCTTCCATTGGGATGATAGGGCTTTGGTTTCAATGTCATAGCCATGCACCCAAGATTCATCACCAGCTATGACTTTTATGAGGAAATCTGGATCGATGTTGACGATGTTCCGCAGCTCCTGATCGATGTCCATGGGACTTTGTTTTTGCTCAAAATTTAGCAATTTTTGAACAATCTTTGCTACCGCACGTTTCATGCCTAAAACATCCATAAACATTGTTGGGCATAAGTCGAACAATATGCCAATATCATCAGCAATCTGCCTAATAGTGATTCGACGATTATTCACAATCATTTTTTTCACTGGTTCAATGTTTTCACCGGTTGTGATGTGCTCGAGCGACCAGGACGAGCAATGCCATTGATATCTTCTCGGCCTTCTTTAAACCGGTTATACCACAATTGAACTTGTGATCTGCTCACATTAGACTCGCCAAACTCCACAGTTAACATTTCAAATATCCTTCCGCATTTAATTTAATTTTTTACACAAAACTTAACACAATTTCTTTGATCTATTTTTTCTAATAGTAAAAAATTAAAGAGCACAACAAACCAGGACTAAACTTCTGATCTGTCAAAAACAGACTGATAATCCAAAATGTCTGATATTGCCAACATATATAACAGACCCACATAACAGAAAAAAATGCGTAAATCGAATATACGTAACTCACGAAACACGACTTACCTTTTTATCTATCAAAAACGAACTGACAATCCAAACTGGTTGATATTGCCAACAAATATAACGTAACAGAAAATTAAATACGAAAATTGGACACACGCAACTCACAAAATTTGAAAATAACGTTTATTTTATGATCAGACCTCGTATATTAATGTTGTCGCCACCATAAGTATATCAAACTGCCTTTTCATAAGTATATCAACCTGCCATTTCTTTGCCTGCAAACAACTTGAATACCTGATTAGATCAACTATTGTAAACAGACATCTTCCTTAATTAAATGCACTCGTTTTTGCGTAATTCCTACAAATCTTGTCTCAATGGAAAGTTTTGACAAGCCTGAAGAAAAACTTATCAGCCGGAAAAATATGTCCTCTCTCAAGAACTTTAGCATTTTTGCTGGCATTCTAAATGAAATCATGTCTTAAGCTTTAAACTTTTTGCAAATAAATGAAAAACAATTAAGAATTAATAATATTATCTCAACAAATGTTCAACGTTAAGCATTTATTTTGAAACGGAGTAAGTAGCTTACAGACAATTATTTTAAATTAAGAACATTTTTCGTTATCTGATTTTTAAAGCTGTTATCACCTGCTCTATAATTTTGCTTATTTTTGCTATTCCATTTAACCAGATGCAACAAACAAAAACCAACAATAATCATGTCGTAAACAGGCAAGCCACACACTCCCAAACTGTTTCGGAAGTAAACACACACAAACACACACATTAATACACACCAGCAACTAAGTGCTTGAATATGTATCTGGCTTGTGGGCACATACACATATACGGTATACATACATACTCGTATGCGAGGCTATAAATAAGTAAAGATTTTTTTCAATTTCCTTTTTCCTTTAGGAAATACAAACAAATACTTAACAGAAGAAGATTTTTAATTTTTTCATCGGAACTTGGAAGAGTTTCGAATACGATTAAAGTACGAGTACGAGTATGTATGCTTATATGTATATAAGTATCAAACACACACATACACACACCTAAACAATCATGCAATTTTCTGTGCTTAATAGACAGCGTCAGGCATAAAACGATACAGTTACAAACGGAAAAAAGGTTCACCATTAAGGACATGAGGTTTTTTGTATTTACGAAATTGATAAAGTAAAGTTTCTATGATTTTGGTTTTGTGAACTAAGCCCAGCAAACATTTTGTATCTAAAAGAACACAAATGTTTTAAGCAATTTATTAACTTTTTAAAAAGTATACTTTTTCCATCATAAAAATATCAAGAGAAACTTGTGGGAATAGTATGACTAGACTTGTAAAAATAACATATTATTTGATATATGACTGATGTCAAAAACATTTTCAATTATAGGGCAGAAAATATTATAACTTTGATGTATGGCGCTTCAGAAAAAATTTTTTTTAACTTTTTGATTTTTGGAGAACGTAAAAAACGGATTCAAGTCCAACTCGAAATAGCATTGAATTCTGCGATATTGATGAATATAACTATCATAAGTTTCGACAATTGTAGCCTTATAGTAATTGGTGTATAAACTGAAACTAGGTGAGCTTCATCTTCAATTGTTTTCATTCAAAAAGTTCTTGGGTAAAATTCTTTTAGAACTCAAATTTTTGAATAGGATTTTTTAATTTTTTAAAGAAAAATTCTCTACACGTAAATAAAAATATATAGTTGATATGACAATATTCTAATTTATAATTATATATAATTATATGGTTGGATGCAAAAATAGTAAATTGTTACATTAGAATACCATTGAATAGCCTCAACGTAGGTTTGTAAAAAAAAATTTATAAGTAACTATATTATATTCTGGTTCAACTTTTTATAATTGTAAGCAAGGACAATATTAATGAAAGTTACCATAATAGTGTCATACCTAACCATGTTATTATGCCAGCCTACTGTCATCAAATAACCATATTAATTTCACGAACCCATATTTTTCTCATAATTCACAATAATAATTAAAATAAGAGGACGTTTCTGGCTAAACAATACTATTTTATTTAATTCAATATTATTAAAATTAAAATATTAAGTGTAATACATTTTTATGAAATAAAACAATTAAAACTAATCACTAAAAAATAGAAGGATTCCATAATTGCAAATGGTTTCGGTCACAATGGGTTTTAGTGTATCATAACTGAAATAAAAATAATTTATTAATTATTTCATCAATAATTGCATATTGAAAATTCGCAACTATATTAATATGGTTGCATGTAGCATTGTATGGTTTTTCACAACAATAGCATGGTTGGCCAATTAAAACTATTATGGTTGCGACTGTGGTATGGTTGGGTACACCTATAGTATGGTTAGCCCATATTATGGTTAGTTTCGTCATAGTATTGTTGATTACAACGTACATACCCGTATAAATTTCAACTTAATATTCTGTCGTATTATTGCAAACATTCTTTATTTTGTTTTTGTATAGTTTTAGTTTCCAGCCTTCTTGTTATTGTTATGTATGTGAAGCATACATAAATTTTTTAAATTAAAATCCATAATACATCTTTTTTTCATAGAAGAAAGATTAAACTAAAAGAAACTTACTCGTATATGACAACGACTAAAGTAAAAAATTGTTAATGCTGACAACTGTGAAAATGATTTACATCATCAGATTAGGCCTTGATGGCCTAATCTGATGGTGGACCAATTCCACGGAGTGAATTATTCAGGATTCACCAGCGCCCCCGTGTGGCTTACCAGGCTCACACAGGTAGCAATTCTTGCCATATGATTGCGGTCATATGAGCAACTTCTTGTTGAGGAGTTTGGGCCTTCTAATCTCTCCTGTATGCAATTTCCCAGCAATCAATGGAGGACAAGGCTTAATGAGTTGGTAGGCCGAAGCCCACTAAGAGCATCAGCCCTAAAACCAACTCACCCGTCAACCATCACCACCGGTTCCTTACAATACAGACATCTGTTGTATAGGCAACAGATCCTCGGGAGATTGTTAGCCCTCGAAAAAAGCCATCACCAAACAATTATCAAGGATACTAACACTCCCTTCCTGCGTTTTAGGTTTCAACCACAGCCAGAACGTTTCAGCCAAGGTAGGCACCTCAACCATGATCAGCCCGGGTTGAACCGCAAGCAGAACTTCCCGGGGGCCATGCTGATCCCCGTTCTGCCAATTTATACCCTTGGTAAGGGTTTCGGAAGCCAACACAACATAAGCCATGTGGCTTCCTAGAGTTTTGTTTGCCGCACCAAACGAGGGACCCCTTCCCCTCTTTTCCCCGAAAGACAGAGCGCCTAAGTTAGGAATACGCCAAGGCAAAACCTGTTCCCCGGGTGGTGTTAATGCTAACAATAGTAAGTTTATTCTGTAAACTAATATGTTACATATAAATAACCGTATCATAAATATGACAAAACTAAATATTTCAGTATTCGCTGTGATAGAAGCTATTGTGGTTTTAAAAAATTACTTAAAATACTAATACCATATTCGGAAATTAGTATATGGCAATAATAGATTTGCAGAAATCCATACAAACACATATTTATGAGATAACAAACTATAATTAAAACGATAATCAGCTGTTTTTAACAATAAAGCACAGTGTTGCTGTAACCATATTTCAAACTGTCCCTTCTTTGCATGTATTTAGCTGTTTATTGGGTAGCAAATACTTTTACAGTTCACTCCTTTGATTTGTTAAAATTAAAGTGTTTGAAACAAGTACTTACAAATGGTCAGTGTACAATAAATGTGGCGTGTAATCTTTTAACACTTCCTAGATACTTTTCCAGTTTCGAGCACAAATAAACTTCGTTAAAATAAGGAAAAGTATAAGATTTGCCAAGTACATTATAAAATCGATATCCAATTGAAAAGGGCGAAAGAGGTAATTTTGAATATCAAGTGGAATAATTTAAAAGGAAAACAATAAAAAATTATAAATAGCTTGTTTTCTATGTTTCCCAGCTATCTATATGTCGACATTTCATAGGAACTACCTTAACCATCAGTAGACTTTGGAAATTTTTGAAAGATATTCTCTAACATTCATCTTTATATCACAACAATCCAAATAAATTGCTGTAAGGTATAAAGAAATGTTAGAGACGTTTATAAATAGAAAAGCTTGTTTTTTTGTGTTTTGACGGATATTTTTAGAGCATTTTTCTTTTTAAATTCTTAGCAATTTATTTGGATTGGTGGGATATAAAGTTGAATGTTTGACAATATCTTTCAAAAATTTCCAAAGTCTACTGATGGTTAAGGTAGTTCCTATGAAATGTCGATATATAGATAGCTGGGAAACATAGAAAACAAGCTATTTATAATTTTTTATTGGTATAAATATTAGAAGCTTAAATAGTGAATAAAAAACTTTATTATTTAAAGGAAAACAAATAAAATATTTAAAAAATCCAAAAAGAAGTCCATGGCGCACAAAATATCACGGAAATATTATTGACTTTCATGTGAATAGAAGCAATTGTAATTGACTTATCGCTGATATACTTCTCCAGTTTTTGGTAATATGTTATAAGACGTATGTAGCAAGAATCGGCTTTGTTCTTTAATCTAGATGAAATTCGTTTTCTATGCTTTTATTGGTAAATAAAAAACTTTGTAACTTCAAAGCCTAACGTAAGTAGGAGAAAACAATTACTCTCTTTTGCCGTCTCCCTTCTGATATCTCCCCGTAAACTTGAACACCTGATTTATCTTATACAAACGTCAGCTTTTTCATCTCTGTGAAGTTTGTGCCCGATGTTCTACATCATGACCATCAGTTGATTAGCTTCATTCATTTGAAAAATTTCTTGATTTCAGATAAAATATTTAAATAAAACATTTTGTAAATATGTGAATCTATCTCTTCAACAATATTATAAATGGGCCAAAATTTTTAATTAATCCACACGTCCATCAATAAACGTCGATAACACACATTTTAAATATCACTTGTTTTTCTACAATTTGCTTAATGTACCAGTTTGGCGATCACAAATGCATTTAATAAATCTGTAATTACCAATATTTAACTTTAATGTGCATAAAGAAACAATTTCATTCATAAATAATCGAATTAATGTTTGCTTTCATAAAGCATTTGATACAATTCGTTCAATTATTTTATAATAAATCTTTTGTAACTTTTGTAACTCTGGTGACGTGTTATTTTCATTTTAAATATAAATTGTGCCTATATTATATTCGTAAGCGTTATAATTACAATGCAAGTAAAGAATTATGAATTACCTTTACAGAAGAACAGTTTTATTAAAAAAAAAAATTAAGCTTTAAAAAAAACCAAATTGAATTGAAAATAAAATTGTTTTAGTGAATACTAAAAAAAGATCTTTTGAAAAAATTGTTCTACAATATCTTTTAAAAATTATCCCTTCAGAACTTTCGAAAAAGTACTTTTAGAAAAGGGAGAAAATGAAGTTTTTGAAAAAGTACTCTTTGAAAAGGTACCTTTTCAAAGGGTACTTTTCCAAAGGCTATTTTTGCAAAAAGTACTTTTAGAAAATTAACTTTTTGAAAAACTACATTTTGAAAAAGCAATCTTTGGAAAGGTACCTTTTAAAGAAGTAGTTTTTAGACCATCAGTTATAACCAGTCATAATATTTCCACTTCGTTTTTTGATACTTTCACCAAATTTTAGGGAAAATTGAAATTTTCTTATAATGGTGGTCCTGATTGATGAATTGTGCTGATACATTTGCTGAGCCGCTGACACAAATTTTCAATATTTCAATAAAAAGTAGAGAATTTTTGGAAAACTTTTTTGATTATACCCTTGTTTAAAGCTGGCACTAAGTCTTATTCTTTAATTATTTGAAAAATTAGTGATTGAATATATTTCTCATCACAATTTTTTTCTTTCGTCCTGTGCTCAACACGGTTTCCGTGTTTTGTTCAACACGTTTTCTACAACTGACAACTGTTGCTAATCACGGTTTCGTACAACGGATGCAAACTGACATCGCGTACACTGATTTTAACAAGGCGTTGGGTAAAGTAAACCATAAATTGCTTCTAACTAAACTGCACCTAATGGATCTAATGCATAAAGTAGATTGATTCTTATGTATCAAATCGTAAGCAGATTCAAAATAATTTTTTCAAAATTTGTGAAAGCCACTTTGGTAGTGCCCCAGGGAAGTCATCTGGGACTTCACTTTTTGCTCTATTTGTTAGTGATCTCCCTAACGTTATTCTAATGTCTTAATGTATGCAGACGACGTAAAGATATTTTTAAGTATTGACAGATATTCTGATCATAATCTACTACACTGAAAGAATGAAAGATGAAACTGTTTCATTAAATATTTTTCATTAATCCAATGAAAACTTTTCACAATATGCATGAAACTTCATATATATTATGAAATAGTTTCATCAGAATGGTTTTATTAAGTTTCATAGTTTCATTAAAAAAAGTCATTGGATTTATGACTACAACAAAATAAATTTCTTTTTTTAATTCTTTGAATTTTGGTAAGATATATTAATGGGCATTTATTAATCTTAAGCAACAGTTTAAAAAATGTCTAGTTATTTTTATTAAAATGTAAGTTTTATGAGTTTCATAATTCCAATGAAATAGAAGTCATTAGATCAATGACAAATAAATTTCTGGCCACCGAACTTGGCTATGTATGTACATATGTCTATGTACTCAAATCAGCATAATAATAGTTTAAAAAATTTAATTACCAGTGTATTGAAGTCATTTGAATTAATAAAATCTGTTTTATTTGGTGAATACTTGTTCAACATTTTCTTTTATCATAATTAGGTACAATTTCACAAAAGCAAGGAATAGTACTGTTTGTGTAACGAAATAAAGTATCAAGGAATAAATGAAATAATTCCATTGATCTTATTACGTACATTTGTGAACATATTTTATTAATGTGTGTTATGATATTATTTCATTAAACAAATGTAACTATTTCATTGATGTAAAGAAAATTTTTCAGGTGCTCAATGAATAATAAAATTAGATAAATGAAATAACTTCATTGACCTTATGAAGGAGTTTCATATTTTTAATGAATATATTACATTAGAAAAAGAAGTTATTTCATTAAATAAATGTTACTTTTTCATTAATTTAATGTACAGTTTTCATGTGCTTTATGAAACTGATTCTTTGATCTAGAGAAATTATTTCACTAATCATATGATTTGTCTTTCATACTTTTAATGAAAAGTCATGTTTCTTATTAAAATGTTTCATTACTTTTATGAAGGTTTTCATTAAAATAATCTAATGAAATTTGTTTCATTATTTCCATGAAAAGTTACAATGGTTGAAAAATAATGAAAAAATTCATAAAAATAATGTCAAAATTAAGCGAATTTCTGAACAAAATTTTTTCAGTGTACAGAAGGACTTAGAGGGCTTTTATTCCAGCTGTAATAAAAATTCGATGCAGCTTAATTTTAAATATATTACTTTCTATAAATTACTTTCTACAGAGGTTCTTATGTTAATGTGGATTATTCTCTAGGAGATCATCAATTGAAAAGAGTGTTTTCAATCATGGATCTTGAAGTTCTCCTAGATCCTAGCTTAGCTAGGCAACCTTATAATTATTATTGGATGGGATGCGGCCCTCATCCGCTACTCGCCCTGCGTCCCCTTGTCCCATAACGGGTTAATTGCGTTAAGAAACCGAATTAGTTCCTTCATTGAGAGTGATAGTAAGTCGCCTTCACTCAATGTATGCGCTTATAGCAGCCTGTATCTACTGTGTCCTAACACTCCACAGTTCAAGTGCTCCATTGTCTCTTCTTGCTCACCACAGAATCTGCAGATTTCTGGTTTGGAAACGCCCAACCTCTACAGATGCTTTAGGCAGGTATAATGACGTATAAGTGTGCCCTTAAGTATGCTGAGGCTTTTCCTATCCAGTTTTAGAGCACATTCGGTCCTTTTTGCATCAAAGTTTAGAAATTTCTTGGAATGTCTCGTTCCAATTTTGCTCAAAAATGGGCTCTAACCCTTTCTTCATCTCCTCCTTAAGAAGCAGCTATATACTTCCCTGCTCAAATCCGTCTTGGAATATGCATCTATAGTTTATAATCCAGCTTATAAGACACATTTTGACGCCACCAAATCAGTTCATGCGTTTGCATGCTCTACTCCCTTTTTCCTCCTTCTCAGAACACATTTCAATGCAATGCGTTTGTGGGGGTCATATCCTGCATACTGTTTCAATATAAACAAAAAACAAACTTGTCAAATAATTTGAGCAATAATTTAAGGGATTTATGAAGGCTTAAAAATTTTCTTATTTGAACCATTAAATTTATTTATTTTTAATTTTTTATTTTTTATTTATTATTTTGGAGCAGTTTCAGTACATACATATGTAGCGCATTGTACAGGAACTAGACATTTGCGAACACCAGGCATTTGTCTATTGTATTACAAACATCATTTATGAAGTTAGCCAACCTAGTATTGTATACAAAAAACTGCTTTTGACAAATATGTTCTAACAGTATTTTATGCTAAAGTGGCCACTGTAACAAATGAATAAATCATATTGCAATTTTTGCAAACTGTGATTGGATATAAATATTATTATAATATTTAAAACGACACTATTTGTCATTTGAATTTAATTTCCCATTAACGATTGTTTTTTCCATAAATATATTTAATATGTAAATGCGTTTAATAATAGCCTGTTCATATTTTTTAGAGCAAAAAAAAAATTGTTGTGTTCAAAAATTATTAGAAGCCAAAAATAGGAATAAGCAAAAATTGGTTTTATTTTCCTTTTTGTTTTATTTAAAATAAATTTAGAATTAGTGTTGTTTTTTGCCAGCGTTATATTTTACGTTTATGTTTAAAAGTTCAATAAACATTTTGAAGTGTGTTTAAATGGTTCTTATTTAAATTGTGGTTTTGTGGTTTTTATTTAATGAAATTATTTATTTGAAAATGGTTTTTTAAATTTTTCAAGCCTTCAAGTATTTAAGCATGCATGCATGTGCATGCACATTTGCAACACATTCATATTTTTTTTGTAGCTTTACAATGACATTTAACAAAAAGCTATAAATTTATTTAATTAAACTCGCTGAAACAAAAAATAATAATTAACCAAATAAAGCAGCAAATTTCAAAACAAATTGTGAAGTTTTGACGAAAATTGCGATACACTTTTAAACAAACTAAATGTATTTTTCTTTAACTTGATATGTAAAATAGGTATTTAAACACAGAAACTGGTGCAGTTTATGGGATATTTGAACCAATGTGCATTACGAATTTGTCTATTTTTAAAGAACAACTTTTGGTTAAATTTTTGGAGTAGTAAAAAAATATATTTGCCTTGGAAATCAATAATAGTTTTACGAAAAGAAAGGAATATAGGAAAACATTTTTTTTAACTTACACAATATGCACAAACATTTATGACACTTACCTGAAATGAAAACAGAAAAAGTAATAAAATTAACTATTATAAGCAATAATATATTATAACAAAAAAATATTATAAAAAAAAAACTTTAAGACATAATATATAATTTTTTTAATTTTACTGAAAATATAGTTTTAATAAATAGAACTTTCGGGAAATTATTAAAACTCACAACCAGAGGCCGGATTCCGTTATAATGCACTTTCTGTTCACTAAATAGTGACCAGAGAGCAGCTTTGATCATACTTACTCAACAACATGAAAAATATTAACAGCCTGTTTATAAAGCGGCCCATACACGTTTCAATTCACTTGTGAATTGAGTTTTTCAACTGAATTGATTATTGCCCACACAATTCATAAACTGAATTGTAAGATTTTCATTCAACTAATAAATTCAATGAAATTATAGACAATTTTAAAAATATATAACGTTCTCTTTGCAAAAACACTACAAATATAAATTTTGAGACCTGATCAAGAGACTCGAACACACCCAACACAATCGGATTGATGGAATTGCTAGTCAACTTGAAAAAATCAAAACATTTTAATTTTTCTTCCACCAACTCAACAACTACCAAACTAATCAACTGACAAAGCCGTACACCCTTTGATTTGGACAACAACCTAATCAGTTGCCAACTGAGTTGAATCGTGTATGGGGTGCTAAAAAGCACTTACTTTGCAACTTTTTTCTGTTTTTGGTTTACAAACTGCGACTATTGGCGAATATGTGTTAAAAGACGTAATAACTGAAAATTTAAATTGGTTGGTAAGACCCGACTCATCTCACCTTAAGCTTCAAAGTGCGGCAGATGAAAAAACTTGCTCGTCAGAAGAAAGTGAGTAGAAAAAGTGTTATAAATAATAAGAAATTATTATAAAAAGGTTATAAATGGTAAATTATTATAAAAAGGTTATAAATAGTGATAAATAATAAGAAAAATAGAAATATCAATAGGATTTTTCAAGATTCTCTACAATTTTTGTGGAACAAGCTTTTTCATTTCTACACGTCTCTGACATTTCTTCACACCTATTCAAGCTCGGCAACACTTGTTGTCAAAATCAACCTGGCAACACTTATCGTCAAACAAACGGGAAAAAGCTATTCTATTCATTCTGTGTTGAGATAAGGAACAATAAGCAGTGTGTAAGCGTCTAATAGCTAAAAAAAATCGGTTTTTTCCAATTATTAACTTTGATCAAGAGAATACATGACTGGTATATAAACCTCCCCAGAAAAGTGTTAAGTGTTTTCCGCAAATCAGTACTTAGTTCCACATAAGTAAACTTGGGCAGAACCTCCATTTTTGGCAACCAGCATTTTGAGCCGGTTTCTTTTCAAACAACCGTATATAACTAGGGCAGTCAAGAGGATCTACCTCCAGAGGCTTCACGAATCATCACCGGAAGCCAACACAGTTTACAGTCACCATCGCCGCCTCCACCCCGTTGATTGCAGCACCAACATTAAAGGACAATTGCAGAAGGAAGCATACAGTAGTCAGACAAGCGTCCCGTCACCATCCAGCAGCAAGTTTTTCGGTAAGACCACTTTTGTTCTTTGTTACCCCCTAACCCCCGTGTGCTCCCGCACATTTTGGTCCTTTGCACCAGATGACTTTGCTCTTCTTAGGAGGTCTTCAAGTTCTCAAACCGTTGAAGTTGATTATTCAATTCGACGGTGTTGAAAAACGATAAGACTGAATTTCTGCACGGATATAGTAGTATACCTTTCAAGAGGACACCTGGTACTATTCAATTGATGCTAAAATAGTTTATCTTTATGTGGGCGGGTGCTGAATTTAGATTGAAAAAAAGCAGTTAAACAGAAAATAAAAATTAATTATTCGGTCCCATTTTACAAATCAATTTTTGCGAAAGTGATTTGATACGATTTGATACTACAAAGCAGATGTTCTGTGAAGAAAAATTTGGCGTTTATTGTGGTTTAAAAATGCTTTAACAAAGCGATTCAAAATTATCCGTTTTTTTTAATATATGTTATGTTAAAGTTAGCCTGAAATTTGCTTAATCTAAACTGTGTAAATCATGTTTGTGATTTCAAATCACGTGGATAGTTGAACACGCTTGTTTGGTTATTTTTTTTTTTTTTCCTTTTATTTATTTATTTTTTACTTAACTTATAATAAACCGAAATTATCTCTGATTTGCAAAAGAAAAAAACTTAATGTAAACTATGCAAATCACATTTGTGATTTTAAATCACGTGGATAGTTGAACACGCCTGTTTGGTTGTTATTTTTTAATTTTTTTTTTTTTTTACTTAACTTGTAATAAACCGTAATTATCACTGATTTGCAAAAAAAAAAAAAAAAAAAAAACAAACCTTATATGTAAATCACATTTGTGATTTCAAATCACGTGGATATTTGAACACGCCTGTTTTGCTGTTATTATTTTTTATTTTGTTTAATATTTTTTTTTTTTTTAACATAAATAATAGTAAACCGAATGTATCTCTTTTGGAAATAAAAACTGCTCAAGCCACACTTATGATTTCGAATCACGTGGTTTTTTTAATGTTTTGTTATTCATTTTCTTAATTCTTTGTATTATGGGAAAAATTCCAAATTTAACATTAACAGATTATAGAATTAAAATAAAAAACTTGTATTAAACAATTAAAATAAATTAATTTTTATATTACATTTATTGTTTAGTATTCGCGTCTGAAAACGGGTGGTTTAGCAAAAAAAAAAAAAAGAAATTATTTTATTATTAGTTAAATCTGTGACCTTTTCTTAGTTGACACGTTCACTACACCAGTTTTTTTCTAAGAATCTTTGATAACGCACTTTTGTCACGATTTTATAACTTTAAGCGAACAATAATAAATGCTTCTTCTTTTAGAAACGCATTTTCGGTGGCAAAATATTTCATATTAAATTCCAGTCTTCAAGGACATTTTGTTGTTAAAATAAATCATGGTTTAAAATAAGTGAAGAAAATTGCCTTAAAATTCGATACATGTTTCCAGATTTCCTTTTTCGCTGTAATATTCTTTTCTTTATTTATGTTTCAAGGTAACGGAAAACGCTCTTTGGTAAATCCCAAAGAAAATTTTTCACGATTATGTCGAGCAAAGCTATAAAAATAGTTCAACAGAACAAAAAAGAATATCCAATTTTATGCAGCAATTTTTTTTGTATACAAAAATATATTTTTTTTTTTCATTTTAAAATTTCCTGGACCCACTTAAAGAGTGTTTCTTTAGCGCTTTTGGCTTTTCATTATTTGTTAAATTTTTTTCATTTTGTTTCTGCTCGTTTTTTTTTTTTTTTTTGTTAATTGTTGGTGGATTTTATAGTGCTGGCTTGTAGTATTTCTTGACTTTATTATTTGTGATAAGTTTTTTTTTCTGTTTTAATGTCACCAGCAATAAACGTGAAAAGCATAAAAATTTCAAAAAGAAATGACACAACAGCAATGGAAAAAAGCTGAAAAAGCATAAAGGCATCATTAAGTACAAAAAACAGTGGCGATTAAAACTGGTGAGTTACGGGTATATAATTAAAACTTTTTGAAATTGAAATAATTAAAACAATTTAAGAATATTTTCGAGCAGGTTTTGATTTTTACGATTATTCGCATTTATTATGCGAATAATTCAAAAACGATATAGACAATATATATTACAATTCATAAATTTGGATATCTCTAACTGACATTTATGTATAAAATCGTTTAAAACCAGCCAGTATTTTTCATTCTGGAGGAGTCTACTAATATCCCATGGAAAGCGTGATTGGTCATCAACAAGCGCATTTTTTAATTGTAGATGATTTATTGCACAGGAGAAATTGTTACACGTGCTGACTATTCTCTGAAACTCTTTATAAGACAACAAAAGACGCTTATGTTAACCATAAAACGAATCGCTTGAGACCCATTTAACATGTTCTAAGCTTAAAAGATTGTTCAACAACGAAGAATAAGCTATAACCCGCTGTAGCACAAAAGTCAACAAGAATAAAAGCAAGAAAATTTATGACCATCATCCATGAAACATTCCACGATCGAAAGGAGAGCATATTATAAATGTGTAATAGAAAAATAACAAAACGGATGATACTTCCTAATTGTCAAATAATCATCAAAAGATTATTTTGAGAGTTGCATCTTAAGTAACAGCGTTTAACAGCATCGTATATATATCGGGTGGTTAAATTTTAAGGGCCGATATAGAATGGGAACTACACCTAAACGTCAAGTATAATTTTTGCCCTTCATTTGACGTTTCTTAATTTAAGACTAATTCAATTTGAGCTATTGAAAGTTACATAATCGAGCGAAGCATTAGAGTTATAACGAGTGATTTTTTCGCTATTATCTTTTTGGCAACACTAGTTTTGACAGCTCACGCACATTTTGTATCTTGTGTCACTGCCAAACATCTTCAGTTTGGTCTATAATTTAATCATGAATCGTCTTACAAACGAACAACGCTTGCAAATTATTGAATTTTATTACCAAAATGCGTGCTCTGTTAAGAAAGTTCATCGCGCGCTTCTTCCATTTTATGGTCAGTTTAATCGACCTACTGAGGCTTCTATTCGGGCTATTGTAAAAAAATTTCGCACCAAATTTACATTGTTGGACATTAAACCACCAACACGCTTACGTAGAGTGCGAACTGAAGAAAATATCGCAGCCGTATCGGCCAGTGTTGTTGATGACCGTGAATTATCGATTCGGCGCCGTTCGCAGCAATTAGGCCTCTGTTACTTCCCTACGTGGAAAATTTTACGGAAGGATTTGGGTGTGAAGCCTTATAAGATACAGATGGTGCAAGAATTGAAGCCAAACGACCTACCACAACGCCAAATTTTTGGTGAATGGGCTCTTGAAAAGTTAGATGAAGATCCTCTTTTTTATCGAAGAATTGTGTTCAGCGACGAGACTCATTTCTGGTTGAATGGATACGTGAACAAGCAAATCTGCCGTATTTGGAGTGAAGAGCAGCCAGAAGCATTGCAAGAGCTACCAAGCATCCACAAAAAACAACCGTTTGGTGCGGATTATGGGCTGGCGGCATCATTGGGCCGTATTTCTTCAAAGATGATGCGAATCACAACGTTACTGTGAATGGTGAGCGCTACCGTGCGATGATAACAAACTTTTTTTTGCCCAAAATGGAAGAGCTTGACTTGCATGACATGTGGTTTCAACAAGACGGTGCCACATGCCATACAGCACGCGAAACAATGGACCAATTGAGAGGCGAGTTCGGTGAACAGTTTATTTCACACTTGGGACCAGTCAATTGGCCGCCCAGATCGTGCGATTTAACGCCTCTAGACTATTTTTGTGGGGCTATGTTAAGGCTAATGTCTATAGCGACAAGCCCGCTTCGATTGACGCACTGGAAGCCAACATTGCCAACATTATTCGTGAGATACCGGTCGAAATGTTGGAAAGAGTATGCCAAAGAAATGTTGAAAAGAGTATGGACCATTTGAGGCGCAGCCGCGGCCAACATTTGCATGAAATAATCTTCAAACATTAAATTATATCGACCCAACTATCGATCCAAATAAATATTTCATGCATTTTTCTGAATTTTATGTGTTTTTTTTTTTTGTTTAATTTCCGATAGTTCTTATAAAATCACCCATTACTATGCTTTCATTGCAGAGAAAAATACTTGTTTTGAGGAAAATATTTATATCGAAGTGTTTTCATTATGCTATCAGGAGTTCTCATTTTCGAATATTCGAAATCAGCTAGACGTACGTTTTGTTTCATCAAAAAATTGTTTATATTTAAAAAAAAATTAAAACAAGACTAATTCTTCTGCTTTTTTTTTAACTACATATACAAACTGTAATAAATAATAGTAAACTGGCAAAAAAATTGTATAATAATACGAGTAATTCTCAAGTGCAACAGTTATTCGCCAGCAAAAAAACAGGATAACGTTTCTGGCAAAATCTCTGATTGGGAGATCCTTTAGATTTTATAAACTGGTACGACCTTTTAATGAACATTCATAAGTATCTAAGTAATCGAAATCAACGAATGACGATGAATGCTATAGAAAAAAAATGCGAATGTAGCCCTGAAGTTAAAAGTTTTATGCAAATCTTTTTGTATATGTGTATTCGATGGGCGTAGTGGCACAGAAGCACTATGGAACCAATTCAACGAAACTTGGTGGAACCAGATTGCCAGTAAAACATTCGTGTTGCTAATTTTAAGTTTTAATTTATTACATAAAAGAATGCGGCCTTCAGGACAAACATATGTGTTACTGATGACTTACTTAATAAATAGTGAATAAATACCATTGAAAGAACCAATTTAGCATAAAAAAAACAATTATTTGATAAGGCATGGTATAAAAGATAGATATTGCCACATAGATAAGAGGGCAATTTAGAAGCGAAAACCTCTAGTTCTGAAAAGCAAAAATGAAATTGATGGGGAGAAGGCTGGGTACTGTGAATTAATTCATTGTATTGAAAAGCATTTGCTGCTATTTTGGTTCAATTCATTTGTTTTGTGCTGTATAACAAGGATCTGCTGAAGTATGATAGATGAGTTCGCTAGAGATGGCCAATACGAAATAGACACTCCAGGATTTAGACTAAGATCTCTTTGAAAGAAACACCGCCAGGAATACAATGTCTAAATCAATAATTTAAATATTATTGTCTTTTTGTGACTGTAAATGAAAATGCCATTTTTCGAATTTGTCATTCACTTTAAATGGATAGCACAATGTTGTATCTTGTATACCTGAATAAAGGCAGTGTTGTATAAAACATTTTCGAAGTGTTTTGCTCTAAAGCACGAAGTGTTTTGTCTTTTCAAAAATGTATGGGAAAACATGTTTATTTCTACATGCTTTACCCAAAATACGTGTTTTCGAGCAAAACATTTATGTATATGGAAACACATTATTATTCAGGTTTATTATAAAAATGGGCGTTCGTATCGAACGCGATATGCATCGTGCACTTCGTGATTTTTTCGTACAATTTTATCGTTAAAATGTGCGTACAATCGGAAACTCGTGCAAAAATTTTGCAACCCCGGGTCTGTAGAAAATGTAAAAATACCAGTGCATGCTCGTACAACTCCTTGAGCAGAAAATATTGCTGCTGTTTGCGACAGTGTGGCTGAATAGCCGTCCACCTCAAAATGTCGTCGTAACTAACAACTGTACCTCTCACGCTCGTCGTTGATGGACTTTATGCATAAAGACTAGCATTTACACGCTTATAAGCTGACCATTCCAATCGTCGTCAATGGTCAGAACAGTGGACGATCAGCTTTTGAAGAATATCATCTTCAGTGATAATAATAAGCACATTTTACGCAGTTGGGCAAATAATAATCCCAGAATGATTGTCGAAAAACCAATGTACCCACAAAGAGTGACTGTTTGGTGTGATTTATAGGCTGGCGGCATCATCGGGCCGTATTTGTCCCAAAATGAGGTCGGTCAGAGAGTTATTGTGAATAGTCCTCGTTATCGTGACATGATAACGAATGTTTTCGTAGACGATATGTAATGGCTCTTTTGTGCGACAAATTCAGGTCGTGTTATCTCACGTAGTGGCTATGTCAATTGGCCGCCAGGATCATATGATTTGACGCCGTTGACGTTCTTTTTGGGGTTATTTGAAAGAAAAAGTGTACGGTAATAAGCCAGCAGATTTTCAAGAGCTAAAGGATGAGATAATTCGGCATATTAACGGCATAGAACCGACATTATGCCTCAGCGTCATGGAAAATTGGAACCATCGGATGGAGGTGTCCGACGAGGTCGCAGCGGCCATTTGGCCGATATTTCGTTACATACATAATGAGGATGAGATTATTTGGCACATTAACGGCATAGAGCCGGATATTATGCTTTGGCGTTATCGAAAATTTGAACCATCGTGAGGTCGCGGCGGCCGCTGTTTTGTTCCAACATAATTGAAGCATACCAGTATTATTATACTAAAGAGAAATGACAATAATTCTAAAATAATTTGTGTTTTATTGCAAATGAACACCCTTTATTATATGCTTACTTGAAAAGTTAGGTACCAAGTTTTCGTCTGACTTGTTGCTATAAAAACATATAACAATAATTATTATTTTATTATATTAACTATTAATTATTATAATGTAGTTTGTTAAAGCGTTAACTGTGCACAAATGCGTCTTGTTTTTGCAGCCGCTGTTTTAGTTTTTGGTCCGTTCCATGAAAAGATACTCATCACCTTTTTGCTAATTAGTGTGTGAAAAAATTTCTACTTAAACACAATCAACCAACCAAACAACCAGCTTTTTGCAACTTTTTCATTTCGTTTGCACACAACGACTTTTAAACAAAAATATCAGCAACAAGAAATTAAAACAAAAAGTCCTGGAAAGCATATACGAGTAGAATGGGAAAACTAAGGTTTTTGTTTTGGATAAGTTATAAAAAAATATATGTAGGTATGTGAATTGGTATGAAATGTTTGCTTGAAAACATGATTGTGCATGTTTGCTAATATGTCATTATCTACAATATTTTAGGTATGTGTGTGTGTGTGTGTTTCCATCTAGTGTGTGTGTGTGTTTCCATCTAGTGTGTGTATATTTTTTTTATATTAAAGTTTTTTAATTTGAAAGTTATGAAAAAATCGTCATCTGTGTCTGCACACATTTTTTGCCGCTATTATGTCAGAGAATATCGGCAAAAAATAGTTTATTTCAGGAATGTTCTTATTAAAAATAGTGTTTTTGGAAAAACTGAATGTGATTAAATTGTATGTGATACTCAAGAAAACTGCAAAATATTCTGGCCAAGTGAGAAGGCGAAAGATAATTTGATGATTTTTGTTACTATGTTCGAGTTTTTTTATCTCAAAGATTATAGTACTAACGAAGCATTTAAATTTGCTGAATTTGAAGACATTGAGGATAAACTTTCGGCTTTCGAAATATTTACTCTATTTCATGAATCCCCAAGAATCCCGGGTTTTACATATGTATATATAAGAAATTTTTTTTTTATTTTTCATTGGGATACCTTCTCAACGACGTTCCAGATTTCCTCAAAAAGATCTTAACTGAAATAAAAGCCCAATCTTCCCAATGGAAGCGTCCAGAAGAGCCAAGACCTTAAAAATCATGTCAAGTTCGTTCAAATGTAAAGGTTTTGCTCGACTACAATGGCGTGTTGCATCATGAATTCTTGCCACAAAGTCGTACGGTCAAAAAGGAATACTACCTTGAAGCTAAGTGCCGTTTGCGCAAATCAATTCTTCAGAAAAGCACAGAATTCCGTAAAACACAATCATGGACTTTGTACTATGATAACGCACCAGCTCTCACAATGATGCTTGTGCATGAGTTTTTGCCTCAACCATCGTATTCACTGGATTTGGTCGCCACTAACTTTTTTCTGTTCCCAAAACCTGAAGACACCGATGAAAGGAAAGCGTTTTGCTAGTTTTGAGGAGATAAAAGGAAAATGGAAACAAGAGCTGTTGGCGATAGCAAAAACCGCGTTTCAGAAGCGTTTCGAGGATTGGAAGAAACGATGGCAATACACTTATGCCAGCTGAGGGGGATTACTTTGGGGACAACATAGTTATTGTTGAATAAATAAATACTTTTTCAAAAAAATTGATTATAACGGTTTATCAGCCTTCGTACATTAAAAAAATATCTAAGACCTTGACTGAAACCGCAAATTATTGAAATTATTTTTTTTGCTAATCAAAAAAACGCAATTACCAAGCAGCGTGTAAGCCAACTGAATATCAAACCAGTGCCTCGTTTCTGTAAGATTGGAGAAGTTTCTCGCATCGAAAACTATGAAACATAAAATTCCATCGTTTCTCGACTATCGAGAAAAACAGCGTTTCTGTATATTAAATCGAAAAGAGGCAATACTAGTTACGTCTTTATTAGAATATTTCCATTAAGCAGCTGTCAAAATGCAAAAAGTAAACAAATAAGAAGCAGAATATAGGAAAAATTTATCAAACAAAAAGAAAATTTAAGAAACAAATGTTTATTTAATTGTGTCAATCAATAACACGTGTACATAAATAAAAACACATTCAAATCATAAATAAATTTCATAAAAACTTTCAATAAGGTATAGTTTTGTGGTGATGGTTGCTGACCAGTATGACCGGCGAAACATGTTGCGCATTTACAGCCAGAGATTAAAGGCTGCATCTGACCCTGTTTAGTTCCTGAACCGATGAGGGAAGCTTCTCGCATTCGAGACAGGCTAAAATTAAGATTTTGCCATTAAATTTTTAATTTATCATACTGTATGTATGTACATAAATATTAAGAAATAAAGAAAAAACCAAAAAATTCATAATTTTTATACTTATATTTATTATACTATATCTTTCAATTTTCTAAAATAAAAAGAAGAAATGAATAATGAACTACATTCAATATCTGCCCTATTCATAATAAATAATTTACACATAACAAAGGTTTAATTGACAAATTTTGTGCAAAAAATATGTATGTCAAGTAAACTTTTACTAATTGCAAATTATTTTTTATGAATACGACAATATGTGTATAAATATTTAAAAACTATACCATTAATACACGTTTTGCATTCATTATGTCAATTATATATTTTTTTTCTTTTGTTTGTGAAAAGTTTTGACAGTTCTAGCGAGAAACTTCTCACAAAATTTTAATACAGAAACAGGTTTACTCACAAGCTTCCAATGAATTACGGCAAAAAAGCTATTTTGACAGATATTTCTCACTTCTCAAAGATACAGAAACATTTGTGTGAGAAACTCCATTTTTTGTTTCAATTCGCATAGTTTCTCAGTCAATTTCTTTGTTTCTTGTGAGAAATTTCTCGCTGCGAGTAATACAGAAACGAGGCACAGAAATCAAATATATTTATGAATTTTCAAATAAAATCTTTACAAAATATATAATCTTTATCTTTATACTCGTACTTTTATTATATTTTATGACCTAAACATTCTATGGCTTTGTGTCGATAATTCGTTTCCAATTAAGCACCGGGGACACTCAAGTTGTGAATTTTTTTCTGTATCAACTTTTGCAACTTAAAATTTTGTTTATTTAAAGTTGCAAAACATTTTTAGCAAAATCATTGATTTTGCTCTCTATTCTTCTTTAAAGTCTTTTGGGTGTTATAAAATTTCAAGTATGAAATCACTTGACTTTTTTCGTTCTTCGTTTTGCAAAAAACCCCCCGGATTATTTACTTTGGCAAAGTTTTCACAAAAAGAGAATAAGAAAAAAAAAAACAAAAAAGAAATAGGAAAAGGATTTTCTTAAACAAAAATTTTGCGAAGAAAAGAAAAAGAAAACTAAAGCTCTGCATGCATGAGAAAACATCATTTAGAAATGTGTTGTTTGCCATTTCAATGTACTCGTACTCATCGGTCGTACGCTTTATGTTCTCGGTGAGATGTACTCGACTGGCAAAAAAGGATAAAGGCTACAAAACAAACGAAATCACAAAGAAATTCTGCATACAGTTGCAATGTGTTTATTGTGCTTTATGTTTTCCTTTTTGGGTAAAAGTTTCGAAATTTATTTCTGCTATTCTTGTTGTTGCTGCTGTTGATTTTGTATGTTTTTTGAAAGAAACAGTTGTTGTTCGGGTTCTTCTTTTTTTTAGCTGCTTTTAACAAAGAAGCATAATCTGAACTCTTAGCCAAGTACCCAACCATTTGAGTGAGTGAAATCAATGTTTGCATTTCCATTTGGATTGTTTTCTTGTGTTTGCGTATGTTTGTGTTACGGTGTTGTCATTTTTCCTCTGACACAAAAGCATGTGCTTAAGAAGCAGAAAAGTATGAGAAATTCATAAAACTTAATAGCAGCATTCAAGCTTTACTTTGAAGTTTTTGAAGTTTGGCAAATAAAGCTTAATTTTGTTTGCTCTTTCCTTAGCAGTGACTTGTGGCCATTAATTGCTTTAAGTAATTAACAATAAGTTGGTTTTTCAACAAAACATTACGGATCAATGCGACTTACATTTAGTAACAGTAGTTATCCAGAAAAAGTTTGACCTGCTGAGCACCCTCTAAGCCCACTATTTCAAATTCCTTTCGCAAATATAGTAGAGCAACCCAAGTTGTATCGAAGCGAAATTCGAGCTAGGTGTAAGAGTACCTCCCTCATATTTGTTATGATGACATCTAGAATATTTCTGTTCTAGCTTTGATCTCTCGTGTGCTGGACCATTTTGAAAAAGGCTCTATTTTTGCATAAAAAAGATTTTTGTAAGGCGCATCCAACGGTAAATACAATTTGTCCAAGGACGATCATCCATGATTGTTTTACAGCTTTTTTACACACTGGTTCACACTGTTTTTATTTTGTAGGCAACAAAAAAAAAAAAACCTAGTTTAATTCGACAGCGATCAAAAGTCAGCATGGACAACAACCTGCAGTCGTATTGTCTTGCTGTTGTCAAAATAAACGTTCGCATTTAAATGCATGTATTTTATATATGACATATTGAAGCCGGTTGTCAGCTAGTTTCAATGTAATGAAGTTAATAACTTTGTCAGCGATCTGAGAGTCACACCTGTTTTCGAATATGTCATTTGAATTTATATTGAGATTAATGATAATAGCAAATCGTTATGTTGGTGTTTTCTCAATTTGAGCTTATTGCAACTTAACGATTGATAATTTTTGATACACACTTTCACTCTTCTAATGGGAGATCAAATATCAAACCCAGTTTAATTCGACAGCGATCAAAAGTCAGCATGGACAACAACCTGCAGTCGTATTGTCTTGCTGTTGTCAAAATAAACGTTCGCATTTAAATGCATGTATTTTATGTTTGACATATTGAAGCCGGTTGTCAGCTAGTTTCAATGTAATGAAATTAATATTTTTGTCAGCGATATGAGAGTCACACCTGTTTTCGAATATATCAATTGAATTCATATTGAGATTAATGAGAATAGCAAATCGTTATGTTGGTGTTTTCTCAATTTAAGCTTATTGCAACTTAACGATTGATAATTTATAATACACATTTTCACCCTTCTAATGGGAGATCAAATATCAAGCCTAGTTTAGTTCGACAGCGATCAAAAGTCAGCATGGACAACAACCTGCAGTCGTATCGTCTTGCTGTTGTCAAAACAAACGTTCGCATTTAAATGCATGTATTTTATATTTGACATATTGAAGCCAGTTGTCAGCTAGTTTCAATGTAATGAAATTAATATCTTTGTCAGCGATCTGAGAGTTACACCTGTTTTCGAATATGTCAATTGAATTCATATTGAGATTAATTATAATAGGAAATCGTTATGTTGGTGTTTTCTCAATTTGAGCTTATTGCAACTTAACGATTGATAATTTATGATACACACTTTCACTCTTCTAATGGGAGATCAAATATTTGTCTTATAGTTACTGAAATATTTTCTAAACCGTTTAAACCTTCTCAGTCGTTTTGTTTCTTAATTTCTGCCTCAAACCACTTTAAGGCCACATTTATGCTATATTTACCTTGTACAATATTTAATATAAATGTAAGTATGTATATTTTTTTTACATGGAAACAGATCCAATAAATATTTTATTATAAAAAAATTTAACAAAGAAAACCTTAAATGGTAACAATCGCAGAGAAAACAGATGCCTTTTTTTAGTATCTATGGACAGTTTTGACTTTTGTGTTTTATTTCCATTTTTTTTTACTGAACAAAAAGAATATATTTCATATATTGCGTCACAGAAATGAAATATTACAAGAGACCAAAATTTTCTGGTGTTGTAAGGAAAACTAAAAAATTTAAATTTATTTCGATACAAAAACCATAATGTAAAACTAGTAGATTGGAAATGATAAATTACAGAAATGACATACATTTAGGCTGGCAAGTGTCCACATGCAGATAGTTCATGATTTATGTCATCTCGTAATGAATTTTGTTTTAGTATCACTGGAGTTCTTTTCGATATGCTTTAAATACTCTTCGAGCCATTTATTTTAAATAACCTCCAACGTATTTAGCCCTTTCAGAGAAGTCCTTAAAAGTTCTTAACTTTAAATGTTTTCTTAATTTATTTTTACCCATATGCCATCTCTAGAATTATGTGTTTAGAAAATTTACTTGACTTAATTTATATAGAGAAAATATTCTACATTTTTATTCCACTTGGAAAAAAAATTTTATCGTGCTGTTCATAGAACACAGACGAACAACTCGTCTAGAAAATGTGTAAGAAAGTTACGAAATTTTTTGAGTGATTTTCATATAAATTTTTTTTAAAGGTGTGCTCATCTGTGCACATATGTGCAGCTTAGCACATATATGCAGTTTACAAAATACGAATGAGCGACACGTCAGGAAAATTTTATAAAAAGCTCTTAATTTTTGTGCGCATTTCATATAATTCGTGTGCTGTGAACAGCATATTGTTACGTTTTTGCCTCTAAAACGCGTTTGCGGATTCTTCAATTGCAAATGAAATAATGACTCACACACTTGTTCGTTATATAGTACTTAAATAATTCACAACTTTATTTACACTTGATACCACTGTGTAGCAAAACACTAGAATTGCTACTTTCTGAATTATGCCTGTCCTGCGCGAAGCTTTAAATTAACTGACTCATTGCCGCCAAACTGTCTGCTATTTATACTTCATTATCATCTTCTACAATTGTCACGATCTGTCTAGACTCACATGCACTAGTATAATTCGTACGCATATACAGATTCTCTCACATGCTTGCGAGCACTAATCAAGTAACAACAACAAACAACAATAAAACGAAATATCAAGAATGCAAGAGTAACAACAACATCATTTGTAGTTGATTTACTTGAAATTTTACGCAAATTAAATCTTGTGTGTTTATTTGTTTGTGTATTATGTTTTTAGTTTTATCTTGTTTGTTTGAAGGTGTTGTACAACAAGCAGATCAACAGCTGCACACTGGGTTAGATGTCATAAAAGTTGTAAGCAGCTGCCTTAAGTTTTGTATAACTATCTTTTTGTGTAGGAACTTTCGCGTGCATCTACACTTCGCCATTGCTCTGTTGTTTTTTTTATTTTTTTTATTTTGGACCAGTACTCAGGGGATGACCCCTACATATGCAGTGCATTGTACCAGAACTAGGAAAATAGGTTATGAGGAGGAGGAAAGAGGGAGTAGTGTTTGTGAACATTTGACTTGAACTTTCCAACGTTATAATAAATAGGAAACATATCTGCAGGCAACTTGTTCCACAGACGAAGCGTACGGCTGAAAAACGACTTCTCTCTGTAATGCGTAGTACGATTCCCCGGGCAATCGATCACAAATGGATGAGCTCTGGACGATGAACGTGTGCTACGTAAAAATGTGCGAGTTTCAGGAACAAGACCCCTAATCTCGTCAGAGCAACATCCATTGTAGTAACGATAGAACAGAGTAACGCACCCCACACTGCGTCGATGCTCCAGTGAGTCAATAGAGTTGGATACCCTACTGTCACCGATAAGCTGCTTCACCCTCTCCTGCACACGGTCGAGTAACCCCAAAATAGACTTTGAGGCACCGACCCAAACATGAGAGTTGTATTCCATTTTCGGTCGGATGTAGGTGGTATAAATAGTAAGGAGGTCGGATGGAGTGAGTATATCGTACACCGTTTCAAAAAACCGAGGCACTTGAATGCTTCTTTAGAGACATGAAAAATGTGTTGAGTCTAGTGAACATCACACTGTATCTTTATTCCAAGGACATCAAGAGCATCCGATTCTTCAATATTTATACCATCCATGAGTTACAGATGAAGCAGCATTTGTGGTCGTTTGTTTGTGCGTCAATAAGCAACACTGGGTCTTACTAGCATTAAAGGCGACCCTGTTTTTAGGACCCCATTCAGAGACCAATAGAAGATCACTATTCAATGAATCGTTCATATTTAGCCTCTTGGCAGCAATCTCCGATAGACTGGGCCTATAACTAAAAGAGTACGAATGGCAAATGCCGCTATCATCTGCGAAAGAGTGGATAGGATTGGAAGTTTGATAGAGAATGTCGTTTAGGAAGATAAGATGTTTAGGAACATAAGATGTATTCTGATTTTAATAACATGACAAGTGTTTTCTTGAATTTAATATTATTGTTACGAGTTTTTAACACATTTAACCTAGTGTGCAAGCCGTCTATCCGCTTGTTATAGATTTAAATGTACACAAACAAAATAAAAACTAAAACTATTACAAGCAACCAAATATATATGATGTAAAAAGCTCAAAATTCCGAGTAAATCAACCAGCAATGGTTTTATTATTACTGTTGCATTCTTATTGTTGAGTTGTTATTGTTTGTTGTTGTTGCGGTCTTCTTGTTGGCAAGTATGTGTGAATGAGTGTGTAGGTGGGTGCGTAAGAATTATATTTGTACATTTGAGTCTGAAATTATCAACAATTAGAAAGTTCATGATAATTGTAATAAAGAATTATAAATAGCAGGCAGATTTACCAGTATTATGCCATCGATTTTTTTAAGTCTTTGACATGAAGGAAAAAAAGTTTTGCTTAGGCCTAACAAAAAAATTATTCTCGAGCCGTCCAACTATTGCAAGTTCAGCAACAATACTTCAGTAAGAGGCAAAAGAAAAGCAAGATAAACATTATGGGACGTCAGATTACCTGATAAATAATTGGATTGTTGAATTTAAACGTGGCCAAACAAACACTACAACAATACCATCAACAGGAAGGCCCAAGGAAAATATCAAGAAAATCCTCGATATTGTTATAAATTAGATTGTTGGTAAACATCAAAGATGTGCAACCGGTGTCTTAATGATCTAAGTACACCCGTCTTAATTCGAGTTGCGGTGTGTTTGACCACTGCATTGTTTGCACAAGCATGCTTTCTACTTGTTAGAACTTGCGTCTGTTAACTGGAGTATAAAACATACGCAATCCAGTTTGTATGCGGAGGTTGCTCGATTTGGTTTCTCAATTATTTTTTGTTTTTTTTGATTCTACATTCGGCAATTAAACGAAAAAGTGATTACCGAAACTAACGCGTATTTTGATGGGGCTCCCAAAATCGTATTATTTAGACGGTTTTAAAAAGTAAATGTTGGAATACCGTCTTACTACGTGTATAAAGCTAAAAGAAGACTATATTGATTGGTAAACATCAAAGATCCGTCTTAATTCGAGCTGTGGTGTGTTTGACCACTGCATTGTTTGCACAAGCATGCTTTCTACTTGTTAGAACTTGCGTCTGTTAACTAGAGTATAAAACATACGCAAACCAGTTTGTATGCGGTGGTTGCTTGATTTGGTTTCTCAATTATTTTTTGTTTTTTTTTGATTCTACATTCGGCAATTAAACGAAAAAGTGATTACCGAAACTAAAGCGTATTTTGATGGGGCTCCCAAAATCGTATTATTTAGACGGTTTTAAAAAGTAAATGTTGGAATATCGTCTTACTAAGTGTATAAAGCTAATAGAAGACTATATTGAGAAATAAATAGTTTATGAAAAACAAATGTTTTTTTCTTACTAAGGTAGCTTCAATATTAGTCCGCCCTCGTATGTGTGATCTATGCAAATTACATATTTTCAAATCACAATGGCAGAATGCCTTAAATTACATTAAAATAATATTATATGATGAAATAAGTATAAAACAATTCTACAAAGTACAGAACTTTTTTTTCTAGAAAAAAATATATAAAAAATTGTAATATTTTCTTTTCCTTAACTTTTGTCATGTCGTTTTTCATTTTTTGTTCTTCGACAACGAGTTGGTTGGTTGGTGACCATTGACAACAACAACAACAACAACAAAAGAATATCAATTGAAAAAATGTCTACATGGCGTCATTTTAATATTTATTTGCATTTCGATTGGAAAAAAAAATATTTCGATTTTGTTTTCATTTTGCTGATGGCATTTGGTTATTTTCTTTAAGACCAGAGCAAAAATGTTCGGATCTTGCTCTTTAACCGCTGCATTTCCTTTTATTTTCCCAGAAATCCATTCAATTGGTTTAAGTAAAATTTTCTTTTTCATCTCTCAAGTTCGATTTCTTTCAGAGTGTAGAATTTTGTTTTTCTTATCGTTCGTATTTTCCTATTTTTCATATAAATCAAAAAACTTTAACTATTGTTTGTATATCTGAGTTGTTTCTTTTGTTGAATTTCTTAAAGACATTTAATGGTACGTGTATGAGAAACTATTATTGGCAACACATTCCATTATTGAATTAAATCAAAACTAAAGAATATTCCAAATGCAAAAAAAAAAAATTGGCATTACATCTCCTTGAAGGATATCTTAAGTTACATTTGAATATTACGAGTGTATTTGTTACGCTGGCGGCATTGTGTATCTTGTAGTTTGCTGAAATTGAAAGACACTTTTTCATTAAATGGAAGAAAGGCATAGAAAGAACGCTGGCTGGAATTCTACATGCATATTTGTGTATGTAGATTTAAGAAAATATTTAAAAAAAATATGGCTTCATACCAAAGTTCTATTAAACTGCTTTTTACTAAAAAGAAAGCAAACACATTGACTTATTTTTACTCGTTTGATAGACCTATCGGTAGCCTTGTCTGGCATGTGCTTTTAAGGTGAACAACATCACCTATAACCATGTGTTTTTCCAACATAGGCTAGTAGAGCTCAAGACTCCAGAGTTAATTACTAAAATGTATGGCAGTGAAAAAGATTTACATCAGCACCGGCCTTTACGGCCTTATCTGATGATGGACCAATTCCACAGAGTGAATTATTCAGGACTCACCAGCGCCTCCGTGTGGCTTACTAGGCTCACACAGGTAGCAGTTTTTGCCATATGTTCGTAGCCATATGAGCATCTTCATGTTGAGAAGTTCGGGCCTTCTAATCCCTCCTGTATGCAATTTCACAGCAATCAATGGAAGACAAGGCTTAGAGCATTAGCCCTTAAATCAACTCACCCGTCAATCATTACTATTGATTTCTTATAGTGCAGGTATCTGTTGTAAAGGCAATTGAACCTCGGGAGGTTGTTAGTCGCCGTAAAAAGCCACACACCAAACAAGCATCAGAGATACTAACTCCCCAATCCCAAAGGGAACGACTACAGGATCCAAGTGAGCTGGACAAACTAGATTATTCCGGAGTATCCAGCGGCCTGCCTACCTACTAGCTTCCTGTTCCTGCGTTTTAGGTTTCAACCATAGCCGGAAAATTCCAGCCAAGTTAGGCACCTCAACCACGATCAGCATCAGTTGGGAAAACATTTTATAAACCAACATATTTCAATCGTTAAAACATTTTATCAAACTCAATCATCGATTACTGTGATGATAAGAAAGTTACGTGAAATTTTTGGCAGACACAACGTTGTTGGCACGCACTATTTATTTCTAAGAAAGAAGGTCTGTTATTGAGAGACCCAAGAACCACAACTTATTGCAAGATTCAGTTGAAGCTTCTTCAATAAGCTCAATTACGCCGTCGTACATATGCCGATAGGTCGCTACAGCTCGCCCATGAAAACCCAAATTTGTGTGAAGAAATCATAATGAGTGACAAGGCAAATTTTCAAATGAATGGACATGTGAATAAACAGAATAGTCGGTTTTGGGCGATGGAAACCACCTGACCAACCTGATAACAGATTTCTGTACTAATCTACCGTTCATCTGAATTTCAGTCTTCAGCTTCATTTATTCCTTGAGGAATAAATAAAGTTACCAGCACTCTAAACTTCTTCAAGTATCAGAGGTGATAAAACGATATTTTTCATTTATCTGTCCAAATCCAAAATAAAATTTTTTTAACGAGTCTTGAGCTACTCTTATGTCAGTCTATACTGGAAAAACACCACGCCACAGTCCCAAAGATGTTCATTTCTCAATATTATAGTTACATAAATCAGGCTGCTTTTGAACAAGGGACTAGCTGGCTGCTATGTGTTGTGGCTTATATGCTTTAATCAGCGAAAAAATTTAAGAAAGTCAAGTCATAAGAGCTCAGTGGCCGTTAATGTCACGCATAGGTGTGTTAATATCACACACATTCCCATATAAGCCAACTATAAGCTTAAATTACTCGTGCGACATGTACAAGTGTGAAAGCGATTTCCATGGGTACCTGCCAGTGTGGCCCTACGCGATGTTCACGTTAGCTTATCTCCTGGCCAATACAATGCGTCTACCTGCACTCCCACACGTGACATGGTGTTTGCTTAACCCCTTGGCTAAGAGCGGTGTCTTTATAATACTCCTAACAACTTTTGGTTCACGGCAACCGATTGCGATGCAGCCCCACACCGAGCTCAAATGATCTCTCCCCTCGATTTGTGTCTAAACCACAACCATAAAGATAGCCGGGCAGGAAAACGTTCCTCGAGCGTCCCTTGATATGCACAGCACATATCGCCGTCCGATTTCCGAAGGTGTCTATAAAACTAAATTCACCCCAACCCAAAGAATAAAGTCACAATGGAAAATTCGGCATTTTATGATCCGCCGGGGGCCTAACAGCTTATTATTTTTTTTTTTTTTAACAAACACAAAAACTGGGAAGCTTTTTTGCTTGTCTGCAGTAACACCCAGGGTCTGTGGCAGGAATCGAACCTACGACCTCGTGACTGCCGGTCGAGTACTCTACCAAATCAGCCGTCGAGGCACCCAAATGATTCAGGTAAACTCGTATGCTTCCTATTGTTATGCATGTTTTCAAGTATGGCGACTATATTGTCAACAGGTATTGCGCTTTGTCGACGTGTGTTTGGAATCAGATTACTTCAGATACAAAACTGCGATTGCTGAGAAAGCTCATGAGATGGTAGACGAGCAATAACATAAGCGTAAATTTGTCACGCAGAATTTGTCTTTGTTTTCCACAAGATAAATTTTTGCTATAGAATGGACTAAGGAAACAGAGTGTTATCTGGAGCAGACGCTCAATTTGATGAAACCATTTTCATAATTTGTTGATATCTATATCTGATAATTAGAACTTCTCAAAGCTGTAGTGTGGAAGGTGTTGGACTAAATTTTATTAGCCAGAAGGTATATACACTGGGATCAGTTTAAACCAATTTAATTTTAGCATTTTAAATGCTGTAATAGAGTTTGTTTTGGCCTTTCGTGCTATTATTGTTTAAGGTAAACCTCCAAAAACACTACTTACTCTTTCGTCCTCCTAATAACCTATTTTCCTAGTTCCAGTGCAATGCACTGCGTATGTAGGGGTCATTTCCTGGTCCAAGATATAAAAAGAAAAAAAAATTTGGCTAAACAAATTGTAGTCAAGTCCCCAGTTATGAACTGGTTGAGGATCGGAAACCCTATTGAGTGACCAGTTAGCATTCAGTGGCTTTATCACAAAAAAAAACGTCTATAAACTGAGTGGAAAGCCAAAGAGACAACGTGGAGCTTTTTTCATTTTTCAATCTTTCCTAACAAAAACTCACTGCAATTACTTTTGCCAACCAAACACGTTGATAGAAATTTAAAACCTAAAAGAAAACACTAAAGTATGATTTAAAACTGTTTCCTTTCTATTTTTCCATATAAGAAATACAAATGTGAGGAAAAAAAAGTTAAATGGAAATGTCAAGAGTTTTTTTTTTAGGTTTTCTTAAAACAAAGAAACACATACACTTGGTATGGAAATTTTGAAATTCAAGAAAACAAAAATGTACATTTTTTTATACACATATGTACAAAAATATCAAAGAACACTCACTCGCTTGTAACAACAAAAAGTAGTAGAAAAGAAAAACAACATTAAGATTAAGAGACATCTTAGAAAAAGTAGAAAATATATGAAAACAGCACATTTGGTGACAAAAACTTTATGCCAGATTTGTATACATAAGTGGAGAGAGTGCAAAACATTAAGAACCAAAAAAGTAAAAGTAACAACTAAAATAGAAATGGTTCAGATGAGTGCCGGTACTTTGGCGAAAATAGTTATCAGAGAACAGCAAAACTTTTAAATGAAATCACATTTTTTTTTGGAAATCATATTTTTTGGAAAGAGATAAGCAAATTGGACTAAATGCATGGAACTCAAAGAAGGCTATATTAAAAAATAAATAACTTTTTATTTAAAAGTCTGGGTTTCATTAAAAAAAAGCAGCGAATTATTAACCCGCTCTCAAAATACCAAAAGTTCTGCTCGTGAATTTCCATTACCTTTTCCAATTTAATATAAAGATAAATATCTAAGCATATTTTTTAAAGGTTTCCACGTCCACTGAGCATCTGCTATATCTTACGTCTTTTTATTTAATATTTTTAAACTTCGTTTAGAGAAAGAATAAATTTAAAAGAATTTTACAATTGCTCAAGGACAACAAATTATCTTATATTATATTGTCCTGCGATTGAGCCATTAAGCAAAGTTGCCTATTTGCAGAAGAAGTCTTATCAGAAGCTGAGTTAAAAAAAAAATACCTCACACAAAAAGCATCCTTTAGAAAAATTTATAGCTTTCTTTGACACTTCCGTTTTTTTTTTTTTTTTTTTGGGACTAAAAGTAACATCTCTTTTTTATACAAAACTCATAAAGAATATCTTTTGTATAAAAAGATTTTAAGAAATTCAGGCCATCAAAATTTTATGTTTAAGAAGATTTTTATATTATTATTTTTGTTGTTGTTGTTGTATACCCTTTTATTTTGTCTTAAAAATAAGAACTTTATGTCACAACAAGTTTAATTTCAGAACACACGAGTATTTGTGCATGACTGTAGTTGTTTGCGTGTTTGCGAGTGTGGGTTCGTTTTGTTTGTATATGATTGTGGAGTGTATGCAAAAAGAGGTTTTTTTTCATTTTTTATTTTTATATGAGAAAGAATGAAAAGCAGCACTTAACATCAGTAACACTTAACCCAGTCAGTTCTAAATGGTATATACATATGCACAAGATATGCATGTATGCATGTTTGTATGTATGTGTGCGTACCACATGCATTCATTTGCATTTACTTATGTATATGAGTATGAGTGTGATTAAAAATATACATATATCTTATGCACTTATTTACTTTAGATAGTTTATGCTGCAAAAATAAAAATTAAATGCATTCATAAGTATTTACTTTTGTATTTGCAAAAAAAAAAAAAACATTTCATGCTACAGATATATTATTCGCGAACAACGTAAAAAGTTGCAGTGCAGGCGCAACAAAGTATTTATCAAGCTAACTGGTTAATGCTTAACGGGCAGAAGGTTACTAGATGTAGCGAAAAGATCTTTTTAAAAACCTACACATGCCCCACAACACAACAAGCAATTGGTGTGTTCGCCGTTGACTTCGATGGACCCAACGACAAATTTTTTTTCAAAAGCTACTGACGCTACTGCTTCGAAATCCACATGACATCCACTTCTAGTGATGGCAAGTGGCAATGTGAACTTCGTATGTTGTTTGGGCATTGGTGAACGAATTTGGTGGGACGGATTATACTAAATCAGGATATCGGTCTCAGTCTACTTAATGTTTAAGAAGAAGGATATATCAAAAAAGTTATTCTTTTATATAAAAAAAAAGTTTAATAATAAGCGTTATATTTTTTGTGCCTGTGCAAACTAAACTTTGTAGATAGTTTAACAGGCTGTCAGCTATTGTAAAGCCAGCCTACTTGGCTCCAGTCTGGTCCCGTTGTGCTGCATGGATGTGATATGTATCTCAATAGATCTACATATAACTGGTTTAGAACCAACCTGAGAATCGTATAAAGAAGTTCAATCCACTTATATCGTATTCCGATAACTCCCCAAAATCATGCGGCATCGGTCTGCTTAGATACAATGAAGAACTGGTCACTGACAGAGCAAGTACTCAACGCTCTCTACTTCCTCCTTCTACAGAAGTCATTAAATGGAAGATTTAACCTCCTAGCCTGCGTCTCTATGTGGTAATGTCTCATCAGGACTACCACAGTAGACCGCGGCCTCCGTCGGGTTAAGCTGCTAAGGATGAGAGTCCTCCTGCTATCATATCTGGGCCATGTCAGCCTTGATATTCGACAGGTATCCTCACTAGACCATTTATCCTGAGCAGTCTGAAAAAGTTGACCTTATACTTGTTTCTTACAGCTGGCAAGTGGGATTTCAACGATCCCATCTATATCTCTTTATTGTCGCTGGACACCGGCCTTTGCCAGTTCATTCGCTACTAGATTTCTGGGCACTTCAAGAAAAGCTCCAGGTTCCAAAGTCTCGCTATCTCTTTTAGATATATCCGGCATTCGCGAGCCTACCTGGATGTCGTATAGATCCCAACTAATGCACACAACGCAGCTTTGCTATCAGTACAAATTTGGATATCATCCCCGTATATCCTGCAGTATCTTAGCTAGTTAGCTGCCCCCATAATGTCCGCGACTTTGGCCTGCGCTATGTTACACTCCTTTTGCAGCCTGAAACTCAGTCTCCTCTCATACAGCGGGATAAAGATAACCTCACCTACTCCCGAGTCCGACTTGGATCCATCTGTAAAAATTCAAGCACATCCTTTTGACGATCTGTGCCAGTCATCTCCAAGACAGTGCCTGAAAAAATTACATCAAATCTCCTGTCGGGCAATAAAGCCGGTGAGCAGTAATCGATATTCTCTGGAAGGTTCCTATTCTTACTATTATTGAGGCATGACCATATGTCGCCTCCTTCTACGTCCCGCATGAACACAGCCTGATAACCGAATTCATGGCTATTTGCTTCACCATGAGATCAGCCGGCAGCCAGTTCAGCATAGTGAAAAGTGCTTTCGATGGCCTATTGCCGGAAGCACCAGTCACCATCAAAGCAGCACTACGCATTATTTTTTTCTACGATATTGCAGTAGATGGTTTTCTTCAACGACTTTCACCACACGAGCGCCCCATACATTAGAATGGGCTTAACAACCGTGCTGAATAGCCAGCAGGAATTGCTAAGATTTATTCACCAACGGCCCTTTTGCATGAGAATAAGGCGATAGCCGCTTTTCCTGCCCTTGACTGGACATTCCGCTGCTGGGATAGTTTGAAGTCCAGGTAGATGCCCAGATATTTCGCACTGCCTGACAACACTAGTTCAACCTCCCTTACGGTTGGTCGAGCAAACGATGGAGTCTTCTATCTTCGACTGAAGAGGATAATCTCCGTTTTCTGCGGATTCACGCTTAGACCGCTGTTTGAACACCATCCTTCTATAAGGCTTAGTTTAGAGCCTAGTTGCTTTGATAGTATATTCGGGTACTTATCCGACACAGCAACTACAATATCACTGACATCGGGCCCTTTGGATAAGAATAAGGCGATAGCCGCTTTTCCTGCCCTTGACTGGACATTCTTCTGCCAGGATAGTTGGGAATCCAGGTAGATGCCCAGATATTTCACACTGCCTGACAACACCAGTTCAACCCCCCCTTACGTTTGATAGAGCAAACGATGGAGTCTTGTATCTGCGAGTGAAGAGCTCCGTTTTCTGCAGATTCAACTTAGACCGCTGTTTGTACACCGTTCTATAAGGCTTAGTGCAGAGCCTAGTTGCTTTGATAGTATATCCGGGTACTTATCCGAGACAGCAACCGCAATATCATCGACATATGCCACTGTCCTAAACAGCATGGAATTTAAGTCCATCAATAACAAATTCAGGGCTAAATTCCATAGAAGGGGAGCCAGAATCCCTCCCTATGGAGTGTCCCTTTTAGCCACTCTGAAAATTAAGGCTCGTCCCATATTGTAATTAATGACCCTATTGGGCCGTAAATTCCTTATGAAGCTCACAATTGACTGAGGTTCAGTCTCTCCAGAGCCATTAGTATGACCCCTGGCAACACATAATTAAATGCTCCCTCTATGTAGAGGAAGGCAACTAATGTATACTTCCCATGCTCCAGAGCTCTTTCTAAATGCTCTCTCTATACCAAGGAAGGCAACTGATGCATATTCCAAGTGAATGCAACGCACTTTCAACCGATTTGCCCTTGCTGATATAGGCATGTTGAGATGCTGATAAACGGCTCGAAACATTTGACATCCTAAGATGTAATTCAATTATCTGTTCCAAGCTTTGTAGTTGCTTATCCAATAAATCAAAAAGATTCCCATCATGTAAAGACAAACTTTCAATTGCATCAGAAATTTCTTCAACAGATGTTCTCATATATAATTTGAATTTTCTCAAATTCAATCAAAATTGAAGAAATGCCAGATCAAGGCCTCTGATTTCAATTTTCGACACAATTTAACATTTTTAAATTGCTGCGGAAATGCGGAAAAGTTTAATTTGTCTATGACAAATTTAGTTTTCTGTTAGAACCAAATCATTTTACATAGAGTAAACAACAAATAAACATAAAAAAAAAGAATTTTTTCCACAACAATTGAAATAATAAATAAGCCATTTGCCCTAAAAGACCACATTATTTAAGCAATTTGTAAAAGATTTAAGCAAACAAAACGAGCTGGAGAAAAACAAGGTTCATAAATCGTCTTAATGTTTTTTTAAAGTAGAAAAAAAAAGGAACAAAATTAGATGAAAACAATACAAACGAAAGAAAACACAGCATTAGTTTAGTTGTTAAATATTGCTCGTTACTTTTAACTTTATTTATGCAGTTGCTAGAAAACTATTTTCTTCTACTTTAGCTTTTAGGGACCTAGAGTCAAACACAATAATTGTGTTTCCTTTACAGAACTATATTTTTTGGAGAAAAAACAACTTAAGCCATAAAAAATAAAAACTAAAAGAAAACTCGCAAAACAAAGATATAAAATTTTGTTGGTTTGAAACTTAATTGTATGCCATTTTAAATCATATTTTGGGGGTAGAGCATTTTATTTGATAAATTTATAACTAACTAACTAAATTTATATAATAAGATCAATGCTTAAGCGCTTATTAAGAGCTATAATTATGTTTATTGAATAAATGAAAGTAAATTTTTGTTAATTGTTAAAGCTTTTATAAAGTCAAATTTGTTAAAATTGTTAATTCTTTTGACGGCGGTGCGGTGTCAGCAGTTTTATTTTGCTATACCCGCGAGTATAGGATACAAGTACTCTATAAATATCTTCGTGTTAACCAGTGATCACCAAAAATCATGTTTTTGTGTGATTAACTCATGCACTAAAATTTTGTAATCGACAAAAATCAGGCAAAAAAGTTCAACGCTGAGTAAAATCAACTTGGCTTGTAAACATTCTAAGTTTGTAATCAACAAAAATCTAGCAACAAAGCTTAATGCTGAGTAAAATTTACTCGCCTTGTTAACAATCTGAATTCTGAAATGAATCAACAAAAATCTAGCAACAAAGCTTAATGCTGAGTAAAATCTACTCGCCTTGTAAATATTGCCCGTTCGTTTTAGTACTGAATAAAATCGGCTAAACGTTAGATGTGGCTTCGATTGTGTGTTGTATAAACAAATTTAAAACATATTTACATACATATTTTGTATTTTAGTTTAAAGCCTAGTATTGAGATTGAAGGTGTGTAACTTATTCAGCAACATTACTTATTTCGTACGAAAAATAAATTGAAATGTACTCGTGTTGTCTATTTTTTTCTTATTCATGTTTCTGTTTTAATTTTTAAGTATACATGTTTGTACTTCGTGCGAAAAAAGATTTGCTTATGTTATTTCGCAGCTGAAAAAACAAATAGTCCCAGAAACAATTTTAAATTTAAGCATGTTGCAGATACATTTTAAGTGTTTTTTCGCTTTAAAAACTCAGCACTACATTTCTAAACTTATTTCGCAGATATTTCATACTAAACACTTTTGTATGCAATTTGAAAGAATTTCGCATGAAATAATGAACTCAATATTAGACTTAAAGGGTAAAGTTAATTTAAAAGCGCAGTGAAACAAAAGTAGTTTTTGTTATATCGGGTGGTTAAATTTTAAGGGCCGATGTTGAATATGAATTACATATAAACGCCAAGTTTTTTTCCGAATTTTATTTGACATTTCTCTATTTCAGACTTACTCAATTTGAACCATGGAGAGATACACAATCCAACGACGTGTTAAAGTTATCCAGACTTATTATGAAAATGATGATCAATTTTTTAAGAAAATCATCTTCAGTGATGAGGCACATTTTCACCTCAGTGGATTCGTCAATAAACAGAATTTCCGCATTTCGGCGAATGAGAATCCAAAGTGACCACAAAGAGTGACTGTTTGGTGCGGTTTATGTGCTGGCGGCATCATCGGGCGGTTTTTTCAAAAATGAGGCCGGTCAGGCAGTTACTGTGAATGGTGTTCGCTATCGTGAGATGATAACGAACTTTTTATGGCCTGAATTGGAATATATAAAATATATATGGAATATACGTAATGGCGATGTCAATTGGCCGCCAAGATCATGTGATTTGACACCATTGGACTTTTTTCTTTGGGGTTATTTGAAAGAAAAGGTGTCCTCGATAAGCCAGCAACAATTCAACAGCTAAAGGATGAGATAATTCGGCACATTAACGGCATAGAACCTCCATTATGCCTCAGGGTCATCGAAAATTTGAACCATTGGATGGAGGTGTGCTGCCGTGGTCGCGGCGCCCAGTTGGCCGATATTTTGTTCCATACATAATTGAATAATACCAATATATCATAACAAAATAAAATTACAATAATTTTCTAAATAGTTTGTGTTTTATTAAAAATCAACATCGGCCCTTGAAATTTAGCCACCCTTTATGTATACCATTGTGTTTTTTAACAAATGTTCAAAAATAAATACATATTTACATATACACATATGTTTTATTCTATGAAAACCTTTTGTTTCTATGTATGTGTATTTTACTTTGAGTTTTTTTCAACAGAAGCATACAGAAAAACTGTTGAATACATCACTGCATTGATTTTTTTCCTTCCAAAACAAAAATTCAAACACTAGAAATGAATGCCGAACTATATGCTCATTCATTTATATTCAAACACGAACCTTAACGATGATTTCACTCACATAGCGAAGTTGTCGCTCATTGTGTTTACTGATTAAAAATCAACTGCGCATTTGCGCGGCTGAATACAAAATCATATTTGAACGAAATGAAATGGTTTTCATGTTGTTGAGCAAGTATGATTTATTTGCAATCACTCATAGTTGTTCTCTGGTGTTAACCACGAAAACATACATTTGGTTGATGCTTTTTTACAGATTAAAAATTTTTTGTTGTCGTTCCTTGAGTTTTTCTATGTATGTAATAATTTTTACCTCTAAAAGTGCTTTGCGAAATAATGACTTAGTGACTTTAAATCAGGAGTGCCCAAGCCCTATGCGCTCGATGCTCAAATGTTTAATACACAAACAACTTTGTCTTCTATATTTTTTGTCGTTTTCCACTGCACACACACAGGAGCAAAGCACTAACACGTTCGCCTGCTTTGCAGGTAAACATTGGCGACAGCGATTATCAGTGCAAATCTTGTTTTTGTAAATATGTTTTGCTTTTTACAACAAAAAATATTAAATAAAAGTAGTTTTTATTGATTTTTTGTTGAACTTTATAATTTTTAAATTAACAGCCTGTTCGACGATATCGAATGAAAATGTATGCGAAAGAAAGCTAGTCACTCACATTCGAATAAATTTGGATTCGTCTATGTCACTATTGTTCGTTCACATGAACTTATGTATTTTAATAGAATTTTGACATATCGTTCGCATAGAATAAAGTTAGAATAACCCAAATCAATTTTGTTTCGCCTAGAGTGCGAATAAACTTATCCTTTCGACATCAGCGAACTGGTGTAAGTATCATATAATTAAAATACTTTTTATAATTTTTTTTTAAATATATTGCTGCTTTAAATCTTAACTATTATTTACATACGTTGGTAAACCTTTGCTGCCAAAATATGCATTTTTTATTAAAAATAATGTGTTTATTAAATTTAAAAGAAAAAGTTCCCAGATATTTGACTTTTCTTTTTGATTTAAATTTTTCTTTCTATTACTACTAGCCAAGTTTAACTAACTTTTATTTCTAAGGTTTAATGCACAAAAGAAAAGTAGACAATAAAAGAAACTTCATAAGAAGACGTAAAACAACAAAATGATAAGGCAGCAAATCTTAAAAAGTTTGTAGAAAAAATAACATAAAAGTTAAATTGAAGGAAAGTGTTTTTAAAAATGTTTTCTCAGCGGAACGAAAAAACTTTCTTCCTTTTCTTTGTTGTATTATTTTTATTTTCTTTAACAGTTTAAATAAATAGTTTAACACCTGGTGTTCTGCTTACAATTACAGAAACGCAATTGTACTTCACACTGAACCTTAAATACAGTTGAAAAGAAAAAAGCAGCATTTTCCTTTCAGGTGATACAAATATGTGATATTTCAACAATTAAATTAGAAGCAGAACAAGGATGCGAAATAATGGACAGCATAATGGAAGGTGTTGAGAAAATCTTAAATAATACAAGCAAGCGACATGATATGACAGCGATAATGTATTGTATTTTGTTAACGAGTTTTATGGTTTACTGTTCTCCGATAAACTTAGCAATACAATAGCTCTGCAAATCACCAAACGAAAATTGTCACCAGTGCTGTCACAACCAGAAACTTTTAACAAACAAAAGTTTTCAAAAATTTACCCAATGGGGGAAAAAAATTTCCAAAAATTAATATGGTTTTTAAACTATATAATTATAATGATTCATTTCAAGAGGGGGTTCCTACGGGATAATTAATACCTTTGCTTTAAATTATAAACAAATTAAAAACAATTTTTATTACTTTTTTACTCGACGTGAATGAAAGTGAATGCAACTTTTTTCGAACATCTTTAGAAATATACAGGCATATTCTGAGAAACACAAATCGCTTAAATTTAGCGTTTTCGATTTGAAAACGGTAAATGTATGAGTATGTGTGTGTGTGCGTGTGTGTGTGTGTGTGTGTGTGTGTGTGTGTGTGTGTGTGTGTGAGAGAGAGTTTGGGTGCCAGATTATATCTGTCAGTGTTGCCGATTTGCGCTTAATTAAACATATTAAATATTTTTGAGCATTTATTTCAATTTCTCTGTTGAGTATGATAAACTTTCTTTTATATTTAATTGCAGTGTGTCAACCATAAAATAGGCGTGCCGCAAAAACCAATTTCGTTATGTAAAGCGATTGAATCCATTTTTTAGTTCTTTAAAAAACGAAAAAATAAAACGTTTTTTGCAATGAATTAAGTTCTAATAGCAATAATGTAATTAATACTTCCTCTTTAAAATGATTTCATTCCGAAAAACGTCTTCTGTGCTGTTCATAGAATACAGACGAGCATTCGTCTAAAAATTGAGTAACTTTCTTACAAATCTTTTAAACAAGTTGCTCGTCTGTGTTTTATGAACAGCACATATGAAACGTATATTGCAAGAAGTACGGTTTTGCGATTTGAAATCGCCAAATAGGTGTTCTGGAAAACGCATATCGCTTAAAATTGGCGATTTCAACTCGCATGTGTATATTGAAGTGAGCTGATTGAATTTGCTACAACTGAACTTGCAAAAGGCAATAAAATTATTCACAATTAAAATTTTTTATTTCAATATGAGATGAATATAGATAGAAAATAATTAAATGCTCAGTAGCTGAGTCGTTAGAGCAGCAAATCATGATACGTCATGACCCGAGTTCAAATCCCAGTGGGTGCTGATGAGTAGTGTAGTGACTACGAAACAGCTAGTTGTCCCCCAGCTAAAGATTTGATTAGTATTTTTTTTGTCTTCTTCAATCAAATTGATCACAGCAAATTTGTATAGTAAAAAAATTTTTCTTAAGAAAAAATTTAAGAAAGGAAAAAATTGAACTATAACCCGTTTTACAAATGTAGAAACCAAAAATAAAATTTATTATTTCAATAGAAAGTTGAAAGAATTTTATACATTTTCAAGTAAAAAAAGTACATTAAAAATTTTTTCCATTTGTTGTCAAATTTGTTTTTTTTTCCATTTTATATAACATACATATATACATAGGTATGTAAAACACATGTTGTATTTTTTCGGAAAAAACCTTCGAAAAGCCAGCAAAACGCTCGTTCCTTAGAACACCTAAAAATCAATTAAGCATTTTTCAAAACGCTTTGCGGTTTCCAAACGCGCGGTTCTCGGAACATGGCTGATAATATATTTGATCAGGCACTAATAAATACAATACGAGTAAATTGGTTTAGTTGGGTGATTTTATAAGAACTATCGGAAATTTAAAAAAAAAAAAAAAACACATAAAATTCAGAAAAATGCATGAAATATTTATCTGGATCGATAGTTGGGGTGATATAATTTAATGTTTGAAGATTATTTCATGCAAATGTTGGCCGCGGTTGCGCCTCAAATGGTCCATCCGCTTAGTCCAATTTTGGCATACTCTTTCCAACATTTCGGCCGGTATCTCACGAATAATGTTGGCAATGTTGGCTTCCAGTGCGTCAATCGAAGCGGGCTTGTCGCTATAGACATTAGCCTTAACATAGCCCCACAAAAAATAGTCTAGAGGCGTTAAATCGCACGATCTGGGCGGCCAATTGACTGGTCCCAAGCGTGAAATAAACTGTTCACCGAACTCGCCTCTCAATTGGTCCATTGTTTCGCGTGCTGTGTGGCATGTGGTACCGTCTTGTTGAAACCACATGTCATGCAAGTCAAGCTCTTCCATTTTGGTCAAAAAAAAGTTTGTTATCATCGCACGGTAGCGCTCACCATTCACAGTAACGTTGTGATTCGCATCATCTTTGAAGAAATACGGCCCAATGATGCCGCCAGCCCATAATCCGCACCAAACGGTTGTTTTTTGTGCATACATTGGTAGCTCTTGCAATGCTTCTGGCTGCTCTTCACTCCAAATACGGCAGTTTTGCTTGTTCACGTATCCATTCAACCAGAAATGAGCCTCGTCGCTGAGCACAATTCTTCGATAAAAAAGTGGATCTTCATCTAACTTTTCAAGAGCCCATTCACCAAAAATTTGGCGTTGTGGTAGGTCGTTTGGCTTCAATTCTTGCACCAGCTGTATCTTATAAGGCTTCACACCCAAATCCTTCCGCAAAATTTGGCCCAATTCCTGCGAACGGCGCCGAATCGATATTTCACGGTCATCACCAACACTGGCCGATACGGCTGCGATATTTTCTTCAGTTCGCACTCTACGTAAGCGTGTTGGTGGTTTAATGTCCAACAATGTAAATTTGGTGCGAAATTTTTTTACAATAGCCCGAATAGAAGCCTCAGTAGGTCGATTAAACTGACCATAAAATGGAAGAAGCGCGCGATGAACTTTCTTAACAGAGCACACATTTTGATAATACAATTCAATAATTTGCAAGCGTTGTTCGTTTGTAAGACGATTCATGATTAAATTATAGACCAAACTGAAGATGTTTGACAGTGACACAAGATACAAAACGTGCGTGAGCTGTTAAAACTAGTGTTGCCAAAAAGATAATAGCAAAAAAATCACTCGTTATTTAATATTAACACTGTGATTCAACTTACGATTATTTGTTTCTTTTCCATTTTATTTATCTTAATCTGAAAAGCTAAAAATTGGTACTAAGCATATTTTAAAAGTACAAGAATTATGTCAAGAAATTCTTACTTGAATTGCAGAAAACCGGCTTTTGTATTGAAATACTAATAACCAAGTTTCTTATTTCCTGAATAAGAAAATTATATGAATGAAGTATTTTCAAGGCATTCTTATTAACCAAATTTATATTAATTAGCTTATCAACGCCCCACTAACAACCCCCCCTTTTAAGCTGCAAACATTATTATTCAACACATATTTAAATATTTAATATGGCAAATAACTCACTAGCAAGAAACAAAGTCGTTACCAAAATATTCCCCATGTTGGTTGCTACATTTAGGGGTATTTTAACTTCTGAGTGTATTTCCTCCGCATGTTTACCACTATTGTACGTTGTGGTTGGCAAATAATTGTGTTTGTGTCTGTAATTGTGTTTAAGTGTTGATGGCATTTTATCAGGTACTAAAATGTGTTTATACGCATGTATATACATATGTATGTATGCAATCCTAAACTCGCTTTTTTTGTAGAACAAACGTACAAAAAGACTTACATTAAATTAGGATTGACAGAATTTGCTGTAAAAACAAGGAGAATTTACCTAAACAAGTTTAATAAATTATTTATGTTAAATGATATATTATTTGTAAGGATTAAAGCAAAACTCTATAAGAGAAACTAAATGTGTGAAAAATTGATTAATTTTTTATGCTTATTTGTATTCGCCGTACTGAGAAAAGGCATGTCGCGAGGCTTACCGTGGAAATTGCAGAAACAGTTTATAAAAGAAGATTGTTCATATAAGAACCATGTTGACTCTGCCGTTTTTCTGAAATTCGAGGGCTTAAACTGATTAAATATTTATAAATGAATATTGTACAGCACTGTTTACCACTTTCTCCCATCTTTCCATCTTTCGGTCAGCGTGTGAATTTCGATTTGAAAAAGCTGGTGAATTTTAAAGCGACCCACGAATCGATCCAAGTTCAAGTCTTCTTCATTAGGCCGCAAAAGCTGGTCAGACAGGCCATGTACCATTAATCAAAACAAGTGATAGTCCAAGGGAGCAATATTTGAATACCCCACGGACTTTCCATTTCAACGTTTCCAAGTATGTTCTGACCACTTTCGCAACATGAGTTCCAGCACTGTCGTCCTGAAAAATCACTTTGGCATGTCTCTAGTTGTAATGCAACCGTTTGTCCTGCAATGCTCGGCTCAAAAGCATTAATTGCGTTTGATAAGGATAGCCGGTGATTGTTTCGTTGGTTTTAACAACTCATAATACATTACTCCGAGTCCCACCTTGATCTTGATCTTGAAACCATGAGTAGTCGCTCATGTCAGCATCTTTTTCCATATAAGCTTTTAACACTGCCTCATGTTTGAAATATCATCGGCATATACGAGCACGGGGCCTGTACAAAAAAATAACCTTTATTTTCAAATTTCGTGAGTTTCGCATTTTTTTCTGTTATGTGTGTTTAAATACATGGTACACATGTCTGTTATAATGGGTGATTTTATAAAAACTATCGGAAATTTAAAAAAAAACACACATAAAATTCAGAAAAATGCATGAAATATTTATTTGGATCGATAGTTGGGTCGATATAGTTTAATGTTTGAAGATTATTTCATGCAAATGTTGGCCGCGGCTGCGCCTCAAATGGTCCATCCGCTTAGTCCAATTTTGGCATACTCTTTCCAACATTTCGGCCGGTATCTCACGAATAATGTTGGCTTCCAGTGCGTCAATTGAAGCGGGCTTATCGCTATAGACATTAGCCTTAACATAGCCCCACAAAAAATAGTCTAGAGGCGTTAAATCGCACGATCTGGGCGGCCAATTGACTGGTCCCAAGCGTGAAATAAACTGTTCACCGAACTCGCCTCTCAATTGGTCCATTGTTTCACGTGCTGTGTGGCATGTGGCACCGTCTTGTTGAAACCACATATCATGCAAGTCAAGCTCCTCCATTTTGGGCAAAAAAAAGTTTGTTATCATCGCACGGTAGCGCTCACCATTCACAGTAACGTTGTGATTCGCATCATCTTTGAAGAAATACGGCCCAATGATGCCGCCAGCCCATAATCCGCACCAAACGATTGTTTTTTGTGGATGCATTGGTAGCTCTTGCAATGCTTCTGGCTGCTCTTCACTCCAAATACGGCAGTTTTGCTTGTTCACGTATCCATTCAACCAGAAATGAGCCTCGTCGCTGAACACAATTCTTCGATAAAAAAGTGGATCTTCATCTAACTTTTCAAGAGCCCATTCACCAAAAATTTGGCGTTCTGGTAGGTCGTTTGGCTTCAATTCTTGCACCAGCTGTATCTTATAAGGCTTCACACCCAAATCCTTCCGCAAAATTTTCCACGTAGTGGAGTAACAGAGGCCCAATTGCTGCGAACGGCGCCGAATCGATAATTCACGGTCATCACCAACACTGGCCGATACGGCTGCGATATTTTCTTCAGTTCGCACTCTACGTAAGCGTGTTGGTGGTTTAATGTCCAACAATGTAAATTTGGTGCGAAATTTTTTTACAATAGCCCGAATAGAAGCCTCAGTAGGTCGATTAAACTGACCATAAAATGGAAGAAGCGCGCGATGAACTTTCTTAACAGAGCACGCATTTTGGTAATAAAATTCAATAATTTGCAAGCGTTGTTCTTTTGTAAGACGATTCATGATTAAATTATAGACCAAACTGAAGATGTTTGACAGTGACACAAGATACAAAACGTGCGTGAGCTGTCAAAACTAGTGTTGCCAAAAAGATAATAGCGAAAAAATCACTCGTTATATGTTAGCATTATCAGCCATTCCGGATTGTCAGTTTGTAAAAAGGTTAATCGTGTTTTGGTGTGCTCTTCAAATTTTTACTAAATTTTGAACAAAAACCACGTCGCATGGACATCGCTCAGGAGCTGTTGAAGATTGTCAACGACGAGCCACAGTTCCTCAAAAAGTTCATAACTGTCATTGAAATCCAAGCCAAGACCGGAAAAAGCTCGTCAAGTTCGGTCAAATGTGAAGGTTTTGCTCACTGTTTTCTTCGACTGCAATGAATTCTTACCACAAGGTCGTACGGTCAACGTGGAATACTACCTTGAAGTTATGCGCTGTTTGTGCGAAACAATTCGTCAAAAACGCACAGGGTTATGAAAGAGGCCATCATGGATTTTGCAGCGTGATAACGCACTAGCTCACACATTGATGCTTGTGCGTGAGTTTTTGGCAAAAACAAAACCGTTATCATGCCTCAATTACCGTATACACGGGACTTTGGCTCTCGCTAACTTTTTCCTCTTCCCAAAGTTAAAGACACCGATGAAAGGAAAATCGAAACAGGAGCTGGTGGCTACACCAAAAATCGCATTTCATTAGTGTTTTGAGAATTGGAAAAAAACTCTGGCATAAATGTATTATATCTGAAGAGGATTACTTTTAATATAATTAGTTATTTCTGAATAAATATATACTTTTTGAAAAATTTAAAATAACGGCTATTTAGCGATCAGCCCTCGTATATATGTATGCTTTTTAAACCAAAATCTAAATTTAAGCTAAAACAAGGGTCACTAGCATACTCCTTAAAAGCCTATCGCTAATCTCATGATTGTGTTTAATCGTATTCTGCTCCGTGTGCTGTTATGGCGGAAATTGTTACACAATGCGCTATTTTTTAAGAGAATCATTTCACAACGAAAATTAGAAAACTACAAATTCTTTTTAAATGCTAAAAGCTCAGCAAAAATTATATTCAACTTAAAATGAATAACTAACGTGCAGGCATGAACCTTTTATTTCATTATTTATTCACAATACATGTTATGTGGTCTGGTCTGGTCTGGTCTGGTCCAGTTTGTTTGGTTGTTTATTTATAAATTGTGTTCTAATTTAAAATCATGTTTTAAGGTGTCATACAACACTACTATTTTATAAACATATACATATGTATATACATACATAGTGTATGTGACTATCATCGTTTTGTTTATAATAAACTTGTATGAGTTGTTGGTTATAAATGTCATACAAGTGAACACGTACAGTATTGGCTCTTGTCAGAGAATGAGAAATAAACATTTCAACACTATGGCACTGAAAACATGTATTACAGTCGAACCTTGATATTACGAACCGGAGGGAGATCTAGGCAGACAGACGGACACTACAAGCTTTATATTTTATACAAAAAAAATCTGACGTGTACATGAAAATCGGAGATTTATTTTTTTCTCCCCTTTCCGAAAAAGTATTATTGGTTCATGGGACAGAAAAAGGTTCGATTTTGTAACGCGGTGAGTGTCCACTGATGGCTGCTCTATAGTGACTCACACTTGATATCTGGGTAGATTTAACCTATTAACGCCCAACTTTAAAAAATTACAAGCTTTTTTAAATCAAGTAATAATAATAATAATAATAATAATAATAATAATAATAATAATAATAATAATAATAATAATAATAATAATAATAATAATAATAATAATAATAATAATAATAATAATAATAATAATAATAATAATAATAATAATAATAATAATAATAATAATAATAATAATAATAATAATAATAATAATAATAATAATAATAATAATAATAATAATAATAATAATAATAATAATAATAATAATACGAAAATACAAAAATGTATTAATTTTTTATGAAAATAACGTAAATATAGCCTGTCCTAAATATCTGACACTGGTACTTACACATATCAACCGTACTATAGGTGAAATTAAGACGCAGATTCTGCATTTCTTGCAGAGTGTCACATCACCTTTGAGACAAAATGAAAGAGGTTTGGATGAACAGTTTTTTCCTTGACATCTTCGCTGTTTCTCTCTCTTTTTTTCATAAAATGGCCTTGGTTGTCATGTCTTACATCTTCGAAAACATATCAAGTACTACCCTGGATCCTAACACCAAATTTTTACAATCGTTTTTTGCAATTGATTTTCCATTATACAGGTCAAAATTATAGCAATACCTACTAATGCCACGAAGACGCCACAATTTATAGCCAAATATAATAGGCTTTCCCCGTATAAATTGCTTTAGATCATGATGCCCATAATATTTCACAATCATTTCGTCGATTGTTAATTCTTTCTTAAATGTCTGAAATTTTTTTAAGTTTCGTTTCGTCTAATTTTGAATCCTCTATCATCCTTGTCTATTACCATGTTATCGGCATAATGTATATATTTTTTATTTTTTAATATTCGTTTCTGAAGATACAGGCCTTGACAATATTTACACCAAGGTCCTCTTCGTCGCTCCAATAATTTCTCTCAGATGGTAATTGATGCACAGAAAAAATTATGGTAAAAATAAAATCAACAAAATTTTTGTCTGAAAAAATAATTTGTATGCATATACATAAATATCAAAAAATAACCTTGGATATCGTATTTTGTTGTTGTTTAAAAAAATAGTTGTTTTCGATCAATAATTATTTTTACTAAACTTTTGTTTGAATCCACGAATTCCTGTACAGGTCCCCATTCAAACAATTTATTAATTGATTCAACGAATTTCGTTATTGAACACGAAAAAAAATTTTTTCTGTGTGATATCCGCTGAACAATAAAATACCTACAAACGATTTTAGTTTGTCTATTGTGACGGTGAAATCTTTACAAACTAGAAATATGAAGTAAAAGAACATTGTAAATTTGATAAGGCGAAGTTACAGTGTCACATAAATAGGACAGACATAATAAACCATCTAAATTGTGAAGTTTCTAAACATTTTTTTTTTAATAAATGTAGCTTTGGTAAACTCTTTTTTGAGTGAATAGTAATATTAAATGTTCGTTAAACCTTTTTTTAATATAATTTGCAAACATATATATAACGTTATAACAAGGGCCTTTTGGGATTAAATGTAAGGATTAAAAAATTTTTGTTAGCGGTACAAACTATATATGGCCAAACACATCTAAAAGGCTTGATGGGATTCCACATAACAATAAAAAGTACTATTTTAAAAAAAACATGTTATATACCGAACAAAAAACATCTGGTTTTGTACTGTCCTATAATTAGGACGCTGAGGTGTAATGGGTTAAGATCTCTTTTGTTTTTCTTTAAGTTGATAACGAGTGATTTTTTTGCTATTATCTTTTTGGCAACACTAGTTTTGACAGCTCACGCACGTTTTGTAAGTTCATCGCGCGCTTCTTCCATTTTATGGTCAGTTTAATCGACCTACTGAGGCTTCTATTCGGGCTATTGTAAAAAAATTTCGCACCAAATTTACATTGTTGGACATTAAACCATCAACACGCTTACGCAGAGTGCAAACTGAAGAAAATATCGCAGCCGTATCGGCCAGTGTTGGTGATGACCGTGAATTATCGATTCGGCGCCGTTCGCAGCAATTGGGCCTCTGTTACTCCATTACGTGGAAAATTTTGCGGAAGGATTTGGGTGTGAAGCCTTATAAGATACAGCTGGTGCAAGAATTGAAGCCAAACGACCTACCACAACGCCAAATTTTTGGTGAATGGGCTCTTGAAAAGTTATATGAAGATCCACTTTTTTTTATCGAAGAATTGTGTTCAGCGACGAGGCTCATTTCTGGTTGAATGGATACGTGAAGAAGCAAAACTGCCGTATATGGAGTGAAGAGCAGCCAGAAGCATTGCAAGAGCTACCAATGCATCCACAAAAAACAACCGTTTGGTGCGGATTATGGGCTGGCGGCATCATTGGGCCGTATTTCTTCAAAGATGATGCGAATCACAACGTTACTGTGAATGGTGAGCGCTACCGTGCGATGATAACAAACTTTTTTTTGCCCAAAGTGGAAGAGCTTGACTTGCATGACATGTGGTTTCAACAAGACGGTGCCACATGCCACACAGCATGCGAAACAATAGACCAATTGAGAGGCGAGTTCGGTGAACAGTTTATTTCACGCTTGGGACCAGTCAATTGGCCGCCCAGTTCGTGCGATTTAACGCCTCTAGACTATTTTTTGTGGGACTATGTTAAGGCTAATGTCTATAGCGACACGCCCGCTTCGATTGACACACTGGAAGCCAACATTGCCAACATTATTCGTGAGATACCGGCCGAAATGTTGGAAGGAGTTTGCCATAATTGGACTAAGCGGATGGACCATTTGAGGCGCAGCCGCGGCCAACATTTGCATGAAATAATCTTCAAATATTAAATTATATCGACCCAACTATCGATCCAAATAAATATTTCATGCATTTTTCTGAATTTTATGTGTTTTTTTTTTTTTTAATTTCCGATAGTTCTTATAAAATCATTCTTATAAAATTTGATAAGACATTTTGGCGTGTCAAGCTTTATCCCTTTCCACTACGCTAATAGAGTTTGTCTAGGATTATTCCTAGACTTATTTACTCTAGGATTATTCCTTTTTTGGCCAGTTCATCAACGATGTTGTTGCACATTGGTGTTGTTATAAAAAACAGCATTCTTAATTTAAGAACACAAAAAATTGTATTGACTTTATCCTTATAACGAAATTAGCTACCTCGAGGATTCACCGTATATACGTTTAAATAAAAGCCATGCATAAAACATAAAACAAAACGAACAAACACTTTTTATCACGTCAGGAATTTTTTAATTAATCTCGATAGTTTTGAAGATATTTAACAGAGTTTTGACAGGAGAAAATTAAACAAATATTTTGTTCAATGATTATCAAAAAAGAAAGATGAATTCAATGCTATATCATGTTTAAGATATATCTTTGTTATGTATGATGATGGATTTAATAAAGGTTCAAATTGTAAGTTTAATATATGTAAGTTGGATATATTATATGAGTTTATCTGTCGCAAGCAAATATATTAAATAATATTTTGTTAAAACAATTTTCTAGTGTTTCTTAAATAAGGCATCTTTGTTTATGCTTAAGTTACAAACAACATAAATACATTGCTGCTATAGAAGATAAACAAGTATAAGCATGTACTTGTCAGTCTTTTTTATAAAACAAATAAAAATCATCAGTCTACATAGTATAGTATTTGACTACCAACAGGCATAACATAATAACATCCGTGTCACAGCAATAAATAGATTAGACTGGCAGAAATACTTAATTCTTGTGCACATTATAATTTATCCTAAAAACCTACTAAATGCCACATAAGTGTGCCATTGTTTCCGCTAAAAGATTTGTGTCAGACGAAAACCTTTTCATTTGTCATACATATTACGAGTACATGTAATAATATATGAAATGCCATTGTAGATTAGAAGATATGCTTGTGAAACAACAAAAGCAAACAGCAAAGATTTTTCAATTTATATATGTTTGTTTAAGACGCACATACATACATGCATACAAACATATATCTTTGATAAGATTCAAAATCCACAAATAAACACGACCAAAGAAAAAAAAATAATCGAATTTTCTTTTTCTTGAGAGCACCATGCCCTGTGGAGTTTGTACTTTATAAGGCAGATATATTAAATGGAATATAAATCATACGCACCGCCAGCAGACCTTTAACAACGCTCTGGGGCGCATACGTTTCCAAATGTGGAATTTTATATAGCACTCATTAATCATACGCTCGCAGTAACAGGTTACCACAAATAATCTTATGTTTGTTTGCTTACAAAAAATTATTTTTAAGAACATAATTTTAGGGATTTATGTCATTCGAATATTTAATGAGAGGACAAAATTTATCAGCGAGAAAATTCATTTAAATTGGTTTTATATTCCTGTGATAACAGAAGTTTAAATGCAATTCATGTGTTTTGGGGCATTTTAAAAATTTCAATTTATTTTTATTTGTAACAAGTAAAGTTTGTTAAGGAATTGTTGCAAAGAAGTTTTGTTTGAAAGCAAAAGTCTAACACAAAAACATTACTATAAAAAGTGCATTATGTATTTATAATAATAAAAGTTATAAGTAGAGATATTCAAATCATTCATTTTCAGCAGGTAAAACATACCTATATTCATATATTGAACTTTTGTTGAATTTTATAATTTTTAAATAAAATGTTTGGTTTGTACATTTGTACAATGGGTTGTCCCCCAGCTAAAGATTTGATTATTATTTTTCTTGTCTTCTTCAATCAAAAATTATTAATCACAGCAAATTTGTATTGCAAAAAAATTCTTCTAAAGAAAAAATTTAAGAAAGGAAAAAACTTGAACTATAACCCGTTGTACAAATGTACAAACCAAAAATTTAATACTACTTATATTCATGGGAGCATGTGTCATTGCTTTACACGGCTTAGCGTGATGATGGAATAACTACACGGGGTGAATTATTCACAATTCACCAGGTTTGCAAAGCTCACACACGTCGCAGCTTTTGCCATATGAAGAAAGGCCTTTGCTGTAGAGCTCCAACTTTCTAATATGCAATTTCCCAGGCAATCAATGAAAGACAAGGCCCCTTAAGAGCATCAGCTCTTAACCAACTCACTCTTATAACCATCGCTACTGGGGGATATCTGCTGTATGACAATATCACCTTGGGTGTTATTAGTTATCCTAAACCGGCATTGCACCATAGTTATCAGGACAGATTTTGAAATTGATTTACATCAACACCTGCCTTTTCGGCCTAAATTGACGATGGACCAACTCCACGGAGTGAATTATTCACGATTCATAAGCAACCCTGTGTGGCTTGCAAGCCTCGCACAGGCCGTAACTTTTTGCTATAAGTTTGTAGCCCTTGCCTAAGAGTTCGGGCCTTCTAGTCTCTTCTGTGTGAAACTTTCTACCACCTAATGTAACAAAAGGCTTAATGAATTGGCAGGCCCAAGTCGATTAAGAACATCAGGCCTTAACCACCTCACTTTTCTAAAAATGTCTAGCTACTTATAGTACAGAAAACCGGCATTCACCAAAATTACCAGAGAAACTAAGGAACTCCTTCCCCTTTATGCCCGAGAAACAGAAGTGACATTTTTGGCATACGCCAAGGTAATACCTGCTCTCTGGGGGTGATATCAGGACAGACTAATTCCTTTTCTTGCAATTTCAAGTTCAGTTAGGCATCTTAATCGTGCTCAGAATATAGTCTGCAAGCAGAACCTCACGTAGACTTGCCGATCCCGACTAACCACAACGGGGAACTACTACAGCTCTCTGCCCCAGAAAGCTGGCTGTCGTGATTGGGCGTACACCAAGGCAAAACTGTTGCCCGGGGGAATATCAATGAGAGTGATAACCTTGATATGAATATCACGATATATGATTCACACTATAAGATTTGAATGTCCTTACTATTGAATGCATTACCTTGCTGTGTGGGAAGTGCTGATATAAATTTAGTTAGTCTAAGGCAGTTTCGAAGTTATTTTCTCTCGGTACCAAGCATTTTTAACTAATTTAACTCCACCATTTCAAATGCGGCGATAACGATTTTTTTTGAGTTTACCTTGTTATTATTGACTGCTCTGGCTTACGTCTTCCTCACAACAAATTTCGTAGTTCCTGTACGATGCTCTGCATATGTAATGGTGATCCCATGAGTACTGGTCCAAAGTTACAGAAACGCAGCCATTATCGAAATTTTTGAGTTTTTTTTATGCTTATATATATGTATACATATGTCAATACGAAAAAAATTTCACTTTAATAAATAAAATATTTCCCTACAAATTAACGCAACGTCAGCTTTGCGTCTCCAGTTACTCAGCATTCCAACTGCAAACAAGCTTTGTTTCCATAAAAAATTGCTGAAGTAGCGTCTGGCAGTTGCACACAAAGAAATGTGCAACTGCCAGACGCATGATAAGGTGGCGTAACATCGAAATGTGTTCAGTCTGGGGTGATTAGATAGGTTAATTATAAGATCAGAATCACTTGTATTTTGAATTCTAATGGGGTTCCGCCATATAAAGTGGTAATCCATAAGAAAATAAAAATGTTTTAACATTTATTTCGAGAAGCGATATTTTATTTATATGCTGCAGAGAGTCAAAAATATCATACGACAAAAAAAACCATTATGATCTTAAAAAGGCAAAATTCCAAGTAAATCAGATACCAATCAGTATGTTGTTGTTGTTGTTTTATTCGTATTGTTTCGCAAGCATGTGTGTGTATGTGCATAGCAATTATATTTGTACATTTGGTCTAGAATCAGCATTGACAAACCACTAGAAATTTATGGTAGATGATAACGATTTCGGTAGAGGATAATAAAGAAGTATAAATAGCAAGCAGATATTCGGTAGAAACAAAGCGTCGTAAAAAACCTACTACATGTGAACACATTATAGGTTAAACCAGAAGCGGATTAGTAATCCACTCTTGTTGCCTTGTGTTGTGATTCAGAACTCACTTCTTCCCCCAGCTAATAATATTGCATAACAGCAATCATGAACTGCTGCTTGAACAACAAATAAAAACAATAACAAACAGAATAAAAAGAATATTGGGATCAGGCCCAATATTACGACGCAGCAAATGTGATTAAGCAAAAGAAACAAGAGCAGTACCTGCCAAAAACTGTTACCACCCAGATGTGGCCTAAACTATAGAAATTGATGACTTCGAATATTGGTGCGGGTAATGAATTCGGGCATGTTCAGCTATAGCTCTATGTTTCCGGCAGCAGCTACGACAACAGTTACAGTTTTCAGCTAATATAAAAGAAGTCACCAATTATTCAAAGAGGGCAGTTAATCAAAGTGAGTTACGGGTAGATAATTAAAGTTAAGATGAGGAGTTAGTTAAAGTTTAGAAACAGCAAAATATTATATATAAATAATAAAGAGTTATAAACAGAGACTAGAGAATGTTTTATTTAAATTAGGTATTACCATAATGTAATACAATAGTAAATCCTGTGATTCTCCTGCGGCTCCAACGGGACCCTACAGGATTAAACAGTAACTCCTTATATAATAAAATAATAATATGTATTTCCTTCGACTCCTAAGACCCCCTCCAGGAAATACTATAACACTTGATACCACACAGGAATTTCTTTTCTGTTTGTTTTGCTGCAAATGTTTAAAAAAAATTGTTTGAATCACTTTATTTTGCAACAAGGCTTCATTTTATTTCCTTTTATTGTTCCAATTAAACTTCGTTTGTTTTTTTAATATTGAATTTATCTGCTTTTTTAGCAGCAAACAAAAATATTTGTCTTCCTTTAAAAACGAGCTAAAAATCTATCAATTAACTGATTTCACACAAATTTGTTTTGGGTCAGCAGTTGCCTGGAAAAAAATAAAATATGCCAGCAACCAAATCACTTCACTAAACCAAACCAAAAAAAAAAAAAAAAAAACATCGCTCAAATATTTGCATTCAAGTGAGAAATAAACCAACACTATGGACAATTTGGGAGGCAAAAAACAAATAAATCTTAAATAGAGAAGAGAAAAAATATTACCAACACCAAAAAAAAGAATAAAACGAAAAATGTCAACTTATTTTTGACCACATTAGTTTTATTTCTCTGAGTTTGGAGAATTATCCAAGTTGATATGAAAGAGATGAAAAGTCAAATGCTTAACGAATGATGATTAATTATGTTTCGAACAAGTTTTTATACTCCCACAGATGAGTGCTTCTTTATGCTAGCAAAATTAAAAAATCATTTATAAACCAGTTGAGAGGAAAAAAGCTGAATGAAACCGAAAATGAAATAGAAAACAATTAATATTCAATTTCATCCATAAATCTCAAAGGGTGATTGATTTAAGTGCTCGATGTCAGTTGAATCCAAGTCTTTTTTCTCTTTCCATCTCTCTCTCTTTCAGAATTTTGCTTTTTGACCTTTTTTTTTTTGGTTTTTTAATATGCGACAATTTCTTATGACGAAGTTTAAATAAAAAAATAAAAAAAGAGTAACGAGTGTTTCATTTTAGTGATATTTTTTAGGGTTTTATTCTTATTTTTCATACATAGTATACAAAAAAGTTTTTTGCTCTTTTTTGATATTCTGAAATAGATGCAAAAAGAAGCAGCTGCTTAACTTTTTTTTGTTAAAACATATTAAAATAGGATTTTTAGCCAAATCAAATGGTGTCGATTTCACTACCCTTTAGCTTAGTTCTTTTTTTACAAAATTTCCAATAAAATAAACTGGTTGAGTAAAAACTGAAAAGCCAAAAAATAAGTAATATATAATAACTATAAAATTATTTAAAAAAAAATATGTTATGTATAAAGCAAACAAGTTTCTTTAAACTCTTTAAAAAAAAGTATTCAATTTAAAACGACAAGAAAAAATAAGTATAGACTTGAACTACTTCTAAATTCTTTTAGCTAAAGATCTTTGTTTTTGCTGTTTTTTACAAAAAAAAAAAAAGTTTAACAATTTTTATTTTCGATATTTCAATAACAAGTTGTTCTCATCTTCAAGAAAATTAAAACATTTCCTGAGAATGATAACAAACTGTTACCGAAATATGGAAAATTAAAATTGCTAAACGTTTTTTATAAAAAACAACAAAGACAAAGATCTTTAGATGGAAGAATTTAGAATAAATTAATATAAACAAGATCAAATAATATGAATTTTGAGTATAGACTTTAGCTAAGAAACAACTTAGCCGCTACACTAATGCTCAGTCACCCAGTACGCAGCCACTACAAAGGTAATATTTGTACGACTGCTGGAGCAACTTAGTATGAAAGAAAAAAGGGAGTATAGCTGCAGTGTGGGGTGCTTTACTCTATTCTAACATTACTACAATAGATTCTGATCCCACGAAGAACCTCGTTCTTCCATCCATTAGTGGTTAATTGTCCAGTGACAACGCCTTACAGATAAAGCTCGTTCTTCAGCCCTACGGCTTACTTTTAGAGCAAGTTGATAGCTTTTCTGTCAATTACAGTATCAAATTTCCAAAATTACTACTCCCATTTTCCATCTCATCACACATATTTTTTTAGTTCTGATACAATATATTGCTTATGAAGGGCTCATCCCCTCAGTACTGGTCTAAGATATAAAAGTAATCCTTTTGAACAGTACATTTTAAAAACGAATTAGAAGCTTAAAAAAATTTTACTTTTAAAATAATTAACGATAAATTAAGAGGCAAAAAAATAAAGGAAGCCTTAAAAAATTGGTTAAAAGAATACCGTCCCATAAAAAGCAACTAGATCACAAAATGTGTCATTAATTTATATCAGCACCTGCCCTGACGGCCTGACGACGAATAATGTACCAGCTGCACGGGGTGAATTATTCGTTATTTGCCAGCAACCACTTGACTTGTGGCTGGCAAGGCTTGAACAGGCCGCAACTTCTGCCATATGAATAAATCCCTTTAATGAAAAGATCGGAACTTATACTCTTTTCTGTATGTTATTTCCCAGACAGTGCTTAATGAGTTGGTAGACTGTAGACCATTAAAAGCATCGGTTCATAGCCAACTTACCCGTCTAACCATCACTTCTGGTTAGCTACATTAAAGGTATCTGTTGCAAGACAACAGCACCCCGGGGGGATATTAACCCCCGAAAGCCGACACTATAGTTACCAGAGAAATTAATTTCCCTTCCTGCAATTTAGGGTTTAAGCTACATCCAGATCATTTCAGTCGAGGTAGGCACCAGAGAACTTCACTTGTTGATTAAAAAAACGTTCAACTATAAAAAAGGCACAAAATATTTGCAAATCACTCGTATTAAACTTGCCCACACACTCTTTTATTGTTCATTTTAAAGCCACCGAACATACTCGTATGCCTCATTGTTAGTTCTGATGGTTTACATATCGGCTGACTTATAAATATTATATTCTTTTTAGAGGGAATGAATGAAATAATTAAACTTGTTAGAACCTTTTTATACTTGTTCATTTTAAGACACTCGAACCACATGCAGTTTGAACACTTGCTTATTTTTATCAAAGCTCTAATCAAACTTGTCAGCTCGTGCGCTTGTTTTTTCCATTCGATATCCAAAACTTTGATAGACATTGAGGTACAAAAAGCAAGAAACCGTTGTGTATGAATTCGTTCCTTCCTGTCAACAAAGGCAAGCTTTTTATTTTAATTTTCATTAGATTTTGTAAATTTATATAACAAACTATTAATTTTATTTCCAGTTTGATATTGCAAATATTTACGGTATTCAAATGGTTGTTATAAAGTCATAAGTCTTAAAATATTAGTATGGAAAAATATAAATACTGTGAATATTTTGACCTAAATTATTTTAAATTTGAGTCAGCTTAGATGTTTACGGTTTAGTTTTGGAAAACTTCGTTTAAAAAGTCTTATTACCAGTACTTTCTGACTTTTTTGTCCGAGGCATAATATACAATATTATAACATTATGCGTGATATAACACCGTTTGAATCCCTCAATTATTTATTGGGGGCTATTCTGCGTTTCGATTCGGATCGAAATTTTCTCCGTCTGGCAACTTCAGTATTCTGCGTTTCGATTCCGCTCAGTTTCTTTCGATTGTATGTATTCTGCATTACGAACGGAACTCCGTTTTTTTCAGTTGTTTTTTTGTTGACGGAGAAGTTTTCGTTATATGTGTTTTAGTTAAAAAATTAAAAAAAATGTAAGTAGAAAATGATATAAAATGTTTTGTAACGATTAAAAAAACAACATTTAAAATTATTTTCTTAGCTAAATTTATTTATTTATTTTTTTGTCTCAAATTATTAATTTTTGTACCCAAATCTGATGTGTTTTTATGTATTTTGGGTCAAAAACAACAAGACCAGAGCAGTATGAAAAATAGGCGAATTAAATGTAATCTAATGCAGACATTGCATGTGGATATCACCAGCGATCAAAGGAAGAAGTAGCAGTGTTCTGGGAGGAAGTTGCAGGAATCATCAATGCACTTGGGCCTCCAATAAAAAAATGCCAGCCTCATTATACCTCATATTGTTCTCCTCTCTGACCAACAATAATGCAGCTGTTATAGAAATTAAATTAATTAAATTATTGATAAAAAAAAGTGCAACACAGTGAATTAATCCCCTACAATTTTTATTAAAGTTTTATTTTGGTCTTTCCATATTTAATCACAACACTGTTAATTTTTTTTTATTATGTACCTTTATCTTCACAAGATTCTTTCCACTGTAATATATTTATGAACAATTAATTTTAGTTTGTTTTTGTATATATTTCTTTTTTCTTATTAAACTTTATTAAGAACTTATTTTTAATTATGTATACAAACAACTTTTTGTATTAAATTTGACATTTGTTTATGAAAACGATAACAAACTTGCTTATTTTGCAATTTCATTTCCATATTCCACAGTAATGCTATTAATTTTATAAACATTGTTGTCTTCTTCTTTTTCTTTCGATTCCGTTTTTTATCAGAATACCAATTTTCGATCGCAACGGAACTGAATGCGGAGACTTAATCGAAACGCAGAATAGGGGTGATTATTTTTTATTTGTTCTCCTTTACAGTGGCTTGAAACAAAACTTTTATCGTCTGTCGATTTCCGCGTACGCAATTAAACGAAATTTGATTCATTAATCGAACACACACAGAAAATATTATAGTAAAAATAAAATCAATTAAAGTTTTGATTGAAAAAATAATTTGAATGCATAAATATCAAAAAAACTATCTTGAATATAGTATTTTGTTGTTGTTTAAAAAAATAGTTGTTTTCGATCAATAATTATTTTTATTAAACTTTTGTCTGAATCCACGAATTTCTTTACAGGTCCGCATTCCAACAATTTATTAATTGATTCAGCGAATTTCGTTACTGAACACAAAAAAAAAGTTTCTGTGCACGTTTAACAATTTTCCGTAATATTGGTTTATTTTTATTTGTTCATTAATATAAATTTTCATTGAAATTTCTCCTCAAAAGCTTTTCTTAGTCATCTCGACATAAGCTGTTTTGACATAATGCCACAGATATGTACGTAGAAGTATTTTACTATGTAGTTAATATATAAATTTTTTTTTAGCTTTAAAGACAAAAGCCACTATTTTCAATTTCATAACCTTGAGGCCGGCCATTAAAATGTTTTATTTATATAATTTATTATGTTCTATATAAAAATGTTATATATGTATCTTACGACAAACTGAAACGAAACAAAAAACCAATAATCATCAGTAATAAATTGTTAGTTTAAAAATAAAATATATTTTAAAATAAAATCCAATTTACATGATATTTGATTATTCTCCTAATTGGCTATTTTATCTTTTGTATTCTTTTATCTGAAAAAAAAGAACAACATGACGCTTCCACACTTGTTTGCATAATATTCAACATAAAAGTAAAGAAAATATTTTAAATTTATTTCCTTTATCTTTCTTGCAAACAAATAAAGTAATTTGTTTTATTTTATTCTCTCTCTCTCTCTCTCTTTTTCTTTCTCAAGAAACGCAAAAATAATAAAAAACAATAAAAGAAAAAAATGCATAAAAATCCCTTTAATAAAGACGTGCAAATTTTCAAAAAATAAAAACAAAAATTAACTTCATATACTCGTACTCATCGCCATCATTTGTTGACTTTGTCTTGTGACTTCAGCATCATCCGTAAAAATAAAATTACGAAATAAAGGAAACATTTTTCAAAGAGCTACAGACAAAAATCACATTGGTATTAAAGTTATTTTATTCGCTTGTTGTTGGTTGGAAAACCCAGACAGTACTTAATTTTTCTTTGTTTGCAAAACTTCTTAAATTTTAATATTGAAACATGTTAGTATGTCAATATGCTGAGTTTAGGGTGTTCCAAACTTTTGGTAATATCAAACAAGTGATTACTTACGAATATTTTCAACCGGTTTAACTTACCTGCAAAAAAAAGAAAAACGAAATTAAATAAGTTTTAAATAAAAGCAAATAATTAGATTAAAAAAATAATCGGATAACAGATAATTTGTGGTCACTGACAGAAAGACTCCTAACATAGTTGTGTCGTCAGTTGATTTAGCAAAGCGATTGAGTAATGTATACCCTTACAGAAAAATTACTCGAATTCGCTTGTTCGGGGTGTGGGTATGTCTCAACTCGTCCAATTCGGCAACCACTGGCTAACTGCTTTGAATTTTCTTCTTTGGCATCTTATACTACTCAGCGCACGTACTGAATGAGAATTATAACAAACTTCAATTCTTTGATATCAACATATTCTACAAGTATCGTTGGACTTTGTACTTTTCCTCCCCTTTTCTACGGTTTAACATCCTTTATATTTTGATTTTTAGCTTTAAGTATCAATAAATTATCTTTGTTAACATAATAACAAACCGACAGTTCATTAGATCTTCTATTCAACGCAGGTATAAATTCTATTATAGCACAATTCTATTATAGTACAATTCTTTATAAAACAAATCCCATAATAATTATTCTATTATTCTATTAATTATTCGTGAAGCTTTTAGATAACGATACTTCCAGCTCAGATGTATAAACGCGCAGACATGGTTGCAAAACAATAAGAACGCAACAACAACCATAAAATCATTAATGATTGATTTACTTGGAACTTGGCATTCTTTAGATTGTGTATGTTATTTGTTAGAGTATTATGTGTTCAGCCTTTTACTGTATGTGTGGATATGCGCCAACATTTATAATAAGCAGCTCAAGGGCTGGCATAGTGGGTTAGAAGCGACAAAAATTCGTAGCAATATATGTATTTGATTTATATTTTTGTAGCAACCAGACTAAAGAAAAACTCAGAAAAATTATGGTACAAGAAACAGTGTTGTTGTTTATATTAATATGTTTTAATTAATATCCGGCAAGGAAACCCCGTTAGTGGAAGCTTATTTTTCCAGGTAAGTAAAAGAAAAATGTAAGGCGTTTCGTCATTGGCGGCCTTTTTTTATCTCCAGAGATAGTGAAATTGATTTACACCCGCACCTGTCTTGTCGGTCTAATCTTATGGTGGACCAACTCCACAGGGTGAACTATTCACCATTCCCAAGCGTTCGCATGTGACTTTTCAGACTCCCACAGGTCGCAACTCTTTTCCATAAGCTTTTGGATTATGGCTAGCTTAATAGTTTCGGCCTAATAATCCCTCCTGATAGCAATTTCCCAACATACAATAGAGGACAAGTTTTAATAAGCTGGTAGACCGAAGTACATTAAGCACATCAGCCCTTAATCAACTTACCCCTCTAAGGTACCCCTGGTACCTTACAGTACAGGTATCTGTTGCAAGACAAGAACACCTCGGAAATCATTAGTTTCGAAAAGTTATCACGGAAACTAACTTCCCTTCCTGCGATTTTAGGTTTAAGCCACAGCCAGTTTCCCACAATTCAGGCACTTAACCATGATCAGCACCGAGAGATCGGCAAGGCAGATCGCTTAAACGGGTTTGTTTAAAATATTTTTTTGCCTGTCTTGTGAAATTGTTTACACCCTTATTACAAGAGTCGCTCAAATTTAAAAGCTAGCCAGTACACATCAAGTCGACAACAATTGAATATTACTGAAAATCTCGCTGTATTGCCTTAGATGCAGAAAATATCACGTCTCGCTGACTTTTTATATAAACTCGAAGTCGATATGAAGATTCTTGGCATATGGTGAATTATTTGAGTGAAATTTAAAACTAAAGTGTCATTGGATATTTTAGGAGACTATTTTGGGAAACAAAACAGTTTTAATTGATGTTTGCTTAATTTTGCATATTAAGATGCAGATTTTTTTGTTAAAATGAAACTTTTTCATATTAAGATTAACCTTTTTCTCATACTTTTTATTATAATGCAAAACGGGCTTCGAAGCTCATCTTAGCTATCTTCTCTTCAAAGAGAAAAGAGAATAAAGGAGCTCGGTGGGTGAGTAATTTAAACAATCCCAAAAAATACTGCATGTGTTTCGCGTTTGAAGATGAATGAATGCGGATGAGTATTGTAGAGACTAGGAAACATCTAGTTGTCTTCAAATGTATTTTTCGTTGCTTCTTTAATCACCGGCAATAAAAAAAAACAACTTTTACTTCTTGACTTTAAACATAGATATTCAAAAATGTGCTTTCAACCGTTTCTCTTAAAAAAAAGGACAATAAAGAAGTACCAATAGCAGCTTATAGATACAGCTTAGCTTTAAAAATTGTGCAAGGCAGTATAGTGTGTATAGTGTATAGTATATAGTGTATAGTATAGTAGTATATAGTATATATAGTATAGTAGTGTATAGTGTATAGTGTATAGTGTATGTATAGTGTATCGTATAGTAGTAGTGTAAATAAAGCTGTAAAGTATTTAGATACTGTGCAGTAGACTAGTAGCAGTTCATTTCATTTGCAATTGAAGAATTTTTTAAAAATGAAAACGTAACAATATAATATAACATAAGTGGCAGAAATTTTAAATGTATAAGTCCAATATCAATACCTACAGCATTATTCTTTCCACTTATCCTAAAAACAAAGCAAAACTGCTTAGAAGTCCAGACCATCAGCGACCACAGTTTTTATGGTCATCCCTAACAAAATTTAAAAAAAATATATAAATATGTATATGTATGTGCATGCAAAAACTTGTATAGTTACAAACAAAATTGCAACTGCTGCCACACAATTCGTTGAGATTATAGTAATCCTTAACGATTTTATTATGTTTGCGCGTTGCAACATGCAATTTTCTCTTATAAGTATAATGCTCATTTATATGCACCCTCCCTTTATACACACCCACACAACCACACACCCATACACTCACAAATCCTCACAATGATGAAAAGATAAAATACACCCTACATGTTTTTTCATTATTCAATTGGCCAATGAGAATGTCACATATTTTCTTTTATTCAGATTTTCTAACTTGAAAATCGGGAAGAAAATAAAACATGAAGAAGTTATATTTACTTGTATGAGTGCATGTGCGTTGAAATAAAAGTAGAAAATATACATTTGCATAAAGTTCAATATAAATTTTTATACTTTGTCGTTAATATTTAAATGTTGTATAGATTGACGAGCAAAAATATAATATAAAACAAGAAATAAAGTACGAAGGTAAGCAAAAAAACTTTTGTGTTTTTAATACACGACAAAAATGCATAGGTGTAAAACTTTGCTTCCGCCGTTTTCTTTTTTGCCGAAGTTCGAGCCTTTATTGTACAAAACTGGTTAAACTATATGACTTCAAGTATTGTCTATCGCTGGCCACTACTTTCTCCCATCTTTCGGGACAAATCCCGCGTTTATAGTACTAAACATCATCGAATCGATCCAAGTTTTTTAATTCTTCATAAGACCGCAAGCTCTGAACAGCCGGTACGTGTGCTATTGATCGAAAAAGTAATAGTTCGAGCGAGCAATGTCTGGAGAATACAGTAGATAGGGTAGTACTTTCCATTTCCAAGTATGTCTTGGCCAATTTCGCAACATAGGCTCGACCTCATTTTCTTGCTGTAAAATCACTCTATCATGTCTCTCGTTGTATTGCGAACGTTTTTCTTTCAATAATCGACTCCACCACACTAACTATTTTTGTCAACAATTATTGGAACCTATTTTTCGTCTACGATCGTTACGTTACTTTGAATGAGAATCGTTATCGCGCGTTAGTTACCGATTATTTTTGGCGCGAACTGGTAAACATGGACTTAGACGACATGTGGTTTAACAAGACGGTTCCACAAGCCCCACAACATACGTTATAATCGACTTATAAAAGAGTAAGTTACCTCAAGAAATGGTCCCGCCAATTGGCCATCTCGTTCGTACAATTTAACGCTGCTAGACTTTTGTCTTTAGGGCTACTTCAAGTCATTGGTCTATGCGAACAAGCCGATGACGTTGGAAGAACTCAGAGCCAACATTCAATGCAAAATAACGCTCGTTACGGCAGAAATTTTGTGACCGAAGTCATCGAAAATTGGGTCCAACGAATCGACCGCTGCCTACGTACCCACAGTGGCCATATGAACGCAGTTGAGTTCCACTCATAAATGTTTAGACTGTATTTCAACTCGATTACAAAATTTTGGAAATATCTAGAATGGTTTGCGTCTTATTTAAAAAAAAAAGTTGTCGAAACCCCTTAATATATAGTTCTTTCTTTATCAGTGTGGCCATATTCAAAAATATTTTACAGTTAAATGGACTTTAAAACAAAAATACAAAATGCTAAACTGGCAAAAAATAATGCAAAAATCTTAATTAAATGTCATATGTACAACAGGACAAAATATGATGAGAGCCACTATTTTTATTAGAAACAAAATTTTGGTTTAAGTCTACACTGAAAAAATTCTGTTCAGAAATTCTCTGAATTATGACATTACTTTTATGAATTGTTTCATTATTTTTCAACCATTGTAACTTTTCATAGAAATAATAAAACAAATTTCATTAGATTATTTTAATGAAAATCTTCATAAAAGTAATGAAACATTTTAATAAAAAACATGACTTATTTTCATTAAAAGTATGAAAGACAAATCATATAATTAGTGAAATAATTTCTTTAGATCAAAGAATCAATTTCATAAAGCACATGAAAACTGTACATTAAATTAATGAAACAGTAACATTTATTTAATGAAATAACTGCTTTGTACTAATGTAATATACTCATAGATATATGGAATAACTTCATTAAAAATATGAAACTTTTTCATAAGGACAATGAAGTTATTTGATTTATCTAATTTTATTATTAATTGAGCACCTGAAGAATTTACATTAAATCATAAAATTTACATTAAATATAAAACTCATAAAACTAACTTTTTGATAAAAAAAAACTGGACATTTTCCTACACTGTAGCTTAAGATTAATAAAGGCTTAAGATTGGTCTTACCAAAATTCAAAGAGTTTTCAAATAAATTAAATTTTATTGCAGTCATAAATTCAATGATTTTTTTAATGAAATTATGAAACAATTCTAATGGAAGTGTTTCATAATATACTCGTATATCAAATTTCAAGCATATTGAGAAAAGTTTGCATTGGATTAATGAAAAAAATTTAATGAAACATATTTCTTTCAGTGTATTATAAGACAACTTTTTTGTGTAACTTTGTTCCGAACCTCGTAAATTTTAATACAAATAAAAAAAAACACAAAATAAATAAATAAAAGAAAAACTTAAGCCCAAGAAGCTGGAAAACATGTTTGTTGCATCAATATAAAATCTAAAGTTTTGTATCAAATTGATCTGGTTTAAGTAAGAATTTAACAAACTTATGCAGACAAACACATGCTCAAGTCGACACACACATGCACACATACACATACAAACATACACTTATATTTGCTTTTATCATATTCTTTCATAACGAAAATATATTTATAAATAACAATTATTTTCTAAAATACTCTATAAGTTTTTTGCTTTTATACAATATGAAAAATGATTTTCTTAAATTTATTTAATATGAAAAATGTACAAGAAAAACCATCTTCGAAGGAAAATCGATTTTAAATCGATTTTGTTTAACTAATCCGACAGCATATAAGAAAATTTAAAAAAGAAGATAGTCATAATGTTAAGAATAAGAAAAACAGTGCATAACCATGAACAGTGATGAGGGGGAAGTTTTCTGGCTACTGAAAAAGTATGGTTTCTATTTGTAACTGCTTAACAGTTCATTTTTTCTAACCTCTTTCTTTTGAAATTCTCATTATTTGCTTTAAAACAGTAGAATATAAAGTAAAATGTTGAAATATATTTCTCAAAGCTAGCCAAGTCTGCCAGTGATTAGGTTAGCACCTATGAAATGTCTGCATATAGACAGCTAAACAAAAAAAATGGCTTTACAGATTTTCTAATTAGTATAAGTATTTGTATTATAACGATTATTCTATGACACCGCAACATTCCCTCTACTCCAAAACGTACGTAACTCTATATTTGCTACCTCATATCCGCTAGCTGCTCTTTCCAATCCAACAATGCAAAATATTGCAGTGCTACAAATTTTTGGAGAAAAAAATTAGAATGTCATATAATCTTGTGTTTATGGTCAGTACTTGTTGACGACCTCATCAGGCTCTTTAATCGGAAGGGATACAACACCATTGGCTACGCAGATGACATCTGTGTGATCATCCTAATACGACGGGAGTGCTGATGCAAGATGCATTGTACACCACATGGGAATGTTGCAGAAGGGAAGGTATACCCTGCAGAAGGGAAGGTAAGGGAGGAAGGTTGCAGAAGGGAAGGTAAACCCTGCCAAGATAACAATTGTGCCATTTACCAGGAAAAGGAAAATACAGGTCTCTACTCTAAGGCAAAACGAACAAAGACAGAGGTAAAATATCTGGGCACAAACCTAGATAGAAAACTCAAATGGGAACCGCACCTTGAATCGCATACAAGAAAGGCCTTTGGACTGCCAAAAAACCACTGGGTAGATCCTGGGGCCTAAGCCCTACGATAACATGCTGGCTATATACTCAAATGATAAGAACCACTATTCTATATGGGGCTCTAGTATGGTGCGAAAAAACCAAATAAGTAACAGCCATATCAAGACTTCGCAAGGTTTAGGGACTTGCATGTCATTGTATCATAGAAGCTATGAAAACCACCCCAACAACAGGCATGGGAGTTCTTTTGAACCCAACACCGCTTAATGTGGTTGTGCAAAAAAAGGTGATCACTCAGGCGATCTCAATCTACCAAAGGGAAAAACTAAAGACAGGAAACCTTATTGGTCATCTTGCAATCCTAAAAGGTAACAGAGACGTAATCGACATGTCTCAAACAAGTGACCTTATAGATTCGACTAACTCCTTTATTAGGAAGTTTGGAATCATCTTCCCAAGGTGGTTGCGATTGGATCCAAGGTGGTTGCGGAATGGATCACAAAAGTGGTAAACGGATGGATCCAAAACGCTTCAGGGACTTGGGGCGGGTATAGCGGGGTCTAGAGCATGGAAGTATTTGACTCTTAGTAGCGACACCACAATCTTCCAAGCGGTAATATACGCAATAAAGGAAGTGGTGGAAATACTCTCCGATGGGGGACACAAAGGAGTGCTTATCAAAGGCCCTGAGCAGTTCAGGCTAGTACTGGAATGCCACAACAGGCTAAATGAACTGGCAAGCCAGAATCAGCTTACCCTGATGTGAGTGCCCGGACATGAGAGGCACTATGGCAATGAGAAGTGCTGACATCTACCCCAAAAAAAGAGGCAGATGGAACTTTTATTGGCCCCACTCCAATATTTGGCTTCAACAAGAACCTTCTTAATGAAAAGATGAAGAAATGGGCGTAGTTCATTGTTGAGCAACATTGGAACAAGACAGCTGCTCTCAAACATTCCAAGAAATTTCTAAACTTTGATACGAAAAAGAACACTGGCAGGCGCACTTACAGGTCATTATACCTGTCATTATAAAGCACCGGTACAGATTGCGCATTTCCAACGCAGACATCTGCAGATTCTGCGGTGAAGAAGAGAAGACAATGGAGCACTTGATAACCCATTGTGGAGCTTTAGAACACAGAAGATACAGGCTGCTACAAGCGCATACGTTGAGTGAAGGGGACTCATCACTCCCAACGAAGAAGCTAGTTCGGTTTCTTGATGCACTTAACCCGTAATGGGACAAGGGGACGTACAATAGACCTACAGTGGTGGTAGTGTAAGTGGCCAATCCAAGAATAATAATAATAATCTTGTGTTTATTCAACAGAATAAGCTCAAGATTGTTATATTGTACTTTAGCGTACAAATTTTAAATCGTCTTAATCGCGAATTTTACACGCTAACTTCGAAAAACGGCTAATGCTATTGAATTCTGTGTACTCCAATTAGCTTTACCAGCAAGGTGCCCAGCTTGTTAAAATTTGTGACTAGCACATTCCTAATAGAACTCATGTTATACCAAAGCAGCTTGTTAAAATAAGGGTTCACCATCTTTCGTTTACAAACCGGATTACAGTAAGACTGTCTTTGCTGCACGGTTCCTTCAGAATGCAGTCCAGACAATTCTGGCACAAAAAATAATAATAATTTAAAACTTAATCCATTTTCTTGCTTTGATACATACTGCTATACATGTTCAGTTTTCAAGCTTTAAACAAGAAATTGTTGTCTCATGTATTCCTTTATTTTATTTTTTTTTAAGGGGGAAAACATTAATTTACTTAACAATACCTTTTTGCAAAATTATCCCCAACAAAAGCAAAGAAAAACACAACAGCGAAAATTTTAAAAATAAAAAGGAAAAGAAAACATATTTTCTTTTTAACAAACTCACAAGAAAAGATTCAACTTTGTCGTGATTGAAGAACAAATTCAGTGAGTGAATGCAAACATCTGGTTTTAATACTAATAATTACTGATTACGATAATGATTATTTTGATTTCGTTTCCGAAAATTTGCTGTTTCTTTAAGAGCAACAAAATCAAAGAAAACTAAAAATAAATTCACCCAGAGATGAAAAATTCTTGTGCAAATATAAAACAAACTACAGAACAAGGAATGGCTTAAAATTTCCAACTTGTAAATATTTTGTTAGATTTGATGTCTATAGATAGAAAATGAAAATGAAGGATAATAAATCAACAGTATTGGTGAAAATAGTTCGTATAACAGAAAATAAGCAGAAATTTTAATTCTAATAGAAATTGCTTATGGTTACTTTGAAAATAGGGGAATTTTAATGAAGAAATAAAATTAAATAACAAATGTATGTAATATAAAATTAAACCTTATTTTAGGCTATAGAAACTTTTCCAATATTCTGACCACCACTGTATTTTAACGGTTAGGAAAAATCCTTTTGCAATACGATATGGCCTGGCAAGGCATTGTTTAGTAACTATAGTTTATAACTAACTATTAAAGTATGCAATAGCAGCAAAAAACAACAGCAAGAATAAATGCCAAAAAAAAAAACGAAGGGAAAGAAATTCTTTGTTGAACTACGAGTACAACCAAAACAGAAAAATAAATATTCGAAAAAGCAAAAAAAAAAAAAATTTTTTGTAAAAACGTAGATACGAATATGTTTGATTGTGTATACAGGCATAATGAAAAAAAAAGCACCGATAGAAGAAATAGCAAACAAAAAGCGATAGTTTCATTTAACAAGATGCTGAAATGACTACTGACGATTATGATGATGATAACGACAATGCTGATGATTGTTCGTCCATCCAGCTGAATGACTGACTGAGTGACTCGCTGGCTGGCTGGCTGGCTGACTAAGTGACAGACAAACAAGCTGTCTGATGCTGTTATTGTTGTCGACATTATTACATCCTTGCCACATGCTATACTGCTGCTGTTGTATCGTATAAACAGCAGTGTAGTGCATCATGTTTTGCCGTAACCCAGCAAACCTTATTGCTTAGTGATATATCGCTCTAACTAAAAAAAAAAAGCTTGTTTTGAGAAAAAAAACACATTTCAAAGTTTTGGTTTCCATACACTGAAAAAATTTTGTTCAGAAATTCTCTGAATTGTGACATTACTTTTATGAATTTTTTCATTATTTTTCAACCATTGTAACTTTTCATAGAAATAATGAAACAAATTTCATTAGATTATTTTAATGAAAACCTTCATAAAAGTAATGAAACATTTTAATAAGAAACATGTCTTATTTTCATTAAAAGTATGAAAGACAAATCATATGATTAGTGAAATAGTTTCTCTAGATCAAAGAACCAATTTCATAAAGCACATGAAAACTGTACATTAAATTAATGAAAAAGTAACATTTATTTAATGAAATAACTTCTTTGTACTAATGTAATATATTCATTAAAAATATGAAACTCCTTCATAAGGTCAATGAAGTTATTTCATTTATCTAATTTTATTATTCATTGAGCACCTGAAAAATTTACATTAAATCAATGAAATATTTACATTTGTTTAATGAAATAATATCATAACACACACTAATAAAATATGTTCACAAATGTACGTAATAAGATCAATGGAATTATTTCATTTATTCATTGACACTTTTTTTCATTACACAAACAATACTATTCCTTGCTTATGTGAAATTGTACCTAATTTTGATAAAAGAAAATGTTGAACAAGTATTCACCAAATAAAACAGATTTTATTAATTCAAATGACTTCAATACACTGGTATTTAAATTTTTTAAACTATTATTATGCTGATTTAAGTACATGCACATATGTACATACATAGCCAAGTTCGGTAGCCAGAAATTTATTTGTCATTGATGTAATGAATTCTATTTCATGGGAATTATGTAACTCATAAAACTTACATTTTAATAAAAATAACTAGACATTTTTTAAACTGTAGCTTAAGATTAATAAATGCCCATTAATATATCTTACCAAAACTCAAAAAATTAAAAAAAGAAATTTAATTTTGTTGTAGTCATAAATCCAATTATGTTTGTAATGAAACTATGAAACTTAATGAAACCATTCTGATGGAACTATTTCATAATATATATGAAGTTGCATGCCTATTGTGAAAATTTTTCATGGGATTAATGAAAAATAGTTAATGAAACAGTTTCATTAAATATATGATGCATAATTCTTTCAGTGTACAAGCATTAGACAAATTTTTTAGAAAATAACTCCTCAAGGAAACACTTTAAAAGCAATTTGCATAAATTTTTGCCACAATATAAAAGGTAGTACTGTTAACAAGTCCACATTGTTAACTCGAAAAGCCCATTATTGAGATATAACTGTTATGCAATAAAGCAACGTTATGTATGTACATTCAAAGAAAGAGAGAGAGAGACTGAGAGAGTTAGTTCCAGTAAACGGATTTCATTGCATTTGCTGGTTCTTCAGAACATGAAAAACTAAAAAACTTTTCGTAATGAAAAATTAAATTAATCAATCAAGTTACAGAATAAACCATATGATCACGGATACACTCATAAAATAAGCATAAAAATGTTTGAATTTCATCTAGTTGTAAATGTTTGGAAGTGTTTCAATGTTTCGTGGAAGGATGGTTATTGTACTTTTTTATATAAAATTGATGTTTGTCTATAAATGGATGTACTAATGACTCTAATATAATTGTTTTACTTCTTAAAAAATATACAAAAAAGTACCGAGGTATACTTCTTGTCACGACTTAAACTAGAAAAAGGTGAAGCTACATGCCTGGACGAAACATCTGTGTGTATGGATATACATGTGTCTACGCGTGCGTGCCAACAAAGCGTCAGATAAATTATATAAAATAAATTTTTACAAAGGGCTGTTTGTCTTAACCAAAATATAACAAGATACCAGAATATTTTTTTTGATAAGTTGAATATGGTAATAAGACTAAAGCAAAACAGCAGCACACAATGTAATATTCCTATCTGAATAAAATGTAAACCATTAGGAGTAATTATACCCAACCCTAGATAAAGCTACTTACTAACTTCTTTATCTATTTTTCTCCAACTTAACAACTTGAACTCTATTGGAGAGTCGAAGTTGTCTTCCCCTTTTACTGTTCAGCCACAAGAGGGGAAGTAGCAATTAACTGTATTCTCTGCAAAACAGTTGGTTTTTACGTTTTTACAATATCACTGATTTCTTTTCTGTTTTATTTATCTTGACAAAATAAGCAAACAACAAATAATATGCTAGCTACTTTTATCAACTTACGCAATTTCAAATACAACTTTACTCAATTGAGTACAACGAAAAAATCTGTATAAAAATTGTGGCAACACTTTTACAGAAATATTAAAGCATACTTTTAGGCTCCTCCATATTTGTTAGAAGGGGATTCCCAAAATATGAATATTTCAATTCTACTTCTTTCTTACATGCAGTCTACACCTAACTTCAAATGCAGTTAAAACATGAAGTTAAAACTTGCTGTTTAAATATCTATCTGTTTAAGTCGGCGTACACGTAGTGATGTTAGAGTTATAACTTCTCTTAGTAAAAAAATAAAAATGGTGAAAAACAACTACAAATAGCATGCTGTTGTCAATTTAAGTTATAACAGAGTTTCCAAATGAAATGTTTTAACAACCAAGTTATAACTTTAACCAAACTTCAACATGAGCGGTCCACATTTAACTTTAACTTGAAGTTAGCGTTAAAGTTAGTGTTTTCATGTCAGGTGGAGACCGCACTTTATGTTTTATTTAAATAAACTATTTAATATTGAAAGTTGGCAAGCGATAAGTTGTGTTGTGGTTATAAGTTCAAAGTACAAAATTTTATGATAAGTAATAAACGTTTTAGTTTATACAAATTTGTTTTAGTGATACAAATTTGTTGCATTATTTTGCAATAACTCCACCGGAAGCGAATGCATTGATAGACGAAGAGAAAAAGTAGCGAATGAGGACATAGTAGCTAAAAACTTGCGAAGCGTTGTGCCAGGTAACATTGAGGCATTTAGACGCCACAATAATACTAGTTTAAGTGATGATAGTGAGAATAGCATCGACGAACCATTGGCCAAATAGGTAAAGAAAAGCCGATATCATCTACCAGCTTGGCGCAGGTGCTCAACAAAATACTCTTCTCGGGTATCGACTAATGTATGCGACAGGCAAGAAAATGTAAAGAATTTGCTTAGTAATCTCAGCCCAGTTCGAGAAATCAATTGATGACTCGATGGTAAAATATTTTGGCCATTACCCAGCTAAGCAGTTTATATGTGGAAAATCTGTGCGATTTGACTTTAAAAGTTTGATAGCAGCCAGTTTCACTGTATATTGCTATACTTTCGATTTTTATTGTGGAAAATCGGAGGAAAATTCTACTGATCCTTTAGGAATGATCCAAAATCGTAACTGCATTGCAAAAGTATTGGCGTATTTCATTCTTTACATCAAAGTCAGAGCTGTACTTTTGGCCCGAACTTATATGCTATCAGAAAGATGGGGAAATAAGCGGAAATGCCCTTAATGAATATTAATATATCATTAAAATTTATTGTCCCCTTAAAATCTTATCGCTTTTTAATGTAGAGATCTGTTTTTATTGCGAAAAATAAGCCTCATAAATTATAGCACTCAGCTTTAAGCTGGCATAATAAGAATACATTTACTTTTCTTTTGCTGGGAAAGAATAAGTTTGAGTAGTTGCAGTTATATTTTTTTTTTGTTTCCAAGGCTGCTGCCATGATGAATTTTGTTTGATGGTTCATCATTTTTCAACGTTTGCCATTTTGTTTTCCTTTCCATTCTCATAACAATGGCTGCTTACACTCACACATATACAAGAGATATTACAATTTGTGTTTTTTTTTCCTTTTGATTGCCTCAGAACTTTAAATGTGATAAAGTATTTTTGCATTATGCTCTTATCATAAATATTAAGTTTACAACAAGTAGGTTATGATAAGAATAAATAATAAAATATTACTACACTACAAACACTTGTAAATATTTTTGCTCTCAATTTTATGCGGCTAGTCAGTCATTTTATGTTGTCATTAAATACCTGAACAAATCTGAGTGCCTTGGGTGAGTCTGCTCTTATACTTTTGTTCATAAATTATGGTTTAATCTCTTATTTTTATGATATGAACAAATATTTTTAGTCGTTATCAGGAAATCAGACATGCGAGCTTTAAATTTACAACTAATACTTCTCCTTATAACACAGAGTACACTAAATTTTGGAGTTAGCATGATTAGTAATTCATCGTTGTACAAGATGAAGTACTAGAGGGCTGCTCAAGCACAAAAAAAAAACCGCTTGAAATGGCCAAGAAGCTTAAGCTTCAATTGCACCTTGTATGCATTTAAATGCATAACGTTTGTCAACGAAGAGCGTGAGAGGTGCAATTCTTGGGCACGACGACCAGTTGAGCTGGATGGCTTTTCAGCTACACTATCGTGAACAGCAGCAATATTTTTTGCAGAACGAGCTGTAGGAACATTCACTGGTAGTTTCACATCTCCTACAGACCCGGTTTGCTAAAATTTAATCACGATTTTCCGCTTATACTCACATTTAGAGGATTAAATTGACCGAAAAAATCAGGAAGTGCATTTCAATTTGTACGCCCATTTTCATAATAAGCCTGAATAACTTTAACGCGTTGCTCAATTGTGTTTCACTCCATGATTTAAAATGAGGTAGTCTGAAACTGAGAAATGCTTTATGAAATGCAGACAAAACTGGACGTTCAGCTGTGGTTTACATTCAACGTCAGGCTTTAAAATTTAACCAGCTGATATATCATTACATTAATTTAAAACACGACTTAAACTGTTATGATAAAACACCACACATCGCTCCTTTATTGCAACATAGTTATATCTAAAAAAAAGCTTATTTCGAGAAAAACACATTTCAAATTTTTAGTTTTCATACAAGTTCCCTAAAGGAAACAGTTTAAAAGTTATTTGAATAAATTTTTCACACAATTTAATAGGTAGAACTGTTAACAATTCTGCATTGTTGACTCGAAAAGTTAATTTGTTGAGATATGATTATGTTGCAATAAAGGAGCGGTATATATATACTGCTCTTACATTAAAAAGATGCATTTTTTCATGTTTGCAATGAAAATTTATTTTTTCGGAAAGTTACGGTTGCCATTTTTTTAAAGAAAAAATACTCATAACCCAAATGAAGCTTTGCCTTGGCCCAATAATAAGCACCAGAGATCTGCAACCGGTGCCTTTTTTAATCATCTAAGTACACCAGTCTTAAATCGAGTTGCGGTGTGATTGGCCACCACATATTGTTTGTACAAGTATGTTTTCTACTCGTAAGAGCAGGCGTCTGTTAACTAGAGTACATAACATACCCAATCAAGTTTGTATGCGGTCGTTGCTTGATTTGGTTTCTCAATTATTCTTGCCACATTCGGCAATCGAACTCGTACTACTTTTTAAGAATGTAGTCGCACATTTATCTTACCCATGAGAGTATGTGTGTTTAGTAGGAAATTAGGAAAACCTTTATATGACTAAAGAAAATCTTCAAATATAATTAGAAAATATGTGCATATGTATATAATAACATTATCAAAGATAACAATGCATTATATACATATAATTTTCAGTTTGGTGATTTCTGTTTAAAGCAGATTTTATGGGAACTTTCTACTTTTTCGAAATATTTATTGTCGAGTTTTTTTAGATGTGAGTGTGTATAAATACGCTGTAAGCCGTTTCTCAGGCATCTTAGTCTAAAATAGACTACCAGTTTTGAGCTCTACGGAAAGTGGTGCCCCTGTATTCTAAGGAACCAAATGCACTTTTTACTTTCGTAGATCTGAACACAAAAGGCTCTGGTGTTCATTGGTATTGGTCGCTACTCTCTGGAAAATCCTGCCATCCTGATCCTGATGTTGGGGTGCACTGAACTGTGTAAAAGATTTCCCAAACAGAAGAAATCCCTTGACATTCTTCAAGCGCACACCACCTGTAGAGTCTTTGTCTGAAATAACTCTTCTATTGCCTCTAAGGGCCATTATTACAACCTAACCATAGAGTTCTTGAGAGTTAACCTTAACATTAGTTAACGTGAACCATAAAGTCACCATTAATTTTTTCCCATTTCTACAACTAAAGTTAAAATATTTTCAGCAGAAATTATGGCAGCTCCAAATGCTTAAAGTTAACTTTGAAATTTACCATGAGGATAAAGCTGCTGCTAAGTTATTACTAACTTTTCTTGTAATAACCGTAAAAAAATTATCTGTAAGATAAAATCCTAATGTTAACTATTCGTCAATTGTAATTATGGCCCTAAGAGAAGCTTGAGTCTCTCTCATAAGGAAACACTTAAATTTCACTAACATTTTCATTGTTCCATCTCGTTATTATCTTTCTTTATTCTTCAATTTAAAATAAACAGAACTTCGTTTTTTTAACATTTATCCCTGTCACTTTCCTTCTGTTACCTTTTCTCTTTGCAGGTAATACAATGCCAGTATTTTGAAAAGTCCCACTAGACTAGCTAGCTTGACAACTTTCTGGGCTTCTCTAATTTCCCCAGAGTTCTGCCTGCGCAAGCTACCACATTTTACAATGGGTTCAATTGAACGGTATTTCATTCCACATGTAGGCATGTGTAGTTTAAAAAGATGCCTCTACATTTTGAATACACGAGTGCACGAACAAAAGAAAAGCAAAATTTGCTTGTAGTGTACACAAATGCTTGTGAGTACACAAATCCGTATCTTAAATTAGTCTTTCAAACAAACACAACATACAATAAATTGTATTCAATAATTTTTTAAGCTTAAAGATTTAAATTTATTGTACGCTGAAAGAATATAAAAGATTTAATTCCTTTATTTAAATCCTTAATCTGCTGCAGTCCTCTGTTCATGTTGCACAATTGTTTGAGTTGATGCATGCACATTTATGCGCCTGCATGTGTAAATTTGTATACGAGCTATCATTTGTTTCTGAATCATTTTTTTTAGCATAATAGTTGCTTTTCCTCCCTTCTGCTAATGTATGGGTGTATATGTGTAAGTATGTGAGAGCGCTTTAGAGTGCACTGTATTAAAAAATTGCTGCAAAATATGGAACAAAATCTTTTAGCTCTTAACTTTATTGCACAATGAACTAAGAAGGACTTATTAACCAATGAAAATGAGAAACTATTATATTAATTAATAAACGTTTTAAGTAATATTTTATTTTTCTTTCATTAAAAAATAAATAAAAAATAAATAAATAAACAAAAAAAGCCGTATGAAGGTTTTCTACTTGTTCTCAACTTAAGTGGGTTTGCTCAAGAAAATGATTTAAGATCTTGGGCATTTCTTGATGTGACGTTGAAGCTGAGTTAAGTGCGAACCAGATATCGTTCTAGGGGATTTCAAAATGTAAGGGAGATGCTGAAAGGATTTGAAGGATACTTGTAGACAGTTATGCAAAAAATATAATATTCCCAAATATCTGCCAGGGATTCTTACAATGGCAGAGAACTCAGTACACTTATTTTCAATGACATATCTGGGCGAACTTATGGCTCAACATACAACTGAATACATTTTTCATGTCTCGAGGTTTTCTAAAAAACGGTACAACATACTTCACTACATCCGATCTTCTTGCTATTTATTCACGTGCCGCCTAAATTCAATCGAAACTGGAACATTACTTTCCTATTTGTGTCTATGGACGTGTACAAGAGAAACTTTAGACACCGAACCTCTATCAACTAATATATGTCACGTTTTCAAGTATTGTGTACCGTATGTCCATCAGTTCACAATATATTCAGTTAGTTTCAAGGTGGGTCCATATTATATTATTTTATATCGAATAAAAGAATTTATGTGCTGTTTCATAGAACACAGACGAGCAACTCGTCTAGAAAAATTGTATGAAAGTCACTTAATTTTTTTAGTGATTTCTGTATAAAGTTTTTTATACGAGTACTCGTCTGTGTTCTATAAACAGCACATTAATTTACAGAGGTGATTACTGTTAGGGTATTCAATTATTTTACAGGGATGGCACTATAAAAGTATCGGTAACAGTAGGCTATATAATTCTACTGAGATTCTGGAGCATCGCGGCAGTAAGCTATATTATTTTCTATTACTCGGTTCTCTCACTCCCCGAGAGCAGGTTCACTGTGCTTTCTAGGGTACAGAAATGTAGGAGCAACTCGTTTGTTGTAGCAAATAAAACTCTACTAATACGCATGATTAATGTTGTATTGGTCTTTCGAAACCCTCACCCAGAGCTAATTGGGAGAACGGAGACCAGCAAAGCTCTCGGTACGACTATCTCGGCGCTGATCATGGTTGAGGCACCTACCTTTGCTGAAACGTTCTGGCTGTGGTTTAAACTTTAAACTACTTAAACAGGGGTATATAGCGGTATCAGCTACTCGTTTGTTGCAGCACATAAAACTCTATGAATTCGCATGGCTAATGTTGTGTAGGACATCTGTAACCCCCTTGCCATTGGTTAATTGGTAGAACGGTGACCAGACATCTGGTAACAGTGGTCCAATGCTCGTTTTCGGGGGCTAATAACCCCCCGATGTGCTATTGTCTTGCAATAGATACGTGCAATATAAGGATCAAAAAGTTATGGTTTGACGGGTGAGTTGGTTAAGGACTGATGTTCTTAATGGGCTTCGGTCTACCAAATAGCCGTACTTGTGAATGTTCGTCTAGGTAATTTGTCTGCGTACAGGTCGATTATGATTATCACCCTACATCTGGCCCTCCTGACGGCAATACGTCTCGGATTGCCACTTTTTCTTAAGCTCAGCTACTGTGGTTGTTTGAGTGGGGTCTTCGTGAGAACCAAACTTTTCTACAACATATCTTCCAAGTGGTAACTTTTCTACGACCTTATAGGGACCTTCCCCTTAACTTAAGTCCCGTACCGTACTGAGTTCGCTTAATGGTTACTAACTCGTTCAGCTCGTACTCTGGTTCTGATTTTCTTTTTTATGTTCTCCTTCATTTACAGAGCAAATTCATTCTCCAGCTTTATGATTCGTCTGTTGAACAAGGCACCTGCAAACATGTTTCCTGCTAATTAGATTATTGAAAAGTTCAAGTCAAGCGCTCGCGAATACTACTTTCTCTCGGTACAATGTAAGGCGTCATTCCTGAGTACTGGTCCGACAAAAAAAAAATACCACCTTTATATTAATTTTAAGTAATCGGTCGATTGCGAATGGTGGTATGTGCTTGTTGGAAAAGATATTTGTGAGAGCGAGACAACAACATTTGTGAGAGCGAGTTAACGACAAGATAAAGAATGATATTTTTAATGTCCCTCTCGCCCCACATATTATTCAGTACGTGCTTTTAACAAGAGTACGAAACAGTTAGGTTTTCCGTAGCTTTAGTATTCAATTATGTTTTCCTGTCTTCCTGGATCAAGAGCTATTGATCGTGACAATTATTGTTATAGTTAAAAAATAAACAATTTTCTTGGCTGAAGCCAGATATGAACTTGAATCTGAAAAACAAACAACATCATGTAATATAAAACTTTTTTTAAGTTATGTTCCTCTTTTTAAGGTTTTTCTAAAGAGAATAAAATTGTTCAAGAAATTATGATATCTATAAATAGAACTTATGCTATAAAACAATGGAATTTTGTAAAGCTAAAAACTTTAAGGTGGCCCCACTGCATCTAAACGATTTTATGTTGACACCGTGTTTAAAACGATTCAAAAGTCAACTAAAATAGCCGGTTGCAGCAATTACTGTCGTGAGGTTGTGCAGTCTGTTGTAGTCGTCTACGGGTATAAAACTTTAGAATGAAAACTTTAATACAACAAGTACTCAATTTTAGCAAATATAAGAACAAAGTTTGTCTTATAACAAATTGAATAAGATAACAAGATCATCCCAGAACACATTTAATACAGCCAATATTAAATTTAAGCAAACATAAGAATGGAGTTTCTCTTATAACAAACTGTATAAGATAACAAGATCATCCCACAACACATTTAATACAGCAAATATTAAATTTTAACAAATATAAGAACAAAGTTTGTCTTATAACAAAGAGTATAAGATAACAAGATCATCCCAGAACATATTTAATACAGCAAATATTAAATTTAAGCAAACATAAGAACGGAGTTTCTCTTATAACAAAGTGTAAGTGTAACAAGATCATTCCAGAACACAATTAATACAGCCAATATTTAATTTAAGCAAACATAAGAAGGGAGTTTCTCTTATAACAAACTTTATAAGATAACAAGATCATCCCAGAACACATTTAATACAGCAAATATTATATTTAGGCAAACATAAGAACGGAGTTTCTCTTATAACAAAGTGTATAAAATAACAAGATCATCTCAGAAAACATTTGTTTGCTTTCAAAGTTATTCCCCCAAAAAAATGCTTATTTTCACCGAATTTCTTTCAGAAATTTATATATAGAAAATATTTATATGTTTCTATCAAAACGAATAATGATAGTTATGGCTAATGGTAGTTTGTTTTCCTAAAACTAGACGACTTTAAATTTATTTTATGTGGCAACTATAGTTCCGCTATTACATTTGCTTCTCGTTTTCTATTTTTTCGCTAAAGCAAGTACATCTACCACAATTACTTCTACTCTTGGCCTGTTTATTATTGTTTTATATCTGCATTTGTAAATGTTTTAAACATTTTTTTTATGTCTCCTCTTTTTCTCATTTCTCAATTTTTTTTCATTTTTTTGGATCGGAAATGTGTTGTTCTGCAATATCCTTTCAAATATGAACCAGCTGAACGAAACAAAAATTTCCACAATAAGATTCTAGTCCTGAAACAAAAGCAAAGCAAAAAATAAAAATACTAAGCAAAATAAAATAAAGCAATCGAAAAAATGTATAGAGAAATACAAAATAAAAAAAAAATAAAAAATAAAAATGCAAATAACACAATGGAGTGTTAAAAAAATAGAACATTGGTATTTTTAATTAATATTGAAAGCAGTGAGTGATGCAGATTCGGAAGAGGAACAAACCATATAAGAACTATGGAAAAATCATCAGACCTTTAAATCTTTTATTTAAGTTTTCATTTGTATTTTTTGCTTTTCATTTAATGGTTAATATTTTTTAATGATTTATTCATGATGTGTCTGTCACTCACAAACATTTCTTGATTTTAGATTTAAAAGCATAACAAGATAAAAATTTTATTTTATTTTTTCAGGGGTGGGAGAAACAAATACTAACGATTAGATGCGAAAACTATTAACAATCTTAAATGAACAATTTCTATAAAAGATTGTGAAACAACTATTACTTTTGTACTCAATATTTGCAATTCTATCAGCTCATGATCCTTGCTCATTATTTTTTTATTTATTGATATATTTTTCTATATTTCGGGTTCCTTTGACAGACTTCTCAAAGAAAATTTGTTTGTGTGTTATTAATTCAATAAAAAAAAAAAAAAAATTTATAATTTTTTAAACAATTAAGTTTTTTATTCGCTATTTAAGCTTCTAACATTTATACCAGTAAAAAATTATAAATAGCTTGTTTTCTATGTTTCCCAGCTATCTATATGTCGACATTTCATAGGAACTACCCTAATCATCAGTAGACTTTGGAAATTTTTGAAAGATATTCTCAAACATTCAACTTTATATCCCAACAATATAAATAAATTGTTGAGAATTTAAAAGAAAAATGCTGTAATAATACCTGTCAAAACACAAAAAACAAGCTTTTTCATTTATACACATCTCTAACATTTCTTTACACCTTTCAAACAAATGAACAACCGTTGGTTGCTACGATTTTCTTTTTGAAAGTATCGAAAACAAATCGTAATAAAAACTATTATTTTTATTAGTTTTAAATGTAAAAAACATTCCTATAAAATAAAAATACAAGAAAATGAGTGACTACAGTTAAGATAATTTGAAATGCCGGTCATTGCCTACCAAACAAACGCCGCAAAATTAAAAATTAAAATGAATGCTTGATAGGCTATCAAGCCTGAAATTATAAAGTATCAAGCACACGTACACGAAGTTGATAGCAAGCATTTGGACCGTGTCTATCCCGCTTAAGACTGTTGGTCGACAAGTGCCCATTATTTTGACCACACTGTTTCGTAGCTGTTACGAAAGTCTTACATTAACACAGCGAAATATTTTCTGCTTTGTATTTATAGCGGAATTCTTACATTTCCAGACAAAAGTGTTTCCAATGAAATAATTTTTGTAACATTAATGAAGTTTTACATGACAATAAAGTAGAGCTACGCAAAATGTTCATCACATTAATGAAACTTTCATAACTGAAATGAAACTTTTCATGGTATTAAAATTAGAATGATGAACGAAATTCTTACATTTCCAGACAAAAGTGTTTCGAATAAAACCATTTTCGTAACACTAATGAAGTTTTACAAGATAATAAAGTAGAGCTACGCAAAATGTTCGTCACATTAATGAAACTTTCATAACTGAAATGAAACTTTTCATGGTATTAACATAAGAATGGTAAACAAAATTCTTACATTTCCAAACAAAAGTGATTTGAATGAAACAATTTTCGTAATATTAATGAAGTTTTACTAGATAATAAAGTAGAACAATGTAAAATGTTCATCTCATTGATGAAACTTTCATAACTGAAATGAAAGTTTACATGGTATTGACATAAGTATAATGAACGAAACTTTATCATTTTCTTTCAGTGTTGTACTTAATTCTAAAAAAAAACGTTATTTGAGTAAAACACTTTTTTTCAATTTAATTTTATAGTTAAATAAAAAATTTTCTCTGTAAACAAAAAGTAAATGTTAAAATTGAAATAGAGAACCTGATGGCCTAAATATGTAAATAAAAGCAATGAAAACCCCTTGAAACATTTAGAGAAAAAAATAAGAGTTTTTTCCACTTACCACAACAGGAAAAACACAATAGACGCAAGGATGCCCAACAGTAGCAGCAGCAGCGGTGGCAGCAGCAACCGGGGGCAAGCCGTAGGCGTTCACACACAAATGATCCGTTTTAAAAATTTTCGTTGGTGGCGGTTGGGCTAACAAGGACGATGATGCTGCTGTGCAAGTATAAAATAAAGGTTGTTCCTGTTGCTGCTGTTGTTGCTGCGTGGCTATTGCTGCAGACGGTGTTGGGGTGTTAGTGGAGGCGGCGGCGGCGGCGGCGGCAGCAGCTGCTAAGGACAACAGTGACGAAGTCGAGGCCGTTGTAATGATGTTGTTTTTAACAGCAGCAGTAGCAGATGTGGTAGCTAGTGTAGTTGCTGTTGTTGTGGTTGATCGCAATTTGTTGGTTGTGCTGTTTGATATGGAAATGTCACCTAATGGCTTCAAAGTGTTATTAGCAGGAACAATGACGTTGAGCCCGGTGTCAACGTTATTGTCGTTTTCGTTGTTACTTTTGAGATTGTTGGTTGTGGTGGTCGTAGTAGTGGTGGTAGTGGCGTTAGTGGCGTTAGTGGCGTTAGTGTTAGTTGTTGTAGTGATTGTTGTAGACAATTCCAAATACTCAGTTTTGATTAAGTTTTCTAGTGTTGCATCAATATTTGAAACAGTTGTTGTCAAGTTACTTTCTGTGCTTCCTTTTGCTGTAGTTTCCGAGAGGCTTAACGATGTCGGCGACTCTGTTAGTGGATATGCGAAGGGGTTTTTGGCAGCTGTTGTTGCATTTGCCGTATTTTTGCGGGTTTCACAATTTGAAGGTGTCACGTTTTCCGATGTGTCCGTTAATGTTTTAGCAACTGTTGCCGTTGGTATTTTTCTTTGGCTTATCAAAGATGTTTTAGACAATTTCAATGTTGTCACTGTTGCAGCATTTGCTGTTATTGTTGTTGCTTGTGCAAAAACTTGGTCTTGTGCTGCTGATTTGATGGTATCTTGTTGTTGTTGTTGTTGTTGTTGGCTCCTAATGCGACTATTTGTAGTCTCTATATGTTGGCCTGTTTTTATAGATATGGGCGATAATTTTCTTTTTATGGCCGCAATTTTAATGGTTTTTATTGGCACTTTTTTCACTCAAAGAAAAATAATATTTATTTGAATTAATTTTTTTTTTGCTTTTTTTTCTCTAGAATTTTTAGTCCTTTTTCTTTTATTTTTTTGCCTGCAGTTGTATTCTTTTGCTGGTTGGTTTCAATATTTTCAATTCATTTTATTGTAAATTTTCTAGCAATTTGTCTTTTTGTTTAACTGAATGAAGTTTAAAGCTTATTGATTTAAAAGTTTCTTCTTAATGTTTGGCTGTTTGATAATTTAGGTGCAATTTAAGTTTTTATTACCTTAAATTTATGGTAACAAATGATGGAAAAAACAACAACAAAAATAACTAATTTTGGCGTTTTGTCAGAGTGCAAACTTTTCTTTTTCAAGGGAATTAAAAAAAAGGAAAACAACATGAATTCAAAATAAATAAATAAAAAAAAAAAGATGGACGAATAGTTTTATTTGCAAAATTTATTTTATTTTTTGTCCTAATTGCATGTTGCAGTATTTTTGTTCCTGCAGCAGAAATAAAAAGGGGCAAGTACTTAAATAAAATATTTTTTAGCCTCGACAGTGAAACTAAAATATATATAAAGTACAGCAGGATTTTAGCATCAAGACAATCTTTTTAAACAGCTTTTTCAGTGCGATTACTTGCTGGAGCTATTTTGGATCATTTACAGGGAAATTTTAAAATTAAACAGATTTATTGCAACTTAGTCATATCTCAAAAAATTAACTTTTCGAGTTAACAATGCAGAATTATTAACAGTACTACCTTTTATATTTATAAAAATTTATTCAAATTGCTTTTATACAGTTTACTGTAAGAGATATTTTCGAAAAAAAATTATTCTAAGATTTGTATTGAAACTAAAATTTTGAAATGCGTTTTTCTCGAAACAAGCTTTTTTTAGTTATGACTATGTTGCAATAAAGGAGCGATATGTAAAGCACCAGCAACAAATCAAATTAACATCGATGCCGAATATCCATGAAGGCAAGGTGATGCTCTTCTGTATTTGGTGGGATCAGAAGGGTGTGTTCCATCTTGAAGTACTGAAATCGGGTCAAATGATTACAGGGCACTTATACCAAAGACAATTGATGTGAATTTGTGCAAAAAGAAACGTTTTTGAATAACAAAAAATAAATATAAATAATAAAACAAATTTAATTTGCACTTAATGTCAATTCACAATAAGGTAAACATGTATTTTTAGTTTACATTCTATTAGTTTTTTGCTTTCATGGTCAATAACGAAATTGGCTAACTCAATTAATTAAATTGTTTGAATGCAGACCGCTTCATGGATTCAAACAAAAATTTGCGTGCTGTTCATAGAACACAGACGAGCAACTCGTGTAGAAAAGTTGTATGAAAGTTACTTAATTTTTTGAGTGATTTCTATATAAAATTCTTTAGACGAGTGCTCGTCTGTGTTCTATTCACAGCACATTAGTAAAATAAATATTGAACGAAAAAAAAAACTTTTTCCTACATTAAATTTTTTCTATAAACTATTTTTCCAGACAAAAGTGCCGTCGATTTTGGTAATCACAAAGGGAACGACCTTCAGGATCCAAGTGAGTTCGAGTACTCTTTGGAGAATCCAGCGGCCTGCCGTCGACTTTATTTTCAATACAATTTTTTCTGTGATCCTGCTCCGCAAGGGAGGATATAAAGACAACGTGCATGTAACCAGGGCACTCTTTGTTTTCTAACGCATAGAGGGGTAGAAGTTCCTGGTTTGTTGTAACTCTAGAAAGCCGCATAACTTATGTTATGTTGGACTTCCGAAACCCTCACCCAGGGTAAATTGGCAGAATGGAGATTAGCAAAGCCCCCGGGAGGTTCTGCTTGCAGACCATCTCAGTGCTGATTATGGTTGAGGTGTATAGCTTGGCTGCAACGTTCTGGTTGTGGTTTAGACTTAAAATCACGGGAAGGGGAAATAGCTTCTCTGATAACGAAGATGTAATGCCGGTTATCCGCGGCTAGCAAATCTCCGACGTGCTGTTTTCCTGCAACATTTAGCTATAATGTAAGGAAATCGTAATGATGGTTAAGCGAGTGAGTTGGTTAAGGACTCATGCTCTTAAAGGACTTCGATCCATTAACTAATTAAAACTTGTCTTCAGCGTTGCCATTGTTAATCTTTTCCGACCAAATTTGGTCGTACAATATTCGTTTGGTCGGCTGGTTGATTAAACCTTATTTTGGTCTTTTAGAGAAAATTCACTTCCCCTAATTTTAAAATATCCTAACCTTGTTGATTGTGATCCTGACATCACCGACAGATCCTACTACGAAGAAAGGCATGGATATCAAGGCAGACTGCCAATGTAGACCTTGGAAGTATGCAGCAAATACGGGATAAAATGTTACACAGTTGGCAGTCTAGATTGAGTACTGTCACTAGGGGCAGATGGACGAAGCGTCTCATTCCCAATATCGAGAAATGGTTGAACAAACGGCCTGACTCAAATGCTGTCAGGTGACGGCTATTACCGGAGCTACTTATACAAAATGGGCAAATGCAACACACCCTTTTGTTTATACGAAGACATCATGATAGGGAGCGTGGCCAACTTTTTAGCGGTAAAGCGATTCTGTGAAAAAGTTCTGCGGGCGAAAACGCCAGATCTGGACGCCGCAGAAGAAGATCATAATCAGGATCCCAGACGAAGGATAGTATAAAGAGAAGGGGAACACCTCTATATATATATATATATATATATATATATATATATATATATATATATATATATATATATATATATATATATATATATATATATATATATATATATATATATATATATATATATATATATATATATATATATATATATATATATATATATATATATATATATATATATATATATATATATATATATATATATATATATATATATATATATATATATATATATATATATATATATATATATATATATATATCCAGGTATTATATATATTTGGGGACGAGAAATCTATTTAGGTTGGTCCCGGATCCGGGAAAATCCACTTTCTCTCGGTTTCGACCCATTTTAAGCTTTAACCTTTCATAATATTTTCATTGGTTCTTTAACGCAATTTTAACGTTTTTAATGAAAATTAGTATTTAAGGGATTTTAAGGCTGGCAACTCTAGATCTAGAATGTCCCCAGTACTGGGAAAATCCATTTAGTCCTGCTTTTTGCCCACTTGTAACTTTATTGGTTCTCGAAAACAGTTTTAACGATTTTAATTACAATTAGTAGCTAGCTGGTTTTTAGGCCAACTAAAGCCAGGACTGACTGTTCTCAGCCCTGGGAAAGCCCATTTTGTCCTGGTTTTTATGCAGTGCTCATATATTTATTGGTTTTCAAAGCGGCCCTAACGACTTTTATGTTCAGTAACAAGGCGTTGTTTACGTCGAAAAACTGATGTAGACTGTATAAGGTTCAGGGAAGACCAACCTTGCCGCGGTATTTCCGCATTTCTAATACCTTTAATGGTGCTCGAAACGTTTTCTAATGATTTTGATAAAAGCCGCTACTTAGCCGTTTTAAAGGCCGATAAACCAATCTAGACTGCCATCGGCCCCAGGTAAACCCATTTTGTTCCAATTTTTAATTATTTGCGATATCTTAATGGTTCTCGAAAACGGCTCAAACTATTTTGATAAAAGTCGGTATCTAGGGGCAATTGGAAAACCGATCAAGTTTTCTTCTCCATTTTTCTACGGGTTTTACTAACTTCAAACATTACTCGTATGGCATATGCAAACGCACAATAGATCAACATTGGTCGCAGTGCAAACGGCCGATGAGGGCCACATCCCATGCAACAATAATACTGGCATATTAAGGGTTTTCGAAAACGGCGTCAGATTCAGATTCAGTATCTGCAAGTTTTTGGAAACGAAAATTTATCTGCGTTAGCCCCGTTACAAAGAAAAAAAATTTCTGCTCATATCTGGTGAAATTTTGATATGAATATTAAACTTGGAATTTTTAATGAAAACACAGAAGTTGATATTTTTTGGTGAAAAACGGAATACAAAATTTGTTTTTTTGCCATAAAATATTTGAGAAAAAATACAAAAAGTAGTCTTAGTTCTTTTTTTTATTGTGGCTTTAAACAGCTTAAAAGTGGCAAAATCTTGTGAATTAAGTTTTATTAAAGTAGATATCGCTCTTTATTGCAACATAGTCATATCTCAAAAAATGAGCTTTTCGAGTTAACAATGCAGAATCGGTAACAGTACTACCTTTTATATTGTGCCAAAATTTTATTTAAATTACCTTTAAACTGTTTCCTTTAGGAGATATTTTCTACAAAAATTTGTATGGAAACGAAAAATTTGAAATGTGTTTTTCTCGAAACAAGCTTTTTTTGCGTTATGACTGTGTTGCAATAAAGGTGTGATATATTTCAGTATGCATATAATTTTACAGCTCCAAGTAACGCTCGGTACCCCAGGTACCTTTATTAAAAAACCGCTTAATCGGTCTTTTAATAAAAGTTTAAAGCACAATTTTCATCGCGACTTTAAATAGCGTAAAAATGGAAAAATCTTGTGAATTAAGTTCTATTAAAGTAAATATATTTCAGTATGTATACAATTTGAAAGCTTTGGGTAATTTTTTACCGGAAACCAGGATTTTTTAAATTGCCACTATTCGAGGTAATCGAAAACCGGTTTTAGTAAAAATTTAACTAATCGATTACCCTAGCTAGTGGTGAGATAACGTGGAGTTAACTTACTGCTTTAGTTCAGTTTATAATTTAAATATCTTTTTTATTATCCTTTAGCTCCTTTTTTTTAAATACCTCTCATAAATAATTATGTTTTGTATTTAAAATTTTTTTTTTTTTAAATATTTTTTACTGGGAAAAAAAATATTTTTTTTTATGTTTTTATTAAATTATTTATTGAATTTGTTTAAGCTGTTTTAGTTAGCTAGCTTTTACTGAATGAAAAACAATTTTTTTTTTTTTACTTTTTATTATTATTAATTAATATTTAAAACACTATTTGCAGTTTACTCAAAACTTGTTTGTCTGTATTCGATGTTTTTTTTTTAATATTTTAATTATTAGTACCAGCGATTTATTTTTGTTTGTTATTAATATTGTTTTCTCAATATTATAATATTTTAAATATTATAATATTGTAAATATTATTTTTTACTTTTTATGTTTTTTTTTTTTGAGATTTTTTTTTTAATTATTATTAAGTTCTTTTATAGTTTTTAATTATTTTTGTGGACATTTTTATTTTTTTATGCTTTAGATTACTGCATATTTCAATTTGTTTTAATTTTATTTAACTAAACTTTGTTTTTGTTTTTTATTTTATTTATTTAGTTTTTTTTTGTTTTAACACTTAGTAAAATGTTTTTAAATTTTAAAGCAAAATAATTTAAAATTGTTGAAAAAATTTAACGCTTTTTTTACTTTTTCGCCTCTTTTTTTTTTTTAAATAATTAATAACTGATTTTATTTAATATTTCTGGTTTTATTTTTCTTTTTTTAAATTGCTAGTTTTAATTGCGATTTTTCTAATGTATAATTTTTAGCTTTTTTTCTATTTTATAAATAGTTTCCAACTATATTTTTTATATGTTTTTTTAAAGCTTAATTTCTTACAATTCGTTAAGCAGCAGCCTTTTTTTTATTAAATTTTTTATTTATTTATTTTTTTTTTTGTTTTCATAAAAATGAACGAGTTTTTTTGTTCTTTAACTGTAATAATAATTTTCCAACTTCTTTGCAATTTATTAAGATTTTTTTTTAACTATAATACTTTTTTTTTTTTTAATTCATAAACTTTTAAATGTTATAAATCTTGTTTTTTTTCCTATTACAGCTTTAAAGAATTTTTTAATTACAACAACTTTAATAAAACCTAAAATTCTTTAACTTTTTATATATTTATGTAGAGTTATTTGAGAAAACAATGACGGAGTTTTTAATGGACTGACTATTTGACTGACTGACTTGACTTGACTGGTTGAACGGCCACTACGACTAGCGCAATTTTTTGTTATATTTTCAGCTCCCAACACAAATAGCACATTTGAAAAGCCTTATTTAATATTCAAAACACGTTCAAACAAGTTTCTGTTTTAATTGTTTTAAATACATTTTTTGTTCAAATTAAACACGCACGTTTACACCCATACACATACACACATATATATTCATACACGTTGACGTACATTTAGTTTTATTAAAATTCGTTATTTGTGTGTTTTTAATTAAGTTATAATTATTTTAATGGTAAAATTTTTATATTTTCTTTAGCTTTTCTTTTATAATTAAATTTAATATTTTGCCGCAGTATTAATTCCCTTTTGAAACGTTTAAATTTAAATAAATAGTATACGAGTACGTTCGGCGTGTTTATTTTAACTTGACAATCGTTGGTCGAATGACTGGCATTGCGAATTTAATATTGAGAAAGGTTTGCCGCCGTTTAACAGAATTACAATGTGAACATTTCTTTTTTGTGCTTTCCTTTTTTTTTTTTTGTATTTATGTAGATTCTGTTTGATATCAATTCCTCTGTTCTGTTCAACTGTTTTCAATGTGTTATTAGGGATTTTTCCCTGTTTCGTTCAGTGTTTTCTTTTATTTGCAAACAAAATGTTGGTTCTTTTTTTGTGCTTTTTTTTGGAGATTTTTGCAGACTCATCTGCCAGACTCCATGAACCAGTACGGAACAGCTAGCAAACGCATTTTGTCAGCAAACGACAATAATATCGCTTATATCGCTTTCATTTATGTTTAATGTGGAGAGTAAAACAGTTTTAGAGCCCAGCCAGTCGGCAGCGAAGTGTTCATGAAAACATCGTCACATTAATGTGCAGCGGCAGCAACAGCTCAAATAATTTTATTAAGTACGTTTTTCCCTCAACTCAGTCACCAGCCGGCATTTAAGTAATTTAAGTGTGGCGTGTCTAAATATGTTTGAAAGATAAATATGCACGGAGGCAAAAAGGAAACATGCACTCGCACACGTAGCAGCCAGTATTGGCAAGCGCAGGTTCAATGAGAGACTTTGGCAGAGCAGAGAGAGCAGAGAAAAGAGCTGAAATGAATGGCCAGTGTAAGGCGCATGCCTTAATTTTAACCGGAAATGGCCGTTTAAGCAGACAGCAATTTTTTCTTTTTTTTTTTAATTCAGCGTATAAACAGCCAACCGCCCGCTGTCTGTTTAATAGTTTTCCTTTTCTTTTTAATAAATAAGCCAGAAGAAAAGGACTCTTTAATGGTGAATTTTTCGCTTTGGTTGGACAAGCAGCAAAATTTATCTCAAAGATACAATTTGCACACAAGAGAATATTAAGTTTAAGAGTCATTTATTTTTAAAGGCAAATTCACAGCTCTTAAAAAGGATTTTTTAAACAGATTTTAATCATTTTTCTTTTTTTGAAGCAAAATTAACATTAAAAACAGATATTTTTTTAACACTTAAATAAGCTTCTAATTAACAAGTATATTCCTTTAAATTATTGGACATATTTCATAAAATCATATTTTAAACGCATTAGAGCGTCGGAAAGGTGATTTACGCACAAAATACACGCAAGAAGCAAGTTTTCGTCTAGCATTTTTTTTTCTTCTTTTTTTTATTGGACCAGTACTCAGGGGATAAGCCCTACATATGCAGTGCATTGTACCAGAACTAGGAAAATAGGTTGTGAGGAGGGGGAAAGAGGGAGTAGTGTTTGTGAACATTTGACTTGAACTTTCCAACGTTATAACAGACAGGAAACACGTCTGCAGGCAACTTATTCCACAGACGAAGCGTACGGCTGAAAAACGAATTCTCTCTGTAATGCGTCGTACGATTCCCCGGACAATCGACCACAAATGGATGAGCTCTAGACGATGAACGCGTGCTACGTAAAAATGTGCGAGTTTTGGGAATAAGATCCCTAATCTCGTCAGAGCAAAATCCATTGTAGTAACGATAGAACAGAGTAATGCACCCCACACTGCGTCGATGCTCCAGTGAGTCAATAGAGTTGGATACCCTACTGTCACCGATGAGCTTCTTCGCCCTCTCCTGCACACGGTCGAGTAACCCCAAAATAGACTTTGAGGCACCGGCCCAAACATGAGAGTTGTATTCCATTTTCGGTCGAATGTAGGTGGTATAAATAGTAAGGAGATCGGATGGAGTGAAGTATATCTTACACCGTTTCAAAAAACCGAGGCACTTGAATGCTTCTTTAGAGACATGAAAAATGTGTTCAATCCAGCGAACGTCACACTGTATTCCAAGAACATCAAGAGCATCCGATTCCTCAATATTTATACCATCCATGAGTACAGATGAAGCAGCATTTGCGGTCGTTTGTTTGTGTGTTAATAGGCAACATTGGGTCTTACGAGCGTTAAAGGTGACCCTGTTTTTACGACCCCATTCGGAGATTAATAGGAGATCAGTATTCAGTGAATCATTCATATTTAGCCTCTTGGCAGCGATCTCTGATAGGCTGGGCCTATAACTAAAAGAGTACGAGTGACAAATGCTGCTGTCATCCGCGAAAGAATGGATAGGGTTGGAAGTTTGATAGAGAAGGTCGTTGAGGAAAATAAGAAATAGAGTAGGAGAAAGAACGGAGCCTTGCGGCTGAATTAATCTTGAACTCGTTTGATGAGACCCCATCTATAACAACTCGTATAGTGCGGTCTCTGAGAAAGCTCGATATAAATCGAGAGAATTCATCACCGGCATTGGCTGGACCTAAGTGAATAAAACTTTTCAATATTAATTAATTTTTTTCTATATTAATTAATTTTTAGTTTTAAGATTTGCATACTTATTGTTAGTTCTTCTCCCCCCGGGGAACAGGTTTGGCTTGGGAAAAGAGGGGAAGGGGTCACTCGTTTGTTGTAGCAAATAAAACTCCAGGAAGCCACATGACTTATGTTGTGTTGGCTTCCGAAACCCTTACCATGTGTATAAATTGGCAGAACGGGGGGCCCCCGCGTGGTTCTGCTTGCAATTCAACCCGAGCTGATCATGGTTGAGGTGCCTAACTTGGCTGAAATGTTCTGGCTGAAACCTAAAACGCAGGAAGAGGGTGTTAGTATGCTTGATGATTGCTTGGCGTGCCTTTTTTCGGGGACTAACAACCTCTCGGGGATCTGTTGCCTTTACAACAGATGCCTGTACTGTGAGGAACCAGTGGTGATGGTTGACGGGTGAGTTGGTTTAAGGGCTGATGCTGCTTCCATTGATTGCTGGGAAATTGCATACAGGAGGGATTAGAACAACAATAAGTTGCTCATATGGCTACAAACATATGACATAAATTGCTACCTGTGTGAGCCTAGCAAGCCACACGGGGGCGCTAGTGAATCGTGAATAATTCACTCTGTGGAAATGGTCCATCATAAGATAAGGCCGCAAGGCAGGCAACTGTTATTTCTTCTAGAAGATACAATAAATAATGGAATTGTTAAAAAAAAATATATATCATAAAAGTTCCGGACTTAAAGGTTCTTGAATATAAGCGATGTGACGAACTCATAAAGGGGACTTTTATTGGCCCCACTCCAATATTTCGCTTCAACAAGAGTCTCCTTACTGCGAAAATGAAGAAATGGACGAAGTGGTTTAATCAGATGAGCAAAAAATGCAGTCAGATCCAGAGGGCGAATGCTTCCTCTGGCATGTAAACAAAAATCCAAACACTGATTTGCTATGCAAAAAGGCAAGATCGTGTGCCAGAGTACTTAGGCGTGAAAAGTTTCTTCACGAACAGCGTCTTCGTGCCAAAGTCTTTACAGCTGCCCGGTGTAGTAAAACCTTTTAATCGTTCGTTAAGAGAGTAAAGAATAGTGCTAGTTCATCAATTTCAACCCTGGAAAAGAATGACCAAGCATTCACCCGCCCTATTAGCACGACTATCCTGCTGGCTGAAATTTTTGCAAGCAATTCCTGCTTGCCGGAAAGCAGTCAACCTCTACCCAAACTCGAAAGAGTATTTGTAACTATGACAAAGATATTTTTCCGGGTTAGAGCAGTTAAAACGGGTTTGGCACACCTCGACATAAATAAGGCTCCTAGACCGGATGGCATTACAGCACTGTTCTTGAAGCAGTGTTCTTTAATGCTTGCACTTCCATTAGCACGCTTCTTCTGCATTCTTTACCATATTGGTAATTTTCCATCGTGCTGCAAGGTTGCTAATGTAACGACAGTTCGTAAAAATGATAAGGCAAATAACCCTGTAAATTACCGCCCAATTGTAATTTGCTATGCACTTTCCAAAGTGAGGTAACTAGATTCACATAAATTACTTTGTTATCGTCAATATGGATTTCGTAAGGGTTGCTCTACTGGTGATCTTTTGGCATACCTCTCGGAGAAATGGTGATACTCAATCCATCATTTCTCTGAAAGTAAGCTGGTAGCTATGGGTATATCCAAAGCATTTGCCAGAGTGTGGTATGCTGCACTACTGGCAAAACTTTTTGCTTTTGGTGTCGGTAATAACTTTTCTCGGTTTATATCGAGCTTTCTCAGGGACCGCACTCTATGAGTTGTTATAGATGAGGTCTCATCCAATAAGTTTATTTATTTGGCTGTAAATAGCTGCTTCTAAGGCAAAGCGGAAGGAATTTTTACATCGCATTGGGGGTGAAACATGGTTTCTTTACGATAATACCAATCGCTGAAAATCACGCGGATATCCCGCTCACGCTTCTGCGTCTATGGCCACGCTGAACATTTGTGGTTCCAAGGTGGCACCTGCTCGGCGTACTCGTAATGTATTATGAGTTATTAAAATCGACTGAAACAATTACAGGTGATCGTTATTGAATGCAGTTAATTCGCTTGGGCAATACAACAAGAGAGATGATAAAGTGATTTGAGAGCATGACAAGACTCGACCCCACGTAAGAAAGTGAGCAAGACGTACTTGGAAATATTTAAATAGGAAATCCTAGCCTAACCGCTGTATTCTCCAGACGTTGCTTCCTCGAACTATCACTTGCTTCGATCAATGTCACTCCGGTGGCGGACCAACACTTTCGGTCTTATTAAAAAGTAAAAAATTGGATTGATTTGTGGATAGCTTCACAAGATGACCAGTTTTTCCAACGCAGGACTCCTGCGTAGTGCGAAGGATTGGATAAAGTAATGGCCAGCGAGGAACGATACTTTGAATCATAAATGTATAACCGGTATTTTACAATAATGCCTCGAATTTCGGAAGAAACGGCGAAAGTAAAGTTGTACATCTATGTAACAAGAAGTATTGTTTTTGTTTTCAGTTTTTTTCCAATTTTTTTTTTTCTTTAAAAATCATTTTTGTTATTGTCCTTAATTGCTCTTATAATTAAATCTTTTGATCTTGATATACGAGTATATTTTTTTATTTTATTTATTTATTATATTTTTATATTTAGTTCTTATGGCATTAATGCAGAGAAAACATTTTTTTTTAACTGTTTAAGTTGTTTTCTGTTTGTTCGAAAGCAGAAAAGGATATCATCAACAATGCAACACATTAAAAAATATCCTTAACGAAAGTGTTGATGTTCTTATTTAAACTTCTGTACAAACAAGTGCACCACGCACACAATAACAACAAAGAAAGCAAAAATATTTTTGTTTATATTTTATTTTACACATTGAAATTAAAATTGTTAGAAAGAAAAAAAATCTTTGTTTTTGCTAGAAATCGCACAAACGTTAGAACGAACCTCAAAGGCAAAGCGTAAACAAAGTTAAATAGCTCATGCTTAAAATGCTTAAAATAATCTATTCATAAGTTGAAACAATAAGCCAGGTGAACTTAAGTGATGTGAACAATAAGCAACTACTGCTCATACATACGCACTAACATGCATACACCCACATACACACACACACACACACACACACACACACATAGCCACATACACTGGCCCAGTACGCGTCACTTGCTCACTCCCACTTTCAGCGTACAACAGTGCAAACAGTAACATGCAGCACTTTGAGTTGTTTAAGAAAACTTTACTGATGGCTTAAGGCTTTGAATTTTTTATGACATGTTCTTTTCCAAACACAACACAACACACAAACAAACAAGCTCCAAATGAAACTTGAAAGAAAAAAGGACTTGAATTAAGCCAAAGAAAGAAATGAAGAATAATAAGTTTGCAATTGGTGATTAGACTTGTTATCGGTGTTGGATGATGATGATGATGATGATGATGCCATCCCAACAACAAGAATTATCATTATCTTTTTGTATCAAAGCCGCTGATTAATATTGTATTGAAGTGAATTAAATTAGAATAGATAAAAGAGAAAAAGGATTTTAATAAGTATTACATACACTTACTTACGTACTAGTATTAATGATAAATTTTTTTGTATTACATTTACTACCATCGGCCATGTTCATAAAAAATATTTTATGTATTAAAGGCTTGTTTGGCATATTTTTGTACAAAGTTTGTCAAACAAAAATATGATTTTAATAAGTATTACATACACTTACGTACTGGTATTAATTAATGATAATTTTTTTTTTTGTATCACATTTACTACCATCGGCCATATTCATAAAAAAATATTTTATGTATTAAAGGCTTATTTAGCATATTTTTGTACAAAGTTTGTCAAGCAAATCTTAAATAAACATAAAATATTTTTTTATGTATAAGACCTTATGCACACAATAAAAGGTCTTTAAGCTGATAAGCCTTTCGGCCGCGAAGTAACCCCAGTACATACCTGCTTATACAGGGCGGTCAAAACTGATCGAGCTTCGATTTAGCTTCTAAAAAATTACCCCCAATCCACCTCCAGGTCATAGCTTTGCAACGATATAAAACTGCTGTACTCCTTTTTAGGAAAAATTATCCATACCTGAAATTTCATTTTAAGTGATTATATATTTTCAGAGGGACCCTCCTTGGCCCTATTAAACCTAGTTTGGAAAAAATACAATATGTGTTTTATTGTAGGCAGGTCTATTTATGCTTTTATTAGGTAATTAGGTGTCCGAGGGTAAATTTTATATTTCAGCTGCCTCTTAATTTAGGTTAAGTTTAAAAGGTTTCCAGTCATAGCAAAGTTAGCCAACTTGGGTCCTTTTTAGTCTCATTTACTTGCCTAATCTACATATCACTAGTCCAGTTCAGAACCAACCCGAGTATCTGTTTAGGGGCCGGTGTTGATTTTGAATAAAACCAAATTATCTTATCCTTTAGCTACTGAATTTTTGCTGGCTTATCGACGTACACTTTTTCTTTCAAATAACCCCAATAAAAAATGTCCAGGAGCGTCAATTCTGGATGATCTTGGCGGCCAATTGACATCGCCACCACGTGAGATAGCACAGCCATTGAATTTCTCACGCAAAAGAGCTTTTTTAGTTAGCTGTGTCAGAAGTGGCACCGTCCTGTTGAAACCACATACCGTCGACATTTCATAGGAGCCACCCTAATCATCAGTAGACTTTGGAATTTTTTGAAAGCATTCAACTTTATATTCCAACAATATAAACAAACTGTTGAGAATTTAAAAAGAAAAATGTTTTAATAATACCTGTCAAAACACAAAAAAGAATATAAAAGAAAGATAGAGACGTGTATAAATGAAACAGTCAGTTTTTTGTGTTTTGACAGGTATTATTAAAGCTTTTTTTTAAATTCTCAACAATTTGTTTATATATATATATATATATATATATATATATATATATATATATATATATATATGTATATATATATATATATATATATATATATATATATATATATATATATATATATATATATATATATATATATATATATATATATATATATATATATATATATATATATATATATATATATATATATATATATATATATATATATATATATATATATATATATATATATATATATATATATATATATATATATATATATATATATATATATATATATATATATATATATATATATATATATATATATATATATATATATATATATATATTTATTTATATATATATACATATATATATATATATATATATATATATATATATATATATATATATATATATATATATATATATATATATATATATTTTTTTTTTTTTTTTTTTATTTTTTTTATATTTTGGACCAAGTACTCAGGGGATGACCCCTACATATGCAGTGCATTGTACTAGCACTGGGAAAATAGGTTATGATGAGGAGGAAAGAGGGAGTATTTTTTGTCGAGGTTTAACTTTAACAATAATTTCATGAAAGACCAAAGGAAACTCTATTACAGCATTTACAACTCTATTACAGCATTTAAAATGTTGGAATTAAATCAGTTAAAATTGATCAGTGCCCAGTGTATTTACCTTCGACACTGCTCAGATTATCAAAATTTAGTCCAACACCTTCCACACTACAAGGTAATGAAATATTGTCTACTGATGATTAGGAAAACAAGCTCTTTATAATTTTTTGATAGATTAAGTAAAATTATTTATTTTGTTTTCAGGAAAAAGAAACATTAAAAAAAACATTAAAAAATTTTTTGTAAAATTAACTTCACATGGCGCCAAAAATACATTTTAATCAGATTCTTGTAGGAAAATTCTATAGCATTCGATGAAATTTTAGTTAAATTTGGTATAGGTTTTTTAAACTATTTTTGAATGCTTAAAAAATAGTAGTAATTTTTTTTCGGGCGAGGGGGAAAAATGCGTTACGCACTAACCAAAGGATCCGTACCCTATGCTTTGTGTCGCAATGATCACCGACTAAAAAACCCCCTCTTCTGCCCTGGATAAAAATTTCCACGAAGAAGAGGGAGTAATAATTGCTTATATGAATTTTATTGTAGTGGAACTTTCAAGATATTACCACTTCATTAAAATTCGTAGCGCATTACAAATATAATAAATGAATTATTACTCACCAAGGATACATTTTCGTTATAAGCAAACATACATTTGTTACCAAAATATTAAAAGGGGTTCGGTTCAAAGAATTTAGAACAAAATACTGCAACTTCTACATATGATTTTATTATACTTAATATTAAAGCAAAAACTATTTGGCAATAAAATCTTGAATTTTAAGGCAGATGGAAACTTGCAGTAACAATACTTTTAAGTACGAACTGCGTAGATGTAACTGCTGAACCAGAAAAAAAGTATTTTTTGTTTAATAAATAATAAAAAAATGAAGTTACAATTTAACCGAAAGACTGTTTACAATATATGAGTTCGCTCGCATTCGCATACTCGTTAACTGCAGATAAAATTGTGAAATTTATGAACATTTTTGCAGCCATTTGCAAAAAAAGAATAAACAAACAGAAGGAGCACAAAAGTAAAAAAAAAATTATGATTATCCACGGCCTAATAAAGTCAAATTGACGACACTCTGGCCATAAGACGACAAGACATACGCAGACATTAAGACGTGATGTGTTTATTAAAAACAACAAATGATTTTCGAGACACAAATTTGCTTGCCAAAAGTAATCCTGTAACCTAAGAGGTTAGATGTGGTCGGCAGCAGTAACAGAAGCATTGTTTCAACGGCGGCATATTACAATTTTTAATTTAAATACATGCACATGTATGTGCATGTGCAGTCATAATGGGTGCCTGCCAAATGTGGATCTCTGATGACAATGTAACGCAAGTTGAAGTCTGTTTGATTTTCTTTGCTTATTTACATAACTGCATTTAGTCAAGAATTTTCCTGATTTTTCAATATGGGGTATCTGCTTTAAATTCTGAATAAAATGATTACTTAACAATGGCCCCTCAAGATTTTTTAGAAAACTTTAATAAAAATGTCAGGGATTTTTTCGAGCTTGAGGTTTAGTTTTTTGTTTTTATTTTGAAATTTCCAATATTTCGCTATACCACAGCATCATCAGGGATTTAGATATGGGTTTTTCCGAAAGAAGTCTATAAACACAAAATAGCCCAGCAAAAACTTGGTAATGTGTTGCACTTACTATGCTTAATATCTGTTGTAAGGGTGATATAAGACTTATCGGAAATTAAAAAAAAAACACATAAAATTCAGAAAAATGCATGAAATATTTATTTGGATCGATAGTTGGGTCGATATAATTTAATGTTTGAAGATTATTTCATGCAAATGTTGGCCGCGGCTGCGCCTCAAATGGTCCATCCGCTTAGTCCAATTTTGGCATACTCTTTCCAATATTTCGGCCGGTATCTCACGAATAATGTTGGCAATGTTGGCTTCCAGTGCGTCAATCGAAGCGGGCTTGTCGCTATAGACATTAGCCTTAACATAGCCCCACAAAAAATAGTCTGGAGGCGTTAAATCGCACGATCTGGGCGGCCAATTGACTGGTCCCAAGCGTGAAATAAACTGTTCACCGAACTCGCCTCTCAATTGGTCCATTGTTTCGCGCGCTGTGTGGCATGTGGCACCGTCTTGTTGAAACCACATGTCATGCAAGTCAAGCTCTTCCATTTTGGGCAAAAACAAGTTTGTTATCATCGCACGGTAGCGCTCACCATTCACAGTAACGTTGTGATTCGCATCATTTTTGAAGAAATACGGCCCAATGATGCCGCCAGCCCATAATCCGCACCAAACGGTTGTTTTTTGTGGATGCATTGGTAGCTCTTGCAATGCTTCTGGCTGCTCTTCACTCCAAATACGGCAGTTTTGCTTGTTCACGTATCCATTCAACCAGAAATGAGCCTCGTCGCTGAACACAATTCTTCGATAAAAAAGTGGATCTTCATCTAACTTTTCAAGAGCCTATTCACCAAAAATTTGGCGTTGTGGTAGGTCGTTTGGCTTCAATTCTTGCACCAGCTGTATCTTATAAGGCTTCACACCCAAGTCCTTCCGCAAAATTTTCCACCTAGTGGAGTAACAGAGGCCCAATTGCTGCGAACGGCGCCGAATCGATAATTCACGGTCATCACCAACACTCTCCTGCACACGGTCGAGTAACCCCAAAATAGACTTTGAGGCACCGACCCAAACATGAGAGTTGTATTCCATTTTCGGTCGGATGTAGGTGGTATAAATAGTAAGGAGGTTGGTTGAAGTGAAGAACATCTTACACCGTTTCAAAAAACCAACATGACGATGTTGGTTATTAGATTGTAAAGTGTGTGGGGTCATCATATGAAGTTGTGTCTCGGTTGTACGAAAGATTAAAAAGTTTTGATTTTTGGGTAGTCGTATCAACTTTTTTTTGATTTGCTATTATATTTATATACAATTGTTGCATCTGCGGTCATCTTTACTCAACAGAATTTTTTAAGCAATGAAATTGTGAATTAATATCGCACAGTTTGTGTCATGCCAACATGTTGTAACGACGGTCGCATAGTCTATGGCATGGGTAAGAACTCCGTACCCGCCTTCAGAAAGGAAAAACTTGGACTAAAACCCGATGTACAAATGTACAAAAACCTAAGAAAAAAATATAATAAAAAAAAACCAAAATATTCAAATAAACAAAAAAAAGTTGCCATAAAGTGCTGAGCTGATGAATATTCAATTTTTATTTTCTTTTCTAAATTAAGATAACGATGTTTGTTTGCTTAGACTCATAAATTAGAAAATATAAGCACACAAACCTCTTAAGAAAAAATATGTCTATAAAAACTTAAAAAATGTCATTAATGCTGTACATGTATCTGCAGTATCATCTTCATCGATTATTGGTGCTTTTTTTTTAATTATATTAATGTACGTTTTTGTTTTCTTTTCCATAAAATTAAGAAATATGTATCCATATCTTAAGCAGAGTGTGCAGTCATACAATTAATATTTTATATTAAAAGTGCCTACTTCCTTTTATTATTAATTCTATACTGTTATTAAGTTCTTCCCTCTTTCCTTTTAAATCAGTTTCGTTCTTCCGTTTGACTTGGGTGTTCGTTTTGTTTTATATTGCTGGCACTGGCAACAGAAGCGGCAGCAGCAGCAGCAATAGCAATAGCAACAGCAACAGCCAAACAAAACGTCTTCCCACACACTGTAATTTTATAACAATTTTAAACGGGTAAAAATAAAATAAATATGATCCTCTTGAAAGTTACACAAGTAATTTATTTACACATCACCCACTTGTATACTGCTCTCTGCCTCCTCATAACTTTATATTGCACAGACATACACACACACACATACATACATCTTCATTGAAATATGTTTGAATGTTTATACTTTTCAAATAAAAATTGGAACAATCTGTGCAATTAATAATAATTTAAATCATAATTAAAACTTCCATGGACAGACAAAATAAACATCCATTAACACAATTATAACTAAAGCGGAGAACGTTGGGTGCCGAAAATGTGCTCTCTCCGCTTTCTTTTATATTTGAGAAACGAAAGGAAAGTACTTCAAAACAGGTTGAAGGATATAAGAAATATTATTGGTAATAGGTAGTCAGAGGTACTTTCCTAATAAATAATGATATGTTTTTAAAATGAGTTTTTTGTGCAGGGTGTTTTTTTTTAGAGCTACTCAAGTTTAAATTATAATATTAAAAAAAAACTTATAAAGGGTGTTTTTTTAAGCTAGATAGAACTTTAAATTGTAAAAAGTAACACAAAAAATTAAATTTTGATGAAACATTTTTTTTATTTGTTTCAGTATACTCTGACAAATCATCATGAATAGACTCACGCTTGAACAACGCTACGAAATTATCCAAATTTACTTTGAAAATCAGTCGTCGATTCGCAAAGTCGTTTTATCGCAAAATTGTGTTCAGCGATGAGGCGCATTTTTGGCTTAACGGATTTGTTAATAAGCAAAATTGCCGCATATGGAGTGAGACCAATCCACAAGAGACCCTACAGACTCCATTACATCCAGAAAAATGCACTGTTTGGTGCGGTTTTCATGCTGGTGGCATCATCGGACCTTATTTCTTCAAAAATGAGGCCGGAGCTCGCGTTACGGTCAATGGAGATCGTTACCGCACCATGATCAATGATTTTTTGTTTGAAAATATGGATGACATTGATCCGGAGGAGATGTGGTTTCAACAGGATGGCGCTACGTGCCATACGGCGAACGCAACCATCGACTTACTGAAATCAAAATTTGGCGATAAGTTGATTTCGAGAAATGGACCTGTCAATTGGCCTCCAAGGTCGTGCGATTTGACACCTCTCGATTAATTCCTGTGGGGCTACGTGAAGTCACTGGTTTATGCTGATAAACCAGCAACAATTGACGCCTGGAGGCCAGCATTGTTCGTGTTGTTCGTGACATACGGCCAGCAGCGCTCGAAAAAGTGGCCCAAAATTGGACGTCCAGAATGCGCTTCGTCAAGAACAGCCGCGGTGCCCATATGCCCGAAATCATTTTCAAATGTTAATGTCAAGTATTGATCTTTCGAATAAAAAAAAATTTTGATTACAATTTAATTTTTTGTGTTATTTTTTACAATTTCAAGTTCTATCGGGCTTAAAAAAACACCCTATACAAGGTGGCACAAAAGTAATCCACCTATCGAAAAATACTATACATTTTGGGATTGGCCTCTAATGTCAGTTCTGTTTCAAAAGTAATCCTCCTATCGGAAAATGCTATAAATTTTGCGATTGGCCCCTAATGTCAGTTCTGTTTTGACAGTTGTGTAGTAAACACATGCGAAATACACGTTAATAAACAATGTTACGCTATAATGCCCTAGAACGCGGATTATTGGTGACTGAATGTTTTATTTGACCCCAAGAGGAAGATGATTTTTCATAAAAAATAATCATAAGTGATGAGGCCCATCCATCTTATCGAGTACGTAAATAAGCAAAATTTACGCTTCTGTGGCACTGAAAATCCGCGTGTAACCCCACGAAGAGCCATTACACTTGCTCAAAGTCACTGTATGATGTGCTGTTTTCGCTGAAGAAGTGATCGGACCTTTTTTCTTCGAAGCCGTCGCGGGCCAAACGGTTACTGTGAATGGTGAGCGCTACAGAGCAATGATCAACGAGTTCTTTTTGCCGCAACTTGATGAATTGGGATTGGAAAATATGTGGTTCCAACAGGACGGTGTTACGGCACACACTGCACGTGCCATAACCGCTGTACTGAAGGCTGCATTTCCTGGGCGCCTAATCTCCCGTTTTGGCGATTTGCATTGGCCAGCAATATCGCCTGATTTGACCGCTGCAGAATTCTTTTTGAAGTCGCAGGTTTATGTCAACAAGCCTCAGACTCTTGCAGCTCTTAAAGACAATATCCGTCAAAAATGTTAGAACCTATCGTCAGAAGTTCTGGCTAATGCGATGGAAAATGCTATAAAAAGGGTTTAAATAGCAATCAACCGTGGCGGCTGCCATTTACATGACATCATATTCTCGACTTGATGTAAAAAAATGAAAAGACCAAATAAAAATAATTCACAAAAGTTTTTCATTTTTTTTTTTAATTACAGCCAAAAAACATTGGAAGGTTATATCTGGAATATCAATGATACGGTCCCTATTTTTTGTTTTTTTCAGCTTTTATTAATTTATTGAATCTTCACAATGTGAACTAGCAATAAGATTTGAAATCTTAATACCAAATACAAAAAATTAACTAAGTCCAGCTAATGCTAGACAAAAAGTTTTGTTTTGCTCCAAATATAGCGGTAAAATCCCCTATTTAAAGCTCTGCTGGGGGCAAGGATATCCCATCTTCTCAACCGAGTGTTACCGCTAAAATTAAGTATGTGTCATGCCAGAAGGTTTGGGTGAAGTTCCAGTTTGTTTGTTTGTTAATTCTAAAGCCAAAAACAGCCTCGGCATCCAACATTGAAAAAATTCAAAGAAGTCAAAATAGAATACTCCGTAGAATTACAGACGCTCCATGGTACGTTAAAAACTCACGAATCCACGCAGATCTGAATGTACCTTTTGTGAAATCTGAATTTTGTGAAGTACGCGACAAGATATACAAACTTGAATTCCATCCAAATCCTCTTGCAGTTAATATTCTTAACTTTGGTGGTCACAGCCGTCTGAGAAGGAGGGATACTTTGGCTACCATTAGAGCTCTAAACAGATGACTGAATTCTGAAATAATATTCGCATAAAAATAAATTTTTGTCCAGCACCGGCAGGATTTTAATCACAATTTTTTTTTAGTATTAAGATTTGAATACTTATTGTCATTAAATTTTTTAGGTAGATTCAATAAATAAAATAATAAAGTTAAAAAAAAAAACAAACAAAAAATTTAATCTTATACGGAAATAAATTTAAATCTTGGTGCAAAATAGTCTGTAGTGTCTAGCTGCTGACACATGTTTGAGGAGATAAACTCCTTGTCGAAACTCTAGAATTGGATTGTATGGCAGCAGCGATAGTTTCCTGCATTTGAACTGAGGAATCTTGATGATAAGGCCTTCTTGCGATTGTGCGACGCTCGGCAAAATTCTTTACGATCTTCATTATAGTCCATCTAGGAGGACGGCCGCCAAACGTGCGCCTATATTCTCTTTGGACGCAAAACAATGGACTCTAAAGCGTGGAAGCGTTGCACTATGCAACTTCTGGTTTCATTGCCTCAATTCTTCATATTAGTTAAAATTAAAGATCAAAAGGTTAGTTACACAGAAAACAAATTATTACGTTTTTTTTTTCTTTTTTTTTTTCTTGGGAGGCACCAGCCCAAACATGAGAATTGTAATCTATTCGCGGTCGGATATAGGTGGTATAATTATTAAAGAGATCGGATGGAGTGATGTACTTCTTACACCGTCTTTTAAACCGAGAGACTTGAATGAGGAGGCATGAAAAATGTGTTTAGTGCAGCGAATATAGCGCTGCATTTGCATTCCAGAAACATCAACAATAACCGATTCCTCAATATTTATACCATCCATGCGTACAGATGAAGCAGCACTGAAGCTTATTAACACTTGATGTGTTAATAAGCAACACTGGAACGAGCGTGAAGGCGCCTCTGTTTTCACTAACCATTCAACAAAAAAGGTCTTCATTGGAAGACAAAATTTTGAATGGAAATTCAATTTCAAAATCAGTTTATGCTCCGTCGATTGGTCGAACCACTATCGCATGTAAATAGTTTTTTGTCAAATGAAACTAAACAAAAATTTGCTATCAACTGTTAGATTGGTTTAATAAACCAGTGTTGTAAACACAAAATTTGGGCACCTCAAAAAAAAACGCCTCATGTGTATGAAAATAACTTTTACATTTCTTCTCTGCCTTCATTTTTTTATTAGGGATTTTAATCTTATTTAGATGCAGATTTTCTTTTTCTATACTAATGAATTAAAATTTTCTTTAAAATCAGTTTAATGACTGCAACAAGTTGTAAGTAGGCTTGAAATGTAATAACGCAATAATGCATCGAAATTTAACCTGAATGAATGTGTAAAAGCTTTCTATTTCTTTTCTAAAAGCCAGCGTTAAAACCAGATAATAAAATAGAACTTTTAAGCAAATTTTGTTTATTTACTTATTTTTTATTCGCAGATTTATTAGAATTTAATTTACATAGTTTATATTTTAATAGAGAGTAACTGGGGCTATCGGCTTGCATTTCATTTAATAATATTGGATTAGTTGTATCGTTAAGTTTTAAGTTATTGGGTAATACTTAGAATAAATTTGAAAATATTTTATTTAAATAGCATATTGTCCGGACCACTTCGATAAACGTTTTTGCCGTGGAACGTATATCTGAACTATTAGTGGTTTTTCTTTTTAGTGCGAAATTTAAATTGCCGTATTGCCACCCGGGAAGTGGGAACATTTTTGCGATTCCCGAAGCCAATTTTTGGAATTTCCAAAAAACGTCTAACCGCTTCGCTAACCGGTTTAGAAATTACTTTTATACTTAGTACGCGTTTTGCCGTGGAATGCTTATCTGAACTATTAACGGTCATTCGTTTCAGTGCGAAAATTGAATTTACCGTATTGCTTCCAGACAAGTGGGGAATTTTGTGGATTCCCGATGCGATTTTGGGAATTCACAAATAAAATCGGAACCGCTTCGTTAACTTTCTTGGTACTGGTTTTTCATATTCGGTACGCGTTTTTGCCGTTGAACATGTCTGTGAGCTATTAAGGGCCATTTTGGAATAGTGAATGAAAAACACTTCTATTGTGAATTAAGCGCAGCGCACTTTGTGATATATTCTTCATATATCGAGCGCCCACTGCGTAATTCAAAATAATGCTAGTACTTGTCATTCACTATTGTTTAGGCTTACTCGTAAACTAATTTCCTAATTTTTAGTTCTTTAACTATATTTATTAAATAGCTACAATAGTTTTTAAATTATATTTAGTGTCTAGAACTAGTAACATTTAAATTTTCCCGGGTATGAAACGAACAAAGATGTGATTTTCTCGGTACCAGAAGAGCTCTAAGAATAAATCGTACATTTCTACTAGAAGTACAACGCGGCTGCCAGCGGAAACAGTTATGAAGTGTGCTATGAGTTTCAGGATTTGTATTGCTTCGATATTCTAATCAAAAAGAGATAACCTTCCTAAATTATGATGTTAGGATAAGAATAAACGGATCTAAAATGAGCACCTGTATTCTAAATAATGTAGGACAAGATATCTCATATCGACGTTCTAATAGCTGGCAACGACAAAAAAAAAAAACAAGAAACAAAAAAAAACTATCGATAGTCAGTTAAAACCAAAACTTTATATAGCCCTTTCGATCGATTTGCAGCTTTAATCTAAGCATATATGTACATTATCTATTATTTTTGATTTGTTCAAATTGAAAGAAGATACGAGAATGTTTACGAGTATAACCTCAAAACTTTATTTTTTGATTTCATTTGATCTCAATTGTATTGTACTTACATTAGGAAAACTTGGTGGGCGCGCTGTTGTTTGTAATGGAGGCCTCATTCCGGCAAGAGGTGGTACCTGAGGAGGTAAAGTTTGAGCTGGACTATAGCGTGGCTGATGCATCATAGATGAAAATGTCTGCAAAATTTTAGTAAAATAAATAATTTGTACATTATTTTTAACTTGCTATCATTTTAATTGTATAAAAAAAATTTATTTTAATTAACCGATTTATTATTGTACTAGAGTGCATCGATTTAGCAATCAATCAAAATAACACTAATTCAAAAATAACTTTCATCGTAGAAAAGTAATGTTAATATATATAAATCAGCCAATTTCTTTTGTATTACCTATTAACTAAAAAAACTCTAAAGAATAAGAGCTGAGAAGAGGTCAAAAAAACTTTAATTTGGGTGCAACGAAAATTATTTTTTTAATACATTTATTAATACGTTTATTAAAGTGTAAAATTTTTTTTTTAATAAATGCCCTTTAGATTCGAAAGATGTCAAAAAGACTGTAAAAAATTTTGGGCAACGTTCCATTTTGCTTTTAACTAATTTTTAAACAAAAACTTTTTTCCAATTTGCAAATCTTCTGATTACATTTTTAGTTTCATATATACAGCTATGGACAGAGAAATAGCGCACCTGTATTCTGAATTGTAAAAAACGTATAACCTTAGAAAAAGAGCGTTAATCATATGTATATTAATGCGATTTTCCTGCTCGATTTTGTTTTTCTAAAAATTCTTTAGAAAAATTCCCGTTAGATTTCGCAATTTTTCATTTTTGTCATATTTTGCTAAAAGTAACGTTTTTTGGCTGGACAATGAAATAGCGCACCTGTATTCTGAATTGTAAAAAACGTATAACTTTAGAAAAAGAGCGTTAATCATATGTATATTAATGCGATTCTCCTGCTCGATTTTGTTTTTCTAAAAATTCTTTAGAAAAATTCCCGTTAGATTTCGCAATTTTTCATTTTTGTCATATTTTGCTAAAAGTAACGTTTTTTGGCTGGACAATGAAATAGCGCAATGTTATTTCAACTATCAACTGATATAGCTTATGCAAATTTAATTTTTTTTTTTTATTTGGGAACTCCTGCAAAGAGGTACAAAGCAAATTAATATATCCGAAATTGTTAGATGTTCCCAAAAAATTATTTACAATGCAATAAAATGTGTTAGTTCAGAGGCAAATTTGCTTAATATCGGAAGAAACCATCGCGAAAGACAATGAACCGCTAAGACAAAGCAAGGTTAGAAAAAGTAAGGTAGATCCTTCCAAGTCCTCGAGAAAAAATGAGGAATTTGGGTTAAATGTATCCAGTAGACTTATACGAGGACGTCTCAATGAAACTAATCTCTATGGCGGAGTCAGCAGAAAAAACTCCCTCCTAACAAAAAAGAATATAACAGACCGTTTGCCTTTGGCAAAACTGCTCAGGAATAAGGACATCAAATTCTGGAAACGAGCCCTTTTTACAGGTGACATTAAAATAACATTTGTACATCGAGGAAAAAAACTTAGAATTCCAGCCCCTGAACTGGATCTTTATGTACGATAATGACCCAAAATAAACAGTAAAAGTAGTGGAAAATTGGCTCTGCAGAAAAGATTTCAATTTTTGATTGGCCCGCACAGTCCCGGTCTTAACCCCATACAAAATTTATGCAACGATGTTAGGGTGAAAGTTGGGCAGAAAAAAATTAAGAATTGCGAGGAACTTTGGGAAGGAGTAAGGGTAGCGTGGAGCTGTCTTCCTTTGGAGAGATACCAAAAGTTTATAGAAAATATACCTCGCAGGTGTGAAGCAGTTTTGCCAAATAACACCGCTTTTACACACGAAAAATTTACTTTACAAAGTCTTGAGTTTGGTGGTGACAACGGAAAAAGGATTAACTCTCTTACACTCTTTATTTTCCCTTGCCACCACCAAACTCAAGACTTTGCACAGTAAACTTTCTGTGTGTGAAAGCCGTGTAAGGGTGATTTAACAAAATACTATATGATAAGTAAATCCCCTACTCAATTGAAATCGTTCTGCTAAAAATACAAATTATTATAGAAGATCAGGAAAAGTGCGCTATTTCTCCGTCCAGTTTGAATTGTGGTAAATTGAATTTTTATGGACTTATTAAATAATGATATGTCAAATGGTGTTTTTGTTATGTTTTTTAGTTTAAAACTAAAATAATCATACAGCTAAATTCAAAATTAGAGTGTAATTTTATCTATGAATCAAATTATAAACTTTTCTATCTTGTTGCTATTGATAAGTGAGCTATTTCTCTCTTTCTCTCTGTCCATAGCTGTATGTAAACACTAAACATATGCAAACAAGTGATGCAATTCTAGTCCGAACTTACCCTAAGAAAAAGTTCGGGCTAATTTGTACAGGAAATGAAAAAAATTTACTCTCTAATTTTTTGCCAAAATTGCACAAAAATTGTTACGTGGAACGCTTTTGGACTAGTTCGGGCTGTTTCGTTATTCACGTGGAACACACTTAATATTTGATTACTCAATATTTGAATGCATATTGTGTTTTCAGTGTATATAAACAACCGAAGCCTATTATTTCAAAACTAAAAGGTGCTCCTTCCAATGGGTTACAGCCAATTTGAAACTAATGTTGAATTAATTTTTCTTCTCTTGTTTTGTAATTATAATACTACTGAACTATAAAGTGGAAATATATTTTGAATAAGAACGCAAACTAGATTAAATTTATATGTCTGTCAAGTAAAAAAAATCATATTAATTTTGCTAAGTTCTTGCACATTTGCACATCTTATTAAAAAAATATTGGTTGTAATAAATTTTTGGTTGTCTTTACCAATATTATCTATAATTGTTTAATTTGTTCCCCACTGTAATACAAGAGCAAAAATAAGTAACAATAAATGGTCACTCACCAGTAAATGATTAGAAAAGTTAAACCAATTAACCGCTTAGTAAAACAAGTAATGGGGATGAATGGGATTTTAAACACTTTTCAAGTTATTTCACTGGATGGTGCAGACACACACGCTCAAACACACACGACGTAAACGTGAAGAAAAAAAAAACACTTGTTTTATGCAAACAATCAAGAAACGCGTTTAAAAGCAAATGTCAAAAGTTAACCGGCAATTATTTGTTTTTTTTTTCACTTTTAAAGAGAACACAATAATGGATTACACAGTTGTGGTAAGAGAAAAGTTTTTCGCGTACTTCTCGTACTCTTTTACTGTTATAAAATATTTAGAGAGCGAAACATACAGGCAAACGGGCGTTGTTTTTGTTTTTAGTTTATGCAAACTGTTTTCGTCACAGTTTTTTCTTCTCGTTTTTTTTTTGTTTTGATTTCCTTTTTTTCAAATTTTTTTTAATAAATATAAACAAATTAATTGTTTTGCGTTTTTTAGAGATTTTTTTCGTTTAATAAAATGTTGTTTAGAACATGGAAGAATTGTTTTTTTTAAACGGTTTTTTTTGTATATTTTTATAGGCACTCTAATACAGTCTATTTCGAGAATTTAAGTAAAAAAAAGTGCACAGTTTCACTTGAGTTATTTGAGTTTGTTAGTTAATTTTAGAGTTTGTGATATTATATTTATAAATATATATTATTTATTGTTATTCGAAACTATACAATTCGGATATGTTGGCTTCAATTTCAGGGTAATGGCTGCAAAGTGCCAGCAACGTTATATTATATTAAGGCGAATTGAGCAGTTTAGGTTATCGCAAGACTGTAAGAAATACAATTTTCATATAGAAATATTTGAAAGTTGTTAATCTAAAAACTGCTAATATTATACAAAATCCTAATACTTGACGTTTTGAATATAAAAAAAGATCGGTAATGAATTGTACTTCTATTATGTTTTACTAGTAGAGTTGCCAAAGAAGGTTTCTTATATTTCCCCATCTCATATAATAGGTGTGTTTCTTTACTCTACTGTGGGATCTCAATTTGCACAAAAAGCGTTCCCGTACATTAAAATGGGAGCGCTTTTTAGAGAATAGTATGAGAAATAACCCGTACTTTTTCTTCGGGCTAGGCTGGGCAAATAGTTAAGCAATAAATCACAGTTTGAAGATTAGAGGGCTTAAATACGATAGTGGAAATTATAAAGTTGGGCATAAAGTACATAATACTGCTGATAGACTTTTTTGTAAAACAAAAGATAAGTTGAAAAAGTTAAAAATATCCAATTTAGTGTATAGAATACCTTCCAGTGAAAGTGACAATGAGCAGCGTAATAAATTTTACATAGCATCAATATACAATAAATTGAAGACTATATTAGCAGATCATAAATCTTTCCAGAAGTACAGGAAAGTTGAAATTAAATTATACTTGACAACTGAATTGCTGACAATTGGAAGAATTCCGCGTTTTGTACTGAAAGTAAGTAGTTCTACTTATCTTACAATAAAACTGCATAGCAATAAAAGGTTTGTTGTCCAAACTAGTTTGGACAGTTTGCAATATATGCAAGTTTCATATGAACACTGCAGAGGTTCTTAACTTTAAAACTATACATTTTCTCCCTCTATTTGATATGATATTTGGCTTAAGTCCAGTTTACGCACAGAGCCCCGAATTGAAGAAAAAAAATTATATAGGGGGTTAGAAAATTAAAAAAATAAGAAAATGTATAGTGCAAAAATTGGCGGACACTCATAGTTTCCGAGTTATGGACCTCTGAAGTTTTGATATACGTATGTATGAAATTGCGATTTTGCACTACGTATCCAAAATCATGTAGGCTATCCAGGGAAACTTTGGTCAGCGAAGCCGGTGTTTGTTATACTATACAGAAGAAAATCCTTCCGCCCGGCCAAAGGCCGGCTAGGCTAAAACAATTTATTTAATCCAGTGTTATTTACTGAAAATTCGATCACACTTGCGTTTTTCTAACAAATTGTAATATTTATGCATTACCTGTAGCACTTTAATTTAAAATTTTTTAATACCTGTATTTACACTTAAGAAATTAAGATTCTTGCATAATATAATGTATCTATTCAAAAGCTACCAATTTTGCACAAATAACTTGAGAAATGTAATTTCATATACACGTATAGCAAAATTTCAGAGGTCCATAACTCGGAAACTAAGCATTTCCGCCAATTTCTTCATTTAACATTTCCTTTTTATTTTTAAATTTCCTACCCGCCTATATAATTTTTTTTTTAATTTAGAGCTCTGTGCGTAAACTGGACTTATTCCCTAGATTTGTTTTCTAATTGCCCCACCGTGCAGCTCTTTGCTTTTATAACAAAGTTTACGGCTTAAAAAACCGACCATAACTTTAAGGGTGGCAAAATATATATACATTTAAACAAGTCAAATGCTTCTTGAGGAATATAAACAGGAGCTGGCAACTCTACTTACTAAACCAACAACAATGTACTACGGTCGGTAAACAAATGTTAGAGATTTAAAACATGAATGAGCCAAGAGAGAGCACAACAGAGGAACATTATTTGTTAAATTTTTACGTCTGGGGTCCACAAGTCACAAATAAAGAAATTATTCACTAAATTATCATAAAAAACCCGACACTTTGTGGCAATCTTTTTAAAATTTCTTAGCTTATTAACACTTTGCTGGTAAAAATTTATAAATAAATACGAGTAACTATTAAATACAGGCGTGAACATACATATGTATTTATTTAAATAGAGATTTACTTTTTAACACTTTGTGTATTTTATGATATTTTCTTATGTTTGTTGTATAACGAGTTGTGACTTTTTGTTTTGCTTTTTTATGACAGGTGCCTTATGTTTTGTAACACCTTTTTTTTATCATTTATTACGATTTATATATTTCTCATAGGATTTCTGGGGGTTTTACTCAGTTACCAGTTTTTATTTACTTCTCCTTCAATAAATTGCCACTTGCATAATTATAATTAGCACTGACTGCTATTGAGAAAAATATATTTACAACAAGCCAAGGTACAATATTTATTTGCAAATACACAAACTAAAATTGCTACAACTTTCTACAATAAATTTTTGCAACAAAAAGACAACAACAATACTACTGATTTACTTTATGAGATGTGGGAATTTGTTGTTGTTTTCAATTTAACTAAAAATGCACTAAAGTCATTGCTTGTTCTTCTTATTCATGGGGTGCACTGTCTTCTGCTTTCATTAATGGGCTCTTTTGCCTGTTGTTACATTAATTGCAAATTGTGGTTTGATTTTTCTTTTTCTTTGGCTTGTTTTGTTGCACCTTGTTATTCTGTTTTTGTGTCTTTTCTTTTTTGCAAATCTTTAATATTGCTTCACTTTCTTTTCATGTACTGAAATTTTACTTTTCTTTTACATTCTTTCACTTACTTTGGCTTGATTGTTATGTGAATGACTGAATGATTTGAAAATGTTTATTACATTTATTAAATAAAGTAAATTGTTTACTTTTGTTTTGGTGATTTAACAGAAATTCTGTTGAAAATACTTATTATTATGTACGACTTCCCGACGAGACACACACAAAATTGTAATAAAAATGTTGTTGATTCTTTAATTCTCTATTACTTCTTCAACAGCGAACTGTAACAAACAGACAAAAGACCGACGACACTTGCCGAACAAAAACAAAACAACAGTGTATTTATTCAATTTGTTTTTATTGCTTGTGTTTGCTTTTGGTTTGCATTATGGGAGCAAGAGAATTGGCAAAATGCACTAAAAACAATAACAATACATGCGCTTTAACACAAGCACAAGCTGCCTTGCTTTAACATTGTGCTAAAACTTATGCAAGCGAGCATAACATGTTGGTGATGGTTTGCTGTGAGAGCGACAACAAATGTATGGTATTCTGTTGCGGCAACGTGTCAACATTGCACTGTTAACAATGATTTAATGCTGAAGATATTTCATACATTCTTACCTTGAAAATATCTATACAAATGTTAAATGACCTGCTATTTCACATACCACTGTTAATTTATGTAATATATTCGTATGTTAGTATATTTACGAAAGATAAATTATGTGATATTTGATAACCCATTCTATTTAATTTTTGTGATAAAAATAATAAGCAATCAATTCTATCTTAAATTTCGGGGTCAAATAATAATACTTCTTTGTCATACTACATTGTAAAAATTTTATTTAGCAAAATCAGTGCGAAAGGTAAGGGTGCCCAGCAAACATTATGAAAAAGGTACAAGAAAGATAAAACATTTAGTGAAAAAAGAAAATAACGCAATATTCCCAAAAACTGATGTGAATATATTTATTTAATGAAGTAAAGTGCGCAGTACGTCTTCGACCTACTTACAAGGTAAGCGAGATTGTATTGTATACTAGGTTTGTATATGAATTGGTGTGCCTTATTCACTTACAAGTGTGCATCGGGTCATCGCTTTTGTAAGCGAAACTTTGACCACTGGGTGCAGTCTTTTATTTTTTCACTAAATGTTTTATATTTATTATAATTTATAATGTTTTCCAGGCACTCTTACCTTCAGCACTGATTTTGGTAAATAAAATTTTTGCAACGTAGTCTGACATAAACGGCGAACTTTAAATTTACAAGTAAAAAAACATACGAGGGCGGATTGATATTGAAGCTAGAGTGTTAATTGGCAGCACAAACTTATAATTTTTATTAAATTGTGATCTGTTAAAAGTCAGCTGTTAAAATTTCACCCAAATTCATCGATAAGTTTATTTGTTGTAGACACTTTTGCGTTTCTTGATATACGGAAAAAAGTGAATTTCGTGCAGTGATTAAACACTATTATTTGAAAAGTAAAACGCGAAAGAGACAACGTCGAAAGGAAAGCTGGATAAACAATACGGTGTGTCTGCTCCCTCAGATTAAAATATTGAATTGCTGAATTTAAACTCGGCCGAATAAGCACTGCAACAGTGCCATCAACAGGAAGGCCAAAACAGCTGGTTACTGAAGAAAATATCAAGAAACTCCGCGATATCGTTATGATTGATCGCCGAGTCAAGTTATGTGAGATTGTTGAAATGATAAACATATCATATGAACGTGTGTTGAACATTTTGCATCAACATTTGCATATGAAAAAGGTATAAGCATGGTGAGTGCCGCGTATGCTCAGTGTCGAACAGAAACGAATTCGACAGACCACTTTACAGCGCTTTTTGGACAGGATAAAGCGTAAACCGGTCGAGTTTTGGCGTCGATTATTAACTGTTGATGACTCGCGGGTCCACCACTACACACCTGAAATCAAAACTCAAACGAAACAATAGGTGGAAGCTGTTGGAAGTGCTCCGAAGAAGGCGAAGACAGTGACATCACAGGAAATTATTATCGTGCCTTATTGGATCAATTGGTTGATACAATCAAGGAAAAACCACCACATTTAAAGAACAAGAGGAAAAAGTGGTATTTCGTCAAAAAAATGCACCGGTGCACACAACGTTAGATACGTTACTAAACTTACGTGAAATATGTATGGAATTGGTTATCATCCACTGTATAGTCCAGATTTAGCACCTAGTGAATTTTTCCTGTTTTCAAACTTGAAAAATCACAAAGGGAACGACTACAGGACCCAAGTGAGCTGCACAATCTAGATTATTCCGGGGTATCCAGCGGCCTGCCTACCTAAACTTGAAAAACAGGCGCGCAGGAAAAATATTAATTTTAAACAAAGAAGTGGTTACCGAAACTAATGCGTATTTTAAGGGGTTTCCAAAATCGTCTTACTATGTGTATCGAGCTAAACAGAAACTATATTAGGAAATAAATGGGTTTTGAAAAAAAAATTTTTTATTCTACTGCTGTAGCTTCAATACCAATCCGCCCTCGTATACATATATAAATGTTATACAAAAGATGAACGTAAGGCGAATTCATAACAGGTAAATGCAGAAAAAATAAGTACAACCTTACAAAAGAAAACTCTTTCAAATGTCTGGGGAAAATTCTAACCACAAGTGCTGCTTCATCTGTCCTCATGGAAGGTATAAATATTGAAGAATCGGATGCTCTTGCTATTCTTTGCTGGAGTAAACACATTTTTCATGTCTCTAAAGAAGCATAAAAGTGCCTTGGGTTTTTGAAACGGTGTAAGATGTACTTCATCCGATCTCCTTACTATTTATAGCACCTATATCCGACAGAAATGGAATACAACTCTCATGTTTGGGCCGGTGTCCCAAAGTGTGTTTTGGCGTTACTCGGCCGCGTGCAGGAGAGGGCGAAGAAGTACAAATTTCCTTTAAAAATTTTCATTCTTAAAGAGGAAAAAGTTTTACTGCTTTCAATTTTGAAGGTATTGGTTACTTACTTCTGAGTATTGAGTACCTGAAAAATAAGCGTTGAGTACTCAGTACTTTCACAACACTAGATGAAATCAAATGTAACGCAGTAGTGCAAAATGCTGCAAATAAGTTTTACGATTCAAGAAGCGTAATTTGAAGTCAGCGGGGCCGAGCGCAAGCATATACATACCTACAGCTCAAAAGCACGTGTGTTGCCATAGATGGGGATTACCGTGAAGTAATGTACAAACAGTTTCAGGGTGAATTTTTTCCGTTAAACTAAGAAAAAAAAAGATTTTTGACCGGTATATGCTTTATCAGGAATCTCATATACCTCAGCAATACCGGTCGCTTAGAAAAACTTACCTTTTATTGAGATACTTACTTTTCACTCATAATTGCAAAAAAATATACTTGAAAACCATTTTTTTTTCTTAAAAATATTTCAAAGTTTTTCGTTTTTATTCAAAATAAATAATACATCCACAATTTTTATGTTTAATGTTGTTGTTGTTGTTGCTGGTTTTTTTTTCTTGACTTAAATTTAAAAACATGGTTTGCTTCTGTTGCCATTTATGGTTTTTTTATTTTTTTCTTTTACTACTACATTTTTTTTATTTTTTATTTAAGAACTACTTGTTTTTAAATTATTTTTCGATCTCTTTTGTTTTTTTTTCTTTTTTTGAAAATTTTACAAAAATAGTGTTAATAGCTTGAGAAAAAAGACTTGAAGAAAAAAACATTCATTTATTACTCTGAACTACTTAAACTAAACAAATAAAAAATAAAAAACATTATGACTTCTAAGAAAAAAAAACAATACAAAAAATCATGAGCACAATATAAAATGCGCTTTTCAATCCAATGGATACACTTATAGACTTAAAGAAAAAAAGGCAGGGAAAGAAGTATGAAAAGTGCAGCTTAAAATTACTCAAAAATTAAAAAAAAATATTTTGAATATAATATTTATTATTAATATTACACTACCAGAAAAACAAAACAAAATTTTTATTTTTTTTTCTCTTAAATTTTTAAATTTAATTTTATTAATTTCACGTTTTTTTTATATTTTTTTCTCTCCCCGACTCGATTGTCTTCTGTTGAAAACAAAAATGTTTGCTGGGTTAAAAAAATGTACGTTTAACATCATCATTATCATGTCATTAGCACTTCAAACAAGGTTGCCAACTTGTTTGCATATTGGAATTCATGTAAAAAATGCCTTAATTACTTAACGTTTCTTTTTTTTTTTGTTTTTATTTTTAAATGTTTTTCCACAGAAAGCGTTTTATTCTTTTTTATCTTAAAGTTTAAGTTTTAAACACAAAATATGGGAAAAATTGGTTTGGTTTCTTACTACAACACTTCCGCCAGTTCAATAAATTAGACACAACTAGAATTTAAGTTCAAAAGAGAAATAAGAGATATTTTTTTAAATTAGATCCTTAAACACTCCGTTAACATAGGATAGCCTCTCATTTAGACTTTAAAAAAAATTCACATGTGGCCAGCAAGAACTAATAAATTAGTGAAACTATTTTCCTATGAGTTTGTGCAAACGTTATCAAAATAAGTAGTTTCTAACAGTGCAATCTAAATTAGGGCGGCAAAGGCAACGTAGTAAAAACTTTGATTTTACGCTTTAGTAACTTAAATAAAAACGGTAACGCTTATTAAACTTGTATAATAAAAATCACCAAATAGAAATAATAAAATATGATAAAAGTCGCCAAATTAGTATGAAAGCACCTAAAGCGTGGCCGCAAAAAAATTGGTAATACTTATTTTGAAGCGAACTTTACTAAAAGACAGTTAACCTTTCTCTCTTACGCTTTGTCAAAATTGAATTTTCCAGTAGCAAAGCAGTGACGCCGCGCTATTTGTGTTGGTCTCATACATTTTGTATGTGCATCAAGATTTTTGACAGATAAATTACGCTTGACGCGCTAATTTAGGTTACGCTATAAATGTCACTGCAGGTAAAGAATACGCAAAATAGTTATATTTTTTTAAACTTCGTAGGTATACAACTTTACTTTCGCCGGCTTTTTTACTGAAATTCGTGGCTTTATTGTAAAAAATTCGTTATTTTTTACTTCGTAAGACTGGAAGTGCAGGTGTTTCAAACAAAGGATAGTTAGAGGGAGCAATGTCTGGAGACTACGGCGGGTCTTCAGACATTTAGTCTTTGCCTTGCAAGCAGCTGTTCATAAGCAAAGAAATGTCGTGTAACATCTCACGGCTTCAACTCTAACGACGGTAATTTTAAGCCAGGAGAATATTGCGACCACGATAGTATTTCAACTATCTGTTTCTGCAGCCGAATTTTTCCAGCACAAGTATCTGTTGCTGAGAACAGCACCTCGGGGTGTGATTAGCCTCCAAAAACCGGCATTGCACCAATGTTAAAAGGGAATTAATTCCATTATAACTTAGAAATCAACTCCTGCCGGTTTAGGTTTAAGCTACAGCCAGAACTTTTCAGCCAACCACGACCAACCTCAACCACGATCAGCGCCGAGATGATCAGCAAGTGATCCCCCTTTTTAAAATTAACCCTTAGTTAGGGCTTCGGAAGTCCCAAACAACATAAGTCATGCGGCTTCCTAGAATTTTATTTGCTACAACGAACGAGGAACTCCTATCTCTCTACGCCCCAAGAAGCAAAGTGCCTTGGTTTGGCGAAGATTTTTCCCATATTTTTTATAGCCAAAACCACCTTCCTTTATCGGATTTAAACGTAAATTGATTCAAATTGATGTAACAATTAAAAAGATAACTGAAAGTTCTCTACTGAGGACTAATCTAAGTTACACCTCTTTCAGGCACGAAAAGTTTGTTTTTAAAGTCTTGAGTTTGGTGGTATGAAGGCAAAAGAAGGAGGTCCTCTTTTCCTCTGTTTTTACCCCGGCCACCACCAAAATCAAGACTTTGCAAAGTAAACTTTCTGTGTATGAAAGCGGTATTAACAGCGAAATTCTGAAATTTTTCGGCCCATTTGCATTTTTTGTCAATAAAACAACAGAGTACTCTCTTACTATTGACTTCAATACATTTTTTTATACCATTGAGTTAATTTACTTTAATATTGATACTAATCAAAAAATATATACAGCTTGTTTTCCATGTTTCCTAGCTGCTTATATTTCGACGCTTCATAGGAGCTGCCCTAATCATCGGTAAACCGTACAAAGAATAGTAGGAACGTGTGCAAAAGAAAAGTTTTTTTTTGTATTTGAAAGGTATTATTGGAGCATTTTTTTTTAATTCTCAATAACTCATTTATAATATTGGGATATTTAGTAAAATGAAAATATCATTCAAAGGCGTCCAAGTCTACTGATGATGATTAGGGTAGACTGCTATGAAATGTCGACAGCTATGAAACATAAAAAACAATCTGCACTTTTTATAGTTTTAAAATTGTTTGCTTTTCCTCAAAATTTTAAGTGAGAAGAGGTGATCCTTTGTTAACGGAGTACGCTACAAGAGAAATTCAAAAAAAAGAGAACTTAATTAATTTAACAGTAAACTCACCTTAATAGTAAAAATTTATCTACTTGGGTGCTAAGGGGTGTAAAAATTGCGTATAGGCAGCACCGTTGGGCGAAGCTGCAGTACTCAATGTTTGATCTGTAGAATCTGTTAAAGACATGGTAGGAATCATAGGAGGTGCTGGAGCATAATAGGGATATGTAGGGCTTATATACTGAAAATTGTTGTTTAATTAAAATACAAATAATTCTTGTTTATTGCCAAAAATATGTTGTTGCAACTGTGTGTATCAAATTCAAAGATAATTCACCTGTAAGGGGCCCATGGGTGGACCCATCATAGCACCATATTGCATAACAGCCTCTGAGCCATTCAAATACATGCCGGGAGCCTGCAAGGCATTTACCAAATCGGGTTTGTAGGGTGAAACACTTAAATGTTGTGGCGAAGAGGCCAATTGCAAATACTGAAAAATAATCCAAGCAAAAAAAGAAAGAAGTGAGTTAATAATTTGTTTACCAGTTTGCGCGATTTAAAGAAAAAAAAAAGAGGAAAAACCTGATTTTCGAAGGCCGTAGCCGGCTGTGTGGCTGCGGCTGCCATCATGTAACCGGGTATCCAGGGAGAACTAGCCAATGGATAACTACCTATTTGGGGTGTACCAAAACGAGTATAGCCAGCTGTACTACCATTTTGCTGAGCCCCTGGATCAGGGGTCACAGGTATACTTTCCATACCTGTGGTTCCGGCCGATATATCCAGACGTGACCGATTATTGGGATCTCTTGCCTTCAATAAATTTTTTTTAGCAGACGAACAACTATCGGCGAATTTCACCACCAGCGGATCATTAGCACCCGGTATTGTAGTACCATTTAAAACCTGTATAATCTGTTCGCATTTCTCACGGCTTTCCATACGTGCAAAGCCCACACCTTTAAATAAAACATCAAAACAAATCGCCCACACATAAACAACATTAATTCTCATATTCTTTTTCCATAACGTTGGCAAATTTTATTTTTATTTTTTTACCTCTTGAATTCATTTGTGCATCACATAAAATTTTTGTTGATACCACATGTCCATACTTGGAAAGCATTTTCTCTAAATCAGTCTCTTTGAAATATGGTGGCAAATTTGTTATATACAAATTTGTGGGATCCTGCTCTTGTTGCTTTTAGTATTTTAATGTGGAAAATTTTTAAAATATTTAATTAATTAATTTGCTGGCGTTTTCATTTTATCAACTAAAAAACAAAACAACTACTTAAATATGACACTACTTTACTCAAAAATACTTTATTTTTATTATTTCTCTAAGGCCGGTCCATATCTACACTAAATACTTTTAATATTTTGCCTGAATCTAGGATTTATGAATCTGTTTAATGAGCTAAAAAAAAAAACTAATTACCAACAACTTTAAATACGTTTAAGCAAAAAACTGTTTTTGACCAGAAAATCGTTTAAATTTATTTATTTTTTTCAACAAGGTTTTTTAATTTGCTTCTTTTAAGAGATATATTTCTAGAGTGTTTTAAAAAGAAATCGTTTGAAAGCTACAAGGATTATCGATAAACTTAAATTGCGTCCTTTTTCAATTTTCTCGCAGCGAAATTCTCGTTTATCAGCGTCTCTTAAAAGTCTAGTGCCAAACTTGGAACCAGCTGTTGGTAGCAAGGGAAAGTAAAGAGTGTAAGAGAGTCATTCTGCTTTCGCTTGCTACCACCAAAAAGTCAACTTGCCGTATGTGAAAGCGATGTTACCATTAAATTGGGGAGGCGTAAAATATCCTTCAGACTATCAGACGGATGTAGTGTTCTTCAAGCTGAAATATCGGCTGTAAATAATGCGGCCAGATGGCTGACGATTCACAAGATATTCGGTAGGGATATCATGATAGTAACGGACATCAAAGCCACCATTAACTCTCTGACTAGAATATATACTAATTCTAATCTATTCTAGGAATGCCGGACACCTTTAAATAAGATGGCGAGACATTCTAAAGTCCGGCATTCCTGCCGATTTCGAGACATTCTAACATAACCCTAAAACGTGTACCTGGAAATGGGTCCAACAACGGCACCAGCATCGCTGACGACTTAGCCAAAAAAAATCTTAGAGAATAGGAATATAGATCCCTTTGGCGGACAATCCTTATCAGCGTGTTGGAAAAGAAAGATACTCCACACGCTGAAGCATGCCCAAGAAAAATGGCTCACAGATCCCACATGCCTTATATCAAGGAACCTGTGGCTGCATATTAACTGTAAGAGAAGGTGGGAGCTATTAAAACTGCCCATATTTCACCAGAAAATCACTGTAACAGTCATCACTGGACATTGCCTATTTGGGAAACATGCCAAGGGGCTAGGCCTACCCCATAATGACTTCTGCAGAAGTTACCAAGACGAGGAAGAGCAGGAGACGATCCTTTATCTTCTCGGTACGTGCTCGGCATTGCAGCATCCTCGACTAAGATACCTAGGCGATCGGAGCTTCAACAGTCTATCATGTCTGGCCTCGGTCAATTCGACCGCGCTAGGCTCTTTCATAAGAAGCAGCGGTTGGCAAGTACAGCAGCATGTAACACCACACTAAGCGGTTCTCAACTTTCCTTTCCATCCCTTCCCATCTCCTCCCCTCAAACTATATCCCTCTAACTTCTATTCTTTACTTCACTATCCCACTTTTCAGGCAATCACAAAGGGAACGACTTCAGGACCCAAGTTAGCTGGAGAACTTAGACTATTGCAGGTTATTCAGCGGCCTGCCTACCTAACCTATTAAAACAGGGATGGACAAACACATACATTCATACATAGTTATATATATTATTGTATCAGCAACAGAAAAATAATTAGGTGTTTTTTTGAAAAAAAAACTATCCAGTGAAGTCTTAATTCAGCGTTGCCAGAATGCAGTGTTGCCAGAATAAAGATTTTGCTTTAGCTATGCAGATTTTTCAACTCATATAAGTTTTAAAGATCTTTTTTCTCAAAATGAAGATTTCTGAGGTTTAGTATTCTAATAAGAATGTGAGTTATTTTCAAATATCTAAAAAAAATTGGTTTCTTTAATAATATGACACTTGAAATAATACTTAAGCTCTTGGTTTCAATTCTAGTTTACGTGACATATATCGACACGTGACATATATACATAGTTAAGGGTCAAAAAATACTACGCAATCCGTTTGGCCAATACACGCTTCCAATTGCACTTTTCAAGGACAATACACGATGACTGCGGCAACACAAGTTTTGCTGCAAATATTTGTGCAAACAGACAATTACTTCTATAAACAGTGCCAAATGTTTATACAAACGTAAAATTATGGCATATTTACACCAAGCAGTTTGCATAGTTTATTTCGCTAAACAACACAAGTAGTTTGACAAACATCAACGTGTTTGCGCAAAAATCAAAAATTTTTCATTTTTGTGCAAAATTAAAAATTTGTGATTTTTGTGCAAATATGTTTCAAATATTTGTGCAAACGACTAATATAGTGAATACAACTCTATTGTTTGGATTATTTTGAATAATTAGATTTTTTTTTTTTGCTTAAACGAAAAAGTTATTGGAGTTTATAAAAAATTCTAATTGCTTTTATACAAATCTGTCTACTATTTATAATTCATTTTCTTAATGAGTTTTTTTAAATCAAAATATTTTCATTTTTATGGAATAGTTGGCTAAATACGATTGAGTACTTTGTGTAAAACAAAACCTACAAACGTACGTGTAAATAAAAAGAAAATTTGCACTAAATCTTGACTAATTTTGGTTTTTTTTTTTCTTTTTTACACAAACTGCTACAGGATAACTTGAATGATTGTTTCTAATTTTTTTGTTTCCCAATTTTCTTTAAGAAAAAACTGTTTGTTTTCTAGTTGGTCTAAAATATTTGAAAGTATTAAAAAATAAATTAATATGAATATGTTGGAAAGTAATTTAAACAAAATAAACTCTATTATACCAGTTGTTAAAAATGAACTCTAAACTGTTAACAAAAACAAAAAAAATAAATAAATATTTACACAAATAAATTTTACAGGAACTCAAAACTTCAGTAAGAAGTTAAAGTTTTGTTTACAACTTGTTTTTAAGACAACTGTTTTTCCAGTTGGGGAATTTATTTTCTAACAAGAAAAATAACAATTAAAGTTTGTTGAAAAAAAGCAAATTAAAAAAAAAATAATAATAAGAATTTTAATATTTTTTGGGTTTAAGGAAATTGTTCATAGAAAATGAGATCACGTAAATTTTCGGAAGTAATATCAGTTACAAATTATATGTAGTATATTGAGTTCATTTACTCGTATATTGTAAAAACATTTATTTTTGAAAGCATTATATAGAAAACAATCAAAATATTCACAAAAATTTTAAGGGTATATATAACTTTCGTTTGTAATTTCTACAATTTTCACTTCCCATCCTATAAAGTAAAGGGTGTTTTTTTAAGCTAGATAGAACTTTAAATTGTAAAAAGTAACACAAAAAATTAAATTTTGATGAAACATTTTTTTTATTTGTTTCAGTATACTCTGACAAATCATCATGATCCAAATTTACTTTGAAAATCAGTCGTCGATTCTGACTGTTGTTTTATCGCAAAATTGTGTTCAGCGATGAGGCGCATTTTTGGCTTAACGGGTTTGTTAATAAGCAAAATTGCCGCATATGGAGTGAGACCAATCCACAAGAGACCCTACAGACTCCATTACATCCAGAAAAATGCACTGTTTGGTGCGGTTTTCATGCTGGTGGCATCATCGGACCTTATTTCTTCAAAAATGAGGCCGGAGCTCGCGTTACGGTCAATGGAGATCGTTACCGCACCATGATCAATGATTTTTTGTTTGAAAATATGGATGACATTGATCCGGAGGAGATGTGGTTTCAACAGGATGGCGCTACGTGCCATACGGCGAACGCAACCATCGACTTACTGAAATCAAAATTTGGCGATAAGTTGATTTCGAGAAATGGACCTGTCAATTGGCCTCCAAGGTCGTGCGATTTGACACCTCTCGATTATTTCCTGTGGGGCTACGTGAAGTCACTGGTTTATGCTGATAAACCAGCAACAATTGACGCCTTGGAGGCCAGCATTGTTCGTGTTGTTCGTGACATACGGCCAGCAGTGCTCGAAAAAGTGGCCCAAAATTGGACGTCCAGAATGCGCTTCGTCAAGAACAGCCGCGGTGCCCATATGCCCGAAATCATTTTCAAATGTTAATGTCACGTATTGATCTTTCGAATAAAAAAAAATTTTGATTACAATTTAATTTTTTGTGTTATTTTTTACAATTTCAAGTTCTATCGGGCTTAAAAAAACACCCTATATATATACTCCGAATCAGTATTGATAGAAAAGTCGATTAAGCGATGTCCATCTGTCTGCCGTTTAAATAACGTTTCGGAGAAAACTATTTGAGTTAAAACGTTTTTTCTTTCATCATTCTTTTACCCCATTGACTTTGCTATTGGTTCAGATATTGGGTTTGCTATTGGTTCAGATATAGCTGACATATATCCAAATTGAAATTGGTTCAGATATAACTGACATATATCCAAAATTCCGAAAGACGCCATTATTTTTTGAAATTTTGTATGAAATTTAATAAAAAAAAAATTGTTTTTTTGCTTCAAACTTCACACAATTATTAAGCATGGCGATTACATAGACCGATATCGGTAGATATAGATCTGCGATATTGCCTAAACCGATTTTGTAATGAAAATGTTGCGTAAGCGACCTTAAATAACTTTTTGTAGCTTAAAAACGGTTCTCGTAATAATTATTTTATTTACTTAAATACAGAAAATTAAAATTTCAGATATCGGTCCATATATATTCGAGATATGGCATAAACCGATTATTCCATGAAACAATTTGCTTTTTGCTTACAAGCCGTTTCGATTATAAAAGGAGGTTATTAAAATCCGGAAAATGAATATTTTCGATATCGGTCCATATATACCCTAGATATAGTCTAAACCGATTTTTTCATGAAAATGTCTCCTAAGCGAACATAAACAAATTTTTTTTGCTTAAAAGCTGTTCTGGTAATAAAAGGAGGTTACCAAATACAGAAAATGAAAATTTCCGATATCGGTCCATATATACCCTAGATATAGTCTAAACCGATTTTTTCATGAAAAACAGTTTTTTTTTTTGCTTAAAAGCAGTTCTGGTTATAAAAATAGTTTACTAAAATATAGAAAATTAAAATTTCCGGTATCGGTCCATATATACCCGAGATATAGCCTAAACCGATTTTATCATGGAAATGTCGCGTAGGCGAACTTAAACAACTTTTTTTTTTTGCTTCAAAGCAGTGCTGGTAATAAAATGAGGTTATCAAATACAGAACATAAAAATTTTCGATATTGGTCCATATACATATGTATATCGCAGATATAGTTTCAATCGATATTTCCATGAAAAAAATTTTTTTTCTTTACCTTAAAGCAGTTCTGGTTATAAAAGACGGTTACTAAAATATAGAAAAAGAAAAATTCTGATATCAGTCCATATATACCCGAGATATAGTCTACACCGATTTTTTACGAAAATGTCGCGTAAGCGAAGCTAAACAACTTTTTTGCTTAAAAGCAGTAAGGACGTTACTAAAATACAGAAAATAAAAATTTCCGATATCGATCCATAGTCTAATCCATAGTCTATAGATATAGTCTAAATCGATATTTACATGAAAATTTTTTTTGGCTTAAAAGCAGGTCTGGGGCCAAATTCCGCAACGATGAATAATGAAATGTTCACCAATTTCAGTGTTCACTTTTGATTTTTGAGCCCGCAATGGTGAGAATGAATAATTTTGACATTTAAAGTGTACACTTAATAATAATTTTTTCACTCAATAATCTTCGGTGAATTTTAGTTTTTTGTAAAATTTTTGAACTTGAAAAAAATAAACAAAAGGATTATGTATGTATGTATGTTAAAATTATCTATTCAACAACTTGTGTGACACAGTTAATTTGACAAATCAGCATATCATTCAGCCTTAAGGAGCACATTCAGCGCAATAAAATTCATTGTTTTTTGCGGCATCGCTTTTTAATGAAAAGTGAACACTGTGTCTGTCAGTGAATTTTATTTTGAGTGTTCACCGATAAAAAAAATTCATAGTTGCGGAATCTGGCCCCTGGTTATAAAAGGAGGTTACTAAAATACAGAATATGAAAATTTCCGATATAGGTGCATGTATACCCGATATATAGTTCAAATCGATTTTTTCATGAAAACAATTTTTATATATATATTTTTTTCTTTTTCTTAAAAGCAGTTTTGGTAATAACAGGAGGTTACTAATATCCCCGGTCCATATATACCCGAAATAAAGCATAAACCGATTTTTCCATGTAAAACATTTTTTTTTTTTTTTTTGCTTAAAAGCAGTTTTCATTATAAAAGAAGGTTACTAAAATACAGAAAATGAAATTTTTCGATATCGGTACATATTTATGTAATCGGGATACAGCCTAAACCGATGTTTCCATGGAAATTCCCATCAAATATTTCATTTTTGGAATGGTAATTACAAGGCAAAAATATTTTTCCCTGGTATCGTTCCATAAATATCCGAGCAAATTTAATTCAAATTTGTAATATAAACTATATATTTACGTGACTATCGTGCCCAGCCGACTACACTCCTACTTGTTACTAAATTAACTTCTAGTGCTATAAATTATGCTCTAAGTTATCGGAAAGATTCGTCAGTATCTGTATATATTTGTTAACTTTAGTGGAAATTCGAAAAGTTGTGCTTTTGCTTTTGGCGATTTAAAACGTTATAGAAGTATATGAAGCATCAGCAAATTAAGAGATAAGTGAACTATGGCGCCAGCTGCGCAACTTTTATTATTTTCTGAAATAATAGTGTACAGTCAGTTACTGTATAAATAATGCTTGCTTACGCTATCATTATTTATTTCATCAATAAATATTGTAAAGCAACTTTCCATCCTTATATACGAGTACATATTTTTATTCTGATGATGAAATTTTGAAGCAATAATATATATGTATATCTTCACGTATTACGCATAATTTGTCTTGAAAAACTTATTTGGATAAGCAGGTAGCAGCTATGTGCTAAAGAAATGTTTGTCTTAACATTTTAATAAAACTCTCTGAACGCATTAAGATTTAAATAAAACTTAACAGAAACAGCTCAAAATTTAAAACTCTTTAAAAATTTGACAAAAATCCATATAAGTACGTTAATAAAATAATAAAAATTATATCACTAAAATATTTTTTTAAATTTTCTCTAAGCACTCAGACAAAGTTCTAAAAACTACCGAGGAATTTAATCATTCTGTTTGAATAACTAAATGGCAAAAATAAGAAAATAAAAATAGTTATAAAAAAATTAAATCTAAAAAAATTTAATTAAAAAAACAAAGCTTTCATATATTGTGTATGTACAAGTCTAAATAAATGTGTTTTTTTCATATTTAGGAGATGAATGTGTTAGTACAGCGGTTTGGATGTACTGGGTGTTTTTTCAGAGTCACACAGGTTTAAAGTCATAATAAAACAAATTTATGTAGATATTATGTAATGCCATAAATTTAATTCTAATTTATTGACCTTTTCCTTAAATAACTTTACTCATTCAATAAACACCAAATTCAAGGTCGTTTGTTTATCATATTTGACTCACGTCAAATTCGAAAAATCTGTTTATTAACGAACTAAAGATATGCATCAACGGAAAATAAAAAAGTGCTCGATATATTTGATGAACAGAGCCATTATTTTAATACACAATGTTAACAATTAACAAATGAAAACGTTGCTTTGGTGTAAGTGTTCCTTATCTTTTGCTTCCTCTTTATGCACGTGTGGTATAGATATTTAGGAATGACATGTTCTTCGAATGAAAACTCAATATCATTATGATATAACTCCCAATTTTTTGGAGGTTAGTTCATAATTTTTGATTACCAAATAACTCCCAAATGTAATAACTTCTAACTGAATTCTGTTGACAGTTATTTCATTTATTTTGATAATTGGGAGTTATTTAATTTTTATTGGAAGTTATCTCATTTGACTAAAATCGGTTCCGCTTACAAACTTTTTCTGTATAGCCGGCCTTCGGCTGGACTGGAAGATTGGCTACTCTATGGTATTTTGAACACCGGCGTCGCTAATAAAATATTTTCCTCCTTCAACCTTCAGGTATGGTATAGAAGTTATTTCATTTTAATTAATTAGAGTCACCTAATGGAAGTTATTTAATAAGAACTTATTCCATTATTCTGTCCACAGAGAAAAATTTTAGTAAGCAAAGCCGGTGTTTGTTATGCCATAGAAAATAAAATTCTTCCGCTCGGCCAAAAACCGGCTATGCAGGAAACTTTTGGTAAGCGGATGGGGGATTTGTTATACTCTAGAGGTTAAAACCTTCCATCTGGCTGAAAACCGGCTACACAAGTCGGGGTGGCTCAATGATCTCTCTATGGTATATGGAACAGCGGCTTCGGAAGTAAAATATTGTCTCGTGTAGCCGGCCTTTGGTCATATGTCTATGATATATGGTATGATATCAAAGTTCAGAACCTCTTTCATCGTTAGTTACCTATTATACCACAGAAGTTAAAACAGTGCCCGGGTCAAATATAATTTGTAATAGGAGTTATTTCATTTTTGGTGGGACTTATTTCATTGGGAGTTAGTTCACGTTAGCCAGTTTTCTTGTGGGTATCATCGGAAAACACAATTTCGAAAGAAAATTCAATGTCGGCATCAATTTGAGCTTCAACCTATTCCTAAGCGTTGCTCTGGGTGTTAGCCAAGAGGGTATACTACTTCATTTTACCGCCATTTTGTTAAACATTAGCCTCGATAGTATATATTTGATAGTCGTGAGGAAGACAGGTGACAAATTGATTATCGAAAAATATTTGTGCTTTAATCTTTTCTGGCCAATGGAAAACCCTCAAATTATTCATCAGTCACCTTTGCATGCATTACAAGTGACAGTCCGGCGTGCAATTTGTTCAGGAGGAATCATTGGGCTTTACGTCTTTAGGAGCGATATCGTGATGTGATTGCAACTGCATTTTTTTGAGTTTGATTTAAATGTCATATCAACAAAACGGTACCACATCGCATACAATGGAAATACTGCAAGAACTATACCTTCACGGAGAATACCCGTTGTAATCCTGTTGGGAAATACTCAAGCAAACTAATCAAAAAGCAATGATCAGCTGTTAAATGGATTGTCAAAATAGCGTTGCCAGCTCAAAAATGTGAAGCTCTAAAAAAACACCCTTTATGTGAAAGATATAGTACACACACACACACACACATACACTCATACTGGTTCTTTAACACTCATACATACATACATAAATAGACACTCATATGCACATTTGTTGGTGTATTTGACTACACTGAGAAAATACCTTTGGGCCCTCGTTTCTTGGCGTACTCAAATTATTTTAGAAATCTGTTAGCTTCTCTGATTGTTAAATCTGTAAAAATTTCTCTAATTGTATGTTTGTTTTTATATCTGTTAATTAAAAATGCATAAAAAACGCAACAAAATTTCTAAAGAATTTGTTTTTTTGTTTCTCTAAGCGTTTCGTTGCCGTAAAAAACTCCTTCAAAAAAAAGGATAAATTGTCATTTCTTGAATTTTTCTTACAAATCTGTTTTCTGGCTTTTGCTTACTCTCTCCTTCTCTTTTATACTAATTAAACTTGCATGCAACAAAACAACCAAAAATAAAATAAAATGAAAAAAGAACATAAAAATATCATAAGCAAACATAAAAATTGTATAAAAAAAAAATGAAATAAAAAATTTCGAACAAAGAAAAACGTACAATGGCCGGCCTAAGTAGCACCCAAACACCCACTTTTGCCATTTGTGCTTTAATGCCTTTTGCCTGCAACGATTTAACGGCATTATCAGCGTATGCTGGTGATTCAAAATCTACAAAACCATAACCTATAAAATAAAAGAAACAAGAAGAGAAAAAAACAGGAAGATAATGAGACAAAAATACACAAAAGTGTCAAAAAAATTGTTCGTATTGAAAACGGAATGAACAAGAATATGAAAAGAAAAATGTGAACATAAACGAGATAAAAAATGTTCATTATTAGAACCAAATTTATGATAAATATTATAGATATCATCTAAAGATGTGGTATAAATAAAAAATGGAGAAAAATATCTTTAAAATAAGTTTTCTTTTGCGAGTAAAGGTGCGTTCACATTAAACAAATATTTGACCCAATACGCAGAACCAATAATTTTTGTGTTTTTACTTTGCGTGATTAATACGTTTGTTTGCGTACGATAAAAAAATTAGTCTTATTTCCTTTAACAAAATTTTGCAGGAACTCATGAAAAATAAGTTGTTCCAATGCTTTGGGCTACAAGACAATACTTTTCATACCAAGATCTGATTTTTGTTATAAAAAATAACAATAAAATTTCCCGGTATTTTTTTTAGCAATAGCAAATAACGGCCGTATGCAAAAAAACTTAACAAAGCTTGGTAAGCAATTGTTAAGAAAAATTTCATAACGTTGTATCCAAAAACAACTATTAGCTTACCATACGTTTAAAGTTGAACTAGGCCACTTTAACAGTACGTTAAAATGACATTTGAATTCTTGATTTTTATTTGTCTTTTAATTCACAATTTTATGGAAAATATTAACAAAAACGATGTATTATGATTGTTAGATAAATAAATTTGAGCGTTACATATTATATGAATTGAAAATATAAGTTTTGAAAGGCAAACATAAATAAGAAATATGTTAGTGAAGCACTTTCAATCAAACGAATACAATGAAAAACGTTATTCGAATAATAAAGATATTTTAAGTATAAGTAATCCTATTAATTTTTCTCAATTCGATTAATATACTACATATTATATACTCATTATTTGTTAAAAAGGTAAATCCAGGAAATTTTTGTCAAAAATGTGTTATTTTAAGTAATAAAAATAATTTTTTATTTTTTAAATTCGTTTTTCAGTTTTCGAATATTAGTTTTCATACATCACTATTAAAAAAATTACAACTGAATATAACGGCGTTGCCATAACAAAACAATTAAATTCCTTACTACATTTAAAAGTTAACGTACTGTTTTTGCATAAAAATTTTTAACAAATATATGGTAGTGCTAATGTGTTTGGTAACTAACGTATGCGTTAAAACTCAAGTAAGAATTTTTTTTGGATATGGCCCTAAGTGTTTAATTTGAATTAAAAAAAAAAGAAAAAAATCAGCCAGTGTGGAATTTGTGTAAACATAAATATGTTTGACGTAATGCAATAACGTAACAACATATTTAACCATGCATTTACACATACAAGTAACTTACAGTAAGTTCAGTACACATATTATTATCGAAAAATTCTCCTGTGCCTTGCAACTTAAGCTACGTACACACGGTTGTCAGATCTTACAATATTGCCAGTAAAATTGTCTGAAAATGTATTACAATCGTGTGAACTGTAAATTTTTAACTTACAACGTTGTCAGAAAAACCATTGTCAATCAATTGTAAGACGACATTGTTGTCAGGCATCTGACAATCGTGACAACAATCTTTGTCGGCATTGCCAGATAATTGGCTGGTATTGTAAGCTCAGTTTTAATTGTCAGATGTATAAAATTAATGCACCTGACAATGGCATCATTGTCAGAAAAAAGTTTGATGGGCAACAGTGCCAAACAGATGGTTGTTGATATACATAAGTGGCAGTGCCTTACAACATGTCTGGCAATTTTTTTTTTTTTCTTCTAACAATCTGATAACCGTGTGAACTGACAATTTTTGTTGTTAGATAAAGTATTTGTCAGACCATACCTTGACAATGAAATTGTAAGATTTTCTTACGATCGTCTGAACACACAATTTACTTCTGCGGGACAATTTTTAATTGTCACTACATTGTCAGCATTTTGCCAGATCTTACAATATTGTAACATCTGACAACCGTGTGTACATAGCTTTACTTTTGTGTTTACACAGACAAGTGCAAGTTCATTTGTCGTCACAGCGTAAAAATCTATTAAATATTGCTTTATATTTGTAGTAAAAATGTCAAATATACAAAAATTAAAGCGAAATTTATTTATTAATTCCTTGTTCATATAATTTTGTTGTATTCGATGAAAAATATTTGATTCAAAATGATATTTGATGAATAAAATATGGATCAAGTATTACCGTTTTGTCATTATTGGAAAAGTTCAGAAAAGCTGGAAAAGTTCCGCGCTAAATGCTTTCTTTCTTGTTTTTCAGCTGGGGAGCTGGTATTCTTGATTAAGTTTTTTATTTTGCTTAATTTTATAACATATTGTTAATTTTTTTTTTTATTTTTTTTTAATATTTTTGTATACTCAGGCTATGCTGCTGTGATGTAATATAATTCTATTGGTCTTTGAGGATTTGTATTGCATATTTTTGTAAATAAATGCAATGAAAACATATTTGCATGAGATAATTTTTTCCAAAAAGCATGCAATTTATGATTACTACTGCCATTGAAATATGTTGCTATATAGCTGTGTTTTTTCTTTATTTTTCTTTTATATAAATGTGCTAGGAATCAGCTATGAACATTAATTTTTATTTTAATAATTAATATTAATTCGATTTAAAACTATTTTTCGGCAACACTGTTTTATTATTTGCTGGCAGTAAGTGCCAGTTTACACACATCAAGTTTGACTGGTCAAGTCTTGAGTTTGTGAGAGAACGGGGAAAAGAGAATAGAAAAGGGTGCAGACTTGACGGTACTGTCAAGTTTAAATTGAAATGCAAGAAAATATGAAAACTTGAAGGCAAAATACTTAAACTTGATGACACAAAGCTTTTGTGTGTGAACATAAATGCAAGTTCAAAAGCAAATTGAAGCAGAATTGATCAAGAAAACATGATGTGTGTAAACTGAGACTAAGTATTTAAAATTCACTTACAACTGAATTTGGAAGTAGGAAAAAATTGTGTGTATTGGTAAAAAAAAGTTTGAATGTATTGTGGCAACTTGTTTAATTTTTAACTTGTTCTATAAAATAAATTTGTAATCAATGCTTCAATGTAATGAAAAAATTATAAGAAAATATTATATAGAATAACTATGAAGCATTGATTACAAATTTGTTTTATAGAACAAGTTAAAAATTAAACAAGTTGCCACAGTAGTGTTTTTTTCGAACTAGCACTTGCATGTGTAAATGCCGGGTTAAAACTGAATTTGGTTGTAAGTTAAGTTGTAAGTAGGAAAAACGTATTTGTATTGGTAAAAAAGTTTGAATGTATTGAGTTTTTCGAACTTGCACTTGCATGTGTAAATCCGGATAACTATGAAGGTAAATACGTTTGACGTAAAGTCCCAACGAACCAACATGTCTGTTTGTAAATCTCACGATGAATCAACCGATATTTATAAAAGTAGTCATTTTATATAATTTATCATCTGGATATTGTGAATTAAGCGTAGGGCGCTTAGTGTCATATTTTACGTATATCGAAACTTAATTCACAATAATTCTAGTACTCTTCATTCACTATTGTTTAAGGTTATTCTCACACATTATTTCTTTATTTTTTATTCGTTTTCGAAGCGTGTTTTTTAAACCATATTTATTTCTCTATTTATATAGTAAATATTTTATCTATAAATATAACATTAGTGGTTACACTTATTTTGTTTAATATTTGGTTAATGTGAACACATCATAAGAAAAAACGAACGCACGTGAATGATAAAACAAAATGGAATTTGAAAAATTTTACCTTTACATTTTTTTGTCGTTTTATCAAAAATAGCTTTGGCTGATACAATAGTACCGTATCTGAAACATAAAAGACAAGATAAAAATATTTTAATTAATTTATAATTAATAAATAATTGCAAAGATGACTAATCTATTTATAGCTGGAAATGACAGAAAACAAGTAAGAAAAGATGTAAAGCAATCTGTTTGGGCCATTTTAAAAGAATAACATTTTTCATTTAATTATCTTTGTTTTGCAGGAAGAATGAAATAACTATAGTAACTAAGTATTGTATAGATTAAACCAGGATAAAAGAAAATTGTAGCTTTAGGGACTGGTGCGGTTACCTGTCGACTATCAGGGCTGCCATAGCCCATGTGTCATAATAGGAGGACTATTATCTTTAAAGGTCTATTACGATGGAGGTTGTTTTCTAGAGACACATGCGATTAGATTAAATCTTTTAATTACTGACTTCTGTTAAAGTTGTAGGAATGAGGCAGAAGTGGAGAGTGTTGAGCTCTTCTGTCACTATTCAGCCTTTTCTTATATTAGCACCGGCTAATCTGTATCTAGGCTGCACGATTGACAGAAATACCGGAATATGATGTGGATTGGACCCTTTCATTCGATCCTAGAATTGGTTCTGAACTGTACTAGTTATGTGTAGATGTGCTGAGATACATATCACAGTGAGGGAAGACAATGGGACCATATTGGACGCAATTTCAATAGCTAGCAGCCTGTTAGACCTAACCTAACGAAACTTACTTGCTTACCTTGTAAGCAATACCCCTGATGCATAGTTGCTACTATTGTTCCAGTTAATATTTAGTGAAAATTTTGGTAGATTCTACACAACAAAAATCATGGTCTCCGTATTTTTTGATTGCCGGGGCAATCGAAGAACTTTTCCTCAGAAAGTGTTAGAAATGCGCCAGGGTAATCCTGCTCTCCGAGGGTTTTTGAGAGAGCTGACTTCAAGGCTTATATGAGGGTATGATATTATAAAGATTACGAAGCTGTAATCTCCACTTGCATACAATGTCCCTTCACATGACGAGCTGTCATGTATAATGTATAGCTCTATCCCATGATTGTCCTTAGTTAAGAGCGGGGCCTTTTTAAATCTTCTTTTTTTGTTTTGAGTCACGGCTCACATTTGTAAGGCAAATTTACACGAGCTCAAAATGAACTCACCTACCGTTTTGGGATTAAGGTTTTATCTAGATAGAGTAAAATTATCAGAGTGACCTTACAGCCAACAAAAAGTAATAATAATAATAATAAATAAGCAATGTCATGGAAAACAATTAACTTGTATTGCGGTTAACTGCAAGTGATAAATGTTAGAAGCTGCTTAAAGGGCCAACTTACTCTGAACATAATATAACTAAATCCTTATCGGTCGTACCCTCGGGCAGGCCACGTATATAAACATTCGTTTTCGACAATTGATCTGAACCGGCTTGTTGTTGTTGCTGCTGCAGTTGTTGCTGTTGTTGAATGTGATGATGTTGGCTATCAGTTGTCAGCTGTTGTTGCTGCAGATGTTGTTGTGGCTGATGTTGTTGCATCTGTTGTAGTTGCTGCAATTGAGCTGGTTGTTGTTGCTGTGTGCCATTTATATTTGTCGGACCCATACTGATGTGTTGTGATTGATGCTGCTGCTGCTGCTGTTGTTGCAATGCCGTTGCAATCGATTTGCAATTAATAAAATTCTGACCCAGACTAGTTGTTGTAGCAGATGTCGCCACCGGAAGATTGTTGGTGTTATGCGGAAATGATGTTGCAACGGTTGATTGTGGAAAATTATGATGTTGTTGTTGCTGTTGATTTTGTATTAGTGATGTTTGTTGCTGATGTTGGTGTTTGTTGTTATTAAATGTTGACTGTTTTGTAAAAGAAGGATGTTGCTGAAAAGAGGAGAGTAAAAAAGTTATACAACGTTGTACATTTTTTTTTTTTTTTGGCATAGAAAGTATGATATTTATTTAAATTTTATTTTATTTTTTTAATTTAGTTATTAATGAAAGCTAAATCAGGCACACTTGACGCTATGAAGTCTTTCAAGCAGATCTGATTACGCCGTATAGAGAAGGGACGGAATAATAGCTCTATTCACAATCTTGAGCATTTGTGATTGCAAATTTATGCAATTGCAAATATATGCTAGTAGTTTGCACTACTTTTTGCAAAGCACTAAATTCACAGCTGATTGATAATTAGAGTAGAAAATAATTTACTAAAATTTTAGTCAATAATAAATATGCAGAAAAAAAAAACTTTTAAGGAGCAGTTAATGGACTTTTTAATAGAAAAAACGATTTTAAGTTAGATAAAGATATCGATTGGTAGTATTTGAATGCGGGATGAGCGACGGCAACTAAGCGGGGATTACGAACTAATTGGCTTGGATCGCAGATTGTCAGCTGTCGATTTGCAATTAACTTGTGCATAAGCAGAGCAATTAAAAACTATAGCCCTATTCACAATCTTGTGCAAATGGTCTTGCATCATTGCATTTGCAAAATAGTATTTTTTTACTTTACACTAACAAAAGACACCCATAAATGTCACTTTTGCAATTGCAGAAATATACAACCTCAAATGCACAAGATTATGAATCGAACTTATAGGTTTTAAGTATTGCAATAAACACATAAAATACACAGCAAGTGCTTTGCTGTGTATTTTATTAGTGTAGAGTAAAAATATGCTAAGCCCTTTTGCAAATGCAATGATGCAAAACCATTTGCACGAGACTGTGAATAGATCTAATGAGTACAGACTTGCTTAATGTTCTTGGAGTGAAAATACAGTTCGCTGGACTAAACACATTTCTGATCTTTTTTCGTGAGAAGCTTTCACATATCTCAGTAATTTGAAGGGATGTACTTCACTCCATCCGATCTGTTGACTGCAATATTCATTATACCTGCCTTAAACACCTGCACAGAAAGGGCATTTCCAATACAGACATTTGCAGATTCTGCGGTGAGGAAGAGGAGTCAAAGGGACACTCTGCAATAAAGGACCTTTATTGCAGTATAGTCATATCTCAAAAAATGAGCTTTTCGAGATAACAGTGCAGAATTGTTAACAGCACCCGTTTTTATATTGTGCAAAAATTTATTCAAATTACTTTTAAACTGTTTCCTTTAGGAGATATTTTCTAAAAAAAAATTTCTAAGACTTGTATGAAAACAAAAAATTTGAAATGTGTTTTTCTCGAAACAAGCTTTTTTTTAGTTATGACTATGTTGCAATAAAGGAGCGATACGTTAAGTGAATGTGACTTAATATCACTCCCAATGAAGGAGCTTGTCCGTTTTCCTGACATACTTAACCCGTAATGCGGCAAGCGGACGCATAATAAATCAACATTGATCGCAGTGCAAGTGGCCGATGAGGGCCACATCCCATTCAGTAATAATATTATGAGTCGACTATTTCTCAAATGCTGGAGCAATTGCATTGGAAAGTACTTTCTCTTATACAAAAATTAATAGTCTCGAAATTCAAGTATGAAACCTTGGATAGGTTAAATATAAATTAAGTTTAATTGTTTATATAATATCATAAAAGTCAATTGTTAAAACAAAAGCCGGATCCTGTTGTGTGGGTTGATTGCGTTTTTTGTGACCATTAAATAAATAAATAAAACCCAGCCGCTTACTCAGGCTCCAAAACACAACACAAAGCAGAACAAACAAATATCCCCTAAAATTCTTTTGTATATAAAACCATAAAATAGCAATTTAATATGAAATTCTCCGTAAAGCAACACTGAATGGCTTATAATTAGCTTATTGAAAGAAAAATGTATGAAGTCTCATTATTACAATAACATTTCAAAGCTCTTAAGAAGTTTAACCTTTCGCCTCACGAAAGTTGCCCATAAAGTATGTGCCATTGTTGTTGAATATTATGTGTAAGCGAGCATGTATGTGTGTGCGTGTGTGTGTATGTGTATTGAAATTTATAACTCCTTAGACAATTAATCAAGATTGCTAATGCGATTTTCATAACTTAGTTACTGCTTTATTAGGGGTTTTTCTTCTCTCTTATTCTCCGCACATGACATCATTGTATCAACGCAATCAAATGACATTTAATATGATTAAATCTCGCTGGGTAACATTTACAAGTTACTTGACTTTATTTTTTTAAGGGTGAAAAACATTTACGAGTAAAATGTAAGTAAAGCGACAAGTCATTGTCCAACATTGCCGCAACACAGCAGATTACTGATGATAATTAAAACTTTTATAGACAGAGTTGACATGGAAACATGAACACTTCGCAGTAATATGAGTCGACTTTTTTATGTTTATTGGCACAAAGGAATGAATGTATGAATAGGTGATGTAACAAATGTGCGTTTTGCCGAATATTTCCTTAATTTATGACATTCAAATTTGTATTTGTAAATGCAAATTAAGCACAAATCTTTTGTGAATTCATGCCGCATAAAATATTCGATAAATGGAAATTTTCTTTGAAGATACTTTTTTACGAACACTTTTCATAAAATATAAAAAGATTGTTTAGTATGTTTCGTAGCTGTCTAAATGTCAACATTTTATAGGAGCTACCATAATCATCAGTAGACTTGGAAACCTTTTAAAAAGGTATTATACTGCCTGGCTCACGATATCGTTTCGTAAACGTTCGTCATAATTTTAAGGTAAAAAAGAATATTGCAATGCCATGTAAAAGCTTTATCTTTCCCTGATCTTGTATTGTTTGCCTTGTCTACCTCTGATATATCCGTTATTTGAATAATAGTTGACTATAAGTCACTTATATTTAATATAAAACATTAGCGAACGTAAACGAAACGAATTGTGAGCCAGACAGATAATTTATGTGAAGTATTGGGTATATCCCAGTTGAATTTCTGAGAATAATTTTTAAAGATTCTCAAGTCTACTGCTGATTACGGTAGCTCCTATGAAACGTCGACATATAGACAGCTGGGAAATATAAAAACCAAGCTGTTTATGTTTTATTTTTGTAACCAATTTGGGGAAAAAAATTTATATATTATGTTATATTGATAGGAGTCTTTTTGGTAATAGAAGTTTTTCGATAGTAAAATTTTTATAGACATTTTTCTTGAATTTTATCTTAAGAGAATCTTTTTAGGATAAATGTTAATGCATTTTTATAAATATAGTTCTTCTATACGAATATATTTTTGAGAATATCTTTTAAAGATTTTCAAGTCTACTGCTGATTACGGTAGCTCCTATGAAACGTCGACATATACACAGCTGGGATATATAAAATCCAAGCTGTCTATAATTTTTTGAAACCTATTTGGAGAAAAAAATTTATATATTATTTTATATTGATAGGAGTCTGTTTGTTAATAGAAGTTTTTCGATAGTAAAATTTTTATAGACATTTTTCTTGAATTTTATTTAAGAGAATCTTTTTAGGAAAAATGTTTATGGGTTTTTATAAAAATAATTCTGCTATAAGAATATATTCTATAGTTTTTTTGTGCAATACAAATTTTTCTATTTAAACTTTTTTATAGAAATTTTTCTTGAATTTTATTGAGGAGAATCTTTTTAGGAAAAATTTTTATGAATTTTTATAAAAATAGTTCTTCTAAGAATAAGAATATATTTTATAGTTTTTTTATACAACAGAAAATTTTCTATTTAAACTTTTTTATTAAAACTTTTCTGTTTTATTTTATAAAATTTTTTAAAAATAGTTTTTCTTTTGAAAATACTAAAACAATTTTTTTAAAGTTTTTCTAATGAAACTTATTAAAGAAACAACAATAATTTTTCTATAGAAATTTATTTCATAAGATTTTATGAAAAAAAAATATTTTCCACAATTTTTTATTAAGACTTTTTAACATTTTTTATAGAACTTTTTTAAAAATAATTTTGCTGTAGGAAATATTTTAAGAACTTTTTGTTAAAATAAAATATTTTTTTTTTTTTTTTGATATTTCGCTGAGTTTTTTAATAGAAGTTTTTCATTAGAAAAACTTTTATAGAAAATTTTGTTAAATTAAAATAAAATGTTAAAATTTTGTAAAACTCTTTGTACAAATTTATTTAAAATAATTTTTTTGCACAATTTTCTACAAAAGATTTTTTTTAGAGAAATTTCTATACACCATTTTCTATATATTTTATATTGCAAAGTTAACGAGGGCGGATTGATATTGAAGCTAATTAAACCATATGTTTCTTAACACAGCCACCTTTTAGTTCAATACATCATAATTCAACTTTTTTATACCATCTGAATGATACGATTTTGGGAACCCCTTAAAATACGCGTTAGTTTCGGTAATCACTACTTTGTTTGAGATGAATTTCTTTCATGCGAGACATTTTTTCAAATTTGGCAACAGGAAAACGTCACTAGGAGCTAAATCTGGACTATAAGATGGATTATCAACCAACTAATTCGAAGTGTATTTCACGTAATTTTAGCATCGTATCTAATGCTGTGTGAACCGGTGCGTTGTCTTGAAGAAAGAGCGCTTTTTTCTTCTTTAAATGTGTCGGTTTTTTCTGGTGATTGTGGATCCTTTTTCAAGTTAATCGATGAGCAATAACAAAATATATAACAGAATATATTTCATTTTATCTCAATATTATTTGATCTTCGTTTGTTAAATAAATTTTATTTTTGCAGCTTCATATCTTTGTTTTTTATAAAAAGTTTACAATTAAAAATTTTTTATTGCTCAATATTTCGATAACAATTTGTTATCATCGTCAGGAGAAATTAAATATTATAAAATTTAAATTGAAAAATTATTGTCAAAAAATTCCTATACATAAAAAATTCATACACTAAGAAGAATTTTTCTTTGTGTATGAATTAAAAATTTTATAAAAAACAAAGATCTGAAGCTGCAAAAATTAAATTTATTTAGAATATATTTCAAAAAATTTCAAAGTTAACTGATGATTAGGGTAGCTCCTATGAAATGTCGACATATAATAGACAGCTGCGAAACATAGTAAGAAAGCTGTTTATAACTTTTTAAACATGTTTATAAAAAAAATTTTCAGTTGATATTTTTTTCTATAAAGTTTTCTATAGTTATTAGTTTTGGTTTATTTCATGCAGCTTTCATATATTTTCCACAGTCTGTGACAGCTATTACGGTTTCCGATATAAATCTCAATAACCGCCGACAAAAACACAAATCTAGAAATGTGGTGGTCTGTGGGAAGATTATTACTGAACCAAACTATTTACTTGATATATGTATGAATAATTTTTTTTATTGATTTTCAATTAAATTTTAACATTTGTTGAACTCATAAGTAAATTGTTTAGTTCTGTAAATAGAAAGCAAACAAGGACAGGTCAGTGAGCAAAGTGATATTATATATAATAAATCTATATTTCATAGTTTTTGCCGACTTTAGTTTGTTTAAACTTTTTCATCAAATTTTATTGAAATAACTTATTCAATTGAGCTGGAAACAAAAGTTTATATTTACTTAATCATTCACTTTTATAAAAGAGAATATTTATTTACCCATACAAACACAAATTTAATTACTTAAACATATAAAATACTTAAACATATAAAATATTTACAATATAATAAATATAATTAAAGCTTTTTTCTTTTATTTGCAACATCCTTAAATAATTTATGTGGTTGCAGTTTTGTGGCTGTTATATTGAATGATCTGTTGTGGTCTACTTTTATAGTTTAATTAAATGTGAAAACATGTTTTGTTCTATTGCGTTTGTTGCCATTGTTGGCAGCGCTGTTATTTGCTTATGTACTTAAAATACATAAAATTGTTTATAGAATATTTGCAACTTTGTAATAAATAAATTTGATAATCCTTTAGCAAATATTTATTAATATAAAGAAAAAAAAAATATTAAATAAATATTATGTGCTGGACTGTTATCTAAAGCAAGTACATAAAAATTGTGCATATCAAAGTGTTTTTTTTTCTCTTTGTTTTGTAAAATACAACGCCCACAAAATGTTAAAAGGGCACAAGTCAAAAAAAAAAAAAAAAAAAAATATCTAAAGTAAAAATAAAGGCTCAGTTAGCCGACTGTAAAGGTAGAAATGTAGTTGAAAGAGCTGAACGTTTTTATTATACATGAAACTATGGAAATGCTTACCTAATACCACATTCACACCAGCTTAAAATCTAGTAGATTTGAATTAAAATCCACAACGAAATCGATATCGTTTAGACCACCGTTTTTTGACATCTAGCAAGATTTCATTTCCACAAAATAAAAATTTTTTCATGTGATTTTGACAAAACAATTTTGTCTGCGACTGAATTCACCACATTAAAGTATATATTTTTGTTACAGCGTAGTATTTTTAAGTACTTTTTGAACAAAATCACAGTTGCATCGCTTGGTATTGAGTAGTGTTCAGGAGATTTCGTCGAAATCTACTCATAAAATAGATTTCGTTTTGTATGCGAAATCTTCTCAAAATCTACTAGACTTAGCTTGAAATCTCGAATGAGCAGATTTCACTTTGGTGTAAGTAGACTATAACTGTAATGAAATGTAACCATCATGTCTCAATCTGTAGAAAATAGAATTTCATTACGTGACAGATGTTATATATTATTGTGAATGGGAGGGTGGCACAAAACCCCTGTTTTAGTACTTTTTGTTTACTTGATAATGGAACTGTTAAATTAGTTAATACAATAATAGATAATTGAACTGTTAATTAGTTAATTTGTATACACACATAATATATTTTAATAAATTTAAAACTTGTTCTCTGAGTTCTGTAAAATATGTTTGCTATACTTGTTGCATAATTTATATATTGCGCACGATTTTTGCAAATGTCGCACTATGTGTAACCACAACATTTATTCGCCCGATTTCCAAAAATATATTCTACCTTCCAAAGAAAAAATGATTTGAAACTCGGTTCAAAACACAGAATTATGCTGCTATAAGCATAAGAAAGCAATAAATTATTTTATTTAGATCGGTGAAGTAGAGTTGGGTAGTTCGCGAACGAACTAGTATCACTGAACTATTCACTTTAGCTAAGTGAGCCGATCATTTATGCTGGCGCTTTTAGCTCCGTAGTTCATGTTTGGCAAAACAACTGTGTGTTGGCTCAAAAACAACGACAAAATCTTAACATTAGTGTAAAAAATCTTTATACAAATATTAAGTTGTATTATGATTTATAAGAAAAATGTAAAATCCCTCCTGCTTTTTCGTTTTTAACAGATTTTAATTTCTTTGAGTTGTGACTATTTATTGTCCGACATGCACAAGGAAAATATTTAATTATTTAATGCAATTTTTCCACAAATGTTGATAATAATGATAACGTGGCATTTTTCACTTAAACTGATATTAAAAAATTATTAATTAAAAAATAATTTGGATATGTTTTGCATAAAGTATGTTCTATAGAGCTTTATGATTGCTTTTAACTGCTTGTAAGAACATATAAGCTTATCAGCAGCTGATATTCTTGTTTGTAAAAAGGGAGTACCATTAGTGGACTCTTGATACGAATAAGTCTCCGTACAATATAAGAAGACCAAAACAAACATTATCACAGCATTTAGAGTATAGGAATTATTAAATGAGCTAAGACTGATCAGTGTCCAGTGTTGAATAGAAAAGGTGAAATTTGAAAAATTTCAACCCAGCGGCGGGCATTGTCTACCACATTACGTCTTTTAAATGATCTATGCAACACGTTGTGTTCAATGAATGATAACTTAGAAAGTGCATAGCAGTAGTATATGGAGATGCCAAAAATTACTTTCGTTAATCTTGCAGCGGTTTTTGTCACATTACGCTACAAAAATTTTAGTTAACAAAATTAGTGATAAAGACAAGAATGCCTAGAATACATTATAAAAAATTATAAACAAGGGCTTAGTATTCGTACAAGAAATATAAAAATTTAGTAGATAAAAAAACGCAATATGTAAAAAAGCAGAACGAATTAATTTAAAGGAACATTCCCAAAAACAGTGTGTGAGGTGTGCAAAACATCTGCGACTCACTTACAAAATAAGCGAGTTTGTATTCGAGCTGTCTACTGCTAACTTACAATGCAGGCTAGGAAATAATGTACTTTTGTGTTCGATGGATGAACTTATCTCTATCTCGGATACTTTGTGTGGTACAGGTGGTAGGCATTCTCTCTATATATGCGTCAATGTGTTTGATAATGTATACTAGGTTCGTATAGGTATACGAGTAAGTCGGTGCATTACCAACTTAGAAGTGTCGATGGTTCTGTAATCGAAATTTTCAACGCTGGGTGAGTACATGGTCTGAAAAAAATTACCGTTATTTTCAAATTTCATGAGTTACGTTTGTTTGATTTTTGTTGGTACACATGTCTCTTACATATGTTGGCAATATCAGCAATTTCGGATTGTCAGTTTGTTTTTGACAGCTAAAAATGTTAGTCGTATTTTGGTGTGCTCTTCGATTTTTTACTGAGTTTACTAAATTTTGAGCAAAAACAACGTCGCATGGACATCACTCAGGAGCCAACGACGCTCCAGATTTCCTCAAAAAGGTCATAACTGGTGACGAATCAAGGGTGTATGGCTATGATATTGAAACAAAGGCCCAATCATCCCAATGGAAGCGTCCAGAAGAGCCGAGACCGAAAAAAGCACGTCAACTTCGGTCAAATGTGAAGGTTTTGCTCATTGATGCATCATGAATTCTTGCCACAAGGTAATACGGTCAATAAAGAATACTACCTTGAAGTTATGCGCCGTTTACGCGAAACAATTTGTCAGATTGTTTTCTGACAATTCGTCAGAAAACAATCATGGATTTTGCACCTTGATAACGCACCAGCTCACACATCGATGCTTGTGCGTGAGTTTTTGGCCAAAAACAAACCCGTTATTATACCTCAACCACCGTATTTGCCGGACTTGGCACCCGCTGACTTTTTCCTCTTTCCAAAACTGAGGACACCGATGAAAGGAAAGCGTTTTGCTACGATTGAGGAAATAAAAGACAAATCGAAACAGGAGCTGTTGGCGATACCAAAAAGCGTGTTTCAGAAGTATTTCGAGGATTGGAGAAAACGTTGGCATAAGTGTATTATCTCTGAGGGGGACTACATTGAAGGGGACAAGATAGTTATTGATGAATAAATAAATATTTTTTTAAAAATTTGAAAATATCGCTCATTTTTTAATCAGCCTTCGTACATTTATCCGATGATTCATATATCCAATTTTTCTTTCCTTTTTTTTAAAGAACGCCGCTTGGCTTATGTTGCGTTGGACTTTCGAAGCCAGCATTAGGGTTTAATCGGCAGGATGGGGTTCGGCAAGGCGTTCGGAAGGCTCTATTTTGCAGACCATCTCGGTGCTGATCAGGTGCCTGCCTAACTTATGAGAAAAGAGAAATCATCTTCATTAATCATTTGGGAAAAAAACGCTGGCATAAATATATTATATCTGAGGGGGATTAATTTGATATAGAAATAAATACTTTTTAAAAAAATTCAAAATAACAGTCATTCCATAACATCAGACGTCGTACTCTTTAGATTCCACATTGAGGTGATTAGAAATATTCACCTAGACGGAATCATTTATATGCTTACCCCACTTAATTAACCAAAGATCTGATAATTCTCTGCAAGGTAATTATCCGGGGATTACTGTACACGCAGACAGCACTGAAAGCAATTCATTCATAATACTAGCAACTTTTCGTTTAAGGATTAAACTAAATCTGGCATAAGAAAACTTTTCGTACCTATACACAAGTATTTTTAAAGTTTTGTTCTTTTAAAGTTTAAATTCTCTTGTAAACTTTCTAAAATTGTTTATCGTTTGTTTTTCATTCACAAACTATTTCAATAATTCTTTTTATTACAAAAAAAAAGGGGAAAAAATTATTGATTACAAAACGACAATTTGGAAAAAAAATCAATCTAAGAAAATCTTAACGTTCAAAGTAAGTAAATGTGTTTTCTCTGCTTTATGTTGTTGCTTAATTTTATGTCATATTTGATTGATGACAATCGTTACACATGTTCGTATAACTGTATAGGTAGGTAGGTACCGTTTTATGAATAAGCAAACAAACACACGCATAATGTCTATGTATGTGTTTCATATATTCATATATACGCTCACACATATATATATATGTATACAGAAATGTATACATTTTGGAACTAAAGGTTTTTTATTTAAACATCAGCTAAAGCTCTTAACTCAGACAACACACATGAGACATTCGCACAGTACAAAAAAAAAATGGAATTAAATGAAAACCGAAAATAAAATAAAGCCTGAAACGGTGAAGAAAACCAAAAGGAAAAAAGCTATATATAAATTACAACGTGTAACACGCCATCTGACAGCCACACTTGAACGCATACATACATATACACGCGCGAATACCCAGTCGGGATTTGAGCTAACTTAAAGCTATCTAATGGTTAATCAAGCTGACTCAATAGCTTATTCATTTACCAAGTGATGCGTTAAACACATTCCTCATAGCAAGCTACGCGAACGCATGACTACAAATGCCGCTGGCTACAAATGTAGCCCTGCAGTCAGCTACAAAATTATTTTGGAAGCGACAGCTACATCGTACATATCTGATATTGTTTCCTTTTTCATTTCCTTTGAAAAATTTTGTCGTCTGGCCGGCTCACATCATACAAAATTATACGATTGCGCATTTTCTCTAACCGCCTTTCTTTTGTTTAAAATTCAGCAATAACATAAATATACAAATATAAAAATCAAATATTCAAACAATTGAGTTATATTCACTATTTATTCTAATATAGATACCAAGGCAGCTTTAATAGGTAGTGGCAGAATTACAATAAATACAACAGCAAAAAACATTAACATGTATTTTGTTGGTAGAATTTACGAACAGTGGTCAAAATTTTGTTTGAAAAGGCATAGGAATCTATGTGTTTTTGACAAATTTACGAAAGGAAACGAAAGACAGCTGTAACTATACCACTACCGTATTAAAGCTGCCTTGATTGATACCAATCAAAAACTTTTTAATCACAATTAGACAAATCCATGATTGAAATGAAAACTTGAAAAATATAAACAGCTGCTAGTTGTATTTTAGTGGAGCTACTACTATAAGCTTTTTCTGCGTTTTTTTAAAGGACACAACTTAGTTTTATTAAAAGTTTTAAAAAACTTTCAAGAGCCGAGCAAAATGCTTTTGAAAAACTAAAATTTTTTTTATGGCGGCCACCTAAATTTTAGGTTGAGCAGTGTATTAAAATTGAATATATAGTGGAGTATATATCAGATATATAAGAAAATATATAAGGCGTCATCGTCGCCACATTAAGTCGACACAAACATTTTTTCATTTATTTACTCGTGGCCGAAAACAATTGAAGGTTGTCGACAACTTCTATCTATGGCTTAGGTCTGGGAAATATCGAAGGCCTAACAAAGAATACATGGTGTCGTCATGATGTGACGACAATGACGCTTCTTGGAATATGGGGGAATGTCTGACCCACCAAACGCAAGCATATAAAAAGACTTTTACAACATGTTAAATATGATTGAAAAAACTAAAATGTGTCTCTACAAAAAAATAATATTAAAAAAATTATACATAGCTTGTTTTCTATGTTTCCCAGCTGTTTTAATAATATCTGTCAACACGTAAGCACACGTTTCTGCTTTTGTGTGTTAGGCAATAATGAGTTATTTAGTGGCGCATATTATATGATAATGGTTAGCTTTTTATTAACTGACTATGCTATGGTTGATTGGCTATAACAAAAAATAAACTATTTAAGGATTTTTGTTTATTTTATTTGTTCATAGTTTTTTATTCATATATAAATATTTATTATATTTAAATAATAACTGCACATTTTTCTATACTAAATTTGTCTAATAAGAGTGCAATAAATATGAAACTAAACATTATTAAGTGGAAAATACGTTTTTCATCTACGTTACAGTGTTTTAATTTAGATGAAAGTACATGTGCAGACAGATATGTATGATCATATGTATGGTAACAGTTTGAAAACGTGGCTTCTTGATCATGCTTAAAAGAGTTTCTTTATATTTTTTCGCAATCTCCTTCCTTTTTAGCACGAAATTAATCTGTTAGATAAACAAATAAATTATATATCTGTGGAAATAAGGAATACCTGCTTACATTAATAGTATTTGAGATATGTATAACTTGTAAAATTTACATTCTAAGCCACTTTAAAAATATGACTCTCATTTGTATCAGAAGTCAGTTGTAAATAAGTCAGTCAAAAGTCAGCTAACTACATATTAAACCAGCTATCGAAAATCCGACTGGGTATTCATGCATACTCCCAACAGCATACACATGCAATCCTACTTGCAGATTCTCAACAAATACCCAACAAACGCAAAGCCAAGCGTTTAAAGTACATACTCGTACTTCTGGTTTTGAGTTCAGCTGATCATTGAGATTTCGCTTAGCCAGAAAAGAAGAAAAATAAATATTAATAATTTATCTGAATGATTTTAATCTTGTTTTACTTTGATATTAATAAATTTTTTTCAAGCATCCGGGGACAACATTTTTCTGTAAAGTCTGAAACAAGCCTACTTAGGATATCTGGAGATTGGAAAGTTTAATCGCCATGTACTTATATATATTAACACGCACAAGAAGTTATCTAATCCACGTGGCAACTTGTTTTCCTGTTTAAGTTGATGCTTGTAAAAATGGCTTGAATATTTTTTCGGATAGGAAGTAAATCAATATGCTAGTCTTTATATCTCTTTCACTTATGGGCATTCACTGTATGTAAATAAGTAGCAATAATAATCCTTATGAGAAACATCGAAAAACTCATAGGCAAGTAGATGAAATCTAAAAAATCTGTGTGCTATGAATATAACCGTGCATGTTTAGTAAGAGATCTGCTTTTATCAAAAACATTTGAAACTTTTTCACAATTATAAATTGTAAAACTACTTTTTAACAATTATCAGTGCAACCTAAATTCGGGCGTAAGGCATAATGTAATTTAACGCTTTGATTTTACGCTAAGTAAGTACTAAGAAACATATGCTGCAAAACACTCCTAAATTCTCTTTTGAAGCTGCATTCGTATCTACACTGAAATTTTTCTTTGCAGTTTGTATTGTTTGAAGTACCTTCGTTCTATTTAGTTTTTGACAATTTTGGGCAAATAGAAAATATTTCTTTGTTTGAACTTAAATGCATTAATTACATTTTACATTAATTTGTTAATTTTTTTGTGTAACTATTTGATTTTTAATATTAACAATATTAAAAACGTGTTTGTATATGTAATTTGTAATTGGAGCAAATAAAGAAATGTCAAATATAGCTAAGCTACCTTTATATCGGAAAATGTGAACAAGAAACGTAACAAGAACTGCATGTACATGAAACAAAGTACATGTGTCTCTTCCCTTTTCCTTTAACATCTTCAAACTCGAAAGCTTTCCAGCAAATGTTTCGTAGTATGGACGGGGACTAACAAGTAACTTAAATAAGCGAGTTAACGTTGTGCCATGAACAATATTGATCACTAACCTTGTTTAGTAAAAATAACTGAATAGAAATAATAAAATGTGCTAAAGTCGCTATATTAGTCTGAAAGCACCTAAAAAGTGATTACTAATAGCCGCAAAAAATGAGTAACAAGTATTATGAAGCAAACTTTACTGAGAGACAGTAAAGCTTTCTCTCTATTACGTTCTGTCAAAATTGGATTTTCCAACTGTAAAGCGTTGACGCCGCGCTATTTAGGTTGGTCTCATACATTTTGCATGTGCATGAGGATTTATGACAGATAAATTACGCTTGTCTGGTTGCACAGTGAAACACGTATGCATATTGTTAATTGCCCGTATTCTCTAAGATTTAGAGCCTGTCCCACGATATCGGCAGTTAACGTTCGCTAGTGTTTTGCGTATCAGAAAACTGATTTTGCTCTATTTATGAACTTTCTGTTAAAAAAGTTCATCTATGGCTCGCATTAGTCAGCAATAGATGATGTTGCGATTAGATCACTTGATTTATTCTCATTCAGTGTTTTTTTGCTATTCATAATATTTACCAGCCTTATCTTTGAAATCGTGGGACAATCCCTTATATATATTTTTTGTACATTTCAATATATGCAATACACAAACTTATTTTTTGTTTCATGTTACAAAATTTTTTTAAATTTCCAAATGGTTTGTGGCGATTTTGACATTTTCATTTTAAAATTTTTACAATTATTTGAAAAATGTTTCTAACACCACTGCCAAGAGGCAATGCTGCCTCCATGTACTTCTTAGTGTTTGCTGGGTTTGAAATAAACGACAACACGTCATTGACAACAACAACAAAATTGTACACCTTCATATTTTTTTTGCCAGAAAAAACAAACCAATGAAAAATGTAAATAAAATAACAAAATACCCTACAAAAATAAAAAGAAAAAATCAAAACAATGTTGTGTTTCAAACTGTCGTTAGAGAGCGTGTGTGTGTATGTGTGAGTACGAGCGCGATTGCCTGTAATCTTCTGTGTGAGTGTAGCTTTGCATCTCTGAACTAAATGCATGTCACTGAAATGGGATTGTAATTGATAAGTGACTAAGGAGACGGAATTTGAAATTAATACATTTTGTAAAGAAAGCAGCAAAATTAGAAATGATTTCTAGGAAAATTAAACAGTCAAAAGGATGTTATATGTTGGCAGCAAGGATTTAGAACTTGAAGTTAGTGGGCTGACATGAATTTCAAAGCTATTAAAAATTTCCATTTAAATTTAATCGGGTGTGCAGATAACAAGTTAGGAAAAAATCATATTTGTAGATAGGGGTAACAACTTTGCTTCCGCCGTTTTTTCAAAATTCAAAGTTTTAATTTAAAAAACTGGTTATTTTTTTATGTTTCAAAGTATTTTCCATCTCTGGCCACTACTTTCTTCTATCTTTCGGGCAGAGTCCGAATCCCGCGTTCTTAGCGTATCGTTGTGGTATTAAAATATATCTTTCTTTAGGTTTAATTTACATTCATTCTTAAAATATAACTTTTTTTTAGTTTTTATTTACGTTCATTTGTTTTAAAATATGTATGAAAAATCAGCATTTACTGAAACTCTACTTTGGCCAGAATAAGGAAGAGAACTGTACATTGTCGTATGTACATTTTGATGATATTTATGTTTTGGATTTGAAATACAAAACTTGGAAGTATTTTCAATTTGAAATACATTCAGGCGTGTATTTTTCCTAGCCCTGCATGTGGGTAGTAAGCGAAATTAGGGTCATTTGCGGGGATATGTTGTCAGCGGCGTGTTCACCGACAATCATCTACTACAATACAACGTTCATGCAATTTGTGTTTAAAGAGTTTAAGGAATACATCAATTACAGAAAAGTTGTTTCCATATTTAATAACGAAATTAACTGAAGCAAATAATAAATTGTTTGATTGCGGCAACAAAAGTTCAGTAAATATAATTTTGGGCTGATTTATGTATACCTCAAAATCAACGTCTAAATTGTTTGCACAAGAGCAAAAGCATAGAATTCATCTCAGTGTTGATCAGATCGGTATGTACATCTGGCTTGAATCAGAGATGTATAAATTGTTAGCAATAATTATTGACGGAAAGCAACAATTATTTTAAACACCAAGAAAATGGAATATCCAAGGTTATTTTTGATATACATGTACATACATAGTAGTTATTTTTTCAGACAAAAATTTAATTGATTTTATTATAATTTTTTCTGTGAAAGTCACTTTTTAAAACTTTAAACTTTTCCATGATATTTCAATAAACCCACTTTGTGCTTTTGAGATTTAAGTTAACAATTTGTTTTCTTCCAACATTCAATTTTAAGCCTCTACAGTATTCCTTTTTTTTTTATTGTAGCGAAATTATAAAAGTACCCACGTTAACAACAGCTGTGCGTAACAAAGTAGGGAGGGTGTGATATACCAAGTGCAGCCAACAGCATTGAATAAAGGCAACATAAAAATAAACTTGTGTGCTGGTGGCAACGACAACACCAGCGTCCTGCTACAAAAAATAATACTCTGTTTTTTTTTTTTTTCTTTACTCGTATATTTTAAATAACGAAATACGAGTAAACTGAATGAAAAAAAAAAGTTAAATTATAACTTAAGCATTTACAAGAGGTGTACTTGAAAAATACAACAACGGAAAAAAATACAAATTCGCACAGATCTACAAAAATTACAGAAACTCTTGTTTGAGAAATGCGAATAAGCAGACATACTGTGGTAAGGATGGTCAGGCACAGACCCACGTTCACGTAGATGCATTTCGACATTACCAGCAGGGATGGAAACATTGTAAACGACCAAAAATGCAATTAAACCTGAGGACGCCCTAGAGATTATTAGGCAAAAAAAATATATAAGAAATTTATTCTGTAGTATTTGGCTACTATTATATTGAGTTTTTCACACAATTTTGATTCCCATAATTTTCCAATGTAATTAAAATAAAATTCCAGTTACATTTTTTCCAACCTAAAATAATTCAATAAATTATTAATTCAACATGTTTACATACATTAATATCTGTGGCATTTTATCATAACAGCTTAAGTCGAGATAAGATCAAAAAACGTTTTGAAGGGAAATATGAGTGAAGAACTAAATTTGAGAAGAAAAGAAGATGAACCATAATTATAACTAAATTTTGGGAATAATATTATTTCTGCAAAGAGGAACACCATATTTATTCAAATAATCAAATTAGCAGCAATTTTTACAATTTTTTAAAATCGACTTAAGCTGTTATGATAAAACGCCACAGATATACTTATATTAATTAGAATACTTTTTCTAGAGGTATATAATACTTTTAAAAATCAAACAAAACAAATTCAGTGGAATGGCTGAAATGTCTACTTTATTAGCTCGCATATTTCATGGTAATTATTGTTTAAAAATAATTTCTGACCCATTGGCTGCACGATTGCGTCTCATGGACTTCATACTCCCGGTACGTACCACTTTTTCGAGCACAGCCAGTCTTATTTTGTCACTGCTACACCGAGTGTTGACTTCTAAATGATAAGTTGTAGCTGGTTTAGCAACATACAGTCCTGAGATTTAATGTACCCTCACACAAAGCAGTCCACATGAATGAAGCCGCATGAATGAGTCGTAAAGCGCTATTATCATTTATCTGTTATAAATTCCCACACATACAAAATGTGTCAGACCATGAAAGTTTTTGATATCGGTCCATATATACCCGAGATATAGCTTAAACCGATTTTTTTCATGAAAAAAAAATTTTTTGCTTAAAAGCAGTTCTGGTTATAAAAGTAGGTTACTAAGATTCTGAAACTGAAAATTTCTGATATATACCCGAGATATAGACTTAACTGATTTTTTCATGAAGCAATTTTCTTTTTACCTTAAAACAATTATGGTAATAAAAAGACGCAACTTAAAAGCAGAAAATGAATATTTATGATATCGGTCTATATATATATATATATATCTAAACCGATTTTTCATTAAAATATTTTTTTTTTTGCTTAAAAGTCATTTTGATTATAAAAGGAGGTTACTAAAATACAGAAAATTTCCCATAGTTCAAATTTGTAATATATGCTATATATTTACGTGACTACTGTGAAGAGTATTTTGGGATTCGGCCCAGCCGAATATTACTTTGAAATTACTTTGCTTTTATTGAAAGTCAAAATCAAAACAATTGATTTTCAGTTATTTTATTAAAAAAAAAACGGTTAAGCGGGCTTTTCTTTAATTTTATACCGAAATCAGTATTTGCTGAAATTGCCACTACTCGAGGTATTCGAAAACCGGTTTTAGCAAAAAGTCGAATAGTCGATTACCCCAGTTGCCGGCCATAATGGATGCAAAAGAAAGATGTGCAAGTACAGAATTGATGACAAAGGGAAAGTAAGGCGGCTTAAGAAATATATAGTCTAAGATAAAAGTAATTTGGCATCAGCAGTGAAGCATGGTGGCAGGAGTATTATAATAATGGGGGCAATCACAGCCAGCGGGTCACGTCAATTGGTCTTTGTAAGTGGTGTCATGAAGCAGCACTATTGTAAAGGTATTTAGAGGCAACTTAAAGGAATCCCTAAATTCTAAATGAACCTACACAGTGATTACAAAAAAATAGTTACCTCCTGAACCCCATCGATGCCTGCAGCTTTCAAAGCACATGTACACAAGGTTGAGAGCAAACATTTTAATCGTGCCAATTCCGTTTAAGTATTTTTAAGCTGAAACCAAGTTTCTTTTACTTTCCAGGTGTAAATTATGCGTGTTCATAAATTATTGTCATACATAATCATAAAGTAATTGTAACAAACAGTTACTCACAGCCCTGATTAGCATCGATTTGTATGTGCACGTGAAATCTACTTTTTTATATTTATGCTATATTTAAATACATATATAAGTAAGTATATAACGAAACGTGGACCAAACAATGGAAAAAATACCTTGAAAAAATGTTTCAACTTTGTAATTTGTTTTTTTTTTTCGGAATCAAAACGATTTTTTTTTTTTTTTTTTTTTTTTTGTAAATAAGAGTCTGTAAGTTATTTGAGAGGTTAACAAAAACAGAGATTTGAGGGTATCATTTAGAAAAAGTGTAAAGAAACATTTTTATTTTCTGTGAAATATCCTTACAAGTAAATATGCAAGTATTGGTATTAAAAAGGATGTGGGTTGCTAAAATGAGGGTTGTTTTGAGGTTTCATTTTCGTTTCTTTCATTTTGTCTTGTGGTGTGTTTGTTACAGTTTTTGTTTGCATTCACACTTCTACACATTTAACGATTCGCATTCTCCATCTTATATACTCGTATAAATAGTATCAGTGACTATGAATACGACTGCATATAATATGTAGAAAACCCCTTAAGGGAATTTCAGATTCCTTTGCACCGACAACCCAAATGAAATCTCAATGGCATTCAAGTCAGTTCTAACTAAATATATATGTATGCATGTGTGTGTGTGTGTTTGTGTCTTGTAGTGTAATGTTTAATGTTAAATAGAATGCAAAATTACTAGATGCCAGCAAATTATTATTTAAGCAATAGCTGAGGATTTAAGTGAAAATTGGAAAATTATTCAAATTACTTGCAGAATTTACTAAGTTAAATATGAGCTGTGATTTTGTAAAATTTTCTGAAAAGGTATTCATTGGAAAAATACGAAAAACAAAATCGTCAAAATGTTTAGCTCAGCGCGTTTCAGAATTATTCTAGGAACGCACTTAAAGATCACAATCAAAGATTTTCTGCTAAATGTTTTGTGGAATAACTTAATGACATCAAACTTTTGGATTTTGCGACATAAAATTAAACGTGATGCCATTAAAAGAAGGAGAAAGACGATTAAATGTAGCATTCACAGAACCATCAATACATACGAGTATATGTATAATATTATAATAATACTTGACAGTAAAAAAGATATATTTTTGAAGAATACTTTATGTACGTATATATATTTTATTTGTTAAACATATACAGAATATATAAAAATAATGTGTTAACATAAAACAAAAATAGAATACGTAATCGAATAACATTTAAGTTAATGGTCTTCCATTAAGGACTATCCATTTTGAAATTTAAATAACACAAAGTCTATAGAAGATGATAAAAACTTTTCTTAGTCATATTGAAGCTATTATGCATGAAATATAACACATAGCTCGGCTGTGCCGATTGACACTCAAAATATTCAATTACAGGGTGGCTAATGAATTGTGCTACAGAATAAAAGTGTAATAATTTTATGCGGTTTTTTACAGATAATGGATGAGTTATTTTTGTCTAGAGCTGCGCCAAAAACAGTATTTGGTTCTAGCTGTGTGCATATCTCACATACGAGTATCCCGATTAGCGAATATGGCGGAGCTCCAAGGAAAACTTCTAACTACGCTTTTACGCAAGAGATGTTTTTTATGTTTACAGTTTATTATATTCAAAGCCAATTAGTTGTATAAATTATATTTTACAAAAAAAAAAAAAAAAAAAAAAAAAATACAAAATAATTTATATAAAAAACACATAGAAAATCAAAAAACTTTGACTAAAAAATTATTTGAATTTCTTACATGGTGTTTATGGAACACGAATAATTAATACGTTTAGAAGGTCTTATTTATAAAAATTTGTTCATGTTTATTAAGCTCTTATTGTGCAAATTTTGTATAGAAATCAGTGCAATAACACCTTAATAAACTTGAAAAAAATTTTATAAATAAGGCAGTTAATATATAGTTTCGATATAAAGTTGCCAAATATAATCGTGGTAAATACGTTGGTAACACACTTAGCCAAGATTCTTTTGTACGCGCATTTAACCGAGATTTTATTATATGCGTAAAGGGCTTAAAATCGTTGGGATTAAGGGATTTGTCCTGCCAACACATTTAAATATGAATTACTACAATATTCTTGTATGGTGTTTATGGGACACGATTGAGTGATAGGACTAGAAAATTTGTATGAAATGCGCTCAACATATTGAGTTTATTTCATAAAAATTTTCTAGACTTACCAAACATTCGTATCCTATAATACCACTTTATTGCAGCATGTACCATTAGTCACCCTGTACTTATGACTCTAGCTCATAAATTAAGCTAGATTCGAGCTTTGGAATATGTTTAGTTGGTTTTTAAGGTCGCTAGAGATTGTGACTTATTTGTATACATTCTGCTTAAGCCACTTTAGAATCTTAAGGAATCATGTGCCGGTTTGAAGGGCTCAAGTCGCATTATTGCGGTGCGCAGTTTATATCACTCCAACTTGAGATAACATTTCTTTGTAAAGTACCATAGATGTTGACATAGGCCAAATCAGACAAAAAAAAAATTAGTCATCATTTAACTGTAGCGCTAAATGTCCCCCCTGAGAACTGGTTTTGCTTTGGCGTATTCCAAACCAGAGCACTCTGTTTTTCTGGTAAAGAGGGGAAGGAGTCCCTCGTTTATTGCAGCAAATAAAACTCTAGGAAGCTGCATATGGTTTAGACTCGAATCGAGGGGAGAGATTATTAGAACTCGGTGTGCAGTTGCACTGCACCTGGGTGTTATGACCCAAAGTTAGGTTGGAGTATTAAAAATGCTCCGCTTCAAACCAAGGGAGAGATCGTATCCAAACAACATGTGATCGACTTATGATATTTGTAATCTACTATTGGTACGGTGACAAGACCACTTGTGGAAGAAGCTCTTGTGTCAGCTGAATCTTAAATGAACACAAATGCAAATTCTTGGTCTTTGTTGTTGTTATTCGAATACCATGCTCCTGAGCACGGCTTCGAATTTAGTTTGATGGATTGTTTTGAACATTTTCTTGAGCAGCAGTATTGTTTTCAGCCGATCTTGCAGTACATTGTGGTCCATGCTTGGGCCTAGCACTTACAGGCACTCTTCCTTCGAAATCATTCACTACACGATAAAGAATGCGTTTTGTTGGCACGTTGTTTCTCCCAAAAAGTTTTAAAATTTATTACTAAACGTGCCACGAGGGCGAGGGCGCAATTTCAAAATTAAATTTTTGTGTTTGTGATGCCATCTAGCGCCAGGTAGCATTAATATCAGTGCGCCCTCGTTTTAAAAACAGATTTTGACAAACTTTGTCTAAGGTGGCATATTTATTAAGCTGTATTTTGAATATTGTTAAATCAAATAATGCTAAGATGCTAAATATATATCTTGAAAAGCTTAGAAAATGCTAAATTGAGCCGGAAAGCTGCTAAAATGGTCACGCTGATTATAAGCCTGTACGTTAAAAAAAAAAATTTTAATATATACTGCTGTAAACACTTATCAAACAACCCTCCCATAACCTACACATCATTAAATATTCAATAAATGACCACACATCTAATAATGGGTTTAATGTTTCAAGAGAGAATTTAATACGTCTTTAATTAGGGATACACATATTGGTTTAACAGTCATCAAGTATTAGTGCACATATTTATGTGCTCTGAAAATAATACATATTAAATATACATACATACTTAATATGTATGCAATTTTGTACGCACAATATATTGTAGTCAGTTTGGTTAATGGATTTTTGTGAAATGCTTCAATTATAAGTTACATATTGACAGACAATACTTTAGCAGTTTCCCTTCAACTGTTATCGCTCTCAGAGGAGTTAATCAAATATATATATATTTTTTTTTTGAAACTTATGAGAATTACAATGGTTTGAATAATACCCCAGACTATAATACACCTACACAGAAGTATAGAGCTGTTGTATTTTATACATCTTTGCCATAATATATTATATTAAAGAAAAAGTTTTAAATTAACTACAAGCAGATGGGGTTTCCCACATGAATGTTATTTTGAGTAAAATATGTGTAAAAGTAGAAAAAGTTAACAGAAAATAGAAAATTAAAATGAAATGCAAGAAACCAAATGAATCAAATAGCTTAAATCTGTATGGAAAAAAGTTAGTCATGGTAAATACTTCCAATAAAGTCAGCTCTTATTTAGTGGCTGTTTGTGAGTGTCGAAAATTTTCGTTTGATCTTTCCCCAGAATTACATATAACATGGAAACCACATTTAAGATATTGTATTTTCGCAGCAATTATGTGCTCTAACGACAACTTTCGATATTCACAAATATACAAAACAAATTACTCGTACAGCATTTTGGTAAGGCAAAAAATTTTAACAAAAATATTTGCTGATTCAAGACACAATATTTTATGTCAAAAAAAAAAACTATATTTTTAACACGCAATTTTCACTTGTATATTCGTTTGTATTTTTACAACACTCGAAATCCATGCCATATAAGTGATTATTACATATGTGGGTATATAAAACTGTATGTACAGTGTTTAGTGCGAAAATTAGAGTTGCCGTATTGTTGCCGGGGAAGTGGGAGATTTTGGGATTCACGGAGTCGATTTTGGGAATTCTCAAAAGAAATCGGAACCACTTCGCTGATGGGCCTGATTTTCATATTCCGTGGTTTTTTTTTTTTTTTTTTTTTTTTTTTTTTTTTTTTTTTTTTTGCCGTGGACTAACTATAAATGGTCATTTGGTTTGGTGTAAAAATTGGAGTTGCCGTATGGCTTCCGTGGAAAGGAGGGTGGGTGGGGAGGGGAGTGTGGATTTGATTTTGAAGTTTCCTGAGCTGCTTTTGGAAAATTCCAAAAAAAAAAATCGGAACATGACTTTGGGAATTTCCAAAAAAAAGAAAAAATCGGAACCCTTTCGAACTGGTTTTTCATAGTTGGTCCTCGTTTTGACCGTGAATCTGTATCTGAACGGTCATTCGACTTAGTGCGAAAATTGGAGTTGCCATATTGCTTCCAAGGAAGCGGAAAATTTTGGCGATTCCTTAGACGAACTTTAGTTCAACAAAAAAAACTCGGAATGCGTTATATGGATCTGGTTATATATATAATAGTTTAGTTTAATATCAAAGCGTGTTTTTTAATTTTTTTAAACAATACTTATCCCAACAACAGTTTTTGCCGATTCATCAAAGACCATTTGTCTGCATTCAAACAAAAATTTCACTGATCCAGAAGAATTAGTTTACCTGAAAACAATTGAAAATTAATTTGTCTAGGAAGATAAAAACTAGTTTTGGTAGAGGCACGTTTTGGTAACTGAAGTGTTTCGACCATTGATCACCACGCAATGCCCCCAAGGGTAAGCAACTTTTGTATAGACATACCGATTGTTGTCTTTTTGGGAACCACTGGTTTAGATATATAAAAAACTTATTCAATGAAGAAATTAGTAACGGGTAGAACAAAATGTATCCAATAGGACCTGAGTGCTTTTTCTAAGCTCTTTTTGTAATACGATGTATTCTCATCTACAGACTAACTCAATTTGTACCATGGAAAAATACACAATCGAGCAGTGCGTTAAAGTTATTCAGGCTTATTATTAAAATCGGCGTTCAAATCAAAATGCACATCAGGTACTTTGAGATTTTTGCGTTTGATTTAATCTCCAAATATGCGTACAATCGGAAAAATCGTGCAAAAATTTTAACCAACCGGGTCTGTAGGAGATATGAAAACACCAGTGCATGCTCGTACAGCTCGTTCTACAAAAAATATTGCTGCTGTTCGCAATACTGTGGCTACAGCTCCGTGCACCTCAACTCGTCGTCGTGCCCAACAATTGCACCTCTCACGCTCGTCGTTGATAAACATTATGCATAAAGACTTACATTTACATGCTTGCAAGGTGCAATTGACTCAAGAACTAAAACCTCTTGACCATTCAAAGCGTCAATGGTCAGAATGGTGGCAAAAGTGAGTACATGATCAATTCTCGAAGAAGACCATCTTCAGTGATCAGACTCATTTTCACCTAAGAGGATTCAGTCAAGAAGCAAAATTACCGCATTTGGGCGAATGATAATCTAAGACTGATAGTCAAAAAACAAATGCACCCACAAAAAGTCGCGGTTTATGGCCTGGCCGTATTTCTTCCAAAATATGGCCGGTCAAGTGGTGTTCGCTACCGTGAGATGACAACGTGCTTTTTACGGCCCAAATGGGAAGATATGAATGTGACTGATATGTGGTCTCCGCAAGACTTAGGCAACATAACTAGACCAAGAATGACTCCAGGTGGGCTGGTTTTCCTGAAACTCTATAACATAAAGAGTTTTAACCTACGAGTAAATTAACGGATTTTTTCTGTTTATTTCAAGCTTCAGAAAAAATGGCTCTGCCGCACACCAGCGCTCTTTTAGTTGGTTAAGGACACAACATGAAATTAATTAAGGTCTTATTATAGAGAGACCGACAACAGTGAACACGAATACATTATCCTTGGCAAATCCCCAGCTCTGATACTGAGCTGAAAAGATTATTGAACACACGTTTTTCAATTACTTGAATTGATTAAATATACATAACCAAACACTCTTGTTTATAAAAAAAAAAAAAAACAAAACAGTCTGGCAATTATCTGTTAGCAGTTTAAATGAACCGCGCAACATAAACACTTTATCGTTTAATTCAATTACGAAAAGCTTATTATGTTTTTTTGTATGGGGCATTTGTCATCCTTGTAAAAATCCCATCAAAAGGAAGTAATTATGGAAATTTAACATCCTATCAATTATGTGGAAAAGCCAGTTAATCAACCGGCTTTCGAAATTTGGAAAAAATGTGACAGAACAGCCAACAAAAAGAAACTAAAACCATGTATAAGATTGGCAACAAAAATAAAAGTATATAATACATATAATACAATATAAATGGAAATAAAAAACCAGCAGCAATAAAAGCGCTAGTAATGGCAAACAAGCGACAACAATAAAAAGCTTAAAGTTATAATGCCAACAACAGCAATTACAAAAAATACCACAGATACAATAACGCAAAAATGCGTAGTAAATGAAAACGTATCTGCTCTCAATTCAATGAATCTATAAAATACGCTCACCAAATACTTCTCTTATTTCTCTAATAAATAAAATAATAAAAATAAAAGAACTCACAAATATTTTTAGGGCGTCACACACTAACAAAAAGAAGTTACAATAAGTGTTGCCAAGTGTAGACACTTTGCCAAATCCACATTAGTTAATAAGTCGCAGTTTCCACTATGCAAGTCTTATTGCATAGTGGAAATATTATTTACTTAATGAATGATCAATATTATTTACTTAATGAATCATCACGCTCTCTACAAGTTTAACCAGCTCAGTCTGAGTTTAGACGAGCGAACATGTGGAAGAAAAACATTTGGAATTCTCATTTAAATCAGTTTCAACCTCTTTAGTCTTAAAAAAATTAAATTTTCAAACTTTTATTCCAATATCTTCTTCAATGCAACTCCATTCGATCTCTCTCCCTCTTCTACTATATTACTGTTATTAGAGAGGTGCGCGTTTGTGTTTTTTCTGCATCGTGATCACGCACGCTCGCTAAAGCTACAATCACGTGTGATTCGAGAACACCACACATTATCCCATATCTACTTTTAACGAAACAAGCAAAAAAAAATTACTATAAAAAACCACGTTTTGTTTAAATAGAAGAAAAAAAAAGCACGTTTTGTATTGCGCCAATTTTTTAAAGACAAACAGCCAGTTCGTCGATGTCGAAAGGATAAGTTCATTCACATTCTAGGCGAAAGAACATTGATTTGGGTTTTTTCTAATTTTATTCTATTCGAACGATGTGTCAAAATTCAATAAAATACATATGTTCATGCGAACGAACAATAGTGACATAGACAAACCCAGACTGATTCGAATGTGAGTGACTAGCTTTCGTTCGCATACATTTTCATTCGATATCGTCGAACAGGCTGAACATTTTCCTATGAGAAGGGAAGAAATATTATGCAAATAAGATTTTTTCCAGTAGAACTTGAACAAATTAACGCAAATACATCAAAAGGAATTTTCTAAAAAAAAAAGCAAAAAGCAGTAAATGTCAACAAAGCGTGTTGCCGAATACCAAACACAAAATCGATTATGCCTTCCCCACCGGTATTATGCTAGCAAACTAAATGTATCCCTTCCAAATGCAGACTCAACAATCAGTAAGACTTGCATAGTGGAATTTGTGGGTTACACTCATTATTTAGGAGAGTTCGTAGGGTTTATTTTGATTGCTATTTCTTGCATTTTTGCATATTTAAATGCCTAAAATGATCTACAATTAGGAATTAAGTTATAAACAAATTGTTGTTGTGCACAGATGCACTAAAGGATTCTAGTTAGAATTTATTTTATGAACATATACACGTAATTAACATAAATATGTATGTACCTAAGCCTTTTAAAGCAATATTAGTTGCAAGGTCGTATTGCAAGTTGCAGCTACATATCTACATATATACTTATGTATGTATATCAAAGGGCGGCATGGCAATTATATATTTTCAGTGTGTAAGTTGTTTCTTTGTTGGTTTAATTAATTAAAATAACTTATTTCTGTTCAAACAAGTACTCGTATATATACGCATATATGACGCACAAGACAGACAGAAAGTATGATGTCTATGACTTGTAAGAATTCATTTTAATTCACAAGTGATGATTCAATAATAAACCACATACTGTTTCAAATAGAAATACTCGAGATACATCATTCTTTAATTAGCATGGCAAACATTTCTTTTCTTCTTATTTTTATTTTTTTTTTTTTTTTGTATTTTAATGCAATTGATCACTCAAATGATGAGTAGTAGATATAAACAGTGAGGAGCAAAAATTTCGCAGGGCAAGCTTAAAAAATAACTCATATTTTTCGTAGAATCGCAAAAGGATTCAATATTTTTTTATTCTATTTCAGCAAATTTCTTTTATTATTCGTTTAAGATTTGCTTGCAACTAAACAACTACACACTCTTTAAAATTTGCTGATTTAGACCAGTACTCAGGGGATGGTAGTGCATTGTACTGGAAGTAGGATAACAGATTATGAGCGAGAGGAAAGAAGGAGTGGTGTTTGTGGACGTTCGTTCACATTAAACCTATCAATAACAACATGGAAAGATCAAAACAAGCATTATAACAGCATTTAATGTGTTGGAATTAAATTAGTTAAAACTGATCAGTAGCCGGAGTATACACTTTCGACATTGCTCGGCCTATGTTAACACAAATTGGTCCAACACCTCCTACACTGCAAAATGTATTTTTTACATAGCAAAAACATTAAACAAAAATAATAACGTAATGAACATAGATAAAAAACACGGACGTAAATATCGGGTAGGTAAATTTTAAGGGCCGATGTGATCCAATCCTAATCGTCAAGTTTTTTTTTGCATTTTATTTAACATTTCTCAATTTCAGATTGGCCATAGAAAGATACGCGTTAAAGATATTGAAGCTTATTATGAAAGTGGGCATTCAAATCAAAATGCATATCGTGCACTTCGAGATTTTTTACAAGTGGTAAAATGGTGTAAAACTTTGAACAAACCGGGTGTGTACGGAGATGTGAAAACATCAGTTCATGCTCGTACATCTTGTTCTGCAGAAAATATTGCTGCTTTTCGCGATAGTGTGGCTGAAGTGCCGTCCACTTCAACTCATCGTCGTGCTCAGCAATTGAACCTCTCACGCTCGTCGTTGATGAACACAAAGACCAGAATAATTATGTTATAAATACCGCGATTGAAAATATTGAATATTTTATCCATTAAAGGATGCAAAATGTGGCACGAGAATTATCCATAGACAAACACTTTTGTAATACTGGTGGTTGTGGACTTGTTGGAAATCTAATAGGATGAACTCACACAATCAGAATATGCTTTAGAATGGTCCAGTAAAACCAAAATTAAGACTAAATTATTATCGAACGTAGTTGTTCTGCAACATTAACGAGAGTACCAAAATTAAGACTAAATTATCAACGAGAGTATATTATTATCTTGTATATATTTCGTCATTTGGTCGTGTACTATTCCCTCGGCAACTATAGGCTGAAAGAGTAGTATTGCTATGGAATGGTATTTATTTTTCGGCTTAGGAATAAGTATTATTTTTGCACATTTTCACATTAAAGGCAATGCTGATGTTTTAAGATTATATGCGTTATATGCAGTAGAATAAATGGCAATAAGAGTTTAACGTACTAAGGATGAACTTCATCAGATGTAATTTCATATGATTTTATTCTGAAACTGGCTTTGAGTGTTCTTTTCCTCCCTCTGCGATTTTAGGTTTATGTGACAACCAGAATATTTCAGCTTAGCTGCGGGCATCTGCATCACGTGATGCAGATGCCCGCGTAAATCAGTGTCACCTGGAAGCTTGCTGATACCCGTTTTACCAATTAATTAAGCGACTTAAAATATATAATAAAGGCCCATTTTTTATATACTTTTAGCAAGCTAGAAAAACTAAAAGAAGTTTTAGAATAAAAATATTTACTTCATCAATATATAGATTTTATTTTTTTTTATTATTTAAACGATTTTTTTTTTTACTGAAAAATCATAGTGAAGAAAGGACCGTGAAGTTAAAAGAGTAGTTGCTGCACAATTGCGCCTTTGTAACGATTTTAACAACAAATGATTTGTGTAATTAATAGCAAATAGTTTTGGGTTTGTGTCCATACTTTATTATTTTTTTTTTTTTTTGGAGATTAAATATCGGGAATTATATTTCAATATTCAGTAAACGCCAAGGTGTAAACACAATTTTTTTAATTGCTATAATAATGTTGAATTTTGTGCCTAAAAACGATGATTGTCGGGGAAGCCTGATGACCTTCTTTATTTTAACGGCTGTTGAAAATTATCGATTGCTGGTAGAAGCTTACAGTCGACATCCATAAACGCAAAAAATTTGTGAGTGATATTTTGCACGAATCAAAAGTGGTGATTTCGATATAGAATACAAAGAGAGGCCTAGTAAGCCGAAAAACTGTGAACATGAGGAATTGGAATCGACGAAGACTATTGTCAAACGTCAAAAGAACTTGTATTATCGTTGCGATTAACTCGACAAACCATTTTCCCAATTTTAAAAGCATTGGGAATCATTCATAAGCAAGGCAAAGATTTTGAAAGGCGATTTTGCATGTTGCCAATAACGCTTGGATTCTACAAAAAGAAGGCATTTTTTCATCATACTATTACTGGTGATGAAAAATGGACACATTACCATAGCCCCTAGCAAAAAAAAAAACTTATATGTAAAGTACTGCCCATCAGCCAAATCAATGCCGAAGATATATATGCGTAAGGCCAAGCTAATGCTTTACATTTGGTGGAATCACCCGGGTGTTTTGTATTATGAGCAGTTGAAATTGGGTTAGACGATCACAGGGGACCTGTACTGAAGACAACTAATCCGTTCTAAGAGGAAAATATTCGGCCAAACATGAGGCCACAATCTTCCATCCTAACAATGCACGAACACAAGACGCAAGGCCGGTCCAAAACTATTTGGAAAACAATGGATGTTAAGTTTTAGCTCACCCACTTTGCCCATTCTAACTGCTTGTGGTTTTGATCGTTGCAGAATGAATGCTGTTATTGGAATCTGCTTCACTGCTTCACTTCAGAATAAACTATCAGAAATTGGGTGGATTCATTCTTTAGCTCTAAACCGAATATTTTTTTTTTTTTTTTTAGTCCGAATCCATATGCTACCTGAAAGTTGGGTAAAAGTTTGGCTAACGTTGGACATTACTTTTAATAATATATCCACTAATTTTATTATTATAATACATTCATATTTCAAGCAAAAAGCAACATTATTAACTTGCGTATTTTGCCAAAAGGAGAGAAAAAAAAAGCTAGCAAACAATACTATTATTCAATATTATGATTTTTAGACAACAACTTACATATTATAAGTAGATTTAATACTATAAAACTGGTAACACTGTTGGCAATGTTAATACTCAGCCCTCTTATCTGTCTCATTTAAAAGCCATGTGAGCTTAATATCATATGTGTTACCTCTCTCAAAGAAAGAAGTGTTATTCTTTGTGTTTTATTACTGCTGTAAAATTTTACCGGCTTAAAGCAAGACAAAGTTTAAATTAATTCAAATAGAGTTGGAATGCTTCAAATAGAATTTTTTTCGTGTATGCTGTTAGCGTTTTTGTATTTTATTTTATTTTTTAACTAAGTAATTGTGGTGGGAGAAAATTTACATGTGTCAGAGTTCATTTTTGCGCATTAGATCCAAAGAATTAAGATGTAAAATTTTTCTTTCAACATGGAAGTGTTTTACGGCCTTATTTATAAACTTTCTTTTTCATATTTATTTAGCTCTTATTATACAAATTTTCTATAGAAATCAGCTTAATAAACATGAAAAGATTTTTATAAATAAAACAGCAATTTAAGTTAATATAAATAAAAATTAATTTTTTTTATGGGCTCAAGTTAAACATAAACAATTTTAAGTCAAACTGAATTTCACCACCAGCAATTGCATTAAAAATTAATTAAATACTAATTATAATAATTTGAACTTTATTACAGATTTTTTTTTTATTATTATTATTTTTTTTTTTTTTTTTTTTTTTTGATATTTGAGTTTAAAATTATTTCTTAAATGGCAAAAGTTCATTTACATTTATAGGAATTAAAGTTTCAAAATAAAATCAATAAAATGTCTCGTTTCCTGTATGATTTTGAAATCAGCTGTTTTCCGTTTCGTTATGTTGGTGGTTTGATTTGCAGCAGAAATGTATATAGTGAAGCATAATAACGGAAAGAAAAACAGCTGGCTGGAGCATTACTAAAGAAAAGATATTTGTGTGAGGCTGTAAGGTGTTTTTCTATATTCTTAAGTACCGGTGTATGCAAATGTATTGGTGTAGCTTTTTATATACTTGAAAATATGACTCAGTTTAGCTTTTCACAAAATAGCGTTTCATTAAATTCTTTCAATAAACATTTTTTTTAAGGAGATGCATAACGAAAATCTTATAAAATTTCCTTGAATTTACACAGACATTTCAAGATTTCCTTAAATCAGCATTGTAATAAACTTTTAATGTTAACGCCCCATTAAACAAAACAACCCTCCAACAAGAACATACAAAAAAAAAAAGCACACACACACACTTACTTTTACATTCATATATGTAAACACACACACACACACACGGATAAACAGAAAATTTTCTCGCACGTGCAGACGTCGTCTATTTACGGGAAATACAAATACTATAAAATGGGTATATATTATTTAACATAAGGCTGGTAACTCTGTTAAAAGTTTAACAGCAGCAACATAAGCAGGTCTAACTAACTAACATACAATACAACACACACACGCATACAAACAGCCATACTAACAGCCATGCAAACCAACAACAAACAAACAAACTGTCTGACAGTGTTTGTGTTAAATAAGCAGTAGCTGTAAAACCCGCAAATTTTGCAACACTAGACTGTATACTAGACAACAAAAAAAGCAAAAACAAAAATGAAATGAAAAAACAAAAAGAATCCAAAAAAGAAAAAAAAATTGGCTGAATGGCTGGCTGGCTGGCTGTTTGCTTGGATGGATAGCTGGATGAAGTATGGTTTGTTGGTAGGTTCGTTGCTTGGTTGGTTGGTTGGTTTGGTTGTTTGAATGGCTGACTAGCTGGCTGGCTGGTAGATGGATGATGTAGAAGGAAGAAAAGCAAGAAAAAAAAATTGTGAAACAAAAACTTCACATCATAGAAACTAGTAAGCATATGGTAGTTATGGCTAAAAATAGATTTTTAAAGGTATGCGACATTTAAAACCATAATAACAATTAAAAAATTGCTGGCAAATAGCAAACAACAACATTAACACTTAACTCTTAATTAATTGATTACTTGTTAAACTAAAGCAGACAATATAATTAGCGATTTTGCTGCGTCAAACTTACTTTTCTGGTTGGAAAATTTAAAGGAAACTCCTTAAAAAATTTTTGAAAATTCCATTAAAACTTAAATTTAAATTAACAAAATATTGCACAATTTCTTTTCTTTTCAAGTAAAACTTTTTCTTTTTTAGGGATTTAATCACTAAAATTTTATTTTATTTTATAAAATATATATACTTTTGTATAATTTTTTTTTTTAAATTTAATATTAAAGCACCATTTTTTATTTTTTTCTCAAACTTTGTATTATGTTGTTGTTGTTGTAATAAACTTTCTTTTGGCTTTAATGATTTCGAAAGGGGATTTATTTATTATTTTTTGTAATTCTTTCTTTAATTTAAAACATGTCTATACATATTTCTTTAATTAATTTTTTTTATATTATACTATAACAAAAATATACTTCTTTCCTTTTCTTGTTTTTTTTTTTTGTGATTTTTTTTTATTCAATATTTATTTCACTTTCTTTCTGTTTGCTGTGTGCTCTGCTGTATGTATATTTTTATTATAAGCGCAATTGAGTACCCACAACTTGTAATGAAAAAACGCGTCTGACGTTTAAAAACTCTATGCGAATGTTTTACTCAAAGATGACGACTGAAATATGCATGAATTTCTATGAGTTGTTATATCTCAGTGTGCATGTATGTGTGTGTGTGTGTGTGTGCTCGTGCAATTGTTAGTAAAAGTGTAGCTGTGTATATGTGTGTGTGTGTGTGTGTTTGGATTTCTGTTTGAGAGCAAGCCGTAAGTGTGGGTATGTGTTTGTCTGTAGTACTTCAATCAGAGTAGAAAAGAAGGCAGCTTTTTCTGTTATTTTTACCGATGTTGTTGTTGTTATTATTGCTGCTGTTATTAATTTTTTCTTCACACAAAACGAAAATACATACATACATCTACCTTAAAACACATTCAATATTAACTTGTTCAAAAACCCCAAAACAGGCGTAATACTCGTAGCAATCACCAGAGAAAAGAAAGATGTACAAGAAAAGTTAGAAGAAGAGTAAAATATAAAGAATAATAGAAAAATAACAAAAATCCATAAGATGTTATTAATAAAAATGTTAATGCAGCAAATGTTACTTTAGTAAAATCTAACAGCAATTTTTAACAGTTTTCCTTTTCCATCACGTACCACAGCCTCATCACCTCACAACATGGCGCTGAAGATAATCGTATTGGTGATGATGATGATGAAGAATTCTCAAGTCGTCTCCAACACACGACATCATTATAAATTTCATTTCAAATTCCTAAACGATGATGATGACTGCTACTGCTGCTGGTGACGATTATGATGATGATGATGATAATGATGACAATGCGATGACGATGACAACAGAAATTTTAAGCTTTTCTTATAAGAATGCAAAAACAAGTCAACAATAACAATATGTTGTTCTTGTAAAAATGCTATTGTAGCAGGTTGTTTCCCTGTAAATACAAGTTTGTTTTTCCAATAGACGTGTTATAGTCTGTAGAAACGTAGCAGTAATGCCACTAAAGCGCTTTTTGTGGCTATCATACTTTTTTTATTAATGCATTGCATATACATTAACGGTGGATTAGTGTTGTATGGAAAATCTTAGGAACGAGATTTGGATATGCTAAGACCTTGCCTTTTGAGGCTTTACTAAAAAAAAAAGCCCTGAGCCATAATATTAAAATGGTAGGATGGAAATGGTTTATGACTTCGAATCGGGACCAGAGGTAGACCAAACCCAAGGTAGGAAAAAAGTCTTCGCACAAACTAAATTTTATTTAATTCTCTCGTTTTTAATTTTTTCTCCCCGAATTGACATAACAATTATTTCGTTTTTTTCTATTATATATATTTACTATAATTTTGTCCGTGTCTCTTCTTACTTTCCAACACATTTACTGCCAGTTCATGGATAACGAAGCTGTTCTTGCGTACGCATAATTACATTTAAAACGTAAACAAAATTTTGAACGTTGTTTTTGTTTTAAATGTATTTATGCGACCGAACGAACCAGCTTCGTTATCTGTAAAGTGGCACTTAATATATTTGAAGCCACTAAAAGATTTTATTTTTTAACTACTAATAAAAAATTATAAATAGCTTGTTTTCTATGTTTTCCAGCTATCTATATGTCGACATTTCATAGGTTCTAACATTCTTCTAATCATCAGTAGACTTTAGAAATTGTTGAAAAATATTCTCAAACATTCAAATTTATATCCCAACAATCTAAATAAATTGTTGAAAATTTATAAAGAAAAATGCTCTAATAATATCTGTCAAAACACAAAAAACAAGCTTTTCCATTTATAAACTCTCTAACATTTCATTACACCTTTCAAACAAATGAACAACCGATGGTTGCTACGATTTGTTTTTTGAAAGTATCGAAAAGCAGAGAACAATTCTCAGCAATTTATTTAGGTTGTTGGGATATAAAGTTGAATGTTTGAGAATATCTTTCAAAAATTTCCAAAGTCTACTGATGATTAGAAGAATGTTAGAAGCTAATATAGCGAATAAAGAACTCAATTGTTTGGATTTTTTTTTTGCATCAAATTTTCTTGGCCTAATATTTTAGCATCCTTATGATGCTTATGATGCCATTTAAGTGATCAAATCAATTAACCGGTAATAACTATATTAACTGGTAATAACTATATTGAAAAACTTTAATTGCATTCCTCAAAATATAGTTTCCATATATAATTTTGGTAAATGTGTGGGTAATACAATACGCGCTTTTAATCGAGATTTTATCATATGCCCATCTCGCTTACAAGCGTTGGGATTAAGAAATTTGCTATTCAAATCAGAGACTGACAAAAGTTTTATTTTACGTACTCATTGAGTATTTGTCGGTAAAAAATTAAATGTGTATGTATTACACAACATATTCATGCCAACCTAAGTATGGAAGTGTATGGGCAAAAGAACTCAATAGCTATTGATAAATTTTTATTAAATACTTACGTTAGTAAGTAAAATGTGCGTAGGGTATTTGCAATACTTATACGCATATTGTGCATACAGGAGTATACTTATGTGTTCACTTACTCTGACAGGGATGGCAATAAAAATTTTAAGCATTTTCGCTTTAAACACAATTTTTATGTGAAGTTAAAGGAACACTGTTTGATAACTGTTTTCTTCGGATGCAATGGCGTGATGCATCATGTATTTTAGCCACAAGGTCGTACGGTCAAAATAATAAATATAAATAAAAAATAATAAATAAATACTTTTTGAAAAAAGTTTAAAATAACCGTTATTTGTTAATCATCCCTCGTATATGAAAATGCACACAAGCGTGGTAGTGGTCGAAATTCGTCATACTTAGCGAAAGTTGAAATAGAGTTATTTCTAATTTTTTCCTCAGTGAACGATAAACAAAACAGTATCAGGCGACTAGGTTCCTTATAAAAAAAAAAAAAATTTCTCACGAACTAATACATTTTATTATCAACCAGTTCGCCGATGTCGAAAGGATAAGTTCATTCACATTCAGGGCGAAATTGATTTGGGTTTTTTTCTAGCTTTATTCTATGCGAACGATGTGTCAAAATTCAATTAAAATACGTAAGTTCATGCGAACGAACAATAGTGACATAGACGAACCCAAATTAATTCGAATGTGAGTAACTAACTTTCTTTCGCATACATTTTCATTCGATATCGTCGAACAGGCAGTATATTTTTATACATTAATTCATGTAGTTAAAAATTTATAAAGATGTTCTCAAAATATAAAGTGCCTCAGAATATTTGTTCAAAACCCCCTTTCGGATGACATTTATATAAGTTTACTTTTAATATGGCCACCATAGTATTTAAATTAATTTTTGTTCCTTTCAATTCTAAAATAATTTTATTTACATAAAAGTTGATATTGTGCTTCACACGACAAATTTATACAATGACGGCGAATTCGTCACAATGGGCCAAATTCGTCGTTCGTCGCAGTTGTGTCCATAGCATAATGCATGAATTTAGTACGTTGTGTATGGTTGTGTACACTTAAGTAATACGCGTACTTGCTGCAAAGCCGTCATGTATCAATGGATATTTTTTTCGTATAAGTAATAAATCGGTATACCCAATATTTTTGAGCACTCGTTATCAGTCTCCTCTTCCAATCGGAAACCTGGAAGTGGATGAAATTTCACTTGCAAAACTTGATTACAGACCGACAAACAACGAGACCGGTGAGACTAAATAAAAGTTTCTATTTATAAAAAAAAAAATATTGTTAAAGTTTGTTCTTTCAAAATTGGCTTAATATTAGATTGAATTTGATTTAAAAATAAACCTTTTGATTTTTCCCAATTAGAAGACTTTGGAAAAAGTTAAATGCGACAATGTTAAGATTAAAAAAAAAAAAAAGCAATTTTAGCATTAGTTTTTTGTACTCTTGGTACACAAGTTAACAACTCTGTTAACCAGTTGTTGTACAAAAGAAACAAAACAGAAACACAAAGGCAAAAACCGAAAAAAACAATCATAGTCAAATGTTTACAATAGCGAAAAAAGAAAAAAACCGACAGACAGACAGAAAGGTGTATTTGTATGCGGTATTTGGACGGCGCAATCTCCGTTATTCTCTCAGTTTTGATTTCTGTTTTGTTTTGTTTCTTTTCTTTTTTTTTTTTTCTTCTGGTTAATACTTAATTTGTTTGATTTTAGTGGTGCTTTTTTGTGATTCTGTTTTACAGCTGTTTCGTTTGGGTTGTCAACTGATAACAATAACTGCAACAACAAAGCCAACGACAACAAATAGCAACGACATCAACATTAGCAGCAGTAATAACAACTGCGGCAACAACAATATGATAATGATTTTTTGTATACAAAGATGCCGGTATTACTTTCTAAAGGCCGTTAGGAGCAGAAAACGAACAACAAGATGCAATTATTACAGGTTGTACAGAATTTAATCTACATAGAAACAAAAGTTTGTATGAATGTATGTATGTGTATATCTATATGTTATTTGCATGCTGTTCTCTATCTCTTGTGCTCTCCTCCAACACTCTCTACTACTAAAATCTAATCAATTTAAACAATAGCAACAACAAGACAAATTGCACAAATTAATCGATCTGTTAGAAACTGAGAAACTCAGTTTGAAAGGTTACAACAACACAAAACTGGTGCTTGGAAGTGTAGTGAACATAATGTTGAATATTCAAACGAAAACAAGCTTCAAAAGGTTTAAAAGGTTTGAGCAATAGTTTATGAAAAAAAAAAGATTTTGATAACCTTTTGATGTCAGTGTTGCCGTGCAAATATGACTTATTATTGTTTAAAGATTGCTAATAGAGACATACATACGAGTACTACTTGTACAGATTTGTGTCTGAGGCGAAATATATAGAAAATCAAGTTCTGTTATATTAATAACTGTTCCACGATCTCGAGCGAAAAATCAGAAGATGCAAACAGACTTATGTAATATTCTGCCAAATAATTATTTAAAGAATATTTTAATTAATAAAGCAAGTAGCCAGATATAAATACATACAGGGTGTCGTATGGCAAATTTATATTTTTAAATACGAGTATTTAAAAAAGTAATAAACGGTGTGGGCGGGGGATAGAGCCGTGGGATTGTGCGGATTTGCCAGTTACGATGTCACAGTGGTCAAGTCAGCATCACCTGTTCACTGTGGAGACTTTTTCAAGAGTGACGATTCTTACGTAATTGCTTGTTGACGATTTTGTCTAAAGTTCGGTATTCGGCGACTACGTGGTCTATCGATTGTAAATTTAATTCGTTCGTGGACGCAGAGATTCTAAGATACGGCTATGAATGTCTCACGGCCAGGGCCTAGTCGATCTTCAAGAACTCCCAGAAACATTAAACTAATAGAAAGCAGCTTTCGTGTCAATCCGTTCTTCCAAGAGCGATTGTTCATGAAATTTAAAAAAAGGATCCCTTCCTTTTAAAACTCAAATCGTTTAAAAACTGAAAGAAAGTGACTTTGATTTACACAAAAATTTTTGCGAAACGATGTTAGAGCGTTTTCGCACTGTAAATCCCATTTTTTGGAGCGACGAGTCTCATTTTTAGTTTAACGGCTATGTCAACAAGTAAAACTGCCATTAATCCAAGAAGCCGCAGCTCTCGACGGAAACATTAAAAAACCACATCATTGTCCTAGGGTAACTGTTTGGTGCGCCTTACCCACGCGTAAGAGAATTAAACAATTTTTTATTTTTTTGAAAGGTCAGAATTCATTTTGCCAAACCTGTGAACTTATCATACTCTTCAAACATGTGGTTTCAACAGGATGGGGCGACTGCAAACACTGCCAGAGTTTCGATGGAATTTGCTTCGGGAAAATTTGCCCCAAAAACTGATAAGTCGCTTTAGGGACATCCCATGACCAGCGAAGTCGCCCGATCTAACTTGCATAAATTTTTTTTTACGTTGTTGCCTCAAAAGGAGGGTTTATAAAGACAATCTCGAATCGCTTGTGGCTGTATAGCTCACTTGAAACGAAAATGGAATGCAATTCCCATGGTAGTGCCGGTGCCTTAAAGTCTATTTTGGGTTTACTGGACCATAAGCAGGAGAGGGCGAAGAAGCATATCGGTTACAGTAGAGTATCCAATTCTATTGTCTCACTGAAGCATCGACGCAGTGTAGGGTGCGTTACTCTGTTCTATCTTTACCTCATTGGATTTTGCTCTGACGAGATTAGGAATCTTGTTCCCAAAACTCGCCAATGTATACGATACACGCGTGCATCGTCCAGGGCTCATCCATCAGTGGTGGATTACTCTGGGAATTACAGAGAGAATTCGTTTTTCAGCCGTACGTTTCGCTTATGAAATAAGTTGCATATAGACGTGTCTGCCTGTTATAACGTTGGAAAGTAGTTCAAGTCAAATATTCGCCAACACTACTCCTCTTTCATAACCTAGGTTCCTAGTCCTGGTACGATGCAGTGCATAACATATATAGGGGTTATCCCTTAAGTACTGGTCGGAGCATTGCGAAGTACGCAATGCTCCGTTTTGTACAGTGTGTTCAACTCGACGAAAGACTTCTTGATGGCATACTCTTTAAAAAACAAAATCCGCATTTATCGTTTAATGCTCTTAATAAAACTTTGTGGCAATTATTACGTTTTTGTTTTTATTTAAGTTTGAAGATATACATAAATCTGCTGCCGGACACCCCGTACTATTTGTATAGGTTTGTGTCCAGGGTGTGTTTTTTTTTTTAATTTTTTTTTTAAATAAAATAAATCATCATAAAGTACTTTAAAATTTCTACAACTGACATTTAGAAATATATTTTGTATTTAAATATGCAATATTTTATTTGCATTTCGTTTTTACCTTTCATGTAACTTTGTTGCTTTTATAATATTTGTGGTTTTATTTAAGAAGATTCATTAAAAAATCATAAAACCATTCCGTGCTTAAGAGATTTTATTCAGACTTAAATAATGATAAAAATAAATGAAAGCAAAAAAGAACTAGAAATAATAAATAAATAAACAAAAACAAAAGTTGATTTTCTGCCTGGTCTACACTTTTCTGGTCTGGTATAGTCTGGCCTGGCCAGTATTGAAAAATCTCTTGTGTGCCAGTGCCCACTTAGAAACTTTACAGTAATTGTCAGTTTTTAAAACAAACTTAATGTTGTAGAAAAGTTTTATTAAAAACGAACTACTGAACACTTGGACTTAAAACTTAAGCAGACACATACACACACGCACTCAGCTAACCATACAGTGTTGTTAGGTAGGAGCATGCAGCTACACACTGCAAATACACTGTTACACAACAGCACACACTGATTCCTGCAGATGTGTTTGTATGTGACGGGAACAAGCAATACAACTAAAAGATGCGTAGGACCAAAAGTTAAAGGAATATAAGAACCGTAGAAGCAGAGCATTAAACTTTGGAATACCACTTGGGATGTTTGTACATGCAGGAACGAGCGAGCGAGCGTTTGTTTTCCTGATGTTGCTGATGATGACGATGGTGGTTAAAAACATTTTCTAAACTATGAAGGAAGAATCTCACATACAAACACACTTAATTGTATACTCGTACAAACTTTTATTTGTTTATTAATAACAGCACTGCAAATGTGAAAACAAATTAAGTGTGTAAAAGATTTCGTTGAGAAGAAACGCTTTTCACTCTCCAAGATGTAAATTTACAGATTTAATGAAAGGTAATTTTAATTGGCATAGAAAGAAAAGTGGATTTAATATCCTTGCAGTAGCAACTTTCAGTTGAGCTCCCCATAAAGGACGGTCCAATCATAATGCGTGATATTAAAAATGAATAAAGCAAAAACCTTTTAGAAAATTATCTTAGAATTATTATTATGACGTTAGCAAAATCTATGAAAATTATGTGTGAAATAAAATATCGGTCAAATGCTCGCCACGGCCTCGATGGCATATCGTTATGGTCCATATTTTCCAGGACTCTCGAACATCATTCAGGTTCAGTTTCGTTAAAGTGCCGATTCATCTCCTATTTTAGCTTTTCAATTGTTCTTGACTTATTGACGTACATACACATTTCTTTTGAATACCGTCAAAGCAAGAAGTCCAACGACGTCAAATCATATGCTGATGGCGATCAATTAACAGCGCCACGACGTGATATAATATGGTGACTAAATTTTTAACGCAGAAGAGTTTTATTTGCTACAAAAAACGAGGGACTCATTCCCCTTTTTACCCTAAAAACAGCGTGCCCTGGTTTGGAATACGCCAAGAAAAACCTGTTGCCTGAGGGGGGCTTATAGAACAAAGAAGAAAAGACGAGTTTTCGAGCAAATACGGTCAGATATAACATATTGAAAGAAAACGCCTTCTATTGGTGTTGTTCACAACTTCAGGAAAGTAATTGCAGCTGCTAATATAAATCTAATTCACATCTTTGAGATTGAAGGAATAAACACAAGCGGGTTTAGTTTTTACTGATAGGTAACACTTCTTGATAATTTATCAATTTGATTTATAATAGTTTTAATCATAGTGGTAACATTTTGGTCACATTTGTTGTATAAACTGTTTGCTGGGATGCGTGTGTGTAATACACTTACTCATATTTTTTAGTTGTACAAATAGTTTTTTTTTATTAAACATTTTAAAAATTTCATAAACTTTAAGAATTTCTTTTTCTGTTGTTTTTGTTTTGTTACCAAAATCCCCTCCAGAAAAGAAAAAAGTAAAAACAAACTAAAGAAAATATTAACAGCTAATATTTAAGATTGTCTAAAGATCCGGATACTTGCTGTGCCTATGAATGCAGCATTATATGAGGCAAGTATTAAAATGTTAAACAACGAGTACACTCACGAAAAACGACTATTATATTTATAGGAATTTTTTAATTTAGTACAATTCATCACGCCCCACCATTACACACATGAAACCAAAAATTAGTCGAAACAATCGGTGGAAGCTGTTGGCGGTGCTCCGAAGAAGGCGCTGACAGTCAAATCGGCTGGTAAGGTTATGGCTACTATATCTTGGGATGCACACGGAATGTTGCTCAGCAAAGTATTATAGTGTATTATTGGATCGATTCATTGATGCAATCCAGAAGAAAACAACCACATTTGAGGCAGAAAAAAGTGCTCTTTCTTCAAGACCATGCAGCGGTTCACACAGCATTAGATACGATGCTAAAACTACGTGAAATACACTAAGAATTGGTTGATCATACACCTCATAGTCCAAATTTAGCTCCTAGTGACTTTTTCCTGTTTCTAAACTAGAAAAAATTTCTCGCAGGAAAAAGATTTACCTCAAATGAAGAAGTTATTACCGAAACTAAAGCGTATTTTGAGGGGTTACCAGAATCGTATTGTATAGATGGTATAAAAAAAGTTGGAATATCGTCTTACTAAGTGTACTCGTACTCGTATTGAGCTAAAAGGAGACTAAGTTGAGAAATAAATGGTTTAAAAAACTGTTTTCTCCTACTCAGGTAGCTTCAATATCAATCCGCCCCCGTACACAGTAGTGAAAAAGATTTACATGAGCATCTGTCTTTGCGGCAGATGATGGACCAATTCCACGGAGTGAGTTATTTATGATTCACCCGCGCCTCCGTGTGGCTGACTAGGCTCACACAGGTAGCAATTCTTGGCATATGTTTGTAACCATATGAGCAACTTCTTGTTGAGGAGTTCGGACCTTCTAATCCCTTTTGTATGCAATTTCCCAGCAATCAATGGAACGCAGGTCTTAATGAGTTGGTAGGCCGAAGCCCACTAAGAGCATCAGCTCTTAAACCAACACACCCGTCAGCCATCACCACTGGTTCCTCATAGTACAGGTAGCTGTTGTAAAGGCAACAGACCCTGGGAGGAATCAAAAGATTTTTAGCGTGGGTTCCTGTCTTGATGCTCTCCCCCATGGTGTAGGGCGGAGCCTTCCTAAAACGCCGTCCGATCTCAGGGTCACAGCACCCGGTTGCAGTGCAACTCCACACTGACAGCAAAATGCACATGGAGAACAGCAACATCATTATCTCAAAGTGGTGGTGCAGCGGCAAAAGTGTACAGCCAACGACAGACCCTCGGAAGGTGGTTAGTCCCCGAAAAAAGCCACACAGCTAACAATTATCAGGAATACTAACTTCCCCATAAGCGGCATTGAACTTTAATTATGTCTAGTTGTGACGCCGGAGATGTACATTTGGGTGATATTTTGTTTCACACATAATTTTCAGAATTTCTTGAAAATGCGTTATTTATTTTTTTTGCTGAAACCGGCATTTATTTAAGCAATAAACTTTTTGAAATGAAATGCTGTAAATTTGTTTAATTAGATAATTAATTCACTCAGTTATCTAACAATCATGGGGACCCCTTAAAAGTGGTATCGTAAACCAGCAATAAAATTTTTCTCTGTGTAGAGGGAATCTGTCATGCTAATTTGTTTGCGAGTCTGCATAAAGTGCACATGAAAGGTTGAAAAGAAAAACTGGGTCTATGCGATGGGCTCTATTTTTTTTTTATTTTCTTTCTAGCTATGTGCTTAACTGAAGTAATGGTCGGTTTTTCGTTTTGTCAGTCGTTAAGATGATGTGATGTAAAGTAGAGGAAGTAAATATAGCCACTAGTATAGGAAAGAGATAGCAAAATATTCTTTATTCTTTTTCTCAGTTTTGTCACGTTCTTTGCTCCATTAAAAATTAAAAGGAAGAAAGCCAGACACACACACACACACACACACATTTAAGCATTATAATGTAACAATATTTAAACAATCTGTTTTGTATTTTCTTGCCCATAAAGAACTTATATCTGTTTAAACAAAGTAACGTGTGCAAGTATCTTTTTGAAGTATGTACATACATTCTTACTAAATGAAGTAAATAAATCTAATAATGAAAAAACAAACAAACAATTAATCTTGGGATTTCTCTGCAACAGAAATGCCACATGCATTTTAATCGTTATTAATTGTTGAACATTTTTCTAAATTCTAACAAAAAGGAAGCAAGCACACAATGAAGACACAAATAATTCTGCCAGCAGCAATGCTTAAGTCCGCTCAAAGATGCCTTACTCGTAAAACTTCTATAAAATTATGAATTTTATTAAATATACATTCTCATTCAAAAGCGAAGTTTCATTCAATGTAAAATTATTAGCAGCCTATTGTGTGCTGTTTGGTAAATATTTGTTGTTAAAATAATTTTCCAAATAAAGTTTTTAAAAGTTTCATGCAGAATAACACAAATACGCAGTAAAACGAATGCAAATACTTACAGCATAAAGAAGGAAAGGAAAAAGCCTTTTAAATGCAACCAAAAATGTTCGCAAAACTTATTTAACTTCCTTTAACCGCAGCATCTAAAATCCAGAAAACAAAACAAATAAAGCACAGGCGTAGTAGTAGTCAAGGCGAGGAAGGGGCTGGCTGGCGGTTGCAAACAACTACAATAATAGGGCAAACATTTGTATGTATATGGACTTGCAGGATTTTTTGCCAAGAGTGGCAACACTTGGACAAATAATGCCTACAAATGTGTTTTTAGTATTGTTTCTGGTTGGATTTTAAAAAACTATGAGATAGATATATAGGAGTTTTCAATTACTCGTAGCGCAGATGTTTCGTTGGCTTCTGCCAAATCTGTTGTTCATTATGCTGTTACTCCAGTGAAAGAAAAACGCTGCGTTATGAGCATAAAAACCGTATCGATCATCATCCCTACAAGTTGTCATCCCTAATATTGTCACAACAATATTCCAAATTGCCATTTCTTTGCGTGAAGAAAATGACCAAAAGTTTCGTGTACGAGTGATGTTTCTTCTACCACATTCTCAAAAATATCATATACGTATAACATTTCTGTGAATGTGTTGGAAAATAACATTTGAGTGTATTAGTTTCGGGCATGTAATTCTTGCAGGGATGCTTTCGCTAATACTGGTATCATTAAGAGTTTCTTTTCGGTTACGAAAGCTTCATTAACGCACGCAAAGAAAAGGCAGTTTGAAATATGGTTACAACAGCATTAGTACTCGTATACTCGTATATGCCATAGTATTGTGTATTGTTGTCAAAAACAGCCTATTATCGATTTGATTATAGTTTGTAAGTAATTGGAAATATATTTACGTATTTATTTATGAAAATTGATACGACGTCAGGAATCCCCTCCTGCCCACAGTCTTCATTCCCTAGACTAACGCTATTTTCCCACCTTTTCCATGCTTATGCATACTCCCATGCATTACCTGTCCCATTTTCCAATAGAACGGTTTTAATTAAACCCATAAATAAACACTACATATAGAAAGTTTGCAGAAATCAAGAGGCATGCCAGAATATGAAGATGTTAATATTTGTACTCGTATGTACATATGTTGTAATCAACAATACTATGACACAGTTAACCAAATTGTCTGGAAATTTCTGGAGAATACAGCGGCCTGCCTACCTAACCTAACCAAATTGTCGGCCAACCATATAATGTTTGAAGTTAGCTATACTATTGTCACAACCATTATAACTTATATGACAAACCATACTATTGTTGCGAATAACCATACTATGTATACAATAAAAAAATTGCGCTAGGTAGCTTCAATATCAATCTGCCCTCGTACATACATACAAAAAATAATAATGGCCCATATTGAGAAATGATATCTATTTGTTAACTTTTTTAAGTAGCTATTTAAGTTATTCTAAATGGATTACTTTCAGCACGAAAAATTTTAACTTAATTATAAAGGTAAAGCTGTAACTAAAAGTCGATTAACAAATACATTTAAACAACAACTGATTGATTTCATTTTATTGTTTACATATTTGAAAAGTGCATTATTTTTGTGGTGCAAAAAAAAAGGAAAAAATGGAAAACATTATAAGAGGTATTCAAATATTAGCTAATGAAAAATTTACGAAAAAAGTTAGAATACATAAAATTCGCTTTAATCCATTTGAAATGGATGACGAAGACTTTTGGGAAAGATATCGTTTTGATAAAGAAACAGACTCTTTTATAATTGATTTAGTGTTTTAGACTGCGCTTTCATCCTTTTCTATTGCTGCTTCAAACGGCTCGTGTCTCTTATATCCCATTGACTTCATTTGCTCGTGGATGTGGTGCCAAGCTTTCTTTTTCTTGTATATCATCTTTGTTCTTGTATATCATCTTTGTGTCTTTGTCGTCAATGATGTTTTTATATTTGGACACCAATTCTTTAAACTTGATTTTTTCATCTGGTGACCAATTTGTGCAATAAATACGCTTTATGTATTTAGACTTTTTTCTAACAATAACACAAAACTTACTTTATTTCCTTTGCAAATTTAGTCCATTTCATCAAAGAAAAAAATCACAAAAAAGAAAACAGACTAAAGATGTGTTTTTCTGTCTATAAAATTTTATTGAAAGCAGTGTTGTATTGCTTGTAACAGCTGAAAGCAGTTTTTATTATGATCATGATTTGTGAGTTACATCCTTAACTATTTGTGAACTATTTTTTTAGTTCCTGTTTTATAAGTTTCGAATTTAATTATGATATCTGAATATGCACCAATAATTTTACTTTCTTTGGCGTATTAGCATATGGAGACAGGTAACAAAGCTTCCTTCCTTTCTTAAGCAACTCCACATAAAAATAACAATAAGCAAAATAATTAGATAGGATTTTTATCTTGAGAACCCCAATAATTTTTCCAGTTTTGGTTAAAATTTCCTTTACAAATGATTAGCTAGGTTAAGTTGTACAGGCTGTTAAATTAATGAAAACCAGTCTACTTGGGTCCTTGATCCCATTGTGCTGTGTAAAGCAGATATGCAGTCTGCGAGACCTACTCAGCCCCCGATGGTTTCGGTCCAACAAGCCATTATATAATAGTATAAAATAATCCAATTCGTGCATTATCGATCTAACCAGATACAAAGGTTGTACAGAAAAATAAGTCAGACACCGACAGAAAATATGTTCAATACTTCTCAACCTTCCTTTTCATCCCTACAACTTTTACCGAAATCTTTATATGAAAAGTTTTATCTCCTGCCAAATTCGCCAGCAACGTAATATATCGGCTATATTTCTTCCTCTTTATGGTTGGTGAGTTTCAATAATATTCCCCGCTTTTTTTTTCTTTTCTTAGCATACGACACCTCTGGTTTTTTGTTATGGAAAAACTATTTGAACAATTTTAAACTAAATCCTTTTATTAACAATTCGTTTGCGAAAAATGTTATAAACAATTTTACTAGTTGTTAATATTTGTTTGCCACTTTGAAGTATTTCAAATGCCACAAATCTGCATTACTTTATGGCTGCATTTTGAAAACAGATGAACATAAATGTATAAATCAAAATCGTAAGGTAGCATGTAACAAAAAATAAAATACGCTATTGCTCTTTTAACAAAAAGCCATATTAGTTCTGTTTTCAATAAAAAATTTTGTTTATAAACAGCAAACTGGAAGTGAATAATCGTCTAAAAACTTTACATATTCAGCCCTATCGTGAATAAGATGGAAATATTTGTTCCCATAAAATTTTCAATATTTAAATAAATATTTGTTCCCATAAAATTTTCAATTCCCAAGAAGCAGAAATTTCTATCGTGAATTTCATGGAAACTGTTGTCAGGGCTATCAGTACGTAGTGAATGTAAAATGTGTAAGAGTAATAGAAATATCAAACTGTGAAGTGAAGAAAAAGTGTGAAAATTTGTTTAATTGAAATTAAAATAAAATGTTTAGAATCGAAGCTTTAATTATTCTACCAGAGGAAGAATCTTGAAATGCTCGTAGTAACTAAGATGGATATTTTAGCAAAAGTGATGACAGCTCGCTTAATGTGAAACTAGCTTGGAAAAAAATATGCTTGAAAAATCATTTCAGATTTTTATATACATAGGGCAACACTGGATGATAAATTTTCCACTGTTGCATAAGATTAGCTACATTGAGCTCCAGGCATAAGAATTTGCTAATATTTCCAAATTCGAATATTTGCCAAAGTTACCACCCGTGTACATCTTTGAATCCCCGTGTTGCCCGTTTGTCGTAAATTCGATTTTCTTTCAGGATAGGCCCTGATGTCAGGGACTAACAACTATCACATTTACATCCATCATCCCACCGTAGAAGCTCTCTACACTCCAGGAAGCTGAAAGCGTGCGCACTGGTGTGAGATTCGTCTAACTGAAACCTCAATCATTGAGTGGGGGAAAAAACCACATCTTTTTATAATTTCAACAATAAACTGTCATGAGTTTTAAGATACAGTATTACGAGTATATCATGTTTCCAGTGCCTGCGAAGAAAAATATGTGTTTTAACAAAAGCATATTGAAGTGTTTCCACTACGATATAAAGTGTTTTTAATTTCGAATTTTCGAAATTAGTTCAACGTCTATTTTGTTCAAACAGGCCAAAACTTAACAAAAAAATATATTAGACCTTCTTATTTAAAAGAAAAGGTTAAGTGTCCAGAACGAAACTATTTTGGATGATACTGGAGGGGATGGTAAGGATACAATAGTATTGTGAAATGGCTAAGACTGATATACACGTACGTTTACCAGCATTTCAAGCTTAAGTGTTTTTGGTGCGACACACGTTTTAACATTTAATAGTTATCAGTAGATATATTTAAGTATTGAGATTAAGTATTAAGTGAAAATGAAAAAAAGAATAAAATAAAGTAACTGATATTTATTTCAACTTATATTTATTTCAATAAAATAACTGATATTTATTTCAAATCAAGGTTTATTTTTTTCTGGCAAACAAGGAGAACACTGCTTTGAAACTACATATACATATATTTCTAAGCTCCTAGAGGTGTATATTTAACAGGCGAGAACATTGAGCCCACTGGATTATAGAGATACATAGATATATTATATATATTGCGTAGTCCAGCACTCTCAAATGAAGTGGGGGAATATACTCGTATGGCCTTTTGGTTATGCAAAACTTTATTAGCAAAAAGGGATTGCTAAGTCTCCAGAACGATTTTCTTACACAGTGTCCAAAACTGATTAATGTTGAGATGCCTCGTTTGTCTAAGACATTTTTTACTCTCAAGGAAGTTTTAACATCGGGAATAAAATGTAGAAGACGCCAGTAGTCCCATTTTCGAAATTCGAAATATTGCTGTAGGTCTTCTGAAGTGTCTCGGAACTGAGCAGAGACGCTTCGAAAATGTTATGTTTTATTATGTCGACTATTTTTGTTTTTTTATTTTTAAGTAACACATACATTTTTTTCGAAATTGTTACTCACTTTCAATGGATAGCCCAGTAGTGTTGTATATTTTATTATTGAGTAAGAGCAGTGTTGTGCAGACCATTTTCGAAGCGTTTTGCTCCAAAACACGTAGGTAGTTTGGAGCAAACCGCTTTACAAAATTGTATGGGAAAACATGTTCAATTCTACATGTTTTGGCCAAAACACTTGTATCCGAGCAAAACCCATATTATTATCTTGCCAAGATTGACTAAACTCAGATTTTTCAAGCACCATTTGTTTAGCATGTTTACGAGTATTATTAGTTTTATTTGCCGCAGTTTATCCCTAATGCTATAATCAGGGAAATTATATGATCAGCAAGCAAAACTTATAACATGTCAAAAAATTTATGATAAATCTTTTATATTTTCGTTGCTTTCACTTTGAGGAAAATACTTTATACACAATGTATGCATTAATATCTGTGGCATTATATCATAATATCTTAAGTCGAGAAAAAAAACTAGAAAAACTATTTAGGACAAATTGCAATGAAAGACTTTATTTAAGAACAAATGAAAATAAACCAAAATTACAACAAAATTTTGTCAGTAATACAAAAACAAAATTTTTTTTACAAAAAAAAATTTTATATTTAATAAAGTAATTAAAATTCGACTTAAGTTGTTATGATAAAACACCACAGATGTAACTGCAAGCAAAACTGACATATAATTTTTTCAAGATGGCAGATATCTTTTTGCATCAAATATTATTTATTAATTGCCGTTGCATTTGTTATAAAGCTTTAATATTAATAACTACATATATTTTTATATCACTTTTAGAAAGCTACAATAATTAAAACTTTATTCTATGAATTGAAGATTAAAAAAAAGAAAGAAAAAATAAACATCAAAACAAAATGCTTAATAAAAGAAGGTGTAAGAGCACTACAAGAAAAACCCATCATCATCGTTGTCATTTTTATTAGCTGGCAGGCAGCGTCACATTTGTCATAGTGAATATGAAAATCATTAAAGAGACTTTTTTTGACGTCTTTTTTTTTATTAAATGCCGTCAGACAAATAAATTGGTAAAATACGCTTTTCAGCACTTTCGAGTGTGACGAAAAGACGCAAATGTAAAAATAAAATGCTTGTTACCATTCACAAGTATGACATTTTTTTTTTAGATCTTGTTGATTGATGTTTTTTTTTTAATTTTTTTACTTTTATTTCTTTATTAAAAGTTTTTATTTCAAGGAAGGTTGACCATAACTCAGAGTTAAAATTTTTTGAATTTTAAAGCGTAACAGTTTTTAACTTAGCGCCAAAATGCAAAGCTTTTAAAAAATGATATTAAACACATTAGCTCGATTCACAATCTTGTGCATTTGAGGTTGTATATTTCTGCAATTGCAAAAGTGACATTTTTGGGTGTATTTTGTTAGTGTACAGCAAAAATTTACTCTACTAACGAGTGATTTTTTTTCTATTATCTTTTTGGCAACACTAGTTTTGACAGCTCACGCACGTTTTGTATCTTGTGTCACTGTCAAATATCTTCAGTTTGGTCTATAATTTAATCATGAATCGTCTTACAAACGAACAACGCTTGCAAATTATTGAATTTTATTACCAAAATGCTTGCTCTGTTAAGAAAGTTCATCGCGCGCTTCTTCCATTTTATGGTCAGTTTAATCGACCTACTGAGGCTTCTATTCGGGCTATTGTAAAAAAATTTCGCACCAAATTTACATTGTTGGACATTAAACCACCAACACGCTTACGTAGAGTGCGAACTGAAGAAAATATCGCAGCCGTATCGGCCAGTGTTGGTGATGACCGTGAATTATCGATTCGACGCCGTTCGCAGCAATTGGGACTCTGTTACTCCACTACGTGGAAAATTTTGCGGAAGGATTTGGGTGTGAAGCCTTATAATATACAGCTGGTGCAAGAATTGAAGCCAAACGACCTACCACAACGCCAAATTTTTGGTGAATGGGCTCTTGAAAAGTTAGATGAAGATCCACTTTTTTATCGAAGAATTGTGTTCAGCGACGAGGCTCATTTCTGGTTGAATGGATACGTGAACAAGCAAAACTGCCGTATTTGGAGTGAACAGCAGCCAGAAGCATTGCAAGAGCTACCAATGCATCCACAAAAAACAACCGTTTGGTGCGGATTATGGGCTGGCGGCATCATTGGGCCGTATTTCTTCAAAGATGATGCGGATCACAACGTTACTGTGAATGGTGAGCGCTACTGTGCGATGATAACAAACTTTTTTTTTGCCCAAAATGGAAGAGCTTGACTTGCATGGCATGTGGTTTCAACAAGACGGTGCCACATGCCACACAGCACGCGAAACAATGGACCAATTAAGAGGCGAGTTCGGTGAACAGTTTATTTCACGCTTGGGACCAGTCAATTGGCCGCCCAGATCGTGCGATTTAACGCCTCTAGACTATTTTTTGTGGGGCTATGTTAAGGCTAATGTCTATAGCGACAAGCCCGCTTGGATTGACGCATTGGAAGCCAACATTGCCAACATTATTCGTGAGATACCGGCCGAAATGTTGGAAAGAGTATGCCAAAATTGGACTAAGCGGATGGACCATTTGAGGCGCAGCCGCGGCCAACATTTGCATGAAATAATCTTCAAACATTAAATTATATCGACCCAACTATCGATCCAAATAAATATTTCATGCATTTTTCTGAATTTTATGTGTTTTTTTCTTTTAATTTCCGATAGTTCTTATAAAATCACCCATTATTTTGCAAAAGCAATGATGCAATGCCATTTGCACAGGATTGTGAATAGGGCTATTATATAAGAAATCGATAAAAAAGAATGTACATATATGTAGACTGTCTCAGTAAGGATGCACTTTTTGGTAGACTTATATTAGTGTTTAATTCTTTGCAATATTCGCAATCCATGCTATATGAGCGATTATTATATATACTGGTATATAAAACTGCACGAGGGCGGATTGATATTGCAGCTAGCTAAGTAGGAAAAAAACATTTTTTTCCTTTCAAAAACCATTTATTTCTCAACATGTCTTATTTAAGCTCAAAACACTTATTAAGACGATATTCCAACTTTTTTATATCATCTGAATAATACGATGTTGTTAACCCCTCAAAATACGCGTTAGTTTCGGTAATCACTTCTTCGTTTGAAATGAATATTTTTCCTGCGAGCCATGTTTTCAAGTTTGGAAACAGGAAAAAGTCACCAGGAGCTAAATCTGGACTATAAGTTGGATGATAAACCAATTCGCAGTGTATTTCACGTAATTTTAGGATCGTATATAATGTTGTGGGAACCGCTGCATGATCTACAAGAAAGAGTATACATTTATAACAAGCAGATCAACAGCTGCACACTTGGTTATATGTGATCAAAATTTTTAATAATATATATATATATATATATATATATATATATATATATATATATATATATATATATATATATATATATATATATATATATATATATATATATATATATATATATATATATATATATATATATATATATATATATATATATATATATATATATATATATATATATATATATATATATATATATATATATATATATATATATATATATATATATATATATATATATATATATATATATATATATATATATATATATAAATTATCTAGACTTTCCTTTATGTTTTGTAAACTGCACATTAATGAAGTTACGTTACAGTACATTGGCGATACGTTTCATTTTGGAGACCTTCCCGTGCTTTTCAACTTCATTATTCCAGCTTCTGCTCCTGTGTTCGGTTTTTTAACTGTTGTGCTTTTAATCTGCTTTCTATTTAACCTATTTCAGTTATTTTTACGGTTAAAGGTAAAATAAAAGCGTAATAAATAAAGAAGTTCTAAAAACAAGATATCTCCTTCTTTTTTTCTTCACTGAAAAATACTCTAAGTAGTACTTGAGGGATGTTGTTGTTGCTGTTCAAAGTCAGATGAAAAAAGGATGCTGAATAAACTAAACTATCAACAACGAAAATAGAAATACAATTTGGTAAACAGACGGCAAGAGAAAAATAAAATTTTAAGAAATTAAAAAAATATGGTTGTATTGTTTGAGGATTTTGTGACTGAAAATAACGGAAAGATGAAAGAAAATAGTAAATAAATATTTAAGAGGAACTTGAGAGTTTGTTCACACTGCTTGTTTCAAAAAAGGAGAGACAACAATTTAGTTTTTAGTTTGACCGAGACGAAATGTTGGGCTTTGGAAAATCTGTCGAGAAGCTTAAAGAGTGCACGTTTGAAAATATACATCCATGTACTCGTATGTACAGGTCTATCAACGACACATTTAATTTAAGTTAATACAAACTAAAAATTAAGAAATAATTTTAAGAACTAGCTTAAACAATAGTGAGTGACAAATAGCAGTATTATTTTGAATTAAAGCTCGGGCTCTCCGTATGCGAAAAATATGACACAAAGCATCATAAAAAATATGGCGTAAAGCGAATGACCATTAATGGTTCAGATACACGTTTCACGGCACAAACACGTATCGAATTTAAAACCGATACCGAACTGATTAACGAGGCGGTTCTACCTTTTTTTGGAATTCCCAAAATCAGCTTCGGCAATCCCCAAAATCCCCCTACTCATCGGAAACCATGCGGTAACTTCAATTTTTGTTTTGAAGCGAACGACGTTAATAGTTCAGACACACGTTTCACGGCAAAAACGCATATCGAATTTGATAAACCGATGCCGAACCAGTTAACAAAGCGGTCCCAAATTTTTTTGGAATTCCCAAAATCTACTTCGGCAATCCCCTTACTTCCCCTGAAGCAATACGGCAACCGCAATTTTCTTCCTAAAGCGTCCCACCTTTTTTTGCCATTCCCAAAGTCGGCTTCGGCAATCCTTAAAATCCCCCTACTCATCGGAAACCATGCAGCAACTTCAATTTTCGTTTTGCAGCGAATGACCGTTCAGATACAAGTTTCACGGCAAAAACCCGTATCGAATTTGAAAAACCGATACCGAACCAGTTAACAAAGCGGTCCCAAATTCTTTTGGAATTCCCAAAATCTACTTCGGCAATCCCCAAAATCCCCTTACTTCCCCTGCAGCGAAAACACGCACCGAATATGAGAAAACGGTTTCTAACCAGTCAGCGAAGTGGTTCCGAATTTTGTCGGAGATTCCCAAAATCCCCACTAGTTCCCCGGAAGCAATGCGGCAACTCCAAGACAACCTAAAAATTCTTTAAACAAGACTTGCCTTTACTAAAAAAAACTAATTCCATTGTTTTATTTTTCTATTCTATTTTGTGCACTTATTGTACAAATATAAAATATCAGTCTACTGTCTTAAGTTTTCAATAAAAGAGCGGCTTTTATAGTGGCATTTTAAATGTTGCACAGTGTTCACTCATATGTGTGAGTGTGTGTATGTAAAAATGTGTGTACATAAACATAATTTTCCAACAATACAATTTTAGGCTGCTTCATGGAGTAATTTAGCACGACGTTTTTCTCTGTTTTTCTATTTGACCCACTACAATTTGTGTTCTGCGGTAAAAGTTTTTAATTGTAAACAAAAAATGTTTAACCAAAAAGTCAGAGAAATTATTCATGCACGTATACATATACTCGTACATACATATGTATGCATATGGAGCATGCGGTTTTTCGAACACAAGTTTTCGTTTTTTCCTATAAACGAAAAAAGAAATATTGTTAGCATTTTTTTATACTCTTATATAGTATTTTTCTTAATTATTTTTGATCTTTTTATAACACTGTTCTTTTTGAAATAGAGGTGCATGTCTGAACAGCACTTGAGCTTGATTTTTACGGGGTGTTATTTCAAGTTTTTTAAAGTATTTGGTTTGATTTTAAGTCAGAGGTGTATAATTGGTGTGTGACAGGTTGGTTCTATTTATTTCTATTAGTTATAAATTTTAAAAAGAAACTAACAAAATATGTAGCCATAACCTGTGTGCTCATTGTTCGATGAATACGGTAGTTGAGGCATGATAACGGTTTTGTTATTGGCCAAAAACTCACGCACAAGCATCGATGTGTAATCTGATGCGTTATCATTGTGGAAAATCCATACTCGTAATTCATTTTCCAAAATTCTGTGCGTTTCTGACGAGTTGCTTCGCGCAAACGGCGCATAACTAAATATATTGCTCGTAAATACCTAAAAATAAATATGGATTATAAATTTAAATTAAGAATATTTCAGCTACATAAGTAATTATATTAGAATGTGAATTGCAACACGCCTCTAAGTTGTTCTGCAGTAACATATTTCTATGTTTGTCGACATTATTTTTTCCAATTTCTTTCTTCTGCATCAATGTTTTGTGTTATTTTTTATTATAATTTTTTTTGCCTTTTAAGCAGCATCAGTGTTCATTTATTCCTGAAAGCATAGAACAGTAGGTGCTTTACACAAGTACAAACTCATACATGTGTATTAATTTACATACCATTTTGCCCAATTTTTCTTTTTTTTTTTGTGTAGAAGACTAGTTATTTCTTTCATTTTAAGGAATTTGCATTATTTTTGCATTATATTTATGTACAAAAGGGCAGTAAAGGTATTAGATCTTAAAGGTGTTTAAAAGTTTTAAAGTGTTTTATACAAAATCTGTTGCATCTGTTCAAAGTGGGTGCCGCGTTTGCTCACTATTGACCAAAAACGCGAACGCGTTGGTGGTTTTCAGCCATAATTACACATAACAAACCCGAATTTTTTCGCCGATATGTGACATCAATCCATTACTTCACTCCGGAATCAAAACGATCGTCATCTGAGTGGACAGCAACTGGTGAATCTCGTCCAAAGCGCCCGAAAGCATAACAATCGGCTGGATAGTTTATGGCCTCGGTATTTTGGGATGTACGTGATGTAATATCTTGAGAAAGGAAACACCATTAACAGTGAATATTATACAGCGTTGTTGGAGCGTGTGAAGGCCGAAATTGCAAGGAAACGACCGCATATGACAAAGAGAAAAGTTTTGTATTATCAAGACAACGCACCGTGACACAAGTCAATCAAAACAATGACAAAACTGTATGAATTAAACTTCGAATCCACACATCGCCAGATTTGACTCCCAGCGGCTACTAGCTATTTGCAGACCTGAAAAATTTGAGCACGAATGAAGAGGTTATCCTTGAAACTGCGGCATATTTTGAGGCTGTTATGAACGACGAAACGCAATTTTATTTACACAATCAGTAAATAAAATTTTTATGTACTGCGTGTGATGCATGAAAAGCTGTTACAAATCTACTTGTGCTGCGGTGTTCTGGGGAGGAGTGGTTGAACCGTATTTTCTGAAGATGCCATCGGCAATTAAGTTACTGTTACTGGCCAACACTACAGGGCCTTGATAAGTGACTTCTTACTGCTGGAATTCAATGGGATTAGTGCACATTTTTTCTTCAACAAGACGGCGCAACCGCACACACTGCAAGAGTCATAATATTGTAGAGGAAGCATTTCGTGGTCGCGTGACCTTCCGTTTTGGTGATTTCTTATGACCAGTAAGATCGCCCGATTTAACCATCTCAGTCTTCTTCCTTACGGACTATTTAAGAAAAATATTTGTCAGGAATGCGAACAGTTATCACCAGAAATATTACGGAAAGTTCTGGAAAATGCGATACAATAGGCACTAATGTGATATCATATTTCACAATTAACAGAAAACATTGCACAGATCAAAAAAAAAAATCCATCACTTAAAATAATTGTTTTTATTTAGTAAATAAACGCAATTAGATGATCAGTTTTGCGCTACCTTATACATCAGTGTTTACGTTTATTTTTCCTCAACGAAAAAAAAAACGGTTAAAGGGAATGTAAAATTTTGAGCCAGACAAATACCGTCATGTAATATTAGAACTTTTTATTAATACTACAAATCTACTTTTAATTTAATTATCAAAGTTCTTACCAATGTATTGCTACGAATTTTTATCAATTCTAACCCACTGTGCAGCTGTAGATCTACTTGTTATAAATATTCACACTCATCCAAACATACAAAAACATCATTAAAAAAAAACAGCTTACATGAACTAAATACCGCAAACTTCCAAATAAATCAACTTCTAATTATTTTATTGTTGTTGTTGCATTCGTATTGTTTCGCAAGCATATGTTTGTGTGCGTAGCAATTATGTTTGTGCATTTGAGTCTAAAAGAGTGGTGGACTTGTGTTCATGAGGTAATTTGAGAGTAATTTAAAGTACCGTGACAAGCAAAACTAACACAAAGATTTCCGTATGAAAAATTAAATTGTCGATGTTAATGATGTTATAACAGTTTCGTATGTATGTTTCAAATACGTAGAACTAAATTTATTACGTTGTTTAGTACAAATGAATTTTAAGTCCAAAAGAATTTTTTACATAAGTATGTCATTATTTGCCCAATTATGAAGATTCTCACGGAATTTATTTCTGACGGTATTTATTCATCACGGAATTTATATCTCACAGAAACTACTTTTCTCAATTCAAATTAACGAAAAAAGTACAATTTTTGAAAAACGTATTCGTTGGAATTAAAGAGTTGATCCGCCTTTAGTGTTTTCAGTGAATGGAGGGAAGGAAAGTATAATATACATCATACTACACTTTTGGTCATAATTGGAGAAAAGAGAAATGTGAAAAAACTCCCACGGAATTTTTATTCGTAATTGGGCTGTATATTTATTCACATTAAAATGGAAGGGGTCATAAAGTCTCTTAATGAATTTTTTTCTACACATTTTAAATGTTTGATGACATAAAAGACATTGTACATATACATACAAACGCCAGGTTTATCATAAAATAATTTCGCATTGCCATTTATGCTATCTACTGTAATTGGAAAAAAAAGCGTTAAACATTTACCTAACATGTGCATTCGCCAACGTCTGTTGAACGACTAAACTAAAGAGTGTAAGAAAAAGAAGGCGTTGCTTATAAACAATTGTTTCACTAAATGTCCACCGCTGGTCTAGAATTATCATCAAGTAGAAGCTTGATGAAAAATGCAGGCGGATGTTCAACAGGGGCAGAGAGTTTAATTTGAAACATTGTGCAAGACAGTTAAGCTATGTACACACGGTTGTCAGATGTTACAATATTGTAAGATCTGGCAACATGCTGACAATGTAGTGACAATGAAAAATTGTCCCGCAGAAGTAAATTGTGTGTTCAGACGATCGTACGAAAATCTTACAATTTCATTGTCAGACTATGATCTGACAAATAATTCATCTGACAACAAAATTGTCAGATTGTTAGATGAAAAAAATTGCCAGACATGTTGTTGCCACTTATGTAATTCAACAACCATCTGTTTGGCAGTATTGCCCATCAAACTTTTTTCTGACAATGATGCCATTGTCAGGTGCTTTAATTTTATATATCTGACAATTAAAACTGAGCTTACAATACCAGCTAATTATCTGACAATGCCGACGAAGAGTGTTGTCACGATCGTCAGATGCCTGACAACAATGTCGTCTTACAATTGTTTGACAATGGTTTTTCTGACAACGTTGTAAGTTAAAACTTGGCAGTTCACACGATTGTAATACATTTTCAGACAATTTGACTGGCAATATTGTAAGATCTGACAACCATGTGTACGTAGCTTTAGAAAAGTAAGCAAACCTGGAGTGTTAATATAGAGTGGTATTAAGTGTAAATAAAGTTGTGACTTATTTAAGTACTGTGTAACAAACAAGTGTCAGTGTCATAATTTCATTTGCAATCCGCAAAGCTTTTTAAAGGGTAAAAACTTACCTTAATTATATATATGCTCGACTTGAGTCATGAAAACATGGTGACCCAAGTCCTCTTACTTTTTTCCTTGGTGTACTAGAACGCCGAACCCTTTTAAAGTATTTTTGAAGCATCCATATAATATTAAAAAGAATTAATCCTTTTGCTTTCTGTTTAAAGCCAGCCAAAAATTATTTTACATCGATTCCAGACAAAACTTAAAATGTAAAAAATATAGAAGAAAAAAAATGTCAACACGCGACGAGTTGGAATTTCGATTAAGTTGGCATCATTTCGAAAAATTCAACTGGCAGTTATTTGGCACACGTTTGATGTTTGTTCGACACGTTAATGCTGTTCATAGATGAAACTGAGACGATGAAACGCCAACAAAAACGACCATAAAAACCAAACAAAGAAAAGAATATATTCATTCCTTTTTAATGAAAGTATATGTTGGGTTTTTCCTTTCCTTTTTTTTTTTTTTTTTGCTTTCTTTTTTTTTTTTTTTTTTTTTGATTTATGGACACGTAAAAAAAGGACATTTTGCAGCAGGATGTTTGCTATCACTTTAGCAGAATAATGGTTATATGAGTCTTAAATAAAAGATGATATCTGATTTTTAAATTCCAGTATTTTCAATACACTTAAGTGCAGTGTTAATAATTTGTTGCTTAATTTTTATATGCGACTGCATATAAAAATCCTATAAAAAAGAGAATTTTAATGTAAGCCTGACCTGCAATAGAATCATTCGTTTAGTATTTCATAACTTTCATTTGAATTAATGGAAAAATGATTTTTCATAACTTTATTGGTAAGCTTAAGACTGTGAACGGTTTTATTTTTTTTAAAGGACAAGAAAGTAATGGGACATTAAGCCCTTATGCCCTAAAATAAACATTTAATCAATATCAGAAAGGCAATTTTAATAGCTATCTAGTAAATTTGCAGAAAATCAAAACAATGTGTTTGAAATGTAAAGTTCAGCAAAATGAGACTTTTGTCAAATATGGCGGCATAATTTTTGGAGTAAGCGCAACATAATTTATCATAAAGTTTTAAAGACATCTTTTTCAATTCTAAAATAAATTATGAATTATATTTTAATTCTACATACAGACAGGACTACAACTTAACTACTGTGAGAAATATAATTTCTGGACAGCCACCCTGCTGATTTTGCGGATTGTTCAATTGCAAGTGATATAATGACACTGGCACTTGTTCTTTACACAGTACTTAAATACTTCACCAGTTTATTTACACTTAATACCACTGTACTTGGTTATTTTTCTGACTTATACTGGCTTGCACAACGTTTAAAATTAAACTCTGTCTCTGCTAAATCTCTTCCTGCTATTTATACTTCTTTATTACCTTCTACATTGTTCATGAAGCTCCTAGCCAATGATAATTCCATACTCATATGTAAAAATATAATTGCTACGCATACACTCACACTCATGCTTGCGAAACAATAAGAACGCAACAACAACAATAAAAACATTGGTGGTTGATATGGTTAGAATATTCCCTTGTTTAAATCATGTACTTTGTGTGTTTGCTTATTATGTCTTTACCTTTATGTTTATTTATTTACTTAGAACTTTAGATTTCCTAGACCATAATATATTCTTTTCAAGTTCCAGTAGTATATGCTGCATTTGTAGGGGATGACTCCTGGATATGCAGTACTGAACCAAGATAAAAAACTCTGCTTCTACCGAACATCTGCCTATTATTTAAGCTTCTTTATTACCTATATTGTTCATGAAATATCCAGTTAATAGCTAATTGTCATTCCAGCTTAAGATACTTTAATATAATTACTACGCACACTCACAAACACACACATGATTGCGAAACAAACAATAAAAACGCAATAACAACAAAATTATTGGTGATGGATTTACTTAAAACTTTTCGTTTTTTAGATCATGTACTTTGTTTGTTTACGTATTATGTTTTTAGCTTTATGCTGTAAGTGTGGATGTGTGTGCACACTTATAACACGCAGATCAACGGCTCGCACAGTGGGTTAGAAGTAATGCAAATTTCTAGCAATATTTGCTCCACCGTTTTTTTCAAATCGTTCTTGTAAAATAGTCTTGCAAAAAAAAGCAATAGTCACTCATGAAGCGCATGTGGATTTTTACCAGACCAATAACGCATATTTATTGACGAACCCATTGAGCCAAAAATAAGCTTCGTCACAGAAGATGATTCTGCGATGAAATTCTTCATCTTGGCACATCTTCTCCCGACCTCAATCATAGAACGTACGTCACATGAAATGGTCCATCGCTTTCAATTCTTGAGTCAGTTTGATCCTATATCGTATCAAGGGTTGAAATTGGCAGAGGGGGGATCAGCAAAACCTCCGGGATATTCTGCCGTGCAGATCGATGCTGATCATGGCTGAGGTGCATATCTTGGCTGAAGCGTTCTGACTGTAGTTTAAATATAAAATCACAGGATGGGGATTTAGTTTCCCTGGTTCCCACAAGGTTCTGTTGTCTTGCAATAGAACCTGTTCCGTAAGGAAACAGCAGTGATGGTTAGACGGGTGAGCTGTTTGAGGGCTGATGTTCTAATGGACTTCGGCATACCAACTCATTAAGCGTTGTCTTAAACTGAATGGAAATTGCGTACAGAAGGGATTAGAAAGCCCGAAATTTTAAGCAACGGGTTTGTCTACACAGCAAAAAGAGATGCCATATTGATAAAAAAAAATTGCACTATTTTTATCATATTTCCTATGAAAAGGTCTTTTTCCGGATTGATAATTCAAATTATAAAGTAGAAAAAGCTTTTCCACTTAAAAGCAAAAATGATTAGAGTTGAAAAAAATTAACAAAAAAATTTTTAAAGAAACAACAACTTTTCATTAATATGTAACAACCTTTGACATTTTTTTATTGAATAACAATTGATAAGAGATATTTCAAAATATACAATATTAATTAAAATTTAATTGAGTCAATACAAATTTGATTAAATTGATGGTTTTGTATTAATAACATAACTAGATTGAAAAAAAATCTCATCTATTTTTTTCTGTGTATAGGGCAAAAATTGCATACAGGAGGGATTAGAAAGCCCGAACTCCTCAACAAGAAGTTGCTCATATGGCTACAAACATATGGCAAAAAGTAGCGACCTGTGTCAGCCTAGCAAGCCACGCGGGGCGCTGGTGAATCGCGAATAATTCACCCCATGAAGTTAGTACATCAGCAGATTAGGCCGTAAAGGCGGGTGCTGATGTAAGCCAATTTCAAAACTGTACCTGAAATTCTCGGTTTTATATGAAATTTGTTATGTAACAGATACTTGATTCCCCCCATTTTCCAGCCTGTAAGCTGGTCTTTTATGGTGTGTGCTCAGATGTAGTCAAATGCTTTAAGAAAATTCAAAGAAACGTAAGAGTATGTTTACGATTAGAGAAGGATTAAGGAATTTATTGCGAAAAAATTTTAAAGAAACTGGGATCAATATAATATTCTAAGAAATAAAATATATTTGATGCACCGCTTTTGCAACAATATTAATATCTTATAATTTAATTCGTTAATCTTGTTCTCATCTTTGCCGTATTCAATAATTTCCTTTTTGTTAAATAATCCAAGCGATGCTGTCAAATAATTTAAAAATATTATATTTAAAAAATATCAAATTTCGTTCCACTTGAAAATCTGTCAATATTGATGCTGGTAATTGGTATTTACATTTCATAACCCTGTTCATAACGCACATAAATAGAAAGGATTTAAAAAAAAAAATGGTAAAAATAACCTCAAAAATTATTACGTCAAAAAGAAAAATGAAACTTTTGCAGACATTCATTTTACTCAGTTTCGCATAAATGATTTTTATTGAACATTCGAACGTTATAGTTCGTTCACACATGCAAACGGAAAATTGTAACCAACACGCACTTAAATATTTGATATTTGAACCTTTTAACAGTTAATAAAAAACATGGAAAATTAAGTTGTAGTATTCTTAAAGCCCTGCAGTTCTGCTTGTTGAAGGAACCCATGAAACTGGTTGCTTAGAGATGGTATAAGGGGGAAACAAACAAACACACAACTTAATGTAAAATCATCAACATGCAATGTTAATTTTAGAATGATATTACTCGTTTTTAAACGAAGTTATTTATGAAAAATTGGATTCGTTCAATATTTAAAAAAACATAATAAAGCAAACTTTTATATTAAAGAATTGGGACCAGATTCCGCAATGAAGAATTTTTAGCCAGTGAACACTCAAAGTGAAACTCACCGACAGGCAAAGTGTTGGCTTTTCATTAAAAATCAATTCCGTAAGAATCAATGAATTTTATTGCGCAGAATGTATTAGTTCAGGCTGGATGATATCCTCAATTGTCAAATCAACTTTGTCACGGAAGTTTTCTAGAATACTTTTGTTTATTTTTTCAACTCAAAAATATTTTACAAGAAATCAACACTCACCGCAGACTTCTGAGTGAAAATATTACTGCTCAAGTGTTAACTGTAACTGGACAAAATTACTCATTCCCAAAGTTGCGTACACAGAAATCAACAGTGAACCCTAAAACTGATGTACATTCGAAAATTCATCGTTGCGGAATTTGGCCCATGGTTGTTCCGTTTCAGTATTGGGAAACTGTACAACTCAGCGACAAATAATAACATAAAAGATTTAGAGAAAATAGTTTATAATGACTATGGAAAATAATACAATCTAAAAATATATTACACAAAGAAGCAAGCACATTATAAATATAGTTTAAAAACTAAAAAAAAACTCGCTTCGATATCAAACTAATAAACAGATAATTATCTGTATTTTTTTTTAAATTCCCAAAATTTGTTTCAGAAATCCCCAAAACCCCTCCACTTCCCCGGAAACAGTATAAGAATTTCAATTTTCGCACTAAATCGATTGACCGTTAATAGTTTACATACACGTTCCCAGGGCCAAAACGTGCAACGAATATGAAAAACCAGAAGCGGTTCCGAGTTTTTGGGAATTCCTAAAGTCAGCTTCAAAAAACGTCAAAATCCCCCCACTTCCTCAGAAGCAACACTGCAACTTCACACTAAAGCGGATTGCTGTTTACAGTTCAGTTTCATAGCAAAAACGCGTGCCGATAATGAAAAACCGGCTTCAAATCGATTCGCTAAGTGGTTCCAATCTTTTTTTTGAATTCCCAAAAAAATTCTTTCTTAAATCCAAAAATTTTATTTTTTTCGTTATTTTATGTTTTTCTTGGCGTAAACATTAACTTTTCCCAAATTGTTTGATTCTTTTTCAAAAAGCCACAAACTTGTTAAACTTTCAAAAGAACTTTGAGTTTGCTAAAAACAATTTGTCTTCAAAGAAGTTAGATCCAATGATTCCTCCTGACCAAATGGAACATTAGACTGTCACTTTTGGATGCAAAGCTGACTGATGAGTAGTTTGAGGGTTTTCCACTGCCCAAGACCGAATATTCTGTTTATTCACTGATTATGATCTTTTCATGAAAATCGGGGCTATCATGGGCGAGCTGGAACATCCTATTAGAAAATTTACGGCGGCGCAAAGGGTCTTGCGGAAGAAGCTCTTATGTCAACTGAGCATTAAATGGAAACAAATGCAAGTCCTTGTGCAAAATTGTGGATAAAGTTGTTCTGTGAAGACCAAGCTCCTGACCACAATATCGAATTGAAGTTGAGGGATTGTTTTGAACACTTTCTTGAGCAGCAGTATTTTCTTTAAGCCGATCTTGCAGTACGTTGTGTACCCCTCGCGTCATTAACAGCATGTAATTTAAGCAATATTTTATAGCTTTGTGGTAGTTTTCAAATTCTTTCCAGATTTTCGGGTTGGCAAACATAAAGTTCATTGGTAGCTTAAAATGCAGTAATAATTCTTTTGTTTCGAGTGTTATACATTGACTCATGATTTAGCAGTTCTTTATTTTATTTTTTATTGACTTCACGATCGATTTACACCTTTCAATGCAATAACAGGAGTATATGATGGATGCTCTTGATCAGGTGTGCCCAAGCCCTATGCGCTTGGTGCTCAATTGTAGTTGTAAAAGCGATTAGCTATATGGCTGTGCTGTTTAATACACACATACTGCAATCACCACTAGCAATGAAAAATACACAAACAGCTTTGTCTTATATATTTTTTTGTCGTTCGTCACTGCACACACACCAGTAACAACACTTTCACATGCTTTGCTCTGTAAACATTGACGACAAAAATGATCAGTTTAAATTTTGTTTGAATAACTATGTTTTTCTTCTTACAACAAAAAATATAAAATAAAGGTAGTTTTGCCTTAAACTGTAAAATGTTTAGATGTTTGATCTTCCATAAAGAAGTTTTGGGCACTAAGTATCGCACTGATTTTCCATGACTTCATTTATGTCGTATCACACTGTCTTAGGTATTTTTACATTTTCTCTCTTAAAACCACGAATTGCGTTCATTTTTTTATGTTTTTCTCGGTGTAAACATTAACTTCAAAAACGACAATTTAAGAATAAAACAGCAAAAGGAAATATTCCATAAATTATAAAATAATTCAAATCATTTATTTTATTAGAAGTTTTCATTTTTTTCAGCCATTTTCATTGACTAGTACGATTTGATTTACAAATAAAACCAATTTGATTTAATATCCGTTCTCTTGAACGACCAACCATTACTTTGCCTTTGTTCTCGATGCTTGTTCTTTTCTATTGAACACAAAATACACATATCAATCACTTACACTCCACTCCATTCACTTATTCAACACTTTTTCTTGTGACAAAAACTTACTTACACTTATGTTATCCGTAAGTCCATCAGTCAGCCAGTTAGGGGGTCAGTCAGTTAGTAGATTCATTTATTGAGTTATTCAGTTATGCCGTTAGCCAGCCGTGCGTCCAACCAAAGACAAGCAAACCCAGCCAAACAACCGACCAAATCATCCAACCGTTCTGCCATTGTACCAATTTAAGGACAATAAAGGAAAAATTTGTTAAAGACATTCTGCAATTCAAATGCAAAAGCAAAAGAAAAAAAGGAGAAAAAATTATAATACAACAACAGCGATCAGATTGCACCACCACTACACGACCATCATCATTTCAGATGCCATGTTGTCCATCACCAATCATTTACGCAATTCAATTTTCAATTCATACAACAAAATGCTGTTTAATATTTTTTTCTTTTTTTTTCAGTTTCTCTTTTAGGTCTCATGTCTGTAATTTCTTTATTCTTAGTTCTTTTTTTGTCATTCGTGAATTTGTTTGTGATAAATATCTGGAATTTATCTCCTCTTTTACTGGGATATCATCATCATTCAATAATCAGAGTATATGTATCTGGGATATTTTTATGTTTGGATAAGCGTGGGAGAAGTTGGTGGCGAATGCTGGCAACATATTTTTAACCGCAATATCAAATGTCAAAGGCATTTTCGATACGAGGGATGATACAGAAATTGAATCTTACTTTTGCTAAGTTTCTTTTTTATCTTCTTGAAACAGAGAATGACCACTAACATCAGAAGTGCATTGCGCCGGAACTAGAAAAATAGATTATGAGGAGAAGAAAAGAGGAATATATTTAAAGTAATAACAATATTACAACAAAATGGTACCAATAAAATTCCAAGTTCCTCCTCAAATAACTGTGCAAGTATTTGCTGTTGCACTATGGCCAATTTTTGGTAATAATATAATAAGACTGGAACACTGACAGATGACCTTACAAGTCATTATACCTGCCTTAAGGATCTGTACAGAATAATCATTTCCAAAACAGACATTTGCAGATTTTGCGGTGAGTAGGTGGAGTCTATGGAAATGTTCATCACCCACTAAGAGGCGTTGGGACACAGGAGATAGACGCTGCCACGAGCCTAGTTTGAGTAAACAGTTCTGGCTATCACTCCTATGAAGTACTTAGTTCGCTTTTTGACGTACTTAACGCGTAAGGGGAGGCATAATAATGGGTGATTTTATAAGAACTATCGGAAATTAAAAAAAAAAAACACATAAAATTCAGAAAAATGCATGAAATATTTATTTGGATCGATAGTTGGGTCGATATAATTTAATGTTTGAAGATTATTTCATGCAAATGTTTCATGGACTAAGCGGTCCATCCGCTTAGTCCAATTTTGGCATACTCTTTCCAACATTTCGGCCGGTATCTCACGAATAATGTTGGTAATGTTGGCTTCCAGTACGTCAATCGAAGCGGGCTTGTCGCTATAGACATTAGCCTTAACATAGCCCCACAAAAAATAGTCTAGAGGCGTTAAATCGCACGATCTGGTCCCAAGCGTGAAATAAACTGTTCACCGAACTCGCCTCTCAATTGGTCCATTGTTTCGCGTGCTGTGTGGCATGTGGCACCGTCTTGTTGAAACCACATGTCATGCAAGTCAAGCTCTTCCATTTTGGGCAAAAAAAAGTTTGTTATCATCGCACGGTAGCGCTCACCATTCACAGTAACGTTGTGATTCGCATCATCTTTGAAGAAATACGGCCCAATGATGCCGCCAGCCCATAATCCGCACCAAACGGTTGTTTTTTGTGGATGCATTGATAGCTCTTGCAATGCTTCTGGCTGCGGCAGTTTTGCTTGTTCACGTATCCATTCAACCAGAAATGAGCCTCGTCGCTGAACACAATTCTTCGATAAAAAAGTGGATCTTCATCTAACTTTTCAAGAGCCCATTCACCAAAAATTTGGCGTTGTGGTAGGTCGTTTGGCTTCAATTCTTGCACCAGCTGTATCTTATAAGGCTTCACACCCAAATCCTTCGGCAAAATTTTCCACGTAGTGGAGTAACAGAGGCCCAATTGCTGCGAACGGCGCCGAATCGATAATTCACGGTCATCACCAACACTGGCCGATACGGCTGCGATATTTTCTTCAGTTCGCACTCTACGTAAGCGTGTTGGTGGTTTAATGTCCAACAATGTAAATTTGGTGCGAAATTTTTTTACAATAGCCCGAATAGAAACCTCAGTAGGTCGATTAAACTGACCATAAAATGGAAGAAGCGCGCGATGAACTTTCTTAACAGAGCACGCATTTTGGTAATAAAATTCAATAATTTGCAAGCGTTGTTCGTTTGTAAGACGATTCATGATTAAATTATAGACCAAACTGAAAATATTTGACAGTGACACAAGATACAGAACGTGCGTGAATTTTCAAAACTAGTGCTGCCAAAAAGATAATAGCAAAAAAATCACTTTAGATCAACAATGATGGCAGCAGAGAGGGCCATTTCGCAAGTAATAATAAACAAAATAATAGCCAATTGTACTTAATTTTTCTTATATTCGAATGGGTGCTGATGATTAGTTGACGACTACGAAACAGCTAGTTGTCCTCAGCTAAAGATATGATTATTATTTTTCTCGTCTTCTTCAAACAAAAATTATTGAAATTCGATAAAAAAAAAAAAGAAAAAAAATTTAGAATTTAAAAAAAAAACAAATTATAACAATTATTTTCCTGAAGAGGTTTTCCAATGGAAAACGAAATATTGAATAAATTTATTAAACATTTTTATAAAAAACGACCTCAAATATTGCAAATTATTAAGAGAAGAAAATTAGTTAAAAAAAAGGGCAATAAATTAGGATCAACACTTATTGTTTTAAATATAATTGTGTGAATGAATGAACAGCTTCGTTATACGTGAACTGAGACTAAAAAAAATCACTAATCGAATGCTCGTAGTACGAGAAGTTTCGAAGTTCACCTTTTCTAGTGAACAGTCCTCATATTATTGATTCGTGTATGAGCTGGTATGCACTGCTGCTTGACATGTGTGTAGGCAATCATGATTTCTGTAATTGAAACTTTTGCCGCTAGGAAAATTCTTATATGAATAAAAAAATTTTATTATAAAATGCTACTTAAGCTTAAATTTACTCAAGAGAATTTTAGCACAGTGTATGGAAAAAATGTGTAAAATTTGTCAGACAACCTTCCTATATAAATGTTAAATTTAAAAATATATATGCTTTGCAAAAAAAATATATATATGTATATCATTTGTCACTTGAAAACCAAAAAAACCATTGAATTAAAAGGGAAACCAATACTTGAATAAAAATGAAATATAAAAAACAAATACGAGTACTTATGTAAATTTCTACTAAAAAGAAATCAATAATTCAACGCTTTTGAATGTGATGAATGTTGAAATTTTGATGACAAATGTTGGAATTATAATTTACAGATATTCATTTTCAAATTCTATTGAAAAACGAGTGCAAGCAGGAATATTGATGTAAAGTCTTTTCAAATATCGCTTATTGATCCGTGTGCTTTCAATCCTTAAAGGAATTTTTTGCAGCTAAATTAAGGTAAAACAAAATCAAAACTTACATCAGGTACAAGAATACACACATACATATATAATTTTATTTAATTTAATTGCTGGTTGTACTGTCTGTCAACTTTGACATTATGGCATCATCATTCAAAGCAAATTTATTTTATCTGTGAAATTTTTGTTCAAACAAAAATTAATTAAACGCAAATTGTATGAATGATAAAAAACGAGGAGCGAAACCAGCAGCAACAAATCTTTACAAAACATTAAGTTTTGGTTTTTTTTCACTCAAATACAAATTTTAAGCATTAAAATGCCAAACGTTCAACACAGTTATATTTGTTTGTGTGCGGATGTGAGTGGGAGCAGGAATATTGTCGGCAAAAATAAGAAAAAAAATGTTGAGCAACTTGAAAAATAAAGGCTATTGTGAGAAGGAATTTAACGAGGAGGACGCTTTGGCAACACCGTTCGTTTCAAAACTATTATATATAAAAGTGTATTTATGAAATTAATGTATTTATAATGTTCCGGGAAAATGGTGTCACTTCCCACAGGGCTAGCTTTGAAATAAAAAATTTTTAATATTTGTTTCTGTAGGTAGTCTTTACAACATTTCATGTGTGCCACATCGACAAAATCTTTGAAATTGTGAAATAATGTGGCAACTTTTTATGTCTTATTTGCATATAAGTTTATAATCAGTAATTGTTTTTGCAAGTTAGCTATAAATAAAAATTTTATTTACTGTTTATGCGGGAATTTTTTCATTCACAATATTTTCACTCCAAATAAGCTGCACGTATAAACGTAGTAATAGATTTTTTTTTTTAACTTGGACCAGTACTCAGGGGATGACCCCTACCTATGGAGTGCATTGTACCAGAACTAGGAAAATAGGTTATGAGGAGGGGGAAAGAGGGAGTAGTGTTTGTGAACATTTGACTTGAACCTTCCAACGTTATAACAGACAGGAAACACGTCTGCAGGCAACTTGTTCCACAGACGAAGCGTACGGCCAAATAACGAATTCTCTCTGTAATGCGTAGTACGATTCCCCGGCCAATCAACCACAAATGGATGAGCTCTAGACGATGAACGCGTGGTGCGTAAAAATGTGCGAGTTTCGGGAACAAGATCCCTAATCTCGTCAAAGCAAAATCCATTGTAGTAACGATAGAACAGAGTAACACACCCCATACTGCGTCGATGCTCCAGTGAATCAATAGAGTTGGATACCCTACTGTCACTGATGAGCTTCTTCGCCCTCTCCTGCACACGGTATAGTTTTCGAGAATAGCAAGCTCCTTCCAACGTTATGACAGACAGGAAACACGTCTGCAGGCAACTTGTTCCACAGACGAAGCGTGCGGCTGAAAAACGAATTCTCTCTGTAATGCGTAGTACGATTCCCCGGGCAATCAACCACAAATGAATGAGTTCTGGACGATGAACGCGTGCAACGTAAAAATGTACGCGTTTCGGGAACAAGATCCCTAATCTCGTCAGAGCAAAATCCATTGTAGTAACGATAGAACAGAGTAACGCACCCCACACTGCGTGGATGCTTCAGTGAGTCAATAGAGTTGGATACCCTACTGTCACCGATAAGCTTCTTCGCCCTCTCCTGAACACGGTCGAGTAACCCCAAAATAGGCTTTGAGGCACCGGCCCAAACATGAGAGTTGTATTCCATTTTCGGTCGGATTAGCATATATCGCGTCACTTGAGCTTTTTATTTTTTACTCGTTGTTTCTTTTTCGTATGAAACTAACAAGTATTGTACCATCTAACAATACTGATTAAATGCGCGAACTTTTAAAGGCACTTGCCAAGGTACTTTAGTTCATTTTTTTTATAAGCGGGCCTTTCAAAGTCGACAAATTTTTAAAATTTTAAATTTATAATTTAACAAATAGTCATAATTCCAGAAAACTTCGCACAATTGTGTCATTATTTTTGACTATGGTTCTAGAAATGTTATTTAGGGTTACGGTTTCACAGTTTAAGGCAGAATTAGTTTGTACGTTCTTTTCCGTTTTGAATCAGCTGTTTTATTTCTGCTTAATATAAACTATATGTACATAGGTAGGCAGGCCGCTGGATACCCGGAATAATCTAGGTTGTCCCGCTCACTTGGGTCCTGTAGTCGTTCCCTTTGTGATGGTTTGTTTTCACTTTTTCGTTCTGTTCTGTCAAGGACTAATCTGTTGAAAGTAGAATTTAACGTTAAGTGACGTCCAGATATGTGTATGTTGTACTTTTTTCAGGTATGGAAACATTTATTTTTTATTCAAATGTATATAATTTTTTTGTCGAAAGCTAAAATAATTTGTTTCAACTAAAGATTTTTAAAAGTTAATACATTTTTAATAATTAAGCAACTATGGATGATCAAACGGATATTATTTTAGCGAGGAAAAAATTATATTTTGTATAAGAAGTGTCATAAACTCTGCAGACTGTGAGAAAATGTGGGCTGTTTGATCACCATTTCTAAATTATTAATTTGTTTCTTTTTTTGCTTTTTCATACAAGATAATATTTATGTACATATTTTATTCTTCATTCCAATGTTTTTCTTTTATTTATGCCCCACTGTAAAGTAATTGTAAAATATCGGGAGGCTAAATTTCAAGGGCCGATGTTGAATGTGAACCACACCTAAACGTCAAGTTTTTTCCGAATTTTATTTGACATTTCTCTATTTCAGACTTACTCAATTTGAACAATTCAACAACGTGTTAAAGTTATCCAGACTTATTATGAGAATGATGATCAATTTTCGAAGCAAATCATCAGTACATCAGCACATTTTCACCTCAGTGGATTCGTCAATAAACAGAATTGCCGCATTTGGGCGAATGAGAATCCAAGAGTGACTGTCGAAAAACCAATGCACCCACGAAGAGTGATTGTTTGGTGCGGTTTATGTGCTGGCGGCATCATCGGGCCGTATTTTTTTTTTTAAATGAGGCCGGTCAGGCAGTTACTGTGAATGGTGTTCGCTATCGTGAGATGATAACGAACTTTTTATGGACTGAATTGGAAGATATGGATGTAGACGATATGTGGTTTCAGCAGGACGGTGCCACTTGCCACACAGCTAACGAAACAATTGCTCTTTTGCGCAACAAATTCAATGGCCATGTTATCTCACGTAATGGCGATGTCAATTGGCCGCCAAGATCATGTGATTTGACACCGTTGGACTTTTTTCTTTGGGGTTATTTGAAAGAAAAGTTGTACGTCGATAAGCCAGCAACAATTCAACAGCTAAAGGATGAGATAATTCGGCACATTAACGGCATAGAACCTCCATTATGCTTCAGGGTCATCGAAAATTTGGACCATCGGATGGAGGTGTGCCGCCGTAGTCGCGGCGCCCACTTGGCCGATATTTTGTTCCATACATAATTGAGTAATACCAATATATCATAATAAAATAAAATTACAATAATTTCCTAAATAGTTTGTGTTTTATTCAATATCAACATCGGCCCTTGAAATTTAACCACCCTTTATTTACTACAGAAATGAACGTCACAGAACGGCAACAGAAAGTAAAAACTAATGAGGATTTACATGAACAAAAATAATAAAAAATAACCACAAAAACCGATATATGGTTACAGTTTGACCATATATCGATACACGATACGACTGAGTTTGTGAATTCAGCATATATATTTGGAAGTTTTATAAGTACGATTTTTTTTGACGATCTTTCAAAATTGAAATGACGATCTATTTTCAAAAATTATCGGGACTTTGACGATTTCTTCCATATTTTCTCTGTCAGCCCATTTCGGCTCGACGTTGAGTGCTCTAGCACACCCTGTATACAATTTAAAATTAGTAATAAAAAAAAAGCAATTGCTTTAGAAAAGTGCTACTTAGTTGTTAAATTTCTTCATGTAGGGCATTAAACCCTTCTGCATGCTGTTTGCGCAAACCAGCAAAACCAAAATTATAAAATCCAGCAGACAACATATACTAGATACATATGTACAAGCATGAACAAAATAAACTAAAAAAAAAAAAAAACAAGAAAAATCCAATGAAAAAGTTACAAAAATTTTATGTTTGTAGGCAACTTTGCGAAAGATACGAGATGCGAGTGAGCAGCAGAATGTTTTAATGTATGAGTAAAAGTAAACATGTATTTGCGTTGTATGACTGCAGGTTTGCGTAATTGTATGTGTCAAAAGTGTATTAGTGGGTGTGAGTATTAACATTTGCCCTTTTATGGTTGAGATTTAATTTATTGCCAGCATCCATATTAAAACTATAGAGAGTAAAAAAAAAAATATATATATATAAAAAATAGCATGCAAAAGAGGAAAGGAAATAAAGCCTATGGCAAGCAGAAAAAAACAAACAGGATGCGTTTAAAGGGCAGGCGTTTGAGTCTAAAAAAAATCTCATGTTATTATATATGAAGTATTTAACATTATTACATTTTTTTTTTATATTATTTTTGCTCATCTTTTTATTGTAGTTTTTTTTATTTTTTGGCTTATGAACACTTTGAGATTTCATTTTATTATTACCCTACTTACGCAAATAAAAAAGCAGCGAACACATCTTCTCAAACACGCATTCGAGCTTCAAATTTTTTCACACATATCAAATTCTATTTTTCTTCTTTTTTTTTCTGTAGCATCCGAAGAAGAAGAAGTAACAAACTTGAGAGTAGGCGTTTATTGAAAAAAGCTTATATCTGATGAAAATACGAACATGAAACAAAACTAACAAAAATATCCTTTTTATATTCAGGTCATACTTATATTTATTTTTTTAATAACAGCTTGTGAATCTGCTTGGTCTTGTTTTTTGCAATATTCCAGATTTTCGTGAAAAATATTGAAAACTATTGAAAAATGTATACGAGGGCGGTTTGATATTGAAGCTAACTAGCGCTAGATGGCAGCACAAACACATTTTTTTTAAATTGTCATTTATCGAACGTCAGCTAATACAATTTCACCCAAATTCATCGATTAGTTTATTTGTTGTAGTCGTTTGAAGTAAGCAACTTTTGTGTTTCTTGAAAAATGGAAACAAGTGAATTTCGTGCAGCAATTAAACACAAAAATATTCGGCACCACTTCGCTTATCGGTTTGAAACCGGTTTCTCATATTCAGTGCCCGTTTTTGTCGTGGAAAATGTATCTGAATTTTTAACAGTCATTCTATTTAGTGCGTAAATTGAGGTTGCCATATTTTTTCCAGGCAAGTGGGGGATTTTGGCCATTCCTGAAGCCGATTTTTGGAATTTCAAAAAAAGCTCGTAACCCGTTATACGGATAGTTACCGGGAATAAGGATAATTATTTTAGTTAGATATCGAAGGTGTTTTTTTATTTTTTTAAACTATATTTATTTAATTGGAAATGCTTCGACACAAAGACGTGTGTTGTTTTTTTTTGCGTTAAAAAACACTGTTTCACATTTGTACGTTAAAAACAATCAATTTAACTTTTTCTACAAACGTGCTGGAGTGGTCTAGTGCAAGGTCTACTTTAAGCATTAAACACATTGAAGCCAGCAGACAACCGATTTCAATATATCAAATATAAAATAAATGCATCAAAATGCGAACGTTTTTTTTTTAGACAACAGCGAGACGGCACGGCTGCAGGTTGTTGACCAAGCTAATTTTTTTTGACGCACTCGAATTTAACTAATTTCTATTTTTGGTGACTACAAAATAAAACAGTGTTACCAGGGTATAAAAAAAATATGTAATAAAAAAATTTTGCTCTTGGAAATTTCATTTTGTAATAATGTAATATAAAAAAATTTTGCTCTTGGAAATTTCATTTTGTAATAAACCATAAAAAAATTTAAATGAGGTTTAATTAAATTAATACATTTATTTATTCTACTGTTATCTGCATACATGCTTACCCTTTAAATAAGAATTCCTAATTTTATAAAAGAACTAGTTAAGGATCAAATAAACTACACAAACAGCTTACCAAACATGCCAAACCATTTGTAGGTTTGTACTAACATTTAGCGTTATTAAAAGGGGTGTTTGCTTGTTTGTACAAATATTTGAAGCATATTTTCACGATTTTTGTGCAAACATCATAAATGTTTGCGTTATCTAATGCAACATTTTGTCATTTGTTTTTTTCAATTTTGTGTTTGAAGTGGTTGGTTCTTCTACACCCAAAATGTATCATGAAAATGTTTTCTTGTTAGAATTTTTAGTATTGTGTAATAGTGTACTTTCTTTGTAGAAATTAAAATAACGAAGATTATAGAAATAGAATCTCATCTCATTTAAGGCTCAATTTACGCAAGCATTTTAGCTACATTAGTTTTTCCCTTACGTTTAATGCCTTTACCGCAATCTGTAAGATTTTGTCGTGACAGAATTGATTGTAACCATCATGAGAAAAGTCAGATAAAAAAATCTATTCCATGCTGTTTGAAAATTATGGTCAATTAAGAAAAACCTAGAAATTTGGTCGAACTGTAACCATTTTTGGGTTATTGTGGATAATTTTTATTTTTTTTGTTCATGTAGACCGCAACCCTAAATAACATCTCTAGAACCCTAGTTAAAAATAAAGACTCAATTGCGCCAAGTTTTCTAGAATGAAGGCTATTTGTTAAACTATGAATTTAAAATTATCAAAATTTGTCGACTTTGAAAGGCCCTCCTATAAAAAAAATGTACTAAAGCACCTTGGCAAGTGCTATTAAAAGTTCGCACATTTAATCAGGATTGTAAACTGGTACAATACTTGTTAGTTTCATACTACAAAAGAAAAAAAAAATACCAGAAAAAAAATAAAAACCTTAAGTAACCTGATTATTGCTAAACCATTTTACTGCTTTGAAATGTTTTTTATTCGCACAAGCTCTTGGTAGGTTCTTAATTATGGCAAATAGATGATGGAAAAAATGGCAAACATCTCCCTTATCCATCTCTATCAGAATTTTGCCGTAATATTAAGAACCTACCAAGAGCTTGTGCGAATAAAAGTACGAGTAGAACAGATTTTTTTCTGATTTTCCTCATGAAAGTTACAATCAATCCTGTCACCCCGTTTCGGCTGGACGTTGGATTCTGAGACACCCTGTATGACTTTGTTACAAAATTATTCATTACACAGATAAGACATTTATTTTAATACATTTACATTGTTTACATTATTTCCGGTTTTGGCATTCTTTTTTTAAACTATTTAAAAAAACGAACATTTAGACTAAAGTATATTACTTTAAAAAAGTTTCTTCTTAAACGTGCTATCTTTCATTGCAAATGGTTTATATAACAATAATAATAAAAAAGAAATAGATAAACAATTGGAAATTATATTCTTTAAGTCTTTTATTTAATAAAATAGAATAAATTAAGGAAAACGAACAATTGTGAACCTTGAAGTAAAAATGCTCTTAAATGCAACAAAATGCCTGTAAGCAATTTGTCATTTGCATTATAAAACCAACACATGCGCGAATACCCACATACACACACACACACACACACGCACAAACACAAACACACACACACCCACAGCACAACAACAATGAGGACTGCAACATTTGGAATTAAATTCAATGTTTTCAAAAATAATTTATGCAAATCTACACTACAAAGACTTCAAGAAGCGAAGAGAAAACCCCGCAGTTCATGGCATTTACAGAAAACTAGAAATATAATAAGAAAAATTTGTGACAGATTGAACGCAGGCTTAACAAAAAAATAATATTAATCAATTAGAACACTGGCGGGCAGGTAGATTTCGCTGTGTTCCTTTTTGGGGCGTATAGTGAAGAGAAAATTCAATCCATCCCTACTTGGATCGATTCCAAGCCGTGTCAGAAGTACGGAGAAGCAGGGATTTTCACAAATTAAGTACGGATTACATGATTTAAGTACGGATTATTCAAGCACTAAATACAGGATGTCCGCCGGGAAGGTATACTACTCGCAGTAATTCCATTGTAGTCCTGGCTGTACGCGATGTGGCACTGTCTTCTTGATACCACATGCTAATCAAGCAGTCGCGGGAACTAGTCTCTGCCCGGATATGGTGCGGACCTTCGGGTATTATCGTGGTGGTTGTGGTTTAAACTCAAATCACGGGGAGATTTCAATTGAGCTCGGCGTGGAGTTGCATTGCGACCGGGTGTCGTGACCCATAGATCGGAAGTAGTTTTAGAAAGGCTCCGCTTCTAACCAAGTGGGAGATCATGTCCAAACAACATGAGTTCGAATTGGTACTCATGCATACCAGTTTGTCATGTATGCATTGTATGCACCCGGTGATTAGATCACCGTGGGGTAAGGGCATACTGGCAGGTACCCACGAGAATCATTTTCACATCTGTCCGCAATTGAGTTAAAAGCAAGAAACGAAAACTAGTTCTTAATTCCTAACAAGTCCGTCGTTTCTTGCAAGGATATCGTGCAGGACCTTTATGGAAAAAAAAAAACTTCAAAACGACTGATGAACGAACACTTTTCCTTCCACAATAATTTAAGGATCAAAGAAGGCATTTAAAAATAACTTTAAACGCAGAAAGTATTGTTGGTTGCTGAACTATCGGGAAAATGCCAGCAAAACTGAAAAAGTGAATGATTTTTGGATATTTGAAAATTTCTCTTTTAAACATGACTCTTTGTGTTTGTGTATTTTAATTAAATTTTTTTGTATTTTTTGATTTGGTTACATAAATTTTTACTTTCATTGTTGAAAGTAATAATTTTAAAAATTGTTGTATACATTTTTCATATACGGATAGCAGATGCAAGCATACCCAGTTGGCCAAACAAAGGTGGAATACAAAATCGTTGATAAGCTGATGTCTACAATACGAGTACATGTAGTTTAGTTATTTAAAAGTTCGAGCTTCTAAAACGGAAGTTATGTTTTGCGGCAGCTTAACTCGACTCTGTTTTGCAGAGAGTTATTTATAAAAAACGTTATTGAAAATGGTATAATATAAATGGTATAATATATATAAATAATATATTTTACAGACCGCTTGCTCTTTAACTCTATTCAGATCAGTAATGCAGTAATCTGTTTACTTTTTGAGTCAATAGTCAAAAAAAAAAAAAAAAAAAAAACTTTGATATATTAGCGTATCCATCCAGATATGTGCCTGGGCGCTAAAGATGGTTTTTTAGTTGTAATTGGAGCCTTTTCACGCTTTGAAGCCCAGTCTGTAAAAGAGCGGCTGAGATGTCATTATCTATTTGGACGATCGTATCTGATGGTGGACTAAATTCACGGGCTTAACTAGTTCAGGATTCGCTACCAGCCCCGTGTGGTTTCCAAGGCTCACACAGATGGCATCTTTTTGTCATATTTCACATAGCCATGTTAACAAACCGCTGCTGCCCTTCCAATTGCCAGCAAACTTCGGACGCGATAAAGCTACGCAGTTTTACGTATAAATAAATATAGATAAAAAAACAAAAACACATGCTTCGATATCAAGCTAATTATCTATATAACCAGACGATTCTTCATATAACGCGTTCTAAGTTTTTTTTTTAATTCCCAAAATTGGCTTCAGGAATCGCCAAAATCCCGCAATGTCCCCGGAAACAATATGACAACTTCAATTTTCGCACTAAATCGAAAGGCCCTTAATAGTTCAGATACACGTTCCACGCCAACAATGCACACCGAAGATGAAAAACCGGTTACGATTCGTTCAGCGACTCCACGTTTTTTTTTTTTTTTTTTTTTTTTTTGGGAATCCCCAAAGTCGGCTTCAGGAAATGTTAAAACCTACCCACTTCCTCAGAATAAATACGGCAACTTCAATTTTCGCCCTATAGCGTCCGGTACATGTTCCACGGCAAAAACGCGCACCGAATATGAAAAATCGATTCAAAATCGTTGATAATCGATTTTGAGTGGTTCCGAATTTTTTTGGCAATTCCTAAAATCGGCTTCGTAAATCCCCAAAATCCCTTTGTTTCCCTGGAAGTAATACGGCAACTCCAACTTTTGCGCTAAAGCGGCAACACTTTTATATTCCTACATATTTTAACAATCCTACATATGTAACAATCACTTGGCATGAGTTCGAAGCCCACAAGCATACAAGGGAAACTAATATAGGCGTTCTGAAATCATTTCTATCATAACAGCTTTTAATTTAATTATGTTCATATTGGTTAGAGTTTAATCTGATGAGTAAGTCTTTTAATTCCACTACGACATTAAGAGAAAACGATTGCATATAAAATGGTTCCTGCTTCTCAAGATTATTGCAGCAATGGTTTTTCTTTGTGCGCGAAGAAAAAGTGTTTCTCATTTAAAATAACTCATAACTTTATACTTTTAACTTTAAGGGCTAAAATTTAAATTATTCAATTTTAAACTTTCCACAGATATACAATTTGTCAAATAATAAATTCTATCACGTGTATTTTTCTACGCTTGTGTATGTGTGTGTGTGTGTGTGTGTGTTTTTTTTTTTTTTTTCGTTTAAAATTCAAATATTCTACTCAATTATTTTAATTAAAAATTTTGAAAATAAAATGAGTTGTGATGTTTTTATATGTACATATAATATTTAAATGAAATTTATATATTATTGCATTTGTAAATATCGCACAATAATACAGTATTGCCGTTTTGAAATTTGAAAATTACATTTTACGGCTCTAAAATGAATTACAAATATATAATAAAGGGCAGTTAAATGTTCATAGAACACAGACGAGCAACACGTCTAGAAAATGTATATGAAAGTTACTCAATTTTTTGAGAGATTTCCATATAAAATTTTTTAGACGAATGCTCGTCTGTGTTCTATGAACAGCACATAAGACGTTTTTCGGAATGCGATCATTTTAAAGAGCAAGTATTAATTACATTATTGCTATTAGTAATGCTTTCATTACAAGAACGTTTTATTTTTTGAGTTCGACAAATTGCAATTAAATATAACATAAACTTTATCATACTCAGCAGAGGAGGTAAAATAAATTGGCAAAAAAATTTAATATGTTTAATTAAGCGCAAATCGGCAACACTGATAGATATAATCTGGCACCCAAACTCTCCCACACACACATATACACATGCTCACACACACATACTTTTCGTGCACATTTCTGCTATTTGCAAAGTTGAAATGAATATTTAATGCAAATTTTTGATAACATGCAATTTTCGAGGGTATGTATGATGATTCCAAAATACTTCATGTCACATTTTAGTTAATTAAATGTTAGTTATTTAGTTATTTATGAGAAATTATTTAACTGTGATAACATTATTAATTATGCAATTTTAAAAAATAAATGTTTACATTTAGTACAGTCATTTGAATCGGAAAATAAGTTATAAATTTTAATATAGGAATTTTTTATTTTTTTTTTTTTTTGGAAAGTTGGTTGTGCTCTTTTTGAGTTGAGGTGCTCCAACCTCCAAAATACTCGCGGATACCCTGTACTAGTAACTAATAGAGTAAATAATAATTGACTCAATTACTCTTTGAGAATAATATTGTATTTGAGTGCTATCAAATCTTGTTTAGCTTATTTCAAGTATGGATTCGGAATTAAATCAACATTCAAATGGCGAAAAATACATTTGAGCATTCCTGAAAATATAGAGGTAAGTCTGTAATATTAACATATAAACATAAGCAACAATATGTGCAACCATATTAATATGGTTAAATATTACTTTTAAAATTGCAATCGCAGACGAAATTCTTAAAAGCTATTTTGGTTTTTTTGTAGCAGATGGATAATTCAACAGCAAAGAGCAAACATAGTATTAAAATATATTATAAGCTGTCTTTTTCTTATAATTAATTAGCATATAACAATTGTATGGTTCCATTGCAATAAAGCTATCTGTGACATTAGTATGGTTATTTCCTGAAAGTAACATGGTGACATATGAGCAGGGCTGGGCAAAATACACAGATTATGTATTTCAAATACAAGATACAAAATACTTTCCATGAGTGTATTTCAAATATAAGATACAAAATACTTTCAAGCTGTGTATTTCAAATACAAAATACAAATACATTTTTGTAATTTGGTCTCAGAAAAATGTACCCGTCTGGCTTTAGATACATATTTTATTTTACATATACACTTAAACTAAGTTGAATATTCATATGATTGTTCTAAACTTGCAAAGAAATTAAAGGAACAAACCTAATACTTAGCATTTGATAGATAGTAAATAAAAAATTCATTCGGCAAAACAAGAATTTCCTTTAATAAAAACTAGATATTTCAATCAGTCATCCGACAAACAATAATCTTTCTACAGGTCCTGAGGAGCACAAGCTGCTGTCAAATTGTACAAATGCATTTATTTTTGATACTTGCATAGTTTTCCAGAATAGCAAGCTCCTTGCTTTTATCATTTTGAAAACTGATAAGCTCAAGTTCCAAATTTGATTTACGAGGTTGATCACTGTATTGTCCAAAACAAACAATAAAATCTTCATTTTCTTTACCTCAACTACTACTTCTTCTGCACCCAGTCGTGGTTTCACGTTTTTTGCAATTTTTCTTCATGGTGTCTATTGCAAGATTTTGAATTATTTGCCTCTCTTTTACTGAGATGCTTTCTGGCAATTAGCTAATTTTGAAACTAGTATGGAAACATGACACCGATATGGCTCTATTTGCTCCAGGTGTCAGCATGAGAAACTCATTAAATCTTATTTCCAAGCTCTTCATTAATTTTGTTAAAATACAACTTAAATGCCTCAAAGTATTATATTGCAGTGGATCTAATCTGGTTCTCGCAGCCTAAAGTTTTCCATAATAAAAATTATTTCCCTGTATATCAAAAGCTGGCGGCAAATATATAGAAATTCTTACTGATATCACCCGATTAGTGTAAAATGTATTAGCTCTGTATAAATGAAAGCTACATTGCAGTATTGCAAAATGATAAACATTTTAATGGTTGTAGTTTCTAGCGGTTTTAGCTTTTGTGTGAGAAAACTTATTTTGAACTTATAATAAATAAATGTATTTTGTAAAAATGTATTTTTGAGCCACATGTATTTGAAATACAAGATACAAAATACTATTAAGTTATGTATTTGAAATACAAAATACTAAATACTTTCAGGTCGTGTATTGGAAATACAGATACAAAAAACGTATTTGTATTTCAAATACAAGTATTTCAAATACTGCCCAGCCCTGCATATGAGAAAAGTATGAGTGGTTAGTATAAAAATATGGTTGAGTATGACAATTATTTGATAACTCTAATCACTACTGTTGTTACCCATTATTATAATAATGCTAAACCAAAATATAGTATGGTTACTTATAATATATTTTTTTTTTACAATACTATGGTGTTTTCTGTCCATGGTGTTTTAAATGTAACAATGTGGTATTATCAACTACAACCATATAATCCAGCAATAGTATGTTGCCCTTAGAATATTGTTGTATCAACCATATATTTTTTTCTACGTGTAATACCGTTCGCTTTGCTTGAACCGCCCTTTATATCGTTATTCGCAATACACCGAAAAAATCTTTTTTTAAGTTTTATAAAATCCACTGTCAAGTGGAACTATGAACAGAATTTTATTCAAAAATGTTTTCATTTAAATTCTGTTGCTAATAATTTTGTTGCATTTCTTTGTCTTTAAACATAAGACCGTTTAAACTTGTTTATTTCGGAACCCAGTCTCTTTAGAAGCAAGCAATTTAAAATTTTTTAATTAATTTTTATTTGTTATGGACCGGTTTTTAAATATCGTTTTCTTCTCTCTATAGTTTTGTTGGCAAACAATTTTAAAAGTGCACATTCCGGTGTTGTTTTAATTTTTGCTTGTAATTCTTTTGTATGTAGTTTATTTGTGGAGTATTTAAAGGTAATTAATTGTTTTTTATTTTCTGTTTTTTTTTTTAATATGTAGTTGGTTGGTAATTGTTGTTGTTCATTCTCTATTTAATTCACTTACCTTTCCTTTAATTGGTGTAGTGCTACAAATTGGATTCGTATTTGGCAGAAAACCAGCATTTGTAACAGAACTAGAACCAGCAGATTCAATGCCACTAACACTAATACCACCAACACCAACACCAACGCCGATGCCAACACTGCTACTAGCCGTAGTAGTTGTTGTACTGCTGTTATTAACATACCAGGCTGGTTGTTGTTGCTGCTGCAACAATTGATGCTGCTGTTGTTGATGTGAATGTTGCTGATGATGTGAAAGGGAATGCTGCTGCTGTTGTTGTTGCTGTTGCTGCTGCATTGTTTGCAATGGTGGTCCATTATATCGAAATGACGTGGGCTGTTGTTGTTGCTGTTGTTGAGTTGGACCCATAAACTGAACGGCCTGCATATTCATGGCTCAAAAAGAAAGTGATTGTGTATGTGGGAAAGCAATGAATATAGTAAATGCTAGTCAGTCGGAATGGTTTCTATGTGTGTGTAGATGAAAGTTATTGCAATTGTTGTAGTTACTGATGCACACACACACACACGCACACAGCCAGTTGCTACTCACACATTTAAACACCAAACACAGGTAGAAAACAACACTAATTACGTTTCTTTTTGAGTGTACGGAAGGAGGGCCAGAGAGAGAGAAAGAGAGCGCGCGCGGGTTGCTTTTATATTCCGAGACAGACACACAAGCCGTAACAGACAGACAAACTTGTACAAAATGAATTCGTATGCAATTAGAATTAGAAAAATCTAAAAATAAAATAAAAAGAAAACAACATAACTTTAAAAATTATATATAAAATGTAAATAAATCGAAATTAAATTCAATAATGCCACAATTCTTAAATAAGAGATTTTTGCAAATTTTCAGCAGACAGGGTTAAGAGCAAAACAAAAACGTCGCGCCAGAATATAAAAACGCTAATGGAGCGCCAACTCCGGCAGACTTTGAAATCAAGTTTTACATTAAATCAACGGTTTTTATCGTTATTAATACATGATTTAAAACATTATTATGTTATCGTTAGTAACGCTCTTATATTAAATCATTACAAAAATCTTGTAATGATCTTCAGCAACATTTAACATCACTTTATAATGTGAAGTTATTTTTTTTTTAAATTTATGGGAATATTCATAAAAATTTAAATGAATTTGAATTTTTTTTTTTTTTTTTTTTGAACATGATACTATGTGATGTTTATGGGACACGATTGAGTGATATTTCCAGAAAATGTTTATGAAACATATTCAATATTTTGAGTGCATTCCATACAAATTTTCTAGACGCAACACTCAATCGTGTCTCAGAAACAGCACATGAAACTTTTTAAGTTAAAAAATAAAAACTTTTAAAACTAAGGAGCTACACATTTACAAAAATATGCAATGACTTAAAATTAATATTGACTGAGTTCAGAAGCCCAGTTATGTGCCCAGTTTATGGAGATATGTAATTGATTTGCGTTAGCACCTGATGCTTTAAGCAAATCAATGGTAGCGTATGCTGTGCAGTCTATGATTCCTTTCTATTGGAACCACATGCCAGTAAGATTAATTCCAGCCAGTTGAAGTACGAAAAAAGGTTTAATCACATACCTGTACCGTTCACCATTTGATAGTAACATTATAATCATTATATGGACCAATGAAAATATATGAAGCAATGACTGTGTCAGCTCATAAAAAGTATCAAATAATAGTTTTCCGTGAATGTAATGGCGTAGTGTAATGAGACCAATCTACATAATTATAGAATAAAATTTTGATTGAAATTCTCTACCAAGTGAGAAACAGAATCATAATTTTGATATATATTTTCTTAATGATTTGCATATATCGGCTGTTAATGCGTTGTCAAATAAAGCAAAGTTGTAAACCCTTTTGAAAAAAGCTGCTATATGTGTACGATTAGAAAACCAAGTATGCGTAAAAATATGTACCTATATGAAATAATTACGATATCAAGGTATTATAGTTCGTTTCGCTAGGTTCTTCTTTTTTATTTTTAGCAGTTCTTGGATCGAGCTTTTTTTCACTTTTTGCATCAGTATATATCAGTGATTACCATACAATGGCTTTAAAGGTAATCGTGCCTACACATTTAAATACTGATTATTCTCGTTGTGGGAACCACTAGTCTAAATCATTAAATTAATGATATTTATTCGTTTTCAGAGCAGAACTACAACAACTATGATTAGAAATTGAAAAAAGAAAGTTCCCTGCAATAATATCAGCCATCATCCAGCATAAATTCCATTCTAGTGATATTATTCAGAAGTTCCTAATGTACTTTTTTGTTTGTTTTTTTATATTTCTTGCATTTTATGATTTTGTAGAATAAAAATACATTGCTACGAATTTGTATCACCTCTAACCCACTGTGCAGCAATTGATCTGTTTGTTATAAATGTACATGCACAACCCCACAAATAACATAAAGCTAAAACTGTTACACACACAAACAAACATACATGATCTGTGCACAATCGAGCAACGCGGTAAAGTTATTCAGACTTATTATGAAAAATGGCCGTTCAAATCAGAATGCATATCGTGCTTTTCTAGATTTTTTACATTTGAAAAAAACACCAGTGAATGCTCGTACAGCTCGTTCTGCGGAAAATATTACCGCTGTTCGTGATAGTGTGGCTAAAGAGCCGTCCACTGCAACTCGCCGTCGTGTCCAACAATTGCACCTCTCACTCTCTTCGCTGACGAACATCATGCATAAAGACTTGCATTTACACGCTTACAAGATGCAACTGCCTCAAGAATTAAAGCCTCTTAATCATTCCAAGCGTTGTCAATGGTCAAAATGATGGCAAGAAATGGCAACAGCGGATGATCAATTTGCAAAGAAAATCATCTTCAGTGATGAGTCACATTTTCACCTCAGTGGATTCGTCAATAAGCGGAATTGCTGCATTTAGACAAATGGTAAACCAAGAGTGATTGTCGAAAAACCAATGCACCCACAAGCAGTGACTGTTTGGTGCGGTTTGTAGGTTGGTGTCATAATCGGGCCTAATTTTTGCCAAAATGAGGCCGGTCAGGCAGTTGTTGTGAATAGTGTTCGCTATCGTGAGATGATAGCAAACTTTTTATGGCCCGAATTGGAAGATATGGATGTAGATGATATGCGGTTTCAACAGGACGGTGCCACTTGCCACACTACTAACGAAACAATGGCTCTTTTGCGTGACAAATTCAATGGCCGTGTTATCTCACGTGATGACGATATCAATTGGCCGTCAAGATCGTGTGATTTGACTTCATACATAATATTTCGTTGGGGTTATTTGAAAGAAAAGGTGTACGTCCGTAAGCCAGCAACAATTCAAGAGCTAGAGGATGAGATAATTTGGCACACTAACGGCATAGAACCTCAATTATGCCTCAGCGTCATTGAAAATTTGGATCATCGCATGGAGATATGCGGCTATACTATTATAAAAAAATATGATAATAAAAATCAATCATAATAATAAAAATAAATGACTATAATTCTTAAATAATTTGTGTTTTATTCCAAATCAATATCGGCTCTTAAAATTTAACCACCCTTTATTTTGTTTTTGTAGAACGAATCGTGCATTACTCTAGTTATATCTTTTATTTCGCACTTTGATTTTTATCATTTATTGTTGGATTGATTATGAATCGCAAATGAACTTCAATACAGTTTCATAATTCATAATTCTATGTAAAGCAGCATAACTTTTACTGGAGTTGCTTTCTGCCTTTTCATTTGTTTTGCGCCTGTATTATCATTTTTCAGCACTGCATTACCCATTTCAGTATTTGGGTTCAGCAGTTCAGCTGGCATCCTTCTTTAAGCCATTAATTAGAATGGTTCAACTGAAAAGATGACTATTTTTAATTATCAAATTGTAACAAAGTGTAGAGTATTTATTTATAGAAAACATTTTACAAAACCTACTAAATTTTATGGTAAATGTAACTTTTCCATTTCGAATACAATTTTAACATTTAAATACTAAATACATAAATATGAAATTGTTTAATTAAGAAATACACTTTAACCTTTGAAAATGTAATGGAAAACAGGCACAACTCAATGACAAGCAGGGTTGAGGGATAATAAAAGAAAAAAAAATCTAGAGCAAAGCAGAATCAAATTAAAGATAAACAGCATTTTGAATTTAAACTTTTGACCTGTTTAAAATTAAAGGTTTCTTTCTATATCTTGCAACTGTAGAAAAGCAGCAAAATATGAAAATCTGTAACTTAAGCAAAAGCCAAAAAAAAGGAGAAAAAGTACAATGCATGTGCACTAGTTAGCATACACAAATCTAAATTTATTAATATATACTAACCAACACACACATACACGTCCACGTACACACATGCACACATACCAGTAATAAAGCCAACGAATGCATTCACTCGCTGTGAAGCACAAAAATATGCATTAAAATTTAAAGGCATGTATGTGTGTGTGTGTATCTGTTTGTGTGTGTGTGTGTGTGTGTGCGCGCCAAAGGCTTTGTGTGTGTTAGTAAGTATGTTAATGTTTTAGTGCTAGTCGTAAATTTATACTCATGTAACATTAGGCATCTGGCTACAGCAAAAAAAAAATAATAATAATACAATATTTATCTGTTAATGTGGAATGGTATGTCTGACTACGGAATGCTTCAGTTGCGAGTATTAAATTTACTTGTAAAATTTATTTAAAAATAGAAAAATTTGCACAAACTGCAGTTTGTTTTAATTGTTTAGTTCTCAATAAATACCTAAATCGCTAACGTTTAGAGCTACAAACTCCATTAAAAGTAGAGCTGAAGCTCAAGAAAACTTAATTTAAATTAAAAATAAAATACATTAATGAAATTTTCAGCGGAATTTTTATTTTTGGTTTAAATAAATTGCAAATTTGAGATGCATTAAACAGTTTTTAGTGTAATAAATAAATGTTGGCAGTTCTGCGAAATGCAATCATATGCGGCAACAAAATTATAGTATCTGCTACTCAAAAATTTGCATGAAATAGGAAATCCAGAGGGGTTCAGTAGACTTGTTGCTATGAAAGATATTAATAATAAAGTTTGAAGATATCAAGAGAAAAGTAGCACATTTGCATACAAATTATGTTATTATATAAGGAAAACTGCACAAGAGGAGCAAGCATACAGTGTACTCTCGGCAACATGAACTAGTTCCGCTCTCTCTCCTACCCTGTTTCTTATTTTCCTCAATGACCTCCTAGCTCTATCCACTCCTTCGCAGATGACAGCAGCATTAGCCATTCGTACTCTTTCAGTTATAGGCCCAGCCTATCCGAGATCATTGACAAGAGGCAAAACATGAATGACTCACTGAATAGTGATCTTCTGTTAATCTCCGAATGGGGTCGTAAAAACAGGGTGGCTTTTAACGCTCGTAAGACCCAATGTTGTTTATTAACACACAAACATACGGCCGCGGGTGCTTCTTGATCTGTACTCATGGATGGTATAAATATTGATGAATCGCATGCTTGCGATGTTCTAGGAATGAAAATCCAGTACGATGTTCGCTGGACTGAACACATTTTTCATGTCTCTAGAAAAGCATTCAAGTGCCTCGGATTTTTAATGTAGTTCACTCCATACGACCTCCTTATTATCTATATCATCTATATCCCACCGAAAATGGAAGACAACTCTCATATTTGCGTCGGTACCCCAAAGTCTATTTTAGGGTTACTAAACCGTGTGCAGAAGAGGGCGAAGAAGCTTATCGGTTGCAGTAGGGTATCCAACTCTATTGACCCACTGGAGCATCGACGCAGTGTAGGGTGTTACTCTGTCCTATCCATTGTAGTAACAATGGATTTTGCTCTGACGATATTAGGGATCTTGTTCCCGAAACTATCACATTTATACATGACACGCGTGCATCGTCCAAAGCTCATCCATTTGTGGTCGATTACTCGGCCAATCGTACAACGAATTACACAGAGAGAATTTGTTTTTCAGCCCTACGCTTCGCCTACGGAAGAAATTGTCTACAGACGTGTGTTTCCTGTGTGTTATAACCACCCCGGGGAATAGGTTTTGCCTTGGCGTGTTCCTAACTAGGGCACTCTGTATTTCGGGTATAGACGGAAACAGATCTCTCGTTTGTAGTAGCAAACAAAACTCTAGGAAGCCGCATGACTTATGTTGTGTTGGCTTCCGCAACCCTTACCAAGGATTTAAACTGGCAGAACGGGGATCAGCATAGCACCCGGGTGGTTCTGCTTGCAGTTCAACCCGGGCTGATCATGGTTGAGGTGCCTACCTTGGCTGAAACGTGCTGGCTGTGGTTGAAACCTAAAACGCAAGGGGCTGTTAGTATCCCTGATAATTGTTTGATTTGTGGCTTTTTTCGGGGACTAACAAACTCCCGAGGGCTGTTGCCTTTACAGCAGATACCTGTACTGTGAGGAACCAGTGGTGATGTTAACGAGCAGGTGATGCTGCTAGTAGGCTTCGGCCTACCAGCTCATTAAGTTTTGTCTTCCATTGATTGCTGGGAAATTGCATACAGGAGGGATTAGAAGGCCCGAACTTCTCAACAAGAAGTTGCTCATATGGCTACAAACATATGGCATAAATTGCTACCTGTATGAGCCTAGTCAGCCACACGGGGGCGCTGGTGAATTGTGAGTAATTCACTCCGTGGAACTGCTCCATCATCAGATAAGACCGCAAGGCAGGTGCTGATGTAAATCTTTTTCACAACTGTCAGTTATAACGTTGGAAAGTTCAAGTCAAATGTTCACTAACACTACTCCCTCTTTCCCCCTCCTACCATAACCTATATTCCTAGTTCTGGTACAATGCACTGCATATGTAGGGGTTATCCCCTGAGTACTGGCCCAAAATATTTTTATATTTATAAAAATTCGTAAATATTTTGTGGCGCCTTAACCGGCACAGTTTGTATTCGTTTTTGTATATTATTATTAGTATTATTAAAACTGAAATTTGTACAAAATTTAATAGTTACTTTAACCAGCAACACAGTCATGCAAATGATGGCAAACAGGCAGGCATTCAGGCAGCCAGCAACAGCAAAATTCACTCACAAAGTCAGCCCGCCAGTCAGGCAGCCTAAAGTACGAGTGCCATTTAGGAAATAGGTTTTTATTTCCAGCATTAAACAGCAAGCAGGTGTTTTGAGTACAGCAACAAACTACTCACACAAACACGCAAAGGTACATCAAAACATCAGATACAGGTACAACTATAAATGCAAATATTAACACACTTTTACACACACACACACACAAACACACACTGAGACCGGCATAATAGTGCAAACACATGCATAGACAAATTCTTTCATTTAACGAATTTTTCAATTCGAAAGGATTGTTCGTTCATTCCTGCTGCATGAGTTTTCAAATGAATGAATGCATGTTGTTTCAACAGATGTTAGTCAGATGTTTCAAATTGTGAAAACATTTGGCCTGAACGGGGCAGCAAAACAAAACAAAAATAAATATAATTTTACAAATTTTATCTCTTTTTACATAAACATTTGGGGAATATGGACGGCCCCAAAATAGTTGCTCTCGATTGTTAAGCATTCAAAAATTATTCAATGAAGTAGATTTCACTGGTTTTATTACCAGTTTATAGGAATAAAAAAGAAAAAAGTTTAGTAGAAAAACGGATATTAATCGGCAATTCTTTTGTGTCATGTGTTCTGGTGACCCAATCGTTCAACTGTCTCTCTGAAGGCTGAAAAATATTAATTTTTTGTTTGTTTTCGGTTGAAAACTAAAACAATTTATAGGTCAGTAATTTTGGTGAAGAAAATTTTATGAATATATTTGAGATGTATAAAAAAATATAATAAACAAAGTGTTTCTATTTAACACGCTTATATTAGTTTTACTTGTATGTTTGCTTATGTGTTTGTGACTCCGCCCATGCTGGGCGGAGTCACAAATACCATATGCCCACGATGGTATTAACAGTAATTTGTTGCGGCGCTGTGACTAACTGTACCTACGTGAGCTAGACAATTAACCAATGAGAATTAGACGCAAAGCTTTCGAAGGCCAAACAACAACAACAAGCCTGACTGCACTTAAGAAATAATTACGATGACGCGAGAGCTGTTCTCCAGCCCAGAGCTGCTTTACCACTGGTTCTGCGTGTTTTTTAGCTTTTTCAACTATATTTATTTTGATGCCAACCAAAAGATTGTATACAGCTTGTTTTCTATGTTCCCCAGCTGTATATTTGTCGACATTTCATAGGAGCTACTCTAATCATCAGTAGACTTGGAAACTTTTGAAAGATATTGTCAAACATCAAATAATATAAATAAATTGTTGAGAATTTAAAAAGAAAAACTCTTTAACCATACCCATTAAAATACAACAACAAAATTTTATAAATAGCTTGTTTTTTATTTCCTAGCGGTCTATATGACGGCATTTCATAGGAGGTGGTAAAGGTAAATAATAGAAAGCTTCATATGACATTTCTCAATTTCAAACTAATTCACTTTGAACCATGGAAAGATACAGAATCGAGCAACGCGTTAAAGCTATTCAGTCTTATTATGAAAATGGACATTCAAAACAAAATCAAGCAAAACTTTGTTCTATACGGAGATGTGAAAACAGCAGTGCATGCTCCTACAGCTCGTTTTGCAGACAATATTGCTGCTGCTTGCGATAGTGTGGCTGAAGAGCCGATCGTCTTAACTCGTCGTCTTGCCAGGACCGGAAAAAGCACGTGAAATTTCGTCAAATGTGAAGATTGTGCTCACTGTTTTCTTCGACTGCAATGGCATGGTGCATCATGAACTCTTGCCACAAGGTCGTACGGTCCATAAGGAATACTACCTTAAAATTATGCTCCCTTTGCGCGAAGCAATTCGTCAGAAATGCACAGAATTGTTGAAAAAACAATCATGAATTTTGCATCATGATACTCGTAACGCACCAGCTCACACATTGATGCTTGTGCGTCAGTTTTTGGCCAAAAACAAAACCGTTATCATGTCTCAACCTCCGTATTCACTGGCCACCGCCAACTTTTTTCTCTTTCTAAATGTGAAGACACTAATAAAAGCAAAGCTTTTTGCTACGATGTAGGAGATACTCGTAAAAGAAAAATCGAAACAGGAGCTGTTGGCGATACCAAAAAACGCTTTTTAGAAGTGGTTCGAGGATTGGAGAAAACGCTGGCATAAGTGTGTTACATCTGAGGGGGATTACTTTAAAGGGGATAAGATAGTTATTGATAAATAAATAAATACTTTTTGAAAAAATTTAAAATAACGGTTATTTTTTGATCAGGCCTCGTATATTGGTTAAGATCAACGGCAATTTCGCTCTGGTTCCGTTTACCAAATCTACAACTTGCTGGATGACCGAATATCTCTCTATTCATGTTGAAGGGCCAAATCAAACTAAACACAAATTACTTAACAGCTGACAAAATGGGCACCATTTAAAAAGTGTTGCCCTTTACATGCACAGCGGGTGCTATTCTCGAGAACATGCTATAGCATAGTAAAGCCTGTAGGAAACGTGCAACTGCTGTCGCTGGCGAACAGCAATTTTGTCAAGTGACAACGATATCGACTTTTAAATAAGGGTTTATGTGGTTAGAAACCACACAACTAAAATTATTCCGTGGAATTCAGCGAAATGTCAAATAATCGTAGTTGACCTTTGAAAACTCTGTCAGTATTAAAGGCACTAGATGTTTGCTTAACCACAAAAAAAAGGAAAAGGCTTTTGAATTAAAACTTTGAAATATTTTATTCTTTGTGCGTTTAAAAAACTTATTATTTAAAATTCAGTTTTATTTTTTTCTGGCTGTTGAAAGTTTCTCTATCATTCATTAACCTTTTTTCTGTTATTTTCTTCAGGTGTGTTGCTTTTTATGACCAAAAAATTTGCATATTTTTCGGATACATATTGATTGAATGAGTTTGGTTTAGAAATAAACCATAAAAAAAAACAAAATTTGCTTACATTTGTTATAAATATTTTTGTTAAGTCAACAAAACTATTCTCATTGATATTCAAATAGTTACTATTTTGTTTGGCAAAAATGTAGCAATAATTTTTTACTACATTTGCAATAAAATCAAACTTTTCAGGCTGGAGTTCCTTCTTTTACTTATTACAAAATAATAAAATAAAATACAACCAAAACAAGATTAAAAAGATATTAAAATGGCAAAATGTATTATGTTTGTTTTAAAATGCAGCAAAAAGAAGGCTCCACAAGTTAAAACAGTATTTTCAAAAAATTCTTAAATATTTTATGATTGACTTAAGTTCAATATGAAAGCATCAAATCATTAAAAGCTTATGTAAGACAAAAAAAAAATAAGAAAACAGTATTTTTATAATAATTATTTCCCACTGTGTACTTTTTTTTTATTTGAAAGAAACAAACGGCTATGTTCCGAAAAACGCGCGATCTGAAACCGCAAAGTGTTTTGCAAAACGCTTAGTTCACTTTTAGGTGTTCTAAAGAGCGTGCGTTCTGCTGGAGTTTGGGAGTTGCTTGCGAAAAAACACAACATGTGTTTTATGTGTGTAAATACACAAAAAAAATTATGGTAAAAATAAAATCAACAAAATTTTTGCCTGAAAATATAATTTGTATGCATATAAAAAAATAGTTCAAATCCCAGTGGGTGCTGATGAGTAGTGTAGCGACTACGAAACAGCTAGTTGTCCCCCAGCTAAGGAGTTGATTATTATTTTTCTTGTCTTCATCAATAATTATTGATCACAGCAAATTTGTATTGTAAAAAAATCCTTCTTAAGAAAAAACTTAAGAAAGGAAAAACTTGAACTAAAACCCGATGTACATATGTAGAAACCAAAAAATTTTTAATTTAAAAATTATAAAGTTCAACAAAAATTTAACAAATTAATAAAAAAAATTGTCATTTTCAATCAGTAATTATTTTACTAAACTTTTGTTTGAATCCACGGATATCTTTACAGAACCGCATTCAAACAATTTATTATTTGATTCAACAAATTTCGTTATAAAACAGAAAAAAAAATTTTTTTTGTATATGTAAGTTAAGGAATCTCAAACGGTTTCAATAAAAAAAATTCAGGCGCTGACAACTGCGCCTCTATATTAAATTAAAAAAGATTTAGAAATTAAATTACCATTCAAAATTACCTTTTATTCAATCTTTGTTAAAAATACAATTGTAACAATTAATTAACCATTTAATAATTAAATATAAAATTCAATAATTCGATCACGTCCGTTCTCAAGTAAGCCGTTGCCAAGACTGTTAGTTCTGAGCCAACTTTGTCAGGTCGCTGCTTCGATCGATCACGTTGCACCAACATGCGCTAGTATGCAGACGCTGATCATGCAGAATTATTTTCCCATAATTTTAGCAAGAAGGCAATTTCGCAATTGGGTCGGAAGCGCGTGTAAAAACGAAAATAATAAAGTGTTAAGGTTGCTAATTTATTTTTTGGTGACTGCGTCGCCACTGCCGTTAACTTGTATGTGGCAGTTAGATAAAAGGAAAACAAATAGAGAGATTTTTTTTTTAATTTGAATTTTTCTCATAGAAAAAATTTGTAAAATTGGCCGACTTTCTAAAGTACACTTCGTAAACGCATACGTAAACTTTGTGGCAACGTCCAATGTTCCTAATCGTTTTGCAACTCATTTTAATGAGTATCAGTCAGCTGTCAGAATCGCGCATCATTTTTATTTTTTATGCAAACATTTTTATTTCTGATTACTTTTCTTTTCGGGATTTTTATTGTAATATAAGTTGCCTCTTCTTTTTGCCTTTTTAATAAGTTTCATGGTTTTATTACAATAAAGCTATTTGTGATATTAGTATGGTTATTTCATGAATGTAACATGGTTACATATGAGAAAGGTATGAGTGGTTAATATAACAATATGGTTGAGTATGATGATTATTTGATAACTTTAATCACTACTGTGGTTGCTTCTTACTATAATAATGTTAAACTAAAATATAGTATGGTTACTTATAATCACACTTACTGTGTTTGGCGCAGTCGTAAAACGACAGCTCTCGTAGTAGCTGTTGCATTTACACTTTTATCTTACCGTCTAAAATTTTCGACAAGCAACATTTTGTAAATGAATCATAATGTAAAAGATTATGCTAAACTAAATGATTACAAAGCATCCTGTTAAAGAAGTGTTGATATTGTTCATTTAATTTGTGCAAATAAATTTTGTAAAAATGTTGTTGTATTTTACTCATCCTCTGAACATAAAGTGGAAAAGCAAACATTAATCTAATTCTATAAAAAGCAGCTGAGCCAGCAGCAAGTGAAAATATTTTTGCTTTCTAACAAAAAATATGTTAGAAAATATTGAATTATAAATGTTTGTCCACATATGTGTAAAATCAGTCCAGGCCTTCGTACAACCCTTTATGGAACGGGATGGTAGACCAATATAATTTAAATTTTCGCAAACGGTGTGTCCCGCCGATTTACTTATTATTTTCTTAAATATATGTACATGTATAAATAAATACTCATATGTAAAAAATGGAAAAAGTAGAATTCATATTTTTATTTTTGATATTTTTTTATTTTAACAAATTTTAATTATCTGTCGTGAGCAAATACGTTGACGGCAAATTTCCTCCTTTTTGAAAGACAAATACGCCAAGCACGGTAGCATTTTAATGGCGTTTTGTAATAAATTTGACATTTGTCGTATTCACTGGGGTTTTTCGCCAATCACGGTACTATTTTTCAAAAACGCCCGTCTTTCGCCATAAAAACGCCAAACGCAATAAGAGCGAATATTTTTTTTTTACAATACTATGGTCCTATACTATGTTTTTTTACAATATTGGTCCTGTCAATGGTGTTTTAAATGCAACAATGTAGTATTGTCAAGCACAACCATATAATCCAACAATAGTATGTGGCTCTTAGAATATGGTCGTAGCAACCATAAATTTTTTTCAGTGTAATTCAAGAACTATTACGAACAAACTATCTAAATCACCAATTCTTTTACATTCATCCTGAAAAAAACTCAAATAATTTTAATTAGTTTTTTAAACAAATTTTTATGCGTGGCCAAATATTTTTTATTTTTCTGTTTGCATCTATTTTTTCTCTTTAAGTTAAAAAGTTTCATTGTAGCTTTTATAATAAATTACGTTTTCAAAAAGATTAAATTGTTTCTATAATGGTCATAAATGGTGTTGTTTTTCTATTGCTTTTTCCATTTCAACTCGACATGAATATTTTATTTCATTTCTCTACAACAAGTTCTGTGCAAAAACGTTTAGACTGCAAGTAATGAAACACCATAAAACAAATAAAAGAAGAAATAAAAAAAATAAAAAATAGAAACAGAACAGAGAACTATTTGAATGAAAAGGGGTTAAAGAACTAAATGATGTCAGTTGAAAAAACATTTAGCTTGTTGCTAAAAGATTAAGATGCATTTTCAAAAGCTTAATGCAAAAAACAATTTAAATCGTATTTTTTTAGTTAAAGTATTCGTATGAGAAAACTAAAAAACAATGTTCCATAAACATAAACATTTCTTGATTTCTGTTGTTGTACTAAATACGAGTACAAGTGAAATCAAAACAAAAACTGTGAGTATATTTTACGATCGCGAACGTCGGCGTTTGCAAATACTCGTACGCTTATGTATGCTGATCATGTAAAAAATGTCTTCTGCTACAACAATTATAGAGATCACAAGTTTATTTACGATGCCTTAATAATGCAGACTAAAATCAACTAATATTTCGCTAGCGTTATGTTTACATATATTGTATTACATCTACAAACTATTTATTTTGACCACCACTTTCCGCTTCAGCCATCTATTGCAAAACGGCGAAAGCAAAGTTGTGCACCTAATTATAAATTTTTAAAGGTTTATAGCATTGCTAATTTTTTATATATAAACTAATTTTGCGCTTTATATCGGGTAGTTAAGTTTTAAGGACTAATACTGAATGTAAACCATACCAGAGATCTGCACCGGTGCACCGCAACCATAAGTACACCGGTTGTTTACCCACATCCAAGTATTTTAAACACTATTGATTGATGCGTTGGTATTTATACCTATCGTTTGTTTGCGAAATCTTAATACATCAAAGATGTATCCAGTCAGTTGCGTATCTTGTGTATTTTTTTTAAGAGCACAGGAAATGACCACAAAAAATAGTGTTTTTGTTACTAGCACTTAGTAAGAGAAACATTTTGAGTATTTGCTATTTTCGTTTCTAATCGTTTTCTGAATAATACTAATAATAATACATGACGTCGTCACAGAATCAACTTGTAAAAACAATCCTTTATAAGCTAAGTAAGATTTTTATTTTCTAATTTGCAGGCGATATTGCCCACAAATTTGACCAATTTTGTATTTCTCCAGTAAATGGTTTTCCAATAGGTGATTGAAAACTGTGAATTTAAATTGTGAACACACTATTTTACGGATAACCTAGCCGTTACTTTCTTTTTTGTATCCTTCACAAAAATGTAAAGGCTATATATAAGTTTGTGATTCCGTTTGTAATTTCTACAGTATTTATTTTTCATTAAGCCCAACATTTTCATCATGGTAAAGTACACGAACAAACAACGTACTCGTATGCAAATTTTAAAAATATACTACCGACATTCGGAGTTGCTGGCCGCAACTTTAAAGAGTGTTAACCCCAATTTTTGGTCGTTATTCTCGCCCTAGTAGACAAGCAATAACAAGTTTAATGCAAAAATTTGAGTTTATATATTCATTGTGGAATGTTGCCGTGTCAGTGACACAACGGTCGATCTGGCATACCTACCAAACTATCCAAGCAGTCGATTCCGCCACGCTCTTACGAACGGGGCCTCGCCAATAGCACTTTATATTGAATTTTGCGTAAAGATCTTGTCGCACACCCATACAAGATCCAACTGACTCAAGAATTGAATGTGATGTACCATATCGCGTGACATACGTTCTCCGATTGGGCTCTGGAGGAGATGAGCAAAGATATAAATCATCTTCCGTGACGATGCTCATTTTTGGCTCAATGGGTTCGTCAATAAGCAAAATATGCGTTATTGGTCTGGAGATAATCCACATGTGCTTCATTCATTACTTCAGCCGCAAAAAAATAACTATTTTTGCAAACCGCACCCCGAGAGGAACTGGACTAGTCAATTGGCCATCTCGGTCGTGCATTTTCTACTCTAATAAGTCGACGACGTTAGAGATCTGAAAGACAACGCCGAACGCGAAATATGTAACCGTGTCATCAGAATCGACCACTGCCGACAAGCGTGCGGTTGCCATATGAAAGAAGTCAAGCTCCATTCATGTTTTCATTGTACTTCAAGTCGATTAGAAAGTTTGGGAAATATCTCAAATGGTTTGCGTTTTATTAAGAAAAACAACACAATTTTCAGCTTCTTTTATTGGAAAACCCGATATATGGTTAGAAGATATAATATTGGTTCTTGTATTCACTTAGTTCATCATATAACATTTCAGACTGAAACCATATTATATGGTTGTTTTCAACCATACAATGCAACAATAATTTTTTGCTCTTAGAAAATTGTCATATCAACCATATTTTTTTTTTCTACGTTCTCAAACAGAACGTAGCAATGGATTGTTTGCTGATTAATTTCCAAATCAAGTTAGGTACAAAAACAATGGGCGTGATCTGTTACATAAGATAAAAAGATTTCTTTTATATTTTCCAATCCTCAAAAGACTTTTTTTTTACATAACTTGTGAAACTTTCATATAAATGAAATAAATTCGTTAAGCCTGCTTTTAATGCAGCTAAGTACGCAGATATACTAAAGTACATCTGTGAAATCTGTTTCGTTTAATTATTAAAAAACTTAATGCAATTATGCTGAAATATTAGTTAAAACAAAAAACTTTTTTTTTGTAATAAAAACTAAATTTTGTTAAACAAATGTTTTCGTCATGTTCACACAATGTAACATACAGCACAAAAACAACAAAGACGGCTTTCTTTTGAAAGCAGAGTGAATGGGAGTGTGTACGAGTACGTGTGTGTGTGTTTGTAGGTGATTGTACAGGAATGTTTGTGTGTGTGTGTGTGTGTGTGTGCGTGTAGGGGGCTTTTTAGTAAATCTTTTAATCCTTAAACAACGAAAAACATTTTATAGTAATAATAAAATCCTTTCAAGCTGTTTCACCATTTCGAAAGCGATTAAAAAACTTTTTTCTTTTGTTGCTGTTGTTGTTGTCGTCAGCAGCACTAAAATTATGCTGTTCTTGTTGTTGTGTTTGTTGCAAACTCACACAAAATTCTTGCTCTCCCACAACCAGCAAAAAAGCAAAAGTAAAAAACAACAGAAAAAAATTGGTTTAAAACAGCGCATTCAACGTACTGTTGCGGTTTGACTTTAACTTACTTTCGGAATTATATTCATTCCCCTGCAATTGTGTGTGTGTGTGCGCCTTTGTGTTTGAGTGAATGTGTGTGTGTGTGTGTGTGTGTGCCAAAGTAAATCGGATGTGTATACACGCGTTTAAGTGTTTTTGTATGGGTTTTGTTAAATATGCTTTTTTTTTTTTAATATTATTTTCATTGTCGATATAAAAGGAAAACATTAATACGCGTACATTTGTAAGAATGACAATAAGAACAATGAAATTGAATGAAATAAATGAATAGACAAGTGAACGAGAAAAAATAATATTAAAAATAAAAAACGAAAATAAAAATTGAATAAAAGGCTTGGGTTGGTTATACAAACGCTGAGTACTTAAAATATTTGAAAAGAGTAATACAAAAATTTTCCTACAATTTCAAATAAACTTAGTAAAAAAAACCTAAACTTGGAACTGTGGCAACGCTGATTTATATGAAACTACTTAAGAATATTGAAAATATTAAATATAAAAATCATCGTAGTAGGCGTTGATATTTTGGGATATTGTATAGAAAATATAAAATAAAATTATGTTTTTCTAATCAGCCGAACAACGAGATCTGTGTGTTATAGAGTTGGGTTCATGAACTCTTTTATGAGAATGCTCTTTTTAGTTCAGCTCTTTTCACTGAAATATGTCTTTTTTCTAGTTCAATAGTTTAGTGCTCCGTATATAAAATTATTTTTCAATGAACGGCTCTGCTTCAGCTTAATGAAACAAAAAGAAAAGCAAAACAAAATTAAAACTGAGATAAAAATTTTTAGGTGTGATGAAATATAATTGTATTGAAAATTAAAAATGGTTTAGTTGTGATAAATATCGATTGTTTTCATTTACTTTTTCGTTTCATATAAAATTATCTATTTTGTTACTACAAAAAAAAAAAAAAAAATTGTGTTAAACAATTTTTTGTTGTCTAATATTTTTTACGTCGAATTAAGGTACAACTTTCTGGCTGCAAGTATACAACCTACTAGAAAAAAAGCGTGAACGAAAACAAATCAAAGACAAAAGAAAGAAACATGAACTACCGAGCTAAAAGAGTTGCTCGGATTATTGACCGGCTCACTTAGCTCCCTCAAGTGAAAAGCTCAGTTGCACTAGTTCGTTCGCGAACTACCCAAGTCTAGTGTGTTATTTAGACGGGTTATTACAGGAACTAAAGAAGATTTTCTGATAAAGGGTGTTTTTATAGAGGTAGCATACTTTAAGTTGGCAGCACTGTTTTCAATGGCTGGCATTTTATCAGCTGTTAAGTGATTCATGTTTAGTTTGGTTTGGCATTTCAAATATACTGACGTCTGACTAATGCTGCCAGACATTGCCACTGCCACATTTCCGACCAAATGTGTTGGGACATTATTCGTTTGGTCGGCTGGTCGACTAAACCTTATTTTGAGCTTTTTGAAAAAATTCAACTCTCTGCATTTTAGGAAACTCCGAACACTGGTAACCTCAAAAATTTTAAGCTAATCGGCAACGCTATTTACTTCTAAGCATAAAATGCAAATGTCAAATATTTTTTTGCAAAAATGTGTAAACCTATATAACAGCAACAAGAACAAAAGAAATTTGTGTTCTCTTATATATCTGCCAATCAGCGTTGTCAACATTCAAATTTCAAATCGCATCAAAATGGGGAAAAAAGCGCGTTTCTTCAACGAAAACGCACCGAATTTGGAATTTTTTCATTTTCAAAAACCTATTTTGTATTATAAAATTACATTTTTATATAATAAAAACACGATAATGAAACAACCTTTTAAACGACTACCTATTATACAATCAAACTGGGTTTGATATCTCGGCCTGATAGCATGCCATCAAATTCGTTCAACAGCTAGAATTCGTGTTTGTCTAACTTGGCCTCTAATACGACCCTGTTAGTTTTATTAAGACAATGTTACCCTTACAATAATTATAACAATATTTTATCAAATTTATTATTGAGCAATATCATTTAATTATATTTGCTGTCAATCAAAATCAGCTGATACTTTTATTGCCCATTATCAGGGACACTAAAATACAGCTACTTACTGTCATAAAAATTATATTGCAGGAGCATACAACCATTACTGTCGAAAGAATTTACGATTAAAAGTTTAAAGTTACAGAAGCGCACTACAAAACTTCAGAGCTCCAAAAAGGGGATTTAAAGTTTTAGATTTGCACTACAACATAGTACCACAAAAAAAAATTTTTTTGGCCTGAGTCATATCACTTTCTTTCAGTTTTTGAGCGATTTGAATGTTAAAAGGATGGAATTTCAGATCTTTTTGTAAAATTTCATGGATAATCGCTCTTGGAAGTCCCACTGACGCTGTTCCTTTCAGTATTGAAAGTCGCGGATTAAAAAAAACATATTTCTTGGGCATGACAATTAAAATCTAGCAGGTGGCATATTAAGGTGAGTGAAGGTAATGTTTTCACCAGTCGGTGGCATTATGTACATTTTTGATTACAATTTCAGCTCTTTAACTTTCCGAGACCAAGTCCCAATATTCGTCGACAACACAGTCAACTTGTACTCACATGTGTAGGCATGCCTATTTATATAACAGTTACTCTGTAAAAATTTCAGTTCTATTGTCTCATATTCCAAAACTATAACAATAAAACCATTAATCTCGAATAGAAACATTCCTCAGCACGACAGAAAGAAGGACAAAAAAACACACAAAATATTCCAACAGACACATTGACACATCAGACAATAAAACCGATTGCTTTTAATACTGCGAAAAAACAAGAAACGACAAAAAAACTTGTTTGTCTAACAACGGTTTTGCTTAACTCTTAACAATCTTAAGCTGTGACACCATTTCCAAAGAAGGCGCCCAGTTTTGCAACATAATGGCAATTTGTGGTTTACACTATCCTGACAAAATATCTGCAAGGGAAGGACAATTTGTTATTAAAAACCGATATAAATTTTGCAAAGACGCTACAGTGCACTTGAATCTATTTGATTTTATAATTCCAGGAGAAGTAACAGAAGGTGTCATTGATTTACAACAGCACCTGACTTGACGCGGATGGACTAACTCCACGGAGTAAATTATTCGCGATTCATTAGCGCTCCCATGTGGCTTGCAAGGCGCAAAAAGGTCGCAACTTTTGCTAATAAGTTTGTAGCGATATGGACGAATCCCTGGCCGAAGACGTCTGGCCTTCTAATACTTCTCATATGCAATCTTCTAAACATTCAATGTTGTTAGGGCAAAGTCCATTAAGAGTATCAGCGCTTAACCAACTCACTCGCCTAACTAACACGAATAATTCAAAAATTACAGGTAGTTGTTTTTTTATCTTGGATCAATACTCAGGGGATGCCCCCTACATATGCAGCGCATTGTACTGGAACTAGCCAAATAGGTTATGATTAGGAGGAAAGAGAGATTAGTGTTCGCGGAGGTTTAACTTTAACAATAACAACACGAAAGACTAAAACAAACTCTATTGCAGCATTTAAAATGTTAGTTGAAACTGATCAGTGCCCAGTGCACACACCTGCGACACTGCTCAGATTAGAAAAATCTCCCTCCACACTACAAGGTAATGTTGCAAGACAACAGCACCTTGGAGATTATTAGCCATCGAAAACCGTTACATACCGTAGTTGTCGGAGAAACTAGTTCCCCTGCCTGCGATTTTAGGTTTGAACCGGAGCCAAAGTAGGTACCTCAACTATGATCAGCACTTGGATGGTCCGCAAACAGAAGCCGAACCCCGTTCTGCCAATTAACACTAGGTAAGGGTTTCGGCAGTATAGCACAACAGGAACTCTAAGGCCCTAGAAGAACTATATGACCCCAGAATGCCCTAGTTAGGTATACATACATCAAGGCAAAACCTGCTCCTCGGACTGGGAAATGAATTATAATTGTGAAATTGATGTACATCAGCATCTGTTATTATGAAATAATCTGATTAGGCCATAATGGCAGCGATTTGTGAGAGGCTCACACAGATCGCATCTTTTTGCTATAAGTTTGTAGCCATATAGACAAACCATTTGCTTCAGAGTTCGGGCCTTCCTCCCATGGATGAAAGACAAGGCTCAATGAGTTGGAACGAGTTGGATGGAAAACAAAGCTCAATGAGTTGGTATATAGAAGCCCATTAAAATCATCAGCCCTTAACTAACTCACCCGTCTGACCATCACTCCTGGTTCCTTACAGTAAAGATATCTGTTGCAAGACAACAGCTTTGAGTCCTTTACAGTAACGTCCTATATAATTTTTTTATAAAACATTTGAGTTTTTGCTGGCTGCTAGAGATCACGTAGAGTAACGTCCTATATACTTTTTTATAAAACATTTGAGTTTTGACCGACTGCTAGAGATCATGTAGAGTAACGTCCTATATACTTTTTTATAAAACATTTGAGTTTTGGTCAACTGCTAGAGATCATGTAGAGATCCGAGCTTTGAGTTGTTTTAGTGATACATAGTAAAATTGTTAGAACTTTGAGATAGTTTAAGTGATCTAAGCAAAAAAGGTTCAAACAAATGAGTTACAAATTCAAAATATTTGATTAGAAGGGAAACAACATCTCCTGTGCCAATTATCCCTAAGATTATATAGAAAGGGATCTTCAATAAGAACTATCAAGACATTAGCTTATAAAACTCTGGTAAAGGGTGTTTTGGTTGTTTCCCCAAAGAGATGTAAAATTTATTTTCTCTTCAAATAACTCGTGTTATTATTTATTAGTTTTTAAATTAAAACTGGACAGTTACTAACAGAAATATTTTTGGATCTATATTGCTCGAGATCTCTTAACTGTCTACGAAAACATCTTTATAGGCACCTCCAGAGTGGAATTCAAAATTAACCCTTTATTCATAATTCCAAGTGAAAAAGAAATGGTGAAACAGCCATTTAAAAGAGATTTAAAAAATATGTAAAAGTAATCATTAGATACATTTGGCTTAAACAAGAGTTTTACACAAGTAACTTGGCCAAAAATTAAATAAAAATAAACTTTAAGTAAAAGCGAACAATGCGAATGGAGCCAACTAAAGAGTACTCAAAATAACAGAAGAATAGAAATGGAATGAATGAAAACCCAACAAAATACTTAAACTTTAAATGAAAAAAACGACAAAAGCTCTTTAGAAAAAAAGTCGAAAATAATGAAAAAAAAAAGTGCCACTTGGAAGAAGAATGCCTTTTTCTAAGTTTCTCACTGGAACAGAAAGAGAGAGACACAAGCAGGCAGGCATCAGTTGCAGTGGCAACCACTAAACAACAAAAACAAAGGAAAAAGGGAAAAAAAGATGAAGAAAATAACGAAATTTAATTAACGCACATACCAGTGTCGATTAGAAGTTGTCATTTGTTGCTGTCATTTTTTTTTTTCATTTTCAGCTGCTTTTTAAAGTATTTTTATGCTGAATGTTTTCGTGCTTTTATTTTTGCCAACACTTAAGTTAAATTGAGGAAAACATATCATAATCTTTTAGAGCATTTATAACAATGTTGGACTTTTCTGTTTGGTGCTGAATGTGTTGATTTAATTAAAACAATATTAAATATTTTCGCTTCCATTATGAATACCCCGCTGTTTTCTTGGACGACGTAAGATGGCATTTACTAAAGTGTCAATGGATATTAACACTTAATGGTAATTTAAAGAAAAATTCCGGTACTTTTTTGTATAATATCTAACAAAATAGTTTAGAAAATTAGTTTTTTCCGGACGTTTTCGGTTATTAGCATAAAGTTCGTATCGCGTTCCTTTGCACGTTTTATGTACAATAGTAGTGTAATATTATGACACAAAGACGTCCAGATTCTTGTAAACCGAGTCAGCGTTTTTGGGCGAAAAAAATGTTTTTAAATTAAAGTAAACTAATAATAATTCAAACTTTTGAATATATGCTTCAACTTCAGACAAATCTCAGACAATGTAGGATGAACATTTTAATTGCTTTCGACAATGTGACAAGTTTTGTACAGAAAAAATAACTAATAATGTGACTTATTTATTAACATAAGAATTCTCAAACCACTACAAATTAGCCACACTGGCTGCGAACTATTTACAGGGTGTTTCTTCATATTTACACAAGTTTATGAACAATACTTAGGGAGTTTACCATGGAACAAACTTTTGAAAACAAACTTCAACTTCAGACAAATCTCAGACAATGTAGGACGAAAATTTTATTTGCTTTCAACAAATGGGCAAGTTTTGTAGAGAAGAAATAGTTAATAATCTGAATTATTTATTAACATAAGACTTCTCAACTCATCAGAAATTAGCAAACTATTTCTCTATATTTACACAGGTTTACATTATAGTATTATGACTTAAATGCGCCTTGTCCCGAAATCATATGTTAACATTAGTGTTATGACATATTCTATGCAATAAAATCCATTTCATTGATAAACAAAATCTAGTTCTTCATTGTGCAGGGTAGTGCAGAACTACGAGTACCTTTATGGTTTGAATGTTCAATAACTTTTTTACTTAATCTATATTTTTTAGTTTTATTTCAGAACTTTGTGAACAAGACTTAAGGAATTTAACATGCAACAAACTTTTGAGAACAAACTTCAACTTCAGACAAATCTCAGACAATGTAGAATGAAAATTTTATTTGCTTTCAACAAAGTGACAAGTTTTGTAAAGAAGAAATAGTTAATCATCTGACTTATTTATTAACATAAGCCTTCTCTACCCATCACACATTAGCCACACTGGCTGCGAACTATTTTTCTATATTTACACAGGTTTACATTATAGTATTATGACTTAAATGCGCCTGGTCCCACAATCATATGTTAACATTAGTGTTATAACATTTTCTGTGCAATAAAATCCATTTCATTGATAAACAAAATATAGTTCTTTATTATGCAGAGTAGTGCAGAGCTACCTTTATGGTTTGAATGTTCAATAACTTTTCTAGTTTATCTTTATTTTTTAGTTTTATTTCAGGACTTTGTGAACAAGACCTAAGGAATTTAACATGAAACAGTATACCATAAAAAATGCTTGAATTTTATTTTTATAATCAATGGTTAATTTAAACCATGCAGGTAGTTCTGCGCCACGCTGTATAACAAAGAACTATATTTTGAATAACAATGAAATGGAATCTATTGGATAGAAAATGTTATGTAATGCTAAACTATGAATCCGGAGACTAATTTTTTTTTCATCACAGTATTTGCGCCGTTATTTTGCTAATATCTCTTCACATCTAGAATTTCAGGTGCTCAATTGGTCCTTCCCCGGTGTACGCCTTACCAGGGCACTCTGCTTTCTCAAGCATATAGGGCTAGGATTTCCGCGTTTGTTGTAGAAAATAAAACTCTAAGAAGCCGAATGATTTATGTTGTGTTGGATTTCCGAAACCATCACGAAGGGTTAATTAGTAGAATGGGGATTGACAAAACACACGGAAGGTTGTGCCTGCAGAGTTTTCCGTCGCTTATCTTAGTTGAGGTGCCCTTATCTTGTCTGGAACGTACTGGCTGTGGTTTAAACCTAAAACCGCGGGGACGGGCATTATTTTCACCGATAACTATGGTACTTTCTGCATTTCGGGAGCTATTAACCTTCAAGGTCTAACCATCCTTACAGATACCTGTAATGTAAGGACCCAGCAGCCAAAGTTTCGCTTACAGAAGCGATTATCCGATGCGCACTTGTAAATCAGTAATGTACACCATCTCATATACGAACCTAGTATATATTTTCATACACATTGCCGCATTTGTAGAGTGAACGCCTACCACCTGCACACAAGGTAAGCGAGTTAGTGAGGTGTTCATTCAACAAAAGCTCATTACTTCCTAACATACATTGTAAGTTATCAGTAGGCAGCTCGAATACAATCCCGCATACTTTGTAAGCTGGCAGTAGGCAGCTTGAATAAAATCTCGCTTACTTTGTAAGTAGGTCGAAGACGTACTGCGCACTTCAGTTTTTTGGGAATATTTAGTTAAATAAATTTGTTCTATTTTTTGTTTACTGCATTCTAAAAAATAAAATACGTGCATATAAACGTGACACAAAAGATGAACGTAATTCATTTTGGGAACTCCACATACTACTTTCATACACTTTGTAAGCTATCATTCATTGATTACTAAGTGTTGCACACATCATCGAAGAGAAGTAATGTGGTAGGCATTGTTCGCCGCTGGGTATGGTTAGACGTAAGAGTTGAGTAAGGTCTGATCCCCTGAATGGACTTCGGCCTACCAACTCATAAGCCTTGTCTTTCATTGAGTGTCTGGGAAATTGCATACAATATGGATTAAAAGGTCGGAGCTCTTCAGCGAGGGATTTGTCCATATGGCTACAAACGTATGGCAGAAGCTTCAACCTGTGTGAGCCTTGCAAGCCACACGCAGACGCGATAAATCGTGAATAATTCACCCCGTGGAGTTGATTCACTATAAGATAAGGCCGTCAGGGCAGGTGCTGATGTTAATCAATGACACATTCTGCTTAATTGGCTTCTCTTCCTTGGGAAACAGATACGAATAAGGGGTAGGAGTATTTAAATTTTTGTAGCAAATAAAACTCTAGGAAGTTTTTTTTTTTTTTTTTTTTTTTTTAGCTTGGACCAGTACTCAGGGGATGACCCCTACATATGCAGTGCATTGTACCAGAACTAGGAAAATAGGTTATGAGAAGGGGGAAAGAGGGAGTAGTGTTTGTGAACATTTGACTTGAACTTTCCAACGTTATAACAGACAGGAAACACGTCTGCAGGCAACTTATTCCATAGACGAAGCGTACGGCTGAAAAACGAATTCTCTCTGTAATGCGTAGTACGATTCCCCGCGCAATCAACCACAAATGGATGAGCTCTAGACGATGAGCGCGTGCTACGTAAAAATGTGCGAGTTTCGGGAACAAGATCCCTAATCTCGTCAGAGCAAAATCCATTGTAGTAACGATAGAACAGAGTAACGCACCCCACACTGCGTCGATGCTCCAGTGAGTCAATAGAGTTGGATACCCTACTGTCACCGATAAGCTTCTTCGCCCTCTCCTGCACACGGTCGAGTAACCCCAAAATAGACTTTGAGGCACCGGCCCAAACATGAGAGTTGTATTCCATTTTCGGTCGGATGTAGGTGGTATAAATAGTAAGGAGGTCGGATGGAGTGAAGTACATCTTACACCGTTTCAAAAAACCGAGGCACTTGAATGCTTCTTTAGAGACATGAAAAATGTGTTCTGTCCAGCGAACGTCACACTGTATCTTCATTCCAAGAACATCAAGAGCATCCGATTCCTCAATATTTATACCATCCATGAGTACAGATGAAGCAGCATCTGCGATCGTTTGCTTGTGTGTTAATAAGCAACATTGGGTCTTAAGAGCGTTGAAGGTGACTCTGTTTTTACGACCCCATTCGGAGATTAATAGAAGGTCACTATTCAGTGAATCATTCATATTTAGCCTCTTGGCAGCGATCTCTGATAGGCTGGGCCTATAGCTAAAAGAGTACGAGTGGCAAATGCTGCTGTCATCTGCGAAAGAGTGGATAGGGTTGGAAGTTTGGTAGAGAAGATCATTTAGAAAAATAAGGAATAGGGTAGGAGAAAGAACGGAGCCTTCATGCTTTGGACATCTGAAACACTCAGCAAGCAAGCGATGTATGGCAAGTAGCTCCATCAACTTGGAACCACATCTCAGCAGGATTAAAACCAAGTAATTGAGAAAAACTTCTAATCGTGTTTCTATACAGAAAGTAGCATTTAAACCATCATAGTTTTTGAAGACATATGGAACAATGCCTCCGCCAGCAAAAAATAAACCATTTTCGATAAAAGGTGATGTATTATCCTCCAACATTTAGAACCCACTCTAAATTAGGAAAGTAGAATTAAAAGAAAAATTAAAGAAGGAAAGCGTCGTGTACTTTACTTTACTTGTTTGTTTATTGTATATGCTTATATGTTCAGATATCGAGATACGAATTGAAGGATGAAAAGTATTTAAAGCAAAACAAATTTTAAAGCATTATTTAAAAACTTTAGTTTCAAAAGAAAAAATTGCCAAACACACATTAAATTTTACTGAAAATGGCCAGCAAGTACTGAAATTACTTTATACATATACATTCATCAAAATTTTATTATTGCCACCAGGGTATTTGAGAATCAAGCAGATTCTTTAGTTGATGTCGTTAAAAACTTTTACATATTTCAAAAATATTTTGCAATGTCTAGTTCTTTGAATTATTTGCACGAGCATGATGAACGAACGAGTAGTAGTTTCCTTTTATGATACATGTGATTAAGTGCATGTGTGTCTGTGTGTGTGTGTGTGTAGCTCTAAGCTGCTTTTTTATTTGTACAGGGTGGCTCAAAAGAAATGAAAACATAGAAATGATAAACAAGCCAAATGGGAAGCGCTGGTGGGTTCTAAACTAGTTCACCCCGTGAATTTGGTTTATCATTAGGTTACCTTGTACACCTTCCACTCTACAAGGTTGGAATAAATTGTGTTAGTCTGAGCAGTAACGCACTGGACACTGATCTGTTTTAACTGATTTAATTCCAAAATTTTAAATGTTGCAATAGAGTTTGTTTTGGGTCTTGCGTGTTGTTATTGTTCAAGTTAAAAAAGTTCGAAAAAAATGGATAGGGCGCATCAAGCAGCATTCAATCGAGGATAAAGCAAAGCAAAGCCGCCAGTAAAGGCAGCTTTGCTTTGTTGACGTGGTCGATTAAGTGAAAATGAGCCTCATCGCTTCAAAAAATGAGATTTTCAGTGTCAAAACGCTCCAACAAAAATATCTCGCCACTACGACATCATGGCTAACAAATCCGCATAATCGACAATTCCAACTTGTCTTGGACCAGTACTTAGGGGATGCCCCGTACATATGCAGTGCACTGTACCAGAACTAGGAAAATAGGTTATGAGGAGGAGAAAAGTGGGAGTAGTGTTTGTGAACTTTTCAAGGTTATAACAGACAGGACACACGTCTGTAGACAACTTATTCCGCAGACGAAGCGTACGGCTGAAAAACGAATTCTCTCTGTATTGCGTAGTACGATTTCCCGGGCAATCGACCACAAATGGATGAGCTCTGGATGATCAACGCATGCTATGTAAAAATGTACAATTTTCAGGAACATGATCTCTAATCTCGTCAGAGCAAAATCTATTGTAATAACGACAGAACAGGGTAATGCACCCTACACTGCCTCGATACTACAGTGATTCAATAGAGTTGGATACCCTACTGTCACTCTCTGCTGCACACGGTCGAGTAACGCCAAAACAGACTTTGACGCACCGGCCCAAACATGAGAGTTACATTCAATTTTTGGTCGGATATGGGTGGTATAAATAGTGAGGAGATCGGATGGAGTGAAGTACATCTTACACCGTCCAAAAACGTGTTGTTTAATCAAGTCACGGTGAAGACAAAAAAGTGATGATTCAAATTGAAACTTTGTAGATATAGGGTGTTTTTTCAAGCCCGATAGAACTTGAAATTGTAAAAAATAACACAAAAAATTAAATTGTAATCAAAATTTTTTTTTATTCGAAAGATCAATACGTGACATTTACATTTGAAAATGATTTCGGGCATATGGGCACCGCGGCTGTTCTTGACGAAGCGCATTCTGGACGTCCAATTTTGGGCCACTTTTTCGAGCACTGCTGGCCGTATGTCACGAACAACACGAACAATGCTGGCCTCCAAGGCGTCAATTGTTGCTGGTTTATCAGCATAAACCAGTGACTTCACGTAGCCCCACAGGAAATAATCGAGAGGTGTCAAATCGCACGATCTTGGAGGCCAATTGACAGGTCCATTTCTCGAAATCAACTTATCGCCAAATTTTGATTTCAGTAAGTCGATGGTTGCGTTCGCCGTATGGCACGTAGCGCCATCCTGTTGAAACCACATCTCCTCCGGATCAATGTCATCCATATTTTCAAACAAAAAATCATTGATCATGGTGCGGTAACGATCTCCATTGACCGTAACGCGAGCTCCGGCCTCATTTTTGAAGAAATAAGGTCCGATGATGCCACCAGCATGAAAACCGCACCAAACAGTGCATTTTTCTGGATGTAATGGAGTCTGTAGGGTCTCTTGTGGATTGGTCTCACTCCATATGCGGCAATTTTGCTTATTAACAAACCCATTAAGCCAAAAATGCTCATCACCTGAACACAATTTTGCGATAAAACAACGGCGCGAATCGACGACTGATTTTCAAAGTAAATTTGGATAATTTCGTAGCGTTGTTCAAGCGTGAGTCTATTCATGATGATTTGTCAGAGTATACTGAAACAAATAAAAAAAAATGTTTCATCAAAATTTAATTTTTTGTGTTACTTTTTACAATTTAAAGTTCTATCTAGCTTAAAAAAACACCCTCTATAAGTTTGGTTTTAAACCCACGAATATTTTGGTAAATGATAGTGAGTTGAAAACCAGAAATATTCACATTTCTTGAAGTACTCGAAAGAGAGAGAGTAATGTTTGTGAAAGAGAGAGTAATGTTTGTGAAATTTGAACTTTTCAATGCTATAACAGACAGAAAATATGTCTGTAGGCAAGTTATTTCACAGGCAAGGCGTACGGCTGAAAAACGAATTCTCTCTGTAATAGTGAGTTGAAAACCAGAAATCCTCACATTTCTTGAAGTAAACTCCCTTACGTACCATCGTTCAGTACGGCAGGCTTTTGGTAAATTTCTTGCGATCAATTGTGAGCAGCAATTTTTATATATGATTTCAAGAGAATGGAACCGCAGCTGATATAGCAAAAGAAACAGAAGATCAGTTGTTTGAAAGAATCTTAATTTAAAAATAACATTAGAGTAAAGTAAAAAAAGGTGACACTGATTTTATGTTGATTAAAATTCCCATTAGTTATCAAACTTAAAACATTACGTACTACTCAACCCCTTTCGCTTGTTTTGTATTACCTTGTATTTAGTTCCTGGTAAATAAGTTTTCCCCCTTATTTGTTTTCTTATTCTATTTCCACTCTTCTTATTTCTTACTTAAGAACACAATATTCTGTAATACTTGACTTAGTTTCTTACAAACATGGCGTCTTCGTGTAACTGGTATCTTAAAGTCAGCCAGCGTAAGTGTAGGTTGTTGATGGTTGGATTGTGTGCGTGCAGGATAAATGTGTGTTTGTATATGTACGAGTGTGTGTGAGTGTGTGTAGTTTGAGTTTGTATTGTTGGCCAAATTGTTTTAAAACCATTACATTTAAGTGAAGAATTAAATATTTTGTTATTTTAATTTTTTTTTTTCTCTCTTTTTCTTATTTCTATAAAAATCATTTTGTAGTTAGTTTTTTTTTTCTCTCTCTCTCTGCCCACAATGCATTTGTTTATGTAGTTGTTAGCAGGGGCTTGATAATTGCCTGGTTTTGTAAATCTACTTGTATTTTTTGTTCAGCAAACTGTGTTTTTATTTTGTTTTTTATATTATATATTTGATAGCCAACCAAAGTAATTGAAAACATAACAATTTTATTTCATTTAGTTGAATTTTTTTTTTTTTTTTTTTTTTCTTTTGTAAACGATTTAATTTCTGTTTTCTATTTTCAATCTTTATTAAGCCGGCCGTTAAATGGCAATTAACAATATTGTGCTTTGAAACACAATGTATTGACAAATCATTAGTTTTTGTTAATTTTTAAAGCAACAGCTTATTTTAATATCGCAGAGAAAAAGTTTAACAAAATATATTTAATATCAAAAACTAATTGAATTTTACGGTTTAAAACAATTAAAGCTGCAAACAAAATTTAAAATATGTTTTAGTAAATTTTTTGTAACGATATTAAAAACTATTATATGTTGTCTTTTGTTTAGTTTATGGAAATACTTTCAATTTCATACACTTCAAAGCAAAAAAGAGCCCATCCGGAATATTAAATTTTAATCGCAATTTCATGGTAAATGGAACACTAGATTCTAATTTTTGGTTAAGGGGTTAAGGGATTCCCCCTTAAATTCTAAAATGTTTGTTAAAGAGAAGGGCTTTGAAATCCTGATACAGGGTGATTGGCGTATCATCGCGCTGCAAAAATAAATTCAAACATTTCCTTTGTTGATGGCCACAGTATTATAACATATTGAATTGCAACACTATATATGTTAATGTTTTAATGTTTTTTTTTTTTTTTGTTTATTTGAGTAACCCTGTGTTTTTTTTGTCTGTTTAGTTTAACTGAAAGTAATATAGAGATGAAAACCATTTTTGATTTATAATAATTATGTTAATAAATGGATTTAAATAAAAAGTATAAAGTGTTGTCTTAATATTTATACAGTTGTGAAAATGATTTACATCAGCACCTGCCTTGCGGCCTAATCTGATGGTGGACCAATTCCACGGAGTGAATTTTTCACGATTCACCACCGCCCCCGTGTGGCTTGCTAGGCTCACACAGGTAGCCATTCTTGTCATATGATTGCGGTCATATGAACAACTTCTTGTTGAGGAGTTCGGGCTTTCTAATCCCTCATGTATGCAATTTCCCAGCAATCAATGGAGGACAAGGCTTAATGAGTTGGTAGGCCGAAGCCCATTAAGAGCATCAGCCCTTAAACCAACTGACCCGTCAACCATCACCACTGGTTCCTTACAGTACACGCATTTGTTGTATAGGCAACAGATCCTCGGTAGATTGTTAGCCATCACCAAACAATTATCAAGGATACTAACACTCCCTTCCTGCGTTTTAGGTTTCAACTACAGCCAGAACGTTTCAGCCAAGGTAGGCACCTCAACCATGATCAGCCCGGGTCGAACCGCAAGCAGAACTTCCCGAGGGCCATGCTGATCCCCGTTCTGCCAATTTATATCATTGGTAAGGGTTTCGGAAGCCAACACAACATAAGTCATGTGGCTTCCTAGAGTTTTGTTTGCCGCACCAAACGAGGGACCCCTTCCCCTCTTTTCCCCGAAAAACAGAGCACCTAAGTTAGGAATACGCCAAGGCAAAACCTGTTCCCCGGGGGGTAATTTTTATACAGTACACTTTTATAATTATACATGTTTTTTTCAATCAATGTAAACCTGTTCAATCCGACTGTGATATAAAATGGCTGCCAAGTACAGCCAAAGTCGCGTTTACATGGTAACACAAGATTCTCTCCGTCTTAAGTATTAAACACATTGAAGCCAGCGGACAACCGACTTCAGTATGTCATATATAAAACACACGCATTTAAATGCGAACGTTTATTTAGACAGCAGCAAGACGACACGGCTGCAGGTTGTTGTCCATGCTGATGTTTTTGCCGCACTCGAATTAAACTAATTTCTATTTTTGCTTACTACAAAATAAAAACAGTCTGACCAGTGTATAAAAAAAAATCTGTGATAAAAAAATGTTGGTCTTGGAAATATTTTATTTTTTAATATAACAAAACAGAACAAAATTTTTAATATTTTTTTTTTTAATTTTTAAATAAATTACTAAATTTATTTGTTTTACTGTCTAACATGTACATACATATTTATTTCCAAATGAGAATTCCTAATTTTATAAAATTACTAAATAAGTGCAAAACAAACTACACAAACAGCTTATCAAACATGCCAAAACGTTTGTGCTAACATTTAGAGTTGTTGAAGGAGGAGTTTGATTGTTTGTACAAATATTTCAAGCATGTTTGTACTATTTTTGTGCAAACATCTTAAATGTTTGTGTTGTCAATCGCAAAATTTTCTCATTTGAAAGAAAATTTTGCAGAATGAAGTGGTGGAAGAAGAGGCACACAAAATGAATCATAAAAGTTTTCTTGTTAGAATTTTTGGTATTGTATAAAATGTAACTTCTTAGTAGCAATTATAAAAAAAAAACAAAGATTATAGAAACAGAATCTCAAGAAGTAGTAGCTAAAATAAATTATAAAATGTTTTATGTATTGTAAACTTCATATGGCGGGCAAATTCCGCAACATAGAAAACAGAAAAAATGATTATGTTTGTATTTGTACCGTGTATGTGCAAACGGAAAGCGCGTGTTTGCCAAAAGGTCTGCAGAGTCTATTTGTCCCTTTAGATATATGCCAGTTGATTTTACTTCATTTATGAGTAGTTTTAATTGCATATTTTTGTCGAAAAATTTTATAATATATATAAAATTTTCTTTCCCGAGTCGAATCATTTTCGTCCACATTTTGCAAAATGCGATATAAAGTTTCAATTCTTTAATATTGTTCACATTATAGATCAGAAAATATATCCCATTATATTTTCAACCTGTATTAGGCGTAGCAGACAAAAACTTTTTTAATTAAGTTGCTCTTTTTAGCTTTTAAGGCCTTTTTTTAGAGAGAACTTTTTCATGAAGCACTTGTTCTGTAAAACAATGGTGGCCACACTGAAGTATACTTTTACGCAAATGAATTTATGTTGCTGTCGTGCTCATAATATTTCAGTAGTCGACTACTCAACTTCAGCTGCCGATTGTAGCATTTGCTGTTGTAAAGTTCTGAAGTCTGATGTGGTCTATGTGTTTAAACGTTTAAAAAAAGCAAACAGATATATCGCTCCTTTATTGCAACATTGTCATAACGCAAAAAAGCTTGTTCGAGAAAAACCCTTTTCATATTTTTAGTTTCCATACAAGTCTTAGAAATTTTTGTTTGAAAATATCTCCTAAAGGAAACAGTTTAAGTGCAATTTGACTAAATTTTAGGAACAATATAAAAGGTTTTGCTGTTAACAATTCTGCATTGTTAACTCGAAAAGCTCATTTTTTGAGATATGACTGTGTTGCTATAAAGCAACGATATGTTGTAAGTAGCTTTCATGTTTATATTTGTAGGATATGTGTAATCAAAGTATTATTATGAAAATCTGATAAAACATTTCTACTTTAAGAAAGGAAATAACCTCAAAAATGTACATATGTCAAAATAACAACAAAAAGTTACTTAGTAAAAATTTGTTATTATTTGTAAAATCTAGTAAACAACTGTTCACAGCTTCTATTTAGAAGCAAAATAAGTTTAACAGTTGTTAATCACAGAATTATAAATAAATACTCGTACATGCTAAATTTTATTTTACAAGGCTACCATAAAGCATTTGGCTAAAGAAATTTGTCGATAATTTTTGTGTTTAAAGGATTTATTGCGATTTTTTGCTGTAAAACTTTTATGTAACGGAATAGTTTTGCACAAATTTATTTTATAGCTAAAAAAAAAAACCAAACAAAAAGGAGAACGACAACAAAAACCAATGTGCATGAACTAAAATCAATAACTAACAAATCACCATTAACACCAGTAAAACAGACAGATAAATAAATGCCCGTATATGCCAAGATTAGATTTAACTGGTAACAAATTTAATTTCAGTTGATTTTTTATTTCCCATCTGCAAAACAATCAGGGAGAGAACACAAATACATACGCACTGGGCACACAAATAGTCCAATATACATATATGTATGTATGTGTTATATGTATATAAACAGACAAGCAAACAAGACACCAATTCAGTGAAAAGAATATTCACTCTGTTCGCGAAATATTTTTGGAAGACTGGCGATGACCATTGCCTTAGCGTATGCCAATCTGCGGTGCTCTGATTTCTGGCCTACATAGAGGAAGACGACTCTCAATTGGATAGGCAATCAAAGCTCTAGGAGGGGAAGATATGAATGTGGCTGTATTGACAAATTCCAAAACGGAGACCAAATGTTAACTGGCATAACGCGGACTAAAAATGTGGTACCTGTTGTGGCCTAGAAAAAGGGGCCAGCTGTTCACCGCTGCATCTTAGATGATAATGTCTGGTTGAGGTTTAAACTTAAAGCTTATAAAGTTGGTGTATGCCCCTGGTTACACTACCCTACCTTTCGCATGACCTTGTCTTGCTAAATAAAGCTGTACCGTAAGGAATTATATGGTGGCTGCTGGTTAAGGCCTAATGTTCTTCAAGGATTTCCGATTAACAGTTTCTAGTGCCTTGACATCTTCCGAGTGCCTAAGGAATTACTTAAAGAAGGGATTCAAGCTTGAAAGCCAGATTGCCGGAACGTGAATCTGTCGAAATATTTGTTTGCCTACTTCCTTCCCCCCGGGAACAGATTTTATGTTGATGCACATCTAACCAGGGTACTTTAGTTTCAGGGGTATAAAGGGTTAGCAGTCCATCATTTTGTGTAGCAAATAAAACTCTAGAAAGGCGCATAGCTTAAGTTGTGGTGGACTTCTGAGCTTTTACCAGGGGTTAACTAGCAGAACGAGGGTTAGCAATGTCCCTGTGAGGTACTATTTTGCGGACCAACCCTGCGCTGATCATGCTGAAACGTTCTAGCAGTGATTTAAATCTAAAATCGCAAGTCGTGGTTTTCTTTGATAAGTATGGTGATTGCCGTTCTTGAGGCTCAATGTTCCATAGGGGTTTCCGACTAACAGTTTCTAGTTCCTTGACATCTTCCGAGTGCCTAAGGAATTACTTACAGAAGGAGTTCAAGCTTGAAAGCCAGATAGCGGGAACGTGAATCTATCGAAATATTTGTTTGCCTACTTCTCTACTCCCTCCTCCCGAGCACAGATTTTGCCTTCCTGAACACCATCTAATTTCTAATTTCAGGGGTATAGAGGGTTAGCAATCCATCATTTTGTGTAGCAAATAAAACTCTAAGAAGCCGCATGACTAAGGTTGTATTGGATTTCCGAAGCTCTCACCAAGGGTTAACTAACAAAGAGGAGATTAGCAATGCCGCTGGGAGGTACTATTTTGCAGACCAGCCCGGCGCTGATCATGCTTGAGGTGCCTAGGCTGACACAGTATGATTGTGTTTTACATCTAAAGCCGCAGCTCATGATAACTATGGCGCTTGCCGTTTTTTCAGGAAGATAATTACACCCCCGAGCTTTTGTTGTCTTGCAAAATATACCTGTAATGTAAGGAACCAGTAGTGATGGCTAGACAGGTAAGTTGGTTAAGGACAGATGCTCTTTATGGGCTTCGAACTACCAACTTTTTGTCTTCCATCGATTGTCTGGGCAATTGCATACAGTAGGCACTAAAAGGCCTAAGTTCTTCAGCAAGGTTTCTGTCCAGATGCCTACAAACATATGATAAAAGTAGCGGCCTGTGTGAGCCTTGCTAGTCTCACGGGGGGCGCTAGTAAATCGTGATTAGTTTACCTCGTGGAGTTAATTCATAGTCAGCTACGGTCGTCAAGGCAAATCAATAAATCAATTGCACATTCTGCCTGTTTTTTTTTTCACAAACACTACTCCTTCTTTCCTCCTCTTCATAATCTATTTTCCTATTCTAGTGCAGTATACAGTGATACTCGTATGTAGGGGTCGAGTCATTCCCTGAGTTTTACAACGGATTTTGTTCTGATGAGATTAGGAATCTAGTTCTCGAAACTCGCACATTTCTCCGCAGCACGCCTTCATCATCAAGAGCTCATCCATTTGTGGTTGATTGCCTGGAGAATCGTACAACGCCTTACGGAGGCAACTCAGCCGGCCGTACGCTTTGTCTCTGGAATAATTTGTTTGCAGACGTGTGTCCCTTCTGTTATGACGTTGGAAACTTCAAGTCAAATGTCCTTAAACACTACTCCCTCTTTCCCTTCTCTTCACAACCTTTTTTCCTAGTTCATTTACAATGCACTGCATATGAAGGGATTATGCCCTATATACTAAAGCAAGTAAATATTAAAAAATTATAATAAAAAAATAAGTATTTCAACCGTTTCGATCATTTTAGGCCACTCTATAAAGACTTTCAGTAATATCTGTTATTTTGGGCCACGCTATACAGCAAACCATTTGTTAACCTCTAAGTTGTAAAACACGCGACATAGTTTTTGATTTTATACAGAGTGAGGCGGTCTAATATAGACATGAACTTATGTATATACACATGTAGATTTAAAGACACATGTGTATGTACTACTATAATATGTACAGAAATACATATACTTTTGGTTCATTGAATATGATTATTGTTATACATATATGACCGCAATTTACACAACGTTAAACACACTTACAAACACAAACATAGACACACACGTCCTTAAACATTCAAAATATCTGCTACCTTAATCCCTGTCGTTCGCTGGACAGGAATACTCATTAATTAAAGGGCGCAAAATGTCAGGATTTGAAAAGCAGTAATCAAAACTAGGGAATAATAATGAAAAAATTTGAAAGCTTTGGGGTATTGAGGCTTAAGGGCCGAGGCAAATTTTGAATAAAACACATATTATTTCTAAATTATTGTAATTTTTTTTTATTATGATATTGGCATGGAACAAAATATCAGCCGCGACCTCGGCGGTATACCACCATCCAATGATCAAAATTTTCGATGACGCTGAAGCATAATTGAGATTCTATGCCGTTAATGTGCCGCATTATCTCATCCTTTAGCTCTTGAATTGCTGCTGGCTTGTCGACACCTTGTCTTTCCAATAACCCCAAAGAAAGAAGTCCAACGGTGTCAAATCACATGATCTTAGCGGCCAATTAACATCGCCACCACGTGAGATTACACGGCGATTGAATTTGTTGAGCAAAAGAGCCATTGTTAGTGGCACCGTGGGTTGAAACCACATATCAACCACATCCATATCTTCCAATTCGGGCCATAAAAAGTTTGTTATCATCTCCCGATAGCGAACATCATTCACAGTAACTGCCTGACCGGCCTCATTTTGGAAACAATACAGCCGATGATGCCACCAGCCCATAAACCACACCAAACCGTCACTCTTCGTAGGTGCATTGGTTTTTCGACAATCTCTCTTGGATTATTATTCGCTCAAATACGGCAATTCTGTTTATTGACGAATCCACTGAGACGAAAATGTGCCTCATCACTGAGGATGATTTTCTTCGAAAATGTATCATCCACTGTTGCCATTTCTTGCCACCATTCTGACCATTGACGACGCTTGGAATGGTCAAGAGACTTTAGTTCTTGAGCCAATTACACCTTGCGTCTTTATGCATAATGTTCATCAACGACGAACGTGAGAGGTGCAAGTGGTGGACACGACGACCAGTGTATGTGGACGGCTTTTCAGCTACACTATCGCGAATAACAGCAATAATTTCTTCAGAACGAGCTGTACGAGCATACTCTGGTGTTTTTATATTTCCTACGGACTCGTTTTGCGCTTGTGCGCTCATTTTGACGATTTTTTTTTTATTTTTTTAAGAATTTAATTATTTATTGAATCTTGAAAATTAACTATCAACAAGTATTCAAATCTAAATACTAAACATAAAGAAATAAAAAATTATGTGGTTTTTAAAACAATTGAGTGTTATTCACTATATTAGCCTCTTACATTGATACCAATCAAAAAATTAGAAACGCCTTGTTTTCTATGTTTCCTAGCTGTCTATATGTCGACAGTGCTACCTTGAGAACTCTTGCCTCGATTGATGACGATTAAGTTAGATTAGGTAGGCAGGCCACTGGATACCCCGAAATAGCTCAATTGGGTCTTGAAGTAGTTCCCTTTGTGATTGCCTGAAAAGTGAGATAGTGGAAGTGAAGAACAGAAGTTAAAGGGATATAGTGGGAGTGGTGGAGAGAGATGGAAAGGTGGAGACAGTTACATTGACCGAAAACATCACGAGCTGCACGATTTGAATGTCCATTTTCATAATGAGCCTGAATAACTTTACCGCGTTGCGCGATTATATATTTTGCTATGGTTCAAATTGAGTTAGTCTGCAATTGAGATATGTCAAATGAAATGCACTAAAAAAGATTTTACATTCAGGTGTAATTCACAGTCAACATCGGCCCTTAAAATTTAACCACCCAATATACTATGAGAAGCAAAAGTGAGTCAACACCAGTGGTGTGTCTTGTTTTTTAATACAATGAAATTATATTATACATATCGATTTTACTTACAATAACAAAAATGAATAAATCATTATTTATAGCGTTATAATAGGAAAAATAGCTGAAATTAAATATAATGTTTTTTTTATACTTTACAACAAAAGGTCAATAATATGTGATCAAAAGTGAGTGTACGTCAATGTATAAACAAAATGTGTGTGCAGTCTTATTTCTCGAACACCTGACATTGAATTCAGATTTATGCAAAGTGCGTCGTATTGTGCTATCACTAACTGCTTTATCAGACTCTGCAGTGATATCTTTGGCAATTTGTACCACATTAGAATATGGTTTTTTTGTAACTATGGCAGCAATCCTTCTTTCTTCTCTTCAGTTAACAACTTTGGACGTCCTCTTTGCTTAAAATCGTCTATTTTCTTAAAGCTTTTTAAATTTTCATAATGCTTTTTAAGAGGTGTAGTGTCTTCATAAAATTTTACAAATTTTTCGAAATTATTTACCTTTTTCTTTTAGCTCTATTATAGTTTTTCTTCTTTCTATTGAAATTTCCGTTTTCATCTTTATTCACGGCCTTTATAAAACTTTACAAGGCACTTCCACAACGTATGATTATCAGTTAACTAAAAGAATTATTTTTTGTCTTTTTCAATAAAAATCATGATAAAAATTGCTGTAAATCTACCGGTCTTAGCGATAAAATTAAAGGAAGAAGAAACTGTTTACTCACTTTTGAAGCGTAATTTTTGACGGTTTTAGATAAAAAGTATTATAAAAAATTGTTGGCCATATTTTTGGAATATTTTTTGAAACTGGTCAAGTAAGCATTAGATAGTCTCTTAATTATAGTTACTAAGATTATTCTAGTGCTAGTAATGTAATAAAACGAAATATAAAATTATCACTGATGTTGACTCACTTTTGACGCTGATAGTAAAGGGTGTTTTTTTAAGCTAGATAGAACTTTATATTGTAAAAAGTAACACAAAAAATTAAATTTTGATGAAACATTTTTTTTATTTGTTTCAGTATACTCTGACAAATCATCATGAATAGACTCACGCTTGAACAACGCTACGAAATTATCCAAATTTACTTTGAAAATCAGTCGTCGATTCGCGCAACTTATTATCGCAAAATTGTGTTCAGCGATGAGGCGCATTTTTGGCTTAACGGGTTTGTTAATAAGCAAAATTGCCGCATATGGAGTGAGACCAATCCACAAGAGACCCTACAGACTCCATTACATCCAGAAAAATGCACTGTTTGGTGCGGTTTTCATGCTGGTGGCATCATCGGACCTTATTTCTTCAAAATTGAGGCCGGAGCTCGCGTTACGGTCAATGGAGATCGTTACCGCACCATGATCAATGATTTTTTGTTTGAAAATATGGATGACATTGATCCGGAGGAGATGTGGTTTCAACAGGATGGCGCTACGTGCCATACGGCGAACGCAACCATCGACTTACTGAAATCAAAATTTGGCGATAAGTTGATTTCGAGAAATGGACCTGTCAATTGGCCTCCAAGGTCGTGCGATTTGACACCTCTCGATTATTTCCTGTGGGGCTACGTGAAGTCACTAGTTTATGCTGATAAACCAGCAACAATTGACGCCTTGGAGGCCAGCATTGTTCGTGTTGTTCGTGACATACGGCCAGCAGTGCTCGAAAAAGTGGCCTAAAATTGGACGTCCAGAATGCGCTTCGTCAAGAACAGCCGCGGTGCCCATATGCCCGAAATCATTTTCAAATGTTAATGTCACGTATTGATCTTTCGAATAAAAAAAATTTTGATTACAATTTAATTTTTTGTGTTATTTTTTACAATTTCAAGTTCTATCGGGCTTAAAAAAACACCCTATATATAGAAGAGATAAAAGATTAAATTTTTTCTCCTTTCTAGATAAATCCAAATTTCAAAAAGGTTTTATACGAGTAAAATAATTTTTTATAAGTTTTTATAAAATGCAAAATATTAAACGAATTACTTTTCTTTTGGTTGTTGCACTAGCGGGCTTGGTACTTTTTGCGCTATAAAATGATGCATGAATGTTAACAATAGGAAATAAAATCTAACCACCAATATCTGCCTACATACTGATATATTTATATAAGCCTACATACACAGAATTATGTATATATGGTTGGTTATATAAAATACATACACACTTACGTATGAAACTCTAATACCAAAATAAATTAAATTTGTTTACACATACACAATTGTTCAAACATTTATTTAATGTGTGCGATTGCTGGCTGCATGGATTTGGATTTTTTCTTTAATAAATAATATAATAAAAGATAAAAATATTTGAACTAGTTCTATGGCCGGAGTATAAAATTTTTACATATTTCATTTTTATTGCTCTCATGTGTTGGCACATAAATTCAATTTTAAATTTCAAAAAAAAATAAAAAAAATCAAAATTAAATTTTTTTTGAAGTCAATAAAAAATTTAACTTAATTGTGCAATATTAAAGTTTGTGCAAGAGATATTAAATAATTTATGTTTGATATGAAAATTGTTACTGATACGAGTACTATAAAAGAATATATCAAACGAAAAAAAATTTGATTATAGAGAAAGTAAATTTTGTAAATTATTTTTGTGATTGAAGTTTTAAAGTATTTAAGCAGGGAATCAAGCAGTTGCCTCCAAGCCGCCACCCCACACCCAGCTATGAGCAACCAAAAAACATTAAACAAATTACACATGAATACAGCATTAAGCACTAGATCGCAGCAATTCACGACAGCAAACCGGAAACTGTAGTCATGTACAGGGTTGTCAACTATTTATAGCGAAAACGCTAAGTGAACCTACCCAAAAAGCGCTAAACTATAAAAAATAGCATAAACAGTTAAAGTTTGAAGATTTAAGCATTTAAGCAAACAGATACAAAAATATTAGAATTTAAATTAATGGCTCGATAATCGATAGTAGTGTTGCCAGTTGCTAAAAAGGCTTTACAGATGGCAACTGGCAGCTAAATCTGGCAACCAAAGTTGTTATTTCAAAGTAATTGTGGCAACCACAAATTTTTAGTTGCTGTATGGTTTTTGCAAGCAAAATAGATTGAAAAATTAAAAATTGAGTAATTTAAATTAGCAAACAAAACATTTAGTTCTTATAAGCATATCTGAAAATAGTTAAAATTGCTATTAAGCAACAGTTAGACACTCTTGTAGAAGCAATGGCATCCAACCCTCATGTTATGCGAGTAGTTCGGATATTTGGGGAAGGTGAGGAAAGTTATTTAATATTGGTCCACCAGTTCATACACCCGAAGAATGGCAGAGAGTACTCGTATGGGTTTATTGTAAGGCAAAGTTGAAAAAGGAAATCGCCCAAAACAAAAGAAATTTGCATACAACTGGAGGAGAGCATTATTCAAAATTTCCACTTAAAGCTGAAAAAACATATACGTCGTTATCAAAACGAATCTCATAAATGGTATTTAGGGCTTGTTCGGAAATGCATCACTGCGCTGCATGTGATGTGCAGTACGTTCTAAAAAGCAAAAGTTTGCAACACTGCAAATGTCTTGCGTTCTGAAATGCAACTGTTAAGCAGATGATGCGCAGAAAAACATCAAACAAGCATCATAAAAATGCCTGATGCAGTGGAAGAGTAAGTAATGAATATTTTATTATTTTCTTTAATTTGTTAAATAAATAAGCAAAAAGGACCTTAAACTCAACGAAATACTACTTAATTAAGAAATAGAGGTCGAATAAAAACCAAATTCTAAGATTTTAATTTTATTTAGAATGCAAAGTGATGTAAAATTTTCGAAATTATTGATAAGAAAACGCTTGGACATGGAGGAAGAATTTTCCGCAGAAATAATCTGTTCTCTAGGGAAAGGTGTAAAAATGAAGCAGCGGACACCTAATATAAATTATATAAAAGAACAAGTTAATAGGAAGTTTCTATTCTATATTTTTATATTCATCCAAGTCAACAATAAATTTATTAGTAATTTGTTCATTTGTAATATTCCCGCATTGGTAGTTGCATCACTGCACTGCATCTGATGCACATCAGTATCAGCTGTTTTGCATCAGCATCGCAAACTAATCACAGATGCGCATCACATGCAGCGCAGTGTTGTATTTTCGAACAAGCCCTTACTTACATCACAGAGCCCGAATCTAAAAGACTTGGGGCATCTCTTAACGGCCTTTTACATGTTTTTGACGCCACATTCTGCATGTTTTTTTCGGCTGAAATCATTTTAATTTGATTTTTTTGCTTTTAAGTTAAAATTCTTGTTTTTTTATCACAAAAAAAATTATTGTTTACAAAAATCATGGTTGCTAATATGTCAAAATAACACTATTTATAAATTTACAGCAACTGAAAGCAGTTGCAGGGGTGCCCACAGGTAACGCCACTAAAGTTCGGTTGCTATCCATACTCGAGCCCTAAATTTTAAAAACAATCTTAAATTTAATGTTTTCCATTTCTGAAGTTGACCCACATAAAAGAGTCTATAAAATACAAGATAGGGCCACTTGAGCAATATTTTAGAATATGAAGTATTAAAACATGCTAATAGCTGCTAGTTTTCAAATCATGATTATCTCCTAGTCATAAAACTGTTTAGTTATAATATTTTATAAATCTTATAAGTATTTTGACTTACATCAGATGGAATCTTATATTTTATTATAAATTAAATTTTTTCAATTTTGTTTTCAAAATCAATAAACTTCTTGATCTTGTTAGCCTCTGTATGGCAACAAAAAAAACTTTTTTTTTCAATTAATTCTTTTTCAAAACTTTTAATATTGATTTCACGGCAGAGTTTTACGTAAATATACCAAATAATAATATTCATTCTATACAGATTCAATATCAACTTCTAAATTATTAAAATTCACTACAGACTTTTGAAGCAGAGTAAGTGTGAAGTAAAGTAAGCGTATAAAAAGCGCCATTTTAGCGTTTTTTTTTACCGCTGAGGCGAAAAAATGCGGCTTTTAGGGTACTGAAAAGCGCTAAAACTAGCGCAAAAGTCCCTAAATTGTCAGTCGTGTTCATATAGTTCACATCCAGCAACACAAACGCATTGCTCGATTGTGTATCTCTCCATGGTTCAAATTTATCTAGTCTGAAATTGAGAAATGTCACAATGAAAGGCAGAAAAAAACTTGACGATTAGGCGTGGTTCAGTTAAAACAACGGCTCTTAAGACTTAAGCACTCGATATTTTACTTTCAAGATTCGTCCACCCAACACTAGTAGCAAAAATTCAGATTCATGGGTTTGCTGATGTGGCAATACAGAAATTACTATAACATGTACAGTGATAGAATTGAGCAGCAGCGTTGTCAACACTGTGCGTTTCGCACCGTTTTTGGTGCTTTTTAAAATTATTTGGGCGAAAAAATCTTTAGTAGGTGCGGGGTGCGCTTTTTTTTTTAATTTTCGGTACGTTTTTTAAATTTCGGTGGCACAAAATCAATTTCAACACAATTTTTTGTTTTAATGTAAGAAAAAGGTTTAATCAAGTGTCGAAAATTGTCACGTTTAATTTTTCGTAGAAAATGTACCATCAGGGAGTAAGTAAGACAATCTTGCTTTCTCGAAAGAAAACGAAACATTTCGTTTCATAAAATTTGTTGGTTTTAGAGAGTGTTTTGCTATTATACGATCAAGCCAAGTTTGTCAAATATTACAATAAATGGAGTCTCTGAACAGTGAAGCTCGTTTTTTATAATTTCTTTTTGCATTCGTATTTATAATTTGAGAAATTACCAAATTATTAAATAAACTATAAAGTTGTTCCAAAACGTTTGCACGTAACAGCTGATGTAGATCGACAGCAAATATAATTAAATGAGTCGTACTTAAGGCCCAGTTTGACGAACACAAATTCTAGCTATTGAACGAATTTGATGGCTGGTATGCCATTAGACGATGCTATCAGACAGACCTAGTTTGATTGTATAATAGTCGCTTACAAGGCTGTTATCGTGTGTTAATATAAAAATTTTTCTATGTAAATCATTAATCAGTCAACTTTTTTATTTATATACATATGTACGATATTAACTAACTAGTTGTGAGTTCGGGTCCAACTTCACTCCAGAACAAGGATTATTTTTAATTATAACAATAATTGCTGTGAAACAATAAGACCAAAGAAGAAGAAAGAAAAAATAATTGAATACCATAAGCTGGGGGACAACTAGCTGTTTCGTAGCCGCTACACTACTCATCAGCACCCACTGGGATTCCAACTCGGGATCATGTGAACATGATGTATTTTTAATACGGCCGCTTAACCAACTGAGTTGTTAATAAAAATATTTCACTTCTTAAAATACAAAATAAGTTTTAAAAAATTAAAGTAAAAAATTCAAAACTCGGTGCGTTTTTGTTGAAATAACGCGCTTTTTCACCATTTTGGTGCGTTCTGAAATTTCAAAGTTGACAACGCTGTTGAGCAGGCTGAAATTGAGTTTTCTGTTTTTTACGTTTTATCCACTCAAATCCTAATTGAGTTTGCTGTCCTTCAAGATCAGGCTTTAACAAACAAAGCGATAAAACGTCAAGTTACCCGGTTCAATGAAGAAAATGTTTCGCACGTGTAGAGTTTTTTACTACTAATTATTCTGTCCACTGATCGCTTGATAATTAATTTTATGCAAAATTTTAAATTAACTCTCTCAAAATAATTTCCATCAAAATTGTTGCCCGTAAACATATCAATTTACTTGTGTCATTTCTGGAATACTCGTGATTGCCATTTAAAGTATTTAATATAATACCACATAATTTTTAAGCGTTTAAAAGTTTTTCTTTTCCTATTTGCAAGACTTTGTAGTTTGACTACAGTGTCTTTGAGGTGAGAAAATAAATTTAGTATTTTGGGCATTATGCATGTTTCTTATGCGGAGTGCAGGCGAAAGAAAAAAGTTGTTTTACTAGATATTTGTTTTATGGCTCAACTTCATTCATAATGTGTTTAGCACCTTTTCCTACTTAATACTTTTTTTGTAAATTTTTTTTTTTTTTTTGTTTTCTCAGAAATTGTAGGGAAAGGCTCGTCTAACTTTACACGTTAAACTCTATTTTTTTTTTTTTTCTTCTCGTATTTTTCGACAATTTGTAATTTTTATCATAATCATTAAAAATTTGACACGTACACTATTTGAAGGCATTAAAGATTTTTTATCTTCTTTTTCGTTTCTTTTTAACTATTTGTAGCATTTTAGGTGCATTTTGCTGAAGCTAAAGAAGTAATGGAAGAAGTTTTTAAAATATGAGCTTAAAAGAAGGTATACAGACACATTAACTTGCATCAAATAAGAGTCTTGTGATGTTGAAAACTACTTGTTAAGAAGTTGGTGCTTAAGTAATAAACGAGAAACGAGTGATGGTAGCAAAAGTTTTCAAGTAAAAGGAGTATTTTATTCTACGCCACGTTTGACGTTCCATAACAGTATTTGCTGATTTACATAATAAATTGTTTGCATGTATAATATTTTATCGCTCCTTTATTGTAATAAAGTCATATCTCAAAAAATGGGGGTTGCAAGTTATCAATGCAGAATTCTTATAACAATACTATTCTTTGTATTGTATCAAACAGTCATTGAAATAAATTTTAAATTGCATCCTTTAGGAGATATTTTATGGAAAATAAAAGTTTAAAAAGTGTGTTTCTCGAAGCAAGCTTTTTGGAGTTATGACGCTGTTGTACTAAAGTAGCGATATGTATTTAGATGTAATAAATATATTTAATATTTAATTAGTTGATCCTGTTTAAGTAGGTTAGCTTAGGTTAGGTTTGACAGGCAGCCAGCTATTGTAAAGCCAGCCCACTTGGGTCCAGTCTGGTCCCGTTATATTGCCTGGATTTGATACGTGTCTCAGTAGATTTACATATCATTGGAGTTGTTTAAGTAATTATTTCTTATTTTTGCAGATAAATTTTAAGTTTAATTTTCCTGAAGATAATAACAAATTGTTATCGCAATAAATACTGTTGAATATTTTATATAAAAGCAAAACAATCTTTAGCTGCAAAAATAATAAATAATTGTAATACATAGAGTATAAGAAACACGCTTCGATATCAAATTAAAATAATTATCCATATAACCAGATAATTATCCGTGTAAAGCATTCCGAATTTTTTATTTATTTATTTATTTATTTATTTTTTTTTTTTAATTCCCAAAATCGGTTTCAGTAATCGCCAAAATCTGCAACTTCCCTGGAAACAATATGGCAACTTTAATTTGTGTACTAAGTCGGGTGACGGTTAATAGTTGAGATACAGGTTTCACGGTCAAAAAACGCAGCGACTATGAAAAACCAGTTGCGATTCGGTTGGCGAAGTGGTTCCGAGTTTTCTTTTTGGGGAGTTCCCAGGTTATGAATTTTTTTTCGAAATTTGCAAAGCCAATTCAGGAGACGCTAAAACGTTCCCCTCCCCCCCCCCCCCCCCCCTCCCTACCCTTCTACAAAAGCAATACGGCAACTCCAATTTCCACACCCAAGCGAATGACCACTAATAGTTGTACGTATGTATGTACCAAAGCAAAAACGGGCACCGAATATAAAAACCAGGTTCCAAACCTGCGAAGTGATTCCGGACTTTTTTTCTGCGAATTCCTAAAATCGACTTCGTGATTCCCCAAAATCCCCCAGTTCATGGAAACAATACGCAACTCCAAACTCGCCAAAATCCCTCACTTCCGGAAATAATATGGCAAGTCAAAAATATAAACATTTTATCATGCTTCAAACGGAAGCTTAAACTACAGTTGAGAAGTAATTTAGAAACACTTCTTTTATAACTATTTATTTTTTTTTTTTTGACATTGTGAATCCCCAAAATCCCCCAGTTCGTGGAAACAATACGCCGCAACTCCAAACTCGGAAGCTTCAACTACAGTTGAGAAGTAATTTAGAAACACTTCTTTTATAAGTTTTTTTTTCTGTTTTTTAATGTTATTTAAAATTTTTATTAGCACATGTATATATATGTATTGCACTGAAATTTATGCCACATTATTGCCTCTACAAAACCTTTAAGGTGATTAGGTATTAAATATAACATTTATATATTACATATATAAAATAAAATAAAAAAAAAGTTAAATTTTCGCACTGAATGGAATGACCTTTAATAGTTCAGATACATGTTCTACGGCCAAAACGCGCACCGAATATGAAAAACTGGGACCAACTAATCGGTTAGCGAAGCGGTTCCAAGGTTTTTAGAATGTTCAAAGTCGGCTTCATGAAACTCTAAATCCCCCCAATACGGCAACTTCAATTTTTTCCGCACTACAGCACATGCCTATTTGTAGTTTCGATGCATGTTCCACGGCAAAAAGCGCACAATGAAAAACCAGTTCCAAACGGGTCGGCGGTGTGGTTGCCGAATTTCTTGGGAATTCCCAAAATCAACTTTGTGAATCCCCAAAATCTCCCCCACTTTCTAATCAACTAATATGGAATGGAATTCGGGTTTCCAAGTCTACAGACGCAAAGTCGACATATAGACAGATAGGAAACATAAAAACAAGCTTTATATATTATTTTATTATTATTCAATTTGGTGTCGTAAGTTCGTCCGTCTGATGATATTTTAACATCAGAGAAATTACCCAGTAGAACTGATTTAATAAAAAAAAAAGTACTATGCATGCCATGAATATGGCGTTAACAGAGCAATATTTATTTATTTGTATTCAAAAAGTACAAATACTAAACATATTTTAAAGAAACGTTTGTAATATACATAGATATAATGTAAATTACGACATTTCATAGGTAATCTTCATCAGTAGACTTGGAAATCTTTGCAAAGTATATTCAAAAATTTAACTTCCATTCAAACAAGTATTCACCTGTTTTTATTGAATTAATAGCAGACTAACAAATTTTCCTGAAAAAGTCTTCCGAAGGAGACGAAATATTGAAAAATAAACCAAAAAGGACCTTAAGCTGAAAGAATTTATTGCAAATATTAAATTAAATAAAGGTCAAAGCAACTAGGATCAAGATTTGAGTGATTATTATCAATGTTAAGATTATAAAAGAGTAATTTATAACATCATCAATTTTATACCGCAAATTATTTAAAATAACTTTCTACATAAATCTTGTGCTGGTTTTGAAACAATAAATTTACATTGTATAAATTTATTATTCAATTTCATTATCTTTTGTTATAATTATAGCTAAATATATTTCTGTCTTGGCAAAATTACACTATTGGGAATTAAATTATTCTATTGGAAATGTTACTTAGTGGATTAATATTTCGAACATTTAATGAATCCTTTCAACTGCTTTATTTAGCAAGTCCTGAAAATTTGAATGTTTTAAAAGTTGTTTATAAACTTTAAATATCTAAAGTGATTTATGGATGGGCATCCATCAATGAATTGTACTGAATAAAACTTATTAATTTAAATTATAGCTTTTTTTTCATTTACACCAAAACATGTATGTGTGAGGATGAGAATGAGCCTCACACATACACATACACATAATAATCAACAATAACTTAATACTAAGGTAGGTACATCGCTTGGAAAACTGGTGGTACTCTCCTAATGTATAGTTTATACAGTCCACTCCTATAAATTCACTGGGTCTACTCCAATTTTGTTCAAACAGTATTAGTAAACGCATTCGTTTTTGTAAAACTTTTCAGTTGACCCGCTTCTATTTGCGGTTTGCCACAATAGCAAAATTTTTTTCTTTGCAGTAACAGTTACTCGTTTTCTTAGTTCAAGATAGAAACCAATATACACCTGCTAACTTCCTCATTTGCTAAATGGGGCCATAATAATGCAGTTAGTAACAGTATTGCTGCGCACACGAACACAATTACAATATGAAATAAGCTTGCACCAATACTGCTACATAATTCAGCATTGGAGCCTAACATTAACCTGATGTCGAAAAGCACGTGTTGTATTGGACCACTTCCATTTTTTTTTTTATTTCTTTTAAAGCAATTTGAAATTTCTTAAATAACATGTTTTTGCTGATTTTTCCCCAAATCAAGAAAAAAAATTATTAAAAAGGCAGATTTGAGGCAAATAAATCACTTTTAAAATTTCTATTAACTAAGGCCATTAATTTTTATTTAAGTATTTAATAGTTTTGCAGTAATATTGCTTTCACACACAGAAACTTTACTTTGCAAAGTCTTGAGTTTAGTGCTGCCAAGGGAAAAAGAGAGTGACTCTCTTGCACTCTCTCGATACAAACGGTGCAAGCAAGCAGAAATAAAAGAATACGGGAATTATGTTTCTTTTTATTCGCTATAACTGATTAACGTTTACTTTGGATTTGCAAATTCCGCCAGTGAGTTGTGTTTAGTGAAAAGTTTGTTTGAATTTAAGAAAACAAATACATATAAGCTGTACAACTTTGCTTCCGCCGTTTTGCAACAAGTACAATAAGCTCGTACACAGAAAGAAATGATTCATACTAAATTTGAGTATTTTTTACTTGCTTTAAGTACGAGTCGTACTCAATTTAAATACGAATAGTACACAATTGTACTTAAAGGAAGCCGAAAACGGGATTGTTCGTAAAAAAACGAAAACAAAGACACAAATACATACAAAATGTGAAGGAGTTACTGAGAGAGGGGAATAAATGGTTCTCGATGCAAAACAGCTGTTTTTGTTTTACATCTGAAATATTACTTTTTGAATTCTCATTCATTTATTTAAATTGATGAAATATATATGTAGGCAAATGTTGGAAAATAGTTTTTACAGTTTTACAAGTTTACTGTTGATTAGGACAAATTCTATGAAATGCCAATATATGAACAATATATGTATATATTTTGATTGTAATTAAATTAAAGCCGCTAAAAGAGTGCTCATATATACTTAATCAGCTTGTTTCAAGTACGAATATGGGATTGAATCAGTTTTAAAATTCTTGAATCAATCGCATTTTAAGATTGAGTCGATCTCAAGATTTCTCAAATCAGTCTCATTTTCGGATTATTTCTAGTACGGATTAGGGATTAAATATGTGTAAAAGTAAGTATTAAGTACTTGATTTAAGAAAACCCATTCTTTCAGTAGTTTTGACACTGCTTGGGATTGATTTACGTACGAATGGATTGAATTTTCTTTTCCGTGTAGATGTCATGCAATAAGCAAATAATTACGCCATCGAAATATAAGTCGATTTATGTCTATATCATAATTTCCCGATTAAACACGTCAGCTTACGAGCTTATTTCACGTCATTTGCAGCAGGTTTGCATTTTCTTAATAAGAAGAAATTTGCGGCTAAGGCTCATCGAATGCTCTCAAATACTTATGGTGAGGACGCTATTAGCGGAACGTACCGAGAGTGATTTCGACTTAAAGAATAGTGATTTTGATGTCGAAGACCAGCATTGCGGTGGAAGAAGTGTTTGGAATATGCAGCATTCGAGGCATTACTTGATCTGGACTCGTGTCAAAAGCATCATGAATTGTCGGGATCATTGGGACTGACACAAAAAACCATTTCAAAATGCCTGAAAGTCACGCAAATGATTCAGAGACAAGGAAATTGGGTGCCGTAAGAGTTGAAGCCGAGAGATGTTGAATGGCGTTTGTTTGCTCATGAACAGCTGCTTGCAAGGCAAAGACGAAAGGGATTTCTGCATCGCAATGAGACTCCAGACGAAATATGGGTTCATTATGACAACCCCACACGCAGAAATCATGGAGATCATGGTGATATCCCTGCCCTGCCTCCACGTTGACGACCAAACGGAATATTCATGATTCCAGGGTCATGCTCAGTATTTGGTGAGATCAGCTTGGTGTACTGTATTGTAAGTTATTAAGTTATTAAAACGGACTAAAACAATCGCAGGCGATAGTTATCGAACTCAATTAGTGTGTGTGTGTGTGTGTGTGTTTTTTATATATTTTTTTTTTTATTTTATATATTTTTTTGTTTTGTTTTATTTATGTATATGACTTTATTACGTGCAAAACATTCAAAAATATGAGTCTCAGCGCCATCATGGCATTGTTGAGATTTTGATCCGAGTATTGAAAGACAAACGGCCGCACTACAATGAGAGACATGATAAAGTGATTCTGACAATGGTCAAGTTGCAAAAGTGGTCAAGACACACTTGGAAACGTTGAAATGGGAAGTCCTACCTATGTATTCTCCAGCGGTTGCTACTTCTGACTAGCAATTGTTTTGATCACTAGCACCTAGCCTGGCTGACCAGCACTTGCGATCTTATGAAGATCTAAAAAATGGAATCGATTCGTAGATCGCTTCAAAAGATGATCAGTTTTTTCAACGCTAAATTCGTACGGTACCCGAAAGATGGAAGAAAGTAGTGGCCAGCAATGGATAATACTCTGAATCATAAATATATAACCAGTATACAATAAAGCCTCGAATTTCGGAAAAGAAAAACGGCGGCAGCTAAGTTGTACATCTATATAATTTTTTGCCATGTATGCACAAACGATTTTGCATTTGTTTAGGTGTATGAACGAACTAAATATGCATTTCTGTGTGCAAATGTTAAATATCTAAAACGTGCTTTGAATGCTTACAATCGTCCAATATGGTCTCTTTGAAAAGAGAAAAAACATACAAGAGGATGACTTACGAAAAAAAAAGATCTTCAAACATGAAGATAAACTAAACAATATTATTTTGCTTTAAATATGGATTTTTAGTTTTATATTTTGAATAAGAAATATCTATATATTTATTGTTCAGATATTTTTAGCAAAAGCAAAAAAAAAAAAAGAAGAAAAATGCAATAGAGGAGTATTATAAAAGTGTTGTGTTTCTTTATTTTTTTATTTATCCTTTTTCTAAAAAATGTCCAGTTTCAGCAACAGTAATGACTTTATCTTTGAACATTTTCTATTTATTTATATTATTTGCTTTATATTCACTTGTACTGCAGAACAAGACAAACTCAACTTCGTTTGTATCTGAAACCACGTTTCGGTAGTATTTTTTTATTTGACTGTATTGGCAAGTTTGAAATTTCAAATTGAACAAAACACCGTCAGCAAGCAAACGAGCATTTATTGCCAAAATGCTAACTGGGGGATATTTTGTGGTTGCAAACTTTTATTTGCATTTTTTCTTCCACTTTTTATTGGTGTTTTTACATTAACGTTAAACTTGTGAGAGAAAAAAAACACCAAAAAAAAAAGCGAAATGTTCAACTCTATTGGTGTCAAAAGATGGAACATCAGGTTTTTATTTAACTTTTTTTTTCTTCCTTTTTTTATTTCATTCGCAAAGATATTTGGAAATTCAAAAATTAAGAAAATATTTAGCAAGTTTTGAAATATATAAAATTAGAGTTTCAAGCCGATATAAAGTATAATAAATATACTTTATTGTAATTTAAATTATAATAAATTAGTAAATAAATAAATAATAAAATTAGAATTGAACAATATTATAAAAAATATTTAGTAGTGAAGAAATTTTTGGGGAAATTTTACGTATACTTAATAATTATATTTGCAATACTGGTATATCAAGCATACGTTATACGCGCAAGCGAGAGTTAAGAAAACATACACACGGTGGCTAGTTCGCAGCTTATTTCGTACATAAGGAATTTAACTTTATAAAATTGACTCTAGGCGAAAGAAAACTGATTTGGGGTTTTCTAACTTTATTCTATGCGAACAATGTGTCAATATTCAATTAAAATACACAAGTTAATGCGAACGAACAATAGTGACATAAGTAGACAAACCCAAATTGATTCGAGTGAGTGATTCGAATATGAGTGACTAGCTTGCTAGATTTTCATTCGATATCGTCGAACAGGCTGTGAAATTATCGGTGACATGGGAAAAATTTACAAAACCAAAAAGTTTTTGGTAAGACCTTGCAGACGTGTGAAAGCTTAACTATTTTGGATCGTATGGTATATATTAATACAGAGTACCACAGCAAACCCTTAAAGCCAAAGCGGATACTACACAAGTATTAACAGACTCGATGGAATATCATTTTAAAAATCAAATATTAAACTGCATATCAAACAGGCTTTTTGAAACGGTGTAAGATGTACTTTACTCGATCCAATGTCCTTAATATTTATATCATCGATATCCGACCGAAAATGGAAGACAACTCTCATGTTTGGGCTGGTACCTCAAAGTATATTTTGAGGTTGCTCGAACGTGTGTCGGAGAAAGCGGTCTTTGGCCTGACTGTACCCTATTTGCGCAGATACCCAGATTGGGACAAGAGTAATAAGTCGTGCACACGGCCTGCCCAAGAAAAATCCTCACCACCAACCTTTGTTCTACCGAACCCGAGCGAACTCCAGCAATATCCGATTCCAATGTGTGCTAATTACGAATACAAACCAAGCCCAAAGTATGTCAATACGAAGATATATGTACATCCTGCTTGCCAAAAGCAATTATCGCTCTGCAGATTAAGCCCACACAAAGAACATGCGAAAGCCAGACTGCAAAGATCGTGAGCCTAAACCTATCATTGTTATTATTTTATATATAAATAAATATAATTTTGGGTTATTGTATTAAACATCAAAGAGGATAAATAATGTCTTGTTATTTATTAGAGCTGTGCCGGGTCGTTCATTTCAGTGACCGGTCACTTTCGTTCAATTACAAAAGACTGATTCGTTCATTCATATCGTTCAATCGGTCACTTTGAACGAAAGGCACGGTGCCGACACTACAATTTTCCGGTCGTTTTTCAACACAGCTCTTTAAAATAAACAAAACAAAATGGCGAAATTAAAAGTGATAAAATTTTATTGTTTTAAAAAAGAGAAAATAATTTTAAATAAAAACCATTTAGGTGGGATGAATTTTGATTAATTTCATATTCTATTTTTGGTTTATTTCAGATAATATAATACAAAAAAAACCCCCACTATTGTTAAACAAAACAACAAAAACAAAAGAACATGACATAAAAAGAATGAAAGATATTTGAACGAAAGCTATCCAAATTGCACGGCTCACTATTGAACGAAAAGTGGTCAGTTTAATGACCGGCTCATTTCGTTCAATGAGATGATCCGTTCAATTTAACCCGTTCGTGCATGAACGACACAGCTCTATTATTTATTTAAGGTTCGTGAATCTGTAAGTAGACCCTGGATTTCGCTTTGCTACCTCAGCCGACGACGAAACCCCGTTGCACATGAGCCAGGCGCTTACTTGACAATTACCTGTCAAGTAAACTGACCAAATCACCAACAAGCAAGTAGATCAAAGTGTCGAATCACTAAATTAGCATTCGGTTATTTCATGTTCGGTAACATTTTTCTAGAAATCTAGAGTGTAACTTAACACTAAGTGAAGTTGGCCGCAAAAACAGCAGCGCAACTGTTATAGCGCCCAACGAGAAAAATAAAAATATTGATTCAAATAGCATACTTTGAATACCTGCTTAAATTTAAACCAAAATGTCACGAAGAAGTTTATCGGTGACAGTAGGGTATCCAACTCTATTGACTCACTGATCTACCGTTACAAAGTGGCATTTGTTTTTCTGTTTTATCGTTACTACAATGGATTTTGCTCTGACGAGATTAGGGATGTTGTTCCCGGAATCCATATATTTTGTGTTCATCGTACAAAAATCAGCCAGCTATGATCGATTGCCAAGCGAATGGCACAACACATGCAGACAGAATTCCGTTGTCTGCCGTACGGTTCGTCTGTGGCACAAGCTGCATGCAAACATATTTCTTGTCACACTGTTGAAGTTTAACGTTCACAAACACTACTCCCTTTTTCCTCCTCCTCATAACCTACTTTTGTAGTTCCAGTATAATATTATATATAAAATTTTTGTTCAGCAAAACATATGTAGGGGTCATCTCCTGAGTACTCGCCATCTCCTGAGTACTGGTCATCTCCTGAGTACTGGCCCAAGATCGAAATAAATAAAACTTGCCGTATGGCTCGTCTGTGGAACAAGCTGCCTGCAAACATATTTTCTGTCACATATAGCGTTGGAAGTTTCAAGTTTAACAAACACTACTCCATTCTTCCTCCTCCTCATAAACTACTTTCCTAGTTCCAGTATAATGCACTGCATAACATATGTAGGGATCATCTCCTGAGTTTTGGGCCAAGATCAAAAAAATAAAAGTAATGAATTGAAGTAAGACGGGCAAAAGCATTTTTATGAATTTCGAACAAATGTCATCAGAAGGCCACAGAATTTGATATAATTGCTAAAATGCTAGACATTAATTTATCTTGGTTAAACGTCGCAAAAACAAAAAGGAAACTGCGAGAGTTGGAAAATAATTTATAACTGGATAGTAAATCTGAATGCAATCTCAAAAATTTTTGTTCAGTAAAACGGCAGCGGCAGCAAGAATTTTGTTCCTGAATTGACAATTTACCAATGCAGTGAAGTAAGTTTGTAGATGTGCAGTTAAATACAAATTTTGCTTATTCACAAATCTTGCAGGCAGATAGAACCGAATCAGTGTTCTTTCGCTTAAACCAAGAGCACACCTTCATGTATGCTTCATCGTCCAACTTGCAGTTCAATTGAGTTTGATGCACAGATACGAGTATATTTCCAGCTAACAATTTAATCAAGTTTCTGCTAAACTTTTCTTTTATTCAGGTACTTTTTGATAAATTAAATCACTCATTACTTTCACTTTGTATGCTGTTGCTCTATTTTGTATGAAAGAAACAATTTTATTTAAATTTTATACAGATTGTAAGAAAATTTCTTATTGTTAATGAAGCCCTTTCAGTGCAAATCAATTCTCTGTGAAAAAAAAAAAACAGCTGAAATGTACTGGTATTTTATTTTATTTTTTTTTTAACCCTCAATAAAAGAAAACTTTAAATAAGATACCACTAGTTTTTGCCTGAATAAACGGCGGACTGATTGCAAGTTTGTCTATTTGTCGTCCTTTAAGTTTCAAAGTGCTTGCTGCTGCTGCAGCTGCTGATAAGTGTAACCAGTAGCAAAAAGTATCTACGGCAATTATAAAAAAAAAGTATTATTTTAAAGTACAAACTGGCTGTTTGTTTGTGCTGCTACTTTTATTTTGCTGGCGTAACATTTTCAGCCCCACCACAACAGCGCCCTCAACATGTTGCTGTTAATACTGATAAGAATAATAATAATACTAACAACAATATAAATAATAATAATGCGAAATGTAAAGGACGAACGAAAAAGCAGTAATTTTCTATGAATGAAGAAGCAATTTTATGAGGGCAATTGTTAGTTCAGTTGTAAATTAAATGAGATACAAGTGCATAATAAAAGTTTTTTAAGGACTGTTTTGATTTGCTTTCATTCCTTCTTTTTTAAAAATTTATATTTTTTTATTTTTATTTTATTTTTTTTTTTTTGCAGCTACAACTTCTACCATTTGCAAGTTGTAAATAATAAAACTTTCTTATCAATTATAATTGGTATTTAAAACAATTGTTAACAATATTCACTAGAAGGGCTGCATCAAAAATTTATTAAAGTATAATTAACGCTGACAATAAGCACATACAGTATTGCTGGCCAACATGTTCAGACATGTATTGTAATTGAGATAATTAAGTTTTTAATTGAGTTATCGGAGTTTGCATGTACGAATTCAACTTTCTCAATTCGCGAACATGTTCACACATGCATTGTAATTGAGATAATTAAGTTTTTAATTGAGTTATCGGGTTTCGCACATAAGAATTAAACTTTCTCAATTCGCGAACATATTCAGACACGCATTGTAATTGAGATAATAAAGTTTTTAATTGAGCTATCGGAGTACGCACGGACGACCTCAACTTTCTCACTACGCGAACATATTCAGACATGCATCTTCATTGAGATAATTAAGTTTTTAATTGAGTTATCGGGTTTCGCACATAAGAATTCAACCTTCTCAATTCGCGAACATGTTCAGACACGCATTGTAATTGAGATAATAAAGTTTTTAATTGAGTTATCGGAGTTCGCATGAAAGAATTCAACTTTCTCAATTTGCGAACATGTTCAGACATGTATCGTAATTGAGATAATTAAGTTTTTAATTGAATTATCGGTGTTCGCACGTAATAATTCAAATTTTTCAATTCGAAATAATGCACATAAAAATATACATAAAATAAGCAAAATCTAGTAGATTTGAATGAAAATCTTCAACAAAATTTTAACCGTTTGCAGTTACGTTTTTTGACATTTGTCAAGATTACGTTTTCATAAAATGTATTTATTTTTCTAAAGGGTTTGACGGCAGAAACTATTTCACAATACATCTTGTAAAAGTGTAGTTTTTTTTATTGTAGTGTAGTATTTTCAAGTACTGTTCTGATCAAAGGAACAGTTGTGTAGGGTAACAGAGTACCAATATTGACTTAGAAATTGTTAAATTTTTGCAAGAAAATAGGGGTGCCGTAAGTAGATAATTATTATTTATTATTATTGGATGGGAAGCGACCCTGATCGGCCATCTACACTGCGACCAGTTTTGATCTATTGTGCGTCCCCTTGTCCCATTACGGGTTAAGAATATCAAGAAAACGGACAAGCTGCTTCATTGGGAGTGAAATAAAGTCACATTCGCCTAACATATGAGCTTGTAGCAGCCCATAACTCCTGTGTCCTAATGCTCCACAGTGGGTGATGAAGAGTTCCATTGACTCTTGTTCCTCACCGCAGAATCTGCAAATGTCTGTATTGGAAATGCCCATCCTGTGCAGCTGCTTAAAGCAGCTATAATGACCTGTAAGTGCACCTGTCAGAATTCTGAATCTTTTCCTGTCCAGTTTAAGAGCATATTCGGCCCTCTTTGTTCCAAAATTTAGATGCCAGCCATCTCATCGCCGTAGTGCCCCTCATGTCCTTGGCACCCAGATTAGAGTAACCTGATTCTGGCTTGCCAGTTCATTTAGCCTGTTGTAACATTCCAGTAACAAACTGGACGTAAAGACACAACTGCTTAGTGCTAATTGGCTATCAGAGAGTATTTTGGTCAACACTCCCTTGTGTCCCCTTTTGGAGAGTAGTTCAACCACTTCTTTTATTGCGTATAATTCCGCTTGGAAGATTGTGATGTCTTTACTAAGAGTTATATATCTGCGTGCTATAGGCCCCACTATTCCCACCCCAACTACTTGCACCCTTTTGGATCCATCCGTGTACCACTTTTGTATACCATCCCGCAACCCTCTTGGGATCATGCCCTATTATTCCCTCGTTGGGAAGATAATCCTAAATTTTCTGGTAAATGAGTTGGTTGGATCTATAAAGTCACTTGTTTGAGACATATCGATTACGTCTCTGATACGCTTTAGGATTGAAAGATGACCTATAAGGTTACCTATCTTAAAATTTTCCCTTTGGTAAACTGAAATGGCCTGAACGGTCGCGTCTTTTTGAACAGCCCTGTTAAGCAGTGTTAGGTTCAAAAGGGCTTCCATGCTTGTCGTTAAGGTGGTTTTCATCCCAGCTAAAGTCACACTAAAGTATTTATATATTTCATAAAAACAAACGTCTTAAATGAATCCTGGCCAGGCGACCAATCGAGTAAAATATTTTGGCTTTGTTACTTTTATTACTTTTTAAAATTCACATTTCTCCTTTTTTTCATTTTATTGGGAATAAAAAGGAACTACAATAAATGACTTTAACCCCATTTTATCGGTATTAAGTGTAAATTCAATTTGAATAATTGTTTTTCTTTTACAAACAAGACAAAACTACTACTTTTTCAATCTATTCTAATTCTTTATAAGCATATTAACAAAGTTTTAGATATTTTTTTCTTTCGCTCATATCACTACAAACAGAGCAAATACAATAATTTGTGTCTCCCATTTACTACAGCAATTTTATTGTAAAAACAAAAACTGCAAACTATCAGTTCTATGCACCCAATTAGATATTGGTTTAAGAGGAGAATGACTAAATTGAATGAAAGAAATAATCAAAATCAACATCAGATATTGTAAGGGACATACAACATATATAAAATGTTAAATGCAAATAGAGAAAGAAAGGAAGGCAGGCTGGCTGGCTGGATGGTTGGTTGGTTGGCTGGTTGGCTGGTTGGATGGCTGGCAAATAAACGTACAGCCAGTCAGTCGGTCCAGTGGCCAATTGGTCGCTCGCTGAAGAAACATTTTTGCCAAAACTGACCAAAATCTGTTATGACGGGTGAAAGGATCAAAGTGTCATTTACACAACCAATTGCTTAATGTTTTGACTTTTTGTTCCAGACAAGTTTGTAACTTTTTCTCTCCCTTTTTTCGCTTTGCTTTGTATTTTTGTTCCAAAAAATATATTAATAACTGTGAAATAAATATACAAACTTTAAAGAGAAGTGAAAACAAAAATTTAATAAAATAAACTTTTAGCATACATTGCCCAACAGCAACAACAACAGCGATTGCAACAAAAATAAAGTGTCGATTTGCAAAGATAAAAGCTGGAACCGGGAGAAATAAAAAAAATATATAAAACGAAGAAGAACTGGCAAACGACTTTTTGCTCTGAAAACTAAAATCGTATGACGTTATTATAGAAACAGTGGGTGTAGAGCAGGAATGATATAATACATGATTACGACAACTCTCACACAAAACTGAAATCTTCAAATGACGTCACGAAATAATGCCAACACCGCTCTAAATGATTGTTAAACACATACTATTGTAGAGCTTAAACTACGTCATCTTGGGGGAAATCATACGCATGGCGTAATCTCTAGTTTTATCAGTATTGGTTTAGAGCAAACATGCCCAGGCCTATGCGCTTGATACTCAATTGTTTTTGTAAATGCGCTTAGCTATAGGGCTTTAATACACAAATACTGCGCTCAGCACTTGCAATGAAAAATACACAAACAACTTCGTCTTTCATATATTTTTCGTTCTTCACCGCACGCACTCACAAATGCAAAGCAACAACACTTTCGCATGCTCTGTTGGTAAGCATTGACGACAGCGATTATCAGTGTGAATTTTGTTTTTGTAAATTGTTTTGCTTTTTACAACAAGAAAAATTAAATAAAAGTAGTTTTTCCTTAAATGTATTGGTGTTTACTCTTCCATATAGAACTTTTGGGCATCACTGGTTTAAAGCAACGAAACACAATTTCCGCTACTCGCGAGTATGGGACACAAAATGCTGCGTCGGAGTTACATGTGCTCCAGAGATCTGCACCGGTGCACCGCAACCACAAGTACAACGCACATTTACTCAATCATTTACACATCCTACCATTTTTTTTCTTGGACGATTACTCAGGGTATGACCCCTACATATACAGTGCATTGTACCAAAACCAGGAAAATAGGTTGTGAGGAGGGAGAAAAATCAGTTTCTCAAACAAAATATTGTTTGTAAAGCTGGCCTTTGGTCATATATCTATGATATATGATATGATGTCAAAGTTATGGACCTGTTTCATCGGAAGTTTCCTGTTATACTATAGAGGTTAAAACAGTTAAACAGTGCTCGGGTGCAAATATAATTTGCATTAGGAGTTATTTCATTTCTGTTGAGACTTATTTCATTTAGGAGTTATTAAATTTTTTTTTTTTTTTCTTTTTTTGTAAAAATATTTTTCTTTTGAATTAACGGTTAAGTTGTTGGGTCTTATTTCATTTTGTCGTTAGGAGCTATTTCGTTTTTTTTAATTTGGGAGTTATTTCATTTTTGTTGGGACTTATTAAATTTGGAATTATTGCATTGGGTGTTATTTCATTTGGGAGGTATTTCACGCTACCGCCACCGCTAACAAACTTGATTGGTATGTTATATAGTCTAGTTTACAGAAGCAAACTCTAACGAGTAGAAAACAATATGCGGTGGCCAGTTACTCCGCAACTCGATTTAAGACCGTTGTACTTAGATCCTTAAGAAAGGCCCCGATTGCAGATCTCTGATGTACACCATAAAAATTTTCGTGATAAGCACGAAGATATATATATACGGTCATATATCTATGATATATGATATGATGTCAAAGTTAAGCACCTGTTTCATCGGAAGTTACCTGTTATACCATAGAGGTAAAACAGTTAAACAGTGCCCGGGTGCAAATATAATTTGTATTGGTTAGTTATTTCATTTTTGTTGAGACTTATTTCATTTGGGAGTTATTACATTTTTTTCTTTTTTAATATTTTTATTTTGAATTAACGGTTAAGTTGTTGGGTCTTATTCATTTTGTCGTTGGGAGTTATTTCGGTTTTTTAATTTGAGAGTTATGTAAATATTGTAGGAATTTATTTTATAAGGGGATTTATTCACGGTACCGCCACCGTTTATAAACTTGATTGGGTATGTTATATACCCTCATTTACAAATGCAAGCTTTAACGAGTAGAAAACATACTTGTTCAAACAATATGCGGTGGCCAGTCACACCGCAACTGGATTTAATACTATTTAAGATCATTAAAAAAGGCCCCGATTGCAGACCTCTGATGTACACCATAAAAATCTTCGTGATAAATACGAAGATATACATTCGGGTTATTTTTTTTTTATATTTCAGCATACTCCTACCTAAAATTATTTTGAAAAAAATTTTCCTTAAGCTTTTATACGCTGCCTACGCAAATCTAACTTCATATAGAACATTTTTCAATAAATAACTATGAAATGTATTTATATGATTTCAACATGCCTACCCACTGTCTTTTGCTAAAATTAATGTGCACATTAAAAAAAATAAGTACGTACGAACATGTTCATGGGACAATTTTGAGTTTAGCTTAAAAACTTATAGACAGCTCAACTATACACACACACACACACATTAAGGTTTAAGTGTGTGTGTGTGTGTGTGTGTGTGGGTATTAAATCCTTGTAGATTTGGAACAGACAAACTCGTACCAGTCTGTAGCTTTGCAAACACTTTATGCAATTTTAGAGAAAATTGTGTTTAGCACTTTGTTAATGTCTGTGACACTTAGAGTTCCACGCAAAAAAAGAACGAAAGTTGGGACATAGGGAAATAAGCGATATGTATGTGTTTGTCAGAGAAATCGGTTATAGCAAGAGCATGAATGGATGAATTTAGTTTGATCTCTTTTTAATAAAAGCACGTCCACGTTCTGAAAAGTGCAGCATTTTCTAATTTCATGCGGTTTCAAAAACGTAAAACGCATTTTTGCATGTTCTGAAACCACCGTTTGTTGTTTGAACAAAAGTATTTTTTGTCACTAAAAATATATAAATAAATTATAAGCTAAAACACCTACAGCGCTTTTGCTTTCTATATTAGCCTTAGAAAAACGAAAATTTTTCACACAAATCACCAGTTCATACGCCAACATTTGAGGCAGACAATTGACAATCTCAAAGGAAATTTTTACCCCAATAGTTTCAATAGTTTTCTCTCAAATAAAAAGAAAAGGTATTAATTAAGTTTTACCTATGCTTCATTTAATGTCTGCTCTAGACTGCAGTTTCAAATTCTCCTGATCGCTGCAATAGTCACTAACGAGACACCTTCACATGCAGAGAAACTGACTGTTTTATATGATTTATGGACTGGTGAAATCATGGTTCCATACTTTTTTAAAAACGAAATGGTTCAGTCGCTGGATACCGCTATAGAGCCATGACTCTTTCATTCTTCGATTGAACAGCCATGATGTACAGGAGCTGTGGTTTCAACAATATAGCAAAATATGTCACACAGTTCGTACCACAATTAATGTATTGAGGGAGGACGTTTGGTAGGCGCATTGTTTCATATTCCGGATTTGTGAATTGACCTCCAAAATCGTGCAATTTAACTTTGCTAGACTATTTTCTATGTAGATTGTGAAATTGATTTACATCTGGACCTGCCTGGTCGGTCTAATCTGATGAGAGACCAACTCCTCGCGGTAATGAGTTTTTCACGATTCACCAGCGCCCCCCGTGTGGGGGCAAGCCTCACCAAAATTCGCAAAATTTTTCCATTAGTTTGTAACCATATAGACAAGCCCCTTGCTTGAGAGTTCGGGCCTTCTAGTCCCTCTTGTATGTAACTTGGTAACGCGAAGTCTATTAAGAAAATCAGTCCTTAACCAAATCACCCGTCTAACCAACAACCCTGGTTAATTATAGTACAGGTATCTGTTGTAAAGGCCACAGATCCTCGGGAGGTTGTTAGTCCCCGTAAAAAGCCACGCACCAAGCAATTACGAGTAGCAGGGATACTAACTCCCCCTTCCTGTGTTTTAAGTTAAAAGCACAGTCAAGACGTTCCAGGTTAAAATTGGCACAGTTGTCAAAAAGATTTACATCAGCACCTGCCTTTACGGCGTTATCTGATGATAGACCAATTCCACGGAGTGAATGATTCACGATTCACCAGCGCCCCCGTGCGGCTTTCTAGGCTCACACAGGTAATATAATTTGTATGTTTCTTTTTTCAAGTCTTCTTTTTTTTACTATATTTTTTTATATTTTCTTTAGCAGTAAGCATTTTCGTTTCTTGCCTAAAATATCCAGCAATAACTATCAAACGTTTTGGGAAACCCTAAATTCGTTTTAGAAAAAAGGTTGTCTCTGTTAGCTTGTGATTGCATTTAAGTAATAACAATTTTAACAATTTAAAAATATTTTGCTAATTTTTATTTTGCTTTTTGCTTCCTTCTTGCTTTCATCTTTTTTATCATCTACAATTTTCAACGTCCAAACATGAATAAATGACAAAAACACAATGAAAAAGAGTGGAAACTACGACCATAAAATGTTAAAGGATAAAGTTTGGTATTTCTAGTTGTTGAGCTGGAGAATGAGAGAAAGAATTTCGTGGATGTATTTCGTTATTTTTTTTTCTTCTTCTTTAATGTAAACGGTCTAAGCAAACAGTAGCTTTTGGGTAAATGCTTTATTAAGCCCTGAAATAGTTTTTAATTAAAAGAAGTTCCTGCAAATGTTTCTCAATTCATAAATTATTTAAATTATGCAGTTTAAGTAGAAAAATTTTTAGAATTTTTTTGTTTTGCTCTTTTCGTTTATGTGAGAAAAAGTTAATTTTTAACTGGGTTGAATAGTTTTATTTTATTTTTACAAACGTTAAAGGTTAATTTTAATGCGTTGAAAATAAATAATCTGAATAAAAACTCATTTAATATTAAATTAAAATAAACTTTCAAAAAGTGTCTGTTCATTAATTAAAAAAGTTCTTTGTTAATATTAAACAGAAGGATGAAATTTATACATTTAATAAGAGTAATTAAGTTCTTATTTAGCTTTGATAACGCAAAGCTGTATTCATTTTAAGTTAAATATTTTGGTATGCATGTATCAAAATCCAATAATTTTAACTGAATTATGAAAGGAATAGATTTTGATAGATCTAGTTAGCTTATGCAGGCTTCCGGTTTCATGAAACCATTTGAGTACTTTCTTTATCCCGTTGTGTTAGCTGAAGTATTTAAGCAGACTGTAAGGTATAAGCATCTTTTCAGGTGCAAATTAACCCGAAAATCTGGTAAAACAATCTAGTCTGTTCACCACGCATTCCACTATGTCTACTAACCAGTGCATTATCAGTTTACACAGGTGCAATGCTCTCTCAGAAGAAAGAGCAAGACACCGACAGAGACTCAACACCCTCTTACTCAGCCCCTCAACTCTGGCAGAAAGCAATACATGAGCGATTTAATTTTCTCGCATGCGTTCTTATGGGGTCATGTCCTATCGGAACTGACATCATAGTACGCAAAGAAAAAAATGTATTATTGATTTTTATCAGCACATTTATTTTATGTTGATTGAAGTTAGCCATAGTTAATAATAATTCTCATTCAATTCATGCGGTGGGAAGTATAAGATAGAAAAAAACAAACTCAGACAGTAAGTCGGTGATTACCGAAGGATAGATACTGAGAGATACCTGCACCACAACTAAGCCTGTTCTTAATCGAAAAATTTTTCTCGTTAAAGGCATACATTTTACCCATCAGCTCTGGCTGACTGTTCCCCCTCGGTCTTTGGACTGACTGTTCACCCAGCAGCTTCAGCTGACTGTCCACCCAGCGGTTTTTGGACTGACCGTTTCCCAGCAGCTTTCACTGACTGTTTACCCAGCGGTCTTTGGACTGTTAGTTCACCCAGCAGCTTCAGCTGACTGTTTAGCCAGCGGTCTTCGAACTGACTGTTCACCCAGCAGCTTCGGCTGACTGTTCCCCCCCGCAGCTTCGGTTGACTGTTCACCCAGCGGTCTTTGGCCTGACTGTTCCCTATTTGCGCAGATACCCAGATTGGGACGAGAGTAATAAGTCATATACACGACCTGCCCAAACAAAATTCTCACCAGCAACCGTTGTTCTATCGAACCCAGCAATATCCGATTCCAGCGTACGAATACAAACTAAGCCCAAAGTGTGTCAATATGAAGATATACATCCTACTTGGCCGTAAGCAATTATCTATCTGCAGATTAAGCTCACACAAAGAACATGCGAAAGCTAGACTGCAAGGATCGTGAGCCTAAACCTATCATTGTTATTATTTTATATATAAATAAATATAAAATTGGATTATTGTATAAGCATCAAAGAGAAATCGTGTCTTGTTATTTATTTAAGGTTCGTGAATCTGTAAGTAGACCCTGGATTTCGCTTTGTTACCTCAGCCGGCGACGAAACCCCGTTGCAAATGAGCCAGGCACATACGTAGGCAATTGTCAAGTAAACTGACCAAACCACCAACAAGATAGTAGATCAAAGGGTCGAATCACGAAATTAGCATTCGGTTGCTTCTTGTTCGGCGACATTTTTCTAGAAATCTAGAGTGTAACTTAACACTAAGTGAAGTTGGCCGCAAAAGCAGCAGAGCCCACCGAGAAAAATAGAAATATTGATTCAAATAGCATAATTTGAATACCTGCTTAAATTTCAACCAAAATGTCAAGAAGAAGCTTATCGGTGACAGTAGGGTAACCAACTCCATTGACTCACTGGAGCATCGACGCAGTGTGGGGTGCGTTACTCTGTTCTATCGTTACTACAATGGATTTTGCTCCGACCAGATTAGGGATCTAGTTCTCGAAGCTCGCACATTTTTACGTAGCACACGTTCATCGTCCAGAGCTCAATCATTTGTGGTCGATTGCCCGGGGAATCGTACCACGCATTACAGAGAGAATTCGTTTTTCAGCCGTACGCTTGGAAAATTCAAGTCAAATCTTCACATACACTACTCCCTCTTTCCCCCTTCTCACAACCTATTTTCCTAGTTACGGTATAATGCACTGCATATGTAGGGGTCATCTCTTGAGTACTGGTCCAAGATATAAAAAAAAGTCAACCCATACTAGAGGCCTGCGCGATATACTGTGAATCAGAAAAGTAATAATTCCGCCACTAAAAGCTGAATGGTGCACAACCAAATGCATTCTTCCCAATAACATATAATGAGATCTGTATAATATTGCCACCACTAAATACGATGGTTGACAATGCACACAATATGTAAAAATTGCGTAGCAAAAACTTTTCCTTTCAGTTTATAACACGAAATATATCCACTTTTATTGTACTCAAAAGCAATTGCATTAATTCATGCTTTCAAGACCAGTTATATAACTAATTTAAAAATAAAATCAAACAAAAGATATTTATATTGAAAATAAAATTTCATAACTAGAGGGAGGCTTAAACTTTTTTTCGTGCGGCAACAAACTTTTCAACACAAATATTTAATTTATGGCAAAATGTATTGAAATATATTTTAAATAAAATGAAAAAACTGCAGTTATTTTTATATTTCATTTCTTTGATTTTTCACACATCCATATAAATACATACTGACAGCAAGAATATTTCCTTGGTATACTCGTATTTTTCTTTTTCTTGCTCTTTCAGAAAACGGTTTGTTTTCTACACTTTTTACTTTTGACACATTTTGCAGTTAAAACATGCATTTGCTTTTAGAATGCATTATTGAGAATATACCGCAACTTTATACGCTGCATGCCATTTCATACAGAACGAGCAAAAAGTATTCGGGCGATTTTCCAAATTTATATTATTTTTAATGGGTTTTTTAGCTGTCTTGCTCAGTTCAGGAGATAATTTTTGCTCAGAATGGGCAAAGCAGCGAAAGCTCTACACTTAATTACTTGAATGCATTTCATGCTAATTTTTTTAGGCACGACGCTCATTCGTGGTCTGTAAACTGCGCATAAAACTTATGCCAGCCATACATACAGTGCCAAGCTCAAGTCTGGCACTGGGTAAATGAAGCTTGCAACTCACACCATATAAGTAAACTGCACATTCTATATTCTTAAAATACTAACGAAGAAGACAACATGTGTAAATACTGACAAAGAAAAGAAAAATGGGAAGATGATGCTTGAAATATTAGGTAAGAAAAAATAATTGAAAGAACTACAATTTTCGGACAAAATTCCTAACTTTTTGCTTGCTTGAACCTTTTCAAATTCCATATCAAGAAACATTTTCTTATTTGCATGAGAAAATTTATGTTTTAGTTTAAGAATTAATTTTTCCTAGGCTTAATTTTTCATAATGAAGAGCGCCATAGTGATGGCGACTCTTCATATGTATGCATATAAAATTCAAGGAACTCTGTTCACTATATTTTTTCTCTGCTCAATTCTTCAACTGATCATCTTCATCACACACTACAAAAGTTCACTGCACAGTTTTTAAACTTGAGGAAATATCAAAACCGTTTTGGTGTTTGCCCAGTTCTCTGCGTAAACAGCACAAACACGACCATACACTACACAAATACACTGTACAGGGCTGGACTAGAGCACTAGAGTGATTAACATTCCAAAAAAAAAATAAAGAAATAAAATTGTGTAGTTTTAAAAATGATGTAAAAACAATTCGAAAATTATTTGTTTTTGCCACGCCTACAAATACCGCCTTTTTAATACTTCATTCCCTGTGTAGCCATTGAAGTGTCTACGCAGCTGCCGCCAACCAAAAGATTTTGATATTGACGAATATCAACTTTTGAGCAAGCTGCGCAATGTAGTTTGTGTGTGACAGCCATTAAAAGTGAATTTTAACCAAACTCAAAAAAATGAGTTGTATGTACTCATTTATCATTATTGTTTGCTCAAATCAAGGTTAAGCTTGATAAAGCTTGGTAAAGAAGTGGCTTACTGAATTTAGAAGTGTGCGTACAAGCACCAGAGATGGCGAACGTTCTTGGAGCCTAGTTGAGGTCTCTACATCCGAAACAAAAAAAAAAACTGAATTACGATATGCTTTTAGCCGATCAGAGACTGAAAGTGGTAGAAATTGTGGAAGTCGTAAGCATCTCACATAACTCAGTGGTTACAATTTTGAATGATTACTTGTGTATTAGAAAGCTTTTTATAAGGTATAGTGAGTGCCGCACTCACCACAATCCCAACCGTGTGACAACGAACAGGCGTTGGTCAAGCACAAAATTTACTATTTTGGGGCCCTTTGGTAACCGTGGACAAAACGCGGCTCCGCCCATAGATGCCAGATAAATCTGGTTTAAAATCGTCAAATTTGACGGAAAAACTCGTCAAAAACGTTAATATGATTATCACAAATCGTCAAAAATCGCCAGCTTCTAAAATAATTGTTGTTTGCATAAAATATATAAGTATATTTCAATAGTTTAAAATGTAGCAAAACAATTTATGGTTGCCTCCACCACAATATACAGAAGACCATAAAGCAGTCAAAAGAGAGGATATTTCAGTGTCAATCGGCAGCAAAGAAAGACTTTGTGGCGAACGTTTTTAGGATGTAAACGGCTGCATTTGACAAGAAAAAAAGTCATTTTCCATCAAGTGTAGTTTTCCAGATTTAACCCCAGCTGACTCATTCCTGAGTCCAAACTTGAAAAAATGGCTCGGAGGAAAGACATTTGATTCCAATGGCGAAACTATCTCACAAACAAATGCCTATTATGAAGGCCTCGACATATCATATTTTAGGTAGGGATAAAAAATTGGAGGAAAGTTGGACTAAATGTTGAAAAATAATATATATTTTTATAAAAATCTGTTTCATTCAAGAAGTTACGGACTTGCTGACCCGCCCTTATATATGTCCAAGTAAAATGTTTTCAAGTAATTGCCGGTCACATGCAATGAGTGTTGGGCCGTTGACAAGGTCACTCTGCAGATTTAAATAATAAAAATTAAATTAAATCTAAACCAGGCGTGCACAGCAAATAAATTTGTTCAAAGTTTCTTAACTTTTCGATTTAACTGTTTGTTTCAAAAACTTTATGACAGATGTGTCATACTATCGTTCGTTACATTTAAGTGATTCATGAAGAGAACTATGAATGTATTTTTTTTTTCTTTTCTTTTTTCCTTCTTGTAAAGCAAGTTGAAGTGTAATGGCTGAGGGGTTTTTCTCGTTCTTAAGTTACTTAATGTGAGCTAATACAGAAGAAAGCGTTAGAATCACACCTCCGCTTTATACATCAAAGCAAAACACAATAGCTTATCTTTAGCACAAATCAAAATCAAATCAGATAACTTTTCTGATTTTATAAATTAAGTCAATGTTAATTAAGAGTGATTTATAAATAAAATTCTAATGCAGGTAAACAAAAAGGATTTACTGTTAAAGGTAAAGGGTCGTTTTTTAAGGTTCTCAACTATGAGTTGGCAGCACTGCTTTAGTTGAACACGCATTAAACAGCTGATAGTTGATATTTGTTTAGTTTTGTTTGACATTTCATTATGCATAAGCTTAGACCAGAGCAATGCTTGAGAATTGTTGAAATTTGTGTCATAGATTGAGGAACAGATCTACAATGAACAGATAAAGATATTAAATTTCCATTAATGTTCTCCGAATAAGTTAAGTTTTGGTTGAATGGGTTCATAAATTAGTATTTAAAGTGAGGATAGTCTATAATTGTAGCGAATAAATCCAGTCGCTGCTGGCATAGACAGAGTTGTGCAAAACAGTCATAAGTCAGAAAAGCAACCAAGTCTAGTGTTTTAATACTCAGTGGTATATTAAGTGTAAAGGTTCGTTCGATTTTATTTATTATCAAATCAATCTCATTGAAGATGAACCACGTAGTGGAAGTCCAAAAACAGCAACAACAACAGAAATTGTAGCCAAAGTTCGTGATATGGTATTAAATGATCGACGAATAAAAGTGCGTGAAATAGCTAATATTATGGGCATCTCAAATTATCGATTCCATTTAATTTTGCATGAAGAACTACAGATGAAAAAGCTCTCTGCAAGATAGGCGCCGCATTTGTTAACAGTCGCCCAAAAACGCATGAGAACGAACATTTCTCAAGCTTGTTTGGATCATTTTAAGCGAAATAAAATGGATTTTAAGCGTCGTTTCATAACTGTTGATGAGACATGGATCCACCACTATACTCCAGAGACAAAAGAAGAATCCAAACAATGGACTGAAGCTGGAGGAAGTGCCCCAAAGAAAACAAAAACAATTCAATCGGCTGGTAAGGTTATGGCAACGGGTTTTTAGGACTTCAAAGGTATTTTATTGATTGACTATCTGCCAAAAGGGTAAAACAATAAATTCAGAGTACTATTGCAACCTTTTGGATCAATTAAATGGACAAATTCGAGAAAAACGTCCTGACTTAAAACACAAAAGAATAATTTATCATCAAGACAATGCACCAGCGCACAAGAGTGTTTTAACAATGGCTAAAATCAACGAATTAAAGTACGAGTTGCTTGACCACCCACCTTATTCTGCTGATTTAGCTCCCAGTGACTTTTACCTGTTCCCAAATCTAAAAAAAAATCCTTGCTGGCAAGCGTTTTACCTCAAATAAAGATGCAATTACAGTTGTAAACCACTATTTTAAAGACCTTGAGGAAAATTATTTTAATCAAGGGATAGAATTGCTAGAAAAGCGTTGGAAATTTCAGGAGATTATATTGAAAAATAAAAATATTTTTGAAAAACTAACTATTCTCTTTCATTGATAGGCTAAGAAGTTTCCGAGCCACCCCCTTATGTCGGAATATGCGGCCAAAAATATTCCTAAATGTTGTCGAAAATTGAATCTCCAGATTAAACTATACACGAGCCAACCGTGGTCAGAAGACATATTTAAATTGTCAGAAATTTATATTTCAAATAAACTAAATTTCATTCCTTGTTTTATTCCATTTTATATACCTCTATTACTAACACCCTTTACTACCCTTACCCTTTTAATATAACAATAAGAATTTCTTTAGAAACAGAGCGAAGACATCTAAGCCAGAAAATTAATTTGCCTTATTAAAGGAAAACACCAAACATAAGTAAACAACTGCCGTAAACTAAATTAACAACAATTTGTTAATTAAATTGTAACTCTTCTGGAAAAAGCAAAACTGAAGACAACGATCATAATATTTTACACGAAAAAGAAAAAATTCCTTGTGAGAAAATACTGCAAAGAAAAGTAAGATTTTTGTCGAATTAAAATAGAAAATAAAACCAACAGAGATTGAAGTAAAAAAAAAAGAAAAAATATTATTTACATTTGTTCTTTTTTCATGCAAACTACTTGTAACATAAATTAAAATAAAAAAGCTACAGAGCATAAAAGTAAAACGTAGAACAATGTAAAGAACTCTACAAACTATTACTTCACTTTGTATTCTTCTTTTTTTAATTTTATTTTTTATTTTCTTACTTTTTAATGAAGTTACCGAGAGTGCAAGCTGACATTCGAACTAAGAGAAAAGATGCCTGTGCAAAACATCATTAAAACAAAACCTTTCCATAAAAATGAAATTTGCACATTGTCTGGTTAAAAACAAATTTTAAATGCAAACCATACTGTTCTGGTTGCAAAACTTTAAGCTTGAGGATAAAAAAAAATCAGTTTTCTACCTCTTCTTTTTCGCAAGAAAAGACAAGCAAAAATTCAACAAATTAAAAAGCTATTTTAAATGCAACACTGTGACGAATTTCTGTTGCCTTTAACTTGGTGCAGCACAGTCAGTTGAGGGATTCAAGTTTGATGCAACAATGAAAAAGTCGACACAGTTGCCATTTGTGTTCAATGATCCCAATAAAAAAGATAGATACGACAGGTAAGTAATTAACTAATTTAAAATTAATTCTTCTTATACAAACTATGAACTCATAATCAGTCTTTCTCCAGATATTATACAAAGTGAAAGTTTGTATATTTGGGCGATTGATACCAGATCACGCTGCGTAAATGCTAATGAAGTTTGAATTACAAAAGTGGCTTTATTCGTATTGTGGCTACACAGAAAAAAAAGCTGGTACTAAGTTTAAATATTTTCTACTTGCTTCTAACAGGAGTCTTGCTCAAAAATTTAAATATGAATATAAATTGAGTTGGACTTCCGAAACCTTCACCAAGGGTTAATTGGTAGAACGGGGATCAGATCATGCAGGCAGACCATTCCGGCACTGATGTGGATTGAGATGCCTACTTTCGCTGAACCGTTCTGGCTGTAGTTTAAACCTAAAATCGCAGGAAAGGGAATTACTTACCCTGATAATTATGCTGCATGCCAATTTTCGGGGGCTAATAATCCCCGAGGTTATGTTGTCTTGGAACAGATACCTGTAGTGTAAGGAACCGGAAGTGATGGGTTGATAGATAACCCCGTGAAGTTGGTCTATCATCAGATAACGCCGCCACAGCTGGTGCTGATGATGTAAACCAGTGTTACATGCTATCTGATTAAGAGATACTCGGCATTACCGAACCAACTTAGACATCGTATACAATCCGGATAGTGCATTCAACGCAGCCTTACTATTAGAACAAATTCGGTTATTCTTTATACCCAGTTAGCCATGATTTTCGACACCGTCAATCCGCAGCTTAAAGATAATACTGCAATTCAACTCTCAATGCCGACTTGGATTCATCAGCACAAATCTCAAGCACGCACTATCGACGTTTTGTCTATATTATTGAGTTCTTGAGGTCTAACCAACTATTTAAATATGTAACTATTTAAGTATGTAATTACATACATAGTTTTCGTTCATATGGTTCCTTAGACTTTTTGAAATGGTTCAACGATTACGATGTTATAAAACAGCTCAAAAACTTTCCGAGTTTCTGCACCAAACCTCATTGGAGCGTTGATTCGCCAAATCTTCAGCAGCACTACATCTTATGCAGCTATTTATCTGGAATTCGCATTCACGAGCCCGGTAATCATAACCGAATCATCTGCAGCACGCATGTATATTAATACATTCAAAAAACATCCGATCCCCCAACCTAAACTATTTTATGTAGAACGCATGTGGTTCGCAACCGGCCTGGTTAACTAAAGAGTGACATTGTTAAACGCCTTTTCGCCAACCTTCATCTTACTCATCTTAAAAATATCGGTTGTCATCATGTCCCTAGGGTTCATACAGTAAAATTGCTCTATGAACTCATCTGATGTGATCGAAATCATGGCGAACCATGTACCCTCTGAACCACGAGCTAAAAATTATTGTCACGATTTTGTGTGCCTACCGACTGTATGTCACACTGGTAACTAACAATTATTGCGCGGCTATGGCTATGGTCTTGGGCGAGTGTTCGTTGCAGACAATCAATCGGCTCGGTCATATATTTTACGCACCAGTGTTTAAAACCAAACCGAAAGCAAAAATAGAGGGGCCGAACACTTTGAAAGCCAATAATTTTATCATACTGTTACGTTTCAAAAAAGTGAACCATGAGCTTTGCCACATATTTTCGGCCCCATAACTTGGTCAATGTCCATTACCAAGTATCGCACATAGTTCAGCACCACAAACGGTTAATCGTCACGTTTCCAGCTTCTACGGCGCTTCGGCGTGATCTCTAGGCCAACTTCAACAGTTTGTTATTGTCAATGCAATTTTCATCTTCTCCACCCCTGAGGAAGTACGGTATATAACACCATCCTTGGCTGCCCAAACTTCATGGACATGCGCGCCTAACGTGGGTCTTATCTTCGCTGCCACTCTTTCCACCGTCTCTTGTCACCCTTAGTCTTAACACCAACTGATCAAGTTTCCACTGGATTGACCACCCACCGGTGAGGCTACACCTTTAACCAAAAGAGTCACCAACAGTGGATTCCCAAACTACACTAGCCTCTACACGCCCCCTCACCCGTTCATTTTCCGCTATGAGCTTCGTAAGTACCACCTCATATCTGGCAGCCTGTTGCAAAATGTTCTATGCCATCTTTCTCCTGAATCAAAACCTTTCTCATCAAACCACTTGTCCTTCATCTCCTCTAAGACCCATTCACCAGTATTTTTCCGCCTCGGCCACGGATTCCTGTTAGACTAGGCGCCCGACTATTTGAATGTACTTCATTGTAGAGATCCTGACAGTATTTCCAGGAACCAATTATATTTTAGCGCAGACATTCCAGTGGTCCCGCTAGGAACCAACTGGCAGGTAAACATAACAAACAGAAAAAACTGTAAAACAAATCTTGTTAGAAATTATTTTTTGGGTTTGTTGTACCACCTTCAATAAACTCTCTGAGTGCTGGCAATGCAAGTTTAAAAATACACCTCTAATGCGATAAGAATACGGAGTTTTTCTGAAATGATTTAGGCCGCTTGCCAATTATTACATTTGTATTTCTCTTACTGAATACATTTTGTTTTTACACGATAAGATTTCTTTTATTCTACACATTATTTTGACAGATGTAAATATTTATATTACCATATAAAGGTGCCTTAAGTGTATTGAGCTAAAAGGAGACTATGTTGAGAAATAAATGGTTTTTGAAGAAAAAAAAAAAAACGGCCTAATCACAAATGAAAATTCCGTGGAAGTATTTTTCACTTTTCCCCCTCCTTCAATTATGAAGAAAAATGAAGTATGATGTTTTTTTCCTTCTCCATTCTCTGAAAACACTAAAAGGAGTTAAAATTTCTAATTCCTACGATCAAATTAACAAAATTGGGCTTTGCTTTTTAATTTAAATTGAAAAAAGTACTTTATGTGAAAAATAAATTCCGAGGGAAATAAATTCCGTGAGAAATAAATTTCGTGAAAATTTTCATAATTGGGCTGAAAGTGTAGGACTTGGGTAGCTTCTATATCATTCCGCCTTCGTATGTCTGTGATTACAAATAATGTTTTTATCTGTAACAATTAGTTTAACCAGAAATTCGGTCGTCCTAATGAATATGTTTTTGTACATATTTCGTGTCATTTTTACAAGCCATGTAAACTATGGTCGCTTCCGCATGTATATTTGATGGCAAACAATTTTTCGCATTGAATTCTTAAGCCTTCTTGAATTTAAATCCATTAAATTGTAAAAGAAAAAGAAACTAAAAGGCAAAAACTTTTAAACAAAAACACCCTTGAAAGTCTCTTAACGACTGCATACAGAGTGCAACTTCATTTGTAACTTCATTTTGTACAAATTATAAAGTTTTCTTGACAGGTGGAGTTACAGAATGTTCAAAATAATTACAATGTGTTGCCAGCAATAATAGCAACAAAATATTATAAAACGTACAAAACTCTTTTTGAACAACACGCACCAACAAAAGCACAGACTCATTATAAAAATAGTGCACTTGAAGTTAAAAAAGTTTTCTTTTTTTCTTCTTCAAGTTCCTTTTGTTCTTTAATTAAATGTGAAGCAGCATAAACAAACTATGAAATTTGAAACAAAGAAATTCATAATTTGGAGACTTGCAGACAGAGGCAGACGGTTGGTTTTTGGGTTTGTGCAATATGCCGGCTTCTGCACAAATCCACACATCTACAATGATGCTTTCGTAGCACATTGGGTTTTCTCTACAGAAAGAGTTTTTCAAAGCGCAAGTCTCTCAGTAGTTGATTTCATTTATTTATCTAATTTGCTTTTTATTGCTTAATCTGCTCTCCAAATTTGCACAGCGCAAGTTTATTTTACAGTTATCCCAGTACGAAGGAATTTGTTGGATAAATGCTCAGCTTATTCCGCTTAAAGAGAGTCTCATTTTGTGCAGCTAAAGCCGGAAACTGATGAAAAATGTTTATGAACCTGTGAACAGCAGCTGTTGGTGGCAAATCCATATTGCGAGTGAAACTATAATTTTTTAATTCAATGCCAAGAGTTTATTTCATTTTAGCAGATTCAATAATTCCCATTTAATCTTTGAGATAAGTTGAAGAGCATTTTTGATTTAATTTAAGTTCAATTAAGAGAGCAACACAAATGTAAGCAGAAAGCTCTTAAACACTATTTATTAGATGCAAGTGCACAAGTTAATAACATTTAAATGATTTGTAATGGTCTGAGATGCATTTGAATTGATTTTAATTGCGCCAGCGATTTGCAACTCCAAATGGCAGCTTTAATTACACTTTACAACAAAATCAATAGTAATAAAGTTTTTCAAGCAAATAAGTTTATTCTTAATTACTTTATTAGCTACTAAAATTGATACCAATACAAAGATACAAACAGTTTATTTTTATGTTTCCTGGCTGTCTATAAGCCAACATTTCACAAGAGCTACCCTCTCTAATCATAAGTGCACTGAAAGCCAAACACTTTGTTATAGGAATGAAACTACTTCGTTTACCATTATTTCGTTAATACAACGAAAAGTTAAATTTCAGTTAAGAAAGCTTCATTAATGGGATAAAGTTTTTCATTAATGCTACGAAAACTGTTTTATTAGTGTTACGAAAAACTATTGCATAAGAAAATGTAAGCATTTCGTTATAGCATCCTGAGTTAACTATATCTTAAACTAAAAGAAAAACACTTTGGTATGGGAATGAAACTATTTCGTTAATACAACGAAAAGTTCAATTTCAGTTAAGAAAGCTTAATTAATGGTTACGAAAATTGTTCCATTAGTGTTACGAAAAACTTTTGCATGAAGAAAATGTAAGAATTTCGTTATAGCATCCAGAATTGACTATATCTTCAATTCTGCTTCGAAAAAAGAAGAATTGATTAAAACTAATTTGCTTTCACAGACCGAAAAGCAAGTTTTGTTCAACTAACTAAACAGTGGAGCAAAAATAATGATGAGAAAATATATTAAAGAGCTCGGTGGCTGAGTTTATGTTTACACGATACCGAGTTCGAATCTTAGTGAGTGCAGCTTTTATTTAACAATAAAAAAAATCTGTCTTAGCTGAAAGTGGAATCGAACTCGCTACAGATATAGGTGGTATAACTAGTAATAAATCGGATGAAGCGCAGTCCATCTTACACCGCTTCAAACCCCCCAGATACTTGAATGCTTCTTTAGAGACATTCAAGTATCTGGGAGACATTCAAGTATCTGATACAGATGTATCGCTTCCAGCGATACATCTGTATCAAGAGCATCCGATTCCTCAAGATTTATACCATCCATGAGTGCAGATGGAGCAGCATTGGCGATCTTTTTTTTTTGTGTTAATAAGCAACATTGAGTCTTATGAGCGTTAAAGGCGACCCTGCTTTTACGACCCCATTCGGAGATTAATAGATGATCCCTATTCAGAGAGTCATTCATGTTTTGCTTCTTGGCAACGATCGCGGACATGCTGGGCCTATAAATGATAGAGTACGAGAGGAAAAGGCTGGTGTCATCCGCGAAAGAGTGAATAGGGTTGGAAGTTTGATAGAGAAGGAGGTTGAGGAAAATAAGATATAGGGTAGGAGAAGGAACGGAGCTTTGCGGAACCCCTGAATTAATATTAAACTCGTTTGAGGACATCCCATCTATACAACTCGTATAGTGCGGTCTCGGAGAAAGCTCGATATAAACCGAGAGAACCCATCACCGAGTTTCGCTAGTAGTGCAGCATGCCACAGTCTGTCAAACGCTTTGGAGATATCCAGATCCATCACTTAACTTTTACCGAAAAGATGTATTGAGTGGCATAATTTCTCCGAGAGATGTGCCAAAAGATCTACAGTAGAGCGACTTTTACGAAATCCATTTTGATGATCACAAAGTAAATAGGGCGACTCTAGATACCTCAAAGGGATATAGATGGAATCGTTGGAATCCCATTTAAGAGCTGTAAGAAACAAGTACAGCGTCAACTTTTTGAAATCGCCCGAGAGAGATGGTCTAGTGAGGTCATCTGTCGAATATCAAGGCTGACATGGCTCAGATATGATAACAGGAGGACTATTATCCTTAAAGAGCCTGCCCGAAGGAAGTTACGGTCTGCTGTGGCAGTCCTGACGTGTCATTGTCGCATAGCGACGCAGGCAAGGAGGTTAAATCTTCCATTTAATGACTTCTGTAGAAGTTGAGAAGACGAGAAAGAAGTAGAAAGTGTTGAGATCTTTCTCTGTCGACGTCCAGCTCTTTTTTATATAAAGCCATTGTATCTAGGCAGACCGATGCTGCATGATTTGGTGGAGGTATCGGAATGTGATGTAAGTGGATTGGACTACTTTATCCGGTCCCTGGTTTAGTTCTAAACCAGTGATATGTAGATCTGAGCTGAGATACATATCACACCCAGGCAACCCAACGGGACCAAATTGGACCCAAGAGGGCTGGCTTTTCAATGGCTGGCAGCCTGTTAAACCTAAACCTAGATACCTCAAAAGGTAGTAGTTAACTATACTTTCCATTACCTTGTATAGCATAGAGCAGATTGTAATTGGACGTTAATTTTCAGGGTTATTTGCCCCACCCTTTTTGGGAATTGGCGTTACAACATTAGCAACCTTCCAGCATGATGGGAACTCAAAAACATTTTTTACAGTAATTTGCTCAAAACTTATTTAAGTTTCTGTTTTATTTTTATTGAAATTAAAATCAAATTATATTTAAACTGAATTGTAGCAATTAAACTTTTATATTCATTAATTTGGTAAATAGTTCATAAAATATTTACTTACATTCTATAAATTGCCAAAAATTTCCAAAAATTCAAAACAATATTTGCAATTACCTGAAAAGAAAAGGAAACAAAAATGCTTTAATCAAATAACATTAAAGCAAATAATTTCATTTATTTGGTATTTAAATAAAAAATAATTAAAATCAACCAGGCACACAAGTATATAAATCAATGATTAGTTAATAAATAAAATAAATCCCTGAAATATTTGCTTTTCAAGTGACCAGATAAAAAAGAAATATGCAATTTATTTTTATGCCAAAAGCGCGCCAGGGAATGCAACTAATTTAATAGATAAATAAATATTAATATAGAGATTTTTGTTTTCGGTTATATAAAGTGTGTTCAGGGATCAACAGTGCTTTCCTTTCTTTTTTTTCTTTTTGGCGCCAGGGATTTAAGTAAATAAATTTAAAACAAACTAAGGTTTTTACATTATAACTCATTAATTTATGGATACAACTAATAATTTTTCGTTTACACATGTTACATACTCATATTCATATTTTGATAAAGCAAAACATATTAAGAGGTGCAGAAAACTATTAGCGAAGAGTGTGTATAAAATATTAGTTGAATTCACAAGCCCACTTTGACCGTGTAAAGTTGTATCTGGACAAGCAATGTAAAACACAATTTCTGAAAAGAAAAATAATTTTAAAATAATTTGCTTTCTTCATTCCTATTCAAGTTCCAATCATGAATTAGCTGAAATAGAAATTAAAGTTCTAATAATTAAAATTATTGTAAATATAATTTTTGATGAATTATTTAAAATTAAAAAGAAAAGGATTATAACTTTTATAAATGGGGTATGAACCCAGTAGCTTAATTAACTTATCTTTTACTGAAACTATAAAAACGATTATTATTGTAGAGGTGTGTTCATACGCAACCGGTTACAAATATTAGGCGCGTTCTTTTTAACTTTTTGGGTAAATTCTGTAGAAATGAGAGTTTATCTCAAAATAAGGAAAAAAGGAGTAGTGTTTTGTCTCTCGTCGTGTGCACATGTCTTTTGTTACTGCTATTAGTATTTTCTATAAATGTACGTCCATTAATTCAATTCATATAAAACCAAAGTCCACCGGAATAGGTAGCAGTATGTGTTTCTTTCCCCCCCGTGTTTTCTATATATGTTCAATATTAATTTCTTCTGAATGTACTTCATTACCTTGTAGTGTGGAAGATGTTGGACTAAATTTTGCTAATCTGAGCAGTGTCGAAGGTATATACGCTGGGCACTGATCAGTTTTAACCAAATTTAATTCCAACATTTTAAATACTGCAATAGAGTTTGTTTTAGACTTTCGTGTTGTTATTGTTAACACTCCGCGAACACTACTCCCTCTTTCCTACCTCATCATAACCTATTTTCCTAGTTCTAGTACAATGCACTGCATATGTAGGGGTCATCCCCTGAGTACTGGTCCAAGATAAAAAAAAAAAATACGGCAATGCAGAATTTCAAATTTCTAGCCCAACAAAAAAACTGCGAAATGATAAGAACTTTTTACACCCGGGGTGCCCAAAAGTTCTTGATGAATGAGCAAACACCTATACATTTAAGGAAAAACTACTTTTATTTAATAGTTTTTGTTGTAATAAGCCAAACATTTACAAAAAACAAAATTTACACAAGTAATCGCTGTCGTCAATGCTTACCAGCAAAGCATGCGAAAATGTTAATGCTTTGCTCGTGTGTGTGTGTGTGAAGTGAAGAATGACAAAAAATATATATAAGCGAAGTTGTTTGTGTATTTTTCATTGCTAGTTCTGAGTGCAGTATGTGTGTATTAAAGAGCACAGCGCTATAGCTAAGCGCTTTTACAAAAACAATTGAGTATCAAGTGCATCGAGCTTGGGCACATCTGGCGTACACTTTTGGGTTTTCATGGTTGTTTACACGAGATTTTTGATTTATTATTAATGTAAATAATATAAATAAAGGGCCAGTTTCACAATAGCGAAGCTGTTCGTTCGTTCGCACAATTACATTTAAAATAATAACAAAATTTTGAATGTTGTTTTTCTTTCAAATGTAATTGTGCGAACGAACGAACAGCTGCGCTATCGTGAAACTGGCCCAAAATCATTTAAATAAATTGTATATGAGTTTGTTCAAATGGATTCTTTTTTTGTTTTTGTTATTATATGTACTCGTATATTACTTAAACATTAGAAGAAAAAATTCCGGCTGTTCCGTGCTAGAAGGGAATGCATACTGTCCTCTAAAAACCACTCATATTTGTCCAATTTTAAAATACGGGAATGATTTTCGTACAAATTGGGATGCCGCAAGATCCTATAGTAAAGTAAAAAAACGCACCTATTATTTCGTGCAGGGATGTGTTGCTACTGAAATAATATAGGGTCTTTCGATAAGAGATTTCAATTTGATATGTACAAAGCAATAGGTTTTAAGAAAATTTGGCGAGATTTGAAATGATATACCACACATATATACATACGAGGGCTGATCAAAAAATAACCATTATTTTAAATTTTTTCAAAAACTATTTATTTATCAATAACTAGATTGTCCCCTTTCAAGTAATCCCCCTCAGATATAATACACTTTGCCAGCGTTTTTTTTTTCAATCCTCGAAACAATTATGAAACGTGCTTCTTGGTATCGCCAACAGCTCCTGTTTCGACTTTTCTTTTATCACCTCAATCTTAGCAAATCGCTGTCTTCAGTTTTGAGAAGAGCAAAAAGTCAGCGGTGAATACGGTGGTTGATTGGTAATATCGGCCAAACGGCTGCCTCGGCCTCGGCCGCACACCTACATTCCATGGACCAAGCTTTCGATGACACCGAGGCATAATTGAGGTTATATACCATTAATGTGCAGAATTGTAGCTGGATTATCTACGTACATATTTTCTTTTAAATGACTAAAAAAAAGAGAAATCCAACGGTGTCAAATTGAATGATCTTGGTGGCAACTTGACATCGCCGCCAAGATAATATGGCCCTTGACTTTGTCACGCAAAAGAGTCATTGTTTCGCGAGGTGTGTGTCAAGGGGCACCATCCTATTGAAACCACATATCGAGCACATCCATATTTTCTAATTCAGGCCATAAAAAGTTCGTTATCATTCACCCAAATTTTGCTTATTGACGAATCCACTGAGGTGAAAATGTGCCTCACCAATGAAGATGATTTTCATCGACAATTTATCACCTACTGTTGCCATTTCTTGCCACCATTTTGACCATGCGGGATTGTGCATATTTCCGTGTTTAAAAATGAGTTGGTTTGAAATTGAGAAATGTCAAATGATATGCAGAAAATAACTTGACGTTTAGGAGTGGTTCAGATTTATTAAGTGTAGGTATTTCATATAAAATAAACACCCGAATTAAAACGAAAACGAATTAGTTCTCTGTCATTTAAAATAATAATTGATTTCAATAAGAAATAGCACATTTTTGGCGAATTTTAACTACAAAAATATCAAAAACATATTCATAATTTTTTCAAGCAACATATTCGTACAGAGCTGCAGCAGAGTCTAATTCTAGAGAAAATATTATGAAAGGATTGTTTGCATACAAAAGAAACAAAATAGAGAAACACATTTTATTTTGCTGTAAATATATTTGTATATATATTTTTTCTTATTTTTCGTTCAAAAGGAATGTTTTTTCCTGCTTTCAAGCAGACACACACACACACATACATACCTGCAGATGTACGTATATTATTCACTTAAGAAGTTAATAGTAAATATTTTTGGTGAGCTAAGAAATGTTAAGAAAAATCTTTACATAAAAATACAAAAGTATAAAGTTAAGTATCACATTGAGTTGTAAAAATGGGAGCAGGGTTCGTTCGAAGCGGTAGGGGAGATAAGAGCTTAAGATTTTTTTTTTATAACTGTGTAATATATTGAATTTTATTTGCCAACCTTTCATGTTTTCTAGAAAGCATTGAACTTGCACTCCCTGCAGAAGAGTTCGTAAATGCACATTCTTGCATGCATAAATGTAAGCAATTTTGCATTTATCTACATTTTTGTGGTGTTAGTAAATTCCAGAGATTACCCAACGAACAAAACTTGAACACTTACTTGATAATATAACATTATTACACATTTCATTATTACGAATATCAACAACATACGAGTAGGAGACGGCGATGGCGCACGCATGGAATTGTCATCGCCAATACTGATAGTACATATTATCCATATAACGACTTGTAAGCCGATGTTTAGTTCGGATAACGTTGTCCGCCATTCGTCGTATTTTATAGTTATTTTTGGTTTTGTTCGTTTTGTCAAGGTCTGGGCGGCCACAAGGGGATGGAGAATTAATGTAGAATGTTTGTGTTGTTTACTATTTATTGTGTTGTTTACCCGTGTGTGTTTTATGTTGCTGCTGGATGCAGTTTCGTCGTTGTGCGGCTGCTGTTGCTGTTATTGCTGACGTTCATGTGGTTCCTGTTCCTTGTTGTTCCTAATTTTGTTGCTGTTTGCTGTTATTACTGTGTTCCTGTTTCTGCTGTATCTTTTGTAGCTGCTTTGTAAGTAATTTGTTGCAGGGGTCACCAGTCCCCCAGCCGTTTGGGGCTATAATGATAGTAGTCTTTGGGCTACGAAATCTGACCGGAAATTCAAATCTGGTACCACGGGAACCGGGAGTCCCAGGAACTTATTCCTGCTCGATTATGGTGCAGGGAGTATCGTGCTGGTTGTGGTTTAAACCCAAATCGCGGGGAGAGTTTAATTGAGCTCGGTGTGGAGTTGCATTGCAACCGGTTGCCGTGACCGAAAGATCGGAAGAAGTTTTACAAAGGCTCCGCTCCTAACGACCGAGCAGATCATGTCCAAACAGCATGAGATCGAATTGGTACTCATACATGGCAGATTGTCATGTACGCGTAAACGCATTGCATTCACCCGGTGATTAGATCACCGTGAGGCAATGCCATACTGGCAGGTACCCAAGATAATTGTTTGCACAACTGTGTGCCCTTCGTTCATTGTAATGTCTCCCAAAAGCATCTTATCGAAAGATACAAAGAAGATCACGGAATATTAAAGAACTAAAGCCTTTTGACCATTCCCAGCGTCTTCAATGGTCAGAATGGCGGCTATAAATGGTAACAGTGGATGATCAGTTATCGAATTAAATCATTTCCAGTGACAAGGCACATTTTCACCATAGTGGATTCGTCAATGAGCAGATTTGCGGCATTTGGGCGAATGATAATCTAAGAGTGAATGTCGGAAAACCAATGCACCCTCAAAGAGTCAATGTTTGGTGCGGTTTATGGGCTGGCGGCATCATCGGGCTGTATTTTTCCCAAAATTATTAGAATTTGACCAGTAGATCGTATGATTTTCATCAATAGATTTTTCTATGGGGTTATTTAAAATCACGGGATATGCCAACAAGCTCACTACTATCTACCAGCGAACATTAGGAGCAGATGCGACGTTGCGTCAACAATATTCATATCCATGGAACATTTCGGCAGACAAGTGCGCATGTGCATGCAAAGAAGTAGAGACCATTTGGTCGATGTGTTATTCTATAGAAAGGCCCACCTTGTGATGCTTATGATTCAATAATTTTTCTACAATATTGAGTTCAAATCTTGCGTTAATTTTCGAGCACTCTCTGAAGCCGAGTATTGAAATGAAATTATATCACAATGATATGAAAAACTTCTCTTGAATTGAAACTTCATTAAAAAAAAATTACATATAACTATTTGATATGAAACCACTAACAAAACAAGATTGGAAAGCATTCCTTCGAAGAAGAATACTTGTAAACGCATATCCAAACCAATAAGTCAAGAAACATTTAATGATGAGTCATTATTTATCATAACTCAGTATTTTATTTATTACAAGGTCGATATCGAAACAGGTGACACCAGTGACGTCAACTACTTTCACATTTAGAGGGACTATTTGATTGATTGCTGCTTTATAAAACGTTTCATGATTCGCTTCTAATTAATGACCGGTTTTTTGTTGAGAGTCAGGGTTTCAATCTTGCCATATACTTAAATAATGAAATCGTGTGTTTGTTTGCTGGGTATTTGTTTTAGCACCAAATTTCCTTACTTTTTTTTTAAGTGCATTACACTTTTCACTGAACCAAAGTGTGCAGAAAAATTTTCGTATGCTGCATGATGACATGTAAGAGTGGATATATTTACTGTGTTAAAAGAATTCTGTATACAAATTTGGGGGGATAAAGAATTTTAGTTTTGTTACTCAAGTAAGTGCAAAAATAGATACTTTATTGAAGCTAATACTACAAGTGCAAAATATTTAAGAACAGAAATAGCAAAACATCTCACAGTGGGATGGACACCTGGCAAGCATGATTTTATAAATATTTTAAATTATTTAAATACTTCCTACAGGGAATCAATCAAAGATAATGAAAGTCATAAATTCTGAATAATAAAAATTAAAATTTATTTATTATAAAATTAAGCTTTTATTGTTATTTAGTTAACAACAACTAGACACTGTTACAAAACATACTCGTATGTCAATGCAATCATATTTTATACATAAATATTCTGTAGGTGTTTTTGTATTTGCATTTCGACAAGTTATTGACACTATTGTCGCTAACATTCGAATAAAAAGGTGTTAGGGATTAGCATACGAGTATATATATTGTCTCAGGAAAACTAAAAAAAATTGTTCGAGTAACAAGTCGCATGAAACTCAAATAGGGAAACAGAACTCAAATGCGAATGAATACATTTCGAGAATATGAAATAAGGAGTTACGATGGCTGATCAACAAGTCCAAAACTTATCTGAAATGGAAACACTCAGCATGACATGAGCAACAAGCAAGTGTGAATTGACATCGGTCTAAATTTGAACAAGCCGTGCGATTTAGTTTGTGTGCATAGCAGACCACATAGAAATTTCAGAAAGAAAATGGAAAAAATAGCTCATTAAGCATTATTTTTTGCGGTAAAAGCCATTATTCAAACCAAGTTTAAGATTGATAAATATTATGGGAACTCCGTGCCACTCATTTTCATGGTAAAGAAGTGGTTTACTGAACTGCAATTGGCCGTACAGGCAGGGAATATGGCGAACGTTCTGGACGCCCAGTTGAGTTCTCTAGATTCAAAAAAAGGGGAAAATATTTCAGCATATGGTTTTAGCCGAACGGACATCGAAAGTGAGAAAGATTGTAGAAGCCATGGGCCTCTCACATGGCTCAGTGGTATCACTATTATATGATCACTTGGGTATGAGAAAATTTTCCACAAGGTGGGTGTCATGCTTGCTTACAATCGATCACATACGCAACCATGTTACAATTTCGGAGGAATGTTTGGCGTTGTTTTGCGGCGTTTCTTGCCCGTAGTGGGTTTTTCAGCGTTTATCGGCGCCTATGAAAGCAAAGGTGGGTATATAATCAATATTGACTAGAACGACAGATTCATATTGAAGCTACTTAACGCTAGATGGCAGCACAAACACACAAAAAAATTTTGAAATTGCGGTCTGTCAAAAGTCAGCTGTTTAAATTTCACCAAAATTCATCGATTAGTTTATTTGTTGTAATCGTTTGAAGTAGCCAACTTTTGAGGTTTTTGAAAAATTGAAAAAATTTCGTGCGGTCATTAAACACTATTATTTCAAAAGAAAAACGGCGAAAAAGACAAGCTCGATAAACATTACATCTGCTCCGTCAGATGGTAAAAAATTGGATTGCTGAATTTAAACGCAGCCGACCAAGCACTACAACAATACCATCAACAGGAAGGCCAACAAAGGTGTTTACGGAAGAAATTACCATGAAAATTTTCGATATCGTTATGAATGATCACCGAGTCGAGTTACGCGGGATTGTTGAAATGGTAAACATACCAAACGAGAGTGTGTTTAACATGTTGCATGGACATATGAAAAAGCTATCGGCAAGATGGGTGCCGCGTTTGCTCAGTATCGAACAAAAGAGTTTGACAGACCACTTCACAGCGGTGTTTGAACAGGACAAAGTTTAAACCTGTTGATTTTTGCCGTGGTTTAATAGCTGCTGATGAAACATGGATTCGTCTGTGGAACAAGTTGCCTGCAGATGTGTGTCCTGTCACATAGAACATTGAAAAGTTCAAGTCAAACAACCACAAACACTACTCCCTCATCCCTCCTCCTTCTCATAACTTATTATCCTAGTTCTAGTACTTGCAATAAACTTCTTCCGTTCAAGGTCTTTATTGTTTTTTTTTTAAATTTAAATGTATTTTGTCTTCCTTTCGAAACTATAATAGTATAATAATAAAATCACAATAAAAAACTATTTTCGTGTTCAATAACGAAATTCGTTGAATCAATTAATCAATTGTTGGAATGCGGTCCTGTAAAGGAATTCGTGGATTCAAACAAAAGTTTAGTAAAAATGATTATTGATCGAAAACAACAATTTTTTTAAACCACAACAAAATACGATATCCAAAGATATCGTATCTGGGAAACATAGAAAACAAGCTATTTATAATTTTTTACTGGTATAAATGTTAGAAGCTTAAATAGCGAATAAAAAACTTAATTGTTTCAAAGTTATTTTTTTGATATTTATGTATATGCATACAAATTATTTTTTTAGAACAAATTTTGTTGATTTTATTTTTACTATAATTTTTTCTGTGTGGAAGACTTCTTGAGGAAAAATTTTTCCTGAAGAAGTCTTCTAAAGGAAGACGAAATATTGAAAAATATATTTAAACTTTTTAAAAAGGACCTTGAACGGAAGAAATTTATTGCAAATATTAAATTAAATAGAGGTTAAAGCAAATAGCATCAATAATTCTAGTTCCAGGACAATTCACTGCATATATAGGGGTCATCCTCTGTATGAGTACTCTGAAATAAAAAAAAATAGAACACAAAAACCGACTATGTTGATAAGTAAAATAATTTCCCATATAAAAATCTGTATTTCATTCAAAGAGTCTCGGATTGAATGGTTTTTTGCCGAAAAATAAATCCAGTTTTCAAAAAAGAAAATAAAATTTTTTCAATTTTAAATCAAGCCACAGATTTTGAATAAGAAAATTAAAATATTTGCGCGAAACGTTAATTCAATGGCTGTAGCAACAAACGTTATAGTACTCATTGAAATTGTATGCTCGTAAATCATAATTCTAGACAAATCTACATAGAGTAACATGTTAATAAACCATGGCTAATTAACTACAAAAGTTTCTTAATAACTGAGCGAACCATCCTTTTCAGTTCGTCTACTTAACATTGTTTTTGGTTTCTACTGCATGTTATTTTTCTTTTCTATTTTTTTTTTTTTTTTCAACATTAAAAATATTATTTTATTAGCGAGTCGAAACAAGAAGAAAACAACTGCGAAAATGAAGTTTGCAAGTACGAAGGGAAATACATAAATAAGACAGTCATTAAAGGGTAATTAAGGTCATCATCGTCGTCGTTGTATTATGACTGTGCAACTATGGTTACTTTTTAGGTTCTCCTATGCTGCTTAGGAAAAACGAAGTAATAATAATATTAAAATAGCTGTTATCAAAGCGCAACCAAAACATGAATATAACTGGCGGCCAGAGATATGGAAAGTACCACAAACACTAAAAAGTATCTTAATTACAGTGAAAAACAAAAATTACAAAATAAAAAATTTTCATTAATAATGTTTCAATAATAGATTTTGGCAGAGGGTATAAAATAAATGCATACGAGTACATATCGCTCCTTTATTGCAACATAGTCATAAGGCAAAAAAGCTTGTTTCGAGAAAAACACATTTCAAATTTTTTGTTTCCATACAAGTCTTAAAAAATTTTTTTAGAAAATATCTCCTAAAGGAAACAGTTTAAAGGAAATTTGAATAAAATTTTGGCACAGTAGAAAAGGTAGTACTGTTAACAATTCTGCATTGTTAACTCGAAAAGCTAATTTTTTGAGATATGACTATGTTGCAATAAAGGAGCGATATATACATAGGTGTACAACTTTGCTTCTGGCGTTATTTTACGAAATTCGAGGATTTTTTGTAAAAAAACCGTTTACACATTTATGATTCAAAGTATTTTCCATCGCTGGCCACTACTTCCATCCATCTTTTGGGCAGCTTACGAACACCGTGTTGAAAAAATCCGTCATCTTTTGAAGCAATCGACCGATCAAGGCAATTGTTTACTTTTTCATGAGACCGAAAGTGCTGGTCAGCCAGGCCGTATGCCATTGATCCAAACAACTGATGTCCTTGACGATGCTCGTCCTGGTCGCACGAGCACGTGAACAACCGATTAAAACATAGAAGCAGTGAAGAAAATGATTTGGGATAATCCTCGAATCGCTATCAGAGAGGTTGCTGATGAATTTAACATATCGTTCGGCTCGTGCCAAGCAGTTTTTATGGATGGTTTAGGCATGAAACGTGCAGCACCGAAGATTGTTCCAATATTGCTAAATTTTAAAGATCATAGCTGGTGACGAATCATAGGTGTATGGGTATGACATTGCAACCAAAACCCAATACTTCCAATTGAAGCGTTCAAAAGAGCCAAGACCGAAAAAAAACACGTCAAGTTCGGTTAAATGTGAAGGGTTTGCTTGCTGTTTTCTTCGACTGCAATGGCGTGGTGGCTCCTGAATTCTTGCCACAAGGTCGTACGGTCAATAAGGAATACTACCTTGAGCCAATTCGTTAGAAACACACAGAATTTTAGAAAGAACCATCATGGATTTTGCACCATGATAACGCACCAGCCCACACATCGATGCTTGTGCGGGAGTTTTTGGCCAAAAACCAAACCGTGATCATGCCTCAACCACCGCAATCACCCAACTTGGCCCCCGCTGACTTTTCCTCTTTCCAAAGCTGAAGACACCGTTGAAAGAAAAGCGTTCTGCTACGGTTGGCGAGATAAAAGAAGAATTGAAACAGGAGCACTAGGCGATTAGGCGATACCAAAAAGCGCATTTCAGAAGTGTTTCGAGGATTGGATAAAACACTGGTATATGTGTATTATATCTGAGGAGGATTGCTTTAAAGGGGACAAAATTGATAAGTTATTGATGAATAAATAAATTCTTTTGGAAAAAACTTAAAATAAAAGTTATTTTTTGATCAGACTTCGTATGCACTTTAGTTTAAAAATTTTAAACACAAAAAAATTTTTAAATAAATTACTAATATATACTACATATATATATAAGGTGGCGCAAAAGTAATCCTCCTATCAGAAAGTGCCAATTTACACTCATCAAGTTTGACTCGTCAAGTCTTGAGTTTGTGAGAGAACGGGGAAAAGAGAATGGAAAAGGGTGCAGACTTGACGGTACTGTCAAATTTAAAATGAAATGCAAGGAAATATGAAAACTTGAAGGCAAAAATTCTTAAACTTGATGACACAAAGCTTTTGTGTGTGAAGTTCAAAAGCAAATTGAAGCAGAATTAATCAAGTAAACCTGATGTGTGTAAATTGAGCAAAATGCTATAAATTTTGCGATTGGCCCCTAATGTCAGTTCTGTTTTGGCATTTGTGTAGTAAACACCGCTCCAGAACGCGGAATATTGGTGACTGTTTTATTTGACCCCAAGAGGAAGATGATTTTTCATCAAAAATAATCATGAGTGATGAGGCCCATTTCCATCTTAGCGGGTACGTAAATAAGCAAAATTTACGCTTCTGTGGCACTGAAAATCCCCGTGTAACCCACGAAGAGCCATTACACCCGCTCAAAGTCACCTTTTTTCTTCGAAGACGTCGCGGCCCAAACGGTTACTGTGAATGGTGAGCGCTACAGAACAATGATCAACGAGATCTTTTTGTCTTAACTTGATGAATTAGGATTGGAAAACATGTGCTTCTGTACGTGCCACAACCGATATGTTGAAGGATCTCCCGTTTTGGCGATTTGCACTGGCCAGTAAGATCGCCCGATTTGACCGCTGCAGACTTCTTTTTGTTGGGCTTTTTGAACTCGCAGGTTTATGTCAACAAGCCTCAGACTCTTGCTGCTCTTAAAAACAATATCCGTCAGGAATGTGAGGACTTATCGCCGGAAGTTTTGGCCAATGTGATGGAAAATGCTATAAAAAGGGCTCAAAAGACAATCAACTGTGGCGGCGGCCATTTACATGACATCATATTCTCGACTTGATGTAAAAAAAATTAAAAGACCAAATAAAAATAATTCACAAGAAGAATCAAAGTTTTTCATTTTTTTTTTTTTTTTTTTTTTAATCACAGCCAAAAAACATCGGAAAGTTATTTTTGCGCTACTCTGTATATGAATACATTCGAATACTTCTTACATTCATTCGAATGATATAATATTTGAAATTTTTGTTTCTTATATTCGTTTTATTTGAATGTGGTTGTATTCGTTTCTCTGCGAGTAGAGTTGATATAAAATAAGTCACTTTGTGTTCTGTCGAGGCATTATTTACTCAGAAAGCCAATGAATATATTTAAATGCTTTTTCAGCGTAATCATGCAGATGTTTAGTATATACAAAGAGATAATTTTTTTAGATAAAAGTTTCGTGTTTTTTTTTTATATTATAATTTTTTTGTGAACTTCTGATTGAAGAAACTGATTTTTTTTTTTCATTTTAATTTTCGAACAAAGAAAATTTGAAGACATTTGGTCTGGTATTGTCAAAAAGGGGCGTAGTTCAATGCCTACAAACATACAAACGCATTCACACACTTAAACATGGAATAAAACACTTCCTCTGAATTTAGTTTTTGCTTCAAATTTTGTTTTATCTTAATCCATTTTGCTGTAACTCATTCTCGCTCCCTCAAATTAAGTTGTCCTTATCTTTAAAAACTCTGTAATGAATAAAATAATTAAAGTAAGCAAAAAAAAACTAAACTTCCTGTTTTCATTATAGAAAATAAACAGGAAAAAAAGTTGTTAAAGGAAACAAATTATCATACAGTTAACAAAAAGGAAATGGACATATTTTAAGTAAAAAAACGAAAGAAAAAAAAACTCAAGCAAGAAAATTTAAGCAACAACAACGACGAATAAAGTTATTAAAACACTTCTAAATTAGGTTTGCTGCACAACAGTTTTTGTGACAGTTTATTTTGGTCTGGTGTTGTTCTTACTGTTTTTGTGATTTAAATTTTAATATTCGATTATATAAATCATGTTTTTGTGCAATTTATTGATCATTTGATTGTGTATTGATAAGTTTAGTTGTACAAGCTGTTCAACTTCCGCCCTCGAACGAGAGCAACAACGAAACGAGAAAAAAAAACAAATAGGAAAACAACAGTCATAAAAACATGAACAACAACATTTTGTAACATTTGTTTTTAACAAAATGATTTATGACAACGACAACAACAACAACACCAACAACAATAATGATAATGAGAGTAGAACCTATACAAGGAAAATGTTTGTACTGATTAAACGAATTCATACGTTTGCACGTGTGTGTGTGTGTGTGTGTGATTTGATTTGCGGCATTTAGTTTGGAAAATACAAAATGGGAACTTGCGCTACTTTAAAAAAAAAAAAAACAAGTAAAGAAAAAAAATTATAAATCGTTAATGTGAATCACCATATTTTTTGCAGATTTGTTCCGAACTGTAACACTGATAAGTGACAGTGACTGCCGGGACACAATATAATTAATGTGCCGATTAACTTCTTTTGCCACACTGCCGTAAGAAGGGTCATCAACGTAAGCAATAATTTAAATTGTTTACTATAAAATATTGTTTTATTGAAAGCGAAACAAATAAAAATATATGGCCAGTGCAAAAGTTTATTTAAAAAGTATTATTTAAGTGAGCACGTGAGCGTATGTGTTTACCTGAGTGCGTGAGGGCAGGTGACTAAACTTGTTGTCCCCTTACAATGCGAGAAAAAAAAATGTTGGTGCTTTAACTGAAGGTCTTCCAAAGACAGAATCTAACAAATTATTTCACTGGTGCCGCTGTTTCGCAAAAAAATGTATTTTGATCAACCAAACCTAAAACTTCACCGTTTTTAATACCAGTCAAGCCATAGAGCTCAACTCCGCTCGAAAGCGGAATTGAAGCCGTTTCAAAAAATGAAAAACTTAAGACGCTTTTTTGAGTCAAATTATTTTATAGAGGAAGTGAAAATTTATTAACATAAGTATAACAAATTTTTAAAAAGAAATATTTTCACTATTGTCACCTCTTTTTTTATGTGCGCATTAACACAAAAATATAATACACTTTTATTAAATTGTACACATTTTTATTTTTTGTAAACATTAATTGTATATTTTTAATACTGGCAGTTTTTTAATTCTGATTATTTTTTTAATTCTGGAATGATCGTGTTAGGTACAGTGGTCGAATGGTGACTAGCTTTATTCAATATTCCTTAGTTCTATCATTCTTAAATTAAGAGTTGTATATTATAAGAGTAGTATATTGTAGTAGGATTGTAAGAATAGTATATTATGGTAGTTGTATAGTATAGTATTGGAGTGGCACTACATATCTACTAATAGACCAGCTCCACGGAATGAATGAATTCATTAGCGACTCTGTCTTGCAAGTTTCATACAGGTCGCAACTTTTTGCCATAACTTTGTAGCCATATAAACAAAACCCTTGCTGATGAGTTTAGGCTTTCTAATCCCTCCTGTATGTACTCTCCTATACAATCAAGAAGACAAAGCTTAATGAGTTGGTAGGCTGAAGCCCATTAAGAACACTAGCCCTTAACCAGACTCATCTAATAATAACTTCTTGTTGCTTACATTATAGGTATTTGTTGCAAGACAACAGCACCTCGGGGGGTTAAATTGCACCATTAAGGGAGACTAATATTTCCCTGCCTGCAATTTCAGGTAGAAAATACAGGCAAAGCGTTTCAGTCAAGGTAAATCCTAGAGGGCTGCTCAGGCACAAGAAAAGTGTTGATAAGATGACTCATACACATCACTAAGAAAAATAAGTATTTAAATAGAAATAGAAAATATAATACTCGTAGAAAAAAGCTGAGCCTTGTGCTGCCAATGAATTAATCTTGAACTTGTTTGATTGAGCCCAACGATACATATTATGTTCTTTCTAAATATTATCTGCATCACGCTTTCAGCCACCAGTTAATAGAACAGGAAGAATATGTAACTGTTGTAATGGAGCATAAAGCAAATTTGTTTTCATAAGAGAGGTTTTTTTTAATTAACAACGTCTGTTTAATATGAGTTAAGCAAATTTATTAAGTATACGCACAGATGCCAGATTCGACGATTTAAACGAGTAGATGTTGACTTTTTTCCAGTTTGCTTCATTTAATCAATTTCCTCAAGAATAAGAATAAATAAGCAAAAGTATTTAAACAGTATTTAAATAGTTCATTTTTTAACCATTAAAACGGCGATTTATTTTGATTGCAAATATTTTTACATTTCACGATTTTTAGCCATTTTTATTTATTTCCAGTTTTTTGGGCATTTTGGCATCCGTTTGGTGTTTTCCTTTTCTCTCAACACTTCAATCGAAAAATACTTAAATTTGTATAATTCAATTTAGATTCGTTTTATCGGCAAACAAAAAAAAATAAAAAATAAATAGCTGGTATCTATTTTAACTGCTGCTGTTCAGAAAATTGCTTAAGTGTTGCCAAGTAAAGGTTTTTATTGTGCCAACATAAAAAACAAAGTGCTACAAAAATGTATGCATTTACAAAATGTAATTACCGAAAACCAGAGCTGGAAAAGACTAATGTTTCGTTAAATATAATTATGATAAAAACAAATGTTTGTGGACATTCGTCAAAGAGACATAAAATTAATTTACACATTCTTGTTTTTTTTTTTTTTTTTTATCTTGGACCACTACTCTATGATGACCTCTAAATATGCAATGCATTGTAGTTGTACTGGAACTAGGAAAAAGGGTTCTGAGGCGGAGGAAAGAAGGAGTAGTGCTTGTGGAACTTTGACTTGAAAACACAACATTTAAAATATTGGAATTAAATTAATTAGAGCTGATCAATTCCCATTTCCACTTTAGCCGCCCTTCAGAGTAAATTGAAATAATTCCATTGAGCGCACCAATAGCTACAAATTACTTCGAGTATTATTGCTTTAAGACAAATGCCTTAAGCTCCCGTTTCCTTATTTACTAAAGAGTAGATTTACTTGAAATCCATATTTGGTCATTATTTCTTAAACAAATTTGTCTAAATGCACAAATAATATATTGAATATCTAATTAAAGAAAACATAAATAAAATGAATGCAGTTTAAAGGACAGAAACATATGTACGTACACAGGGTAGACCGAAAGCAAATTTTGACGGTGTAGGAAATCCACTTGTGCTGAAATACTAATTTTACTTTTAAAAAGTAATGTTTTATCAAACATATGATTGATTTTTAAATTCGAAAAAATCTTGTCAATAGAAAATAAAAAAGTAATTTTGTAATTTACTCTCGTTAGAGCTACAGCGAATAAAGTTTTCTATATAAATAAAAAAAAAAACCAATTCTTGTTTTCCTCAATAGCCTATAATTCCTTCATTTTGAGGTCAGTTCATTTCAGAGATGAATGAGGAACATACTTCTTTTATACATAAACGTCATGTCACATAAATGGCCACTAGCGATCTAGAATTCGCGTAGTCGCTCTCTATACAGAACGTTTTCTATAACTTTTTTTCATACCATGTTTACATGATACCGAGTTCGAATCCTAATGGATGATGATGAATAGTTTATCGACTAATCGATTACTTTTTCCTGTCTTCTTTGATCAAGAGTTATTGATTGCTGCAGGCAATTATTGCTATAATTAAAAATAATTCTTGGCGTTAGCCGAATTTGAACTTGAGCCAGAAATATACTATACATCATATAATATTTAATAAAAATTAAATTAATATAAAAATTATTTTCGTGTTCAATAACGAAATTCGTTGAATCAATTAATCAATTGTTTGAATGCGGACCTGTAAAGGAATTCGTGGATTCAAACAAAAGTTTAATAAAAATGATTATTGATCCAAAACAACTATTTCTTTAAGCAACAACAAAATACGATATCCAAGGTTATTTTTTGATATTTACAAATTATTTTTTCAAACAAAAATTTAATTGATTATATTTTTACTAAAATTTTTTCTGCGGATATCAAAATTTTTTTCAGCTTTTTGTCTTATATCAGTCGACAACTTTAAGTCGCTGCTTGTAATCGGTGAGAAGTAGTTCTTGAAAAAATTGCTTCTAGATCGAGGTTGATAATTCGTTGACTCAAGCTGTGCTGGTGACCTTGTTGGAATACGCCCAAGCTGCGCCTAAGTTACAAACAGCTTATTTTATGTTTTCTAGCTGCCTATATGTCGACATACCCCGATAAAAAAATATGGTGCAGCCAGGTCAGCTGACACAGAATGCTTATTGAATGTGTTGTTGGGAGTTTTCGTTAGAGCTCCACTATAAATAGTCTGGGTATGTGTGCAGTTCCTCCATTTTGCTGGAACTAAATGATGATACGTCTTCAGCGCATTTCTGGGTAATATAAACTTATTATATTTTGGTGTGTAGCATGCTTTGTCAGCCACCATCACTCGTTTTCGTTTCTACTGAGTCATCCTCTATCAGTACTACAACAAATTCTTAAGAACGAAAACTATCGAAATGCTGCCCGCATTATTGAGGTAGAACCAAATTTTTGGTTCTCGGATTACAGAGTCCAGAGTTGAAATAAAATAAGTGCCAGTATTACTTCGCTATCGGATTTACGGGCGTCCGGGTTATCGAGATTGTACTATATATATAAAAACATATGCAAGCAATTTACAACAAATCTAAGAAAAAATAATTTTGATAAATGAAATATATGGACAAAATAAAATTTGAGTTTGAACTCAGTAAATTGTCCATTATGTCCAATGAATTTTGCTTCAAGTAATAATCATATGATCATGTATGAGCGTAATTGATCAGGCATGATCATGAAAGTTCATATCTCTGAGTATTTCATTCTTTTAGAACTCTTCCTTATGATGTAAATCTTACTAAAAATTTAAGTGCAAAAACGGTGGCTTCGAAATTTATTTACCAAACTGCTGAAATGTTTATTTTTCAATTTTTAGTTTTAACATTTGAAGTCTCAGAAGGCGAAAGCAAATGAATTTAGTGGAACACGTTTATATGTATAGACACAAAAAGCACACATCTACAGCAAACATATAAATGAATAAATAAATACAGCCGAAGAGACATGAAACCCCAATCTGAAGAGTACATACGTAAATGTCTATGGCTGAAACAAGACTGTTACAGTAGCAACAACAGTTGTATGATTATAAAAACAACAATGACAATTGTATGATTGCCAAAAAATAAATAAACATGAACAAACATTAATAAATAAATACGAATGTGCTGTGTGCAGGACTGATACAAGAAGATTCTATTATTACAAAATGAAAATTTGCAAAAGCACCGGCCGTTTCAAATCATATGAAGATCCTGCTTTTTCTGACATTGTCTTCCGCGCAAAAAAATGTTCGAAATCGAAAAAATAGGAGCTCAAAATATGCAATTCCTTTGATAAAGAAGTGTATTGTAAAACAAAAACTAGAGGTTTGACACCTCTAGACACTACACTCAATCAAAATGTATGAGAATGTAGAGAAGAATGTGCCCTTTTAAGCTTCGCAATCATATAGCTCCTTTATTGCAACATAGTCATATCTCAAAAAATAAGCTTTTCGAGTTAACAATGCAGAATTGTTAACAGTACTACTTTTTATATTGTGCCAGAATTTTATTCAAATTACATTTAAAATGTTTCCTTTAGGAGATACTTATTTTAAAAAAATTCTAAAACTTGTATGGAATTCTAAGACTTGTATAGAATTTCTTTTTTGCCACAAATTATATCAACTACTTAGGTTAAATGCACAGATAATTTTCTTTCGTTTTAATACTATTCACATTTATTTACTGCTGGTCTACAATCTCGGTTTTTGCTTTCCTTCCTAAATTTATTTGAAATCTTCTACAACAAAACTTAAGTCTTAGAGTAGCAGAAGTATGCTAATAGTATTTTTACGAACAATAATTTCCTCTCGTTTAAATACCTTTCACATTTATTCACTTCTGCTCTACAATCGCAGTTTATTCTTTTCTTTCTAAAAACCAGCAAACTTACTTACCGCCACTTTTAATAACTACGTTAGGTAACTATCTGAAATTTTAACTTCATCGTTGACGTAAATGAAAGTATTGGCTTAATTACTTCATTAAGGTAATTAGCTAAGTTCGATTACATGCCTATCCCACTTAATTGCCCAAAAAATTAAGCACTTTTGCAGAGATAATTTAAAATATTCGCCTAAATATCTTATTAAGACACGTAGTCAAATTCACTTAATTCACGCACACTTGAAAATTTTCCATGAGGTAATTATCCATGCTTTACTGTACTATTTTAAAAAATTCTTCATTTTAACATTCCATTCTTCACAAGTTCTTAGCGTTAAAAAAAAAGAGAATTATCCATTGCATGACTATTTTTTTTTAACTAGCGTTTTTTTTTTATATATTTTTTTGCATCATTTTTGCAACAAAATTCCAGCGTTCAGTTGGAAAACATTGATTTTATTTTCTTTTTTGTTTTCTGGAGTGGAGCATATTTTTGCGCATTGTTAAAACACCTTAAGGCCAAATGCATTAATTACACTTCCTGCGTTCAGTTTGCAGTTTTGAATTCTTGTTTTGCTAAGAATTTACTTTTTCTATAAGAATGCGGAGGAAACAAATAGATTTTATTGAAACTAAAGACCGACAATAAAAAAAAATTCTTTTTGTTTTGTTTTCTTACTCAATTTTGTTAACATTAATGAAACTCAGGGAGCAAAACGAACAAAAATGAAACAAAATACTGCGAGATTTGTTACGAGGTATTAATTAAGTTTCAATTGTTACAAAATAATTGAAACTAACAAAATAATACTATCAAGGCAATAAAAAATTAATTAACTAACTGTTAAGCAAAATTACAGTTAAGACATTACGTACGCAATACTTGAGAATTGGAATGTAAAATATTGGTGTAATTTGTTTGGATTTCTTGAGACTACTAAAAGGCAATTTGAGAGAATGAGATAGAGAACATTGCCAATTTTCTAAGGGGTTTTTTTATTTTGGACCAGTAGTCACGGCATGACCCCTGCATATGTAGTGCATTCTACTTGAACTAGGAAAATAGGTTATGAGAAGGTGGAACGAGGGAGCAGTGTATGTGGATGACTTGCACCTATCGATCAATAACAAAAGTAATTTTTTCAGTATTTATATATTACAAGTGTTATTTGATAACTGCGTCTCTTTTTACATAAAATTGTTTGCTGGGTTAAAATATTTTATTTTTCAGCATAATATTTCTTTAGTCCAGCGTTTTTTAAATTTTTTTATTCTTTCAAATACGAGAGTTTCTCAAATGTCTCAAAAAAAGCGTTATATGAGAGACTTCATGCCTCAGAAAGCAGAGTGCCTTGGTTTGGTGTACGCGAAGGCAAAACCTGCTTACCGGGGGAAGCCCCGCCACCGACAGAACTGTTGTGGTGGATAAATCTGAGTCTTCCCTTTAGTAAACAATTGCGAAGAAATTACTAACTGAAAATATCTCCTTTCTTTGACCTAATATGCAGGAGCAGCCAAAGCAGTCGCCCGCAAGAACTCGGTGTTTCAGGGACCACAACTTGGCGTATAAATAGTTACACGCACAGCTGAAATTGTCACGTTTGGGACAGTACCAATCTACACAATATCCACGACCATGTAAAACATTCCAAAAAAAAACTTTTTGGTGTAAATTTTTACTTGATGTAGTCTATATTTCCTTGAACACAAATTTGACGACACCATTACTTCAAATTCTATTTTGCTGCGAGTGGCAAAAATCAATGACCTGTGGAGCCTTCCATATGCAGTACCTTGTACCAGCACTATGATAAAAGATTGTGGGAAGGAGGAAAGAGATAGTAGTGTTTGTGAACAATTGATTTGAATCTTCTTGAAGGACAGCAAATAGATTTGCGGTAACTGAAGAATGAATTACAAATAGACCACCTTTGAACGATGAACGTATTTAACTTACTTATCGTATCGGAACAAGATCCCTGATCTCGTCAGAGCGAAATCTATTCTAGTAGAGCAAAAAACATTGTAATGCAGCCCACACTGCGATGATGCTTCAATAGAGTTGCGCGTCTTCCCCCTCTCCTACACACTGTCGAACAAACCCAAGGGGTCACCAGTCCCCGAGCTGTTGGGGGCTCTACTGATAGTACTCCTTGAACTACGAAGTTTGACCGGAGACTTAAATCTCGTACCAGGGGAACCGGTAGCCCCAGAAGCTTCTTCTTGCCTGGTTATGGTGCGGTCTTTCGCGAAGTATCGTGGTGGTTATGGTTTAGACCCAAATCGCGAAGAGATTTAGATTGAGCTCGGTGTGGAGTTGAATTGCAACCCGGGGCCATGACCCAAATATCGGTCGAAGTGTTAGAAAGGCTGCGCTCCCAACCCAGGGGGGAGATCATGCCCAAACAACGCAAGATCGAGTTGGTACTCATGCATGGCAGTTTGTCATGTGTGGTGACGCTGATAGACGCATTGTATTCACCCGGTGATAAGAACACCGTGGAGTAAGACCACACTAGCAGGTACACCCGGGAATCGTTTTCACGCTTGTGGAGTTAGCCCGAAAATAGAGTTTGAAGCAGTGGTGCGAACATGAGCGTTGTATGCCATTTTCGATCGGTGGTATAAATACGCAGACCGGGTGGAGTAATAGAGGTCCAGCACCGTTTCCGAAAACCTCGGCACTTGAATACATCTTTTGAGACAGGAAAAATGTGTTTCGTTTTCAATATATCAAGAGATACCGATTTTTCAATAGCCATAACCCCATCAATATAAACAAAGGAGCACCTGGGGTTTTATGCGTTTATGCGTAAATACACAAGATTAGATCTTAAGTGCATTAAAATCGACCTTGTTCAAACGATGTTGTCAGATAAAGCATCCATATTTTGTCTCACGGCAATAATATCTTATTGTTTAGGCCTATAGCCGATAATATGGGCAACAACGGCAACAAGATAACGCTACGCGCTGCACAGATTATGCTTAATTACACTTTCTAAATGAAACATTTCAGGGAATTCTCAGTTCACATGGCGGTGGTGTAAATTGCGTGATCACACAATTTGACATCAGACCTTTTCTTCTGCGGTCTTCCCAAGTCACTGATCTTGCAAATAAGCCACAAAGCACAGAATCGCGTTCAGAGCTAATGTAACTCATGTCATGGTTTAACTGCCGCCATACCAAAGTTTTTTACTCATTTTTCTTTTTTTTTTTTCTTTCCACTTTTTCAATTTCCTACAAAATAAAAATCTTTAATGCATACAGGCCCCATACAGAATTACTCTTTTTTTGTAGCTAAACTCTTTTGCAGCTAAAAATAAAATATAAAGAAAGAAAGTTTTATTCTTTTCAATCAAAAGAATTTAAAAATTAATTTTCTTTCATTCGTAATTGTTATTGACTTTCAGTAACTTATTTGAAATGACAGTTCTAATTACTGTTTATTGCCATTGTTATAAATGATGACTTGAAAATAAGTGCATTTTGTTTAAGGAAAATGGCTGCAACGTTTTCTATTTATAGCAAAGAATAGTGTACAGTGGGACGGACGGCGGTGAAGTTTTGTTGCAAAATGAAACAAACAAAAAGTTCATCTAATTTAATCAATTGAAGTTTTATGTTTTTATATTTTACAGTGAGATTAACTAAAATATAGTTAAGCTTTAAAAGTATTTGTGGCAAATATTAATTAATTTATCATTTTGATTATATAGTTTTGCTGCTAATATAAAATTTAAAATCGAACAATAATCAAATATCCTGCTGATTCAAATGTTCCACTGCAATTGATATTAAATGCCACTGACCTTACTAATTGGCCGCATATAAATTTTGAAGTTCGTAGCAGTATGTAATTGTATTGTTGTTGTAATGTTCATGTATTGCATTACAACCAGAGACTGGTTTAGGGTTAACCATAAAATAAAATTTTCAACCAACACTTATTTTACAGCATTAGCCATTATTGTGCTTTTTTTTCTTGGCTCTTACAGAAACAGTTTATAGCGAACGTTAAGCTTTGATATGTAAGAAAAAGTAGCAAAAGTGTTTTTTTAGACTTATCCATTTGTTGGAGTTGAAAGAACTACATAAATTTTAATCAGTTCGCCCTAAGAAAGCAGAAAAAAAATGTTTTCATATAAAAATTGCAAGTGTGTGTTTATAAATGATTTTCGATTTCTGTTTTCGATGTCTTTAACTATAAATGAATTTCATCGCATAATAAACGTATTTACAGACAAAAAGAGAACGTACATAATCGTGGTATTTAAACGCATTTAAAGGCAAAGAGTAAATGTGCCACAAGACGTAGTGTTGAAGAAGTACGCAGCAAAAGGAAACAAGTCACAAAAATTAATAAAATGAGAATACGTCGGAAATTGTTCGAAATCCGAAATTAAGCGAAGATTAAGGAGCCTTACGAAGAGAAGATGATAATATACCTAATATGGCTTTTCAGTGGGCATTCCCAGGGACGACATCACCCCTCACAGAGATTGACCTGTCCAATTTGTAATGGAACTAACTCTTTTGACATTTGGAATTAAGTAAAATATGAGGGCGGATTGATATTGAAGCTACCTAGCGCTAGATGGCAGCACAAACATATTTTTTTTTAATTAATTATTTGTTGTAGTCGTTTGCAGTAAGCAACTTTTGTGTTTCTTAAAAAATGGAAAAAAATGAATTTCGTGCAATGATTAAACATTATTGTTTAAAAAGGAAAACGAAGAAAAGGAGACAAAAGAAAAGCTCAGATTACATGATAAAATATTGGATTGCTGAATTTAAACGCAGCCGAACAAGCACTGCTACAAAACCATCAACAGGAAGGCCAAAAGAGTTGGTTGGTTACTGAAGAAAATAACAAGAAAATCCTTGATTTCGTTAAAATGATCGCGGAGTAAAATTACTTGAGCTTGCTGAAATAGTAAACATTTCATGTAAACGTCTGTTCAACATTTTGCATGAAAATTTGCATATGAAAAAGCTATCGGCAAGATGGGTGCTGCTTTTGCTCAGTGTCGAACAAAAATGAGTTCGACAGACCACTTCACAGCGGACATGATAAAGCGTAATCTAGAGTACAGTACAGTACAGTAATTTTTTTTTTTTTTGTTTACACAGTGTGAATGTGACATGAGTACATTTCTGCTCATTTTTCGAACCTTCAGCCATTTTTCCAATGTTGAAATATATTCCTGTAAATTACGTGAAGCTAATCGGTGGTTTTCATGAACGCTCAAAAACGCTGTATCATCTGCAAAAGTTGAAGTGTGGATTCCAGATGGCGTTGGCATATCAGAGGCGAAAATCAAATATAAAGTAGTCCCCAGTATGCTACCTTGGGGAACTCCTGCCTCGATTGGCTGAGTTGGGCTTATAAAATCGCCTTCTCTGATAACAAATTTCCGCCCATATAAGTAGCTTTCCAGAAGCTTGTGAGTATTTGCAGGCAAGTTCTACTTTATTTTGTGCATCAATCCGTCGTGCCACACTTTATCAAAAGCGTTGAGAAATGTCAATGAATAGAGCTGAGCAATATTTCTTGTTCTCAAAGGTCTGTCTTATGACATTGACTAGTCTGTGCATTTGTTCTATGGTGCTGTGTTTAGCCCGAAAACCAAATTGATGATCAAGGATGCATCCCACATTGTTCAATAGTGGACTCAACTTCGCCATTAACAATTTTTCGAATAGTTTTGAAATTGTTGGTAAAAGACTTATTGGTCTATATGACTCTAACTTAGTCGGATCCTTCCCAGGCTTGGGTATCACAGTAAAGTAATACCATGCATTTTGAAAGGATCCCTATTTTGTGTTTAAAGAGTTCTTTTGGGAAAAAAACAATATCTAAATCCCTAATGATGCTACCCAGTGGTGTAGCGAAATATTGGAAATTTTAAATGAAGATTAAAAATTTTACCTCAAGCTCGAAAAACTCCTGACATTTTTATTTTATAAAATATTAAATAAAACAGTAAAAAAACACATAACGCAAATCAAAAAAGGAATTTAATAATTCTTGCGACAAAATAGTCCTATCTAGGTTTTTCTTAATTTTGCGCATTATTTCGTATAGAACAAATCATCATTCAATCATTACTTAAATAATCAATAGAAAACTCATTGAATTATTTACTAATGTAACAAATTATAATAATAAAGTAGCTGCAAAAATTAGCAAGTGATTTCAAATTGAGTGCAAGTGAGCTTACCAGTTTAATATCACAAAAATTATAAATATTTTGTGTACAGAACACCTTTTTTGTGATTTTAAATCATTTTCACAAAAAGTGATTTACAGAACAGCCCTGATATGCATCGAACGGTAATCTATAAAGGTTAATTGGTCACTATTATGTCTTGATTACCTTGGCCTGATTTTTGGGTTGCTATATAATGTATGAATTTAAATCATTCTTAAATTAAACAATACAGCAGGCACAAGTCCTGCTATCAGTAAACCATTTTAGTGTGGCCTGTGCCCTTTTGCGCTGCAACTGCTCATTTGCAGTTGCAATAGCAAGAATAGAAAAGAAAAATAGGCAGACACAAAAACACAATAGAAAAAGTTATAGTTACAAAATTATTGGTAGAAAATATATTAACAAAACTAAAGCACATTGCAACAACTGCGGCATCGTTAAAAATGGAAGTTGTTGCAATGCAGTAAACATGTTTGTGCATGTTGCCCCTACAGAAACAATATGTATATGTATAAGAGCAGCCTCATATTGTTTTCCGAACTGTATGCCGAGCCAAAATATATTTTAAAGCGGAAGCGAGAATGTTGATAAGGGGGAAAATAGAATAATATATAATGACAAGCATAATATAAAATCAGAATTTATATCAAATTTAATTTTATATAAAAAAAAAAATTAAGGATCATCACAATTTATTTAAAACAAAAACGCTGTGATTTAGTTTTTGCAATTGCAGGAGCGTACTAGTAGAACTTTGCAAGCACATGCATGCAAGTGCAGTGCATAAAGAAGTATACAGGCAACACAGTGCCTGAGTCTGTGTTGCCTGTATACACTGCGTGCAACGAAACTTATATATATAATGTATGTGGCTTGCTAGGCTCACACAGGTCGCAATATTATTCTTGCTTAATAGGTCGGGGCTTATAATCTCTCCTGTATGCAATTTCCTAACAGTCAATGGAAGACAAGGCTTAATGAGTTGGTAGGTCGAAGCCCATGAACCAACTCACCCGTCTAACCATCAACCATCACCCCTGGTTCCTTACAGTACTGGTATCTGTTGCAAGACAACAGCACCTCGGGCTTAGCCCCCGATTCCCCTTCCTGCGATTTTAGGTTTAAACCACAGCCAGAACGTTTTAGCCAAGCCAGACACCTCAACCATGTTCAGCACCGAGAAGTCTGCTAGGCAGACCCTAACGGGGGCTTTGCTGATCCCCCCGCTCTGCCAATTTTAAACCTTGGTAACGATTTGGGAAGTCCAACACAACATAAGTCATGCCGCTTCTTAGAGTTGTATTTGCTACAACTACAAAGTTATCAGGGTAACTAATTCCTCTTCCTGCGATTTTAGGTTTAAACCACAGCCAGAACGTTTTAGCCAAGCCAGACACCTCAACCATGATCAGCACCGAAAAGTCAGCTAGGCAGATCCTTCCGGGGGCTTTGCTGATCCCCGTTCTACCAATTTTAAACCTTGGTAACGGTTCCGGAAGTCCAACACAACATAAGTCATGCGGTTCCCTAGAGTTAAGGGACTCCTTCTCCTCTATGTCCCAGAAAACACAATGCCCTGGTGTGGTATACTCCAAAACCAAACCTGCTCCCCGAGATGAGACGTTCTTATACATATACAGAGGGACTTTTTCCTTGTGATTAATATTTTTTTTTTATATCCCTTTTTTAATTTCTTTATTTCCCATTCTAGGCCACACTGGTAACAGTCAAACAAAAAACAAAGAACTTAAGTGCAAGCAGTCTGTATTGACTCTTGTATTTATACTATTTTGAAAATTGAACAACAATTTGTAAGCTAAAAAATATTAAGCGCAAAACTTCTGCCTTTTTTTATTAAAACAATTTCGAAGTTTTCTTAAGAATTGATTTGTTTAAAACAAGAAAATTGTAAAATATAAGAAATATTGCTTTATTTTCTTACTTTCTTTGGCCGGTAGAGCGTTTAAGTTTATGGAAATTTCAGAAATGTTTATGCATACCTGAAAAGAGAGAGAAAAATAGTTAAATTATTATTTTGCAGGTAACAAAGCTGCATATATACTTAAGTGCTTGCGATGGTTATTTGGATAAAGTATGAATAACGAAAGCCCTTGAGCATTATGAATGTTTTAGCTTAAGGTCACTATTTAACTAGTAATTTGCTCTTTAAAAATTATTATGTTTTATTGGTGGGAATTCCTAAAATTGGCTTAGGGAATCGCCAGAATCCCTTCCTTCCCCGGAAGTAATACGGCTACTTAAATTTTCGCACTAAAGCGAATAATTCCGTTAAACGACAATAATGCGTACCGAATATGAAAAACCCGGTTCCGAGCTTTTTCGGAATTCCCAAATCATCTTAAGGAATCCCCAAAATCTCGCTACTTCCCCGATAGCAATACAGGAACATTAATTTTCGCACTAACGCGAGTGACCGTTAATAGTTCTGATGCACGTTCCAAACTATTATCCATATAACCGGGTCCAAAACTACCGTTAATAGACTCATATTTTTGAATGTTTTGTACCTAATAAAGTCATATACAAAATAAAAAAAATTCTCGACCTTATTTAGAATTTTCAGAATTTCAAGTTTTTTTCCCAATTTTATTTCGAATTTTCTCAATTTCAATGTGAATTTGTTCAATTTCAATGAAAAGTACACAGAAGAAAATTTTTTTCGTGTTCAATAACAAAATTCGTTGAATCAATTAATAAATTGTTTGAATGCGGACCTGTAAAGGAATTCGTGGATTCAAACAAAAGTTTAGTAAAAATAATTATTGATCGAAAACAACAATTTTTTTCAAACAACAACAAAATACGATATCCAAGGTTATCTTTTTTATATTTATTTATATGCATATAAATTATTATTTCAGACAAAAATTTTGTTGCTTTTATTTTTATATGATTTTTTTTGTGTGGTGTAGTGAGTTGGAATTATCAAGCCCTGTTTTCTAATTTTATTTTAAATTTTCTCATATTAAAATATCTCAATATTATTTGATCTTCATTTGTTAAATAAATATAATTTTTGCATCTTGAGATTTTTTTTTGTGTATGAATTAAAATTTTTCTTAGTGTATGAATTTTTTATGTATAGGAATTCTTTGACAATAATTTTCAATTTAAATTTATAACACTTAATATCTCCTGACGATGATAACAAATTGTTATCGAAATATCGCGAAATAAAAGATTTTGAATTGTTAATTTTTTATAAAAAACAAAGATCTAAAGCTGCAAAAATTAAATTTACCCATATTAAAATTAAAATTTTTACTTCCATATGAAATTTTCTCAGACTAAAGTTCTAACTCTCAAATTCCATTTAGAATTTTGTGAATTACAATTTGAACTTCTCGATTTTATTTGAAACTTTCTCATTTTTTTAAATTTAATTTTCGATTTTATTTACTGCCACTTCCTCTATTTCGAAACAATATTTTCATTCGCATAAATACAGTTAAAACAAAAACAAATTTTCAAATCTTGTTTTTGTTTCAAATGTTTTTATTCGAATGAAAATATTTATTCGAAATAGTGAAAGTGGCAGTGTGAATTTTCTCAGTTTCAAAATTTACAGGGCTGTTTTGCAAATCACTTTTTGTCAAAGTGATTTCAAATCACGCAAAAGGTGTTCTGCACACAGAAAATATTCAAATCACGTGATTTTAAACCGGTTAGCCAAATGGTTAGCTTTTTGATATCACTTGGTTATTTTCTCTATGTTTTTCAATACAAATTCAATAAAACTATTTTTATGTATTTAAAATGATGTGTTGTTTGTTGATTTTTGTAATAAAATTAAGTTTTATTCACACAGAAACATAAATATTAATAAAATTATTGACACTGCGCGTTTTTTGAGAAATTGTTTTGCTTTGTTTACCAATAGTAGTGATTTACATTTTCTCTTTAACAGTCAGCTGGTTTATTTTTTTACCTAATATTCCCTTTTTATTGTAGCTAAGAATATAAAACTATAAATAAACAAAACAAAAATGTAAAAATATCTGCTTTTTCGTGCTTTCGATAAATTAAAAGCACGTCGAAAAACGTAAAACCACGTGATTTGCAGAACAGCTTCAAATTGTCTGCGTGCTTTCAAAACGGTTCGTGATTTGAAAGCACGCTGTTTTCAGAACAGGCCTGTTAGTTTCTCAATATTATTCATTCCGTAGTTGAATCTGTGAATTTGTTCAATTTCAATGAAAAGTGGTGTAGCGAGTAACTGGATTAATGGGAGGATGGAATGATGTCCCTAACTGCTTCCGTTCGTCATGTTAAAAGTGCTGGTTTGTTGGCGTGAGGTGGGATTGCATTGATCGCGCGGTGTAGTGATTAACTGGATTGCAGGGAGGATGGAATGATGTCCCTAAACTGCTTCCGTTCGTCATCTTGAAAGTGCTTGAAAGAGGTGGATTTGTATTGACCGTGAGTCTGACATAAAACTGGACTTGTGAAAGCTTTGCAAGCTACAGCAGGAGCGCTTAGCGGAGTTTTCGAGAGATAAAATCCCCACTTCTGGCCACTTCGATTGCAATCAATTTTCAGCAAATCATTTCACCGTAACGAAATTCTTTGCTTTTAGAAATTATATTTCTTATGTTTATAATTAAAGTTGCCAGCTTTGCTGGCTGTGAAAGGAATTAAATGAAAATATAAAATGCTGCAGCAATGTTTAAATCCTTTCGACTTTCTTTTGATATGTTTGTTACGCCAGTTCTTTTCTGTTTTTTTTTTTTTATTTTATTAAACGTATATTATATTAAAACGCTTTATGAAATTTAAAGAATTTAACATTCATAATTCTACATTTTGTTGTTTTGCAAATTATAATTTAATAAAAAAAAAAAAAAGGATTAAAAGTTTTAATTTACACACATGTGTGTGTTAGTATGAATTTGTGCAAAAACAAAAAATATATAGGATAATGCAAATGTTTATTTGTGCACATATACGTATACACAAGTATGTAAGTATGTGTGCATGTATGTGAGTGTGTGTTTGTGTTTAAGAGCATGTCTATTTTTAACCAAAACTACAATATAAAAATTTATTTCATGAGCACGCACAATACAATATTCAAACAATGCTCGTTCATACAAAAGAAAGAAAAACTGACGCTTTATACAAACACCGGATTTTTCCCGCACCCCTCGCAACCCACCTAACCAACCATCTTCACCCCACCTAAATCGCTTTTAGCCAAAAGCCATTGCTACTGCTCTTGGTTATGCAACATACGAGCATCGTCCTCCATTTATGATGCGTGGCAAAGCATTTGAATACGGCAGGCGAACGAAACTAGATGTACGAGTATGTTTTACAATTTGGTTGTTAAATGATGGAATAAAGAAGCGGTATGTTGCTTGCTGCCTGGCTCTATTGTAGCCCTTTTGTTCTAAATATTTGTATAAAAATTAAATACAAACAAAAAACGTTTAAGTAAGCGTTATAATAATAACGATAATGATGATGACGGGGACGATAACTATAGTACACAGTTAGACACACATACATATATACATACATGCACACATACATGCATACATTTACATATGTATTCGCGTGTTTTTGTGTGCATGTATGTGTTCTTATGAAATGGCTTATGTGAGAAACAATAGATTTAAAATATCAACATTTCGAGGCGTTTACAAATGCGACTTAAGGATAAGCCGGAAATACAAAATTTAAGAAATGTGAAACTTCATATAAGCAAATTAAAGTTTTAAGCGTCTACAACTGCGATTAACTCTGATATTCAGGGCTATTCTGCAAATCTCTTTTTGTGAAAGTGATTTGAAATCACAAAAAAGGTGTTCTGCACACAAAATATTTTTGATTTTTGTGATTTTTAATCGGTTAGCTAACTTGCAATCTATCCCAATTTTTGCACACACTTTATTATGAATTTCATAATTTATTACATTAATAAATAACAATTAAGTTTTTTATTCGCTATTTAAGCTTCTAACATTTATACCAATAAAAAATTAATAAATAACTTAATGTGTTTTCTATTGATTATTTAAGTAAAATCATTTATTTTATACGAAAAAAAATTTGTTGTATTATTTTGTGATTTGCTTCATTGGTTTATCTTTATCCTAATATTTTTGTTATGACAAAATAGCCTTTTTTTATTAGAAGAGATAATGAGTTACGTACTTTTAAGGCAAAACTAAAAAATATGTATTCTGGAGAGCATATTCCAATTGATTCTTTATATTTTTGTGGCCCAGTTATGGAGATTTCTCTCGAAGAAATATATATTCCAAATTAACATTCACTGTTAAACAGTTAACAGAGCTTTGTTAACGAAATAATTGCAAATGTGGTTTATGTCTGTACTAGTTAAATTTAAAATTTACACATTAATTTTTCGACCTTTTTCATAAATTAAGATGTAATGATTGTCAAGCTTGGGGTCTTTTTTATGAAAATTTTTTTTAAAAAATTGTTTATTTAATTAAATATTTCGTCTTCTTTCGGAAAACTTCTTCAGGAAAATTTTTTTTTGGATTTCTCAAAAAAAAATTTTTTTCTTTTTTTGTAATTTTTATAAAAAAGAACTCAAGCTTGACGATCATTACATTTTAATTTATTGGTTAATTTTATTTTACCATTTATATTTATTAGAAGGAATTAATTTCATTTTGCAAATAATACCGCGTATAAAAAAATTCAGCGTGAAAATAAATATATCAGTAAATTTTACCAAAAAACAGCAGTTTTTTGTGCTTTAGAAGAGTGTAAATCAAATCGAAAATCACAAAAAATTGTGGTTTGCGGAACAGGCACAAATCACATTTGTGCTTTTGAAACGGCATGTGCTTTGAAATCACGTGATTTTTAGAACAGGCCTGATTATCTGGCATGACAAACGCCAACCGCTTAAAGTTAGCATTTTCAATTAGATGTTCTGTCAAATAAAACATGTTCTGACAAACGTACGAGGGCGGCTTGATGTTGAAGCTATCTGAGTAAGAAAAAAAAGAATTTTTTCAAAAACGACTTATTTCTTAACTTAGTCTCCTTTAAGCTCAATACACTTAGTAACACGATATTTCAACTTTTTATACCATCTGAATAATACGATTTTGGGAACCCCTCCAAATGCGCGTTAGTTTCGGTAATCACTTCTTCGTTCGAAATTAATCTTTTTATCGCGAGAAATTTTTTCTAGTTTGAAAACAGGAAAAATTCACTAGGATGTAAACCTGGACTATAAGATGGATGATCAACCAATTTGAAGTGTATGACAGGTAATTTAAGCATCGTATCTAACGCTATGTGAACCGATGTCTTATCTTAGCACTTTTGTCTTCTTTATGTGGCCGTTATTACTTAATTGCATCCGTCAATTGATCCAATGATGCGCGTTAATACTTTCCCGTGATTGTGGATCTTTTTTCAAGATAGTCGATGAGCAATATTCCGTGTGCATACCTAAATACAGTGGCCATAACCTTGCCTGCCGATTTCACTATCTTCGACTTTTTCGGAGCATTTCCACCAGCTTCCCAGCAATGTTTCCATCGATTTCTGTATTTCATAACATTGTCAATGTCACGATTGAGTTGAATTAATCAAAGAGAAAAGGTTAATAAATAAAATTATTTGCAGTGCCTAATCCCTTTTTATTTAACTAAACAAAATCCATAAGTCGTTTATGCAAAAACAATACACTTCCTGATAACTTAAATTACAACAACAACAAAAAAATTAGTAATTTTTCAAAGAAACACAAAACAAAAATATTCGTAACACTCAATAACGATGAATCTGACTTTGTGCTTGTTTTGAGGATTAATTTTTCTCAGACTGCAAAAATGTGCTTTTTATCTAGATTTCTTTTTCTGAAAAGAAATCTTTAAAAACATCAAGTTTTAATACAACAAACATAAATTAACAATAAAGGCTGGAACTTAATGAAAACAAGTAAGAGTGTAGTATATTCGGCTGGGCCGAATCTCAAATACCCTTCACGATAGTCGCATATACGAGTATATAGTATATATTACAAATTTAAATTAAATATGCTCGGATATACATATATGGACCGATAACGGGGAAAAAATATTTTCGCCATGCGAAAAATTTAATCTTTCATGGAAAAATCGATTTAAGCCATATCTCGATATCGAACATTTTAATTTTCCGTATTTTATTAACCTCGTTTTATACTCAGAACTGCTTTTAAGCAAAAAAAAATTCAAGGAAAAATCGGTTTACACTATATCTCGGGTATATATGGACCAATATCTGAAATTTTCATTTTCTGTATTTTAGTAACCTCATTTTATAATCAGGGCAGATTTTAAGCAAAAAAAAATTTTTTTAAATGGAAAAATCGGTTTAGACTATATCTTGGGTATATATAGACCGAATTTTCTCTATTTGGTAACCTCCGTATATTACCAGAACTGCTTTTAAGCAAAAAAAAGTTGTTTAATTTCGCTTACGCGACATTTTTATGGAAAATCGGTTTGAGCTATATCTCGGGTTGATATGGACCGATATCCAAAATTTTTATTTTCTATATTTTAGTAACCTCCTTTCATAATCAGAACTGATTTTAAGCAAAACAATTTTTGTTCAATAAAAAATCTGTTTTATATTTTGGGTATATATGGACCGATATCGGAAATTTTCTGTATTTTACTAACTTTCTTTTTATTACCAGAAGAGCTTTTAGGCAAAAAAAAAGGTTTTATTTAATATCACATACGCGCCATTTTCATTATTTTAGTAACCTTTCCTTTTATTACACTGATTTTAAGCAAAAAAAATTTACGACATTTTCATGGAAAATTGGTTTATGCTATATCTCGGGTATATATGGACCGATATCGGAAATTTTCATTTTCCGTATTTTAGTAACCTCGTTTTATAATCAGGGCAGATTTTAAGCAAAAAACAATTTTTTTTAATGGAAAAATCGGTTTAGACTATATCTTGTGTATATATAGATCGATATCGGAAATTTTAATTTTCTCTGTTTGATAACCTCCTTATATTACCAGTACTGCAGTACTGCCTTTAAGGAAAAAAAAGTTGTTTAAATTCGCTTACGAAACATATTCATGAAAAAATTGGTTTGAGCTATATCTCGGGTATGCGAGTATAAGGACCGATATCGGAGATTTTCTGTAATTTAGTAATCCTTTTTATTACCAGAGCAGCTTTTAAGCAAAAAAAAAATTGTTTTCATGAAAATTCGGTTTTGCCTATAGCCCGGGTATATATAGGAGTATATGGACCGATATCGGTAATGTTCATTTTCTGTATTTAAATAACCTCCTTTTAATACCAAAACTGAGCTTGAGCAAAACACAAATGTTAAGTTCGCTTACGCGACATTTTCATTAAAAATCGGTTTTGGCTATATCCCGGATATATGTATATGGACCGATATCGGGAAAAAAAATTTTAATGTTTAATAATTGTGTGAAGTTTAAAGCAAAACAAACAGTTTTTTTTTTAATTTTCACCTAAAATTGCAGAAAATAATGGCTTTTTCGGAACTTTGGATATATCCCAGCTATGTGTTAACCGATTTAACTGAATTTCAATAGCAAGCCCATGAATCGATGGGGTGATAGAATGGTGAAAGAAAACACTTTCTATGCCTAATGCTTTTCTCAGAAACGGTATTTCAACCCGACAGACGGACATCACTTAATCGACTTTTCCATCAATGCCGATTCAGAATATACATATATACTTTATAGGGTCGCAAATGAAAATTGTAGAAATTACAAACGCAATCACAAACTTATATATTATACCTTTTATATTTTTGTGAAGCGTATAAAAATCTTACACACACAGATAACTTATTCTTATGAAGCCAATAAATAAATCATTTCTACAAGATTTGCTTATTATCTGTTTCTGTACATCAGTTAAAAAGTTCGACACTTTAGTTTTAAATATTTGTTTTTTTTTTCTTTGGAAAATTGGGGTGTCTTAAGTTTGGAATTCAATTTAAGTTATTTATGATTTTTGTGCTAGATATTGTGGTGCTGTTCACCACTCCGTGGGAAAAACGATATTCTATTGTTGTAAATACATACATATGTATGTAGGTGCCGCCGCAGCGCCACACGCACATTGGAATGATGACAACGTTGTGGCACATCGCTGAAGAAACCAAAAACAAACAAAAAATAAAGAAACAAAGAGCAAGACATACATGCAAACAATTTTATTAAAGCATATTTTATGACCTTTGTGGCGTCTGTGAATCTAAGGACCAGCCCACACGCAAATCTATTTAGGATGTTTCTCATATTCCTTCTACCCGTTTACAATTCATACATTTCTACACAGTTTAAACATATTTGCCAATAACAGTAGCAGGCTACAACAACGCAAAAAAGGACAAATATTCACTTGGCAACAAATACTTAAAATAGTTTTAGCACAACTTCGGAAAAAAATGAAGACAAAAAGCTGAAAAAGGAGCAACCAAAACTCATTTTCAAACAACCGAAGATTGTTGGAAATTCTTTACAAACCATTTAATTCTTGAGTGAAACAAAACAAAGTTGTTCCTCTAAGCAGAAGAATTTTTAAAAAAGCAAAATTAATAAAAAAAAAGCAAATAAATAAAAACTAAATAAAAAATTATACAAGTTTAAAATTTTTCAGAGATAAGCAACAACTGGCAAATGAATGAATGAATGAATGAGGAATGGCAGCAGAAGACAAATACTGGGATTTCCTTGTAATATAAACGGTGTAAAAGAGTAAGAACAGCAAAAATAAAATTGTTTGCGAAGCTTTAGCACTTTTTTGCTTTCGAAAACTTCCAAGAAATTGTTGTAAATCATGCTTAGAGTTTCCAAGAATATTCAATATTTTATTGCCAGCGTATAAACAATGTTGAAGCTGGCTGGGCAGCAATGCAACTTTTTTTTTTTTTTTTTTCTTGCGAACAAGTGTATAGAGTTGCCTGCAAATACTTAACCCGAATAGATGATATAAAGGTTTTTCCTGTTAGAAAAATATTAAAAAAGTTTTCTATTGTTAACTGTAAACAAGTTGTTGGGGAAAACAAAAACAAGAACTCATAACACGATTTGAAGTGTAAATATTTAGACTACTTTTTAAAGCTGATAATTTCTTTCAAGGAGAGGCAGAAAATAAGAAAATTATAATTCAAAGTAGACATAAATTTAAATACATCATACACTCCGCTTCACTTATTTAAAGGCACTAAAAATTCCATATTCATAAACCTGTATCTTTTCAAATTTTCAGAAGTGGAAGCTAGACATCTTGAGATATAAAAAAAATCGAATCAATGGTGGTCTCTTAACTAAATAACTTTTCCTGACCAAATGTGCTATTTTTTCTGTTCACTTGAATAAAGCCACCTTAAGTAATTTTTATGAAAAACAGTTTTTCCTATTTTTATACCTTTCACATTTTTATGATTCCGTTTGTGATTTCTACAATTTTCATTTGCGACCCTATAAAGTATATGGGGCAATCCAACACAAATTGGACAGTTCGTAGAAAAAATTTTTTGATTTGCTTAATTTTTTTTTATGGTATTAATATTCCTTTTGAACAGCACACATCAACAAATTTTCAGATTTTTTTTTGCTTATGGTTTCAGAGATATCGGGTTTCAAAAAAACGATATAGGAGAAAACTATGTCCGATTAAATACTCATAACTTTTTCAATATTAGTACAAACAGAATAATTTTTTTTGCATTTTTTTTCTTTTTCTGTCTATAGAAAAAAATTTTGCACTATTTTTGCAATATTTTAAATCAATTTTGTTCACTGTTCGTACTCTTCAATTTTCTTAAAATTTTTTTGGATTTAACTTTGATTTTTTTCCCACATTTCTTAAGACCCGTTTTAACAAAAATTCCACATCTTTTAAGACCCATTTTAACAAAATATATAACGCACAATTCTGTGCATTTCTGATGGAATGCTTCGCGCAAACGGCGCATATCTTTAAGGTAGTATTCCTTATTGATCGTGCGACCTTGTGGCAAGAATTCATGATACACCACGCCATTGCAGTCGAAGAAAACAGTTAGCAAAACCATCACATTTGGCCGAACTTGATGTGCTTTTTTCGGTATTGGTTCTTCTGGACGCTTCCATTGGGATGACTGCGCTTTGGTTTCAATCTCATAGCCATATGATGTTCAACAGCTCCTGAACGATGTCCATGCGACGTTGTTTTTGCTCAAAATTTAGTAAAAAAAAAATCGAAGAGCACACCAAAACATGACTAACCTTTTTAGCTGTCAAAAAAAAACTGACAATCCGAAATGGCCGATATTGCGAACATATATAACAGACATGTGTATCAACATAAGAGCGAAAAAAATGCGAAAATCTAATATACGCAAGGATGATAAAATACATGGTTACGACAACTCTAACAAAAAACTTAAATCTTCTGAGTATGTTGGTCAAATGACGTCACGAAGCTATACAAATTCAGCTCTAGATGATTTTTAAATACATACTCTTGCATGGGTTACACTACGTCATCTAACGGACAATCATGCGCATGGCGTAATGTCTAGTTTTATCATTCTTGGAACATACGTAACTCACGAAATTTAAAAATACCGGTAATTTTTTTAGCCGCCGAAGTCATTACGAGCATTTATGTAATCCAACGAAATTTGACCCTAATAGCCTGAATTACTGAATGCTTGTCATTAAATTGTCTGCCTCCTTCACAGACCTGACGAGATAACCAATCCCAGACATTTTCAAAAATGTTTAGATCTGGCGGATAGGGCTAAGAATACCAACATTTTGGCTTGCAATGAACTCGTTTACTACTCTGGCGTTATATTGTTATAATATCCAAGATATGGGGCCAACGAGTTCATTGAACTTCGGAAAAGCTGATTCCAAGAACATTTTATAGCTTGCACTAGTCATTTTTGCACTTTGAAATTCAAGATCGATGGTGCCATTGTACATAATAGCACCTCATACCATAACGCCTCTCTGTTGGCTGTGATGTCGGTTCGAAAATCGCTTTTCTTTGCGCAAATCATGGAAATAATAGTTATAGCCATCAGCTCCATTCAAATTAAACTTCTCATCCGTAAATACAACAATTCTCTAGTCATTTACATGACCTGTTTGCTGCACATACAATGCCAATTGAAGCCGCGTTTTCTTACGAGGCTTTTTTTGTAGCTTCCGGTATTTAAGACACAGCTTTTAATTACTCTGCGTACTAATGAATTACTTGCTTGCCCTCCAGCTTGAGCTCTTATTTTTGACAAGGATAAGGCAGAAGAATTATAAGCATTTCTAATGATTTTTCTTTTTTCATACTTTAGGCGCAGGCACCTCAACTATGATCAGCCCCGAGATGGTCTACAAAACAGAGCCTTCCGAACGCCTTGCCAATCCCCGTCCTACCAACTAAACCTTAGTCTGGGCTTCGAAAGTCCAACACAACATAAGTCATGGGGCTTTCTTTACAAAAAAAAAAAAAAATGGAAATGGAAATGAAAATATAAACCATCGGATAGAAGTATGCCGCCGAAGTCATCACGAGCATGTGGCCGGCAATTTGGTTCACACGTAGTTGTAATACAATTCTTTAAGTTCATATTATATATAACGTATTATACGATACTAAAGACTCCCGTGGAAGAGCTTGTGGAGGTTCTGCAATCTTGATAAAATCTAGGATAAAGCATTTTTTGTTGAACGACACATGTGAGGACTATCTTCAAGCAACTAATATCTGTGTGGAAAATTTTCATTACACAAACTGGTTATTTCATCGATTTATTCGCCGCCTCGATTTTCAGTGACGGAATCACAATATTCAAGTTTTTTCACCTCATTAGGACCTCGTTTTATAGAAGCAGGAGATTACAACGCAAAACACACGTTTTGGGGCTCACGTTTAATCACCCCGAAGGGTCGGGTGGCTTTCGATACAATTTCTAAAATGGGCTTAGACGTAATATCAAGCGGACATCCCACTTACTGGCCGACTGACCGGCGAAAGATTCCTGATGTGATTGATTTTGGAGTGGTAAAGGGGTTCCCTGTGGAATGGATGCAAGCTGAGCCTTCGTTAGACTTGTCATCGGATCCTTCACCAACTATTATTTCAGTGCGTTTTCCCCAGGAGACTTGGTCCCCGATTAACAATTTGTGTAGGACTTTCACCCGAGTGAATTGGCTAAAATATAAAAAAATTTTTGACTACCCATTGCACTGAGAATATTGTTTTAAGAACACCTGAAGATATTAATGCGTCACTAAGCAGCTTTAGCGAAAACCTTAAACAAGCCGCTGAACTTGGTTCTAGCGTTTATTTAACACGCAGAAACCTTCAAAATAGTACATATTCTTCAGAAATCGAGCAACTTGTGTTAGAAAAAAGAAGAGTTCGACGAGAGTGGCAACTTCGCAGGTCTCCGCAACTAAAAACAAGGCTACGTGAGTGCACAAATCAGCTAAGAAATTTGTTTGCAACCCAAAAAACGGCTTCTCTACAAACGTATCTAGAAAGTCTGGATGGTACTTCTCAGTCCGACTATTCTTTATGGCGGGCGACTAAAGGTTTAAAAAGGCCAGTTAGAGGTAAGCCGCCCTTGCGAGAACCATCTGGTGACTGGGTTAGAGATAACTCGGAAAAGGGTAATTTATTTGTTAACCATTTGAAAAACGTTTTTACCACAAATAGGTCTGATAATGCAAATGAGTTGCCGCCTATTGTTAGTAGACCTCCTGTGCCTTTAAGATTAAATTTTGAAGAAGTTGAAAATGATATTAATAATCTAAACCTTAAAAAAGCTCCAGGTATGGATAAAATCAACAACAAAATGCTCGTAGAGCTGCCTCGTGTAGCTAAAAGAATTGTTCTTTTTATTTTTAAGCTATTTTACGACTTGAGTATTACCCTGCAGAGTGGTAGGTGTCCCTGATAACAATGGTTCCTAAGCCAGGGAAGGATCACACGAAAGTAGAATGAAAATGTATGCGAAAGAAAGTTAGTCACTCACATTCGAATGAATTTGGGTTTGTCTATGTCACTATTGTTCGTTCGCATGAACTTATGTACAGAATAAAGTTAGAAAAACCCCAAATCAATTTTCTTTCGCCTAGAGTGCGAATGAACTTATCCTTTCGACATCGGCGTTAATGTTTTATTTACTCGTACAATTAACATCGTGCATTTCTTTTCTAAATTTCGTTTTATTATACAATTCTTTTATTTTTTTTACAAATATGGAACGACCCGCCAAAATTTCTTAGAAACTTTTTAATTAACACTCATTAAATTTTCTTTCTAAAAGGATATATAAAAATATTTAAAATATTTAATCTTATTAGACAATAAAAATCTCTTCTTTGGGAAGGGTTTAATTATAAATTATGTAAGTTCATAGACATGAGTAAAATTTTTGCAACTACCACCCAGAAAACACAAAATTTCATTAAATTTTTTCCATATTTATTATATTTTATTAAAAAAAAGTAATAACATTCTCATCAATTATATCACCATCACCAAAAAACATATATATGTACATATGTATATATATTCTGTATGTAATAATATATGTTTTTAATTAAAAATAATAATAATAATGTCATGATGCATTAAAATTCAAGCATGTTGTAAAATAGTCTTGTAAAAAAATTTTAGGGTTTCCTTTACAACATAAAAAAAAAAAAAAATAAAACAGAAGATATTTTTAGTAAAAGGAAAATACAAACTCACACAAAGAAAAACACAAGCTGATGCAAAGTAGTAGTTGCAAATTGCATACTTTTTTTTTCTTTTAATCTTCATAATAAGATTCATTTACCTAAAGAATTTTTAATAGCAAAAACTTACCAGAGTGTTTTATATAGTATTAAATCTGATACGACAGAGAGAATAAAAACCACTCACTAACACTGAAAAAATTACATGCATATTATATGAGTATTTAGTGTAGGAATAGAGTAGACTTTACTGTTCATTATGTGCAGGTTAGTTAGTTTACTGAAAACTACTTGTTTTTGCCTCTCAGATGCATGAGAAATTTAATGTAATTGGGGAGAGGGAGTAATGTGGAGTTAAATCTAAGGAATTATGTACTTGCAGAGATGGTTTGTTGGGCGGCTGAAAATGTATGCAATCAAATATAAATCCTTTTATACATACATATATAAATCATTTTCAAGAAATTAAACTTTTTATAGAAAATGAAATTAAACTGTTTTTAAATTAAAAAAAAAAAAAAAAAAAGAACGACGCTCTTTTGTCGCCTATGTAATAGTTGCCCAGGAAAAAATCGTCCCAAGCAAAAAAATCAACAGCTGTCGAAATATTCTGGTTTTGTTACTATAACATTTTATTTAATAAGATACATTTTTTAAAAGTGAAAAGTATCAAAAGGGAATAATTTTCAGCTTGAATTTATTATTATTTTGTTAATAAAGCTTAATACGGCTTAATACTTACGAAGGTAAGTATTAATTGTTCCTTTCCACCGTTCCTGTTCCCACATCCACCGTATTCGCCAGATTTGGCTTCCAGCGACTACTGGCTGATTGAAGAGCTGAAAAAAAATGCTCGCCGGTAAGAAATTTCCCACGAATGAAGAGGTTATCGCTGAAACTGAGGCCTATTTTGAGGCCATACAAAAGTGGTATTGAAATGTTAGAGCGGCGTTGGAATGATAGAGCAACGCAATAATGAATAATGCATTGATGAATAAAGCTAATTTTGATCCAAAAAAAAAAAACTGTGTTTTCCTTTTTAGGCCCAGGACTTTTCACCCCATGTGATATCTTGGACAAACACCGTTGTTCGTTTTAAAACTATCAACAAATACCTTGGATGCATACCCGTCAATCTGGTTACCCCACTCCGCTCCCTTCTGGAGGAGATTATAACCTTGAGCATTCTTTCGAAAGAAAAGCTAAGAGTCCTACAGTCTGGTGACTGGTTTAAAATCGGTGATAGTAAGTTCGAAATCCTTACATATTCCTAAGTTATTAATATCTAATAACTAGCCGCCTTATATCTGGCTGCAGTATAGGTCATAATATCAATGAGAACAAGATGCCGTGCATCAGGTTACACCACTCCACTCCCTTCTGGAGGAGATTATAACTTTGAGCATTCTTTCAAAATCAAAGATAGGTTCAAGTTAAAAATTCTTACATGTTCCTAAGTAATTGATATCTAGCAACTAGCCGCCTTAAGTCTGGCTGCAGTATAGGTCATAATATCGACGAGAGCAGGGTGCCTCTGAAGGATTAGTTCTTAATGTGCTTGTTATCCCAACACCAGCTAATCTCTGGGTTCTATAGTTGTACAACGACAAAATTGTTTGTTTGTAGTCTCCCTCCACCATACCAGAGATCTACATGTAAGAATAGCACGACCTACTTTAATTCTAGATTGGATATTAGCTCTCGTGCCAGTAAAACGCACATGTTGATGTTTTCAAAAATAATTGCCTTAAACAGCCGATTACATTGACATAAAGTTAGTATTCTTAAACATTATACGTATGCCATAAATTCGTTTTCGAACTGCAATATTTTTCCAAATATGTATTCATACATACAAGTATAGTATACGATATTGTAAAATTCTAGGCATGTTCATAAACATGCATGAGCATGCAGCTATAAAATGAGATTTTCATTCCTTTCTTCCAAAAAACTTGCTTAGTAACTAGAGATGGTTAATAGCTTGTGTAAAGGGTATAAGTAAAAGATTTATTTCGCACAAAAAAAATATACAAACAAATACACAAATTTTAAAGTAAAAAAAGACAGTTTTACACGCAACATACTCGTACATTTGAACAGCAGACAGGAGAAGAAAATACCTGCAATCAACTGCAGTGATTTAAAAATTGCAGTAAAAGTACATTAAATAAACCTTTTTCCTTTCATCTCTCAGACTGGCAACCAAAGTCATTCAGTTGGTTTGTCTCACCAGCGGAAACATTTTGTTAAGCCAAAAAGATTAAGAACTGTGTTTTATGGTACTAAAGTACTAAATACAAAAAATGTAAAAAATAAAACACAAATTAAATGAATACACAAGCTCATTTTCAAATGATAAATTACAAGTACTTGAATACCCGTGTACGTATGATTTGAAAGCAGATAAACAAACGGACGTACCAATAGAAAGACAGACATGAAGATGAACTTATACTTGTACAAATAGAGCTACTTACGAGTATCCTTGTGGTGAGACGTGTATTATCAAAGGAAACTTATTACTTTAAACTGTATACTTGTATTTAGAGATTTTCATAATAGTGTGCGTGTTAAAGAAAAAGAATTCTATGCATTGAAAACAACAGTTTAAATTTAATGTTATCTTCAAATAAAAAAATTACATCTTTAAACTACAATGGAAAAGTTTCAGCTTTTTTTAGTAATTTTGATTACGATTTCTATTGAATTTGGGCCGATTTTTTGACATCGTATTAAAATATAAAATTAGTTAATTTTCATTTAAATTTAAGTTGTATTTAAATGCAAGTTCTGTTTTTCAGTCTTAAATAATTGCTCTTATTTCGTTTGCGCTGAAAGTGTGGCAACTTCACTTAAATTCCCAACATTATGGAAAGTGGTCCATAATACGAGTACAGCTGGTTTTGCGAGGTCTGATCAAAAAATAACCGTTGTTTTCAATTTTTAAAAAGTATTTATTTGTTCATCAATAACTATCTTATACCCTTCACCACCTATCATCCGACCGAAAATGGAATACAACTCTCATGTTTGGGCCGGTGCCTTAAAGTCCATTTTGGGGTTACTGCCTCCGTGTGCAGGAGAGGGCGAAAAAGCTTATCGGTGACAGTAGGGTATCCAACTGTATTGACTCACTGGAGCATCGACGCAGTGTGGGGTGCGTTATTCTATTCTATCGTTACTAGAATGGATTTTGCTCTGACGAGATTAGGGATCTTGTTCCCGAAACTCGCACATTTTTATGTAGCACGGACACATCGTCTAGAGCTCATCCATTTGTGGTCGATTGCCCGGGGAATCGCACTACGCATTACAGAAAGAAATCGTTCTTCAGCCGTACGCTTCGTCTGTGGAATAAGTTGCCTGCAGACGTGTTTCCTGTCTGTTATAACGTTGGAAAGTTCAAGTCAAATGTTTACAAACACTACTCCCTCTTTCCCCCTCCTCATAACCTATTTTCATAGTTCTGGTACAATGCACTGCATATGTAGGAGTCATCCACCTCTGATATAATCAGTGTTGCCAGTAGATTTTTTTGTGATATACCAACCACTGCGCATAAAAATCGTTATTTTCCCCTACAATCTTCGCGACGACGTGTATTTTTGTGAAATTTGTTAAAATCAAACTCAAATTCGGGAAAAATGTTAAGGCCTTTCTACCAAGACCAACGATATATAGATTTTAAATAACTTAATATGCTTAGTTAGAAGATCTATGTAATTGAAGTATTTTAAGGAGATTAGGGAGTGTACATATAAAATTTATGCACTTTAATCATTTTGGCGTAATTGGGAACTACTTATTTTCAAAATATTTAGCGTTGTATATACATTGGATGAAAATGCATCGATATCCGATTGGGGCAATGATTTTGCCTCATAGTTGGAAAAATTATAATAGTATAGTAGTAAATAATAATTAAACCATATTATAATAAAACATAATTATGTTAAAGTCGGCTAAATTATAATAGTATAATAATAAATAATAATGTTAACCATTTGTGATAATTTAAAAATTACCTACAATAAGCCTAATCAAAAATCTGTCCTTTTTCCCCTACTTGTGGAAATAACAAATAAATCTATACAAAAAGAGAAAATCCCTACATGTGGCAACACTGAATATATTATATCTTATGCAAGCGTTTTTTTCCAATCCTCGAAACACTTTTGAAACGGACTTTTTGGCATCGCCAACTGCTCCTGTTGCGATTTTTCTTTTATTTCCTCAATCGTAGCAACGCGCTTTCCTTTCAGCGGTGTCTTCAGTTTGGGGAAGAGGAAAAGGTCCGGTAAATACGGTGGTTGAGGCATGATAATGGTTTTGTTTTGGGACAAAAACTCACGCACAAGTATCGATGTGCAAAATCCATGATTGCTTTTTCCACCGTTCTGTGCGTTTCTGACGAATTGCATAACTTCAAGGTAGTATTCATTAGTGGCCGTACGACCTTGTAGCAATAATTCATAATGCACCACACCATTGCGTCGAAGAAAACAGCAAAACCTTCATATGTCACGGAACTTGACGTGCTTTTTTCGGTCTTGGCTCTTCGGAACGCTTCCATTGGGATGATTGGGCCTTGGTTTCAATGTCATAGCCATAAACCCATGATTCGTCAACAGTTATGACCTCTTTGAGGAAAGCTGGATATTCAACAGCTCCTGAGTGATGTCAATGCGACGTTGTTTTTGGAACAACCTTTGCTATTGCTTGGCTTGAGCCGAACGATATGCCAACATCATCAACTGATACTCTGATAGTGATACGACGATTACCCAAAATCATTTTCTTTACTGCTTCAATTTTTTCATCAGTTATTGACGAGCTCGGGCGACCAGGGCGAGTATTGTCATTGACATCTTCTCGGCCTTCCTTAAACCGAAGTTGTGTTCTGCACATAGTAGACTCGCCAAACGCCACAGTCAACATTTCAAATGTCTTTGGGCATTTAATTTCATTTTTTTACACAAAACTTAAAACAGTTTCTTTGATCCATTTTTTCGAATAGTAAAAAATCGAAGAGCACATCAAAACACGCCTAACCTTTTTAGCTGTCAAAAACAATTTGACAATCCGAAGTGGCCAATATTGCCAACATATATAACAGACATGTGTACCAACATAACAGAAAAAAAATGCGAAAATCGAACATACGTAACTCACGAAATTTGAAAATAACGGTTAATTTTTGATCAGACCATGTATTTTTGTACATATGTATATAGTATAGCGGCTTTGAGAGATTTTTTTTTTTTTTTTTTTTTTGATAGGGTCACGGCGCTTTTGGATTACAAATAGTTGACAACCCTGAACTAGATACGCTTCTTCGCACGGGTTAAAAATAAACAAAAAATTGAAGAGGTTTCATAAATATTATGACAATTTTAATGTGTTTTTTTTTTTTTTTTTTTGTTAACTCAAGCGTATGCAATCCATTTTAATACTAGCTCATAATTAAAAATTTCATTCATCACAGTCCTTTAAAAAACAAAACAAAATGAACTCTTTCTAAAATAAACTCTTAACAATAAAAATAAAGGGGAATAGTAACACAACAACTCACAAAACTGCAAAAGATTGAAATAGTTTCCAAAGAATTTTTTATTTTTTTTTTTTTTTTTTTTTGTACAATTTGCCAACATATTATTCATAAGATTTTTTTATTTTACTTTCTTTTTCAAATTACTGACTTTAAGCTTAGTATACAGGTCAAAAAGAACAACAAGAAAAATAAGAAAAATGTTAAACGTACACGAATACAAGAAACGCGTTGGTGCCAGTCCAGCAGCAGCAGCACAAAAACAATTCACAAATTCATTTAAACAACAAATGACTACACGTTTTTCCGTCTTGTTTTCTTCTTTAATTTTGCCAAAAATAAGAACGCATATTTTGGCTATTTGGAACAGAATTAAAGAATATTTTTTAATAGCGCATAAAAATGTGTTCACACCAGCGAACAGCACATTGTATTTGCATTCCAAGAACATCAGGAGCACCCAATCCCCCAAATATTTATACCATCCATTAGTACAGATGAAGCAATTGCGGTCGTGAATTTGAGTGTTAAGAAATCTTACCAGAGTTGAAGGCCACACTGTTTTTACGACCTTTGAGATTAATAGAGCAGATCACTATTCAGTGAGCGATTCATATTTTGCCTCTGATCTCAGATAGGCTGGGCCTATAACACGCTCATAGAAAAAAGCATCTTCATATTGATGACGGCGGGTCATCAGACAATTTTATCATATATTGAGTATCATCAATGCTAAAACTGAGATAACTGACATCAATTCAATGATACGTTTTATTAATAATTATAATACATCTAATTTATCCAAATTGATTTTAAAACCCCTAAATAGTGTTATAATAATATTTTCTATTTATTGTTGAAAAGGAATTTGGTTGTTAAAATTATTATTTTTACATTTAAATAAATTTTTTAGAAATAGAAAAACTGCATTATATTAACAACGCTTAGTCATCATATGTGGCGTTAGTTGCATAAATATAATGACAACGTAGAGAGTCAAAAAAAGAACTGCGAGGCAAGGAAACAGAATATTTTCTCGCACACAGCCTACACACAATTAAAATATACGCAGACATTATATTGAAGGTAGTAAGTCATCAGAAGTATTATTAGAACATTTTTAATTCTCATTGATTTCTTGAAAATGGTAGAATATAAAATTACATGTTTGAACATATTTTTGAAATCATTAAATTGAATCGGAATTTATTATTGATGAATACGTGTCATGGTATTGATGATATTTCGTCACCAAATTTACTTCACTTGGCCATTTTTCTGATGTTAATAAGCTATTACATCAATGAGATTAAACCCAAATTATAGTTGATCTAATGTTAGTGTGCCATTTTATTGATGAAATTTTGTCATTACATTGACTTTTCATTTAGTAATTTCTTCGCTATTGGAGTTTCAATGCATTGATCATATGCTCACATCAAACGTATCCCGATAAAGGATCCCCATGATGTCAGTATGACATTATATTATTGATGAAATAATTATCATAATTGCTGCTATTAATAATTAAAGCAAGTGATGTAATGGCTGACATCACAGCTATGAAAAGTGTCATGGGGTCAAAAATTACCAAATTTGGCATTGCATTGATGTTAAAATACATTACAGTTATGACGGGATTTCTATGAGTGCAGAATGAGTACGAATGGCAAATGCTGTACAGCTGCAAAATAATCGATAGTGCTATCAATATTTTTATTTTTGGCTTTTGTTCAATAGTGACTCTATCGACAATTTTGGAAAGTCAATACAAAGCCAGCTAAATGTAGCCAGAGCATAATATTTCTGGCAACTTATTCAGGTAGGTTCTTAGCCTCCTTTAAATTTTTATAGCTGCCGTCTTCCGCGAAAGAGTGGGTAGGTTTGGAAGTTTGATATAGAGGAAAAAAATATAAAATAGGGTAGGAGAAGAGAGTAGGAGCGGTACCCCTGAACTAATTTTGAACTCTTTTGATAAGGCCCCATCTATAACAAAACTCGTATAGTGCGGTCTATGAGAAAGCTCGCTATAGACCAATAGGAAAAACGGAGTTCCTGAGAGTGGCACGAAATCGAAATTTTCGCATACTCTCTCATGAAGAGCCACAATGTTTTGTCCGATCTTGCGTTTAGTCATCGTTCACTGAACCACTGGAAATGTTACACGTTATAAAGGAGTATTTGTGACTAAAAAACGTAAAATAAAACGTAGAAGTTACCAATGCTTGTGAGATATTGTTTGTTAAGAATTTTACATGTTTTTGTAATTTTTTTATTTTCATTCTTGCTACTTGATGCTGTGCTTTGTAATAGGAAATATGATTGTGTGTGTTGGCTATTCGTTTTTTTTTTCATACTAAAACTTTTATTTAATTAAAGACTAAAAGAAATAAGAGTTGCATTTGTGCTTTCGCCTAAAAAGTGTAAGTGGTATTTGTTTATGTGGGTTTTAGTTCCGTTCTTAAGTTTTATTTTTGCAGCATCTCCTCTTTGAGGGGACACTCAAATAATGTAAACTTTTAAATTTATTTAGAAAAAGTAGTTTGGATATTAAAAAAAAAAAATAAACATAAACTACGAACATCAAGTATTTATCTTGATACTGCACAAGTACTTGCTAAAGGTTATTCCTTGGAATACTCGTAAAAGATATTAGTAGAGATAATTATACCAAGTTATATTAATAATGATGTAAGCACCATACCTTGGTATGGTAAGGTTTTACGTAAAACATATTTACGAATATGCTTTTCCTGTGGAATGACTCACAGCTTATTTCAAGCAGTTATTGTAACCAGCGTTGCCACAATGAAGATTTTACCTTAATTTTGAAAGATTTTCAAGCAAAAAAAGATTTGAAGATTTTAATCTCAAAATTAAAATTTTTGAGATTCAGTATTATAAAATATATTTCAAGCTAATAGAATAACTTTTACTTCCAAGCACAATACTTAGATGCGAATGTATGTGATCAATGGAACGCAGCCTGGCTGCCTAGTACTTCCGGTCTTATGAAGAAGGAAATAATGAGATCGACTCATACATTGCTTCAAAAGATGGCCAGTTTTGGCAATTCGGTATTCGTATACGCTGCTCGAAAGATGCGGGAAGGTAGTGGTCAGCGATGGGCAATACTTTGAATCATAACTAGTTGACTGTATAACCAGTTTTTTACAATAAAGCCTTGAACTTCGAGGAAAACGACGGAAGAAAAGTTGTACACCTATTATTTGAAAACTTTTTTTATATTTTGATCATTTGCGACAAATAATTGTAAAACAAAAAATATTTTTCTTTCCTGAAACTTGAATTTGTGGGTCCGTCCTTTTGGTGCTTAACGCTTCACTAAATGTATACTTATACATACATAAATATCCTTATGAATTGGAATATAGCATGCTAATTTAATCCATGAAATTATATGTCTGTAAAATAAACTTTTTATTGTAACGAAACAAAATGGATGCAACATTAATAAGAAAGAAAAAAATATCCGCATTTCACTTGATATGCATGATAAAATTGCAAAGTGAAGAAGCCAAAATCTTTGGAAAGAATAACATATAAAAATGTTGAAAATTGTGAAAGAAAATAAAAGCAAAAGAAATAAAAACAGATTTTCACATGCTATTTCATACAAACTGACAAACACAAACAAATGACGCGGCATCAATGTATTGTATATATGTATAAACGAGGTAAGTTTTAAAATTAAGGCAACCAGAGAAAGCGACATTTATAGCACGTTAGGTATAACGAGTGATTTTTTTACTATTATCTTTTTGGCAACACTAGTTTTGACAGCTCACGCAAGTTTTGTATCTTGTGTCACTGTCAAACATCTTCAGTTTGGTCTATAATTTAATCATGAATCGTCTTACAAACGAACAACGCTTGCAAATTATTGAATTTTATTGCCAAAATGCGTGCTCTGTTAAGAAAGTTCATCGCGCGCTTCTTCCATTTTATGGTCAGTTTAATCGACCTACTGAGGCTTCTATTCGGGCTATTGTAAAAAAATTTCGCACCAAATTTACATTGTTGGACATTAAACCACCAACACGCTTACGTAGAGTGCGAACTGAAGAAAATATCGCAGCCGTATCGGCCAGTGTTGGTGATGACCGTGAATTATCGATTCGGCGCCGTTCGCAGCAATTGGGCCTCTGTTACTCCACTACGTGGAAAATTTTGCGGAAGGATTTGGGTGTGAAGCCTTATAAGATACAGCTGGTGTAAGAATTGAAGCCAAACGACCTACCACAACGCCAAAGTTTTGGTGAATGGGCTCTTGAAAAGTTAGATGAAGATCCACTTTTTTATCGAAGAATTGTGTTCAGCGACGAGGCTCATTTCTGGTTGAATGGATACGTGAACAAGCAAAACTGCCGTATTTGAAGTGAAGAGCAGCCAGAAGCATTGCAAGATCTACCAATGCATCCACGTTTGGTGCGGATTATGGGCTGGCGGCATCATTGGGCCGTATTTCTTCAAAGATGATGGGAATCACAACGTTACTGTGAATGGTGAGCGCTACCGTGCGATGATAACAAAATTTTTTGCCCAAAATGGAAGAGCTTGACTTGCATGGCATGTGGTTTCAACAAGACGGTGCCACACGCCACACAGCACGCGAAACAATGGACCAATTGAGAGGCGAGTTCGGTGAACAGTTTATTTCACGCTTGGGACCAGTCAATTGGCCGCCCAGATCGTGCGATTTAACGCCTCTAGACTATTTTTTGTGGGGCTATGTTAAAGCTAATGTCTATAGCGACAAGCCCGCTTCGATTGACGCACTGGAAGCCAACATTGCCAACATTATTCGTGAGAATGTTGGAAAGAGTATGCCAAAATTGGACTAAGCGGATGGACCATTTGAGGCGCAGCCGCGGCCAATATTTGCATGAAATAATCTTCAAACATTAAATTATATCGACCCAACTATCGATCCAAATAAATATTTCATGCATTTTTCTGAATTTTATGTTTTTTTTTTTTTAATTTCCGATAGTTCTTATAAAATCACCCATTATATGAAATATATAGTAAGGATGTAATCTAGTCCACAGGAGTCCACTATGTGTATGCGTTGGTCTACTCTTATACTTTAAATTAATTAAAATTTACTTGGTGGCGAAAGCATGAAGTACACAGGAACACTAACAGCTGTAAATGTGAAACTAGTTTTTTACAATAAAGCTCGAATTTCGGGGAGACATTATTATTATTATTCCTATTTTTCCAAAAAAAAAAAAGCATAAAAGTACTTCAATAGTTGTCCTCTTATAAGCCCTCAAAAAATATATTGAATGAATACATAGTACGTATATGTAAGTATGTAAGAACATATACACGTCCGTATGTCTCTACATGTGCAGTATTTTTCGCACGTTTAAAATAAGCCACTCATTGTTAATAATAAACATACAAACTTTTATCCCTACAAAGTGTTAATGTGTATACGCCACAATATCGCATCCTCAATACAGGCAGCAACCAAAAAAAAAGGAAAAATAAATGGGAAAAAACCCAAACTGCATTGTGTGGTTGTGTTGTGCAGAACAACTTGCATGCCACCGTAAGAAACATTTATAATAAAATAGACTGTTTTTTGTCTTGTTTTGTTTCGCCGTGTTTTACATTCGAAAATGAAACCATTTTGTATTTTTGTCTCCCATTTTGTAAACTTTGTTGTTGTACATCTTTGGACAACAACGTATTGCTGCAGTAGAAGCAAGAACAAATTTATGCACATGCTTACATACATATGTACATACAGATGTACATCCAGAAGTATATACAAAATATTGTTAAAAAATACTTCGAAAAAAAAGCAAAAAAGTTATAAAAACAGACAACAACAGCAAAAGTATTAATAACAAGGATACTTTCCGAGCAGCTGATGCTGTAACAACTCATCTACGGATTTTAAAAACATTTTCATGCGAGTATGGATGATGGCCTGAAGGAGTTAGTTATGAGCATAAGGAGTGTGAAGCGCAACATAAATAACACGCAGACAACTTGCACTTTTCATAATTACTTACATATATTTAGCTATACTTATGTGCATACATATGTATGAAGAACGTTCATGTTAAAAAGGAATTGTTAATCATCCTGTTTCACAACTCAAATGAGACGTAACTTAAAAAGTTTCAGGTTTCAAAATATATACTATATGAAATATACAGTCTGTCAATAATGAGTTTGCACACTGAAAACAAACACGGTTTAATTAAATATTTTAGTGATTGCATTACATTTTAAATCATATTTCATAAATTTATGATAAATTTCATAAATGTATGAAAATTTTGCTACATTACACGACATTATTACAACTTAACGATAACGTTCTTGATAATTAATCTTAAGTTTAGTTAACGTGAAAGATAAAGTCGCCATTAAATTTTTCCCATTTTTACAATTGAAGTTATAATATTTTTAGCAGAAAATTGGCAACGTCAAATGCTTAAAGTTCCCTTGGAAATTGACCATGAAGATAATCCTGCTATTAAGTTATCGGTAATTTTTCAGGTTAATGTTAACTTGTAATAACAAAAAAAAAATTATCTGTAAGATAAAATTCTAATATTAACTATTCGTTAGTTGTAATAATGGCCCTAAGAAACTCAAATAAGTTTTTGTAAAGATTAAGTAATTTATTTGTTAGTAATTCAAAATTCTTTGTGCAAAATTGTCTGCAGTGACTGTCTGCTGCCACCCATTTGAGAAGATAAGCTCCTTGTCGAAACTCCAGGATTGGATTGTGTGGCAGCGGCTACAGCAGCGATAGTTTACTGCGTCCGAACTGAGGGATCTCGATGATAAGACCTTCTTGCAATTGTGCCACGTTCGGCAAAATTCTTCACGACCCTCATTATAATCTATTTGATAGGAGGAGTGCCTATATTCTCTATGGATGGAAACTGCGGACTCTAAAGCATGAAAGCGTTGCACTAACCAATTTCTTGTATTTCTTTTTCTTTCCCCCCAATTCTCCATTTTAGTTAAACTTAAAGATCAATCTGCAAAATATATTAAAAATAGAACAGGTTAGTTACACAGGTTTTTTTTTTTTTTTTTTTTTTTTTTTTTTTTTTTTTTTTTTTGTTGCATCTTAAGGAGATCGTATCAAAAAAAAAAAAATATTAAATATGTTTAATAACAAACTTTCACTCCATTTTATACTGTCAATAAATACATTGCACAAAAATTTCCTTGAAGTTTTGGTTACAGTGAACACATTAAATTTTTTTTTTAATAATTATAATCCGCCATTCTTCTGATATTTCGGTTTTAAGTGATGCCATATTTGTTGGCTGGCGCTTAGTGACCTGTTTTTTCAACAACACCCATAGAATCCTTATAGAATGGAGATCGCGGCTTTGGTCGGGTTTATTAGTTAAATACCAGCTACATGTGTGATATAATTTTTTAAATTTTAATTTTAATTTGTCCCCTATAAATCCAAGGTTCTTCACACTACTTACTAGTCCAAATATCGTATCCATTGTCGAGTGTATAAATGTAATGTTACTAGACTTTGATTATCGACAAATTTCCACATTTTATGATTGAGATCATGTTTTGCTGCTTCAAAGATGGTAAAGGCTTACGAGACACCGTAGAATGGAACTTCAGGTCCTTTTTTAAATTTGATGAATAATCGCTCTTGGAAGTCCCAGTGAAACTGACGGATTTTCACGTAAACTGCTTTCAACCAGTTTAATGTTTGCGAGAGTCAATTAAGCTCGACTGGGTCCTGGTATGCGAAATTTATAGCAGCCGAAGCAATTGCACGGTATGTCTGTACCCACGATCGAATTAAATTTACACTCCGTCTATCACGAATTCGCCGAATACAGAACTTTGAACAAAATTGTCGACGTGCAATTGCGTAAGAATCATTGCGAAATCGTGACAATTGATAATTCCAATTCCACCCACACGGTTTATTACGTTTTGAAATACTCGTGCTTAAAAATATCAATTTTGCCACCAGGCACCCTGTATTAACTTACTCTATTAGCTGGTAGGTATATGCCGGTTACTTTTACCTTTATCATTCAGGTAAACGAGCAGTTGCAAAATTTATTATGTAGTTTTTTACACCCCGTGAGTAACTGCGTGTAAAAGTTGTTCGGAAAACTTAACCCCATTTTAAAGTGTTCTGTTTATATTTGCTAAAATATGTAAATAGTGTTTTATGTTAATTTATAATTTGAACAAGATAATTGAAATAAAAAATGAGTGGAGCTTCTCGCCACCGTGCAAAGTCTAAAAGTTATTTATCAAATACATACATAAAAACTTTTTGTACAATAAAAAATGTCTTGAATTTGCTAATGTTAACATAACCGTGTCTGTTTTCAACGTGCAAACTCACTATTGACAGACTGTATATCTGAATTGTAATGATTATATGTAGGTACAAATGTTTGTAACGTATAGGGTACTTCGAAAGCCCTGCACACTTGCAAAACAGTCGTCAATTTGTTTTTTTTTTTTAACTCTTGTTGTGCCACAAAACACTTTGTCGAACATGAGGTGGGGGTTTGGTTAAGCCTATAAATTAACGTGTTTTTACTTGTGTATGTACGATAAAACATTTTTAACCAGAAATATTAACAAGTAAAACAAAATGGTGTCAGACGAAAAAATCACTTTTGTTTATCATTTGCATCCTTTTTGCACCACCACCACCTCCTCCTCCTGCCGATAACCGGTAGTAAACATTATAACAGCTTTTGGAAATCATTAAACAGTATGTAATAAGGAAACTATTAATTAAGGTGCTATTATCAGATTCAAGATAATTACTATCGTTTGAAGAAAAAGTTTTATAGATAATTATGTTTAAAGTATGTTGTTGTTGTAGAAATTCATTAGATAGTGTGTATTTGAAACGATTTTCTTATCAATATTTACATACAGCTGAAAATAAAACGTTTCTTTAATATAAATGGTTATAATTAATAAGGTAAACAAACAAAAGAGTTTCTAGCAATGTGCAGTAGTTGCCAGAAAAGGCATGGTTCACGCTTCATGCCAACATTCTTAGATGTTGCCTGTATATTATTCCACGACCTTTTCTGTACAATTTTTCATTGAAGCAAGAGTATAATCCTTAGGAAGGGTAAGTCTCATAGGCTGCACTTCTCCTTCAGGCAACACAACGGAACCAAAAGGACCTAAGTGGGCTGGTTTCATGAAACTGGCGGGCTGTACAACCTAACCTAAGAGAATAATCCTTACTATAATATTATGTATGTGAAAGTAAGTCTTCTGTCTGTCTATGGGTGCTGCTGTGAAGTATAGCCACTGCGAAACAGCTAGTTATTCACCAGCTTAGCGTATTCAATTATTTGTTCCTGTCTTCTATGGTCCAGAGATATTGATCGCGGCAATTATTATTAAAATTAAAAATAATTCTTTGCGAAAGCCAGGTTTGAACTTGATTCAGACGAGTACTATAATATAATATTAGGAGTAATATTTAAATATAAAGTGGAAATATCTTTTGTAATGAAATGCAAATTAAATTAAATGTAGGTATACCTTTGTTTGCCATGTAAAGAATCATATTAATTTTGGTAATTTTTTGTACATTTGGTAATTTTTGGAAAAATTTTGGTTTTAATAATTTTTTTGATCGTGGCAGCACTGATTTCGAATGCATTTTAGAAAAATTATATTTAATGATCAATATTTGCAGTTCCTTACTTTTCTTGGTACGTAACATTTGACTGAACATGTATTTACTTTGAATGCACCTTAACACATTTTTTTTAATGTACCATGATACAAATGACTTCGCCTTGGAATGTACCTTTAAAATTCCAATTATGTAATTTTCAACAATACTAAATACCTACAAACAGACAACATATTCAATGAATATCTAAATATTTAAATTACCTACCACCTTTTAAGTGCCTTTGTTCTTTTATACAAAACTTACCTTTATACAAATGTTTTTATAGTTTAGATGATCGTTAACCAACACTGATTTACTTCCGCACTTGCAAAGCGAAAAATCATACAAAACAAAAACAACAATGCCGACAATTTGTCGTAATAACAAGGCAAATTTGATTTTTGTTTACTTTTTCTGGTCTGCTTGTATTTTTTGTTTTTGCTATCTTGCTGTAGCTGTTTTTTGCTTTTAATTTGTTTTTATTCGTCTGTGTGTTTTTTTGCTACGAAGGAATTTCTTTATGCTTGCGAAATTTTTTAAAAGTATCAAAATCAATTAGTTGATAATAGTTGTAAACTAATTATATTTAGCACTTTATCTACTGAGCACAATTTTTATATCTTGCTATGCAAATATTTTACACAAACCGGTGTTTTATCTGCTTATTCTCTACCACACACTTGTTTCAGCAAAACCCTTTCCAATGTGCTAGCTGCAATTAGTTTAAGGACTTTGGGATTGTTATTCGGGTATAATCACGTTTTATTATGCCGCATCACTTGTAGCTAACAATTATGAAAAAAATCTTGCCAGTTTCTTTTCCTGTTTGTTTAAATTATGAATAATTCATTAAAAGAATATAATGACCGACCGCAAATAGAAAACAAAAGGAGAATGACAAATAGTACCATTGTTGCCAAGTTTAATGTTAACAGTGCTTTTAGCCGTTTTTCTTTTTGCTTAACAATTTGAACAAATCCCTTAGCAACACTGAAATATTATGTTTAGCTAAAACACAAACCTTTGATACTTACTAACAGTGTACACATTTCTTCGATTTTTTTTGGGGACTTAGTGCCAATTTTCACGATAACAAAGCTGTTCGTTCGTTCGCATAATTACATAAAACAATAACAAAATTTTTAATGTTGTTTTTGTTTTAAATAAAATTGTGCGAACGAATGAACAGATTCGTTATCGTGAAATTGGCACTTAGCAACTGGATTGGCGATGGATCTTTTTTTATAGGCTGGAACAAAACCGTCTTTCAAAACACTTTCATCTTCAATATTCAATAATTTTTTTTTTTTTTTTTTTTTTTTTTTTTTTTTGTAGCATTTTTTATTTATTGAATCTTCCAAATGAACTAACAATAAGTATTCAAATCTTAACACTAAATTTAAAAAATGGGATTCTTAAGTCCGGCCAATGCTAGACAAAAAGTTTTATTATGCGGGAGCTATTTCGGTAAAATCACCTATTGAGCAATCTGATGGTGGCAGCGGTATCCCTTCTTTTAAGCCGAATGTGGCCGCCAAAATTAAGTATATTGCGCGCAAGAGGGTTTGGATGAAGTTCCAGTTTACTGACATACCTTGTCGCGTACTTGGAAAATTCCTCTTTTACCAGCGGAACACTCAGATCGTTATGAATTCGTGAATTTTTTACGTACCATGGAGCTGCAGTAATCGTTCGAAGAATTTGGTTTTGTCGCCTTTGAATTTTTTCAATATTTGACGCTGAGGCGGTGCCCCATAATTGAATTCCGTAGCACCATATAGGTTTTAGAATTGCATTGTATAACAGAAGTTTGCAATCCAACTTCAATGTCGAGTTTCTGCCCATAAGCCAATTTAGTTGCGCTGCTTTTAGTTTCATCTGAGTGACTTTTGCTTCAATGTGAGACTTCCACGTTAGCCTACGGTCGAGGTGTATACCAAGGTACTTGACTTCACTGTGTTGCGGAATAGGTGAGTTGTTTATTTGGATAGGCGCACATGTTTGCTTACACAGAGTGAATGTGACATGAGTACATTTCTGTTCATTAACTTTGATTTTCCAAAGTTTTAGCCATTTCTCTAATATTGAAATGTATTCCTGTAAATTTCGTGAAGCTAATTGGTGGTTTTCATGAACACTCAAAAACGCTGTGTCATCTGCAAAGGTTGAAGTATGGATTCCGGATGTCGTTGGCATGTCAGAGGCGTAAATCAAATATAAAGTAGGCCCCAGTATGCTGCCTTGGGGAACACCTGCTTCGATTGGCTGAGTTGGGCTTATAAAATCGCCTTCTCTGATAATAAACTTCCGCCCATATAAGTAGCTTTCCAGAAGCTTGTGAGTATTTACAGGCAAGTTTAACTTTATTTTGTGCATCAACCCGTCGTGCCACACTTTATCGAAAGCTTGAGATATGTCGATGAATAGAGCTGAGCAATACTTCTTCTCCTCAAAGGTCTGTCTTATGACATTGACTAGTCTGTGCGTTTGTTCTATGGTGCTATGTTTAGCGCGAAAACCAAATTGATGATCAGGGATACACCCCACATTGTTCAATATTGGACTCAACTTCGCCATTAACAATTTTTCGAACAGTTTTGAAATTGTTGGTAGTAGACTTATTGGTCTATATGATTCTACCTTTGTCAGATCCTTCCCTGGCTTGGGTATCATAGTAATCATTGAGACCTTCCACTCTGCAGGATAATACTCAAGGCGTAAAATGGCGTTAAAAATAAAAAGTAGAACCCTTCTAGCTACACGAGGTAACTGTTCAAGCATTTTACCAGTAATTTGATCAATGCCTGGAGCTTTTCTTGGGTTTGTATTTGCGATAACGTTTTCGACATCTTGAAAATTAAGTCTCAAAGACACAGGGGGTCTAACAACATATGGTGGTAATTCCGCTGTAATATTCGCTGAATCATTTGTAATAAAAACGTTTCTCAAATGATCGACATACAACATCCCCTTTTCAGAGTCGCTTTTTGCCCAGTCGCCAGTTGAAGTTCGCAAAGGTGGCTTACCTATTACGGGTCTTTTTAAACCTTTTGTCGCTTTCCACAAGGAATAATCAGATTGAGGAGTACCATCAAGGCTTTCCAAATATGTTTTAAGGGAAGCAATTCTATGGACTTCAAGCAGATTTCTTAACTGAGTTATGCATTCCCGTAGCCTAGTTTTAAGCTGGGGAGATCTGCGAAGTTGCCATTCTCTTCTAACTCTTCTTTTTTCTGACAGAAGTTGCTCAATTTCAGACGAATAAGTTCTATTGGTTTCATTTCTGGATCTTATATGACTAGTGGTAGCATGCTGTACGGCCAGTTTGAGGTTTTCAGAAAAATCGTTAATTGACACATCAATATCCTCAGGCGTTCTCAAGGCGATATTTTCAGTACAATGTGTACTCAAAAATTTTTTGTATTTTAACCAATTAACTCTATTGACAGTTAACGGTGAGTCAATCTCGTGGGGGAACGAAACAGAGATTATAGTGGGAGAGTGATCTGATGACAAATCTAATGAAGGCTCCACTTGCATCCACTCTAAGGGAAAATTTTTCGCAACTCCAAAATCTATAACATCTGGGATCTTTCGTCGGTCTGACGGCCAATAAGTGGGATGTCCGCTTGAAACCACATCTAAACCCATTTTGGAAACGGTGTCAAAAAGCACACGGCCTTTCGAGGTAATTAAACGTGATCCCCAAAAAGTGTGTTTTGCGTTATAGTCGCCAGCCGCTAAAAATCTAGGACCAAGTGATTTGAAAAAATTTGAGTATTGGCTTTCTGTTATTGAAAAGCGTGGCGGTGAGTAGATTGAGGAAATAACGATTTTTTCATGCAAATATTCAATGCATATATTAGTTGCTTGGAGATACTCCTCACATGTCTCGTTCATTAAAAAGTGTTTAATTCTGGATTTTATTAGAATTGCCGATCCTCCGCAAGATCTTCCACGGGGATCTTTTGTGTCGTACAGTATGTAGCCATTAATTTTGAAATAACTGTTGCTTGTCAAGTGGGTTTCAGCAATAAGCATTATGTCAATTTGTTTTTCCATAAGGAAGTGCTCAAGTTCATTTTTGTGTTGGCGGATGCCGTTTGCGTTCCAGAAACATATTTTAAACCAATTCATTTTGTTAAAATTGCCTGCAAAATAGTGGATTGCATTTTCAGCATTTCCTGCATCATGTTCGTCATAGAAACCGTAAATGTGTTTATGGACTGAACAAGAGTCTGAAGAGTTGCCTCAAGATTGGTAAAATTTTGATCGGAATTTTGGGGCTTGGGCTCCTGATTCAAGTTTTGTGTATCGGTTTTGACCACACTAGCATATGAAACTTGTTTGGGGTTTTGCATAATTATTTGGCTGGTTGACTGGCCTATCTGCGGAAAATTGTTTGTATGAATTATGCTTGGCTGCTGGGGTTGTTTATAGGTGATTGATGACTTATTTGTCATTGACTGCTTAAAGTGGGTATAGACAGGGCAGCCCCTGTAATTTGCAGTGTGGTTGCCTCCACAGTTACTGCATTTTTTAACACTTGAGTCAGTTTTTGACTTTTGGCACTGTGATGTGCCGTGCAGTTCTCCACACACCACACAAACTGTGGGCAGTTTACAATAGGCCTTAGTATGGCCAAATTCCTGGCAGTTTAGGCATTGAACGGGCCCTAAACGCTTGTGCGGCTCCTCAACGGTAACTCTGCGATGAAGAAGAAATTTAAGGTTATAAATTGGGTGAGTTTCATTCTTTTTGAGAATAACATCCCCCGGTACCAGTTCAACCCTAAACATGGGTTGAGGAATTTTTTCACGGTTTCTAATATTAACCACATTTTTTATTTTAAAGCCTTTATCTAGCAGTGCAGTTTTAACCTCATCCGTGTCTACATAAGGGTCAATACCTTTTATAACAACCTGAAGGCCTTTAGCACTTTTAAGTTGATAAGTATAAAAAGATTTTTTCTCTTTTTCCAGAGCGGCAGAAAGTTTTCGGTAATTATTTTCGCAGTAGACTTGGATTTTTGTTTCACTTATTTGTCCGTGCTTCACTGATGTTACGTTGAAGGTGTCTTTACCAATTGCCGTAATAATTGCTTTTACCAGCTCATTTGATGTAGGTTCCCTCAAGTATATTGGTGGCGGTTTAAATGTTTTTTTTGATGTAGTTGGCTCGTCAGTCTGAAGGATAGCAAACCTATTACTATCCGTTGCCGCAGAGGTAATATCGCCCTTAGACATTTTTGGTTGCGATGATATTTGCGCGGATTTAGGGCTTCGCTGACGTTTAACCACGGTTATATACCTATCCATACCCACTTGAGTTTTCGGTTTATCAACAATAGCTACACTTGCAGATGGTTTGTCGTCTGTTGCGACAACAATATTTGGCGAGCACGAACGCGTGCGTTTTTTGTCTCTTAGAGACAGAAGATTGTCCAATGATTTTTTCAATGATTCCTCTTCAGAAATCCAGAGGTTTTTTCTAGTGGAGCTAAGCTCCCTCTCAGAATTGCATCTACTAGGTGCACTCATGCAATTTTTTTTTTTTTTTTTTATTTATATTTTTTTTAATTTAAAAGTATATAAAAATAATTGTCATAAAGTTTTTCTGTTGTATAAATTCGCTCTTCCTTTTATTGCGGTTTTGTAAGAAAACAAAAAATTTTAATGTATAGTTTTTTTCCCACTGGGTAGTTAATCTTCACGCACAATAACAACAATAACAATGCACTGCCACCGCACTTGTTTTATTGAAATTGATTTTATTGTTTAGTTATTGAAATGTAAGGAATTTATTTTCCCGTTGTTTTTTTTAAATAATTTGTTATTGTTTTTACAATTTAATTTTAAAGGCGTTTAAGCAATGATTTTATTTTATTTTTTTGTTCACTTTTTACGACCGATTGGTTGGAGAGTCACAAGAGAACTCATATTCAATAATATAGACCAATCACGATCACAAACCATACTTGAATTTTTAAAATAACTTTTTTAGAAAATTAACTTTACTTTTTTGTTGCGCTATAAAATTTTTTTCTTCAATTGTTTTGTTTTTCTTTTGACAATGATGCCATTGTTAGATATTGAAATTTCATGCACCTGACAATATGAAATAATACCATCTTCAGGCGGTAATATCAATCACTTGGTTCGCTCTCTGGACCACGATTACGAAACTAGGTGTTCAAACGGTCGTTTTTGTTTCACACTGATGTTTACATATTTTGTGCAAACGTTTCACTACTTTTTACAGTTTTTAATTAAATCTTTATGGAAGTATCCAATTTTTATATGTTCAATGTGTTTCTGTCGATTTGACACACATTAATTATCTGTTTTTTCTTTGTTTATATTTTTTTGAGAGCTAGTTCAGATAACACAGCGATAATTTATTATCAAATTTGGAGATGATAGTGATTTTGCTTGGTTCGCAACAAGATTTAAAATGAGCCAAGTTGGTTCGATCTCAAAATTTTGTATGGGAAATCATGTTGGTTCAATCAAGAGAGAGCGAACATCGAATATAAGCCTCCGTGTGAACATGCTATAATTAATGTGTGTAAAGTCACAAGAAACACATTGAACATATAAAAATTGGCTATTTACATAAAAACTTTAATAAAAATGGAAAAAAGAAGTAGTGAAACGTTTGCACCAAGGCGACTTTATACAGGTGAATGCAAGCGGAAAGGCGAATTCAGTACTATGCATTTTGTTATTGTAAAACATATCTTGAATGTCATAATCTAAATTCGCCTAAGATTGCTCAGCAGAGAAAAATTTTTATAAACGTTAAATATAAGCTTTTATAATTGTTTGTAATTAAAATCACAGATTATGTTAGTTTTTCACTTTTAAATTCGCACAAATTTCTTGAAATTGCACTAAATCATGCAAAAAAACCTTCAGATAAAAATGGCGCGAAAAAATTTGTAAACAAAAGAAACAAAATTTGACAGTCTCATTGGAAAAAACGCGAGAAGCAAAAAATAATCACCTGTGCTGTTAAGTTCACCTGGTAATGAATTCGCCTTGGTTTGCACAATATACGTAAACATCAGTGTGAAACAAAAACGATCGTCTGAACACATAGTTTTGCAATCGTGGTTCACAGAGCGAACCAAATGTTTCAAATTACCGTCTGAACATGGTACTAATTTTCCTGAGCATGGTAACAAACTGTTATCGAAATTAAAATAAAAAAAAAATTTTACTTTTTTATTAAGAATATAGAAGATCTTAAGCTGCAAGGATATAAATTATTTAACATATAAAAAGATCAAAGAATATTAGTATAAAATCAAATGTTTATCTTTTTATTAATGAATATAAAATTAGGACCGAGCTTTAAACCGGTTTGGCTTGAAGCCAAAAATAAGAAAGCAATATTAAATTGATTTAAAAAAAATCAAAATCAAGAATAAAACCTAGGTGGGCAGGCCGCTGGATACCCCGGAATAGACTATGTTGTCCAGCTCACTTTGGTCCTGGAGTCGTTCCCTTTGTGATTAAGAATGAAACCTAATATAATAAATAATTTAATTTCATCAAAAATAAATTTCACCTTGAAAAGGCAATGTTTAGAAAAATTAAATCTGTAAATTTTTTTATTATCTACTAAAAAAACCTTAAAAGTTGAGGAAAAGCAAAAAAAAAAAATTGAAATTTGGGCGCCTCGAAAATGACATGGAAATTTGGACGAAAATTATTATTTTATTTTATTATTTTTTTTATTTTTATTTTTTTTTTTTTTTTTTTTTTGATAGTGATAATGGAACTTTTCTTTATTCCTCCTGCCAAAAACTAAGGAAAAATCGATGGTTCAAAATCGACTTCTGAATGAACCCATTTGATATACATTATATATTAAATAAATTAAATAAACGAATAGATTTATATGTTGGGTTCAGTATAAAATTTTAGTTTCTTTATTTTCTAATATGTTTTGTTTGTCGTTTTTATAACCTTTTTATTGCTACAAAAGTATTTTTGTTGTACGTTAGTTGCTTTTGAACATCTTAATTTTTAACTTTAATTTAAAACTTTTAACAAAATAAATTTTCTAAAAACTGGAAGACTTATTTCCTTTTAAATAAATGTACATATCACATTTAGAACACAATTAACAAACACAATTATTTGTTACATATAAAATTTTGACTATTGAAGCTGTAAAAAATATTCAACATTTAATAAATAATTTATACAATTGATAAGATGTATTATTTAAGCTTGCACTGAACGCACTAAAAAATAAAAAATCACTTGCAAAAACGCTACAAATCAAAAGCGATGCTAAATTTTAATGCCATTGATAAAAAAAAAATGGAACAAATTTGAATAAAGAAGGAGAAAAAAACCTTGAGCAGGAGATTAACAACGGTCATGATTGAGAGCTTAATTTTAAAATTTTACTACAGCTGCTACCACGCCCATTTAGGTGCAACCTTGGCAAAATTCCATTCATCCGGATGACCGGCATGTTCGATATCGGCCATACTATTTTTGGCTGATGACCATTTAAAAGGTCCCACTTTGGACTGCTGCAAAGCCAATGCCTTCATATCACTTCTTACTGGCCGACGTTCAGTTATTATTTCCAATTCAGCCAATTCGGCGGCATCATCGATGGTAACACTTAGACGATCGTCCAATATGGAAGAATTAATAGTTCCCTCAGACTGGGAAGATTGGTCGGTGGCTACAGCTCTTGCTGACATGTGCTGAAGGCGCATAAATACCGGGCCTGCAAAAGCATGATAATCACTTACACCCAAGCGCGCATTAAAGGCAAATAGCTTAATATCAATGTTGCCATAAGCAACGGATGATTGTTCATCTAGAAGGTCACCACGAAAACCATGTTTTCTGAGAAATTTATCTATAGCTTCCAGGTTTGTAAGCTCTTCAGTTTCGCTAGGCACCAGGTTGACGGGATAAGAGTCAGCTCGTACCTTGCTGGCTTCTAAGATTTCATCAAAGTAGGGAGTGCCGTTAGCTAACCACAGTGTTGTGTTGTCTTTGAGGAAATCTGGCGTTACATCTTTCGTATGAAAACGTCCTGGTAACTGTTCGGCTATCCACACCAAACCCTTAAAACGATTTAGACGTTCTGTTATGGCAGCCTCATCATTAGCATTCAAGGCAACTGGTTTATCGTCTAATTTTGCATCCTCTTCCAAAGACCGGTATAGATTATCTAAAGGTCCCAATTTATTCAAGTCCACCGTAATCCATTGTTTGGAGCCGGTAAATGGGTGACGAGACATGGCCTTGGCCCAAGTTTTACGATTTTGAGCTATACGATTAGCCGCCATAACTCTAACGGCCAGCGGCACAGCCTCTTTTACATTAACCATTTGCCATAAAGCTAAATTTTCATTTTTAATGGTCACACCAGCCACAATAGACTGCACCTGCCTGCCCTTGACCACATAAAAGTCATCAGTTGATGCCAAAATTCCCGGATAACCGGTAAAAGTAATATCCACACCAGGTACTGTATTGGTTCTTTGGTTAGGGCCAAAATGAAAATGAAATTTGTAGCGTTTTTGTATCCTTAACATGGAAGCATAACTCCCGGCCGTGCTGTGGCCGAACAGTAACTGTCCTGTTGGAGAACTGCTTGATTGAAAGATTCTCGTTAACATTGTGGCACTTGGTAAATTAAAATTCTTATTTATCGACTCTACCGCTGCCGGTTTGCCCTCTTCTGAACGGTTTAGTCCACCGATTATATAATTTTCGTAATAAATTCGTAGATCTTGTATGTCAGCCGCAGCATTCATTAGTAGGAAATCTGAAAATGGTATTTCTTCTTCCAGATCAGAACGTGCTCTCTTTGCCCCCTGTCTATAGCCAGTCTCTAGACCTTCTAGCTGATTGAAGTATAAGCTAATTTGATGCCAATAATGATCATTGTCTTGTCTTAAAACCGCATTCTCTTTAATCCTAACATAGTTTTCCATTAAAAGATCACGCAGCCAGGTACAAAAGTTTTGAGTTTCCTCATCGCGATCACAGGACGATTGGATAGTGCTGTAATGTTTAAACATAAGTATTACAATATTAATATGTTTAACAAGATAAACAAGCGAGGACTTACTTAAACCATTGATGATAAACCTGCTGCCAGGTAAGTGATCCTTCAATAATGCCAGCACCGTAGGCCTGTACCCAATCCGGAAAAGAACGCTGAGTTTCAATTTCGATTTGAGCCCAACTGAAAAACGTATAAAATGAATGATTTCAATAAATATATAAATAATAAAATCGCATGCAAATTACACATATTTACTTCAAGCTTAACTGAGCATAATGTGAGAGAGAAATATTTACTCTTATTCTACTTGACAACGTCAATATCATTCTCAATTTTAAGACAATATTTCTTTAACATAAAATATATGCACTACTAAAGGGCGTTTTTTTATATAAGTATAAAACTTTAAGTAGGCAACACTTTTTTGACTGGCTGCCATTTTGTCAGCTGTCATTCATATCTGGTTTGGTTGGGCATTTCAACCTGAATATGACTGAAGCCTCAACAACGCTTCCAAACGTGATGAATGAGCCCAGGACAAGATTTCCGTTGATCACGGGTTTGATAAATGCATTTTATTTAGCGATGAAGTTCACTTTTGTTTGAATGGATACGTCACAAAACAAAACTGAATATACGGGGTGATGGTAACCTTTAAGTGTAGAAAAACTTAAGGCTCGATTATGGATAGTTGAGACGCATACAGAAGCTTCAAAAGCTTTAGTGCGAAGAAAAATAAGATTAAATGGAAAAGCTTCTTTGGCTAGCAAAATAAGAACATTAAATGACAGTTTGTGAAGTTGCAGCCGTCGTTTCAATTATGGGCGTGTTTTCTCTGAGAGTCGTTTTTGCTTGAAGTTGTGGTCGTATTCTGTTTCATCATTAAAGTTAAAATAAGGATATCTCAACTGAGTCAGTAGACGCCCTCTGCGATATCATAAAAAAGTGTATTTGTAGCGGAAAAACTGGGACCAAATCAGAGAATTGGTTTTAGGTTGCCACAATAATGTTAATGTTGAAATGGTCATTGTTTCTCTCCCCGCCTTTAGAATCTTGCTCTCCCTCACACTCTCTCTCTCTCTTTGTTTTTTGACTTCTACTCAGTTCAAAAGTATCTTTACATATACAGCTCGTATGTAAATAACAAAAATAAATGTAAATAAATATTTCCGACTTACCCATTTTCGTAGATGGAATCCTTATAACATATTCTAGCAGCACCCTTTGGAATGTTGAGAAGATCATTTTGTTGTTTCCAATATTCAATTTGGAAGCCCACTTTCTTGGTCCAAAATGCTGTAGCACAATAGGTACCATCGTATTCTGGGCGTTCCATGTAACTAACGAAGAAGGCACCAATCGCCAGCAAACCAGCACCGATTAGAATATAGGTCCCAATCCGGGTCTTTTGCCATGATGCGCCAACAACCTTTAAAACTGTACCCGCCGTTTTGAAGCCGTTTACACCACAAGAAACAAAAGTAACGCAAGTTTAGCTTAAGGAGGAAGCCGCTGTACCCGCTTGCCTTCTTCAGGACTTTTGGTCTTTAAAAGCTGGTGAATTTCGAAAACTTTTCTATGATTTCCGCTTTAACGAAAATGAGAAGTTCCAATTTCTTTTCGGTTTTCTTTTGGTACTTTTTACTTCAAATAGTTCAAATCAGCTCTGACGGCATATGAGTGTTTGCCGGGAATCAGGTTATTGTTGGCTGAATGGTTAATGCCCTCGAATTTTTCGTACTGACCCGAACAGCAGCAGTAGTGGGTGTCTACCTTCTCTTTTAAAACGACCTTGCTGGTCATCGAAGCAAGTTTTGCTGAGTGTAATTTATAATTGAGGTTCGTTTCTGTTCGCTCCAACTCCAATTATTTTCTCTATATGTTTTTGTTTTTGGGAGGGGGGGTGGTGGGATTATCCAAATGTTGCAGATTTATAGACGTGTAGTAAGAAGGTATTGAATTTTGAAGTTTAAGTTGCAGGAAATTTTGTGGTTTGTATTGAAGAAGAGAATTTTGAAAGAGTTGAGATTAAGCCAAAATTGCAGCAACGAAGAAAAATGTTTGTCTTTTTATCGGAAACGGATTTATTTTTAACATAAATTTCCCTTAAAAGAATAAATAAAACAAGAAATTAGAAATTAATATCATATTTTTATGTATGTAATTAATTTAAAATACTTAAGGATCTTTTATAAAAATACTTGAACTTGCGGAAAAATTAAGCAAATTTCAAATTCAAAAGTTGTTTTAAAAAAATTTACTGCTTTTCACACAAGTTTTTTAGAAGAGTCACTGATTCGTGTTCTGGAAACAGCGCATAAGACTTTATAATTTTTATTATTAAATAATGTTTTTCTTTTTAACATAAATTTAAATAAATTTTTTGTAGTCTGAACCGCATTATTTAATTAAAACTTTTGAACTTTCTTAACAATCGTCTGCTTTTATTTTACAGATTATGAGTTTAAAAGTATTTTTATCAAAGTGGCTGTCTAAAAAAAACGTTAAAATAGATAAAGTGATATAATTGTTGTCAACAGAGAGGCAAATAAATTTTGTTGATGCTTTCTGATATAAAAATGCCAAGAAACATTCCTCAACTAAAATTTCCTCAATTGACACAAGTTTAAAAAAATTAAATTTCTGCACAGAAAGTTTAAAGTTTGTTTGACGGTTTCGAAAGTTAACGTCTAGTGGCATTATTATTAAACTTTATTATATAAAATTGGAAGAATTCAAGATAATTACATGGGTGTACAACTTTGCTTTATAGCCTATTTACACCAAAGCGAAATCTGCTCATTCGAGATTTCAAGCCAAATCTAGTAGATTTTGAGAAGATTTCCCATACAAAATGAAATCTACTTTATGAGTAGATTTCGACGAAATCTCCTGAAATCTACTCAGTACTAAGCGATGCAACTGTGATTTCTTGCAAAAAGTACTTAAAAATATTACGCTGCAACAAAAATTGCACTATTGCAGTCTCTGATCACAAAAAATATACACTTTAATGCTGGTGTATTCAGTTTCTGATAAGCAAATGAAATCTTGCTAGATGTCAAAAAACGGTGGTGTAAACGATATAGATTTCGTTGTAGATTTCAATTCAAATCTACTAGATTTTGAGTTGGTGTAAATGCGCTATTAGACGATTTTTCGGAAGTTCGAAGTTTACTATTATAGAAAATTGGTTATACATTTATGTTTCATAGTATTGACCATTGCTGACCACTACGTTGGAAGTGTCCGAAATAAATTTTCAGCCATGTGCTGAAACTCGCATTTGGAAAAAAAATGTGAGTACAATTTGAAGTCACAGAATTGATGTGCTGAAAGTTGCAATCACAAAAAATTTTGCTATTTCAACTCGGAAGCAAACAATGAAGTGAGCTAGCTTATAATATCAAAATTTATTATCAAACCGTGGAACTGACAACGTCTAAATAAAATTTGACTTGTTTTTATGTATTTTCATCAAAAAAAATAGAATTTTCACATAATTTATTTTAAAAAAAATTTCAATTAAAAAATACACCTTCTTTTATATGATTGTTGTGTTGCATTTGTTTACTTTAAAAATGGCGACTTCAGATGGCGCAACTAGTTTTTTCCCATACAATAAGCAAGTGCTGCCAAATTCTACACATATTTTTGCTCAAACAAATCGCGCTATCGTTAGCATACAGAAAAATGCGATTTGCGATTTTGTCCAAACAAGTGATTTAAAAATTTTGCGTTTCTCAGCACATGGCTGTTTGATTTGAACACCCATTTTCGTAAAAGGTTTCAATAATCTTAATGCCCCATTGCATTGTGTACGTTTTCATGGTTGAATTTCTTAAAGACTGAAACAAAGATATGACAAATTAAGTTTTTTGCAATATGGTTGGACCACGCTTTCAAATGAAAGTTCCGTTGAAAGGCTAAATTTATTTTATTAAGCTTTTATAAACTGAAAATATTTTTATTTTATCAACACAACAAATATTATTAAAACATTTTTTTTCTTAAATGCTGAAAATATTTAAAAGGAAAAAATTCTTCCACACGTTTTCTTAACGTTTATGTTTTATTTTTTTATAATAAATATTTTTCCCATCAATATTTTCCGCCGCAGCAGCCACAAACAAATTAAATATTATAAACAAACCGCTTCAGAGCAATTCCAGTATTTTTCATTAAGTGCTTCTTTTTATTAGTTTGAAAAATGTTTATTATTTAAAAATGTTTGAAGAAAAAATGAAAGTGAAATGTGCCCTACTTCGAAATTTGAGTTTCTTCGAAAATTGCTTATCCATTTTTGACATTTCTTGCCACCTACTGACCATTGACGATGCTTGGAATGGTCCAGAGACTTTAGTTGTTGAGTCAATTGCACCTTGTAAACGTGTAAGTGCAGGTCTTTATGCATAATGTTCATCAATGACGAGCGTAAGAGGTGCAATTGTAGGGCACGACGACGAGTTAAGGTCGACGGCTCTTCAGCCACACTATTGCAAATAGCAGCAATATTTTCTGCAGGTGTACGGGCATGCTCTCTTGCTTGCACATCTCCTACAGATCCAGGGGGTTACTCTCTATTGCGATGCGAAAGAAAAATCGAAGAATTGGTACCCTGTATTGCATTTTCGTATTTTCTTTTCGCATTTAATTTTTCCTTTCGCATATTTTATTTTATCATTCTTCGCTATTGTTAATTTTGTGGTACCAAGCAGTGTTACTTCATTTTGAAACTATTTCGCGAAAAGTTTTACTCAAACAGCACAGAATACCAATTTAGACTCTTATCGCATCGAACTTGCTTTCGCATCGCAATAGGGAGTAGCCCCCTAGTTTGCTCAAATTTTTGCACGATTTTTCCAATTGTGCGCACATTTCGACGATTAAATTGACCGAAGAAATAACGAAGTGCACGATATGCATTTTGATTTGAACGCCCATTTTCATAATAAGCCTGAATAACTTTAACGCGTTACTCGATTATACAGGGTGGCGCAAAAATAACCTTCCGATGTTTTTTGGCTGTAATTTAAAAAAAAAATGAAAAACTTTGTTTCTTCTTGTGGATTATTTTTATTTGGTCTTTTAATTTTTTTACATCAAGTCGAGAATATGATGTCATGTAAATGGCCGCCGCCACAGTTGATTGTCATTTGAGCCCTTTTTATAGCATTTTCCATCACATTGGCCAAAACTTCCGGCGATAGGTACTCACATTCTTGACGGATATTGTCTTTAAGAGCTGCAAGATTCTGAGGCCTGTTGACATAAACCTACGACTTTAAAAAGCCTCACAAAAAGAAGTCTGCAGCGGTCAAATCAGGCGATCTTGCTGGTGCAAATCGCCAAAACGGGAGATTAGGCACCCGGGAAATGCATCCTTCAGCATATCGGTTGCGGCACGTGCAGTGTGCGCCGTATCACCGTCCTATTGGAACCACATGTTTTCCAATCCCAATTCATCAAGTTGCGGCAAAAAGAATTCGTTAATCATTGTACTGTAGTCACAGTAACCATTTGGCCCGCGACGTCTTCGAAGAAAAAAGGTCCGATGACTCCTCCAGCACACCATACAGTGACTTTGGCTCTTCGTGGGTTACACGCGGATTTTCAGTGCACCAGAAGCGTAAATTTTGCTTATTTATGTACCCGCTAACATGGAAATGGGCCTCATCACTCATGATTATTTTTAATGAAAAATCATCTTCCTCTTGGGATCAAATAAATAGTCACCAATATTCCGCGTTCTGGAGCAGTGTAACGTAACATTGTTTTTTAACGTGTATTTCGTATCTGTTTACTACGCAAATGTCAAAACAGAACTGACATTAGGGGCCAATCGCAAAATGTATAGCATTTTCTGATAGGAGGATTACTTTTGCGCCAAATTGTATATCTTTCCATGTTTCAAATTGAATTAGGCTGAAATTGCGAAATGTCAAATGAAATGCAAAAAAAAACTTGACGTTTAGATGTCGTTCACATACAACATCGGCCCTTAAAATTTAACCACCCGATATTATATGTGCCAGCGATATTTAATTTTATTTAAATTTGTAAATTGCATTTAAATGCTGGAATTAAATTTTCGGTTTGTTTGTTTTATCTGCTTTTTATTTTAGCCAAAAGTAAATAAAAAACAATTGTGCTTTCTATATTTTCATTTGTTTTAAATTAAAACAAATTGAGTTTTTTTTAAATTGATTGGAAAGTTTTTTGCCTTTTCGGCCCAGCGGCAGTTCTGACCTTTAATTTCGTCTGGAATCTCAATGACCAGATGGTTCTCAAATCAAAGAGATTTTATTCTCAAAAATATAAAAATTGTTTAAATTATAAATTTTAATGTTCGTGATTTAATGCAATTTTGAATGACAACGTCGGGCTGTAAAAAAAAGTCGTTAAAAAAATAATTATTCAATTTTATGGTAAATTACTCTTCAACAATTTCACAGCTGTAATATTTTCGAAGAACAGGAAATGCGTTTTGAGAATTTACTGTGCTACTGAAAACGTCAGCTAATGTGCAATTAAAATAAATGCTGGAAAAAATATTATACAGTGAAATCAGAAAAAAGTAAACAACCAGAAACATGAAAATTTTTATTTTTACTCGTACATTGATTACTCTAAAACGTGAACTAATTGCGATGGCTCTACAACGTAAACAATGTTTTTTGTACTTTCTTCGTAAAATTTGTAGTTCTTATTAATTCGGGGAAGTCCGTAAAATAGTTTCTTCGATGCTTAGGAAACTTTTACATTTGGACAGAAGATGGGCAGGGGTTTCCAAAAGCTAGTACTTCTGTTCCACAAAAGAATTTTAAGGTGACGTTTTCTTATTCCACTCAAGGATCAAGAAGTTTTCAATTCCTCTCGAACTAAAAACCCGATCAACGTGAAATGATTTGATGTCAATCCTATTATTGTGTTGGCAAGGAAATAACACAGGAATTAAATTCAATATCAATAAATTCCTTTATTTAAAACTATTCTAATTAATGTGCAGTTAATATACACGTGTTTCTTATTCCACCGCTGATACTCTTATATCTTTCATTTTATGAAAAAGTCCCGCTTCTCTAATTTGACACTTGTTGGCATCA